>CM062292.1:217395901-218858776 GCA_031216915.1 Pictodentalium vernedei | reverse complement strand
TTAAAGGTGCAATTTTAAAACACCCTCCATAAAAGCCCCCCCCCCCCCCCCCCCCCCCCCCCGCCAAAAAAAAAAACAAACTAAATTTAACCAACCTGGAAGTTGTAAGTTAAATACAAAAAAGGGTTAAATATTCCCCAAAATAACATGAAACATAAAAAACAAAAAAACAAAATGAGAATGATATAATCAATAGTAATATCAATTTAAAAGAAAAAAAAACAAAAAAACTTTAAGGTTGGCTAAAAAACTTTAACCACAAACTTTTACTAAAACACCAAATGTTAACAGACAGACAGACAGAAGAAAGTCATGACTAAACAGGAAAAAAAAAACATTTGAACCTTCAGTAAAAAACTTTAACCACAAACTTTAACCAAAACTCTAAATGTTAACAGACAGACAGATGGATGGACAGATGGACAAAAGTCATGACTATAGCCCTCACTGTAAACAGTCGGGCTAAAAATGTGATTTCCCATAGACTTTCCATGGTAACTATGAGCTGCAATTGTGGCAATGTTTGCAACATTACATCAAAATTACATGAGGATCATTGGTAGAAGGTGTCCCAGTCTTCAATGATGTGAAGTTTCAAAACATTTGAATCCACCAAACAGAATCATAGAATGTCTCTGGTGGCCATATTTTTTTCCAACCAACAGGAACAAAAATGAGGATCGTTTGTAGAGGGCCTCCTATAGACCATTCTTGCCACGTTTTGGTTCACATCGACTCAGTAGTTCCAGAGAGAAGATGAAAATGTGATTTCCCATAGGGTTTTTCTATAGTAACTATAGACTGCTATTGTGGCCATGTTTGCAAAACGATCAACATTAAATGAGGATCGTTGGTTGATAGAGGGTGTCCCAATCATCAACCATGCAAAATTTCAAAACATTTGGCCCTGTGGTTTCAGAGAAGAGTTTTTCAAAATTGACCAATTAGAACCCAAGAATGCTTCTGGCAGCCACGTTTTTTCACCCAACAGGAATAAAATGAATAACAGATGGAGAGACCCTCTCATAGACCATGCCTGCCAAGTCTGGTTCACATTGGCTCAGTACTTTCAGTGAAGATGATGAAAATGTGATTTCCTATAGGGTTTCTGTAGTAACTATAAGCCACAATTGCAGACATACTTGCACCCCGATGAAGATTAAAATGAAGATCATTGATAGAGGGGGTTACAGTCATCAGTCACACTAAGTTTTCAAACAATTTGGACTTGTAGTTTCAAAAAAGATTTTCTTGAAAATGCACACACTTATGAATTCTGTGTCAACAAAAAAAAAATCAGGAAAAGAAGGTTAAATATTTTGAAAATTACAATTTTCTCAGACAGTATTCTCTTTCAAAATAGCTTTGGATAGGCAAAGGGTTACAGGAAACACATTTACTCCAATATTGTCAGATCTTAAAAGATATATATAATTACTGTCATCTAAGCTGACATGATGGGAAGTGAATATAAACAAAAAACTTTCCTGGTTTTCCAAACACCCGTCATCACTCAGTATTTTCTGATAAGTAACTTGACACTAATAATCAACATACAGTTGCAATTGTTTACAGTAGTACAAGTCAAAACAAGTGCAATGCCGATCGCAGACGATCAGACTCTAATTCCCCATGGTGGATGGTGCATTCTATAAAACATGCAAAATATTTTTTAGGCCTGTTGGGCATTTAAAAAATAAGTTGCACATTATGAAATGGATAACAGTTTTCAACAGCAAGTGGGAAATGAAGTCCTCTCACTCCCAGCATGTATCTGTTCTCAGGCACCTACCATTCATTTCTGCTGGTCCAAGGAAAGCTTCCTAGCAAACTCTGTTCTGTGAAGTATTAAAAAACAACAACCGAAAGAAATTTTTGTTTTGTTTTAAACTGCTGAGTTCTCTGTAGCGTCCCTCCCCACCCCCCCCACCCCCCAATTTTTATTTTTTACTTTAAAAAAAAAAAAAACACGAGAAAACAAGCAAATCGATTTGAACAAAACTTGAATTCGACACCCCTAGAGATGTTACATACCAAGTATGAAAGGATTCTAACTGGTGGATCTGAAGAAGAAAAATTTTGAAGAAATTTTCTCATATTGCTCTAAGTTCCACTTTGGGCTTCAATAAAAAGCCCAAATATTAAGCCAGGGACTGATTTGAACAACCTTCAATCTAACCCTCCCAGAGGTGTTGTACACCAAATATCAAAAGAATCTGACTGCTGGATCTGAAGGAGATGATTTTGAACGATAATTCCCCATATTGCACTAAGTAAACATTTGGGCTCCTTTGGGAAACCCAAATATTAACCACAGGAACTTGATTTCAACAAATTTGAACCTTACTCCTCGAGAGATGTCGCATACTAAATATGAAAGGATTCTCACTAGTGGGTCTGAAAAAGAAGATTTTTAAAGAAATTTTCTAATACTGCACTTAGTTAAAATTTGGGTTCCGGTTCCAATAAAGAGCCCAAATATTCATCCAGGGATCCCATTTGAACAAACTTGAATCTACTACCCCCCCCCCCCCCCCCCCCCCCCCCCCCGCCTCTAGAGATGCTGCATACCAAATATCAAAAAAATCTGACTGGTAGATCTGAAGAAGATTTTTAAAGATTATTCCCCATATTGCACCAAGTTAATATTCGGGCTTCCATAGGAAGCCCAAATATTATTAACCCAGGGACTCAATTTGAACAAACTTCAATCTGACCACTGTAGAGATGCTGTATACCAAGTATCAAAAGAATCTGAACGTATGTCCTGAAGAAGATTTTTAAAGCTTATTCCCCATAGCACCCTAAGTTAATTATTTGGGTTCCTCTGTTGAGCCCAAATATGAACCGAGGGGGTCGATATGAACACACTTGTATTTGACCATCCTTGGATGCTGTGCACCAAATATCAAAAGATTGTGATCAGCAATTCTGAAGAAAATTTTTGCAAATATGCTGACTCAGCATTTTTTCAAACGCCCCTACAGAACACCCTAACAAAACCGATGGCCATTTTTTTTTTAATCCATTCTACCAGTCAAAAGGAGGCTTCATACCAAATGACAGTTTTCTGTTCCGTGTAGTTTGGAAAATATGGGCATTCGAATTTTTTTCTATTTTTAGCACTGGGGTACCCATGGGGCAACAGAAAAAAAAACAATCAAGTACTTTGGACCCACTCATGCTGCATGCCAAATTTGGTTCAAATCGACCCATTGGTTCTTGAAATAGAAATTTTGGGTGGAGCTCAAAATGGATATGTGCCCACAGAGAGCCCAAATACTGAACTACCAACTTCTCTTGAATAAACTTTAATCTTCAACACCAAAGAGTGTTACATACCATATATCAAGGCCATCTCTCTGGTGGTTCATGAGAAGAAGATTTTTAAAGATTTTTTTGGCTTTGGCATCATTGCCCAGAGCTCAAAGAAGGCATCTGCTCCATTTGAACAAAATAGAAAGGGTATACCCCAGGGATGGTTTGTGCAATATATGTTTGAATTTGGCTGAATGGCTGTGGAGAAGAAGCCAGGTTTGCAAAAGTTAAAGGACCCTAAGTGATGGCAATACCTCACACTGAATTGCAGTCAGGGTAGTTAAAAAGACAGGAGGAGGGGGCACTTGCATGCCCACCAATGCCCATTTCCACTGTCACCGATACAATATATGCTATGCTTTTGGAGGATTAAATAACAAGAGGCTCTAAAGAACCTGTAATCGCTCACCTGGCAGAAAAGGAGATGAAAATGGATTTCTCATAGGATTTCTATGGCAACTATAAGCTGCAATTGTGGTCATGTTTGCAACCAGGTAAACATTACATGAACATCATTTGTAGAAGGTTCCCAGTCATCAATCATGTGAAGTTTCCAAACATTTGACTTGTAGTTTTAGGGGAGAAGATTTTTCAAAATTGACCAATCAGAATCAAAGTATGCCTCTGGCAGTCATGTTTTTCATCCAATGAGAAACAGTTGTAGAGAACCTCCAATAGAACATTGCTACCAAGGTTGGTTCACATCGGCTTAGTAGTTCCACAGAAGAAGATGAAAATGTGATTTCCCGTAGGGTTTCTATAGTAAGGTTGCGCTCTAGTTTCACACTATTGCACAGGGGTGAAATTCTAAACATAGGGCATATGTTGAAACTAATGCCATGTAAATTGAAGATATATTTTAGCATCAGATATATGATTACATTAGGCTATTTGTTGGACATGAAAATTTGAAGTTTTGATTCGAAAGTTGAGCCTGATGTATAGGGGTAAATTACCAGATGAATTAAGGGAAACAGTGGCTTCGGTAAATCGGCTATTTTTTAAAATGTCATTTTTACATGGGTTTTTTACCAGGCATGTAACTAAACAAGAGGCCCCAAGGGGCCCTAATCGCTCACCTACCAAAGTGGTTAAAAGAAGTATTTGGGGGTCACATTCAGTTACACATGGTTCATCCACACGACAAAGAATGAAGCCATTGAAGGCAAATTTTATGGAGAAGAACTAAGAAATGGATTTGAACAAACCTGAACCTAACATGCCTCCTCTTTCCACCCCAACCCCACTCAGACCCATAGAGAGCCCAAATATTAGTTAGACATGGTTCATCAACACTACAAAGGAATGAAGTCATGAAAGGCAAATTTTATGGAAAAACACTAAGGAATGGATTTGAACAAACCTGAATCTAACCCCCCCCCCCCCCCTCCCCCCCCCCCCCCCCCCAGGAGAAGTTATATACCAGATATGAAACGATTCTGAAGATGTTTTTGAATTTTGGAAAGAAATTTATGGGTGCTAGCAGAGTTATGCCCCCCGTGGGCATGACAACTTTATTTGAACACACTTAAACTGACATATGATAGGGAACATGTACACACACCAGATGTGGTTCAATTTGGTGAAGCAGTTTGTGAGAAGAAGTCGATAATGTAAAGTTTAAGCCGGATGGACGACGACGGACAGGAAAGTGATTAGTAAAGATCCACTTGAGCTTCGTTCAGGTGAGCTAAAAATGAGACAGAAACATGGAATTTTACTTTCACATTTTAGAAGCGGGGGTTATATGTTCCAGGGTTAGGTGCGTGGGGATAGTGGGAAAATTTCTGCTTTTGAGGTGGTGGCTGAAAATGACTGGTATCAGCATTTTTTCATGCAATTTTGCAGGCTGAAGTCTTGCCTTTGACAATAAATTATTTCACCCACATTCAGATTATTTATTTTTACTTAGTCAGATAGTGTTATATGTTTTTAGTGGATTTGGGAAATGTAATACATGTTATGGGTTAGATAATTAAGTTAGAAAATTTGCATTTGAAGAGAGTGTATGGCACGTCATTTTAGGAAATGCCTGGAAAGTTAAAAAATTTATAGTAATTTATATATTTTTTATACTTACCAATGACCCAGACATAGCTGGTGCTAACTCTTAAAATATAGGGCCAAACACAAATTTTGCCCCCCAATCCCCAAAATTTGCATCTAAAACCAAAGAAAACATGTCCTGAAAGGCCCTCAACACTTCGCCCCTACTGCGCAGTGTCAAGGACGTTCCGAAATTGGCGCCATTAATCATTCTAATAACCAGTGCCTGGTAAGCGCTATGTACTCAGCGGGGAGGCAAGAGTTCCCAACTCCTGGGAGGGCCATCCCCGTCTGGGTCATTGGTAAGTATAAAAAATATATAAATTACTATAAATTTTTTAACATTTTTATACTGTACCAATGACCCAGACATAGCTGAATAGTAAAGAGGCTGGAGGGCCAAGGACATAGAGCAAAATGGAATACGCTCAATAAAATAAAATAGAGTCATCCCCTGTAGGGAAAAAGAAGTAATAGGCCTTACATGTATCTTTCTTATTTATGATAAATTAGAAAGATACAACACCTTCCAAAATTGAGCTTCATACATCCATGTACTCTATTAATATCCAATATAATCCTTATACTAATAATTTTTAAAGTAAGCCAATAAATAAAGTAAGTCTAGAGAATAGAGACTCTTATACTCCTAAAAGTGTCTGAGGATTGCATAATCATGTCCGTTGACATATGCAATATTCAAAAGCTATACTTTAAAAACTAAGACTTGAATGAATTTAAAAACCTAAACTTCTCACTAAACAACCATCCCAATAACAGCTCAGAATTACTAACTCCGGAGGAGGTATCCCCTTGTTTTCATAGTAAAACAGGTGACCCAAGGGAACACCCTCCCCCCCCCCCCCTTTTTCTTGCCCTGGGTCAAATAGCCCAGAGCGAAGAGGGCAGCAGAACGGAGACACTGCCAAAACAGACAGCCTACCTAGCTATAGTAGCAACTGTTAAGTGAATGACATTCTGAGCAGTAGATAAAAGACCTAACAATAGAGGCCTCCAGAAATGGACTCGATATTTCTGAGATAAAATTCATGAATGTGGATGGCTGAGCGCAATGAGCGGCCTTCAAAAATCTATAATAGCGACACTATTAATGTAAGCCCAAGAAGTAGAAGAACTCTTACTTCATGAGCCGAAATCTTAAGCACAACTGCTAAGTCAATGATATACCATAAGCAGTACCGATAGTTAATAGAATCCATTAACAATAAAATGGAGCGTAACGTCCTTCTACTAGGCATCAAAGACAGAAGAAGCTTATGCCCATAGTAATAAACAGATATCTGTTTATAAATACATAAACTGTACCCGGAAAGAGTAAAGGCCTATGCCCATATGAAGACGGAAGGACCTTAAAATAATAGGTTCCAGATAATAGGAGCCTAACTCTTATGCAAAAATCCAACCTAAATAGTAACGGAAGTAGTGATTCCGAAACTACGAAAGTGAAAATCATCCATCGATAGTGCATGAAACTCACTGACTCTACAGTAAAAGAGAAACCAACAGAATTACTGTCTAAAAGGTCAGAATTTGAAAACTACTGTTTCCAGAGGCTCAAATGATTACTTAGCTAAATAAGAACCGAAGTTAAAATCCATATAGGAATTTAATCTAAAGATTCTAAGTCTATTTATCAAAAAGTTACTAACTGACTTAGATAAAGAGACAAAAGACTCAATAGTAAACTATCGTAGAGTGCATAGGTATGAGGTAACATAAACCTATAACCTAAATAATAACAGGCTGCAGTAGATCTTGTGAAACAAGTATACTAAAAAATTGCAATGAGTAGTATGGAGGGATCAACAATATGAACATAATGATCCCTACACCACGACGGAAGAGCCTCCACTTTAGCCGCATAGAATAGCGAAGAAGAGGATCTCCTATAGTAAGAAATCGCGTCCAAAGCTCGTCCAGTACAGTGCTTACAATGCAATACGGACCACACAATGGAATACATGAAGGATGCGACCTTGCGGGTTGTGATAAAGATGACACGATTTACCCAGTGAAAAAAAGATCCTCACATAGAGGACGATTTCACGTTAAGACCCACAGTAGACAAGAGAGTAAATTACCCTTGATCTCTGTGAAGATAGAGATGCTATCAACAGAAATGTATTGTGGTTGTTTATCTTAGCAATACCTGCTGAAACAACAGCGCCGGAGGATACGCGTATCCTATCATTCCGTCCTATAGATCAATAGAGTGTTAACAACATTAGCTCAGAGATCTGGACAAGCCCACACATACGTCTGCAATTGATTAGCAAGCTGTGTCGTAAATAAATCATCATTGGGCGCTCCCATAGATAGCAAATCTGATTGAATACTTGTTTGTTGAGAGTCCATTCTGACAGCAACAAGCGTAAGAGAACGGGAGTCCGGTAAAACAATCAGACGACCCGGAATATGACGGACCAAAACAGAACTTGGTGTACTATAACCAACAGACGGATTCTTTCCATTAAATTGAATAACGGAAACGAAAGAGTGCCTCCCTGGTTCCGGAGATACGCCACTACTGTCGAATTAAAGGACGGGATTTGGGCATGCGTTTCTGAATAATGTTCATGCAATGACATAAAGCAAGCCTAAAAAACATTATTCCGCGGAAGAAAACTGATTGCTAAGAGACTGCGGAACCCAAAGACCCTGGCACTTCGAATCCGTAGGGATCAGTATTATATCCCAATCTGTTTGACTGGCAACCGTCATAACATGCACACTCGGGTCCGGCAACTGCGGTGGCACTCTCTGAGTCAACCACCGAATGTTTGCCCCAGTCTGAATCTCTTGTAACACTAGATAGACAAGAGAACGTGTAAATCGAGCAATTCATGGATTGCCGAAAAGTTGCCGTCGAAGAGAAGCTCCTCCGAGAACGAAGCGACTCTGAGAGAGTTCTTAACCTTACTATCCACGCGTGTGGATGTAGCTAGGGCTGCGTCACGTCTAACCAACTCCAATCAGCCACTGAAGGGCGGAGTTATACGTGAACAAACTACTGCCCTCAAAAGAAATTACATTGAGAATAATATCCCGTAAATCTTTTCTTGAAGACGTAATGATAACGCCTCAGTAAGGCGGATTACGTATGATAAAGCGTCTAAGTTAAGTCTACTATACATCATGTCGTTTCCAACACTGAAATTGGAAAAGACATAAACGGCGAAAAAGAATAAATGCAGTCTTTAACCACACCGTCTAGACGCATATGAACTCTCGGTATGCCCTGCTCTGCCAAAATAAACTATTAGTATAAATGATAAAATGGCAGAAATGAGCAACGCGGACAAGAAACTATCATGCTTGGTAGCAGGCTTGTATATATATATATATAGCGTCGAAAAATAAAACACATGTTGTAATGACAATATTGGACTACGTCGGTAAGTCAGGGACAATGTCCCTGAACCGATCGAAAAATCCGAGTCCAATGACGCTATAAGTCTCTTATCCAAGATCGCAGCAATGAAGTCCGAAATAACAATCACTGGAAGATAATGCCAGAAGATATAAAAGGCAGCTTCCGATACTACTAAAGGGAAAACTCGAAATCTTTCGAATCCCTTTTGCCATCCTGTCGGACCCTATAAAGCGTTCGGTCGTCCGTACCTGATGCAACCGCGGACCGCACCGACCCAGCGCCGTCGGATAATTCCTGATTCGACCGAGAAACTGTCAATTGCTGGGATGCTGCGAAACAACTGTGCTAACTCGGATAGCACGTCCGTCACTGAGGCCTGAGGAGAAGCGGTCTTACGATGCATTGCCGCTGGAAGCTCCGTGATCGTTACCCCATGCATACTACCAATATGCGAGCGAACGGAGTGTATAGGCCTCGTGTCCATTGGCTACCGGATGGCGCGACCTATTCGCCGTGGAATCACTGAATGACGAAACTGATCGGATACTCGAGGTCACGTAGCCAATGTGCGGTCGTGTGCCCTGCTGTGAGGATGAGGAAGCATTAAGGACAGTCTCTCGGACTGTCAATATAACGGAGCGTCCCGACCGACGGACATATGCTCCGAATGTAAAATATCTGAACCACAACATGCGGTCCCCTATGTTGTTGGACGAGAGAGGGACCTCTCTCACTCACAGCCCGGACGGACCTGGACAAGCCAGGAACCGGACTAACAGGTTTCCTCCGATCTGTCCTCAATCTGCCGTCACTGGGTGAGTACTAAAGTAATTAAAGTGCTCGCATCACCCAAATCTCCTTCCTAGACCGCAACGGACGAACCCGGCAGCCGAACCATTCGATGAATGTACGCTACACCGGGTGAGCTAGCAAATGTCACTCCGTAGGCGATAGACATATTCCATGAGCACTTATTGCAGCTAGCTCTTCATTAACTATGACGACAGAGGCACACTTTTGAAAGACATCTCCATAACTCTGCGAACAAGAAACCAGAAATGCTTGGTTATAGCAAGCATAAAATAATAATATATATAGCGTCGTTCAATAATTTGAAAGTTTGTGTGACATTATTGGACTATGTCGGAACTGAGGGACGATGTCCCTGAACCGAACCAAAAATTTCTAAGTCCACCGACGCTATCAGTTTCTTATCCGGCATCGCAGCATTCTGGTCCGACGAAAGAAGCTGTAGAAGACCAAGTCAGATGACATACACAACAGCATATGTTGTTCTGAAAGGGAAAGCTCGAAATCCTCCAAATCCCTTTCGGTATCCCGTCGGACCGGATGAAACTTTCGGACGTCCGTACCCGCTTCCGCGGAGCGTCCCAACCCAGCATCGTCGGATAAAATATATGCAACAGATTCAGTTGATGCTGGGATGCTGCGATAAACTGTGCTATTAAGGAAAGCACGTCCGTTCCCGAGGCCTGTGCAGTAGCGGTCTTACGATGCATTGCCGCCGGGAGCTCCGTGTACGTTGACTCCCGCACACTTCCTATGCGAACGTCCGGAGTCTGCAGGCCTCGTGTCCCTGGCTACCAGATGGTGTGACCTGGTCGCCGAAGAATCCTTGATCGGCGAAGCTGGTAATATATCGGCGGTCACGCAGCCAAGGTGCGGTCGTATGCGCTGACGAGAAGAGGAAGCCTTAGCAGTCTCCGCGGACTGCCTATACAACGGAGCGTCCCGAGCGACGGACGTATGCTCCGCTTGCGACACATTTTGTACCACAACATCTGGGGCCAGATGTTGTTGAACGAGAGAGGGGCCTCTCTCGCTTGCCGTCCGGATGGACCGGAACGAGCTATGAACCGGACTAAAAGGTTTCCTCCGTTCTCCCTCCGATCCGCCGTCACTGGGTGTGCATTAGGTTAATTTATAGTGCTCGCATCACCCCAAAATTCCTTCTAGACCGCAACGGACGAACCTGGCTGCCGAACCATTCGGTGAATGGACGCTACACCGGGCGAGCTAGCGGACATCAAAGGCCGTCGAACCTACTAGGGTCCTCTTAGGCAATTGGCGTATTTACATGAGCACTTTTCCGCTAGCCCTTCATTAATTGTGACGACGGAGGCACACTGTTGGAAGACATCACAGATACATCACCCTAATCTTGATCGTCTGAAATAGAAATTGATAAAGTAGAGTGACCCTGCGGGGAAAGGACCGGAGTGTCCAAATCCCCAATAACATACCGTGACATACGCTTCCCATATTGTCATCGAAATCATACGATACAGAACAGGAGTTAATGCGAGTACACTGACCACATATAGAATGATTATAAAGTCAGAGGAAGACTTCCTCTTAATACAATTGATCAATATCCTTTCAATGTGAAAAGAAAACAAGTTCTGGTACTCGCACTAACCCCTGGCAATCAAAATACATAATAATAATATGATCCATTAATATAGAAAAAATAATTGAAATCAAAATATTTTGAAAAAATATTTTTTCAGAACAGCCCAAGTTTCTGAAAAGTAACGGTGAGCCCCAATGGATCCCAAGCCTAAGTGTGGACAAAAATTTTAAAAATATTTTAAACAATTTATTCAACACTTACGAACAATAATAATGTATCTAGTTATGATTAAAATAACATCAAGATATTATTTTCCAGAAATCCCCCCCTCACACAGAGGGCTGTTGTAAATGTAAACAATGAGTGTAAAAACACTAAAATAAGACTCCAGGCACCCAGGCCCGAAATCAGTTACCAAAAATACACTATCTGATGCAAAACAGAGACTTCCAGGGAAGAAACTGCAGAACATCAGATGGTAGATGCAGAACACAACGCCTAACCACCCGAAGGTGAAGACGTAAACATGGGGAAAAGAACAGAATTCATTCTGTTATTCAGCTAAAACTCCCAAGAAAATTTAGTAATAATAATTACAAAAACTATGCCAAAAGCATGGGAGAATAGCAAGGGGGGACTTAAAGGACAGGGAGAGAGGAAAACACTTAAAAAAACAGTGTAACTAAATAATCAGAATGACAACAAAATGGCTGCTGCCTCGAAAATAGGTAACTTAACATAATTTCATTAAAAAATTTTAAGTTACAGCCCTGATATTATTCTGTCACACATTTTTTTTTCATCTCCTCCTTCTCCATCCTCCTTAGAATCACCATTTCACTAATATTTATGTGTCTGGCATCATTTAAACTGAGATTTATAAGCACAAAGATCAGTCAGATGTTAACTGATGAAGGGCCAAACTTAGAATGATTAATGGCGCCAATTTCGGAACGTCCTTGACACTGCACATGCGCAGTAGGGGCGAAGTGTGGAGGGCCTTTCAGGACATGTTTTCTTTGGTTTTAGATGCAAATTTTGGGGATTGGGGGGCAAAATTTGTGTTTGGCCCTATATTTTAAGAGTTAGCACCAGCTACGTCTGGGTCATTGGTACAGTATAAAAATATTATAAATTCAAAGTAATTTGTATATTTTTTATACTTACCAATGGCCCAGACTAGCTGGTGCTAACTCTAAAATTTATCCAGGGCCAAACACAAATTTTGCTCCCCAATACCCAAAATTTGCATGCAAAACCAAAAATTTCATGTCCTATCTATGCCTCCAGACTTTTGTGAACTGCACATGCGCAGCATCCAGGAAGACACCGAAATTGGCACCAGCCATCATTCTTTCTAGAAATTGCCTGCTAAATGTTGTAAACAGCGGGGAGGTATGAGTGCCCACTCATGGGAGGCCATCCCCATCTGGGCCATTGGTAAGTAAAAAAAAATATACAAATTACTTTGAATTTATAATACTTTTATACAACAACCAATGGCCCAGACTAGCTGAATCGTAAAAAGGCTGGAGGGCCTAGGACATAGAGGAAAATCCAATTACTCAATCACTTCTTAAAGGATATCTCCTACAGGAGAATAGGAGAGAAAGGAATTATATGTGTCTTTCTCATTTGCGAGAAACGAGAAAGACATAACACCAACAATGTAATTGAGCATTATATATTATATAATTCTCCATTTAATGGCAGCATAACCCATTATGCTAATTCAGTGAAGGGAAGCCAATATATAAAGCCAGTCCAGAGAATGAGACTCTTTATACTCATTTAAAAGTTCCAAGGATTGTATATTAACGCCCGTTTGACACGTGACATATACAAATGCTTCACAGTGAGCTACACTTGAAAAACAATACATAAATGAGACATATTAATTTGCTTCGTACTGAGCTACACATTAAAACCATCCCAGCACCAACTCGGGACTACTGACACCGGAGGAGGTCTTCCCTTGCTTTTCACTATAAAGCCAGATGATCATAAGGGAAAAAACCGTCCCCTCCCCCCTTCCCCTTGTTCTGAGGTACATGACCACAGAACAAAGTGGGCAGCGGAACAGTGTCACTGCTGGAACGGGTTGCCTAAATAACTATAGATGTAATCATTTTAGTGGACGACATTCTGAGCAACAGTCAGAGGACCTAACCATCTAAGGTCACCGGAGATGGACCCTAAATTTGTAAGGTAAAACTTGGTAAATGTAGAAGGCTGTGTCCAATACGCAGCTTTCATGAGATCAGTAATGGCTATACTGTTAGAATAAGCCCAAGAAGTGGACAGCGCTCTAACTTCATGGGCTGATATCTTATTTACAGAACGCTGATCCGCAGATAGACTTTCAATGGCAATGCATATTGCCAACTGAATGCATCTAGCAATAGAATGAACAGAAATATCTCTTCTGTTAGGAATCAATGAAAGAAAGAAGCGTTTTCTTCCTTTTCTTATAAACTCTGCTCGGCATTTATATATGCGCATAGCCCTGACTGAACACAGCAGAGGTCTATGGTTGTCGGTAGATGGTAGAGCCTTTATGGTAATAGGCTCAGGCCATTTATCTGGAGCCTGGTTCTTAGCCAAAAATCCCACTTCTGTATTTAAAGTAATGGTATTACCCATACTACGGTAGTGAGATTCGTCAACAGATAAAGCATGAAGTTCACTAACTCTTCTAGCGGATGCAAAGGCTAAGAGAAATGCTGTTTTATAGGTCAAGAATTTGAACTCTACAACGTCCAACGGCTCAAACGGAGCTTCCTTAAGCTTCAACAAAACCCTTGCCAAATCTCACTTAGGAATTAATCTGAGGGTTCTAGGTCTATTTATAGAGAAATTTCTAAACAGTTTGGATAATGAAGCATTAGATCCAATTGCTGATGATTGTAAGTGTCCGATAACATACACCTATAGCCCTTAATAGTGATGGGCTGCAGTTTGAGAACGTCAAACAGGTAGACCAGGAAGTTGGCAATATCCGGTATGGGCGGATCATAGACGTCTATCGACTGATCCTTAAACCAACGGAAGAAAACCTTCCACTTTGATGCGTAATTCAGCGAAGAGGAGGACCTCCTGCAGTTAGAAATTGTGTCCACTGCTTGTCATGTAAATTGCTTGCCATGCAAGAAGGACCGCACAACGGAAATCTGTGAAGGTTGAGACCTTCTGGGTTGTGATGCAGTGTGCGTGACTTCCCCTGATAAAGAAAGTCATCTCGCAGAGGAAGCTTCTGGGGACGTCCCTTAGCAGACACCTGAGAAGATTGATCCACAGTTTCTGTGACGACAGAGGCGCCACTAGCAGGATTTTGCAGGGAGACTGTTTGATCTTTAACAGAATCTGCTGAATCAACGGAGTTGGAGGATATGCATATCCTATCATTCCGTCCGATGAGATTGACAGAGCATCTACTGCATACGCTCGATGGTCTGGACATGGCGACATGTACGTCTGCAACTGATTGTTGAGGTGTGTCGCGAACAAATCTATCATAGGTCGATCCCACTGGTAGCAAATCTGTCTGAATACCCGCTTGTTGAGTGTCCACTCCGAGGCAACAGGCGACCTTTCCGAGAGAGAGAGTCTGCTAGTACGTTCAAACGACCCGGTATATGATGGTCCGATAGTTGAACATGATGATTCAAGTCATACATAAGAATTTTCTCCGTTAGTTTGCATAAAGGAATCAAATGAGTGCTTCCTTGGTTCCTGATGTACGCTACCACTGAAGAATTGCCCGACAATATCTAAACGTGAGCGTCCGCTAGAATGTGAATCCAATGTTATAGCGCTAACCTTATTGACATCATCTCTCTGATGTTTATGTGTTTCTCTAGGAACCGAGGGTCCCAAAGACCCTGACACTTTGAGTCTGTCGGGCTCAGGGTCGCACCCTAACCTGTTCGACTCGCATCTGTCATAATCATGAAAGCTGGATCCGGCAGCTGCAGCGGAACTCCCTGAGTTAACCACTGAATATCTGCCCAAATCTGGACCTTTTGTTTTACCAGGTCTGTTAAAACAATACTGGTCTCGAGCGAATGCGTCTTTACACTCTGGTTCTGTTCGACTCGTATCTGTCATAATCATGAAAGGTGGATCCGGCAGCTGCAGCGGAACTCCCTGAGTTAACCACTGAATATCTGCCCAAATCTGGACCTTTTGTTTTACCAGGTCCGTTAAAACAATACTGGTCTCGAGCGAATGCGTCTTCACACTCTAGTTCTGAGTAAAGAATATCTGGAGGGGACGTGTGCGCAAGCGACCCATCGAAATAAGATCCGCAGCCGCTCCACACAACCCCATCAATCACATAAATTCCCTCGCTGTTAATGCGTCTGAGTGTAGACAAAAGCGAGCATAAAAACTGACTAATTTCACTCTGGGTAACAGCAGGCGAACCAGATTGTTGTGAGTCTTGAAGCTCATCTCCAAGTGAATGAATGACTTGGACGGTGCTAGATCTGACTTCTTCTTGTTTATGATGAAGCCGAGACATCGGAGCAAAAGAAGCAGACTCTGAACATCGTTCTGAAGAGTAGTTTTGTTGCCGTATCTCCAAAGAATGTCGTCCAAGTAAGCCGACGTTACCCCAGACGAATGAGCTCACAAGTAAGACATTACCGAGTTCATTATTCGAGTGAAAACCCAGGGCGCCAGGTTCAGATAGAAGCACACTGCTCAGAACTGATACACTATCCCTTGAACAGCGAACCATAGGTACTTTCTGAATGCCGGATGTACCAGGATATGAAAGTACACATCCTTTAGATCTATGCTTGCCGCATAGTCGTTCACTCGAATGCTCGCCCTTACTGACCAAATGGTCTCCATATGGAACTTTGGAGCTACGATAAGTTTGTTTATCCAGCTCCAGTCTATTACCGGTCGGAATCAGTCATCTGGCTTCGGTACGAGGAACAGAATCCTACAGAATTTTGATTCTCGACGACCTCTATTGATTCCTTGATAAGAGAGCCTGTACCTCCACTAGGAGACTCCCTTTTGCAAGGATCTGATGGAAGATTTGTCCACCATGGACATCTTGTTAGTGGTGGTTTTGCTCGGAAAGATAGCCATAGGCTGTCTGAGACCACACTTCTCACCCACTGGTCTTCCGTAATTGTTATCCAGCTCGTTGCGAATCTTGACAACCTTCCGCCAACTGGCAAGCAATAGAGGTCCTGACCATCACCTGTACGACCCGCGAGGCTTACGGGAGGAGAAACCACGTCCCCCTCGCGAAGAGCCTCGACCCACCGGCTTAGGGGTGTCTGACCGGTAGTCTCGATCAGACCTACGCCCCCTTCCCGGGTCACTGTATTGACGATCCCTAGAGTAATTATAGGAGGGTTTTCTATACCCTCGCGAGAATTCCCCTTTAGACAATTTCTGTCTGGGACATCTTCCTTCACTCTTTTCTGCTGTAGCAGGTCGATTAGATGCCGACTTTAGAAGCAGAGTATTAGACACTTTCTTTGTAGCTTGGTCATAAACCAATGAAAGCGTGTCGACAAATATTGTGTGTCCGGATACTGGAGCGACCTGTAGAGAGTTTTTCACCTTGCCATCTATTAAGATGACGATGCAAGGGCACCTTCACATCTGATTTACTCCAAATTAGCCACTGTTCAGGCAGAGTTATACGTGGTAAACATAATTGCCCTGGAAAGAAGTCTTAAAGAGGTATGAATGTCCTGAAATTCCTTCCCGTTGAGACGTTGCACCACAGCTCTTGAAAAGTGATCTGCATAAGGCATAGTGTCCAAATTTGCTCTGTTTGAAGATATTGCCGTCTCATTGTGACAGAGTGAATTGTCAATGAGGCAAGCAAGGATAGCTCTAGATCCTCAGCCTGTTCATCCAAATGCAGAGGAACTCTCTATACATCTTCCCCGACTGTTTTAAATTAACCTGGTCCAATAAATGGTAAATTTACAGAAGATGATGTCAAGAAACCACATTTATTCTTCTTCCCACTGGAAAGTTTGAATATGGCATCGTCTAAATGGCCTAGACTGAACTGGAAAAGACAGGACCTCCTCCTTTGTCCGGATAAAGTCTGTGTCCAACGACGCCAGCTGTGTCTTTCTAGTAGTCGCAGCATTCTGATTCGCCGGAACAAATTCAGGGTAGTATTGATAGATTAAATCCATCGCAACCATGTGCTGTTCTGAAAAGGAGGGATAATCTTCGTCCATATCCCTTTCACCATCCGACTGAATCAGTTGAGACTCTCGGTCTACGGCATCTGAACGTGCAGATGACTGGACCGACCCAGCACCATCCGACAGCTTAGGTTTTGAGACTGCCGTAGGCTGCTCCTGCACTTGCTGGGATGCTGCGATGAGCTGTGCAATCTGCGACAGCAAGTCCATTACAGAGGCCTGAGGAGCAGCGGTCTTCTGTTTCTTTGCCGCCGCCTGCTGCTCCTGGGACGGTGTGTCCGAGATGGCTCTTTTCTCCGGGCGCCCCGACAAATGAGGCCTCATCGCCTTAGCTACCGGATGGTCTGACTTCTTTGACGATGAGTGGTCCCTTCTCGGCGATGCAGGCTGGATATCTGAAGTCGTTTAGCTAAGGTGCGGTCGTGTGTGCTTTGAAGATGATGTTGTAGAAGCTGTAACTGCAGCCGAGGCCAGCTGCAAACTATATGGAGCGTCCCGGACGGAAGGCGTGGACGTATGCTCCGACTGACGCAAGTTTCTAATCACATCTGGCCCCAGATGCTGCTGGGAAAGAGAGGGACCTCTTCCTTTCAGACCTCGCCAAGCTTCCCAAGTTACTTGCCGGCTTCTTCCTCTGTTCCGTCGTCACTGGGTGAGCCTGTTTATATTTTAAGGTGCTCGCTCTACCCAATCCACTCCTCTCAACCGCAACGGACACACTCGGTGTCATGGTACCCACAAACGGAGAAATCGCTTCACCGCTTGAGCTAGCTGGCAACAAGGGACTAAAACCACCGGCTAGTGGCTTTTTGCCCTGTCTAATATTCATGAGCACTTTGGCAGCTAGCTCTGTTTGCTCATCTGAGTGCGACGACGGTAGCACACTATCTCTAGGCGTCACGTAAACATCACCATGTTCTTGTTCCTCTGAAAAAGAAACTGAGAAACTTGATTGACTTCGTGGTGAGAGCACCGGCACTGGCCTCTCGCCACTAACAACGTACCGTGACACCCATCTCCAATAGATGTTATCCCATCTGACACAGGTAGGACAAGAATTAGTGGGAGTACATCGACTACAAGCAAGGCAACAAGCATGTAAATCCAAGGAAGACTTCCTCGCCTTGCATTTTGAGCAATAATTTTTCATAATGAATCAAAACAAAGTCAACAGTACTCCCACCAACTCCACAATAAATATATGAAAAAGATACACAATAAATAACATTCAAAATATAAATCGAAAAATTAATTTCCCCCAAAAAATTTTTTCGAAAAATTTGACAGGAGCCCAAGTTCCCAAGGGGAACAGAGCCCAAATGTATCCCGATAGAGCCTAAGTGTGGACAAACTTCCAAAAATTAATTGCTACACTATATTTTTAATGTATCTTATAACAATCCTACCATGAACTAAATAGGAAAAAACATATATTTATACAGCATTGTCAATGTAAACAACGTCAGAAGAAAAACTGGAAACATGAGCCCAGGCAATGAATAAGAAGGCCCGAAGTCAGTAACAGATTTAGAACTATCCGATGTAAAGCAAGATCTTCAGTAGAAGAAAAACCGATACATCAGATGTATGATGCATGACCCAAAATGCCTAAACACCCATAGGATGAGGACGTAACCATGGGGAAATACAGAATAAACATTCTGTATAACACATCAAACTCACAAAAAATTTTAAAGTTAGCACCAGCAAGTCTGGGCCATTGGTTGTTGTATAAAAATACTGTGCTGCAGAAGCTAACAATAAGCCGCAATTGCTGCCATGTTTGCAACCCGATCAACATTAAATGAGGATCGATGATAGAGGGTATCCCAGTCATAAATCATGTGAAGTTTCAAAACATTTGGTCTTGTGGTATCATCAGATTTTTCATAATCCTCCAATCAGAATCAAAGAATGCCTCTTGGTCTCAGTTGTTCCAGGGAAGAAGATGAAAATGTGATTCCTCATAGGGTTTCTATGGTAAATATAAGCCGCAATTGCGACCATGTTTGCAACCCTATCAACAATAAGTGAGGATCGTTGGTAGATGGGTTTCCAGAGATTGATAATGCAAAGTTTCAAAACATTTGGCCTAGTAGTTTCAGAGGAGAAGATTTTTGAAAATCCACCAACCAAAATCAAAGAATGCCTCTGGCAGCCATGTTTTTCATACGACTGGAACAAAATGAGGTTCGTTTGTTGAGGACCTCCCATAAACCATTCCTGCCAAGTTTGGTTCACACAGGCTCAGCGGTTCCAGAGATGAAAATGTGAAAAGTTTATGGATGACGACGGAGGCCAAGTGATGGCAAAAGCTCATTTTTAAGGTGAGCTAAAAATGCTTAAATTCAGTTTCACTTTAAACACTAATTTGACAATAGAACAAAAGAAAGAGTGGTACAAAGCTAGCAAGTAAAACTAAAGATGAATTTAACTGTTTAAATTCGATAAAACATAGCTTTTACTTTTTTGAAGCTTTAAATATGAGTAAAAGTCAGTCTTTGCAGTGAAATTGGTTTCTTCACATCACAACAACTGCTTTTTCCAAATTGCTCTCCAGTAGTGGAAAATGCAAAATGAATTTAAAGTCCTCGAAGGCAAGGCCCTGGAATAACTGAAAAATTCAACCTGATAAAATTTTAGCCAAACCTGATCTGGGTTGAAAAGAGTTTGCAAACAATCTTTTTGAAAACAGTAAGGTAACTTCCTATTGACTATGCACATTCGGTTTCCTTTTTCCACCTAATAGAGTCAGATTAAAATTGCTCAAAGTATTTTTGGAGGTTAAGTACATCTACAATATGTTGGAAATCCCAGGAACACAATGAAAAGGATAAAAATCTCCGAGGAACGTTCTACATCCACTTTACATAGGACAACAAGGAAAGTGACTTAGTTATTTAAATTCATTTCAGTTCTATTGCACTTGCCTCAAAAGTCACCAAGTTTCAGTGTACCTGATGGTTGTTTGAGCAAATAATTAAATGCTAATGGAAACTTACACTGTTGCATTCCATATCACAGACATTGCATCATCACTAAATAATATAAGCAAAGGTTTTCTGTCCTCTAATTTACCCTAAAAGATAAAAAGTGAACAAAAACAAATACGTTTTTGTCAGTAAAATTCCTATGTTAATGTACCTAAAATACCTGTCTGTACTGCATAACACCAAAGAATCAACACCGATTGAAAAATGTGCAATTTAGTAGGCACAAAAAGGTCACACAAAAAAAAGCTGGTGCCTTCAACCAGCAATTTAGAGGAAAGTTATCTCCACTACTTCCATGAAAGCTTCATCACAGGATTCCTGCTGTCAAGGACTGATAAAATTCAAGGCTGTTTCTCCACATATTTAAGCATTTTTCAAAGTTGTACAATAGCCAAATTCAAGGATTTCCAAGACATGCCTTCACTGGTCTTAACTGGGGTCTCCAGTCATTACCCCTCCTCCCACTTCCTACAAGGGAAGTGGGAGGATTGGTAATGACAGGAGGCCCTAGAGAGGACTGCGCCTTCACGAACTCTGGAACATAAAACTATATAGTTATGATTACGAGCTTCATTTGCATTTTTATGTCAAGAATACTCCAGACTTTTCAAGGCCTCCTGGCACATTTTCCAGAATTTTAAGGCCTTGAATGACCCTTAGTCAAATTCAAGGACGTTCCTTGACTCCCTCGTGGAAACCCTAAGCCATTTTGAATTCAATTTATTTATTTACTGTGTTTAAGGTCACTTTCTGCATCTATGACTAAAGCACGACTGTAACACAAGTATGAAGTCAAGGTCAATCATTTATACCTATGCCGCCCACTTTAGAGAACTTCATTCTCAGGCATTGGTTACCAGGTCCTATTTTACCAGTAAAACAGAAATTGTTTCCCACAGTAAACAAGTGCTCATCCACTTTCTATAGTTCCCGCAGTGGATTTTCAATTCACCTTGACCTCCAGGAACATTTTCTTTTAGAATGTTCCATTTCCCAAAAGGTACATCTCGAAACCCTTCCACTCTAGAATGTTTTGTTCTCAAATGTTTCATTTCTAAAAAGTTACATTTAAAAGGGTTCCATTTCAGAATGTTCTGCTCTGTACTATTTTTTGTCTCCCTTTGATTCTTCATTTTCTTCTTTTCCTTCTCTATAATTCTTTTTTGAAAATTCTAGAAGTTTTCTTCCTTTCTAAATGATTAGTTATTGATTTTTTGTGTTTTCTTTAATCTTTTTGAATCCTCGAATAGCATTGGCAAATTATACAATGTAATGAAGGCTGTACTGCACTGAACCTGAAGAAATGCATGTCAACTACTTAACTAGTAGAAGCGGGTTTGAGTGATTCCCGAGAGCCTATCACTGCATTTTGGTACACAAAGGCAAATGGCAAATGATATCAAAACCGTCTATGCCAACATTACCTCAAACACCTCAGAACACAGCAAGGACATTAGTTTTGATGAGTGGGTAACAACAGGCATGCATGAAGGAACGTTTCCACATCTACGATGTGTTTTTATCTAAAACACCATTTTGTGTCCAAGTTATGTTTCGCTGTGGTTTACATTTACATCTTGATGAGGGGAGGGGGTTCCCTATACACCAAATGTGACCAAAACTGATTGATGCACACATATATAAACTGACTGTAAGAGGATTCGTACCCCAAATCAAGATTGAAATTCAAGGACTTTTCCAGGACTTTCAAGGACCAAAAAAGCAAATTTACACGACCAACATTTGTTTCTGTAATAACAAAAATATGCGATATATTTACCACGCACGTGGCTAATTAGTGCCAACTCGCCCATATTTGCCACAGAGAACTACTTTACACACGCTCAACATTTTGAACTATGTGTGTCTTTCGAATCATTCGTATTCCATTCTTTATATTCTTCTTATCAGTCCATTTTTCTTGAAATACACACTTTTCCGGCATTTTAATATCAAACTGAAAGACTTAACAAGCAAACACAAGATTATTTTTTTCCAAGACGCACAGAACAAGAGGGGTGTGTCCATCCCCATTAGCTCACCAACACATGGCATGCAATAAATCTAGGCTTATTACAAATCTTCAAAAAATGTCCGGTCATGTGCATGCATAGCAAAACAGGTCAGAAATTTTCTAAGTCCACACTGACAAAGAAGTCTAACGTTGAATTTAAAAAATCCAAAATCTCCGAAAAATGTCCGGCCAAGGGTTAATGTCATCTTATATTGATGCATTTAACACATATATGAAATATGAAAGCCACAGCATACCGGTGGGAGCCTCCACTCATATACAGCAAAACAGGTCAGAAATTTTTTAAGTCCACACTGACAAAGAAGTCTAATGTTGGATTATAAAAATCAAAAATCTCCGAAAAATGTCCAGTTAAGGGTTAATGTCATCTTATATTGATGCATTTAAAACATATAGGAAATATGAAAGCCACAGCATACCGGTGGTAGCCTCCACTCATATACAGCAGAACAGGTCAGAAATTTTCTAAGTCCACACTGACAGAAAAGTCTAACATTGCAAAAACACTAAAAATCAATAAAATATCACTGGTTAAGGGTCTGTGGGTAATTGTAAGCCATAGAAACACAGTATGAGGTGCATAGCAACAGGGCTGAAAGTCAAAGTGGACTGGTATAATAACTTTAACACAAGTGTTGATGCCGAAGCTGACGGCGACGTGCCTTGGGTCATGACATAAGCTCACACTTCGTTGATGAGCTAAAAATACGACAACACATGACCAGAAACAGAAAAAGCAAGCAGTGAATTGGAGCAGGTTTGATGGAGCCCCTAAAATTTTTACCGAGTTTTCCAGAACTTTCAAGGACCGGCCTAAAAAACATTCATTTTCCATGACATTCCAGACGTGGAATTTAAAACGGCCAAATACCAGAACTTTCAAGGTTCCAGGAACCACGTGCGAACCCTGCTGTAACAATTACCCGGTTAATTGTTGTTTTCGAAACCCTTGACACCTTTATTTTGGGATGAACTGATTTTTACAGGTGTATTATTTTATCACACTATCCTCTTCTAATTATTGCATACAATCAAGAATACATGTTATAAAAAAAATATACATATATCTTTTTGGATGTCAGGTTCAGTGAAAATATTCATTTTGGGTCAGTTTTGGTCAGACTCAGTAGAAAGGTGGAGCATTGTCGAAGTCAAGGGTATTATTATATTATAAGAATGAAAATAATTTCTGCATACGGGGAAGCTTTCTCGTCAAAGATCAAAATCAGAAATCCCGAGCTGAATTATCTCCTGCAATGTAAACTAATGGCTTACAAAGATATAAAGTATATGATTTCTGAATAAAATCTTCACCTTTTAAAAATTTGTAAGAATAAAATGTACATCAAGAACATGAAAAATTCAGACTTTTGGGGGAATATCATGTGACATCAGGCCTGAAAATAAGCAGTCTGACATTTGCAGAATGAGGTCCCCAGAAGGTGAATTTGATGATGCTATCCCATACAGTGGGTCAATATTTATCCTCTGGGTACCTCTTTCTGTTTAGTTTTGAGACTCTGATTCAGATTGAGGTTCACAGAGGGTAAATTTAGTGATGCTACCCTGCACGGCAGCTGGTGCTAACTCTTAAAAATATAGGGCCAAACACAAATTTTGCCCCCCAATCCCCAAAATTTGCATCTAAAACCAAAGAAATCATGTCCTGAATGGCCCTCCATACTTCACCTCTACTGCGCATGCGCAGTGTCAAGGACGTCGCGAAATTGGCGCCATTAATCATTCTTACCATCAGTGCCTGGTAAGCGCTATGTCCTCAGCGGGGAGGTATGAGTTCCCAACTCCTGGGAGGGCCATCCTCGTCTGGGTCATTGGTAAGTATAAAAAATATATAAATTACTATAAATTTTTCAAGATTTTTATACTGTACCAATGACCCAGACATAGCTGAATAGTAAAAAGGCTGGAGGGCCCAGGACATAGAGGAAAATCCAATAAGCTCAACTATAAAAATAGAGTCATCTCCTGGAGGAGAAATAGGCTTCACGTGTATCTTTCTTATTTATGATAAATTAGAAAGACACAATACCTTCTATAATTGAGCATCATAACATCCATGTTCTCTATTAATATCCAGTATAATTTTTATACTAATTATATTTTTATACTGTACCAATGACCCAGACATAGCTGGTGCTAACTCTTAAAATATAGGGCCAAACACAAATTTTGCCCCCCAATCCCCAAAATTTGCATCTAAAACCAAAGAAAACATGTCCTGAAAGGCCCTCCACACTTCGCCCCTACTGCGCATGCGCAGTGTCAAGGACGTTCCGAAATTGGCGCCATTAATCATTCTAAGTTTGGCCCTTCATCAGTTAACATCTGACTGATCTTTGTGCTTATAAATCTCAGTTTAAATGATGCCAGACACATAAATATTAGTGAAATGGTGATTCTAAGGAGGATAGAGAAGGAGGAGAGGAAAAAAATGTGTGACAGAATATTATCAGGGCTGTAACTTAAAATTTTTTAATGAAATTATGTTAAGTTACCTATTTTCGAGGCAGCAGCCATTTTGTTGTCATTCTGATTATTTAGTTACACTGTTTTTTAAGTGTTTTCCTCTCTCCCTGTCCTTTAAGTCCCCCCTTGCTATTCTCCCATGCTTTTGGCATAGTTTTTGTAATTATTATTACTAAATTTTCTTGGGAGTTTTAGCTGAATAACAGAATGAATTCTGTTCTTTTCCCCATGTTTACGTCTTCACCTACGGGTGGTTAGGCGTTGTGTTCTGCATCTACCATCTGATGTTCTGCAGTTTCTTCCCTGGAAGTCTCTGTTTTGCATCAGATAGTGTATTTTTGGTAACTGATTCCGGGCCTGGGTGCCTGGAGTCTTATTTTAGTGTTTTTACACTCATTGTTTACATTTACAACAGCCCTCTGTGTGAGGGGGGAATTTCTGGAAAATAATATCTTGATGTTATTTTAATCATAACTAGATACATTATTATTGTTCGTAAGTGTTGAATAAATTGTTTAAAATATTTTTAAAATTTTTGTCCACACTTAGGCTTGGGATCCACTGGGGCTCAACGTTACTTTTCAGAAACTTGGGCTGTTCTGAAAAAATATTTTTTCAAAATATTTTGATTTCAATTCTTTTTTCTATATTAATGGATCATATTATTATTATGTATTTTGATTGCCAGGGGTTAGTGCGAGTACCAGGACTTGTTTTCTTTTCACATTGAAAGGATATTGATCAATTGTTTTAAGAGGAAGTCTTCCTCTGACTTTATAATCATTCTATATGTGGTCAGTGTACTCGCATTAACTCCTGTTCTGTATCGTATGATTTCGATGACAATATGGGAAGCGTATGTCACGGTATGTTATTGGGGATTTGGACACTCCGGTCCTTTCCCCGCAGGGTCACTCTACTTTATCAATTTCTATTTCAGACGATCAAGATTAGGGTGATGTATCTGTGATGTCTTCCAACAGTGTGCCTCCGTCGTCACAATTAATGAAGGGCTAGCGGAAAAGTGCTCATGTAAATACGCCAATTGCCTAAGAGGACCCTAGTAGGTTCGACGGCCTTTGACGTCCGCTAGCTCGCCTGGTGTAGCGTCCATTCACCGAATGGTTCGGCAGCCGGGTTCGTCCGTTGCGGTCTAGAAGGAATTTTGGGGTGATGCGAGCACTATAAATTAACCTAATACACACCCAGTGGCGGCGGATCGGAGGGAGAACGGAGGAAGCCTTTTAGTCCGGTTCATAGCTCGTTCCGGTCCATCCGGACGGCAAGCGAGAGAGGCCCCTCTCTCGTTCAACAACATCTGGCCCCAGATGTTGTGGCACAAAATGTGTCGCAAGCGGAGCATATGTCCGTCGCTCGGGATGCTCCGTTGTATAGGCAGTCCGCGGAGACTGCTAAGGCTTCCTCTTCTTGTCAGCGCACATGACCGCACCTTGGCTGCGTGACCGCCGATATATTACCAGCTTCGCCGATCAAGGATTCTTCGGCGACCAGGTCACACCATCCGGTAGCCAGGGACACGAGGCGTGCAGACTCCGGACGTTCGCATAGGAAGTGTGCGGGAGTCAACGTACACAGAGCTTCCGGCGGCAATGCATCGTAAGACCGCTACTGCACAGGCCTCGGGAACGGACGTGCTTTCCTTAATAGCACAGTTTATCGCAGCATCCCAGCATCAACTGAATCTGTCGCATATATTTTATCCGACGATGCTGGGTCGGGACGCTCCGCGGAAGCGGGTACGGACGTCCGAAAGTTTCATCCGGTCCGACGGGATACCGAAAGGGATTTGGAGGATTTCGAGCTTTCCCTTTCGAACAACATATGCTGTTGTGTATGTCATCTGAATTGGTCTTCTACAGCTTCTTTCGTCGGACCAGAATGCTGCGATGCCGGATAAGAAACTGATAGCGTCGGTGGACTTAGAAATTTTTGGTTCGGTTCAGGGACATCGTCCCTCAGTTCCGACATAGTCCAATAATGTCACACAAACTTTCGAATTATTGAACGACGCTATATATATTATTATTTTATGCTTGCTATAACCAAGCATTTCTGATTTCTTGTTCGCAGAGTTATGGAGATGTCTTTCAAAAGTGTGCCTCTGTCGTCATAGTTAATGAAGAGCTAGCGGCAATAAGTGCTCATGGAATATGTCTATCGCCTACGGAGTGACATTCGCTAGCTCACCCGGTGTAGCGTACATTCATCGAATGGTTCAGCTGCCGGGTTCGTCCGTTGCGGTCTAGGAAGGAGATTTGGGTGATGCGAGCACTTTAATTACTTTAGTACTCACCCAGTGACGGCAGATTGAGGACAGATCGGAGGAAGCCTGTTAGTCCGGTTCCTGGCTTGTCCAGGTCCGTCCGGGCTGTGAGCGAGAGAGGTCCCTCTCTCGTCCAACAACATAGGGGACTGCATGTTGTGGTTCAGATATTTTACATTCGGAGCATATGTCCGTCGGTCGGGACGCTCCGTTATATTGACAGTCTGAGAGACTGTCCTTAATGCTTCCTCATCCTCACAGCAGGGCACACGACCGCACATTGGCTACGTGACCTCGAGTATCCGATCAGTTTCGTCATTCAGTGATTCCACGGCGAATAGGTCGCGCCATCCGGTAGCCAAGGGACACGAGGCCTATACACTCCGTTCGCTCGCATATTGGTAGTATGCACGGGGAAACGATCTCGGAGCTTCCAGCGGCAATGCATCGTAAGACCGCTTCTCCTCAGGCCTCAGTGACGGACGTGCTATCCGAGTTAGCACAGTTGTTTCGCAGCATCCCAGCAATTGACAGTTTCTCGGTTGAATCAGGAATTATCCGACGGCGCTGGGTCGGTGCGGTCCGCGGATGCATCAGGTACGGACGACCGAACGCTTTATAGGGTCCGAAAGGATGGCGAAAGGGATTCGAAAGATTTCGAGTTTTCCCTTTAGTAGTATCGGAAGCTGCCTTTCATATCTTCTGGCATTATCTTCCAGTGATTGTTATTTCGGACTTCATTGCTGCGATCTTGGATAAGAGACTTATAGCGTCATTGGACTCGGATTTTTCGATCGGTTCAGGGACATTGTCCCTGACTTACCGACGCAGTCCAATATTGTCTTTACAACATGTGTTTTATTTTTCGACGCTATATATATATATATATATATATATATACAAGCCTGCTACCAAGCATGATAGTTTAGTTTCTTGTCCGCGTTGCTCATTTCTGCCATTTTATCATTTATACGAATAGTTTATTTTGGCAGAGCAGGGCATACCGAGAGTTCATATGCGTCTAGACGGTGTGGTTAAAGACTGCATTTATTCTTTTTCGCCGTTTATGTCTTTTCCAATTTCAATGTTGGAAATGACATGATGTATAGTAGACTTAACTTAGACGCTTTATCATACGTAATCCGCCTTACTGAGGCGTTATCATTACGTCTTCAAGAAAAGATTTACAGGATATTATTCTCAATGTAATTTCTTTTGAGGGCAGTAGTTTGTTCACGTATAACTCCGCCCTTCAGTGGCTGATTGGAGTTGGTTAGACGTGACGCAGCCCTAGCTACATCCACACGCGTGGATAGTAAGGTTAAGAACTCTCTCAGAGTCGCTTCGTTCTCGGAGGAGCTTCTCTTCGACGGCAACTTTTCGGCAATCCATGAATTGCTTGATTTACACGTTCTCTTGTCTATCTAGTGTTACAAGAGATTCAGACTGGGGCAAACATTCGGTGGTTGACTCAGAGAGTGCCACCGCAGTTGCCGGACCCGAGTGTGCCTGTTATGACGGTTGCCAATCAAACAGATTGGGATATAATACTGATCCCTACGGATTCGAAGTGCCAGGGTCTTTGGGTTCCGCAGTCTCTTAGCAATCAGTTTTCTTCCGCGGAATAATGTTTTTTAGGCTTGCTTTATGTCATTGCATGAACATTATTCAGAAACGCATGCCCAAATCCTGTCCTTTAATTCGACAGTAGTGGCGTATCTCCGGAACCAGGGAGGCACTCTTTCGTTTCCGTTATTCAATTTAATGGAAAGAATCCGTCTGTTGGTTATAGTACACCAAGTTCTGTTTTGGTCCGTCATATTCCGGGTCGTCTGATTGTTTTACCGGACTCCCGTTCTCTTACGCTTGTTGCTGTCAGAATGAACTCTCAACAAACAAGTATTCAATCAGATTTGCTATCTTTGGGAGCGCCCAATGATGATTTATTTACGACACAGCTTGCTAATCAATTGCAGACGTATGTGTGGGCTTGTCCAGATCTCTGAGCTAATGTTGTTAACGCTCTATTGATCTATAGGACGGAATGATAGGATACGCGTATCCTCCGGCGCTGTTGTTTCAGCAGGTATTGCTAAGATAAACAACCACAATACATTTCTGTTGATAGCATCTCTATCTTCACAGAGATCATGGGTAATTTACTCTCTTGTCTACTGTGGGTCTTAACGTGAAATCTTCCTCTATGTGAGGATCTTTTTTCACTGGGTAAATCGTGTCATCTTTATCACAACCCGCAAGGTCGCAACCTTCATGTATTCCGTTGTGTGGTCCGTATTGCATTGTAAGCACTGTACTGGACGAGCTTTGGACGCGATTTCTTACTATAGGAGATCCTCTTCTTCGCTATTCTATGCGGCTAAAGTGGAGGCTCTTCCGTCGTGGTGTAGGGATCATTATGTTCATATTGTTGATCCCTCCATACTACTCATTGCAATTTTTTAGTATACTTGTTTCACAAGATCTACTGCAGCCTGTTATTATTTAGGTTATAGGTTTATGTTACCTCATACCTATGCACTCTACGATAGTTTACAATTGAGTCTTTTGTCTCTTTATCTAAGTCAGTTAGTAACTTTTTGATAAATAGACTTAGAATCTTTAGATTAAATTCCTATATGGATTTTAACTTCGGTTCTTATTTAGCTAAGTAATCATTTGAGCCTCTGGAAACAGTAGTTTTCAAATTCTGACCTTTTAGACAGTAATTCTGTTGGTTTCTCTTTTACTGTAGAGTCAGTGAGTTTCATGCACTATCGATGGATGATTTTCACTTTCGTAGTTTCGGAATCACTACTTCCGTTACTATTTAGGTTGGATTTTTGCATAAGAGTTAGGCTCCTATTATCCGGAACCTATTATTTTAAGGTCCTTCCGTCTTCGTATGGGCATAGGCCTTTACTCTTTCCGGGTACAGTTTATGTATTTATAAACAGATATCTGTTTATTACTATGGGCGTAAGCTTCTTCTGTCTTTGATGCCTAGTAGAAGGACGTTACGCTCCATTTTATTGTTAATGGATTCTATTAACTATCGGTACTGCTTATGGTATATCATTGACTTAGCAGTTGTGCTTAAGATTTCGGCTCATGAAGTAAGAGTTCTTCTACTTCTTGGGCTTACATTAATAGTGTCGCTATTATAGATTTTTGAAGGCCGCTCATTGCGCTCAGCCATCCACATTCATGAATTTTATCTCAGAAATATCGAGTCCATTTCTGGAGGCCTCTTTTGTTAGGTCTATTATCTACTGCTCAGAATGTCATTCACTTAACAGTTGCTACTATAGCTAGGTAGGCTGTCTGTTTCGGCAGTGTCTCCGTTCTGCTGCCCTCTTCGCTCTGGGCTATTTGACCCAGGGCAAGAAAAGGGGGGGGGGGGGAGGGTGTTCCCTTGGGTCACCTGTTTTACTATGAAAACAAGGGGATACCTCCTCCGGAGTTAGTAATTCTGAGCTGTTATTGGGATGGTTGTTTAGTGAGAAGTTTAGGTTTTTAAAATTCATTCAAGTCTTAGTTTTTAAAGTATAGCTTTTGAATATTGCATATGTCAACGGACATGATTATGCAATCCTCAGACACTTTTAGGAGTATAAGAGTCTCTATTCTCTAGACTTACTTTATTTATTGGCTTACTTTAAAAATTATTAGTATAAGGATTAGATTGGATATTAATAGAGTACATGGATGTATGAAGCTCAATTTTGGAAGGTGTTGTATCTTTCTAATTATCATAAATAAGAAAGATACATGTAAGGCCTATTACTTCTTTTTCCCTACAGGGGATGACTCTATTTTATTTTATTGAGCGTATTCCATTTGCTCTATGTCCTTGGCCCTCCAGCCTTTTTACTATTCAGCTATGTCTGGGTCATTGGTACAGTGTAAAAATGTTAAAAAATTTATAGTAATTTATATATTTTTTATACTTACCAATGACCCAGACGGGGATGGCCCTCCCAGGAGTTGGGAACTCTTGCCTCCCCGCTGAGTACATAGCGCTTACCAGGCACTGGTTATTAGAATGATTAATGGCGCCAATTTCGGAACGTCCTTGACACTGCGCATGCGCAGTAGGGGCGAAGTGTGGAGGGCCTTTCAGGACATGTTTTCTTTGGTTTTAGATGCAAATTTTGGGGATTGGGGGGCAAAATTTGTGTTTGGCCCTATATTTTAAGAGTTAGCACCAGCTATGTCTGGGTCATTGGTAAGTATAAAAAATATATAAATTACTATAAATTTTTTAACTTTTAAAGTAAGCCAATAAATAAAGTTAGTCCAAAGAATTGAGACTCTTTATACTCTTTTAAAAGTGTCCGAGGATAGTATAATAACACCCGTTTGACACGTGACATATTCAAATGCTATACTTTAAAACTATGACATGAATGAATTTTAAAACATAACTTTCACTTAAGAAACCATCCCAGTAACAGCTCAGAATTACTGACTCCGGAGGAGGTATCCCCTTGTTTTCATAATAAAACAGGTGACCCAAGGGAACACCCTCCCCCCCCCCCCCCTTTTTCTTGCCCTGGGTCAAATAGCCCAGAGCGAAGAGGACAGCAGGACGGAGTCACTGCCGGAACATAAAGCCCACATAGCTATAGTTGCAATTGTTAAGTGATCGACATTCTGAGCAGCTGATAATGGACCTAAATAATGCAGGTCTCCAGAAATGGATACAATATTTCTGAGATAAAAATTCGTGAATGTGGATGGCTGAGACCAATATGCAGCCTACTTTAATCTATAATAGCAATACTATACGTCAGCCCAAGATGTAGAAGAGCTCTTACTTCATGGGCCGAAATCTTAAGCACAGACTGCTGAGTTAAGGATAGATTATCCTAAGCAGTACCGATAGTTAACTGAATGCATTAGAAATAGTAATAGAAATGACCTTTCTATTAGGCATCAGAGCCAGAAGAAGCTTTACGTCCTACTGATAAACTGAGATCTGTTAATAAATACATAAAGGTCTATCCGGACAGAGTAAAGGCCTATGCCCGCTCGAAGACGGAAGGACCTTAAAAACAATAGGTTCCGGATATCATTAGGAGCCTGATTCTTAACCAAAAATACAACATTAGTAGTAAAGGTAATAGAGTTTCCGATACTACGAAAGTGAGAATCGTCCACCGATAGTGCATGAAGCTCACTGACTCTTCAGCAGAAGAGAAGACTAAGAGAATTGCTGCCTTAAAATGCCAGAATTGAAACTACTGTCTCAAGGGGTTCAAATGGTTGCTTTAGTTAATAAGAACCCAAGCTAAATTCCGAATAGGAATTAATCTACCGATTCTAGGTCTCTTATCGAAAAGTTTCAAACTAACTTAGATAAAGAGACATTAGGCTCAATTGTAAACTATCATGGTGTGCATAGGTATCAGATAACATGGACCTGTAACCTTTAAAAGTAACTGGCTGCAGATGATCTCGTTAAACAAGTATACTAGAAAGTTTGCAATGTCTGGTATGGAGGGATAAAAAATATCAACATAAAGATCCCTACACCAACGACGGAAGACCCTCCACTTTAGCCGCATAGTATAGCGAAGAGGAGGTCCTTCTACAGTTAGGAATCACGTCCACTGCTCGTCCTGTACAATGCTTGCCATGCAAGAAGGACCACACAACGGAATACGTGAAGGTTGAGACCTTGCGGGTTGTGATAGAGTTGACACGATTTCCCCAGCGAAAAAAGATCCTCTCGTGGAGGAAGTTTCCGCGGTAAGTCCCACAGCAGACATCTAAGTAAATTTATCCACCGTCTCTGTGGAGACAGAGATGCTACCAACAGAATTGTATTGTGAATGAATAATCCTAGCAATACTTGCTGAATCAACAGCGCTGGAGGATACGCATATCCTATCATCGCGTCCTACTAGATCGATAGAGCGTTAACTACATATGCTCGGGGATCCGGACACGGTGACACATACGTCTACAATTGATTGGAGAGTTGTGTCGCAAATAAATTATCACTGGGCGCTCCCATTGATAGCAAATCTGATTGAATACCTGTTTGTTGAGAGTCCATTCTGACGGCAACAAACGACCCTTACATGAAAGGGAGTCTGCTAATACGATCTGACGACCAAGAATATGACGAACCGAAACAGAACTTGGTGTTCTATAACAAACAGAAGGATTCTTTCCGTTAAAATCAATAACGGAACCGAATGAGTGCCTCCCTGGTTCCAGATATACGCAACTACTGTCGTATTATCGGACAGGATTGAACATGCGTTTCTGAATAAAATTCATCCAATGACATAGTGCAAGCCAACATAATATTCTTCCTTGGAAGTTAAGAGCTTGCCTAAAAACTGCAGAACCCAAAGACCCTGGCACTTCGAATCCATTGGGATCAAAATTGTGTCCCAACCTGTTTGAATGGCATCCGTCATAATCGAAAAACTCGGATCTGGCAACTACAGTGGAACTCTCTGAGTCAACCACCGAATGTTTGCCCACGTCTGAATCTCTTGTTACACTTGATAGACAAGAGAACGTGTATATCGAGCAATTCAAGATTGCCGAAAGGTTGCCGTCGAAGAGAAGCTTCTCCGAGACCGAAGCGACTCTGAGAGTTCTTCACCTTACTATCCACGCGCGTGGATGTAGCTAGGGCTGCGTCACATCTAACCAACTCCAGATTGCCACTGAAGGGCGGAGTTATACGTGGAAAAACTACTGCCCCTGAAAGAAATCTCATTGAGGATCATATCCTGGAATTCTTTCTCTTGAAGACGTAATAACGTCTCAGTAAGGTGGTGTATGTATGATAAAGCGTCTAAGTTAAGGTCTATTATACATCATTGTCGTTTCCAACATCGTGGTTGGAACTGACATAGACGGTGAAAAAGATAATTCACAGTCTTCAGCCTCGCCGTCTTAGATGCAAAGGAACTCTCGGTAAGCCCAGTTCTGCCAATAAAAAATTATTTTCCTAGAATTCACGAAAGGCAGAATAGAGCATTGCGGACAAGAAACTAGACTAGCATGTTGATAGCAAGCTTATATATAGCGTCGTTCAATAATTCGAATGTTCTAAAGACATTATTGGACTGCGTCGGCAACTCAGGGACAATGTCCCTGAACCGATCCAAAACTCCGTGTCCAATGACGCTATTAGTCTCTTATCCAGCATCGCAGCAATGTAGTCTGACGGAACAACCTCTGGAAGATAATGCCGGAAGAAATGTATGGCAGCTTCTGTTGTTCCGAAAGGGAAAGCTCGAAATCGTCCGAATCCCTTTCGCCATCCTGTCGGACCCTATGAAGTGTTCGGTCGTCCGTACCTGATGCAACAGTGGAATGCGCCGACCCAGCGCCGTCGGATTATTCCTGATCCGACCGAGAATCTGTCGTTTGCTGGGATGCTACGATAAGCTGTGCTATTTTGGATAGCACATCCGTCACTGAGGCCTATGGAGAAGCGGTCTTACGATGCATTGCCACTGGAAGCTCCGTGTTCGTTACCCCGTGCATACTTCTATTATGCGAGCGACTGGAGTGTGCAGGCCTCGTGTCCCTTGGTTACCGGATGGCATGACCTGTTCGCCATGGAATCACTGAATGACGAAGCTGGCCGGATATTCGAGGTCACGTAGCCAATGTGCGGTCGTGTGCGCTGCTGTGAGGATGAGGAAGCATTATCGACAGTCACTCGGACTGTCTATATAACGGAGCGTCCCGAGCGGCGGACATACGCTCCGAATGTGAAATGTCTGTACCACAACATCCGGTCCCATATGTTGTTGCACGAGAGAGGGACCTCTCTCGCTCGCCGCCCGGACGAACCGGACGAGCTAGGAACCGGACTAACAGGCTTCCTCCGATCTCTCCTCTAATCCGTCGTCACTGGGTGTGTACTAAAGTCTATTATAGTGCTCGCATCACCCAAATCTCCTTCCTAGACCGCAACGGACGAACCCGACTGCCGAACCATTCGATGAATGGACGCTACACCGGGTGAGCTAGCGAATGTCAACTCCGTCGATCCTACTAGGGACCTCTTAGGCGATTGACGTAATCCATGAGCACTAATTGCCGCTAGCTCTTCATTAACTATGACGACAGAGGCACACTTTTGAAAGACATCTCAGTAATTTTGCAAACAAGAAACCAGACATGCTTGTAAATAGCAAGCATATAAAAAATATATATAGCGTCGTTCAAAAAATCAAAAGTATCTGAGACATTATTGGACTGTGTCGGAACTGAGGGACGATGTCCCTGAACCGAACCAAAAAATTCTAAGTCCACCGACGCTATCAGTTTCTTATCCGGTATCGCAGCATTCTGGTTCGACGAAGAACCTCTAGAAGATGAAGTCAGATGACATATACAGCAGCTTATGTTGTTCCGAAAGGGAAAGCTCGAAAACCTCCGAATCCCTTTCGGCATCCCGTCGGACCGTTTGAAATTTTCGGATGTCTGCACCTGATGCTTCCGCGGAGCGTCCCGACCCAGCGTCGTCGGATATTACATTATGCGACAGAGATTCTGTCGTTGCTGGGATGCTGCGATAAGTTGTGCTATTTGGGATAGCACGTCCGTCACCGAGGCCTGTGCAGAAGCGGTCTTACGATGCTTTGCCGCTGGAAGCTCCGTGTACGTTGACTCCCGCATACTTTCTTATGCGAACGTCCGGAGTCTCCAGGCCTCGTGTCCCTGGCTATCGGATGGCGTGACCTGGTTGCCGAGGATTCTCTGATTGGCGAACTTGACTGGATATCGGAGGTCACGTAGCCAAGGTGCGGTCGTGTGCGCTGCCATGAGAATGAGGAAGCCTTATTGACAGTCTCTCCGGACTGTCTATATAACGGAGCGTCCCGAGCGGCGGACGTATGCTCTGAATGCGAGACATTTTGTACCACAACATCTGGGGCCAGATGTTGATGTACGAGAGAGGGGCCTCCCTCGCTCGCAGCCCAGATGGGCCTGGACGAGCTATGAACCGGACTAAAAGGCTTCCTCCGTTCTCCCCTCTAATCCGCCGTCACTGGGTGTGCACTTGGTTATTTTATAGTGCTCGCATCACCCAAAACTCCTTTCTAGACCCCAACGGACGAACCCGGCTGCCGAACCATTCGATGAATGGACGTTACACCGGGCGAGCTAGCGGACGTCAAAGGCCGTCGAACCTACTAGGGTCCTCTTAGGCAATTGACGTATTACATGAGCACTTTTCCGCTAGCTCTTCATTAATTGTGACGACGGAGGCACACTTTTGGAAGACATCACGGATACATCACCCTGATCATGATCGTCTGAAATAGAGATTGATAAAGTAGAGTGACCCTGCGGGGAAAGGACTGTAATGGCCAATTCCCCACTAACATACCGTGACACACGCTTCCCATGTTGTCATCAAAATTAACACATATAGAACAGGAGTTAGTGCGAGTACACTGACTACATTATTACAATGATTATGAAAGTCAGAGGAAGATTTCCTCTTATTACAATTGAACAATATCCTTTCATTGTGAAAAGAAAACAAAGTCCTAGTACTCGCACCAACCCCTGACAATCAAAATACATAATAACAAGATCCATTAACATAGAAAAAATAATTGAATCAAAAAATTTTGAAAAAATATTTTTTCAGAACAGCCCAAGTTTCTGAAAAGTAACGATGAGCCCTAATGGATCCCAAGCCTAAGTGTGGACAAAAATTCTAAAAATATTTTAAACAATTTATGCAACACTTACGAACAATAATAATGTATCTAGTTATGATTAAATTAACATCAAGATATTATTTTCAAGAAATCCCCCCTCACACAGAGGGCTGTTGGAAATGTAAACAATAAGTGTAAAAACACCAGATCAAGACTCCAGGCACCCTGGCCCGAAATCAGTTACCAATAATACACTATCTGATGCAAAACAGAGACTTCCAGGGAGGAAACTGCAGAACATCAGATGGTAGATGCAGAACACTACGCCTAACCACCCATAGGTGAAGACGTAAACATGGGGAAAAGAACAGAATTCATTCTGTTATCCAGCTAAAACTCCCAAGAAATTTTAGTAATAATATTACAGAAAATATGCCAAAAGCATGGGAGAATAGCAAGAGGGGACTTAAAGGAAAGGGAGAGAGGAAAACACTGAACAAGCAGTGTAACTTAATAACAAGAATGACCACAACAGGCTGTTGCCTCGAATATAGGTAACTTAACATAATTTCATTAAAAAAATTTAAGTTACAGCCCTGATTATTTTCTGTCACACATTTTTCCTCTCCTCCTTCTATATCCTCCTTAGAATCACCATTTCACTAATATTTATGTGTCTGGCATCATTTAAACTGAGATTTACAAGCACAAAGATCAGTCAGATGTTAACTGATGAGGGGCCAAACAAAGAATGATTAATGGCGCCAATTTTGGGACGTCCTTGACACTGCGCATGCGCAGTAGAGGTGAAGTATGGAGGGCCATTCAGGACATGATTTCTTTGGTTTTAGATGCAAATTTTGGGGATTGGGGGGCAAAATTTGTGTTTGGCCCTATATTTTTAAGAGTTAGCACCAGCTATGTCTGGGTCATTGGTACAGTATAAAAATATTGGATTACAGATGTTTGCAAGATTCTTAGGCACCAAGACATGTTTTACATAAGTCACTACAGTTATATCTGTGTTGTAAAAGGGGTCTAAAAGGGATTACATGCGAACAGAAACATGTTTTTAGAGTTCTCAAAAGTATAAACATAACACTGCAAAATTCTTTTTGGCCTCCCTCTTATGTTCTACGAATATTTATCTCAATTTTCATATCAAAACAAGTACCAAAAGTGTTTTGCTTTGTTTTTCAGCATCTTTCAACTTGAAGAGGTATTTTCTGTTGTGTTACCTGGGATATAGAGGAGGTTGAATTTGTATATGTTTACTAATGTTGTAGAGAAAAATATATTCTGGTCACAAAAATACCAAAAACAGATAAGTGAAACGTTTTCCCAAGTTTCAATATTTTTTAGCATTCAGTGACCCTGAGAGTCAATATGTTTTAGCATTCAGTGTCTCCACCATATGTTTCAAGTTGAGTTGTTTTTCAGCCTAGTAATATTAAAACAAATCAAATTAAAGTTCAACAGATGCATTTCTTTTGCAGGAGACAGATCACAAAAGGTTGTCTACATCTCACTCGGGTTTTTAGTCAGGTGAATAGAAAACAGAATTTTGGACTTGCATAGTAACATATATTGGAGCAATCATCTACAGTAAGTAGAAAAACGGTTAACTGGAATAAACATACCTTTCGACTTGCAATGAGAAGGAGACACTCTGCTGCATGCAGCTGTAATAATTTATTGTTAAGGAGTAAACACATCATCTGCAGAAGAACACCATTGTCACTCATGATATGTGAGATTGGTATCCAGTCCAAAAACCCAGTGAGAGTCTCTAATACAGCTTGACAAACTTTCCCATGACACAAGGCTTCAGTGCAGGGTTCAATAGTCATATTCTGAAAAATAGAGTTTATAACAACTAGAGGTAAATAAATTGTTCATTGTTTATTCACAAACATATTCTTTACGTACGAAAAGATTTAACCCTTTACCCAATGCAGACAATATTAAAATGTATTATTTTAATTTGTTTTTTTGTTTTTTTTAAATGTCAACAAAACCATATCATGTAACCCGCTCATTGGAACAAACTCAATGAGTTTGTTTTTTTCAATTGCTTAATTTGAAACTTATACGGGCAGTTGCGGGCGATTCATTCAGTAAAAGGTTAAGAACATATCTGACAAATACTAAAATGAAAACAAAACATCAGCAAAAGTAACTTTCATATTTTGTAAGCATATTTGTGAAAATTGCATGGACAAAAAATCAAAAACTAGAAAATTAAATGGTTAAATTTGAAATTCAGTACGGCTCCATTCAGTTTTGTACAAAACTTGATTTTGTCAACAGTTTTTGAGTTAGTCTGTTCAAGTTTTAAGCTATTTAATAATCTGGAATTCATAAAGACTTTGTGGACATTTTTCCATTCTTTGATGAGGCTTTGTCCATGAAGTCCATTTTTAACCTTTTACCCATTACAAATAGCAGATGATACTTGCCAAAAAAAATTCTTGAACTGTAATTTTTCATTTTGTGACTCAAACAACATAGCTTATGACAACTCATTGGAACTGGCTATGCTTTTGAGAGAAAAATTGTAAAAAATCCATCAAAACTCATTTTAAAACAAAGCAAGCAAAATTTCAACCTCACCATGACTCCACACCCACCCCTCCCCCCACCCCCCTCAAAAAAAAAAAATCATCTCACCTCATAACCCCACCAAGCTTCACAGAATTATCTTCAACGGTCAAAAAGCTATAGCCAGTTGAAAAACTTAACCACGGCTTAAAGTACATGTACTATTTTTTTCAGTCTAAAACCTGATGGCATACCATATTTATCTGTGTATAAGTCACACTTATTTACCTGGAAAAGTGATGTCAAAATCGGGTGTGCATCTTATATGTGGGTTTGACTTGTTTCAGAGAATTTTCAGGGCTCTGACTTCTTCGGACAAAAGTTGTTCCTGCTGTTTGTCAATTGTATAACAGTATAATCGAATGGTTTTGACCGAGTGCACATTCACCAAAATTATTTTCTTTTCATTTTATTTCAGTTTAAATTCTTCAGAAAATAAATAGTCAATAAAATATTATGTGTGTTTTCTGTTACTTTTATCCATAAATAATAATAAAGAAGTATTCTATTTAGTCTGTTTTGTTCAATCGGCCCACGTGTTTACATCAGTGCATGTACCAGAAATCAACAGGTTTGTGGGGTCGATATGGGTGACCACAAACAATGCTTATGTAGGACAACAATCTGAAATCAAGTAGCACAGTAACCTGTGCAGTTGTTGTATTTATTTTGTTTTTTTCCTGAACATGCTCCCGTTCAGGAAAAACCAACATAAACACAACAACTGCACAGGTTACGGCACAAACGGTGCTCTGAAACTATGAAGTTTCAGTCACAAACGAGTGTTGATCAGACAGGGATGAAGACATTGGGGTGATAAACAAACAACACAAAATAAATAAATGTGAGTATTCTTTAAATTTTTAATAATAATTTTTCTTTATTCTTTTTATTCCTTTATCTTATTCAACACATGATGACACATGAAACTTCCCTATTTCTGTTGCATCCCAAACTGCCCCAAATTTGCAAAACATAACTTGCAACTAATTCTTGTCAACTGCATAAACTTGAAAATGAGTGTGCAACTTATGAATGGGCTTTAGGCAAAAGGGAGCAAAAGGGAGCAATTCCGAGTGGGAGGTGGGGGAGTGACTTATACTCAGGGGTGATGTATACATGAATAAATATGGTAGTTGTGATTGTGACATATCACCTCATTATGTTGAATATCCCCATAAAGTTTCACAGAATTATCTTCAGCAGTTAAAAAGTTCCAGCCGATCGAAAAACTAAACCCCAAAACTTTACCTCTAAGTCAAATTCTATTTTAAGTAACAACAACCTTGACCTTGAACCTAGTGACCTGATTTTGCTTGTCGCAAATCAGATCATGGTGGGGTATATCCCTGTAAAGTTTCATGGAAATTGAAGTTTCACACCAAATTCTATTTCTTGGTATACTTACCAAACTAACACAAGTGCCTATCCTGATAACCAATTCATCCTTGGAAATGCACAATTTGTAATGTTCTTTGAGAGAAAAATCCCTCAGAGAACTTAAAAGTAAAAAAATTACCATTTTGAGCTAAACAGGCCCAACAAGGGGGAAAACGTGCATTGTGCTCAAAACCTGGTGTCCAAGGTGCCATCGAGGACAGTCACCCATTGTCCATTACCCACCAGTCATGCACAATAAGATGCACATTCCAAGAAATTCACTGTAAAAAGGTCCGGAAGCCTAACAAAGATGTTACAGATGCCAGCAGGCAGTTTCCAGCCAGCAATTTCTCAGAAGGCCTTATGGACTCAGGTTAAGTCCATCATTATCGAAGTCTGGGACGGCTCTGGTAAACCTGGCCTTGCCGCAACCTCCAGTTCTTCCACCTATACGTAACCATATAAAATTTTCTGTCATTTCAGGTCAGGAACCCTTGGGTAGTCAGCATTCCATTGATGTATCATCTTGTAGGAGATATCAATAGATGGTTATCTATGCAGTTGGAAGATAATCCGAGAGTATCTCAAAAGTCTCACAGATTTTTGAAAGTGCCACCGATATGCACAGATTGCCCACCTTGCAATCAGAAGATACTAGGTTGTACTCAAAGTCTTATGGGACTTACAGGGACTATAAACAAGATTGTCTCCGACGTACATAGATTGCTATCTATGAAGCTGGAATATGATCAGAGAGTCCAGTCTCAGTCTTATAGGATATTCAAGTGAGCTGTCCCTGCCATGTACATTCATTCAATTGAAACTGTGCAGTTGGGCGATAACTTATGAGGTATGTCTAGAGTGAAATCCCTTGATTCAACACATAGTTCATGGAAGACACCGAAATTGGTGCCAACTATCATTCTTTCTATAATGCCTGTTAAAAGTTGTAAACAGCAGGGAGGTATGAGTGCCCACTCATGGGAGAGCCATACCCATCTGGGCCATTGGTAAGTCTAAAAAATAAACAACTTACTTTGAATTTATAATATTTTCATACAACAACCAATGGCCCAGACTAGCTGAATCGTAAAAAGGACATAAAGGAAAATCCAATTACTCAATCACTTCATGAAGGATACCTCCTATATGAAAACAGGAGAGAAAGGAATTATATATGACTTTCTCCTTTACTAGAAACGAGAAAGACATAACACCAACAATGTAATTGAGCATTACATAATAAATAATTCTCCATTTAATGCCAGCATAACCTATTATGCTAATTCAGTGAAGTGAAGCCAAAATATAAATCTGGACCTTTTGTTTTACTAGGTCTGTTAAAGCAATACTGGTCTTGAGCGAATGCGTTTTGGGATGCGTGCGTAGTCAGCCCATCAAAATAAAATTCTGAGCCACTCCTCACAACCCAATCAGTCGGATGAATTCCCTCGCTGTTAAAGCGACTGAGTGTAGACAAAAGCGAGCATAGCAACTGACTAATTTCGCTCTGGGTAACGGCAGACCAACCAGATTGTTGTGAGTATCGAAGCTCATTCCTAAGTGAATGAATGACTTGGACGGAGATAGAACTGACTTTTTCTCGTTTACGATGAAACCGAGACGTCGGAGCAATAGAAGCAGACTCTGAACATTGTTTTGAAGAACGATTTTGTTGCCGTATCTCTGAAGAATGTTGTCCAAGTAAGTCGACAATACTGCAGACGAATGAGCTTGGAAGCGAGACATTACCGAGTTCATTATTCGAGTGAATGCCCAGGGAGCCAGGTTCAGACTGAAGCACATCACTCTGAACTGATACACTTTCCCTTGTACGGCGAACCATAGGTACTTTCTGAATGCCGGATGTACCGTGACATGAAAGTACGCATCCTTTAGATCTATGCTTGCCGCATAGTCGTTCACTCGAATGCTCACCCTTACCGACCGAATGGTCTCCATATAGAACTTCGGAGCCACGATAAGCTTGTTTATCCAGCTCAAGTCTATTACCAGTAGGAACGGCAGTCTGGCTTCGGTATGAGGAACAGGTGACTGTAGAAACCTTGAGAATTTTGATCCTCGACAACCACTATTGCTTCCTTTGATAAGAGAGCCTGTACCTCCGCTAGGAGAGACTCTCTTTTGCAAGGATTTAACAGAAGATTTGTTCAACGTGGACATCTTGTTAGTGGTGGTTTTGCTCGGAATGTAAGCCGTAGTCCGTCCAAGACTACACTTCTCACCCACTGATCTTCCGTAATTGTTATCCAGTTTTTCGCGAAGCTTGATAACCTTCCGCCAACTGGCAAGCAATAGAGGTCCTAACCATCACCTGTATGACCTGCAAGACCTACGGGAGGAGAAACCACGTCCTCCTCGCCAAGAGCCCCGACCCGTCGGCTCAGCAGGGCTTGATTTAATCTGAAAATTTTGAATAGCAATTTACTATTCACCCTGGAAAATTGATTAGCAGTTGATCCAAAAGCACTTGAAACTAATAAATCTTGAATAGCAAAATTCAGAAATTGGAGAGCAAAGTGCTATGCTAATCCAGTTAAATCGAGCCCTGCTCAGTGGCGACTGACCGGTAGTCTTGATCAGACCTACACTCCTTTCCTAAGTCGCTGTACTGATGGCCTCTAGAGTAATTATAGGAGGGTTTCCTATACCCTCGTGAGGAGTCCCCTTTGGACGTATTCTGGCTGGGACGTCCTCCTTTACTCTTTTCTGCTGCAGCGGGTCGATTTGACGCCGACTTTAGAAGCAGAGAATTAGATGCTTTCTTAGTAGCCTGATCAAAGACTAATGAAAGCTTGTCATCAAATATAGTATGTAGAGAGTTTTTCACCTTGTCATCTATCAAAGATGACGACGCAAGGGCACCATCACGTCTGACTAACTCCAGATTAGCCACTGTTAGGGCAGAGTTATACGTGGTATACATAATTGTCCTGGAAAGAACTCTTCGAGAGGTACGAATGTCCTCAAATTCCTTTCCGTTGAGACGTTGCGCCATAGCTCTTGTAAGGTGATCTGCGTACGACATAGTGTCCAAATTTGCTCTATTAGAAGAAATTGCCATCTCAATGGTGTCTGAGCGAATTGAGAATGAACCTGGCAAGGATACCTCTAGATCCTCAGCAATCTGCGACAGCAAGTCTGTTACGGAGGTTTCTCCAAACGTCCTGATGAATGAGGCCTCGTCTCCCTAGCTACCGGATGGTCCAACTTTGGAGACGACGAGTGGTCCCTTCTTGGCGATGCAGGCTGGATATCCGAAGTCAGATAGCTAGGGTGCTTTCGTGTGTGCTTTGTAGATGACGAGGAAGAAGCCGTAACTATAGCCGAGGCCGGCTGCAATCTATATGGAGCGTCCCGGATGGAAGGTGAGGACGTATGCTCTGACTCACACAAATTTTTTATCACAACATCTGGCCCCAGATGTTGCTGGGAAAGAGAGAGACCTCTCACGCTTGCGGCCCTTTCAGACTTCGCCGAGCTTCCCATGGTACTCGCTGGCTTCTTCCTCTGTTTCATCGTCACTGGGTGAGCATGTTTATGTTTTAAGGTGCTCGCTCCACCCAATCCACTTTTATCGACCGCAACGGACACACCTGGCGTCATGGTAACCACAGACGGAGTAACCGCTTCACCGATCGAGCTAGCTGCAGACAAGGGACTAAAACCACCGACCGCTGGCTTTATCCCGTGTCTAATATTCATGAGTACCTTGGCAGCTAGCTCTGTTTGCTCATCAGAGCACGACGACAGTAGCACACTTTCTCTTGGTGTCACATAACCATCACCATGTTCTTGTTCCTCTGAAAAAGAAACTGAGAAACTTGATTGACTTTGCGGCGAGAGGACCGGCATTGGCCTCTCACCACTAACAACATACTGTGACATCCGTGTCCAACGTTTGTCATCCCATCCAACACATGTAGGACAAGAATTAGTGGGAGTACATCGACTACAAGCAAGGCAACAAGCATATAAATCTGAAGTAAATTTCCTAGCCTTGCATTTTGAGCAAAAAGCTTTCATAATTAAGCAAAACAAAGTCTATAAGCCGAAGTTCCCAAAGGGAACAAGACGAGCCCAAAGGTATCCCGATAAAGCCTAAGTGTAGACAAAATTCCAAAAATAATTGCTACACTACCGGAATAACATAATATGTATCTTACAACAATCCTACCATAAAAGAAATAGGAAACAACATATATTTATAAGACATTGCTAATGTAAACAACGTTACAAGAATAACTGTAAATAAGGCCCCAGGCACTGAATAAAAAGGCCCGAAGTCAGTAACAGATTTTAAACTATACGATGTAAAGCAAGATCTTCAGATGAAGAAAAACGATACATCGGATACAAGATGCATGACCCGAACACCCCTAGGGTGAGGACGTAACTATGGGGATATACAGAATAAACATTCTGTATAAGATGTCAAACTCCCAAGAAATTTATAAAAAAATTCAATAAAATAAGCCAAAAAGCTTGGGAGTTTAACAGGAGGGCATCATGGAAGGATAGGGAAGGAACACTTAACAGACAGTGGATAAATCATTAGCAAGAATGATGACGTCAGGCCCATGTCCCGAAATTGGGAAACATGAAATAATTTTGATAAAAATTATAAAGTTACAGCCCTGAACGTTTCCAACCACCATTGTTCACTTCCATCATCCAATTATGTCCTTGGATCCACCAATTCTACCATTGATTTGTGTCTGGCATCTTCAAAACTGAGATTTAAAAGCACAGATGTCAGTTTGTTTTTACTGACTGGAGGGCCAAACAAAGAATGAGGTTGGCACCAATTTCGGTGTCTTCCTGGATACAGCGCATGTGCAGATCACAAAAGTATGGAGGACCAGACAGGACATTCTATTTTCGGTTTTGTATGCAAATTTTGGGGATTGGTGGGCAAAATTTGTGTTTGGGCCTGGATTAATTTTTGAGTTAGCACCAAATAGTCTGGGCCACATTGGTTGTTGTATAAAAATACTGCTTTTTTATCATTGCAAGTATTAATATATTGCGTGGAATTGAAATATATACATGTATAGCCTCTCAAGGCAAAAGTCTAAAAATCTATCAGGCACAAGAAAGGCTGGTTGACTTGTAGAGTGCTGGAAGCCCATATTCTGACTTTATTGTGAACTGCAGGTACCTAAAGTTGAAGACTTCATATTTTGTGGATTTCCTTCTTATTATTTTGGAAGTAAATTTACTTCACTCCATCGATTTGCATTGTTGCAATTTATGGGAGAGTGCCTGTAACAAGACAATCAAAGTGTCAATGACACTGCAGCTCAACTTGTCAAGACAAAGACATGTACATGTAAAGTATGTGACACAGCAATGACAAACATCTAGGTAATGACCTGATAACAAAGGTACATATAAAGTATTGTAACAGTCTGTACATAAATACTGACCGTTGCCTGTAACAAATGTATAGGTAAAGTATTGTAAAGGTGGGTGACAGTCAGATGCTAAACTAGAAAAAAATCTTTGAGTCCCAGAGTGGGTCAGACTGAACCCCCAAAATATTTGTTCTCATAGCACAGTGATAACAAAGGCACCCCAAAACACACTCATTCCTGTCCCAAGGTGAAAACAAGGGTACCCAAGAAGTTTCGTGAAGATCCGTTCACAAATATGAGCTGTGTAGAAGTTGTGACAAAAAACTGATTGGACCTAATTTCGGTACAAAATGGCCACTGGCAGCCACTTTGAATTTTGGACCGCACCCAGAAACACTCCTTCTCGTCCCAAGGTGATAACAAAGGTACCCAAGAAGTTTTGTGAAGATCGGTTCATAAATACAGCTTCTAGCCCGAGCCGTATTGACATGTGCACTTACAGTGTATAAGTAGCACTGTATAAATCAAAGTTCATCTAATTTGCATAATTTCTGCACGAGAAAAAAACCCGTACTATATGTGATGTATTCCATGTTACTAAACATTCATACAAAAATTTATTCAAATCAGAACTTTCATACAGAAGTTCTGTACAAAAAACTGATTGCACTAATTTTGGTACAAAATGGCTGCTGGTGGCCATCTTGAATTTCGGACCACACCCAAAAACACTCGTTCTCATCCCACGGTGATAACAAAGGTACCAAAGAAGTTTCGTAAAGATCGGTTCATAAATACGGCCTCTAGCCTGAGCCGTATAGAAGTTGTGTACAAAAAACTGATTAGACCTAATTTTTTGTACAAAATGGCCACTGGCAGCCATCTTGAATTTTGGACCGCATCCAGAAACACTCGTTCTCGTCCCAAGGTGATAACAAAGGTACCCAAGACGTTTCGTGAAGACCGGTTCATAAATACAGACTCTAGCCCGAGCCGTATTGACATGCGTACTTACTGTGTGTAAGTAGCACTGAAAAAACCAAAGTTCATCTAATTTGCATAATTTCTGCACGAGAAAAAAACCTGTATTATATGTGATGTATCCCATGGTACTAAACATGCACATAAAAAATTATTCAAATCAGCGCATTCATATGGAAGTTCTGTGCAAAAATCTGATTGCACCAAATTTTGTACAAAATGGCTGCCATCGGCCATCTTGAATTTCGAACCAGACCCCAAAACACTCGTTCTCGTCCCACGGTGATAACAAAGGTACCCAAAGAGTTTCGTAAAGATCGGTTCATAAATACGGCCTCTAGCCCGAGCCGTATTGGCATTTGCACTTACAGTGCTGAAAGTAACACCAAAAAACATCAAAGTTAGTCTAATTTGCATAATTTAAGCACGAGAAAAAAACCCGTATTATATGTGATGTATCCAATGGTACTAAACATTCATACAAAAAATTATTCAAATCAGAGCTTTCATATGGAAGTTCTGTACAAATAACAGATTTCTGCATCGTAGGTACAAAATGGTGGCTGGCAGCCATCTTGAATTTCGGACCGCACCCAAAAACACTCGTTCTCGTCCCACGGTCATAACAAAGGTACCCAAGAAGTTTCGTAAAGATCGGTTCATAAATATGGCCTCTAGCCCGAGCCGTATCCAATTGTTGACGGACAGATGGACAGACGGTAAGCTCAAATTTGGCTTCGCCAAAGTTGAGCTAAAAACCAAAAAACTAATTTCCGGATTTTGGTCCAAAATTTTCTAAGTCCCACCCGGACCCCTAATTTGCATAATTTATGTACGAGAAAAAACCCCGTATTATATGTAATGTATCCCATGGTACTAAAAATTCATACAAAAATTTATTCAAATCAGATCTTTCATTTGGAAGTTGTGCGCAAACATCTCATTGCACCTAATTTTGAACAAAATGGCTGCTAGCGGCCATCTTGAATTTCAGACTGGACCCCAAAACACTCCTTCTGATCCCACAGTGATAACAAAGGTACCCAAGCAGTTTCATGAAGATCAATTCATAAATACAGCCTCTAGCCCGAGCTGTATTGGGATTTGCACTCACAGTGCTGATCGTAACACTAAATAAATCAAAGTTAGCCTAATTTGCATAATTTACGCACAAGAAAAAAACCCATATTATATGTAATGTATCCCATGGTACTAAACATTCATACAAAAAATTATTCAAATCAGAGCTTTCATATGGAAGTTCTGTGCAAAAATCTGATTGCCCCTAATTTTGTACAAAATGGCTGCCAGCGGCCATCTTGAATTTCCGACCAGACCCCAAAACAATCGTTCTCGTCTCACAGTGATAACAAAGGTACCCATGATGTTTCGTAAAGATCGGTTCATAAATACGGCCTCTAGCCCGAGCCGTATAGGGATTTGCACTTACAGTGCTGAAAGTAACACTAAATAAATCAAAGTTAGTCTAATTTGCATAATATAAGCACGAGAAAAAAACCCATATGATATGTAATGTATCTCATGGTACTAAACATTCATACGAAAAATTATTCAAATCAGAGCTTTCATATGGAAGTTCTGTACAAAAAAAAAAATTTCTGCATCGTCGGTACAAAATGGCTGCTGGCAGCCATCTTGAATTTCGGACTGCACCCAAAAAACACTCGTTCTCATCCCACGGTCATAACAAAGGTACCCAAGAAGTTTCGTAAAGATGGGTTCACAAATACGGCCTCTAGCCCGAGCCATAGCAGCTTGGCACTTACAGCTCTGAAAGTAACACTAAATAAATCAGCCCGAGCCATAGCCAGTTGAGCTAAAAATGTGTGAACAAATCTTGTGGCTGAGAAAAACTTTAGCACTTTACCAGTTAAGTTACTCAAACTTTACCATTCAAGATGCAACTTTTGGCCAACCGGACATCCGTTCACGTAGATTGAAATTTGCGTAACCACCACACGAATGAAATGAGTGTTCTCGTCAAATTTTGCACACTGGAACTGACAATGTTTCATCTGGCCAATGATCTATCAGTAATCCAATCCAATCCAATCAGCATTAATGTCCATGTCTTAACATATTCCATGTATGGACTAAACTGCTATGAAATATGTTTTTACAGGCTTTAATTGTGAGTGAGCTGCCAAGGCTATTTTGACTACCTCAATTCCAGGAACTGCTAAAGATCTGTGGTAAGGCTTCCACGTTTAGACAAAATTGTAAATGTTTAAATGACTGTCTGTAAACGAAACGGAAACGTTTACACGTACTAACAATGCAAGTAGTCAATATTTGATAGAAGTGTGTAATAATACACAGTAAGTTCATCATATCTTTGCGTACAGGGCATACAATTTATGTTATTGAGACAGCCGATTTACAGTTCGTCCAAAAACAACGCAGACGAACGATCACAGCAGGCAGATGCCGAACGCAAAGTCGCTCGGTCTATGGGGGGGGGGGGGGGGGTAGGGGGGGGGGGGGGTAGAGGGCAGGAATGGGGGGAGGGTGGGGGGGGTCTGGGGGATTCTCCCCCAGGTAAATTTTGAAATTTATGGGGGTCTCTGAGCTCATTCTGGTGGGTTCGGGGTGAAATTCCTTGTGTTTTTTCAAACAGTAATGTTGGAGCGAGTTACCATGGCACACAATAGTGACTATACCGGACTTGAGAGTGGAATGCAATGTCGCAAAAATAAACAAAGTCTACAAACCATGCAGGGGAATCCAAATTTTCAAACACTGCAAGTGCCAGTCTGTCTGTCAAACTCCATAAATCGATCCTAAGATCATCCCATGTGTGAATAATAAATTAATAAACCATGTCAGGTGAACGAAATCATCGAGAACAAATGTGTATCACTTTGGGAATATACATGTAAATCCGAATAAACTAAAACATCCCACACATGTTTCGAAGGAAACACCAAAGATAAGCATGTGCCATGCGGCTCACGTGACTGTGTCACATATGATATCAAATGCTTTGAAGATGATTTTGTTCGGTTACTGTGCCGCGGCGCCAGTCGGAACCAGTACACAGTTTTTCTGAAGCATTACCAAAATATTGCATTGCAAAGTTGGAAATTTCTTTTTTTGTTTCTTTGACTTTCTGCATTAATCTGCAATTTTGAAATTACTCTATTAAAACTTCATTCCGTGTACACATTTACCAGAACTGTAAACGTTTAATGCCCATAAACGAAACAATCACGTTTACACGTGTAAACGTGGAAGCCTTAATCTGTGGTGTCAGACAAATTATCAGGTACCACTTATCATTGTGGGTACCTGGAATTATGACAATGTTTACTAAAACTTGAGGTTTTGGTCACCCCAGTGGAACATCGATCCCCAAAAAGACCCATTCCCATATTCCACGGATTTATAAATACTGTAAAATTCAACTGCAGATTCAGTGAAAAATAATTTTTGACTAACATGGAGAGGTGGAAAAGGTTAGCACTGAACAAGAATACAGGCATTTTTATCTTGACAAGAAACACATATCATCAATATTTTTACACCGATTGGATGTAAATACTGAAAATATGCTAATGTGCGTGCTTTCAAATAATAAAAAGGCTGCAGAAATGAAAATCTATTTATTTTTTAAAATCTTTTTAATGGTTTACCTGTGTAATTTCTTGAAATGCAGTTACATTTGTTTGCAAAAGGTTCACAAAAAGTTTACACAAATCTCCTATGGATGCAGTAAGAGCTTGGCGAACTTCTTGACATCTTTGGTAAGGCAAACTCTGGAAACTAACAACATCTTCTACAAGCCTCAACAATATTTTTAACACAAGGTCTGATTGGGTTGCCTGGTTGAGAAGATGAAAGAAAAATAAATTTTGTAGTGTAGAATGCAAATCAGAAATTAAATTTCAACAGTCTCTATTTATACATCTTATTCAGATGCTGCATTATTAAATTGTCTGTTGCTGAATCTTTGTTTGCCAACATTGACATTTATATTTCGATGAGCTCTGTCAAATAAGAGTGAAATGGTTAAATTCCTAGTTGCATTATGGAAAACATTTGGAGCTTGAAATTTTAATATTTCGACATCAGTATGCAAAGGGGTTAACCCCACTGTCAGGCTTTTTGTCGGGGCCTATCGGCGCAAGCCCCAATATCGTCCCTGAGATCTGGGTTATCAGGGGTGTATATTTGACGACGACGATTTTTGTCTTGATTTTTTTTAGGGCTGCCGTGACTATTCGATTCTTTAATCGACTAACAGTCGGAAGGTGTTATAGAGGACTATTATTTTTCATAGACGACTATTTTGTTTAGCCATATACATCATGCCAACGAATGATAATATTGGTCTGAGAGGGGCACATAACGTTTCTCAGTACCTGTTATCCTTCATATTCATTGTTTATATCATGAAAATAGGCAGTAATTTTTACTTTTCCCTCGCATATTATCTCATGAAATGGCCGTTGTCACTCCGCACTGGATCAAGCTATTGTGAACAAATTGTTGATAATCCATGTTAATTGCCGCCATTTTAATTTTTAAATCCAATAAATTTAATATCGAAATGGAATTTATTGACACTAAATTACTGACGGAATTTCCATACTTTGAAGTGTCGGCATCACATGGCACAAAGTTGATTACGTCAATGAGGAATTCCCGGTAAACCCTAGTTTCTGATGATCCAATTGGCTTGAATAAACACTGCATGCTATATTCGGGAAATTTTCATCAAGCAACAGTTTCTAGATCCCCAAAATGACCCAAACGAAAACTTCACAATCCAGACGGTGCTTTGATTTTCACCTGTGTTGTCAGGATTTTGAACTGCATTTACCTGGACCTTGCTAAATATTTCCACTGTATAGTATGCTTAAAAGTTAGAAATTTAGTGGTAAGAAATTATAGTTTGAATAAAGTCTATCATGTACCTACATAAAGCCTAAGTTGCCTAACTTGTCACACTAAGTAACACAGGCATCAACATGATTAACTTCGAGAATCTTGTCCATTTTCACACAGAAATCGTGCTGACCCAGCTCTGATAAACAAACTGACTCAAAGATGGTCCCAAGTTGGTTTTTCCAATTAAATTATGATATTATCGTTCTGCATTTGCTTATGTTCATGTGTGTGGTGTTTACAGTTTCTGTTAACCTGTTGTTCAAAAGCAGCGCCGAGTAGGCCTGACCTTTCAAACCCGGGGCATTTTTTTTGCCCCGACCTCTGGACAAAATGCAAAGCCTGCGACAGTGTATTAAAACAAGAGGCCCCACAGGGCCTGAAGCACTCATCTTGAACAGAACACAATATAAACAGAGTCCAAGAATGAGTCTACATTAAGCAATCCATATCCATAGGCTACACTGTCAATCCTCGAGTCCCTTAGGAGTGACAAAAATAATCCGGGCATCATGCCTTTTCTTCAGTTGATCATAATGTAGAGCTCCCCTATGAAGCCCCTTGATACAACCTATGTGGATTAATCTTCTTTACACACCTCTAGAGGGTACTGAATACAAAATTTTTAATTCTTCAGCAAAATGGTCAATTCCGGCTCCCATTGTGAGCCCAAATATTAACCCAGGCTCTCGATTTGAACACAGTTGAATCTGACTTTCCTAGAGATGTTGTGTATATGAAAGCATTCTGACTGTTGGATCTGAAGAAGAGAAATTTTAAAGAAATTTCTTCATATTGCACTAAGTTAAATTTGGGCTACCATAGCAGGCCTCGAAATAACAAAATTTTGATAAACCTTCCAGCAGGTTGCCTCATTTGACAATGGTTAACCTGTTGATCGGTTACCTACATTTTTTTCATAAGCCTACTGGTTAACCATTGCATTAAAAGTATTAATACTAACAAAGCTTCTGACATACCCAACTACAGTTCCTCCCAAATTAGTTTGGCATTTAGACACAAGGGACCCAAGGCAGGTGCAGTACAAAACAGGTACATACACCCCCCCTCCCTCCCCCCCCCCCCCCACATACACACACACATTCACGTATGCACGCATTAACATTTGTTGTTCTTTGCTTTATATGATTTTTGTGTCTAATAAAAATTAACCGTTTACCCAACGAATCGCCCACATCCGCCTGCGTAATATGCAAATTCAGCAGTTGAAAAAATATTATTTTTCAAAAAATTTCAACAAAACCATATCATGTGACCCCTCATTGGAACGAGCTCGTTCCAACGAGGGGTCACATGATATGGTTTCGTTGAATTTTTTGAAAAATTTAAAAAATGGTATTTAAATTAATAAATTTTGATATTGTCAGCGTTGCGTAAAGTGTTAAAAGAATTTTAATTGTTTATTTTGCTGTGTGGCTTATTATTTCAGAAACCCAAACACATTTGTCTCGAACTGGGAGTGGGAATTGGGCAATTGTGTGGGGATGGGGTCAAGTACCGTCGATGGACATCTGTATTAGGAATACATTGAACTTCAGGGCACGAGAGTTGCATTGGCAGTCTCTGATTAACATAGGAAAAGAAACAATTGTAAATCGTATCTACCTTCCCCTACATTTCATCCGGAGAATGTAATCCAAAGTTCCAAACTAAAACTTTATTTGCGCCACAATGTTCGAAATCATTTGGAAAAACCCATGTTCACAACCATGCTGGCTGTTTATTCAAATGGAATAAGCACGTAAATAAAAAGTCTGCATGGGTCAGGGTCTTTTCGACCTCGGGAACATTCGGCCCCAGGTATTTTTCCGGGAACATTATTTTTTAAATTTTTTTAACTTTACCCTCTTACATTAGCTCTATATTTTAAATTTAGCATCTGGCAATTTCTTTTATGTGCATCTTATTTCAACATTTTAAAATTTTTATTCTTTCTTTTCTAATAGTTCTCCCACAAGAGAGAATACCCAGGTGGCCGAAGTTATGGAAACCAGCAGAAATTATTTCAGACTGACAGGCTTTTTTAGTAATTTTAAATTTACCCTCTCACATTAGCAAAACTTTGGATTGTCAACGGCGTATAGAGAACAGGCACCTGTCTTCAGTATATCCGACAGCTACACGCCCTTCCATTTTTACCGGCCAATCACATACGGGAAACATTTGAAACAATGAAATTGAAAGCGAATTCAGAGCCTCTTAGTCAACTGGTTACCTACATTGATAGTCAATGGATGGAGAATCCTGTGTTTGAAATTACGTCTTGGAGTGTATACGGCCAGTCCGTGAGAACAAACAATGATGTTGAAGGTAATTATGACCTTTTATTAAAAATTAGTTTTCATTTTTCACAAGCAACTAGAATTCACAATTTAAAATTAATTTGAAAACGTAACTTAGTAACAAAAAAAATGGAAATAACGTAAAGTAACTTAGGAATTACTTAAGTAAAATTCACTGACTCTCGGCATTTTAATTGTATTTCCAATGAAACATCTTGTTCCTTTTTCAGCATGACACCGTAGGTTAAACTGTAAAGGCACAGGACTCAGTTTTTACAAACTGGTGCCAGTGTTACTTCGGGAAGCAGAGTTGATAAAAATGAACGTGTCGGCTGGAGATTTAGAGATCCAAAGACGGACCAGAACGAATATGGAGAAGAAACTGGAAAGAGCTTGGGAACAATACAGAGACAATGAGGTTACAACATCACGTTTTTTTAAAATGTGTGCAACCATTTATAAAATAGTACAATAGTTCGTTTTTGTAAAATATTTGTTAATTATCATCAGTTTATGTAGTGATTTGTCTATTATCATTAGATTAATTTATTATTTATTTGTGAACATTTATTAGAATATCTACCAATAAATGATCTCTGCTACCTAAACCGCATCTATCTTAGTCTTTTAACCCAACCCGGGGCCGAATGTTCCCAGGCCGAATGTTCCCAGGGGCCGAATGTTCCCAGGCTGAAAGTACCCGAGGCCGAATGTTCCCATTCCCGTCTGCATTGGTGAATAAAAGACGTTTCCATAATGCGTTTGTATATTTTTCTCATGGATTGGTAGGGTAAAAAGGGGCGGAATGCAAATAATTAACAGCTCATTTGATTTTCAATATGTCGCCTTTTTATTGTATCGAAGACTTATTTTCAGCTTCGTGCAGTGCGAGAGTTAATACCTCACGTGCGGTAAATGTATTAACAAAGCAGTTAGCTCCCTTTAGCTGTAACAGACAATCGTCTTTCTCAGAATGGAAACAAATTAATTGTTTCGAGAGCCAGAGGGCGCTGCGAGTTGGTACTGCAGATCTTCAGTACCGCTAATACTATAGATTTTATACCGCCACAAGTATAGTAATGATTGAAACATGCTGTATGATAACCACATGAGCATTTTGTTTTTGTTTTGTTCACTGCAGTGCTTCTTTTAAATCAGTGGGAGGAAAAACGTTGAAAACTTTTCTCAACCCGTAACAACCAACTTCGTCATCCATCGGCACAATTTTTGGTTAACCGATCGAACGTTTGCCTGAAAACAAATCTGCGTAACCGATAGGTGAACGGTACGAGCGTTCGCCTCTTATTTCGAGGCCTGCACAGCGAGCCCAAATATTAACCTATGGATCTGATTTGAACAAACTTGAATCTGACCCCCCAGCGATGTTGTATACTAAATATGAAAGCATTCTGACTAGGGGATCTCAAGAAGATTTTTTAAGAAATTCCCTCATATTGTACTAAGTTAAATTTCAGGTTCCCACATGGAGCCCAAATATTAACCCAGGCACTTGAATTGAACAAACTGGAATCTGACCCCCTAGAGATGTTGTATACCAAATATGAAAGCATTCCAACTGGTGGATCTGAAGAAGAAGATTTTTAAAGAAATTTCCTCATATCGCACTAAGTAAAAATTTGGGCTACCTTAGCAAGCCCAAATATATACCTAGGGATCTGATTTGAACAAACTTGAATCTGACCACCCTAGAGATGTTGCATACCAAATATGAAAGCATTCTGACTGGTGGAACTGAAGAAGAAGATTTTTTAAAATTATCCCCCATATTGAACAAAGTTAAAATTTTGGCTTCTGTAGGAAGCCCAAATATTAACCTAGGGACTTGGTTTGAACAATCTTTAATCTGACCCTCATAACAATGATGTATATCAAACATTAAAAGATTCTGACTGGTGGTTCTGAAGAAGATTTTTAAAGAATATTCCCATATTTCCCTATGTAAAACATTTGGGCTCTTGTATTGAGCCCAAATATGAACCAATGGGCTTTATTTTAACAAACTTGTATCTGACCCCCCATGAATGTTGTATACCGAATATCAAAAGATTCTGATGATTGGTTCTGGAGAAAAGAGTTTTTTTAATTTTTGCAAATATGCTGACTCAGCATTTTTTCAATGCCCATTACAGAATACCCTAACATAACCGATGGCAATTTCTTTTCACCATTCAATTCTACTGGTCCTAAGGATACTTCATACCAAATAAAAGCTCTCTGTTCCATGTGGTTTGGGAAATATGGGCGTTTGAAAATATTTCTAATTTTTAGCTCCAGGGTTCCCATGGGGATGCGGGAATTTTTTTTTTTTGCATGGGTCAAGTATTTATGACCCAATAATACCACATACCAAATTTGGTTCAAACCGCACCATCGGTTCAGAAAATAGAAATTTTGGGCGGGGCCAAAAATCTTACCCCTCCCATTACAAAGCCAAATATTGCTTCACGAACTTCATTTGAACAAACTTGATTCTACACCACAAAAGGAAGCTTCATAGCAAATATCAAGTCATTGTACACACTGGTTCATGAGAAGATTTTTAAAATATTTTGGAGCTTTTTCCCCCACTCCCTCGCTATGGGGCTGGGCATGTTGAGTTGAACAAAAATGAAATGCCCCTTTGGGACCATCACTCACACAAACTTTCACTTGAATTGGTAAAGTGGCTTTGGAGGAGAAGTCCAAAACATGGTGTTGATTGACGATGGTCGGATGACGGACGGAGAGCGATGAGATTAGCTCAGCTTGACTTTGTCAAGATGAGCTAAAAAAAAATCCATCAAATCCAGTCGTGGCTACTGTGAAGCAGCCACAAATGGATTTGATGAAAAATTCAACTCAAGAAATTAGTGGTAAAAATGTTGATTCAGTTTAAACTGAGCCCTTTTAAATTTATTAAAAGGGCTCAATTTCTACCTATTTTAGTGACAAGAGATTTGCTGCCTTGAGTAGAAATATCCACCTAGAGCATGCAAAGAGTTATGCATGCAAGGGGTTATGCATGCTTGCCACTATATCACCCTACAAGGTAGCAGAAAATAATGTGAAATGCTTGCCACTATATCACCCTACAAGGTAGCAGAAAAATAATCTGAAATAATGTGAATAGTAGATAAAAGTGGCACAGTGATTACTTTGCAACTTGATTTGGGGAAAAAGGATCTAAGGACCATGTGAAGTAAATTTTCCTACCCTAGAGTTATGGTCATAATTTAACACTTTAACTAACACGAAGATGACAAAAATAAATAATGGTTATAGTTTAAGAATTTACTTAACACAACTTGAAGATGACAAAAAACTAGAATAATGCCAAATGCTGGATTTGTCCCCACACCCAATCATCACCGATGCCTATCCCACAATCTCACCAATAGAGCATATCTGCCCCTATCTACTATAAACCTAGCCCCCCCCTCCACAAAACCCACCTCACAAATCAAGTGGGAGAAAGTTTTTGGCACAAAACTCATTTTAAAAACAGAACAAATTCAACCAATGCCTCCCACCCCCACCCCAAGGGATATATAGGGTGAAGGGAATATTATTTTTGCATAAAATCACTTTAAAATCCTTCAAAATTCATTTTAAAGCAAAGAAAAGATTCAGCCAATGAATCCCCACCCCTTCCTCCTGTTTGATGAAATCAATTGAAAACTCATTTTGAAGCTCCCCAAAAATCTGAATGCATACTCAAGTTAGCAATGATACAATGTATTATTATTATTTTTCACTAAGTCAAGATGAATACCTCCAGAAAAAAAGAATCTGACCAAGTGCAAACTTGACCTGTATTTTGTCATTTGTGACATAATGTGAAAGTCAAAAAATATCAGAGTGCATCATAATCAAGTTATCATCAGGAAAACCTAAAATGTATTATTTTTCACTAAGTCAAGAGAATAACTTGAACAGAGAATATGGCCAAATGCAAACTTGACCTGTATTTTGTCATTCAAGATGATATATTAAAGTTTAAAAAAAATTTATGAATGCATACTCAAGTTATCTGGAAACCCAAAACTGGGACGGATGTAAAGATGGTTGCACAAGGGTAACACTTTATGTCCTTGGCTTTCATGCGGGGACATAAATATATCTTGAATAACTAAAAATTACCATTTTTTGCCTCCTAAACATAGCTTATGACTCATCATTGGAACATGCTCAATTAGCTTTCTCCAATGAGAGAGCCATAAGCTATCCGTTGGAGTCCAAAATGGAGGAAAATAATTGAATCATGATTTTCGAAAATAGGACTGGATATAGTTGTTTCGTTTGGTAAGGGGGTTAAACATTATTGATACTACTCTTTCTGAATAATTTCCAAATAAAAAACAATTCAAATTTCATTCCAATTTAACATTCAGAAAAATAAAAGCTGATCTCGGGTGAGAAATTCTCATGATTAATAAGGATAAACACATATATTAAACATACTCCTCGCTGACAAAGAGAGCATAGGTCTTGCATCAGGTCAGGCCACATCTGAGGATACAGTTGTTTTATTATTTCTACAACAACTCTTGACAATGCATCTTTAATATGGTTTTGTTCTTCAAGCAGGTTTCCTGTCCCCTGAAAACATGTGTACATAAAAATAGAAATTGTCTGAAATTTTTTATCACAACTCAAATTTCAACATGATCTACTCTTAACTCTTTACCTAGCATAATGGCCAAACCTAACCAGCACTATTCACAAAAATGGCAGTTTAAATTTCATCATTTCTTCAGTCTCTGCGTCAAAAACATAACTTGTAACCTCTGTACCTAACATGATAGAAAAAAATGGCCAGATGTATTTACAAGAATCACCCTTCAAATTTTATTATTTTTTCATTTTTGCCTTGTTCTTGAAGCAAAAATTTGAAAAAGTAATAAAATTGGAATCTTATGACCCTCTCATTCAAGCCTGGAAGTAAGCGGATTGTAATCTGCAGAATGAGGTCCCAGAGGTTGAATTTGATGATGCAACAGTGCACAGCAAGATAGCATTACTAAATTTACCTTTTGTGAGCCTCAATCTGAATCTGTCTCAGGCCTAAGCAGAAAGAAGTACCCAGAGGATAAATTGGGAGATTCTAGCCCACTGTATGAGATAGCATCAGCAAATTCCCCCTCTGGGGACCTCATTCTGCAAATGACAGATAAATTATTTCCAGGCTTGCTCTCATTAGAACAAGCTCACTGAAAATGTATTGTTTCTAGGCAATTTTTCATGGATTTTATGATGAGCGAGGGAGGCTTTTCTTTTGTTGGAATCTTATGATCCCCTCATTAGAACAAGCTCATTGAAAATTTCTTGTTTCTCAGGCAATTTTTCATAGATTTTATAATGAGGGAGGGAGGCTTTTTTTTTGTAAATCCACAAACGGTTCAGAATGCAACTGCAATTAAAAATCTAATGCCTTATAATATTGGGTGGAAAAATCAATGTTGTCGGCAGTAATATTTTCCCATAATGCAGTTGCAAATGTAACCAATTATATCTTGTTTATTTTTTTTAATAGCCTATTTAAGAAATATTTGTGCAAGTGCCATCTGCAATTTGTGTTGAGTAAAGGTTGTTAATTGTATATACTTTTTGAACGCAAGTTATTTAGAATAACTTTATTACAAAATTAATTATGGGTTGTAGAGTAAATCAGATAGTGTTGTATGTTTTTAAAATGAAGAAAAAATATTTGAGTGAACGTGAAATGTATACGAGTCCAACAAAAAAACCTTTTGCTTTTCAGATGAATTTGGCCTCAGGACTTCAAATGTGAAAATTTTAGCCTTTTTAGTTTGGTTCACAAAGCTCTTTGAGTGCCCAATTAACCCTTTACCCAACGTAACGGCCAAAACCAGCCAGCTATTCACAAAAATCGCCAATTAATTTTCATTATTTTTTTCATTTTTTGCCTCAAAAACATAGGTTATGACCCCTCTTTGGAACGAGCCCGCTGAGCTCGTTCCAATGAGGGGGTCATAACCTATGTTTTTGAGACAAAAAATGAAAAACATTAGTTATTCAAGAATTTTGTTTGCAAGTGTCTGCTTTTCATGTTAGGTAAGGGGTTAAGATATGAAAAAAGTTTAACATGATGTCAACTAACAAAACAACAGGCCCCAAGGGGTCTGAAACACCACCTGACAAAGGTCAACTGAAGGTCAACTGATTCTTCACAAAGTGAGTTAAGGATTTTTTTAACAATAATTGGTCACTTATTCTTAAACTTTACTTTATTTTTTTCCACTGGTAGTGGCTTGAGAGAACAGGCATTGCCAAACATCTCCGACTTCCCACAAAGAAACGGAATTATTACAAATACTTCATATAAACATTACCAATTTCCAAAGAAAAGACTAAAATTAATCCACAAACTCAATCTGAACAAACTTTAATCTGACCCCCATAAAGATGCCAATTTGATTACATGTACCAAATATCAGAAGATTCTGACTGGTGGATCAGAAGGAGAAGATTTTCAAAGAGTACTCTTCATACTGATCCAACTTAAAATTCAGGCCCCTCTGGGAAGACCAAATATGAATCCATTGTTCTTGGTTTGAACAAACATGAATCTGCCCCCTATAAGGATGTTGAATACTAAATAACAAAAGATTCTCACAAGTGGATCAGATGAAGATTTTCAAAGTATTCCTCATACCTCACCAAGTAAAAATTGGGGCTCTGATAGGGAGCTAGTTTAGAATTTTACCCGTGCAATTGTGGGAAACTGTAGAGCAGAACCGTAAATCCGCCTATCAGTTCTGAAATTAGAAATTTCGAGTGGGGTAAAAAATCTTTACACCCCCACCCCCCCCCCCCCAGAATTGAAAATATTGACCCTGAATGAAACTTCTCTTGAACAAATTTTGGTGTACACCTCAAAAGGAATACAATATATCAAGTTATTCCATCCATCAGATCATGAGATCTTTTTTAAATTTGGGACAATTTTACCCCACCTGCTCCCTTTTATGGATAGCATATCAATTTTAACAAGAGGCCTCATGGGGCCTGAGGCACTCACCTGACCAAAGTTGTTTAAAGAAGGATTTAATTACCATCTATGGTTAGTTAACACAACAGAGGAATGAAGTTATTTATTTATTTATAACTCTGCTATTCATGCCATATGATTTTTTTCTAGTATTGTAATACTACCACAGAAATAATGCCCAGATTTCCAGTAATGGAAAACTGGGGAGTCCAAATATCAACCTAGGGACATGACTGGAACAAACTTGAAGGATGTTGTACACCAAATATCAAAAGATTCTGACTGGTGGATCTGAAGAAGATTTTTAAAGATTATTCCTAATATTGAACTAAGTTAAAATTTGGGCTCCCTTAGAGAGCCCAAATATTAACCCAGGAACTCGGTTTGAACAAACCTGAATCTGCCCCCCCCCCCCCCCCCCTACTAAATATGAAAGCATGGTGGTTCTGAAGAAGATTTTTAGATTATTCCCCATATTGTCCTAAGTTAAAAATTGGGGCTCCTGTATTGAGCCCAAGTATGAACAAATAGGCTTCATTTTAATAAACTTGTATCTGCCCCCCCACCCCCCATGGATGATTTTTTTTTACCATTCAATCCTACTGGGCCTAAGGCATGGTTTGGGAAATATGGCCATTTCAAAACAGTTCTATTTTTAGCTCCTGGGGTTCCCACAGGGACACAAAAATCTTGCCCCTCCCATTATAAAGGCAAATATTGCTCCAAGAACTTTGTTTGAACAAATTTGATTCTACACCTCAAAAGGAAGTTACATACTAAATATCAAGTAAGTGTATCCACTGGTTCATGAGAAGATTTTAAAAAAACTTTGGAGGAGTTTCCCCCCCCCCCCTCCCCATGGGGCTGGGTAAGTTGATTGAAAAAAAACAAAATGCTATGTCAGAACAAGCAATGACCTCAAATTTAACTAAAATTGGTTCAGTGGTTTAGGAGGGGCAGGTGCGAACACCATGTTCATGGACGACGGATGGTGAGTGATCACTATAGCTCACCCTGACTTTCAGTCAGGTGAGCTAACAAAACTGAATCAACCTTCCCCAGTCACCATTCACATGAAATTTTATTGAAATTTTACAGCTTATTTCAACCTTTTAAGTACAACACATGTGTTTACATCTATGAAGAAAAAAGCTGAATAATCAATGGACAGTAGGAAAAGTACTCACATTAAGAATAAGACTGAAACAAGACTTCTTGAGCATATCAATCTTTGGTTCAGCAACATCATGCCACCTAAACCTGTATATTAAACAGAATTTGAAAAAATTTAGTTTAGTTTTGTTATATCATTTCTAGTGTTACAACACAACACACTGTTTAACCATTTACCCACCCCTCATTGGAACAAGCTTTTTAACCCTTTACCTTACACTTGCAAAAAAATTCTTGAAAAACAATTTTTTTAATTTCTTGCATAAAAAACATAGCTTAGAAATCCTCATTGGAATGAGCTCATTGAGATCATTCCAATGAGAGGCCATAAGCTGTTTTGTGACAAAATATGAAAAAGTAATGAAAATTGAATGGTGAATTTTGTTAATAGCGCTGGCCGGTTTTGGTCATTACATTTGGGAAAGGGTGAAATATTTGAAAAAAAAATAAAAATAAGAAATTTTGATATTGCATGTGTTGGGTAAAGGATTAGCTTTCATGTTGACAGGTACCAACAGTTTTGTGCCTGTCATCCCAAACTTAGTAACTGTCACATGGATTTGGACCTAGAGCTGGGAAGTTCTGATTTTTCAGATTTGGTTTCAGAAAAAAACCTTGGTTTGGGTTCGGGTTTTCTACATATTAAGAACAGAAAGTAAATAACACTTCAGGCTCCTTAACTTGGAAACAATCTGCACTAGTTTAACCCTTTACCTAACGTAACGGCCAAAACCGGTCAGCGCTATTCTAAAAAATTGACAATTATTTTTCATTATTTTTTTCATTTTTTGTCTCAAAAACATAGGTTATGAGCCCTCATTGGAACGAGCTTGTCGAGCTCGTTCCAATGAGGGGTCATAACCTATGTTTTTGTGACAAAAAATAAAAAAAATTAGTTAATCCAGAATTTCTTTTGCAAGTGTCGTCTGCTTTTCATGTTAGGTAAAGGGTTATATGATTTCACTCCCAACAAAAGGCATGCTGTAAGTAAATCCAATTGTTCAGCCCAACATCCCATTGATCATTATTAGGGGTTCTAGGGGGATCAGTTGTTAAGCCTATTCAGTCAGAAAAAACATAAATTAAGGTAACAAATGAATAAAATTCATCTAATTTATGTTGTGTTCTCATCGTCACATTTTCTCACCTACCGACCTATCGTCTGGTGGATAAACATGACATATTCGCCCCTTTTCTAAGTGACAAGAGTCCTTAGGGGCCACTAGTCTAGTTCCCTTCTGGTAAGATAGTTTGATCAGTTTATGCACAAACACAGCAAAACTGTTTGGCCATTTTTTGCCAGGACTTGCCATTCAGTTTTCCAGTTTGATAGAAAAAACAGAACCGAGCTGGCAAACCGAAAACTGCCCAACTCAATTTGGATCCATAGTGTGGTGTACCGTTACTGTGACAAACATTCTATATTTCTTTGTAGGTGTATAAAGCTGCATTTCTCTGTTGAATAGTACACTGTGTAGAAGACACACAGGTTTTGATTCATTCATTCAAGCCTGGAACCATTTTTTATTTAAAGCCTTTTTGGCACCTTTAGAGACAAACTGTAATTTATGTTCAGCAAATTCAGCTTATCACTTGCACTTCCTAATTTCTAAGTGTTAATTCTACAAAGCATGTTAACCCTTATTCTTAACTCTCCTAGGAAATTCAAGATATTTTTTATCGAATCCATTTTGTCATGTCTGCTTCACATCAGCCATGACTAGATTAATTTTGATGTTGATAATTCTTCTAAATTTAACTCAAGGAATCATTGGTGAAAAATCCATTCAAACTACCAGAAGAGGGTGTGTGTGTGTGTGTGTGTGGGGGGGGGGGGGGGGGTAGGGGGAGGTTGAAGGGGGTTACTGGCAATTTGATTAAATGTGTCCAAATTATACTTATTTCTGTGGCAAGAGAAATCCTGCCAGCAACATACAAAGAGTTACATCCCCATACAGCCACAAACTGCCCCTTTTATATTGCTCAGAAAAAAAGTTGTTCCAAGTGCATTCTTCCTTGAGAACTCTACCAGTAAGATGCATTTATCTTGACAGTATTTCTACATCATTGTTGGCTATCTGAAAGGCCATCAACAATCATGTAGAAACACTCACTGTCAAGTCATCCACAACTGTGTACATGTATATACTATTTATTTATATTTATATATTTATTTATTGGTGTTTAAGGTCACACATTTCTGCACAATGGCTAATCATGACCACGACAGTTTTATGGGTGGAGGAAGCCGGAGTACCCGGAGAGAACCACCAAGCAACGGCGAGCAACTGTCAGCTCCCCAACATACTAACTCCACACATGCAGGGTTAGCATTGGTTGAAGACAGGTGCACCATCGACATGCAGTATGCCTTAGTACACAGCGTCACCGTGCCACCACGTGGGCAATGGGGGTGAAGTGTCTTGCCCAAGGACACAACGCGGTTGCCGCAGGTGGGATTCGAACCGAGGACCTCTCAGCTTGCAGTCTGCACCTTTACCAACTGAGCCACCACGCCCCCACATGTATATCCAGTGGTTATTTCAATGAAATTAATCTGAGAACTTGAGGGTTAAGTTTTGGACGTTAATTATCAGTGACTGAAAAATGGAATGGCCAGACAAAATGTAGATCATGCCACCCGACGCAGAGAGCGTCGGGCCAAAGCATGCAGCACTGAGTCTGGGTTGATTCGGGGTGGGGCTGGGGGCTGTCCCCTCCCGAGGATGAAAATGTTTTTAAAACTTACTTTGTAAATGGTGTTCTCTGGTGCATTCTCAGACATTCAACAACAGTTTTTTCCATTTCATAAATTTTATTGAACGAACGAAAACGAAGTCATCATTAGCTATGCAGATGAGTGTTTGTATGGTGATTAGAGAAATTGTAATGGTGAATTCAGTGAAACTACATCGTTTTCTACAAGAATATTTCGTCATGAATCCTGAAGTTGATGCTACAATCTATTTTCCTGAAGTTGATGCTATAAATAATTTATAAGCATCAACTTCAGGATCCAAAACAAAAATATCCTTCTCGTAACAGTAAGTTCAGTAACAACATTGCGCGCATTTTGACAATCTCAGTCAATCCAGATTGTTGAGCATGCATGTTCCCAACAGTTTCTGATTCTCAATTACTAAAATAGAAAGCACCCCATTTCAGCGTGTTTGATAACAAAACCACGTGAAGCCAAACACACGAAACTGTATCATTGAAAACAATAACAAAATCACTTTTTATCACTGAAACTGACGATGAGAGGAAAATATATTTGCTGAAATACAAGATATGTTCTTCCAATTTTACAGCGCTCTCCGCCAAACCAAAGCAACTGTGTATGGATACAACTTGGCTAAAATTGGTTTGATTTAGTGTGGATTTTTATTTTGGTCTGACCGCAAATTTGATCGGTCAGGTCTGATGTCCAACCATTATTTCAGGCTCTGTTAATTATATATACAGATCTCTCAACAGCCTTGTCTTATTATCATTCAATTCAAAGATCTCTGTAAGAGAGCTTTCCATTAAATGATATTAAGACAAGAATTTGGTATTGGTAAATCCTACAGGAATTGCATATGTTACAGGCTCATGTTCAATTCCAAGAAATTGTACTGGTCATTATGTCAGGCTGCTGATTTGCAGGCTTGATGCTGAGGGGAAAATCCATTCTACTATGTTCTAGCAATAAACTTTATTTGAACTGAATAAGGTATCATTTCTAATTATCAATAAATATAAACTTACTTCACACAATGTTCTATCAGCTGCAAACCAAAATGTCTTGTTATATCAGGATAGGATTTCTCGGCTAAAACTAGTCCACATTCAATACAGACAGGTGATTTGTCTTTGAAATCTTCACAGACCTGAGGAAAATACACAGAGAAAACATTTAAATATATTATATAGCCAGGCTTCTCCAACATGTATACTATTCAAAAAATGTTGGGGATATCCAAACTGATGTTGATATTTTTAGAAAATGGTACTGGATACGCACGACTGGACACATCAATATGTTACCAAGTTTAATGTGGATCATGAATGTCACAGGCCCACGAAAACTTTGTGCAGGTTTTTCGCACGAGCACCGCGGTAATGTCTGTGGGGTACGATTTGAAATTTTCATTTGTACTGGACAGGCTTTTTTGGAGGTCTCATCATTCTGCCCTTGTATAAACTTGTTCATCAATGTTTTCTGGTCAAAACATAACTTTTGAGGTATGCGAAGATTGACATGTGATGAACGTTTACTTGCCGTTGGCATATTGGAAGCTGGCAACAGACAGACTGCAGTGGCTCAAATTCTCAATGTTACTCAATCGGTGATTAGCAGGTTGTGATCACGCTACTGTCAGACAGGCAATGTTCCTGACAGACGTCGGTCATGTCGTCCAGGAGTGACAATTGCTAACCAGGATCGTTTCATCCGAACCACAGCATTGCGTAACAGCCATCAAAGTGCCTCAGTAATTGGATGCCAGCTGCACCAAGCGACAGATGTGCGAGTCCGACCATCCGATATCGCCAACACAGCTGGAATTTGTACACTCGACGACCTCGAATAATTTCATGTTTGACTGAACGTCACATTGCAACAAGGCGTAATGGTATGGAGTACAACAGCACTGGGACAACTGTCGGTGGAGCAACATCATGTTAACTAATGAATCAAGGTTCACTTTCGACTTCCAAGACAGGCGACACAGAGTGTGGCGTCGGCGGAACATATGATACCATGATGTAACCGTTAGGCAGCATGATCGTTTTGGTGGTGGATCGGCTATGGTGTGGGGAGGCATAACCATGACAAGCAGAACCGCATTACATATCATCCAAGGACGTGTCACAGGGGAGTACTACCGTGACAACATGTCAGCAGCTCATGTGGTGCCATTTGCATCAGGGCCATCAATTCATTTTCCAAGATGACAATGCAAGAGCACACAGGGCCTGTGCTGCTACAGAGTTCCTCCAGGAGCAGAACATCACTACACTGCCTCGGCCAGTACTAAGTCCAGACCTTTCACCAAACGAGCACATCTGGGATATGCTTGGTAGGCGCCTACGACAATGCCACCAGCCCCCTACCAATGTTCAGGAACTTGCCGCTGCACTGCAGGAATAATGGAATGACATGAATTAAGCTGATATTGGACATTTGGTGAGGAGTATGCCATGTCGGATCCGCACTTGTCTCACAAATCAAGGAGGATTTACAAGGTATTGAGGTCATGGACTCAATGCTTCAACTGTCTTTTTGATGAAAATATAAATCTATTTCTTCATATATCTCACTTTTATCAAATATCCCCTACTTTTTGGGGATAGTATATGTATATCTGTTAACCACATTTAAGAAACAATAAACATTTTTTGAATTTATTTATTTATTAGGGTTTAATGACACATTAACAGCCAAGGTCACATCGTGTCGATGACAGTTTTATGGGTGGAGGAAGCTGGAGTACGTGGAGAGAAGCACCGAGCAACGACGAGCAGCTGCCAGCTCCCGAACATCGTAACTCCGTACTGCTGCACAGGCAGAGTTAGATTGGTTGAAGACATGCGCACCATCAATGTAGAGTATGCTTTAGTACATGGCGTCATCATCCCCCTTGTGGACAATCAGGGTTAAGTGCCTTGTCCAAGGACACAATGCGGGAGTCCGAAAAGATCGCTCAAACGGTCACCTATCCAAGGACTAACCGGGCTCGACATTGCTTAACTAGGTGATTTGACGAGAACCTGCTACCGCAATGCCACCGAGCCCCCAAAACATCAGGGAGCAAAATGACCGGGATCGCATCGCAAAATGCGATGCAATATCCACACATAGCGATACAACTTTAGGTCTATGAATCGCAAAGCGCCAATGCAAATTACGAGGCCGGATTAATTTATTTCGAAAAATCTTTTTAACTTTGTACGCTGTTGCATTCACCAGCGGGGAACCCGGAAGGGTCTCCATGTCATTCATTTGTTCAGACCCCTTCCAAGAGACAATTGTGCTGTACACATGCGCAGTTGCACCTGTTACCAAATATTGTCCATGATTTTCCAAAACGCACGTACGTTTTGGGAAATCTCTGTCAATATTTGGTAACAGACACAACGGCGCATGTGTACAGCTAAATCGATGGAGCAACTACTCTTTTGATTCAAGGGATTATTTATCCGAAAATCGAGGTAATTTGAATGTTAAAATTTTAGAGAACAGTATCAACTTTGGAAGTTCCTAATTTGTGGCATCTCTGATGTGTTCGCAATCTGAGTTGTGCTCATTGCAAATGATGATCGAGGTGTGCATAAAATTGCTCGCCCCATTTTAAATGCAGGCACGTTTAGGGGCACGAGCACAATGGCATGCCTTTCCCACATAGGCCTGAATCCCTAAGAAAGTTGATTCATTCCTCTCTCATCACATAACATTTTATGCTCTCAGAATCAACCAGAATGCGTCTCCTGCCCTCTGAAATATCAAATTTTCCCAGGGGAGGCACCCCAGACTCCCCACCAACGAGGGGGGACACCCCCTCTCGTGCTCGCTCCCAGCAAACCGCTTCGCGGTTCCGACTTCACGTCATCTGCTGTGACCACCAAGAAAAAACTGCAATGCAAAATTTTCAGAACAATTTGCTCCCTGAACATTCTTTGAAATAATACTATATGGACATATAACATACAGTACAAAGAATATGGTTCATCGTAGATCAGCTGTGTGTTATCAAAAAAATTTTCATGCTGTAAAACTTGATATCTACCAGTGGCAAATATATACAGTAAGCTTCATGGTAGTAAAAGTACTTGACATCAAAACACCATGCCCATGTTAAGTTATCAAGATTATCGACGATTATTTATTTATTAATTGGGGTTTTACAACATTTTCGACAGCCAGCGTCACCTCTTGTAGGACAGCTTTAAGGAAGGAGGAACCTGGAGTACCTTGTGAGAAACACCGAGCAGGGGCAAGAAACTGTCAGACTCCCCAATGTACTAACTCCACACAAGCAGGGTTAGCACTGGTTGCAGACAAGTGCATCATCAATGTGCAGTATGCCTTAGTACACAATGCAACCATGCCCCCACGTGGGCAATCGTAGATTGAGTGCCTTGCCCAAGGACACCACCAAGTTATCCTGGGTGGGGACTGAATCATGGAACTTTCATTTGAAATCCAATGCCATAACCACTGAACTACCATGCTCCCTAGATTATCGGCGGAATTAAATTGCCTATGATAATTCAATAGAACTGTTTAACTTCAATCAAAAATATTGTTCTAAATCGATGTTAGCATTTTTATGAATTTTTTATAACACAACTTCATCCCATTCTGTGAACATTGTGTAGGAACTACTAGGGTACAAAAATTTGCTGTGTCAGGTAACCCTTTACCCAATGCACAAGATATCAAAATTTATTGTTCAAGTATTGCTTTTCGAAATTAATCAAACAATTTGAACAATGGGGGGGGGGGGGGGAGGTGGGAGATGGGGGGTCACATGATATGGTTTTGTTGAAATATATTTTTTTGAACCGCTTAATTTGAACGGGCAAATGTGGCTGATTCGTTAAAATGAGTCAAATACACAGCAAGGGAAAGGTTAGAGAATAATCAAAGATGATTTGTGTAGGGTTTCGTTCATTGGTTTTGATGGAATTATATATTTGAGACAAGTAAAAAAATGCTGTGGTTGCAATTTGTGAAGGCAAAAATATAAATGGAAATATTTTCTCCATGTTACAACAAATGTTTACAGTAAAATAAACCACCAGTCTAAGAATTTCTCGGAATCTTGAATATGTTATTGTCTTTACTCAGGGTCCCAACAGGTGATGATTGATAAAATTCAAGGTTATTTAAGGCCATTTCCCAAAATATTCCAGCATTTTTTAAGGATAATGACTAGAGGGTCCTAGTTTGGACTATGCTTCACAAAGTCTGGCATATAAAACTATATAGCTGTGATTACGTGCTTCGTCATCATTTGTATTTCATGAATATGCAAGGCTCCAGACCCTTTCCAAAAGACGGCAGAAGAATCCCTGTTTTTTTCTCAATTTTTTACTCAAAATTTATACGTCAAATCATTTAAATAAGTATTTCATCTGTAAATAGTATCTATGCTAAGTTCTTAAAACAAACTAAAACTAGAGGTGTGACTGTCCCAGATGGGCCTGTCCATACCTTCCATCGCCATGGTTATTCTAAGATGAAAAGGGGTATAACTCTGGCAAAAAGTCCGATCAAAACTATAATCGCAGGTGCACAGTTCCCATGGTAGTAAACTTCCATACCAAGTTTCAAAGGAACGACCCATAAACATCTGAGAAAATCTCCGGACAAAATTCTAGGCCGGCTTTTTCAAGTTGAAAAGAGGCATAATTCTGGCAAGTATAATCTGACTGGAACTATAATCAAAGGTGCACAGGTTCCCATGGTGGTGAATATTCATACCAAGTTTGAAGCAGATTGGTCCATAAACATTTGAGAAAATCTCTCGACAAAATTATGTCTACGAATGGATGGAAAGACAGACAGATGGATGGACAGACAGATGGACAGACAAGGTGATTCCAGTACACCAACCCACAACTTGTTAGTTTTATTACTTTTATATCATATAAAGATGTGTCTATGTTATAGAATCACTCCCAATGGCTGCTATCTTGTATCTCAGATTTATAGCCTATTCGGTCATCTTGGAAAAAGTGTTAGAGCTGAAATGGTTAAAGGGTTTTCTTGATCGATTAATCACCTTGGTTAACTGATTAATCACTTGCCCTTATAGGTAGCTGAATAACTGCCAGATTTTTGATGATTTATAGCATTAACCCTTTACCCAATGTAAAAGACAAAATCGGCCAGCTCTACATACAAAAATCTCCATTCAGATTGTATGTTTTCAATTTTTGTCTGAAAAACATAGCTTATGATCCCTCGTTGGATCCCAATGAAGGATCATAAGCTATGTTTTTTGAGACAAAAATTGAAAATTTTTAGTAATTCAAGAATCTATTTTGCAAGTGTCGTCTGTTATCCGCATTGAGTAAAGGTTAACTTAAGAATGACCAGTTCCAGCTACTGATACAGTTTAATGATCATGCAAGTGAACAAGTATGTCATCACTGAACTTGTATGCTTTACTCTGTCTCATATAATCGATGTGAGTCAGTGTGACAATGTTTGCTTATTTCGGAGCAAGTTTCTTCTTTTAACCCAGAAAATACAGTAGTTCAAAAGTAACGGTTAATCAATCAATTACTTTTTTGATCGATCAAGATGTTGATCTTTGGTTAATCAATTAATCGGATAACTGTTTCTGCTCTAAAAAGTGTTCCATTTCAACTGATCATTTCGAGGCAGTCGTGATAATGATTTATTTTGATTGTTCAAATTGTCAATTATGTGTACATAAAATACTTAGAAGGGTGATAGGGTGATCACCCACAGACTTCCTTCTAATATTAGCTTTGTGAGCTTAGGAGGTGATATGACATGGGATTGGGGGGGGGGGGGGGGATGGGGATGGGAAAGAGTCATTTTGCTAACCTCAACTTTCTAAGGCAAGTGGTATTTATTTATTTATTTATTTATTTATTTATTTATTTATTTATTTATTTATTTATTTATTTATTGGTGTTTAAGGTCACATACTTGTGCACAATGGCTAATCATGACCGTGACAGTTTTACGGGTGGAGGAAGCCCCAGTACCCGAAGAGAACCACCGAGCAACGACGAGCAGCTGCCAGCTCCTCAACATCGTAACTCTGCACTGCAGCACAGGCAGGGTTGGATTGGTTGAAGACATGCGCACCATCGACGTGCAGTACGCCTTAGTACACAGCGTCATCTTGCCCCCACGTGGACAATCGGGGTTAAATGCCTTGCCCAAGGACACAATGCGGGAGTCCGAATCGATCACTCAGACAGTCACCCATCCAAGGACTAACCAGGCTTGACGTTGCTTAACTTGATCGGACGAGAACCGGTTACCGCAATGCCACCGCACCCCCTAAGGCAAGTGGTAAGTGGGCAATCATTTTAAAATAAATTATCAGTATTTACATTTGTTGGACAGATCTGTACTCCAATCGATATAAAATCTGTTGTCATGACTTATTATTTTGGACATTGGTCATCTAACTTGGGATCTTGCAGGAATATTCTTTTTGTTGTGGAAATAGCAAATGGGTCCCACTGAAAGAAAGCGTCAATGACACTGCAGCTCAACTTGTCCAAGAAGGGACTGAACTAAACAGAAAGATCCAGTAATGCCAAGTCAGTCACTTAAGTTTCTACAGAAAAGACATCACACCAAAGCTACATGTGAAATCTGAAAAAATGAATGATGAATGGGGCCTGATTTCCTGTTTTCCGTTCTCATTCAAGTTCAAGTGGAGCTGTTGCCATTTTGTTAAACATAATTTCAGCTTCACACTACATAAAACATATTTAAATGAAGGCGGTAATTACATTATTTTGGACATTACCATCAAGGATAAAAGATTAACTCTGTTGGTTGTCTACAGCCCAAATGATGATAGACCACAATTTTTTGATGAACTATTTTCTAAAACAGAAAGTACAGGTAATGAGTCAATACTAATAGGTGGGGATTGGAATGTGCCACAAGATTACGAGAAAGATACTGTTAAATACAAGCAAAAAACCAATACAAAAACAAACCAAAAAATACTGATGTTAATGGAAAAATTGGATTTATTCGATGTCTGGTGATTGGATAATATGGAGGAGAGGCGATATACATGGAAGGGGCCAGAAAATAAAATGGCATGACTAGATTACTTTCTGTTATCTTCAGACCTACAACTCTTTTTCAGAAAAGCATAAATCCATACTAGATATCGATCAGATCATAACCCTATAAGCGTCAAACTTTCATTCAGTAAACAACCCCGTGGAAACGGTATTTGGAAGTTCAACAATAGCCTACTCGGTGACCCAGAATACGAAAAATCTATCAAACAGGTTATAGCTGAAACAGAAGGCTGATATACTTTTCACAAACACAGAGGTTGCAGCAGCAGCAGCAATAATAATAATAATAATAATAATAATAATAAACCAATGTTCATCGTTAACAACCAACTCTTTTGGGAAACTCTGAAACTTATGATATGGGGGAAAATTATAGCATACGCGTCGTTTGTAAAATGAATGAGATACCTCATTGTTGACAGAAATGGAACTGAACTTAAAACTATCAGAGAAAAAAAAATACAGGTAATAGTAATGAGGGCAAAATCAAAATGGAAAATTGAGGGAGAGAAACTGAGAAAGTACTTTTGAAATTTAGAAAAACGACATTATACAGAAAAGTCTATCCCTACTTTATAACGGATGACGGGTCAGAAATTACTGACAAACGCAGTATTTTATCTGAACAGAAAACTTTCTACCAAAACCTATATTCTTCAAAATTAACAAACAGGCGGTCTGTAGAATACAATGAAACATTTTTTGACAAAAATAATCTGTTTTTAAATTTTTTAAACAACAAAGACAAAGATTCTCTGGAAGGGCCATTGTCAACCTCTGAAGGTCTAAAGACATTAAAATCTATGAAAAAAAACAAGACCTGAGGTTCTGATGGCTTCTCAACAGAATTCTATAAATTCGTTTGCAATGATATTGGATCCTATCTGATTAACTCATTAAATTACGGCTACGAATCAAATGAACTTTCAGTTACCCAAAGACTTGGAATCATTACATGCATTCCCAAACAAAACAAACCTAAGAAATATATAAAAAACTGGCGACCAATATCGCTAATCAATGTGGTTGCAAAAATTGACTCTGCTGCAATTGCTAATAGACTGAAAGTGTTTCTTCCCAATCTAATTCCAGATGCTCAGCTTAGTTTATGAAAGGTTGGTACATAGTAGAGTGAACCAGATTAATATTTGATTTAATCACAAAATGCGAAGAGCTTAAGATGCCGGGTATCCTAGTTCTTATTGACTTCGAAAAAGCGTTTGATTCTTTGGAATGGACTTTTATCCAAAAGACAATGGAGTTTTTAAATTTTGGACCATCTATAAGATGGTTTCAAACTTTCTATAACAATATTTGTAGTTGTGTACTTAACAATGGTCATTGCTCCGAAAGATTCAATTTTGGGCCAGGTGTTAGGCAGGGCAACCTCTTATTGCCGTATCTTTTTATACTTTGTGTAGAAATCCTCAGCACTACCCTAAAATTTAGACCCAATATAAATGGAATCATCATAAATAATTCTGAGTACGACAACTCAACCTTGCGCAAGAATTTGTGAGACTGTTGTGGGTACAAAACGGCCATTCTTGCAATTTGTGCATTCCCTCCTTTAAACAACCTTCTTTCTGCAGAGATTTGACTACAAATTCGGACAGAATTCAGTAGAGTTGAAACAATTTTTCGACTAGTCGAGGTGATTAGTACTAAACAAATCTATTAACCGATTAGTGAATCAGTTGTCGAGTTAGTTGCCTGAGTGTATTCTCTAAAGCCTTGAAGTTTCCACTTTGTGTTCTTTTAAGAATTTAATGTAATTTTATTAAAATTAATTCAGTGCTTTTGATTTGAGATGCGCTTTCGCCCCGCGCTTCTACATTGGAAACAAGAAGCTCTTTTCTTTGTGCTTCTCTAATTTTCAAGAAAATGCAGTAAATTACTGGAAAAAATTTGAGATTCCATTGCACTGATTAAAACACAAAAATGAGGTGTGAACAGTATACTCTTGCAAACTGCTGTGTCATTTTAATTAATGCTGACAGCGGAAGTACACCTACAGATGTTCATGCTTTTTCAACACTATTGTTTTTGGGTAAATGTTGCGGCAATAAGATTGGTCAGAAAACAAAATGTCACATAATGATATTTACTACTGAATAAAGTTTGGGGGTTGATTAAGTTATGCTGGTCATGGAACAATCACGTCATCATAGATACTTTTTTAGTGACCTGTTTTCTGCTTTCAAAGTTTTTTAGCACAATTACAAAGTGCAAAAATTTCTTATTAGACCACAATATACAAGGAAATTTTTGGGGAAAAGTTCAAATTTTCTTAAAAATATTTGACAGAACCAAATATTGAAACACCAAAGATTTATTAGACCAATTTATTTTTTTCGGCACCGGTTGTTTGGTTGTAAGGACATTGAGGCATCAGCTTCCAAAATGTCGCACAGTTAAACCCATTAATTGTATTGTAATTTGGAAACCACTCCAGCCAATGAATTTAGTTAAAACCAGTTTTGTAGAATTTATTGCTTAGTTTAGCATCTGACATTGCATAAACGACTAGTCGATTATTTGTCGACTATTACCCAGTGATTAGTCGATTAGTAAAAATCCAAATGGCATTAATCATTTCAACACTAGAATTCGGACACTAATTCAGACAGAATTAGTGTCATTAGTGTTAATCCACTTCAGATTAATTATTTATAATTTTTTCCTATAGATGGATATATTTCCAATCACTTCACCCATTTCAATGCCTGCACATTTTGCAATGAAATCAACTGCTTGCATCAGGTTTGCACCCTGAAAAGTCAAACAACTGCTTACCACATCTGGGTGGTTCGTGGTTCTCTCTATGTACATGTTCCTCAATCTCCAAGATATCAGAGACAAAAAAAAAAAACGCTTGATAGGTCAGATTACAAGGCTCATATCTCATATTACTCAATATTGTCACAAAAACAAACAAGGTGCAATGCCACAAGTATCCTCATCAAGAAATGGTTTACTAAAAAGGGGACAAAGTGGAAAAAAGTGGAAAAAGGATCATAACTCTAGGAAACAAGGGCAATGCAAAGCATGGCATATGCCCCCTCCTGCAATATCATGGATAGAATAACAAAAAAAAAATGAAGATCAGTCTTGCAGAACTTTAGTTATAGAGCGGAAATCTAAATTTTATAGTAAATTTCCTTTCTTATTATACCTACCGTACCACAATTGTTTACTACAGGCTTGCACTACAGTGGAAGTCCCTAACTCGGATAAAATACTCTCTATTTTTGTCTTTCCCAAGCAAGTTGGGAAAGAAAAGTGGTGCAAAAGCACCAATAAAAATAAGCCAAAACTGGGTCGAGTGCAACCGGCGCAGACCCAGTACGGGACGCTCTCTCCCAAGTACAACTCCACGACTTCCGTTGCCAGTGCGCATATACCGTCTCTAAAGACTCATTCTTTTTTGAATCCGTAAACGTTAGAGTTATGTGATCAGCGGGGAGGAAAGATTCTTTACCCGTAAAGAAGACGGGAGGGCCTCCATGTAAACAATTGTGGTAGGTATAATAAAATTTAGATTTCTTATCAACCTACTCACAATTGTTTACTACAGGCTGAATAGACAAAAGGCTGGAGGGAATCGCATAACCAACCCCCACATAACCCTAGTGCACTGGAACCGTGAAGTAGATGGAAGAGGTCCCGAGGCTTATCAACCATAATGTCGCAATCATTGGTAAAGGACAATGAAAAGAGACATATGAGCCTGTGTGACACACAGACAAAAAAAGGGCAGTAACAGCACAAGGCTGAAACTGACCTTCAAGAAGCCTAATGGCTATGGCAGACAACAGCCTGAGCAGAAGAAAGAGGACCCAGGGCAAAAAGGTCCTCCGACTGCTCCTGCAACTGGCGTAAATAAAAGGTGGAGAAAGTAGAAGCATTTCTCCAGTAGGCTGCCTGCATAACATCTGACAACTTGACGGAGTTAGAATAAGCCCAAGAGGTAGACAGTGCCCGCACCTCGTGGGCAGAAATACGATTGGTAATACAATCGCCAGCTGCTAAACAACTATAAGCCGTACGAATAGCAAGACAAATCCATCGAGAAATGGATTGAGGAGAGATCTTCTGTCGACCTGGAATGAGAGACAGAAAAAAACGTTTTCTGCCTTTCCGTATGAAGCGTGTCCGATCAAGATAAATGCGAATAGCACGGACCGGACAGAGCAAAGGGCGAGTACCCTCAACAGAGGGAAGAGCCCTGATACAGATAGGAGGAGGAGTAGTATCTGGTAACTGATTCTTAGCCAAAAAGGAGCAACCAGTGGTAAAAGTAACACTGTTGGGAGAGCTCCTAAAAAAGGCCGGGTCAACCGAGAGGGCGTGAAGCTCACTAACCCGTCTGGCCGAAGCAAATGCCATCAGAAAAACCGTCTTATATGTGAGAAAATGCATATCCACCTGGGATAAAGGTTTGAACGGCGCCCCCCCCCCCCCCCCCCCCCCCCAAGCAAAGCAGCACTCACGAAAGATTCCATCGTGGAGTAAGCTGCAAAGTCCGAGGCCTTTTCAAAGAAAAGTGCCGAACAAGCTTGGAGAGGTAAGGATTAGTGCCGATACGACGCTTCCCCACATAAGAAAAAGTCTCTGAAAGCATAGACCTGTAACCCTTGATGGTAACAGGCTGGAGACCCCGAGAATCAAACAGATATACCAGAAACTCCGCAATCTGTGAAATCGAAGGATTGGCATAATCAACAGAGTGATCAGCACACCATCGACAGAAGACCTTCCATTTAGCTGCATAAGCTAAACCAGTGGAGTGCCTCCTTGAAGAAGAAATGCACTCCAATGCTCGTCTCGAAAAACCTCTACGGAGGAGACAGGACCTGACAAAAGATATGCGTGAAGGCACAATGAAGTCGGGTCGACGTGAAACCTCCTCGGGCGACCTTGACAAAGAAGGTCGCGACGTAGCGGGAGACATGCCGGAACCGCCGCCATCAGCGAGCGGAGCTGATTGATCCACACCCGCTGAGGCGACAGGGGAGCGATCAGAATGATTCGACAACTGCAGGTTCGAATTTTGGCGAGAACCTGAGGAAGAATCGGAACCGGCGGGAAGGCGTAGCCGACTAGACCGTTCCAATCGAGTGACAGAGCGTCCACGGCAAAAGCCAGAGGATCTGGACACGGGGACACGAAAGTGTCCACCTGATGGTTCCAACGAGTCGCAAAGAGGTCGATGTGGGGACGTCCCCAGAGATCGCAAAGCGACTGGAACACTGCCCTGTGAAGCATCCACTCGGTGGAAATAACCCTGCCCTGTCGGGACAGGGAGTCGGCTAGGACGTTCAGACGACCGGGAATGTGACGAACATCCACTCCGGCGTGAACATCCTGAGCGAGCAGTAAAAGATCCCGAGCTAACTCGTACATCGGAAGCGAGTGCGTGCCGCCCTGGTTCCGAATGTAAGCAACCACTGTCGAATTGTCGGATAGTAGAAGGACCTGGCGATTCGACAGGTGAGGGATCCACTGCCTGAAACTCAGAAGAAGAGCAAGAAGCTCCTTCTGGTTGATGTGTAGAGCTGCTTGATCCTGGTCCCACATCCCGTGTAGGGAAAGACCGAGAGGATCCAACGTCGCACCCCATCCGAGATCGCTGGCATCTGCCGTCAGAACGCGATCGGACGTGGGTAAGTCCAGCGGAACACCCTGCGTAATCCACTGAACATCTGTCCAGGGAAGAAGGTGAGGATACAGAGAGTCCGGAAACGGAAGCTCCTGATCCAGAGAATCTACATTCGGTCTCCAACGACTGAGCAGAAAGTGTTGGAGAGGTCTGACACGCAGCCGACCTAGAGGAATGAGATCCGTCACCGAACCGCAGAGACCGATCAGCCGGAGAAAACTCCGAGCGGTCGCGGACCTGGACTGGGAAAGAGTCAGAGCAAAAGCTGAGAGAATCACAGCCTTGGCCTGGGGAACAGCCACCAAATTGAATTTGGTTTGGAAAGACATCCCCAGATGACAAAACGACTGAGAAGGGACCAGGTCCGACTTCTCCTCGTTGACTCTGAATCCTAGCGACGTGAGCAAGCTCAACAGAGTGGCGACATCCGATTCCAGTAAGGCAGCATTGGAATGCCTCTGGAGGATATCGTCCAGATATGCCGAAGTAGTCACCCTGGACTGTGTGCGATGGAACGCTATCACATGCGACATCAGTCTGGTGAATGCCCAAGGAGCCAGGTTGAGGCCGAAAGGCATGGCCTTGAACTGGTAAACTCGCCCCAGAAAAGCGAACCTGAGATACTTCCGTGACGCCCGATGCATCGGAACGTGGAAGTAAGCGTCTCGCAGGTCGATGCTGGCTGCGAAATCTCCCTGGTGAATGGATTGGCGGACCGACCTGAAAGTCTCCATGCTGAACTTGGGAGCAATGATAGACTGGTTCAGGATACTCAGATCGATAACCGGTCGGCCGTCCTTCTTCGGCACCAAGAACAGGCGGGAATAGAAACCCACTGACGGAGCGTTCTTGACGACCTCGATCGCCCCCTTTGCCAGGAGATTAGCAATCTCCGTGGACAAAAGTTCCCGACGTAAAACGTCTGAAGGAACTGTGGTTGGAAGAGGCACCCTTGACAGAGTGGGGTGCCGTCGGAAGGATATGCGCAGCCCGGACCGAACAACATCTAACACCCATGGATCGGATGTGATGGTGGTCCAATGGTCTGCGAACTCTGCTATCCTTCCTCCAACCTGGGACGAGTCGAGGTGAGGACCTTCATTTCGAGCCCCGACGAGGCCCGCAAGAGGAGAAACCACCTCCTCTGCTAAATGAAGAATCCTGAGACTTCCCTCGATTCTGCCGACCCCTACCTTTACCCCGTGAGTAAGAAGTAGAGGCGGCGGCAGAAGGACCAGCCTTTTACTTCACAGAGGAAGCAGAAGGGTACTTGTTAGGCTTGGAACGGCCCTTGCCTCCCCGAGAAGGCTGATCAAGCTGACGAAACAGCAGCTGATCTTTGGAATGACGTAGGACGTCATCCCGGACCGTCGACATGGAACCATGGAAAAGTTGCGGACCTGCCAAAGAAGCAGATCGAAGAGTAGCACGCTGCTCCTCGGGAAGGGATCGTCCTGTGTCCAGCACAGCGTCCCTTCGAACTAATTCCAAATTGGCCGTGTTACAGGCATGCGTGTGAGTAAGGTGCATAAGCGCCTTGGACAGCACACGCAAAGGAGCCTGTACCTCGTCAAACTTATCTGGAGGCAGATAAGCAGCCAAAGCTGAGACGACGTGATCTGAGAGAGAAAGCATGCCAAGCATCTCTCTAGATAAGCCCAACGTGGACTCCAGAGTCGTCATTGGAATGACGGCAGACTTGGGCTTGGAAAGCCCGAGGGAAGTGGAGTCCTGATCCAGAACCGTCAAAGTCTGGCAGACTGACGGATTGGCGGAATCGTAGGAACGATAACGCACAGGAGGCAAAAAGGTGTCAACCCTGGTGAAGAACGAAGTCTTCAAAGCCTTGGAATTCAGCTTGGCATCCAATGCTGAAAAAGCCTCAACCACCTGTACCGACTGGCACGGTCGAAGGCGCCCAGAAGCAGGTTGCTCCATAGGCTGTCGGCGCGCGACCGATGATCGCGGCCAGGCTGACGCTGTCGGCTGGTTAGCAGGTTTGAGCTCAGGCAGAAACCCAAACACAAAGTCAAGAGCCGCCCCCAAGTCCGAAGACTGCTGGCCCTCGACCTCAAGCATGACGGACTCCTCCCCAGAGTCGGAAGACACATAGCCCATCGTGGGCAAACCAGCCGACGCCTCCCATGGTGTCGGGACACCAGAGGAATCGGAAACTGGCCTGTTTCCAATCCCGGGAGGCGGCGCCAAAGGAGGCGCCTTGAAACCACCCATAGCCTCGCTGGAAGCAACAGGAAGGCTCTTAGAAAGAACCTGAGTGAGTAAGGAGAGGGTCTCCCTAAGCTCACTGCCTGTACCGACCGGTTCGACAGGGGAGCGAACCGGCAAAGTGGCTTCACCTCTGACCCTCTTAACCAGCGAAGGGTCACGATCCTCCAAAACACCCGACGCGGGACGACGGGCGGCAGCCGAAACATCTGAAGGCAGACGTGTATAGGGGTACGATGCACCCCGAGGATCAATATTGCGAGAACTCATGAGAGTCACCGCGGACCTCTGTGGGGCAGAAGGTCCAGGCTGCACAAAAGGCGTTGGTCCCCCAAAACTGGTCGTGTGACCAGAGTGAGTAGACGGAAACGCCACTGAGTTCATAGTGTTTCCACTATGAACATCCGAATCCAAAGACACAACTGTGGTGCTCGACGGCGAAGAGACCACAGCGATGGGCTCGGCCGGCAGCCCCTTCCGACTTCGCCGAGTTGAAGTCAGGGAAGGCTGAGGCCGATATCCCACGTCTACAGTATCGGACAGTCCTGCAGTCCCCTGCAGTGAAAAGCCGAGGCCGGCTGAAACAGATAACGAAGCAGACGGGCCAGCAGCAGTAGTAGATACGTCGAGAGTCGTTGAGGCTGGTGAAATAGTGGAGAGAGCACACCGGCTCGGCTCCAAAGGAGGAGTCACAACCCTAGTGACAGCCTCAGATGTCGACTGGAGGGGGACCGTAGTCCCGGAACCAGGCATCTCTACACCAGAACACTCAACGGCTCCCGCAGTATCCACCACAGGAAAAGACTGCACATCCCCCATGGAGGAGGAATAACTCTCACCAGACAAAGTCGACTCGGGAGGCCCCGAACGACCACGTTCTCCTTTCCCGCGGGAGCGGGAGGCACGGCCACGAGAACGAACGACACGGTTTACTGACGCCCAGAAGGTGGAAGACCATGTTCCACAGACACCACACGGCCGCACGGCCGAACACCCATTACAGGAGGAACAAGACAAATGTACATCGTCCACATGCTTTGGCAGCAGACATTGCCCACAGGGAATTGTCCTGGGCATGATAGAGGTGAGAGGAGCAGAGAAGTGGAGATGAGAAAACAGAACACCCCCAAAGAAGAGAGAAAGGTGACAGAAACAAAGACCCCAGAAGGTCGACCGGGAACCACCCAACAGGAAGACTACTCTCAAAAGAAAGAAGAAACACTGCAGGAGTGGTACCCCCGCTGACACCTAACTCTAACACAATTAGAAAAATTTGCAAAAAAAGCATGAACAATAATTGTGAAAATCTAAGTCCGAACCGCTTGGCACGCGAAATTCGCGAGCGACTCGAGAGAGAGCAAATAAAAATACATTATGGACATATAATAGAAAAGAGAATATATAAAACACTGTTCCTGAGAATACAAAGGATACACTGTGGTATAATGAATCAGGAATCATCAAACATCGAGCTGGTGGAACACTGATAAGCGTGCAAAAACATCTCGACACGAAGCGGATTTCAAAAAGAATGAGTCTTTAGAGACGGTATATGTGCACTGGCAACGGAAGTCGTGGAGTTGTACTTGGGAGAGAGTGTCCCGTACTGGGTCTGCGCCGGTTGCACTCAACCCAGTTTTGGCTTATTTTTATTGGTGCTTTTGCACCACTTTTCTTTCCCAACTTGCTTGGGAAAGACAAAAATAGAGAGTATTTTATCCGAGTTAGGGACTTCCACTGTAGTGCAAGCCTGTAGTAAACAATTGTGAGTAGGTTGATAAGAAATCAATTTCAAGTGCATTTAACACTGGAGGTCGCACATCATGATCAAAATAAATAGGCTTCTTCCACTCATTATACCTAACCCACATATGAAGTTTGGTAATGACACGGTTGGTAGAACTTTAGTTAATTGACAGAATGCAAAAAGTTAATGGACAGATGCCGGACGACGGACATGGTGATAACATAATGCCCCTTCCTCAAAGAAGCTGGGGGCATAAAAATCTGGCCCTTCTAGACATGTTGTACACCAATTATGAAAGGATTCTGACTGGTGGATCTGAAGAAGATTTTTAATGAAATTTCCTCAAATTTATTTATTGGGGTTTAATGACACTTTTGACAGCCAGGGTCACCTGGTGTCAGACAGTTTTATGGGTGGAGGAAGCCTGAGTCCCAGGAGAGAACCACCAAACAAAAGCGAGCAACTGTCAGATTCCCACCAGACTAACTCCACACAAGCAGGCTTAGCATCAATGTGCAGTGTGCCTTAGTACAGAATACCACCATGCCACCACTTGGGCAATTCGGATTAAGTGTCTTTCCTAAGGACAAAACGTGGTTGCCGCAGGTGCGAGTCGAACTGAGTACCTCTCGGCTGGCAGTCTGCATCTCTACCTACTGAGCCACCGCACTCACCTTTCCTCATATTGCACTAAGTTAAAATTTGGGCTCACATAGGAACCTGATTTGAACAAACTTGAATATGACTCCCCCAGAAATGTTGTATACCAAATATGAAAGGATTCTGACTGGTGAATCGGAAGAAGATTTTTAAAGAAATTCCCTCATATTGCACTAAGTTAAAATTCGAGCTCCCATAGGAAGCTCAAATATTAAACGAGGGACTCGATTTGAACAAATTTGAATCTGATCTACCTAGAGATGTTGTATACCAAACATGAAAGCATTCTCACTGCTGGATCTGAAGAAGAAGATTGTTAAATAAATTTCCTCATATTGCACTGTTATAGGCCCATATTATATCAAGACTGATATGTTCCAAGTTGATAATTCTACACAATTGATATTTTTCTGAAGGTATGTTTTTCTTTAACAATAAGTAGATTTTGGCTGGTCTGACTCATTTGCACAAATTGACCTTTGAGTGTATCAACATGTTTACATCTTTGTTACACAGAATCTATTTTTAGATCACTGTACATGTAGCTGCTGATTGTTTAAGTAGGTCATCCTTGTTTACATCAATTAAGACAGAATCACCTAGAAATTGATAGAAAACAGAACTTTTGGAGAAACTTCATCTTCTAAGACATTCTATCTGAGAAGTATAAATATCCTTGTCAACTGAATTTAAAAGCTCTTTACAGAAAAACCCTTTTCAGATAAACTCATTTCAGATAGACATTCTATTCATAACAGAGCAGTTGCTTACATTGGAGATTATTATTGTTGCAAGACAGTGCATTATTTATAGAAACAGTGCTTCTTTCTGATTTGGAAAAGTGATTCCAAAAAAGGAATTTTAAAGAAAATTGATTCTTCTTGTAAGGGAGAATTTATACAAGCTGTGAAACAGAATATATTGTTGTGAAAAGCCAGGATTCTACTGGATTATTTTTTAAATTATCTGTGGCACCAATATTTATTGAATTTTAACTCCATTTGAATTTTGCTGAGCATTTTATTATATTTTATTGGAGACTGCTGAAATTTCTAAGTGAATATTTCATTACAAATCTATGGGATACTGTTTGTGAAGACACATTCTTGGACTTGATACTTACTACCAGCTGGAAAATGTCTTCACAAGATTCTTCACCACTGGATTACTGGATTCTGTCGAACTGTATTTTGGACTAATTCAATAACTGATAAGTATCACTGATTTATTTTCTGTAAACCAATTAGTGTAAAAGATCTTTGTATTATTTTTTTTTATATTATTTTTTTAAATTAAATTTCAGAATAGTTAAAATTCCTAGTTATTGTTGCTGATTCTCAAATTGCTTTCTGTTACCAATATCATTATTATTTGTCCATCATAACATGCACCTAGTTAAAATTTGGGCTACCATAGGGCCACCCTATTTGAAAAGCATGCATCTGACCCCCCAGGGACTCGATTTGAACAATCTTGAATCTGACCCACCTAGAGATGTTGTACACCAAATATGAAAAGATTCTGACCTGTGGTTCCTGTATTGAGCCCAAATATGAACCAATGGGATTCATTTTAACAAACTTGTATCTGACCCCCCCCCCCCCCCCCCCCCCCCCCCCATGGGTGCTGTATACCAAATATCAAAAGATTCTGATCACTGGATCTGGAAATATTTATTTATTGGAGTTTAAGGTCACATATTTCTGCACAATGGCTAATTATGACCACAACATGGAAATAAAGTCAAGGTCAGTCAATCGTTTACACCCTATGTTGCCTATTTTAGAGGACTCGCACCCCAAGCATTAGTGACTGGGTCCTATTTTACCAGTGAAACAAGAGCACAGTAAACAAGCACTGCTCCACTTCCTGGTTCCCGGGGTCTGGAGAAAAATCTTTTATAAATTTTTGCAAATATGCGGACTCAGCAATTTTTTGATGCCTCCACCCCCAGAACATCCTGACATGACCGATAGCATTTTTTTTTACCATTCAATTCTACTGGTCCAAAGGATGCTTCAAACCAAATAACAGTTCTCTGTTCCATGTGGTTTGGGAAAAATGAGTGTTTGAAAATATTTCTATTTTTAGCTCTTCGGGTTCCCGTTTGAAAGAGGAAAAAATTTTTTTGCATGAGTCAAATACTTATGACTCAATAATACTGCAGACCCAATTTTGGTTCAAATTGGACCATCGGTTCTGAAAATAGATATTTTGGAAGGGGCCAAAAATCTTGCCTCTCCCATTACAAAGGTAAATATTGCCCCACAGACTTCGTTTGAACAAACTTGATTCTACACCTCAAAATATCAAGTCATCGTACCCACTGGTTCATGAAAAGATTTTTAAAATATTTTGGGAGCATTTTCACCCCATCCCCTCCCTATGTGCTGGAAAAAGTTTATTTGAAAAAAAAAAACAAAACAAAATGCAATGTCAGAACAAGCAATCACCTCAAATTTAACTAAAATTGGTTCAGCGGTTTAGGAGGGGCAGGTGCAAACACCATCTTCATGCTCGATAGACGCCGGACAGAGAGTGATCACTGTAGCTCACCCTGACTTTCAGTCAGGTGAGCCAACAAAGACATAATGCTACATGTGGGGAGGTGATTTGCATGTATTTTTCTTTATTTACTGCACAGGCATGACTCATTTGAAAGCCTTTCCCATAAACAATCTTAAGACAAAAACTAGGCTATTTTGTATACTCAAAGGTCCATAACTCACAAAAAAATTATTCCAACAGCAAAATGGCTGATGCTCCTGAAAGATCTCATGAGAGTGAACCTTGTTTTACCGCATGGGCATGACTCATATGAAAGCCTTTCCCATAAACAATCTTCATTCCAAATTTCATTGAGATTCAATAACCCAAACCTGAGATACCAGGTGAACAGACAAAAAATAGGCTATTTTTGTATATTCAAAGGGCCATAACTCACAGAAACAAGAGGCCCCAGGGGGCCTGAGGGCACTCACCTGACATGGTAGCCTAAATATCAACCCAGAGAATTGATTTCAACAAGTTGCATCTGCTCCTCCTAAGAAAAGCTTATACCAAATATCCAAAGATTCTGACCAGTGGATCTAAAAAAAAGGATTTTAAGAATATTCCTCATATTGAACTAAGTTACAATTCGGGCTCCCACAGGGAGCCCATATATGAACCCAGGGACTTGGCTTTAACAAACTTGAATCCCCCCCCCCCCCCCCCCCGCCCCCTTTAAGGATGCTGCACACCAAATATCAAAACATTCCGACTGCTGGATCTGAAGAAAAAGATTTTAAAAAAAAATTCCTCATTTTGAACTAAGTTACAATTCGAGCTCCCACAGTGAGTCCAAATATGAACCTAGGGACATGGCTTGAACAAACTTGAATCTCCCCCCCCCCCCCCCCCACCCCCCCCCCCCAAGAATGCTGCATACCAAATATCAAAACATTCCGACTGCTGGATCTGAAGAAGAAGATTTTTAAAGAAAATTCCTCATTTTGAACTAAGTTATCATTCGGGCTCCTACAGTGAGCCCAAATATGGACCTAGGGACATGGCTTGAACAAACTTGAATCTCACCCCACCCCCCTAAGGATGCTGCATACCAAATATCAAAACATTCCGACTGCTGGATCTGAAGAAGATTTTTAAAGAAAATTCCACATTTTGAACTAAGTCATAATTCGGGCTACCACAGTGAGCCCAAATATGAACCCAGGGACTTGGCTTGAACAAACTTGAATCTCACCCCCCTAAGCATGGTGCATACCCAATATCAAAAGATTCTGCCTGCTGGATCTTGAGAAGATTTTCAAAGAAATTTGCCAGAAATGCACTAAGTTCAGATTTGGGCTCCTATACTGAGACCAAATATAAACCCAGGGGGCCGATCTGAACAAACTTGAATCAGATCCACCCCACAATATTGCATACCAAATATTAAAAGATTCTGCGTGCTGGATCTGGAGAAGAAGATTTTTTAAGAAATTTGCCTGAAATGCACTAAGTTCGAATTCGGGCTTCTATAGTGAGCCCAAATATGAATCCAGGGGACCGATTTGAACAAACTTGAATCAGATCCACCCCCACAATTTTGCATACCAAATATCAAAAGATTCTGCCTTCTGGATCTGGAGAAGAAGATTTTTTAAGAAATTTGCCTGAAATGAACTAAGTTCGAAATCGGGCTCCTATACTGAGCCCAAATATGAACCCAGGGGGCCGATTTGAACAAACTTGAATCAGATCCACCCTACAATGTTGCATACCAAATATCAAAAGATTCTGCCTGCTGGATCTGGAGAAGAAGCTTTTTTAATGTTTTTCCCATTGCCAACAGTGTTAAAAAGTGCTGACTCAGCACTTTTTCAAACTCCTGAAAAAAGTACCTTGTGATCAAACCGATAGGGATTTTTTTTAACCATTCTATTCTACTGGATAAAAGTAAGCTTTAAACAAAATAAGAATTTTCTGTGCTGTGTAGTTTTGGAGATATGGCAGTTTTAACCCTTTACCCAACGTAACAGCCAAAACCGGCCAGCGCTATTTTTAAAAATCGCCAATTAATTTTCATTATATTTTCAGTTTTTGTCTCAAAAACGTAGGTTATGACCCCTCTTTGGAACGAGTTCGTCGAGCTCGTTCCAATGAGGGATCATAACCTATGTTTTTGAGACAAAAAATGAAAAAAATACTTATTCAAGAATTTTGTTTGCAAGTGTCGTCTGCTTTTCGTGTTAGGTAAAGGGTTAAGGTTTTTCCTATTTTTTGATCCTGAGGTTCCCACGGGGCAATGAGAAAAAAAATTTTTGCATCAATCAACTACTTATGACCCATTATCAACTCATATCAAATTTGGTTCAAATCGACCTCACGGTTCTGAAAATATAAATTTCAGGCGTGGTCAAAATTTTTGCCCCTCCCATAACGAAGGCAAATAATGCCCGACAAACTTCTCTTGAACAAATCTGAGTCTACACCTCAAAAGGAAGCTGCACACCTAATATCAAGTCTTTGCTACTGCTGGTTCATGAGAAGAAGATTTTTTAAGATTTAGGCACACTTTTTGGGCGTGGCCTTACCAAGGGGCGAGGCAACTTGATTTGAACAAAATCAAATTGCGATGTCATAACAAACTATTATCTCAAATATCAATTAAATTGGTTCAGCGGTTTGGGAGGAGAAGACGCAAACACCATGTTCACGGACGACGGACGGTGAGTGATCACTATAGCTCTCCTGACTGAAAGTCAGGTGAGCTAAAAAATATTCCAACAGCAAAACATCTCATGATAGTGAACATCTGTAGGAAATTTCATCAAAATCTGAGCAATAATGTTCAAGTTATAAAGTGAACAGACATCGGAGTGCAGACAGACGTACGGATGGACACACAGATAAATTTCAATAAAAGAGATTGTACCAGAGGTGCTGACATACCATTGTCAAGGATAAGGCTGTGTCAGATGACAGACAATGTCTCTCACCCAATGGACTGACCCAGCAACAAATCCCAAGGTATTGAAGTGTTCAGCAACCCATTTTAAAACCCAAAACACCAAAGTAACTCTACAGAGTCATGTAATTTTAAGAAGAGCATGCAAAGCATGGCATATTCACCCCCTCCCCCTCTGAAAATGCTAAGATGGACATATTTTCAACACAAGACATACACACATCAGGAGTTTATTGTCTTTGTTTTACAGCAGAGAGAAATCCAAACCAAGTAGAAGTTGTGAGATCCACGTACACCTGTTACCAATAATTTGTGTCAATCAGACCATTGACATGGGAGATTTGAAATTACTGTCTTTGTTTTACAGCAAACAATAATCCCCTCCCCCTCCGAATTAATTGTAAGGGCTGGAAACACCTGTTATTGAAGTCTAGTGATGATAGGACCATCCACATAAGAGATAGAGAACAAAGACATAATGCCACATGTGGGGAGGTGATTTTCATGTATTTTCTTTGTTTTACTGCAGGGACATGACTTATTTGAAAGCATTTCCCATTAACAATCTTCATGCCAAATTTCACTGAAATCTCATAACCCAAACCTGAAATATGAGGTGAGGCGAACAGACAAATTGGCTATTTTCGAGGCAAACAGCAAATTTTCTAAGTTAAAAAGGGGTATAAGTCTAAAAAGTGAAAAATAAGGCCTAAAAAAATAAAAAATCTGTTTCTCAGGCCCTCCCGCATGGTCCTTTTGGCTGCCCCATGCTCTCTTTTTATAACCAATTTAAACTTAAAAAAAATACAAATTAAATGGTTCATGTCTGATATTTTACCCAAGTTAAAAAAATTGATGAATTTGACCCTTGAGTGCAAGAAGGCTTTGCAATGCTTTAGCATTGCAAAGCCTTCTTGCACTCAAGGGATGAAATACAGCACCACCCATGCTATTCTGTAGGTTATGAGGCCTAAAACATAAACCAAGAACATGAACTTTTGATGGCAAAGAAGAAATTACTGAAATAAAAAATAAAATAAAAAACCGCTCGCCCGCATGCAATTTCACAAATAATGGTCTGAGAAACAGATCTACTTTGTGTGGCCTAAGAAATATTATTAGAGACACTTTGAAAGCCTTTCCCATAAACAATCTTCACTCCAAATTTCATTGAGATCCAATAACCCAAACCTGAGATACAAGGTGAACAGACAAAAAATAGGCTATAGTTGTGTATTCAAAGGGCCATAACTCACAAAAAGAATATTCCAACAGCAAAACTGCTGGTGCGCCTTAAAGATCTCATGATAGTAAACATCTGTATGAAATTTCATCGAAATCTGAGCAGTAATGTTCATGTTATAACGCGAACAGACATCTGAGTGCAGATGGACAGACGTACGGATGGACAGGTGCAAACCAATATACCCCACTTTTTGAAAAAAATAAAGAGATATTGGTATATTACACTCTTGATCATTTGTGTTAAAATTAACTTTTATAGTAGGTATCAATTGTAATATTATTAATAATATGGTAAATCCAAGTTCAAAACAAACCTTCAGGCTGAGAACACATTGAAATGTGACTGTGTACAGTCGGATTCAACTTGTGTATCTTTGTTGCTTGCAGAACGTTACTGAGCTACCATTTCAAAAGTTCAACATTCGAAATCCATTGATATAAATAAAGTATGTGTCAATGCCTATGCCACTGGTGTTTTGAATAGTTGATTTATATGAAAGGAAATAAGTGATATATGCAGCGATAGTCAGTAACTGCCAATGCTTGCTCCCTATTTCGCTCCATGTGTTGATTGTTTTGGAAACAAATGTTACATATGCCCATCCCCACGTGACCAAACATGGGAAATGATGATAAAGTCTACAATAGAATGAAATGCATTGGGTGATAAATTTTGTCGGAGGTCTTGGGTGAATGGGGGAGGGGGGAGTTTGCTGATTTGGAAAAATTCTGGAGAATTCTTTTTTGGTACAATCATAACACATTTCTCAAACAACCTAAAAGTGATACAGAGATTATTGTAATGGCAGTACTTGTTAGAAGTGTAAAGATATGCTTGTGTCACGATACGATACTTATCTTGATACATGGGTCACGATACAGATATGTATCTAGATACGATGAGCAATAACTTAGCAGAAGGCCATCCGTGCATCACTCAACATATTGTTATTCATCAACAATTTGGAATCTATTCAAGGCTAATTTTTATTCAAAACCAGAGCACCATAAACATTCTGATAAGCAGGGCTCAAAATAAGCGGTGTTGCGTCGCTTTTTACTATGCAAAACTTGCAAAAAGCTACACAGTGATAAATTATGTATAGCATTTTGCGATACAAGATACAAGTTGATTATCTTGTATCGCAAAATGTAAATGAAAATTTGCAAACAAATTTGAAAACTAGTTCACTGATGCTTTACACTTGATTGTGGAACATTCCAGGCATAACTCAGATTAACTCTCCATCAAGCATCATTAGCAACTTCATATGTAAGATGAGTTCTGTTGGTTTAAATACTTCCTGTTTTTACAACATTTTGCATAAACTGTCCATTAAAAATAACTACAAATTCATCAAATTAAAAATCCCATCTTCCATTTTGAGAACTCTATTAAACAACCAAGACGCCATTTATAACACTATACAAGTCCATGCAACCCTTAAAGGTAGTTCAGTTAAAAAAAACATAGTAAATGTTTCATGTGTTGCAGATCATTTGGAAATGCCCAGAAATGGATGGAAACTATTCTATCTACTTAGAAGAATTCAATATAAAACAGCATAACATAACTCTGGTATACAAAAATAGCTATGTAATTTTTACAAAATGCTATTCATTTTTTTGAAAATGCGTAGCATTTTGCTACGCAAAGAAAAAAAGTTATTTTGAGCACTGCTGCTAAGTAATATAGGCTCCACCCACTGTACAATCCTGGCATTAGCACTGATGGTAGAGTTCAGTTTTAATTCTTTGAACTCAACATACTCATTTACCATATAACAAAATTAGGTTATATGAAACTTACTTGGTCAAATTCCATTGGCAATTTGCAATAATTAATAATATAACTTGCTTCCTAAATATCAATATGACATTTATTTGCATTATTGCTGGAAGAATGTTGACAAATAATTCTATTCAGTGTTGGTGCCACAGGACCCAAACAATCATGTCAATGTCCAATCGGATAGCCACAATGCCATATACATGTAGGGAATTACAAGTCACATTCTATTTAACATGTGACTGCACAATACACTTTGATTAGTCGAACTCCAATACTACGGCCAATCACAATACTATAGTAGGAAATAATATATGTAATTTATCAATGAATTCCGAATTTGAACCAACTTTGGAGACTCTGTGAGCTTAACCCTTTACCCAACATAACGGCCAAAACTGGCCAGCGCTATTCTCAAAAATCTCCAATTAATTTTCATTATTTTCATTTTTTGTCTCAAAAACATAGGTTATGACCCCTTGCTGGAACGAGCTCGTCAAGCTCGTTTCAATGAGGGGTCATAATCTATGTTTTTTATACAAAAAATGAAAAAAATTAATTATTCAAGAATTTTTTTTGCAAGTTTGCAAGTGTTGACTGTTTTTCATGTTAGGTAAAGGGTTAACTCAACATGCCCAACTTACCATGTTTCGCTGTAATATAACTTCTCTGTAATATAACAACTCAACAGCATGACTATGGTTCACACTGCTGCAGATATTGATTTTCTATTTTGGGTATTAAGTTGGTCACATGCACATACAAACAAGCCTGAAAAAAGCAGTCTGACATTTGCAAAATGAGGTCCCCAGAGGGTGAATTTGATGATGCTATCACATACAGTGGGCCAATTTGTCCTCTGAGTACCTCTTTTCTGTTTAGTTTTGAGACCCTGATTCAGACTGAGATTCAGGGAGGGTAATTTTAGTGAAGCTACCCTGTGCGGGGTAGCATCACTAAATTCACCCTCTTGGGACCTCATTTTGCAGATGACAGTCTGCTTATTTTCTGGCTTATATGCAAACAAATCTTTAATGACAGTTTACATCTGAATGACAGGACTCCACTTGGATTCCCGCTATTTTGTTTTACAGGATTATTATAAGAATCAGATTCCCGTCGAAAAACAAGGCTTGTTACGTTAGTTGAACTCAGTTTGCATGTATCACCAGGCCTGAAAATAAGTAGTCTGACATTTGCAGAATGAGGTCCCCAGAAGGTGAATTTGATGATGCTATCCCATACAGTGGGCCAATGTATCTTCTGGGTACCTCTTTCTGTTTAGTTTTGAGACCCTGGTTCAGATTGAGGTTCACATAGGGTAAATTCATTGATGCTACCCTACTGTGTAGGGTAGCATCACTAAATTCACCCTCTGGGGACCTCATTTTGCAGATGACTGTCTGCTTATTATCTGGCTTGTGTATCGCATTCAACCGATATTTGACTGCTCTCAGTCCAGGCCTTTATATTGACCCAAATTCAAGCCAGTAAAGGGTGTCCCAAAATTAGGAGATTGTTACCAACAACCTGTTGTAACATTCTAAAATGAAGATATTTGTTAAGAAAAGGGATGGGACGATACGCTTGGGTCACGATACAATACGTATCTCGATACACCATTCACGATATGATTGCGTATCTCAATATATATCAAGTATCATTGCTTCCCTATTGCTATTGTTGTGTCACCGTATATATTGACATAGAGTACAGAAACAGGGAAACAATGATACTTGATATGTATCTGCCTACCTGGACAGTCCTTCGATTTTGGGAAACAATGGCGAGCGATATTTATCTCACCTCAAATTGGACTCACACATGTGATCATCCCCCAAGTGAAGTCGTCACTCATTTCGTTGTCGGGGCAGTTCGTATCGTTGTCGCATGGATGATATGCAATGTACAACGAAATCAAATAGTGTGTTTTATGTTTGACCGGTGTAATAAAATAAGAAAAAAATCTATATACGCATTATTGGTGTTTGTGTTTTTATTCTCCAATACTCCATGGACCAAGGTAAAAAGGACAAATGCAACGTTGACGTACCCAAACTGTGAAGTTTTAGGATTATTCGTCATGCTTCAAACACGCTTCCAGAAACGTCAGAATTTTCTGAGAAACAGCCAGTAACAGCCTGAGTTACATCCCCCAAATCCACAGCCTCCCTCGATAAAAATCGCAGCTGAAAAGCTTGCTTGTCACAGTGAACCCGGGTTGCATGAAGTCCCACATCAGCCACTCTGGCATTTTCATTCCATGAAACATTTTTATAAGAACCTGATCAACAAGTGAGGCCGGGCCTCACCTGGTTACGACACGATACGGGCCGATTTCGTGCTGGGTCGTTCTGTTTCGTAACTTGACAAGGTTGCTATTGTTGATGTTTTCAGAATCGTCGGCGTGGTGTATTAGCTCCCTTGATGTGCAACCACAATAACTGAATGACTCTGTGCACGATTCGAAATGACAAAATGCTTTTCTGTCAAATTATCAATGCTATTTGCGCCGTGATTCGTGATGCGACACTGCTCATTTGTCTCCCTGGGTTTGCCTGGAGGTATGGCGAAAGTTGTTGGCTTTTATTAGTGAATACATGCACCTAGTTGTGATGTAGGCTCCCAGTTGACATACAACTATGTCTTGCGAGGCCCCAACACACACTTTGTCTGGGTGATAAAACTGTATCGCGATCCCGTGGTATTTGGCCTCTGTATCAGTGCATGTATCGTGACGGGTCGTATCGCGATGCATCGGTGTATGGGGGAATCGTCCCATCCCTAGTTAAGAAACACTTTGGCACTGTACAAAATACATCTTAGAAAGCCCTGTAGTATATTCTATTTGTATGTAAATTGACTAATCATGTACAGTACAATTGTTGAGAAGTGTCCAAATTCCATCTGTGCATGACTCCCGTGATGACGCATGACGTTTTTCCCCAGTAAAACCAACACCCAAATGCCATGATGAAATGAAGTAGCTTTTGCATGTTTCATTTTCAAGGAACATTCTGTTCAAGCATGTGGCTATAATTCGTTCCTCGCATATTGTGCAAAACTCATTGTTAATACTGTGAAGATGTTGATTAAATACAAATAAGCAGGACGATTTTTTTTCACCGTGACTTTAATGCGCTTCACGTAATTCACGTGGATAGAATAAACTGACAATGCCTCAATTATAATCGAGAGTGAAGATAACAAAGTTATTCATTACATGTGCTTACTTGCACTGCTTTTTGTGGGAATGTATTGTTTATTTTTTTAAAAAGACAACATTTCAGGCCAACTGGGTCAATACAGAAATCCAAATCGTTCATTTTATTTGGAGTTGGCCATTCGTCGCTAAAAAGTGCACAACAAATTGATAAACCATAAGTAAATTTCGAGAGCAAGGCCTGCTGTATGATGGTAGTCTCAAAACGAGCAATTCCCCCGACTTTTCACAATGCTTTATGTGAAGTGTCATGTACCACTGAATAAAAATGTTAACCCCGAACTATGATACCCCATCTCCACCCTACCGACTATCACTTCAAGAATCAACAAATAAAGGTATAAATTTCATACCCCAGGTTTTTCAGACACCCTTACTATATGGATTTCTGTTTGTGGTATATTGATATCCTGTCACTTTCAATCACTGGAATTGAATAACATTTGCCTAAACAACAGAAAACACGACAGAACAAGTTTTAATTATCCCATTTATTCGTTATATGCGACAAATTAAAACTTTATTTTGGAGGTCTCCCTCCGCAACAAGATCAACGTATAACATTCATAACAAGAGATTCTGATGTGGCCTAGTTATTGATGCCTTTCACAAGTTATAAGTTATGGACTCAAACAGACTCAGAGGGATGGGGAGGGTGATAGAGGTCACTTCGACAGAAGGGTGATTCTCGGTAATTAGTATTTGAATCGATAAAATAACTATTACCAAACAAGACCACACATACACGAGGATTTATTTTATTAGTGGAAACAAGCCACTCATAAACTTACACCTGCATGCTTTTAAATTTTCTAAATGGTGGAAATGTGAGAAAACTGTATTTTCTGTTTAAAGCTAACATGTGTAGAAAGTCAAATACGAACTCTCAGTTTCAACGAATATGATTTTCATATTTTATCCAGACCAAACAGTGTAACTTGACCATCACCCGATTACCATGTAAGTTCGCGAACATGATTAACTGCATGCTACTCAATTTTCATAGACAGTGGACATTATATTAATCGCCTTCTCGCGACTTCAAGAAGGCGGATTGTACTGGATTTTGTCATTTATGACATTATTGCACGTTGCCTTCCTTGGGATATATGCACAATAAAAATCCACGTACGCGTGAAATTTTTACACTTCTCGATGACTGTACTGTACTTTCTCATATTTTGGGGACATTTTTGACTTGAAGCTGGTGTCCCCAAATTAGACCAATCTAAAGCCCTGCTCAGTCTCACAGATATGTGTATTATCAAGCAAAGTGTTGTGGTGTTTTGGTGTATCTTTACTCCGCTAATACTTCTGGCTCTTGCACACCTCACCTGTACTGTACTGCAGTCTACAGTACCTTTGTGACTCTATGCCCAACATTTTTTCATAAAAAAATAGTCTTATTTTCTCGATTTCTTTTAAGGGGCTATATAAATAATGGAATTTTGTTTATTTTGAAATTCTCACCTCTCATATTCCTTAAATTCAGATTAAATATACACTAGTGTTGTGCGGTTTTATTTTTCTTGTTTCGGTTCGGTTTTGGTTCGTTTTTTAAAAAAAACTTGGTTTATACGTTGGTTTTCGTTTTTTTTTATAGTAAGACATCTGCAGTTTCGAACAGAAACTATGTAATGTGTCAATATAAATTATTTTCAATGATGATTTAATTGGCAGTGACTAGCATTGGCCATTGGTACTAAGTGTATAAATGGCAGGCATTATCAAAACCAAAAAAAATAAAAGAAAATAAAATGTAACAGTGTTCGTAGAAAACCACCACTCAGCACTCACCAATTCTAGGCACATGCCCCCCCCCCCCCCCCCACACCTCTGCTCTTTAAGTTCAGGCATAAAGGAGTCCATGATGAATTGATATTAACACATGTGTGCAAAAAGAGCCAATTCACAATTTCCCAGGGCTCTGTTCAGCCTAGTGTGCCCAGTGACCTTACCAGGCATTGCAAGTAATACCAAGTGTTGTCAAGTGGGTCACCTAGACATCCATCCTAAGATATTTGACAATGAACTGGAGTATGGACTCTTTTCAGTACCCCCCCCCCCCCCACACTCACAGTGGTGGTGGCTAACTAACCACCACCCGCCCTAGTAAGATAATCAGCAATAATTTCATGTCAGTCTGGAATGGGAAAGTCATATTGTTTGTAGCTGGTTGGGCTTTAAAACGAACCACTTTACCAAATACCTATTGTCTATCTACCCCACCCCCCCCCCCCCTCCCCCATCGCGCACACGCAATGGTTTTAGCTCAACGGAATTGATTTTATAAATTCACTGGTGTACTGTTTTATATTGTAACTTTCTGCGTTTGCCTCTCGCCATTCCACTTTCTATTTCTACCGCTGATGTGTTGCTTTGGTTGGCCCCCTTGGAATTAGTTGTGTGGGAATGCAACCGCGGCATGTTGACAAGAGTGATATTACAGAACGCAGCTTTTTCCCGTGGATATGGACGATTTGGCCTTGGGATGTTTCGGTCTCGGGACGTTTCGGTTCAAGATGTTTTGGCCTTCATATATTGAACTAAATAGAATAAGAACTTGGGGTTTCGGGTTTTTAGTGGTCTGAAACGTCCAGGACAAAATGTCTCCGGTTGGAATGTCCCAAGACTGAATTGAGGTAAAACCACTTCCCGGATAAGCACATCCAGGGAGGCAACAGATTTACATCCGAAACACGTGGTGGGGAAACCCGTGACAAATGTTATTTTCAAATACGACAATGACATACCAAGACCTTTTTCTGATATATTATTCACTGTCCAACAGATTGTAGATAAGTACTTTTAATTAAACTGATTGACTATTTCAGACAAACCTGTTCAAAAACGAAGCCAATGGCACAAGATATTTCCTGTAATCAGTGAAATGTAGTGTTGGCTGCCTGTTTTGTTACTCTCACAGAAAACACAACCCATTTTTCTGTCAACGATGTGTGATTGACAACGTGTCATACATCATTCTGGAGTGATCGGGACATGCTGCAGGGACCATTTACATCCAAAATGTGGCGTGTATTGACGACGCTGTCATTTCCTGACAAAGTTTTACATTTCAGGCGTTGTTAGTGCAAACTGAACAATAAAAACATCTCTTCCCGACGTTTTAGGAAAAAAAACCGAAACCGCTCTCATTTATCAATTACACGGTTTCGGTTTTAAAGCAAAAATGAAACCGACTTATAAAACTGGTAGACCATACAACACTAATATACACAAATTATACATCAAAATGAAGGTTGGGATGTACAGAACATGAAACACATATGTAATCAACTCATAGAGTTGACAGCAGGCATCACTGGTTCCTGGAAGTCTGCTATTGTATTCGCACCAGAACTGATAATTTAATAATATTTTGCAAGAACAACTCGTGGCCGAATGTGCTTCAGATATTCAATAACAAAGCTAGGCATTCATAACACTTTTGAGTGCAGCGACAGGACTGCATTTGGAATGTTCCCTATGCAGCTCTGTCGCCGTGTATTGAAGAATTTTGATCCCCTAGCTTTGTTCTTGGATACGTAAAGCACATTTGGCCACAACTTGGCACAAGTTGTTTTCGTGAAATATTATTAAATTATCAGTTCTGGTGCGAATACGGCAGCAGACTTCCAAGAACCAGTGGTGCCTACAGTCAACTCTATGAGTTGATTACATATGTGTTTCGTGTTCTATACATCCCAACCTTCATTTTGATGTACATTTTGTGTATATTTAATTTGAACTGAAGGAATATCAGAGTTGAGAATTTTCAAAATAAACAAACTTCCATTAGGCCTTCAGTCAAGGTGCCAATAGCGGATCAACCCCATTAGTGGATCACTCAGTCATGAATGATCACGTTGAATTAAAAGTGATTGTTTGATTTATGAACCGAGTCCACAGTCATGTAGGTATGGGCAATGTTTAGCAACTGGAAGAATATCACCTGTGAGGTCTGTCGTTTAAAACTGAAAATGAAAGTAGGAAGTGCAAACCCCTTCTGATTTGGGGAAGTTTTTCCAAGAACTGAAACGGAAACAAAAACCAAACACGAAGTTCACCAGCTGAACAAAAGTTATAGTTTATGGTGTTTGGTGTCATTCTGAAGGTTAGAATATAGGCAATCTAATTATAAAAAAGTCCAGACCAATCAGACACGAAAAGATGAAATAAACTTCGATCCGCGTGCCTTGGTCAACTACCCATTAGCGGATCACGCACTGCAAAAAATGAGGAAATGCGGCAAACTCAATTTTGTTTACTGTGATGACATATGAAACAAATTATTTGCATGTGTTGTTTCGGATAGTGCAAATACACCAACCACATGATCATTTCCACATTCTCATCGAAATTTGCTAATAATTTTTTTTTCAAATATAGTGTTCCGAGCTATAAGAAAGTTCAGAAAAAAAAAACAAATAAAATACATGTAACTGATCGAATTCACTCGGCGACCATACTAATTCTTGAGCAACTTGCAGTGACAGTCTAGGCCTACCACTTGATATTTTGTGTTTTAAAAGTAGTTAGCTGACAAACAAGCTAGCTGACAAACTTCGAGTGTTGTGTTCCGATTTCAGTTTGTGCAGAAAAATTAAAATATATCCCCCACGACCCACTAGCAGTTACAATAATATAAGGGCTTGCCGCCGATTCCCCACGATTATCGGAAGAGAACGCACATTGATCCTTTATTCAACAAAGCGGCAGAAAACGCCCAGAAAGTTCACACAAATTGGGCTCCTAAAATCTGAAATATATTGAATGTTGCATATTACAACCATGGAAATATGGATATCATTGGAGCTCACCAAGCCGGTCCAATGATATCTACATTTGCATGATCTCATTGAGAGATACCCATGAAATCTCCAAAGATCAGTAGGGGAATTAGAGAGATGGGGGGGGGGGGGGGGTGCAAAATGTGAGAAGCTACATGAAGCCAACAACCCCCGGAGCCCGCTGCCTTTTAATTTTGGGGCCTACCTGGTCACTGATTAGGCTAGCCGGAGCAGATCTTGCCAGGAATCCTGGCAAGATCCGCTCCGGTTAGCCTAATCAGTGACCATATGGCAGCCTTACTGAAAATGCGACATCGCTTCGGCAGCATGGTCTCTCTTTGTATTTTATATACTTCTATTATCACGTTTCATCTCTCTCCCTTCCCACCCTCTCCCTCTTTCTCTCTCTCTCCATCGCTCTCTCTCTTTTAGGGGGGCAACCGTGGCTATGCGCCTGGAACCCATACTGTAAAAATTTATTAGCTTGAGAACTTCAAAAATAGTCAGAGAAGCTGAAGGAGTTTGCAGTTCAGGATTGTAGAACTTTTAATTATGAAAATGCTGCTGTCACATAATTTTTATCTATTTGGAAATTAGTCAACCTGCTTCTGTGTCCCTGGGCAATACAAGTTACCCCGATATTGCCCACGCATGTGTGTGTGTTGGGGGTGGGGGGTGTACGCTGGGGTGCATGTGTCTCCAACCTATCTAACCCAGCCTGTGCTCCGCAGTGCATGGTACTGTCATGCAGTGCTTAGTAGAGTCTTGAGTGATGACGTTGGAGAGCTTGCATGCATTTGTTGTTGCTCAGTTGTTTCCTCTGGCTGTCTTGACTTCTGTCGTATGTAAGCCTGTTACCGACACAATGTGCCCTAGCTGTTAAAGTGTCGTTAAACACCAATCAAAATAAATAAATAAATCTGACATATGGTTCCTGCTTCTTATAAACCGGATAGACAATCCATTGTCTGCTCGACAAGTTTGTCAAAACTGAATTTGCTGAAAACTGGAACTTGCGACACATTGTTGGGTAGTCCCAAGGCTGTTGCGATGACCAGCTATTGAACTCACTAACTGACCTAAAACACAAAGAACCTCACCTCCATCACCATCAGCATGAGGAAAACGATTTGACGAGAGTGAGTGTGCAGTAATTGAGGGCTTGCTGTAAATGATGTTCCATGAGTGATCGGGAGGATGGGGCTACAACCCCCTCATTGAAAGGCTCTGAACCTGTAGGACAACACGAGCATTTCTGACTGGCCAGGTCCGACCAATGAGGTGGTGTAGCCCCTCCTCAGAAGTGTCCGACAGCGTTTAAAAATATGACCAGTTTCGTCAGATGACGTCTCTGATGGACATCGCTGGTATTTGTCGACAGATCGATGATATGTCACAGATCGCCATCCTGTTGCAATCAAAAGTTTTGGATATGACATTCATTAAGTTCTGGCATTTTCGGTTAATACTCGCAGAACAGGGGTGGTGCCGAAACATTTTTAACACGGGGACTCATGACACGAAAGGGAATCTGCGTTAGCACCAGGGGTGAGAGCACCCCCCACCCCCGTACACCCCTGTTGTTGGTGCCACCAGCCTCCATTTAGGATTTTCAGGCTCTCGCGACTAGTGAGTTGTACGCCTCGAATTGTTGAATTGCACAAGATACATATCTGATCAAATATGACGATGCACAACACTTTGCGCCATCGTCCTACGCACACCCCCCCCCCCCCTCCATTCATTAGCACCACCAGTCTGTACTGTAATTTTTTTTTGCTACCAGACTGTCTGAAAACAATCTGAAATATGTTTTGAGATTCAAAACAAGTAAATAATAGGGAGAAAGTGTCCATCCTAACAGGTAGAATCAAATTGAATCACATGATCCGCTATTGGCGGAAGTGATCTGCTATTGGCACCCGACGTAGTTCAGCGATCTGAACGTAGTGGCTACCCCTCTACGTTCAGATTCTTCCCATTCAATCCTATAGAAAAAGTTCCCATTAAGTTTTTATGGGAACTCAAAACTCGAAATTAGGAATATATATCAAGCTTTCGCTCTTATTACCGGCTGCAATCGATAGTACACGTATTTCCTTACATTTGGGAAGAGTTTATTAATCCAAACTAGGTTTTATCCTTTAAATGTCGTCATTTGTGTACTCGTGAAGCGGCGACGGAGATTTCAAAATCGGCCATGTTGTTGTTTAAATATAAAACAGTAAAAACGATAACCCGGTAATGGCGCCGAAACGAATAGACCTTTTCATCGATGCGGAATAGGAAATTCGATCGCAATTGTGCAGAATGGGTTTGATAATCTGCTCTGTGCGAATGCGACTGAGTTTGATGGCCTCCTCTGCACGAATGAGATCGAATTTCCTATTCCGCATCGATGAAAAGGTCTATTCGTTTTGGCGCCACTACCGGGTTATCGTTTTTACTGTTTTATATTTAAACAACAACATGGCCGGTTTTGAAATCTCCGTCGCCGCCTCACGAGTACACAAATGACGACATTTAAAGGATAAAACCTAGTTTGGATTAATAAACTCTTCCCAAATGGAAGGAAATACCTGTACTATCGATTGCAGCCGGTAATAAGGGCGAAAGCTTGATATATATTCCCAATTTTGAGTTTCGAGTTCCCATAAAAACTTTTTCTATAGGATTGAATGGGAAGAATCTGAACGTAGAGGGGTAGCCACTACGTTCAGATCGCTGAACTAGCACCCGACGGTGGTACACAAGACTAATCAATTAAGTCTTCCATCCATTATAGTTTTAAAAAAGGTTGGTGCCAGTCATGTAGAGGAAGAATTGTTCTTATCACAGAACACGCTTGGAATTTTAAAAAAAATAACAGAAGCAAAATAACACGAAAAAGGAAAAAAGTGATCCGCTATTCGCACCTTAACTGTACTTATATAGGCCCTTAATCTCACACATTTTGCACTTCCAAGTTCTCGGTCTCACCTACTTTCATGTTAGTCACATTGGGTCAAAATTACCAAACGTAGGTTGAAGTCACGGACTTCGACTCGACTCAGCAACGACTGACTGAGTCGGGTTGAAGTCACTTCGGGACGAAATCGTCCTATGGTGATTTCACTTGCATTCATATCGCGAATTTGGGTGACATGTTACCTGTTGCGCTACGAGACGCGATTGATGGCTAACAGTGGGGTCAAATATTGTTTGCACTGCAGATATCAAATGTGGAATAGCTTCTGAGACTCGTGCGTCCATTATAATCGGTGTCAATTTTATTGTCAAAGTATTATGAACATAATTTTTTCATCGTTTTCCGAAATCCATGTTTTCTAACGACCATTCCCGCGACCCTGCCGCGACTGAAGAAACGCAAACGAAGGAAGCCGAACAATCACGGTTACAGCATTAGGCTCATTTTTACTGGACCAGTTTGTTTCGTCCGCATGGTCATTTCATTTCTTTTTAAAAGGGACGAAACCATTCGGTAAAAGGGAGAATTTAAGAATTACAAACAGCTTCCATTTGACCAAACAGTGTAAACTGTTAGTTGATCTAATTTATATATACGCACAATATCAATTTTCATTGAAAACAAAAGGTATTTTAGAGGATCAGCAACTGTTTTTCCTTCGTCCTCTCCACCAACACCCAGAAACTAAGTACCCAATGCTATCCCGTGTTTCTTTCTTCCCACATTTCACCGATTCGCATACTAGCTCTCTCCTTTGTTCACCCGATAACTATCCGCCCTTCATTCTCTCATCTTATTTCCTCATTATACTCTTAGTGAATTCGGCCTCAGTGTTCAGTCTGACTAATATTTTGGACATTCTAAGAGAAAATACTCCAAGGTCTCCATTACTCCCAAATTATACATTTGTCGCTCCTTGTCGCTGCATTTCCCAATTTTCCCCAAGCTCGAACAAAATGGTTTCACGCGCCGAAGACGCGCAGGGACGGTATGGGGAGCAAGCCCCTTTCGACCCTCGTTTCAAGACTGTATAATGGTTGGCTGTATAATTTTGTCGTGTCAGAGCGTGGTAGAGGAGGGAAAGAGTAAAGGTGTTCAGCGGCGTCTGTGTCGCCTGCGGTTTTTCTCGGTGGGATGAGGATGAGTTGGAGAGGTTGATGTTAGTGGCGTTGTTGGATCTGGAGGATTAGTAGGTTCCTTTTTTTAAACAATATTTTTATTTCCTCAATGAAATGGGGTTTGGCGAACAGGCAATGCCTATATTAACGCCGTACCCTACAGAGCAATACAATACAATACAATACAATACAATGGTGCAGGTGCAACTGTACATAAAACAGAAACTGATCCAATGAATTGGAAAGAAAGAGAAAGTACCATACTATATCCCACCATCTCCTTTAAATAATTTATCTATCTATTGGGTGTGGAGGCATTCTACTTTCATTTATATGATAGGTCCACTAAAATCTCTCTCACCCAATACAGCAAAGGTCATAGTAGGTTCCTTGGTAATGAATGGCCTGATCCTAGCTGCTGTTTCTTCTTGAGATTTCCTGTAGCTCTTTAAATTGATTGTGAGGATTGTCCTGATTGAATGTGGTGGGAATTTTTTGATACATAGAAGCTATAGTGGGACACACTAAAATGTGTACCCGGCCCCGGCCCCGGCTCCGGCTCCGGAAAAGGTCTGCCCGAGAAATATAAAGTTGCATTTCTTTCTTATTCGAATGTATAATGTGATCAGTTTGGGTATGTAACATCCTTTAGGGGCTCTTTAAAGGTTTATGGTGAATATTTAGAATTATTTTATTTTTGTGAGTTTTATCGAAGTTTTCCCTTCAGAAACACACTAAAAAGTGTACCCCGGCCGGGTCGTTAATTAATTAGCTCGCACTTTAATCCGATGACAATGGAGGTGTTATACAAGTTGAGTGTATAAAAACTTGATTAATTGCCCTACCAGTTCGCATCATCATCACATCGTCACCTTTCGGTGCGCAAGCCCACGTGGACATCGATAAAACAACTTCACGAGATAGCAAAAATAGATACTATAGCAATGCGCTTAAAAGATCTTCAAAGCAAAACTCTAAATAGACTTCAAGACAGCGAATTAATAATAGAACTCAATGCGCATCGAGTCCTCAATAGGAAAACTAAATAATCTGGGGCGTGTCTATCGAAAGGGTTAAAGATTACATCATTGTGATGGGGTGAGCCAGGCATTCTGTGACCTAAATTTAGAACTGGCTGCGGGTGACACGATACGCACGAAAGCTTGCCAATGTTACCAGTGGGAGTTGCAAACAGCGAGGAAAATCTCCACCTGCTGCCGAGTCTCCCCTCCCTGAGATATAAATCTCGGGGAAAAAATGCTGGCTTCCCCATCCACATGTCACTGGTCGTCACGGACGGAACAGTTGTAAATTAAAAACCGAATTGCTCTAATTTCCAGCTCTCCATCTTTTCTACCTCCTCTATCTCATCAGACACACGACCAAACTGAATGACAAACTATGAGGGATTGAAACAATCCTCATGCAAAGATGTGCAGAAAACCTAACAAGACCAAGGCAAGGATTGAAACAATCTTGCCAGCAAACAGCCCTTTTAAGGGCTTTTTTTGTGTGTGGGGGGGGGGGGGAGGGGAGGGGGTGTTGGAGGTCAGTTGGAATTCCCGAAGGATAACCAGATACCTCAAAATCACATACGGCATCCTATCTCCCAGAAGGCTTGATGGGTGACTCCCGGTTTTTTCAAACTAAACTGTTGGAGCTTTCTCCACTCCTTTTTTGTAACCGCTATGGTCATATACCGGGGCCGCTACCAAACCGGCGTTGCTGTTTGGTTTTCTTTTTTCTTTTTCCCTAAAATTGCCATCGCACAACATTATATTCTGGCTCGCCACCATGGTGGGACTCAAACCTCTACCATCGCCAAGCTGGAACCGAATAGAGCCCACTCTCTAATAGTCTTAATGGCGTTGAGGGATTGATCTTTGACAATCTATCACTCCAATGCAAACTGCCGGGAATTCTAACCGCGTGCATACCCCTTCAGATCCCATTTGAGGCAATAGGGAAGCTAGGCCTGTGTGATCCAAGATCCAAGTGGAATAAAATAAGGCTAACCGGGTCGCAAGGGATTTGTAAATCCCACATCGTCCCTGCGCGCCTTCGGCGCGCTAAAACCTTTCATTCATTCATTCGAACTTTTATCAAATATGGAGGTAATAGTTAACAACAAAGGTGGTTCAAAACTTTGTTTTGATGGGTATATGTATACCAAAAAGATGTTAAATAAGAAAAGCATCAGATGGGAGTGCACTAAACGTTGCGCTGCGCTCTGTCGTGCAGTGGTGCAGTGACAACAGACTTGGCTATGGTAACATCATCTAATTTTAAAGATCACAACCACGAACCACAAGAAGGAGACGTACTTGTTGCTAAACTACGCGCCAAAATCAAAAATGATGCAGGAAACAAGAAAGTTAAAACAACTCAGATTTTAGCAGAGGCGGTGTTGTCTGCTAACAATGTACGTACTACAATGGGGAAACCATACACCATTCGGAGTCAAATCAGGTGCGTAAAGCATGGCATTCGGCCAACAGAACCAAAAACCCAACAGAAGATTGAGTTAAATGGACGCTGGATAACAACAGAGAGGAAGAGGAAGATCCAAAACCTTTCCTAATTTACGATGGTGGTGCAGATACCAGCAATAGGATACTGATATTTGGTTCAGAGATTGGCTTACGACTCTTGGGCCGATCTGATCAGTGGCACATGGATGGAACCTTTTCCTTGGCCCCCAAATTATATAAACAATTGTATGTGATAAGAGTGCCATTAGGGGATGCTGCTGTTTCATGTGTACATGCTAAGCTCCCTGGAAAATCCCAAGCATTGTACGAGGAAATGTTGGGAGCTGTCCAGTCACGATGTAACAACCTAGGTTTTGAGCTTGACCCCCAGACTGTTGTTACTGATTTTCAAATCTCTGCTATTCATGCCATCAAGTGTGTCTTTACCCAATGTTGCTATTACCACTTAACACAGAGTACTTGGAGAAAGCTTCAAGACTTGGGCCTTGTGAATTTATATAAAACTAATACTGAAGTGAAACGCTTTTGTGCTATGGTAGATGGGCTGGCATTCTTACCATTAGACGATGTTCCTCTGGGGATGGAACATTTAAGGCAAAATACCCCAGAAGGTTTCGAGGACTTTCTTTCCTACTTTGATGCCACATATGTTTCTGGTAGATACCGTACAGTGCAGGCTCCTTCCGAGGGTTTATTCCCGGAACGACTACTGGGCTAAATAAACACCAGGCTGATTAAGAGGATTAAGAGGTTCCTTAAGGAGAAAGTTATAATTATGTTACACTTATCATAGTAATTATTCCCCGAATGCCTACTCGAGCCGATAACTCTTTATTGGGTTATATCGAATAAAATAAGAAGGAAGGATGATTTTTTTTTTTATTATTTTTATTGAAATATAATGATATATACAACCTAACATACATAACAAATATTTAACATTTCAACCTTACATATAACATACATATAACATACATAACAAATATTTAACATTTCAACTTTACATATAACATACATATAACATACATAACAAATATTTAAATTTTCAGCCTTACATATAACATACATTACAAATATTTAACCTAAATGTAATAAGTCAGAAGCGGAATCGACATATGACATTAAATCGTAAGTTCCAGTCTCAAATCTTGATTTTAACGTTAACAGACGATGGTCGATGTTCATGTATTTTTTTGCTCGTGGTCGTCGAGTTCCACCGGCAGCTCTTTGAATACGGTTGATTTCGTTGGCATTGTCGACGTCTTTGAACATTTGGATGGCAGTGAAGATGTTTGGGTGAGCATGTTGTGTCATTTTCTTTAGCTTACTATGCCATCCCTCGAGACTGTTGGTTGTTCGAGGACCCTCGTTATCATAGTGGTTCCACAGTGATCGGTCACCTTCAACCCACTGCTCTGTTACGTAGTCGACAAATGACTGTGTCTGCTTCTCTATATCGGCATCCTCCCTGTCTTCTAAGGCTTGAAACCACACATCTTCGATCGCATCTAAGGGCACCAGTGGCAGAATCGCTGCTCGACGAACCAGGGTCCTCACATCTTCGTTCTCACGATAAGCGATTTGCAGCCCGGTCGCTTGTGCCTTTCTCCAAATGCACTGCGTATAGTGGAAGAAGCACCCTTTTATAACAATGTCTGGAAAAACGTTTCGGATGGCGTTGTGAACTGCTGATTCGAAATCTGCCATAGCACAAAGCGGAGAAAAGTGCAAGTCCATTTCTTGCATCTTGCCCACAAGTAATGAGAAGAATCGTGTATAAACTGTTGTACTTTTTCCTGGGAGAAAAGCATACACAACGGGTGTCATTTTGTCGTCGATCATCACATGAATACTATATATTTGGTGAAACAGGCGTGGGCATGTATAGAATGTGCCGTCACAGAAAAATGTCTCTGAATTTGCCAGTTGATGAAGATTTTCTGTTGTCGCAAAGCCGATTATTCTGCCGCTGCGATCGTTGTCGTCGAACAGAAGAAACCTGTTACCAGTTGCAGTTTCTTTCCACCGTCCATCTAGTTCAATTTCATTTTGCGTCTTTGGCAGTGACGGTGTCTGTTTTCGTCGTGCCCTGTAGAGTGTCGATTTGGCGGAGTTGAATGTGGAAAGTTTTTCGACAACTTCTTGGACATCGTCATCCCAATCATGATCTCGAAGCTTGTTGAGTTCTTCTGCAAATATTGTCGGACTAGGTCTAACATCCGCGGTACACTTCACAGCAAGTGTATTCATGATTTGTTTCGCGGTAACTTTAGCTGAATCTCCTGGGTGGTTGTGGGTTTGCCTCCCAAACCCAAGTGGAATGTTGTCACGTGTAGAAATTGTAGCTGGACACCGGGCAACTGTGCATCTCCAGAAGATTCTGTCTGTCCCCTTGCGATTTATTCTGTAGATGTACCCATCAAGAGCCAAATTCTGTCCACCTTTTCTATTCGTAAAAAACTGAACATTAACCTGCGCGTTAGCCATTGTAACTTTACTAACAATTATCAGTGGATCACCCATTATATAGGATACAGCACTGTGTTCATAACAATATGAACAGATATAACAAAAAAAAAAAACAATTTCAAACAGGAAATAAGTTCAAATAACAGAGATATATCATGCGTTTGAACTGAGATGTATTCAATTTCTAACATAACTACTGCTCTGAATAAAATAACAAAACTTGTAAAATATATAGACACTAAAAAGCACGCCAGAAAAAAACATACTAATATGTGCTCTGAATAAAATAACACACTGCTCTGAATAAAACAACAAAATAGTTAGGCAATAGTTTTCACCAGTAGTCATTCCGGGAATAACAAAGAAGATGTTGATTAGTTTTCACCAGTAGTCATTCCGGGAATAACAAAGAAGATATTGATTAAGTTTCACCCACACAGCACCTCATAATCCACCTACTTGATAAGATGTTGTTTTAGTCCAGTAGACGTTCCGGGAACACACCCTTCCGAGGACCTGAATAATCCACTTCCAGCCATTCGCTTTCGTCGCCAAAAACCACTGTTCCCTCCTGAGGTGTGGAATGTACATGAGGTAACTTTACAAGGAGGTGATAGAACAAATAATATATGCGAGGGGTGGAACAACTCATTTAGTGAACTCATTGGACATAAGCACCCCAGTATCTGGACTTTAATAGATGGTTTTCAACAAGACAGTGCTCTGGCAACCACAACAATTTTACAGCATCGAATTGGGCAGCAACCCAAAAAAGAGTTAAGCGAAACCACAAAATCTTTGGAGAGCGTATAGTAAACTTATGTCGCGATAGACAAAATGAGACTAAAACATTGGAAGAATTTTTAGAATGTGTTGGGTTATGTATGAGGTGTAAATAAGTCAAGCTGATGAATTTTGTATAGTACATTTCAAGTTTGTTGGTGTTAAAAAAATAGGCCCTTGTATTATTTCTTGGAATGCATTCGGGGAGCTCCCCAAATGCATTCCAAGAAATAATACAAGGGCCTGGGTATTTTTTAACGCCAACGAATTTGAAATATATGCGTTTTTTAGTGCTGACAAAACAAATCATTCCACAGTAATCTCAAGTTTGTTGGCGTTAAAAAAAATCCAGGCCCTTGTATTATTTCTTGGAATGCATTTGGGGAGCTCCCCAAATGCATTCCAATAAATAATACAAGGGCCTGGGTATTTTTTAACGCCAACGAACTTGAAATATATGTGGTTTTTAGTGCTGACAAAACAAAATCTGGCATAGTATATCTCAAGTTTGTTGGACTACAAACGAGTTACGCCATCAAAGTTGTGAATTGGTATCAAAACACAACCTTTGAAAATAGGATTGGGAAAGCAATAAACTTTGTATAGTGCAAAGGATAATCAGTTTAGATGGAAACCTCGTCACATCACAATATCATAAATCATGGATTAACATAAATGGCAAAGTAACTAACTATGCGTAAAAAGGACCAGCCTTTGTGTTCCAAGAGTGAAGCTTATTTATGGTTCAGATAAAAAAGGGGGAGAGTGACAATAACAATATGGAGACTGATAATGTGGCTTTCTTTATTGTTTAGACACCAATGTTGAGAATCTAATAATAATAACACACTTTGGCCAGTCGCTGATTTGTCGCGGTTCTCGGACGAGAAGGCCATGGTTACCCCTGTACTCCCAACTGCCTCCCTATTCCCACGCTTCTCCTCTCCTCCCAACACTCGGAGACGAACTGCTTGATGATACCCCTTGTTCCATTCTTCCCAATCTCTCCGATTAGCATATTAACCCTCTCCTTTGAGTCCCTCCCCCCTAACCACATGTCCTTCATTCTCCCATCCCACTTCCACATTATACTCCCAGTGAATCTCATTCTTTCAGACTGATACTTTGGGCCTTTTAGAAGAAAGTGTTCCAGGGTCTCCACCATGTCCAAGTTACACATCTGGCACTCCCTTTCACCGTCTTTCCCAATTTTTCCCCTCAGTTCCAGGGATCGCGACCTCAGCTTGAACAACAGTGACCCCCCAAAGGTGCCATCAAGGTACTCTTCAAAACCTGGCTTCTCTTTATCAATGTTTTTTTTTTAAGTAACACACGGCATAGGATTAAATTATCTTTATTAATACTCATGACTTATATAACAGGACAGGTTCAATATAACATATAACAATACAACATATAAAATAATAGTATCTAACATAACAAGATTAATCAGAGTGACAGACGATTCGTTGAAATCAATGACAATTTTTAATTAATCAATACATTTTCAAGCAAATTTACTCTTTTACAGATCGTGCTTAGACAAAGGGGTACAGCATGCACCTGTTCGTTGGAAATTATTTTATATCTGTGAATTCACATGAATATGGTCCGAAAAGACCATTTTCGTGTGAATTCACAGATATAAAATAAATTTATAGAATTCTATATTATTTGAAAATTACTATAATTCACAAAAGATATAATTTACGCAGTTTTCATATAATCTACCAGTCTGTGAACATGCTCGATTCTCTCTCTTTGGCTTCTGTAGGCCCTTTGCCACTTATTGAAAAAGCTGATTGATTTGAGATAGCTGCGGAGTCTTGTCGTGAGAATTCGTTCGAAAATTTTTCCAATACAGCTGAGTAGGCTGATTGGGCGGTAATTTGCTACGTTACTCAAGTCCTTGTCAGGTTTGGGTATCATGACTCCTGTAGCAACTTTCCAACATTTTGGGAAGTATCCACTAGAGAGACAGCAGTGCCCCCTCCTGGGGAAGAAGAAGGCTTACATTTTTTAATTGTGTTAGCCACTTCTTCTTGGCTTATCGGTTCCGTAAGTTCGTGGCCATATTCTGGCTCGCCACCATGGTGGGACTCAAACCTCTACCATCGCCAAGCTTCAACCGAATAGAGCCCACTCTCTAATAGTCTTAATGGCGTTGAGGGATTGATTATTGACAATCTATCACTCCAACGTAAACTGCCGGGAATTCTAACCGCGTGCATACCCCCTCAGACCCCATTTGAGGCAATAGGAAAGCTAGGCCTGTGTGAGTCAAGTGAAATAAAATACTTGAATATAATACTCTCTCTCTCTCTCTCTCTCTCTCTCTCTCTCTCTCTCTCTCTCTCTCTTCATGTTTGGAGGGTTATGACTTACTCATTAAAAACACAAGGCCTGAGACTGACAACTAAACTAAATGAAATAAATAAATATGGATGTCAAGACACATCGGTTTGCATGGTGCTCTTATAAACTTTTGAACTCGGTGATTGTAATGTTTGTGTATGTACCGCATATACCTGTTAGGACCCACCACAAATGTCCAATAATTTATAATAAAACCACGCAAATATGGATGTCTGCATGGCGTTCTTATAAATTTTTGAACCCAGTGATTGTAAAACTGTCTCTTGTTTCTGTCCGAAAAAACACTTATTTCGTCGAAGTGTCTTCCGTCGAATGTGTACTAAAAGTTTCGTCGAACTGCCCAAACCTTCGTCGAATCGTCCAAAATCTCGTCGATTTACTTATTTAGCCTTCGAGTTTTTGCCGGACAAGCATACTTGTAGGAGTATCAATGCATGGGTGCCAATCCATGGGGCGCAATTTTCCCGTGTGCACACGAAATGATGATTTCGCGCGCCGAAGGCGCGCAGGGACGGTATTAGGGACAAGCCCCTTTCGACCCTCTGTGACTGTATAGGATGGCTCTCACATGTCAAGGCGTGTTGAAGGAGGAAAAGGATCCGGTACTCGGCAGGTGTCTCCAGTAGTGTCCAGTTGTGGATGGGTAGTATCATTGGCATATGTCGGTTGAACCCTCGAGTGAGGACCAGTGTGGGAGGTTGGGTCCTCTCGTAAAGGTACTACCTCTCCCCGAGGGTGCAGTCGATCTGGATTTTCGGGCAAGTATAGTCTGCCGCTTCGAGGATGATAATTAGTGATGGCCATCACTGGCAAGTATAATCTGCCTCAGGCTGTCTCTGTTATAGTTGGACTCTTTGGAGGAAAACAACAACGACCCATGTGCACACGCTCATCATTAGGACCTTTTATCTCATCATTAGGAGATATTATCTCATCATTAGGACTTATTATCCCATCATTAGGAGATATTATCTCATCATTAGGACTTATTATCTCATCATTATGAGATATTATCTCATCATTAGAACTTATTATCTCATCACTAGGAGATATTATCTCATCATTTGGAGATAATATCTCATAATTGCGAGATATCATCTCATCATTAGGTGATATTATCTCATCATTTGGAGATATTATCTCATCATTAGGACTTATTATCTCATCATAAGGAGATATTATGTCATCATTAGGAGATATTATGTCATCATTAGGACTTATTATCTAATCATTAGGAGATATATTATCTCATCATTACGAGATATTATCTCATCATTAGGAGATATCTTCTGTTCCTAGTTTGTGGCTATGACGTTTGTTCCAGGTCAAATACAGGGAATATTTTGACGGGAAAAATATAGCTCTTGTACAAGGAAGCCATTGGAGAGCCTCAATGACTTTCCATTTTCCAAAATTTTCTCCAGAAACACTGGCTCCACCAATGAAAATGGGATACCCCGTCTTGTGATCGGTCGCCGGTTACTGCGTTCAATCACGTGCATCATGACTAACAGGCCTAATTAAGATATTTAACAGTTAGGGGTTTCTTGAAATGTTAAATTTTGTAGTGCTGGTTCAGTCTCATTCCAGTCACTGGAAAGGAGTTACGAGGGAGTTCAGGAGACAACTGGATATGTTCAAAGTTCAGCTAAAATGTCTGCTAGTCGTGTTCGGTGAACAGTTAAATTTCCCCACCTTCCTGAAAAATGGGAACACTATTTATATTCATACCTGAAACCCCTAGAATTGGTTCATGTACTTTCACTCTGATATTTGTCGGGTCATTTTTCTATGGTTACTCTTACACTCTCAGGGTACTTAAGCTTTCAAAAAGTACCCAGGGTTCTCAAGCTGGCAGGCGAAGTTACATTCGTTCCCCTGGACGTTCACCTATGGGGAATAGACAACCTTAACCCTTTCGCCTAAATATTTTCTTTAGATTATTTTATTTTATTTAACGGTATAGATAGAATATGATACAATAGTTCATTGAAATACATTAACATTATCATAACCTGCATTAGAAACACATTTATAAGAAACACATTTATAAGACAAAACAAATCAATATCTATACCGTAGGGAGATGGCATAGCCAGATTGGCTGTCTACCTGCCGTCTCCCACACATATTAGCCTAATTGTTAGCACTGTACACAAATCCGGGAGTGTGTTGTAATCTATGAAGCTGGATTTTTACACCTATTGACACCAGAAGTTCATTTTTTGCGTCACAAACATAGCCTATAACCCCTCATTGGAACGATATCAACGAGCTCTTCCACTGAGGGGTCATAAGCTATGTTTTTGAGACAAAAAATGAAAAAATAATGTATATTGAATGGTTATTTTGCGATGGCCGGTTTTACCCGTTATGTTAGGTAAAGGGTTAACCCAGTACAAGGTGAAATGAAGTTTTTTCCCCCTCCGCACTTCATTTTGGCCTGCCATGCCCCTCCACAACCTTCTAGTCATTACGAGGAGAATGTGAAGATATTTACCTCTTCACTGAATAGGACGAGTAGATTTTATTTCCTAATGATGAGATAAATATGTCCTAATTTGGAGATAATTGTGTCCTAATGATGAGATATGAAGTATTAAAGATGAGATAATAAGTCCCAATGATGAGATAATATCTCCTAATGATGAGATAAAAAGTCCTAATGATGAGATAAAAAGTCCTAATGATGAGACAATATCTCCTGATGATGAGATAAAAAGTCCTAATGATGAGATAATAAGTCCTAATGATGAGATAATAAGTCCTAATGATGAGATAATATCTCCCAATGATGAGATAATATCTCCTAATGATGAGATAATATCTCCTAATTATGACTTACGGTATCCAACCAATGTTTTTATACTTGTTGGTACCAATACGCTTTCAAAGCCCACACTGTTAATTGAGTTGCGTGACTGCAAAATTGATTACTCCTCAGATCAATGACCATCAATATATGTACGGATGTTGTTTAATGGGTTCGGTCCTCCATCACCCGTATCGTGAAAAAATATGGATATTTTACAAATTGACATCAGGAAATCGTTGTTTGTAAGCCTATCTCAAATGATATCAACAAAATCCGACTTATCGCTTACCAGTAACGAAATGATCAGTTTATTGTCTAAATATTTTTACAAATCAGAACTTTGGAACTTCAGAGAAATATTGTCACAGACAGAATTGTCAAAAAGTTGATGTTACATATCATAGCTTTCTCTTATAAAATGTCATCAGCGGGATGTGGTTATGTGGATGTCTCATCCAGCAATCTCAGACAAATATTTCAGTAGTTAGAAATTTTAAGTTTCAAACCACCAACAGTTGGAAATGTTACGCCATATGGTAGTAGATTTCGTGGCTTTTTTCTGTGGCTGTGACCGTTTATAACAGACATTTATAACAGACATTCAGTGAGTTTTTAACCACATTTTCTGGATTTTCTAACTGGAGTCAATATTTCCCCTTTGAGTGCAAAGCAGGGCCGTAGCTAGGATTTCCTATTGAGAGGAAAGGGGGGGGGGGGGGGGGGGTAATGTTTTGGGGTGCCAGGTTGATATATGCCACAGGCAAATCCGAAGACCGTAGGACCGTTGAAATTCAGAGAAGGGAGAAGTTACGAACCAAGACCCTCTAGCCACGCCCCTGGCCCCTGGCCATCCGTGTATTTTTATGGCATAACCGGGTACTTTTAAAATATATAAAAAGTTTCCAAGATATAAATAGTGTCGCCAATCTTTTTTTCTGAAAATAGGTATGTCTAAATGAATAAGCTTGTGAAGAACTGGCCTTTATTAATAGGAAATAACACAAGAAAATTGTTTCCAGGTTTAAAAGTGTACGGCCTCGCCTTTATCAAATATCGACCTGCAATTATTTTATCACAATGGAACTAGGAATTTAACCAATTCAGCCTTGTGACAAAGCCAATTGAGCCCTGTCAAACAAGGTTAACCCTTTACCCAACGTAACGGAAAAAACCGGCCAGCGTTATTCACAAATTAATTTTCATTATTTTTCATTTTTTGTCTCAAAAACATAGGTTGTGATCCCTCTTTGGAACGAGCTCGTCCAGCTCGTTCCAAAGAGGGGTCATTACTTATGTTTCTGTGACAAAAAATGAAAAAAAAATAGTTAATCAAGAATTTTGTCTGCAAGTGTCGTCTGCTTTTCATGTTAGGTAAAGGGTTAAATTGGTTCAATTCCTAGTCGCATCACAGGAAAAATATTTTCAAGTTTGACATCTGTGTGAAGAAGGTTAATATTCAGTTAAAAATGGGACATACAGGCCTAAAAGTAAATTCCAGGCGCTCAGCCAGGACGTATTTTTCTGGAAGTGTGTAGGCCTCTTACATCGAGTCCATACACAAGTTCAAAAGGTTATAAGTCTCAATATGCCGCTACGGTTTTACGGACGCCTGAAAATGTTTTTATCGTATACCTTCATCCAGTGGCCTAACGCCCATACATCGAGGTTAGGGCGTCTCCTAAGGACCCCCAACAATTGCAAGGTTTTTAGCCCCCCCCCCCCCCTAACAATTCCAACATTTTGGGAAAAATTATTACCAAGGGCCTCAAAACAATGTTGTAGTTGAAGCATTGAGGTTGAATGCTTGAATACCAGTTTGCATGAAGAATCGGGGCGATATTCTCAGAAATCAATTGCGGAGTTATGTAAGTAGCACATAACAACATGAGACAGTAGTTCAAAAGGCGAAACAGTTTTAGTTTTAATTCATTTACAAATGCGGATGCATTCTGTACAAGTTGTTACATCAAACCGTCGAAGTAGTATCCGAAACCAACCAATGCCAACATGACTCCTTCTCGGCTAAGGTGCTGAAGAGCTAACGAAGGAATGAACACAGAAACGAACGAAAGGACGAATGAACATCACGATCGGGAAAATTTTAATTAATGAAGCACCGGGTTGTACCCGGTGCTTCATTGATTAAATTTGTGTCTATTACTCCTGTAATTATTGCGTAGACGAAAATATTACCCACCCATAGAAAATGACCAGCTCACGACGACCATACTGTAACCACTAACCATCACTAGAACTTCTTAAGCTAGTCAAGGCCGGATGGATGTTATACCGAATAAAATGTTTGTACCCAGCCAGTGTGCTAGAATATAACATTATAATGTACTGAATAATTACAGTATGTGGCCTTAGGGCCACCAATATTACTGTTACGCCACTGCCGTCATCACATGGCATATGTTTTGCTCAAATAAAGTTGTCACGCCCACACGTGCCACTAGAAAGAACACAACTCTTGTCTAGAAGGGGGACTGTAGAAGGGGAGGAGCTTTATAGGGGAAAGGGTGCTTGAGGATTGTAATAGAAACCGGCGAGCTGGAATTAGGACCAAGAGTTCTTTATATGGGTTATATAAAAAGGATGCGCCAGCGTTTGAGGAGTACCTGGACAGATGGTTTGGGGGTCATTGTCAAAGTGAAATCCAAGTCACTGGAGTTGAGGGGGAGAATCGGAAAAGGGCGAGGAAAGAATGTGCAAAATGTGTAACTTACGTGTAACGGAGACCCTGGGACATTTCATTTTAGAATGCCCCCAAAATTTGCTTAGTAGAACAAGATTCCTTTGGAAACTAATGGGGAAAATGGGATGGAAATATGAAGGATAAGTGGATGAAGAATGACATGTGTAAAAGGGTCAATGTTATAGTTAGGGAGATCGAGAAGGCGCCAGTGGGGAATTACGAAACAATTTTTGACTGAATGCTAGGATATTAGGCGAGAGAGTGTGTGGTGGTGGTGGTGGGGGGGGGGGGGGGGGTGGTGCCTCAGCGGGGCACTGGGTTAATGTAGGCCACCTCGCGTTAGAGGGCCGCGACAAACCAGCGGAAGGCCGAAGATTTATTATTATTACACCCCTTCTAGTTATCTTCACAATCGGCATTGATGCTGGTTTCGTTCTTTACGGTTTGATGCTGTTTGATGCTTACTTTTTCAGTGCACTTTGGCCTTTGGGGTGATAGGCATGGTATTGACACTGATTACTTTACAGCTCATACACAAACGTTTGAAAAAAATGAACTCTAAAGTTTTAGCCCCGACTGACTACACTGGCCATGCACAAAGAGGAATTTTTATTCCTCCAGGAGCTGAAACTGCTTCTTCTATTTGCCCTGGTAGAGGAACCAAATCTGGTTACATGAAACCTAACATACACATGTTTTGGTTCTTCAATTTGTCACATTATCTGGACTGTCAAGCCCTCTAGATATTGTATAAATTGTAAAATAAAAAGCAGCGCCAAGCTGAAATTTTAAAATGGCGACGAAGCAAAGTCAGAAACTTGTTAGCCCTTTATCCAACGGACACGATATCAAAATATATTATTTTAATTATTATTTTTTTTTTTTATTTTTCAAAAAATTTGAACAAAGCTGTATTGTGTGACACTCATTGGAACGAGCTCGACGATATGGTTTTGTTGAAACTTTTTGAAAAATATCTTTTTTCAACTGCGAATTTGTAAATTACGCGGCTGATTCCTAAGGTAAAGCGTTAAGTCGCGCAACAACGGCAGTTTTTCATATAAACGAGACATGCAACTCTTTATAAAATTGCCCGTTTCTAGATAGTATGAAGACTCATTTGTTTTGTTCGTCGAAGGGTTTTGGCTCTATTTGGATGGAAATTTGGCGCGGATTTCTCTGCGTGCGGTCAAGCCAGAAAATAAGCAGACTGTCATCTGCAAAATGAGGTGCCCAGAGGGTGAATTTAGTGATTCTACCCTGCGCAGCAGGGTAGCATCACTAACTTTACCCTCTGTGAACCTCAATCTGAATCAGGGTCTCCAAAACTAAACAGAAAGAGGTACCCAGAGGATAAATTGGCCTACTGCATGGGATAGCATCATCAAATTCACCTTCCGGGGACCTCATTCTGCAAATGTCAGACTGCTTATTTTCAGGCCTGCGTGCGGTAGACCACAAGTTATAAAAATAAACTTTATCAAGCCTTTCATTACGGATTTTGTCTTCATATCTTTCTGAGGGGTTGCGTCTAAAGTCCTGTAGACAACATATCGTCACTTGAAAGCATAAAGGTGCCAATTTCAGCAATCATTGCTTTGTCATGCGTTGATGTAGGTCAATGGATAACTGGGTCGATTAATGCCGCAACACTGGGAGCAATCGGGGGGTGGGGGGTGTATTTGAGTGGATGAGGACCAAGGACAGGATAGGTTTAATGAAATTCTGTTACCTTAACTATTTAGTACAAGAGATCTCGGACTTAGAAGGAGGGGCAACCCAGGGTACAAAAAGGCGCCAGAGAGAGCTTGGCGGATTGCAACCGAGAATGGCAAGAATGGGTCAAAGCAAAGAGGTCTTTCGGTGACCTACGTGATAAAGCGAGGCCAGGCTTTGAGGAGTACCTCGATGGCACCTTTGAGGATCACTGCTGTTCCATCTAAGGTCGAAGTCACTGGTACTTAAGGGGAAAAAAACTGGTAAAGGAGTGCAAATGTGTAATTTGAGAGTAATGTGGGCCCTGGGATACTTTCTCTTCGGATGTGCAAAATGTCTAACAAAATACGATTCACTGGGAGTATAATGGGGCAGTGCGAATGGAAAATGAAGGATATGTGGTTATTGCGTGACACACAAAGGTGAGGGTTTGTATGTTGATCGAGGGAATTGGGAAAATGAGGTTCGGGGTTTTACAATTCGTTTCCGGATGTTGGGAGGAGAGAAGAGGCATGGGAGGGGTTAGTATTTGGGAACACATTGCTAATCAAGGCCCTCAACAAATCATCGGCTGGCCGAAGTGATGTTATTATTATCATGGCAATTGGCTTCTTTATGTTGTCAAGGGACGATATATTCATTTCGGACCTTCATTTTGACGAAACGGACATCCCATTCAAGAAAAGTTTTGAAAAATGGTTTCCCAAAGGCGGGGATGGGTTGAAGAGGGCCCAGAAAATTTTCTGGGAATTCGGTGTTCCAGCGATTTTACAGGAGTAGCGGAACTTTCAGAAATCCCTAAACGTCCAGCAGCTTTCGCCGATGGAAATAAATTCTGCCGAGCACGCGAGTTGGTACATCTAATTTCTAAAGCCCAGTCATGTGATATTCACGAGCTATTTTTTAGCTCAGCTGACTTTCAGTCAGAATGAGCTTTCGTGATCACTCTCCTTCGTCCGCCATCTGTCGTCCATCGTGAAGGTAGGTGTTTGTGACTTTTATTTAAAAAACATTAAACCAAATTCGGAGAAACTTTAAGGAATTGTTGGTTATGGGGTTCCATTTTGATTTTGTTCAAATCATGTCGGCCCACCCCCATATGGATCTTTTCATGATCCCGTGGATGGAATTAGTTGATATTTGGTATTCAGCTTCCTTAAGGGCAATCAATAAATTCCATCGGCTATATACATGCTGTGCATCAACAAACAATCAATAATGATGATTTAAAATTACATTCGCTAAAGCCCAAAGGACATAGAAGGAGTAAAAGCACTAAACATACAAATGATTTTAAGACAGTCAAGGACAGTAACTCAAACGGAAACAATTACCTGGAGCCTAATTTGAGATATACAACATCCCCCGAGACGAGAAACATATTTACTCGTTTGCGTGTAAATAACCACAAACTTATGATAGAAAAGGGGAAGCACATGCACCCATCACCGTAAGTGAACGCTTGTGCGGGGTATGCGGCTCAGTTACAGTGGAAACAGAATGGCACTTCGTTATGGAGTGCAGTGAATATGCATCTCTCAGAGAAAGTGCATTTTACAAATTTGAACGTGAATACCAAGAGTTTGTTGAGATGGACACATACGAGAGATTCATATTCCTGATGAGAAACAATGTTCCACAGCTATGCGGTATCATCTGCAATATGATCCAGCAATTTTTAAACAACGAGAACAAGTTTTATCAATCTGACATCAAGAGGTGACATTAACAATATTATATTACAACCACTATAAGCCTTGATATTTACGTTTGTCATTTGGAATTAGTATTGTTTTATGTTTCTATTTATGTTGATTTTGTATATACAAAGCAACCTGCCTTTGTCCTGGTGTATTTGCTTAACAAATCTTATCTTATCTTATCTATACAGGGGCGGTTCTCGTCAGATCACCGAAGTTAAGCAATGTCGAGCCCGGTTAGGCCTCGGATGGGTGACCGTCTGAGCGATCGATTCGGACTCCCGCGTTGTGTCCTTGGGCAAGGCACTTAACCTCGATTGTCCACATGGGGGCACGATGACGCCGTGTACTAAGGAGTACAGCACGTCTATGGTGCGCATGTCTTCAACTAATCTAACCCTGTCTGTGTCTAGTGTGGAGTTACGATGCTGGGGAGCTGGCAGCTGCTCTTCGTTGCTCGGTGGTTCTCTCCGGGTACTCCGGCTTCCTCCACCCGAAAAGCTGCCACGGTCATGATTACCCATTGTGCATAAGTATGTGACCTTAAACACCAATAAATAAAAAATAAATAAACCTATACTGGGGCATAAATCCTGGGGGGGGGGGGGGATAAAAAAAATATTAAGATCTTGTGTTCGTAGGCATGAGTATGGCAGGTTTTCCGGTCGGAATTATTTGCCAGAATGTTTCCCTGCCTAACAGAATAGAGCTGAACAGCTAGGGCACTCTGTACAAAGGATCACATCCTCCGAACATACCCCTGTCCTATTAGGTTTTAGATCAGACACTCAGACAGCAACCACGCGCTACCGTAAAAACAAGATGGCGGCCTCCAGTATACAAAATGGACGATGCAAACAGGCATCACTCTAACAACAAGCGCTCCGGGTAACACCACGTATCACTATGGCAATGGCGTCACAACATGGCCGCTCATGCGGGTTACCATGACAACACAACATGGCGCCACTGGGTCACTTCTGGGGTCCTGTAAATGTGGGGTGAAACGTGCGAGACATGCTACTCGCCTATTTTAGAGGACTTCGTTTAGAAGTGCAATTCAGATCACTGTTCAGAGCTAGATCCTGCAGTGCTGGTTGGCCGATATTCTAACTGCACAATTATTTTATCATCATATTTCTAACCGAGTCGAGTTGGGGGAGTTTGGGTGACAGCAAAGCACTGACACACCCCCTTGTTGCCACATCCCTAGGGCAATTGTGGCGCCAGGGGTCAGGGGCAATAGTCACTCTATCGGGGAGGTCCTCCCCTCCATCGGGGAAACTGTCTCTTTTATTATGGACTTGTCGGGGAATACCCTATCTCCCTGTCGGGGAGCACCCCCGTCCCGCCCCGCCCCCTTGGATATATCCTGGCTCCACCACTGCCTGGGTGGGGATAGGGAAGTCCAAAATAAATTTTAGGACAAACAAATAAATGTTTTCCCCAGAATTCAGATTGGGCAAACAAATCTCTAATGTTTTGGCACCTCCAATGGGGAAATAACGGAAATTCAGTTTAAAAATGTATGTTTTAGCAAAAATATCAATAATTTCCCTCCATATTTACAACTTTTCAACAACATGAGGTCAAAACGAATTTAGGCCGAGCCGAAAAATTGCCAACAGAAATTTGGGCCCCCTGCCTACCCGGTATTCACGTATCTGAATTCAAATATTTTTTGGGTGAAATGGACAACAAAAATATCAAAATAGTAAAGATTTTATCAATCTCTCAGGCCACTAGTCTACAATTCAGAAAGGAAATCGACACCTGTTTGGCCCGGAACCACTCTAGCCCTTAACTGGTTGCGGGTTAGATTATTTTTGCTAGTCTGAATTCGTTCATCAAAATTTCTTTATTACAAATTAATGTAAATAATTTGTAATAAAATAAAGTTATAAAAACAAAATATTATTGGCGTTTGACTGAACATGAAACACGAGAAAGGAAAATGTTAGCTTTTCGTCTGGTACTCTCGTTTCCATGAAAGCACTGATAGTGGCTTTTAGCACATAGCCAGTTATAATAGTCCATCGCCTATGTTTGATTTTCTCACCTGGAATATTTGGGTTGGTTGGAAAAGTGAACTTACGGTTGGATCTTAGAAATATCATAAACATTCATTTTTACCTGCGTCGCCAGCGACAGAGCAGGTCTAGTAACCGCTCGACTCCGTCAGTCCGTCCGTCCGTCCGTCCGTCCGAAACACTTCTTCCGTCAAGGTTTTCTCGGCTTCTATGCAAGGGATTGATTTTATATTTGGTCTGCTGCTTCATAACGATGAGTTGTATCGTGTAAGCAATTTTCAGATCTGCCGTGCAGCCACTTCCTGTTTGCCGATACTTTGAAATTTTACTGTACCCACTGAACATTGAAATTTTCCGTCAAGGTTTTCTCGGCTTCTATGCAAGGGATTGATTTTATATTTGGTCTGCTGCTTCATAATGATGAGTTGTATCGTGTAAGCAATTTTCAGATCTGCCGTGCAGCCACTTCCTGTTTGTCGATTCAATTGCATGCAGCGACGCAGGTCCAGACCCGGTATTGTCCTTGGCTTGTTTAATCAACGCAAGAAATGTTGCTCAATCGATCGACACTTGATTTGACCGAATTTTTTATGACATTACCATTAGGAATGAAGACTTACCACAGTCGCAGTTTAATGATCACATCGGGTAGTTCCACAAATTGTGTTAATATCTTCATGTTTTCAGGGTAAATTAAATTCTTATAATTAGAATATATACAACTGAAGCACGAAACAATATTTGTACATCTTTGTGAGTAAAGGTACGCCACATTACATGAACAATTCCGATAATCTGCTCATCAGGCGCCAGACTATTTGACAAGAAACACCTGACAAGTGTGATTTTTCTCTCACAGTACACGACTGGCCAATGATTTCCGCAAGCCCTGTAAATATTGCTTCATGTAATATTAGGTAAAACGAAGTCAATAAAAATGCTATATTAAAGTAGAATAATTTATTGATAATATGTAATTGAAGTGTTAAATTCATCAGTGGTATTTGTCACTCGGAACTACGATAAATGGTACCATAACGCAAAACATTGGTTCAGGTCCGACATCGTGGATCCCCCACACGGCTGCTACAGGGATCTGCAACATACAAGATACTTATTATTAAAACACATAGTATCATCATCATCATCATCATCATCATCATCATCATCATCATCATTATTATTATTATTATTATTATTATTATTATTATTAAAACGCGTAATGTTAGCTTTCTCTAATCATCATCACCATCATCATCATCTGGAAGCCAGTAAAAGTTTTTCAAAGTAGGAGTGATGTGATGAAAACGATGAACGCCACTGACACATATTTGAGTCTTTGCAACTGGATTGGATTTCCTATTGAAGGGGGGGGGGGCATAATTTTTGGGGGGTGGGGGCACTAGATCAAGATATGACATGGCACATCCGAAGGCCGCAGGCCTGAAATGTGAGTAGATATCGCCCTCCCATTGGTGGCGGTTCGGGGGCTCCCAATGGGAGGGCACCAACAGGAGGACCATACCCACCCCAATCTCAGACCGACGGTATCCCACTAAACAAATTGAAAATTTCAATATCCTGAGAGTGAATCTGGGACCCTCTGGTGCCATAATTTTCCCATTTTGAGAAGGTTACTGTAATTGTTTTGGAGGGGGGGGGGGGGTGCGGAGGGGGGGGGGGGGGCACGCCACCAACCCATTCTCCCTCCTTGGCTACGCCACTGCAACTGGCACAACAAGCAGAGTAACAGACTAAGGAGAAGATAATTGCTGTAATTCAGATGGGAGGTTATGAACGAATGAACCAATTTTTTAAGATCACCCGTCTAAAGCACGAGGAGAGTTTGCTAAATTCTCAAACCTGACAATGGCAAGATTAGCATTTTTTTTATATGAGGTTCAAAGGTGAGATTCGCACCAATTCCTATTGGCATTATAGTGTTGTCGATGGAGGGTAAGACCTTGAAAAATTGTTAACAAACTTCTTTGGTGTTATTCTGTGTAGAATCATTCGCCAACATCATACATAAAAAAACGCTTTGGGGAAAGTTAAGAATTTAAGATGGCGATCAAAATGGCATCCAGTATCCTGAAATTTCATCATAATAAAACACGAATGTACAATACTTTTAGTACAGTGGAACTAAAATGGACAATTCGAGTAATTATGATATCTACTAAATCCAGATGACCGCCAAAATGAGAAAAAATAGTATTATCAATCCAAGTCGCATTACGTCGCCACAACAGTGGATTTCAGTTTTCCCGGAGCAAAATATCCGTTTTAAGGCAACGGACAGTCGATTCGCCGTCCAAAATTTGTAAACAATTTGTTCAGGTTGGTGTTAATCCCATTCGGGAAGGGGCAAATCCCAGGCATATAATAAAATGTCAACATTTTTGGATGCCATCTTGGACGGAATCTTGAATTCTGAAGTTTCCCCAAAGCGAATTTTGGAGTATTTTGTGCATGTTCTGGGTGGGACATTTCTGTACAATAACACCAACACTAGCTTGATAACCATTCTTTAAAGGTCGCACCCTTCAACGACCAAACTATAAGATAAGCTCCGACAATGCCCTGTGTTCAAACTGCTACAAAACATTTTCGCACGCGGGTTTTAGGGGATTTAGGACATTTAGTTCCTGGAATATTTATGAACCGTTGAGAATGGCATCAAATTTAGTTTAACATTTTTTCTTGGCTGACCCTTCAAATCTGCTCCGACGACTACACTAATGCACCTGGAAATTTCGGAATTTTGACTTATTCAGCGTGAAGAGAGTTAAATGAAGAATCAAATTTATTTTGTCTACACAGTGACAATTTTTGTCTGTACAATTCATTCCGCTATCTATGCACGAATCTACTTTCGACTTACAATTAATCCAAGAACATCATAAAGGCGTAATAATTGATGGAAATGTGTTCGATGTTCATGATAGAGCCTACAATCACTGGCTAGAACTATCACTATTATTATTTATTTATTTATTGGTGTTTAAGGTCACATACTTATGCACAATGGCTAATCGTGACCGTGACAGTTTTACGGGTGGAGGAAGCCGGAGTACCCGGAGAGAACCACCGAGCAACGACGAGCAGCTGTCAGCTCCCCAACATCGTAACTCTGAACTCTGCACCGCAGCACAGGCAGGGTTAGATTGGTTGAAGACATGCGCACCATCGACGTGCAGTACGCCTCAGTACACAGCGTCATCGTGCCCCCATGTAGGCAATCGGGGTGAAGTGTCTTGCCCAAGGACACAACGCGGTTGCCGCAGGTGGGATTCGAACCGAGGACCTCTCGGCTTGCAGCCTGCACCTCTACCAACTGAGCCACCGCGCCCCCAGAACTATCACTGAAGGTGAGCAATACTCCCGACATTCTATGGGGGTATCACTGTAAAGTATAAAGCAAGCTAAACCAAAATTATCTCCAGCAAATCTGCACTTGATGCTCATCATGTACATCATGTTTCAGTCCAATATCTTAAGAAATGTAGAAGTATTCCTCTCCGCAAGATGATCCCATTCTTTACAAAAATAGAATTCAAGTGCAATAACCACGTAACGCTGATGTCGCGCCGCAGTAAATTGATGTCACGCATATCTACGCTTGATGTTGAACATGCATTTTAAGTTTCAAGCTAGTATCTTTGGAATGCAGAAATAGCTGATGCAGGGATATAATTCAAGGGCAATATCCATGGCTGACAATTTTCGTTATTGGAAGAAATTTATCGGACAGTTAGCTCCCCTTAATTTTCTAAATTGTTTTTAATTTAACTCTTAGAAGACGCGGAATCAGAATGAATTTATTGAACATGACATACCGCGAAAAACATACAGTAAAGCAGGTGTTTCTAGTCAAGTGTCGTCTGCCTATTCAGGCAGACGACACTTGACTAGAAGCACCTGCTCAGTGTTTAATTCTCCCCCAGCTCAAAGATAGCCGAACTGTCACAGCCAGATTACCTGCCGTATTACATCACAGGCAAGAAAACTCGACTCCCGGCTTCTGAGAGTTAACACATAGGGTATGGGAATTTCATATATAAATTGAAATTTCTAAATATTAGCGAATTTGTATCATCGATGTGCTCATTATTTCTCAAACCTTCAGGCATTTTTCTACAGAGGAGTATAAAAACACAGACGCTGGCTTTTTACGATTTTTCCCAATCAGTTTGAAAGCTGGACTATTATTCTCCATTTAAACCTATTTAAAAATAAGAAAATGGCTATTTCACCATGCTTTGATGTTCTGTAAGTTTTTTCTGTTCATTATATCAACAGTGTGCGCATCGTGACATATAATAAAGACACCGTACTTTCCATTAATATAATAGTCTTGAGGATAAGATTAGCTAAAAAATGTTTTCTGGGAAGAATAAAAACTTACAAATTACTGTAAAAACACTTTCGCTAAACAAAGAGCCAAAATGTACAATTTCTTAGTTGCCTCTGTTTAGCTCAACATAAAAAGCCAAGTTTCCTTTTTGTTACTTTAATAAACGAAAGCAACAGACAGCTCTCGGAGCTGTCTGTTGTTTTCGTTTATTAAAAGTTACAAAGGCAAACTTGGCTTTATTTTCTACTGATGTCTTTGTGGTTTCTCAACAATTATATGCTTCTTAATTGGACCTGCCTCGCTCGCCTAATGATTTCGGGGAGATAACTTTATGGAAAGTAGATTTTCATGACGAGATAGGTTAGGGATGCCTGTAACACTAAAATCGAGGAACAGGAAATTTATATCAAGCACATCTGTACTGACTATTGATCATACGCATGATTTTCAACCAAAAATCTTGAGAAATGTGGGAATTATTCGTTCCTCAAAATTTCAACAACGCGACCAATCGACGAAACAACCGACCAACAACCCACTCGACAGAATGACTGCAGTTTAACTCCTCAAATTTTGTTTACGGGTAATAATTATAACTTTGACGCGATGAATCGTTGCGTCAAAATTAAAATCAACAATGTTGTGTTTCGTTTTTGCACATAAGTTCCTGTGCACACATTGTTTGTGTTTGACACACAGCAAAGTTCAAACTGGCGTAATTGAAAACGGAATAGAACAAAAATTATAGCTTTAAAGCGTCGCCCGAATCGCAACCAATGCTCAATGAACTCGCTCTGTAAAGCACGCACATTCAGTGGAGGATCCATGAATCTGCATTGAGAGTGATGGGTGGAGAGTGGGGAGTCGCCACATCTCTATCATAGGTCATGGTACGAAGCACCATCTGACGTGTGTGGTGGCAAGTTTTGGGACGAGCAGGACATAGGTATTTCACTCATCGGCGGGGCCCGGAGCTACCCACAAGAAAAGTTTAGAAAATAGATCAACGTGTCCTTTCGGTGGCCTCTTTGCACATCACCACAAGGTTTTACAGCTAAAATATTCTCACAGTTTTGTTTATATTCTTTCAAATTTCGAAATGGGAAGTCAATTTATAATGACTATCGGGGGACTTGCAGAGGAGCTATAGTTGTGTGCTTGGGGTACACTATTAAACGCTATAAAACATGGTCATCCACTTCTTCGGGTGGTGGTTGTCCGTGTCTTATCGTGGATAATACCGCGTTCCCTGGTCAAGGAGTGTATGAAAAAAGGAGTTTCAAAAGTAGGGGCGCCCCTCACCCTTTATCCACCAACGACACTTACATTACAACCGAACCTTTATGAAAAAGAACCTCGAATTATCAGGTTTACAACTTCAGAAACTAAGAATTATTTCTTACCCGACGTTTTTCGTGCGACTGGAAAGAAACAGAATAATTCTGTGGGGGAGAATCTGCTGTTATTGGACACTTCACACTATCGATACAAGCATCTTCCGGAATATTCTTCATTGGTTTGGGTGACCCATGAGAGACCATAAACGCCCTTGTTTTCGGGCTGTTTGATGTCTTCGCTGGAAAGAAAATAATTTGTGTTCATCCATATTAGGTAACCGTAAATAGTTTGAGAAAATGAATGATAAAATATGTAAAAAGAATTTTCAAGGCTTTCTCCTTTGTTAAAAGCAGTTCCGGTGTGATTAAACGCAGTGTATACTATAATATTACACCAACCTCACCGCACAGCACCGCACTGACCGCAGCACTGCGCACTGCACAGCACTGCACTGCACTGCACTGCAAGCACAATACTCCATCGCACACATCAACGGGATTTTAATACAGTGTGAAAACAGATTTTCAAAATTTTAATTCAATACGTCTTTTAAGATGGTTTATATGGTACGGATCAGTTAATTCCATATTCCCTATTGTCTCTCGTCCAAAATGAATTTAACCCTTTACCCAACGCAGATTTTATCTTACAATCAACATGTATTTTGTCTGTATTAACTCCGCCACTGTCGTGTATCCGATCCCCTGATACAGATGTTTGCATCAGGGGGTCGGATATAAGCACTTCCTTTCGCGTGAGTTCCATTTTTTTTTCTTTTTGTTCATCCGTACGAATAAATAGTTTGTTATATATTCGTCTACATTCTTGACTTATCCCCAATATATTATAAGGTAAAATGATTATTACCATTATGTGGATGTACAAAATGTGTATCCGAGTCTAGCTCCGGGTTCTAAGGGTAGATCACGACTCGTCTTCGACTCGTCGTGATCTACCCTTAGAACCCGGAGCTCGACTCGGATACATATTTTGTACATCCACAAAATGGTAATAATCTCTATATATCAAAATTTATTATTTTAAATATACTTTTTAAAAAATTTCAACAAAACCATATGTGATCCCTCACCGGAACGAGCTCGTTCCATTGAGTGGTCACTTGATATGATTTTGCTGAAAATTTTGAATTTTTTTTTTCAATTGCTGAATTTGTAAATTACGTGGACAGCTATATGCGGGCGATTCGTTTGGTAAATGGTTAACAGGCACCGTAGGCCTATATACCATAGATTACTAACGCGCCGTTTAACCCTTTATCCAACGTAACGCCAAAACCGGCCAGCGCTATTCTCAAAAATCGCCAATTAATTTTCATTATTTTTTTTCATTTTTTGTCTCAAAAACATAGGTTATGACCCCTCGTTGGAACGAGCTCGTTCCAACGAGGGGTCATAACCTATGTTTTTGAGACAAAAAAATGAAAAAAATGAGTTATTCGAGAATTATTTTTGCAAATGTCGTCTGCTTTTCAGGTTAGGTAAAGGGTTAACGAATATATCTTACCGACTCTGTGTTTTTTTCTACTGAACAGGCACCAGTGATGAATAATAAATAAAACAATTCCTATTTATTTTACGTGAAGTGGTTGTAGCTTACGACAAACTGTGAGCAATTTATTTTCATCTTGCATGTGACTTTTTAAAACCAACGGTATTTTCAGAAACATGTAGTCTTGGAGGTAAGATATAAGAGTTGTAAACGCTTTCAAATTTGTCGAATCTCTTTACAGCAATTCATGAATTACATACAACAATAGACAGACACATATCTTCGGTCTTCGGATAACATCTTTCCTCGTAAGGTTCACGCTGACACGTTTCACAAGGTACTTTTGAGGATATTCATTGATAGCGAGAATTGCAAATGGGATATTATACTGATGACATTGCACCTCTCATTACCACGGGCTGCTGTCATTGAAAACCATGCACACACAAATAGACATAACATGCGCAGTCCCTCGAAAAGCCAGAGATTTGACATCCCGCTAACCTATTCGGTTCCCCTCGGTTTACTCCAATTCTCGTCGTTTGATCTCGGGTGGCTGAAAGGCAGGATATACGCAGTTGTTCGCTGGAAAAAGACCTAACCACAGTTTGAAATATAAATAAGCTCTTTAACCCTTTACCTAACATGGAAAGCAGACGACACTTGCAAAAAAGAATTCTCGAACAACTAATTTTTTTCATTTTTTTGTCTCAAAAACATAGGTTATGACCCCTCGTTGAAACGAGCTCGATGAGCTCGTTCCAACGAGGGGTCATAAGCTATGTTTTTAGACAAAAAATGAAAAAATAATTAAAATTAATTGGCGATTTTTGACGATAGCGCTGGCCGGTTTTGGCCGTTACGTTGGTGTAAAAGGTTAATTAACAACTAAGTACGCTCTTAAAAAAGTAAATGCACCCTTAAAGAGGTATACCGAAACGGGGAGAAGTGACTTTTAAACACATTTGAAACAAAAAGTAAAATAGAAAAACCCATAAAACCGCGTATTTGAAGAGGAACGTTTACTTGAATGTCGTGCTTGTTATATGGTATTTCGTGGAGGATCTCGATTGCAGACCTTGAAATAAGCCACGAACGATCGATTAGGTTACGTGTGGGTGACGTCAATTGTAAAATACACTAACGAACGAACTACAGGTTACAACAAGGCAATACAACATAGCTTTATTAAATTATTTATTAGGGTTTAACGACACATTAACAGCCAGGGTCATATCATGTCGGCGATAGTTTACGGGTGAAGGAAGCCGGAGTTCCCGGAGAGAACCACCGAGCAACGACGAGCAGCTGTCAGCTCTCCAACATCGTAACTCTGAACTCTGCACCGCGGCACAGGCATGGTTAGATTGGTTGAAGGCATGCGCACCATCGACGTGCAGTACGCCTTAGTACACAGCGTTATCGTGCCCCCATGTAGGCAATCGGGGTTAAGTGCCTTGCCCATGGACACAATGCGGGAGCACGAATCAGTCGCTAGCTTCATTAAATTACTAATCTCGTATGTTTTACCCGAAAGACTCGACAATCTGTCTATACTCCAAGGCTGAGTATTGTATGCACATATGAATGGAACGGTAGGTTGTTTCCCTCCTAAAAGAATTTCTGCCAAAATAATTTTTACTGATAAAATGATTTCGAATTCTTCACTTTTAATCTTAATTTTCATGTATCTAAACTTGTTTTTCGGGAATATTATCTTAAAAAAGTCTTTCTTTACTTACAATATTAGGGTGCATGCTATGAAAAACTACGTTTTTTAGTGCACCTCACAAATATATTTCACGAGTCAACATAGTCCTTAAAATAGGACAACACTTGCTAACGCACAGTTTATATCATTATCATGTGTTTCGAGAGGAAAATATTCTAACTGTTGCGAGACATTTGAAAATAGCCTCAGAAAAACATTTTGTTTTCGTCTTTTTCCAAGATACTTTCAATGATGTAATGCACTCTGAATAATATGCATCATCAATACAAGTACAATAACTGGAAATTGGAACGTATGTTTAGTTTGACGCTTTAACCCTTTAACCCTTTACCCAACGTAACGGCCAAAACCGGCCAGCGCTATTCTCAAAAATCGCCAATTAATTTTCACTATTTTTTTCATTTTTTGTCTCAAAAACATAGGTTATGACCCCTCGTTGGAACGAGCTCGTCGAGCTCGTTCCAACGAGGGGTCATAACCTATGTTTTTGAGACAAAAAATGAAAAAAATTAGTTATCCAAGAATTTTTTTTGCAAGTGTCGTCTGCTTTTCACGTTAGGTAAAGGGTTAACCAACGTAACGGCAAAAACCAGCCAACACTATTCTCAAAAATCGCCAATTAATTTTCATTATATTTTCAGTTTTTTTGTCTCAAAAACATAAATTATGACCCTCCGTCGAGCTCGTTCCAATGAGGGGTCATAACCTATGTTTTTGATACACAAAATGACAAAAATTAGTTATTCAAGAATTTTGTTTGCAAGTGTCGTCTGATTTTCATGTTAGGTGAAGGGTTAAAGGGGGGAGGGGCAGACAAATATTGCAGACACAGCGTGACGGAGTGGGTTGGTGGATGGTGGTCTCAGCGTGTCAAAAATGTGTTTCCTCAGATCTTGTCTTTTTTTGCCTTTATCATATTTTAACTAAGTTTCAGTCCCACATAAGATCAGGATGATATACACGTGCATGTAAATCAGTTCCAATGCCTAGAATGATACATTGTGAATAGTTTTCACCCTTATGTTGATGTAAAATCTGGCTGAATTCGACTGAAACTAGTGTTAAATTAAGCAATAAGTGGGTGTTGGTTGGAAAGCCGAAAGAATATGCAGAGCATTTTTTCGAAATACACATAGTAATTTCTTTATGCCTTTTGTCTCATTGGAACTCAGTACTACGTTTACAGAATGTTAAAAAACCTAAATAACACCACTTCTGGTTGGCTCAGAGCTACCAGGGTGCCTGTTTCGTCGGGGGAGTATTCTGCACCCCATTTAAGAAAGCCCAACGTCTCTTGAGAATTTTCCCATTGCTACTTGGCGACTGAAGCTTTTGTAAATTACAGCGTGTAATATGCGTTACCATAAAAATTGAAAACTTGCCTTAAAAATTCTAAAATATGAAAGTTAAAAATAGCAACTCGATTTTTTCCAAAAACAGCAAAACTGCTTTATTTTATGCATTAATGTACTGGCAACTTGATTAGACGAAAAGTTGAACTCTTTTGCGCCCACCTTGCAGATGTCTTTCTTAAATTTACGTTACCGTACGTTACTTCACACGACAAGGATATCGCTTCATTTCTTACTTCTTCTAAACATGAATATGCGATTTCAGTTACTTGAATATTTTCCCCGTGGTGACCCCCGGGACTTGGAACACTGCTCGTAAATAAGTTTTGTTTTACTGGAAAAATTGGACCCAGTAATCAACTCATTGGGTTGAAGCTCTCTAAAGTGGGCAGCAGAGGTATATATTATAACCGTGGCTACCCCCAGGACCACCCAAACCCATTTATAATAAGAAGCAATAATGTAGATCACAAAACAGAAGAAATAATCTATCCGTTCCAAATTTTAAATAACGAGCCTTTTTCGAAGTAATTTAATTAACTCACTAATCCGTAATCAGAGTACAAAGCGTGCATGGTTTAATCACGAGGAAAGCTGAATCCTTTCAAAGCCTGTCAAACAGCCTTTGATTGGGCTAAGAGTCCCTCATAATTGAACATGTATTGACACATAATATATTGAATTAGCACCTTTTGCGTGAGTGAACAGTAAGCTAATAGCCTTCACTTAACAATGGAAATTGATGAACCAAGTTCTTATATAAGAGAGATAAGAAACGGTACCCGGGGTACAGAGAACAGGGATTCAAGAGGTTATACAGAACGCTTCCACAAAGCTCTTACGGAGTAGTATATTTCCGGTAGGATTGCCAGTTGGGCATCATGCACACGGTTATGAGGATCGCGTGAGTAGAAGACTGGCAGATTCAAGATTCAAGCTAAGTACTAGAATATATCATATTTACTAAGAAGGTTCAGCGCCACCTTCACAGGGCGACGTTACGAATAGCATATATCAGTCGAAGAATTAAGTATTACTGAGATAAAGCAATGCAATTTTATTTAGACACAATTATTAAGGGAGAACAATTAAATGAGCTGATAGCCGTATGAATATTCATGAGTAAACACCCCACTCCATTCCGGCCCCGATATTTTCTACAAGTACTAATCCGGGAACTGCAGGTTCATCATATTTCTCACATTTGTGTATTATTTATGGGGTATGGCCGGCCATGTGATTTGAAATACATTGTATATATAGTCCATGAAAAATACTTGATCTTTGTAAATATTAATTAACCATCTTTGGACATAATTATACATAAGCAATAGAGCGTTATCCAGTCTTATTGTTTTTAATCAACTCTTCAGCCTGATGTGTGTCGGTAACTCATGTTTTTTGTGACCCCTCTAAGCTGCCTTCTCTAATTGATAAGTATTCCTCCCGCGATATCCATGGGTGTCGCATGAATAATACTCATCAGTTGGAAAGGGTTACCATTCACGGTTAGTTCAAGTGGAATCAACTTAATCCCCACCCCTCTCACGAGCAGAAGACCTTGCCGGTCATATATGGTGGAAAATCCGGGTTTACGAGTTAGTGGTTAACTTCTCCGACGTTTCTCACTCGCTCGTGCTTGTATCCTACATTTGAAGCGTGGCACATTGCAGCACATTACTTCTTTTTCACAATAATGGGGCACGAACCAGTTTCAGAAATTATTAAATGGTATACATCATACAAGGAATCTTTGCATTCATGCATAAGTTTGCTCGATGAACATGAAACGTATTACCGTATCCAATACGAGTTGTCACAAAGTAGCGACCCTATAGTAATATCTGGCAGGAGTATATTAGCCAGTATAGAAGACCAGTTTCAAACTTTTTCAGGTATATGCTCTGCATTTAAGTCGATATGTTTACACCGCAGTGACTTCATTTGTTATTTGCAGTACTTATTACACATTGTCCTTACCATAACGCCTAATGAAAATAATTCTCGTCAGTTTGAGCAATATGATAATGTGTGTCAAGAACGGTGCAACAGGGATTATCGGAAGATAAATGCTGTTGACACCGGAAACCGGCCCATGAGTAACCGTGAAAGACTAGACACCGAAATGAATTGTAGACGTCCAGAGCATCGCACATATCGAGGTAGAAGGCGCCGGTTTCCATTATGTCATAGATGTGGAATATATTTCCACGATTCATCAAAATGCCACGTCAGACATTACAGGTGCAATAGTTGTAAACGAATTGGTCACGTTAGTGCTACATGCAAATTTAACACGGTACCCGTCCTAACCACTTCTGTAAGTACTGAGTTAACTGGAAATAGGGTAGATGTTAGGCTACAGAACGTTTACACACGAATTTCTGCATTGGTCGACACAGGTGCAAGTCGATCGTGCATATCCCAAGATATATTACAATCAACTGGTCTGTGGAACAAAGTAGAAATTCGCCCTCCCAGCATTAAGCTATTGTCAGGTGTAAACGGAAACTTACTCAGAGTTTTAGGGGAAACTACCTTGCATCTTTCGCTGGGTAGATTAGATTTAATACAAAATTTTCTGATTTTGGAGAGAATGCCTACAAATATTATTCTAGGTATGGACTTTCTTACACAAAACAAAGCCAATATTGATATTTCTCACAAAACTCTCATTCTGCAAGATGGTATGACCCAAGCTCCTGTAAATGCTAATGAAAATCAGAACAATTTTGCTTTTAATGTAACAGTGCTAGAAGATATTACATTGGAACCGCGAAGTGAGACAATTGTCCCCATACGTGTAGGTCCAAAGAGAATTAGCAGATCCATAGGTGTTATAGAGCCCAATGCTAATTTGGTAAGCAATTTGAATGTTATGAGTGCACGGACGCTCGTTGAAGTGATTAATAATAAGGCTGTTTCCAAGGTGCTTAACCCAACTAATTCCCATGTTACATTGCAGTCTTCACATGTTCTCGGTTGTTTTCAGCATGTCGGCCCTGAGGATATTTTAAACACTGTTGATGAAAGTAGTGTCAGTTCTGAAGCTTCGGTGAATTATATAGGTCGAAATGGCCCCGGTAATTGTGAAAAATATCTTGCTGAGGCTGAGTCTCTTGGGATCGATTTTTCGAATTCAGATTTATCAGAACTTCAGAAACAGGAACTAATGGTACTTCTTGGTAGGAATAGGGATTGTTTCGCTAAGGATTTCTCGGAACTTGGTAAAACTAGCATTTACAGCCATAAAATAGATACAGGCAATGCTTCCCCAGTGAGGCGTCGATTTTATAGGGCGTCCCCAGCAATGAAGGCTGAAATTAGCAAGCAGATAGACGAACTTGAGAAACATGGTATTATTGAGCCGTCAGTTTCAGAATGGATGTTTCCAGTTGTTATGGTTAGGAAGAAGGATAACTCTTTCAGGTTCACTGTGGATTATCGGCAACTGAATGCCTTGACTAAGCCCATCTCGTACCCCCTGCCTCGCGTGGAGGATATCACGGACACAATTGGGAAATCAAAGGCCACAATATTTTCTTGTCTTGACATGTTTTCGGGATATTTTCAAATAGATTTAGACCGGGATTCTAGACCCAAAACTGCATTTGTTACCCATCGAGGTGTCCATCAATTTAAACGTCTTCCTATGGGGTTAATGAACAGCGCATCGAGTTTTCAGTTAGTCATGGCCGAGGTTCTTCTAGATTTACTATGGCACTCATGTTTATGTTATGTAGACGACCTACTGGTATTTTCCAAGTCTTTCGAGGAACATCTCCAGCACTTATCTCAATTGTTTGAAGCTTTACGCAACGCAAAACTTAAGTTGAAGCCCTCTAAATGTGAGTTCGCAGCAAAGAAAATACACTATTTGGGACATGTTCTTTCTAAGGATAGCATTTCAGTTGATACTTCGAAAACGGACGCTGTGTCCTCGTTCCCCCGTCCAAAAAACCTCAAAGATGTTCGTGCTTTCCTTGGTCTCTGCAACTATTATCGACGTTTCGTCTTCAATTTTTCGCAAAAAAACAGCACCTCTCACTAATCTTCTTAAAAAGAATGTATCTTTTCAGTGGAATACAGAATGTGAACATGCCTTCAACACCCTGAAGGAAGCCTTGACAACGTCACCCATATTGGCTTTCCCAGATTTTGACAAAGAATTTTTGCTATACACAGACGCGTCAAGTTTTTCTATTGGTTATATACTCGGTCAGTTGGACGAAAATGGTAAGGAAGTAGTAGTCTCATATGGAGGTAGATCTCTTTCCGAAGCAGAACAAAAGTTTGGCATATCAGAGCGCTAATGTCTCGCAATAGTTGAAGGTATTAAGCACTACCATGTTTACTTAGCAAATGGTAAGTTTACTGTAATAACAGATCATCTTGCAAATTCATATTTAAAACATCTTAAACAATGTAACGGCAGATTAGGCCGCTGGTCTCTAAAATTACAAGGGTATAACTTTGCAATTATTCATAAAGCAGGTAGAAAACATTTGAATGCCGACGCACTTTCGCGCCGGGAATATCCGGAAACTAAAAATACGGAAATGGACGAAAATCCGCAGGCGCCAATAATGACCGCAAGCGCCGCAACCAAACAAAAAACATCCAAGACTCAAACAGAAGAGGTAATCCAACAGTGTGACCCCATAGACTCCATAATACGCATCGCGGCGGTATCGGAGGCTGACATCAGACTCGCGCAAACAACGGACGTGGACGTTAATGTTTTCATTGAATATCTGGAGGAAAGAAAATTACCGGAAGACAACAGAGAAGCCAGAAGAATAATTTTAGAAGCAAATGACTACATCCTGGAAGATGGAATTTTATATCATCTCTACTATCCGTCAGGTAAGGGACGTCGTCTTGATAGATTAATAAAACTGTTAGTGGTGCCATTCAGCTTGAGGAATGACATCCTTTTATCATATCATGACTCTTTGCTGGGCGTACACCAAGGTATTGATAGAACTTATCACTCAATCAGATACAAATATTTCTGGCCAGACATGTACACCGACATCCAGCTTTATGTAAAATCCTGTATTTCATGTCAGAAAAACAAAAATGCAACCCACCAACATCCAGCACCACTAAAACCATTACCAGTGGAAAGCTCGTTCAGTCGGCTACATATAGATATTTTAGGGCCTCTTAAAACATCCACAGAGGGATATAAATATGTTTTGTTAATTGTAGATGCTTTTTCAAAATGGCCAGAAGCATTCCCACTTAAGACAATGGAAGCATCAGAAATTGCTAAAATTTTATATTCGGAAATAATTTGTAGATATGGAGCCCCCAAAACACTTTTATCGGACAGAGGACAAAATTTTCTATCTAAATTAATCAAGGAACTTTGCAATCTTTTTCAGATCACGAAAGTCGCGACCAGCAGTTATCACCCCCAGACGAATGCCGCGTGTGAAAGAATGAACTCCACAATCACGAAAACACTACGGATGGACATCGACGACAAACAATCAAATTGGCCAGAACTGCTTCCCAGCGTAATGTTCGCGTACAGAGCGTCGCCGTGTACAGAATCAACCCAATACAGCCCTTTTCGCGTGTTATTTGGCCAAGACTGTCAGCTACCAATAGACAACGAGCTAATACCATCAAACGACGTAGGAACCGAGGCAAGCAAACATCTAGATGCCATATTAAAAAAATTCAAGATAACAAGGGAGATTGTAAAGCAGAATATTGGTGACGCTCAACAAAAATATAAACATCAGCCCGACAAGAAAGCAAAAATCCCGAAGTTCTTCGTTGGCGACAAAGTTTGGCTGTACAACAACAAGACACCCATTGGACTTTCACCTAAGCTATGTCATCGCTGGAACGGACCATATTATATTACCCACGACAGTAATCCAACTTATACCATCCGCCGATGTTCGGACGATATGCAACTGAAGTCACCGGTGCACGCGGACAGATTGAAACCCTTCATAAATCCGAAAGATCGCCCAACAAATATTCTCGAGGAACAAGCAACGCCACAAGACACCCAAATCCAGCCAGAAAATAGCACACCGGGTGCATCAGCAGACGACGCGAATCCCACAACAAATGACTGCGCGGAAAACGAGGATGAAAAAACATACTTGGTAGAAAAAATTCTGGCGTGTAAACAAATAAATGGAAGAAAGCATTATAAAATTAAGTGGCTTGAGTCGAGAACAACCACATGGGAACCCAAAGAAAATGTACCCGAGGAATTAATCCAGGCGTTTCACATCTCAAAAACAGCAAAAGGAAAGAAAAGAAAAAGAAAACTAAAAAAGGATGTCGCGGCAATTTCAGACTCAGTAAGTATTCCAGATTTAGATGAATGGGAAATTCTATAAAACTTAATCAATATTATGCAATTTCCATGTCGAAATTTATTCAATAGTTATAGTTACACTGCAGCGCCGCCGGCCTGCACACACACGTGAGTGCGCATGACGTAATCACGTGCTTATTATTTTCTAAACCCGCGTCGCTCGCACCTATAAGCGTTAACGTATTAATCACCGCGCAGCGGACCCGTTACTTGCTGCACATTACATGTTTATGCCTATCAACAAGGAATCGCACCCGTCAGTCGAATGGTAACGTCTGACACAACTGCGTTTCATGATGAATAATAATATAAACTAACAAGCGTAAAATGAAAATAATAATCATAATAATAATGCTAATAATAATAATAATAATAATAATAATAATAATAATAATAATAATAATAATAATAATAAACAAACTAATCAAATTAATAGTAATTTCAAAATACTAAGAGGAAATAGTGTCAATGCTCACATCTGTCCCCACTTTTTGAAACTGTGACGCCTGAATGCAATCTTGCCACTTGCATTCAAGCTGCACAGAATACACCGTCGGAGGGCTCTGGCAAGGCTCCCCGAGGGTATAATTCATATCTCCTTTCAGGACAAATCCAATGAAAAAAATGATTAATTTAACGTTTCTCAAGTAGTTTTTTAGTTTCTAATTTCAGATTGTATTTAACATAACATGGTAATTGGTTTAATGGGAATTGGTAATTGGTTTAATGGGAATTGGTAATGGGGACTAGAGTATACAAGATTGGTACAACAAACAGGAAGTCAAGATCACAGAAAAAAGAAAAACAAGAAAATCTAGAACATCAACTATAACAGAAGAACAGACGAACAACGCGAACAACAGCAACAACAGCAACAACAGAACAACAGCAACACGTAACAACAACCACGGAATTTATAGAAGACGAAACAACTGGACAACAACGGAACGAGAGAAAACACAAAAGGAAGCCATCTGGGACAGAATCAATCCAAATTTTCAACAACGTAAACATAAACGCTTTACAGACAACAATGGAAGAACTTACAACTGGTTAATTCGTGCAAACTTATTTATAAAAGTGACTGTTTCAATAATTCTTAAAAGGGACGCGGTGGAAGAAGAAAACAGAAGAAGACAACCATAAACATTTCATTTCATTTTTTTATCCACGTTTATGTTATAATTTATATTATTCATTCCCGAATACAATATTTGTAGAAAATAGCGGAGTTATTTCATCGCGGCGGGGAGCATATATAACCGTGGCTACCCCCAGGACCACCCCAAACCCATTTATAATAAGAAGCAATAATGTAGATCACAAAACAGAAGAAATAATCTATCCGTTCCAAATCTTAAATAACGAGCCTTTTTCGAAGTAATTTAATTAACTCACTAATCCGTAATCAGAGTACAAAGCGTGCATGGTTTAATCACGAGGAAAGCTGAATCCTTTCAAAGCCTGTCAAACAGCCTTTGATTGGGCTAAGAGTCCCTCATAATTGAACATGTATTGACACATAATATATTGAATTAGCACCTTTTGCGTGAGTGAACAGTAAGCTAATAGCCTTCACTTAACAATGGAAATTGATGGACCAAGTTCTTGTATAAGAGAGATAAGAAACGGTACCCGGGGTACAGAGAACAGGGATTCAAGAGGTTATACAGAACGCTTCCACATAGCTCTTACGGAGTAGTATATTTCCGGTAGGATTGCCATTTGGGTATCATGCACACGGTTATGAGGATCGTGTGAGTAGAAGACTGGCAGATTCAAGATTCAAGCTAAGTACTAGAATATATCATATTTACTAAGAAGGTTCAGCGCCACCTTCACAGGGCGACGTTACGAATAGCATATATCAGTCGAAGAATTAAGTATTACTGAGATAAAGCAGTGCAATTTTATTTAGACACAATTATTAAGGGAGAACAATTAAATGAGCTGATAGCCGTATGAATATTCATGAGTAAACACCCCACTCCATTCCGGCCCCGATATTTTCTACAAGTACTAATCCGGGAACTGCAGGTTCATCATATTTCTCACATTTGTGTATTATTTATGGGGTATGGCCGGCCATGTGATTTGAAATACATTGTATATATAGTCCATGAAAAATACTTGATCTTTGTAAATATTAATTAACCATCTTTGGACATAATTATACATAAGCAATAGAGCGTTATCCAGTCTTATTGTTTTTAATCAACTCTTCAGCCTGATGTGTGTCGGTAACTCATGTTTTTTTTGTGACCCCTCTAAGCTGCCTTCTCTAATTGATAAGTATTCCTCCCGCGATATCCATGGGTGTCGCATGAATAATACTCATCAGTTGGAAAGGATTACCATTCACGGTTAGTTCAAGTGGAATCAACTTAATCCACACCCCTCTCACGAGCAGAAGACCTCACCGGTCATATATACACGATTCGCTTTACTCGACTTCATAACTATGTTGCAATCGTGATATAGCCATAGGAGCAGAAAGTGACCTTAAACACCATTAAGTTTTAAATTTGAGTAGCATACGTTGCCGATATCGTGATATTTAGTGCAGGGCATGTCGTGTGCTCAAATTGTTCTTGCCATCAAACATATTAGCACCAAGTTGTGCAGTTGAATATAGAAAATGACATCAGAAAACATCAGGTACAGTAAAAGCCTTTATCCTGAATTTGCCTTTCTTCTGCATTTCAGTGATAAACGTAGCTTTCTCCAACAAAATATAATAGACTAGATGGCCGACACGTCTCAAGGCAGGTAGCCGCTCATGTGAGACGTTAAATTTCTCGTAGCATTTCAAACTGGAAGGACTCAATCATTAAAACTGATATCACAGTTAGAGATGACCTAAAATTTAATGTCATCAAAATTAAAATGTTATGTACGTTACTAAATGTACGTTACTGAAAATAACAAATATTGTATAATGATACTGAAAATTGACGTTTATGTCGAATTCAAAGCTGCTTTCTGGAGAAAGGCTTGGGTGAAAAGTGATTGTATGGACTCATTTTTGCGTGGATATGATTGTATGAGTGAAATATTGCATTATTGACATTCATCACATTGGTAACAAATTTTCGTAACTTCAGTGATACCATATAGATTTTTAATTTTTATGACATCAAAAATACACCCCCTTACATATTATGTGCCTTTGTTGGTTTTTTTTATGGTTTTTAATTATTTTCTGAATAATGTTGCATCTTGCTAAACAGTGTGCAAAAGTGAAAAGCGGCAACGGAGATAAAATAGCCGTAACGGACAAACGCCCCAAATGGCCAGATAGCAGAAAATGCCATTTGGTGGCCCCCTACCATATGCTTTCATAAACTACAGTGTAGATATTCCCCCACTGGGAGGGGGGGGGGGGGGGGGCATTGGCAGATCAATGTCTATGGTGACTTAATCCGCTATCATTCACTTGTGACTTTGAACATGTTTTGCCTTCTCACCCAAGATGCCCTTAGTATTTTTACCATTTTTTGTTTGTTTTTGTACAAGGTCACACATGTCTTCTCATGCTCCACTGTAAAGAAATGGGTGATATTTCATATTGTATAATGCAATAGAAAAGATTGGGTTAAGCAGGAATAAAAAAACATTTTGGGTAAGTCACTTCATCACGTGACTCATAAAGAAAAAGAAATGAAGGTGTACGCAATCTGAGTCAAACAAAATCGAGTTCCCAACCTCAAGGATCACACATAGTATGAGCAACAAACCATGTACCATTTTGTGTGAGTATATGGTAAGAACTTGTGTATGGTCACACATTCCAACGCATTAAAAGAACGTGTGTTCATGTCTGTACCTATCACTTCAAAAAGGCAAAAAATGACATCAGTGAAAATAGTCTGATCTTGCGGATACTGCTATAGCTCAGCAGCCTGCAATGTATCAAATACCTTAACAAAAATGTCAGTCAATGTAATAACCAAATTAACCCTTTGAACTCTGGTGGTATATTCCATGCCAGTTCAATGTCAGCAATTAGAAGAGTCCATATTCATTATTTGGGGTAGACTAATCAATATTTTCAACTTGCAGCCTCGGGGGCTGCACGTTGAAAATATTGATTGGTCTACCCCACACATTTATTGAACAGCCATCGTATATAAAGACGTTATAACGTATCATGTTCCTGGACGGAAAAACTACCGCTAGGGTTCAAAGGGCTAAGAAGTGAAAATAAGTGGGACATATCTTTTTGTCCCTACAGTAATGCACATAGTAATTTCCTTAGACTTTTTGCCTTTTGTCTCATTGGAATTCAGTACCACGTTTGTTCGACGCTCTTTTGGATCCGAAATAAGGCCTCTTTCCGAATGGGGCACATGCTACAAAATTCCCAATTTCTGACACAAAATATTGTTATCCCCAAACGTATACAACATATAATCAGGTTACATAGCCATTGTGGTCTTCCAATGGCCGATCCTAATAAAGTGATACCCATTTTAATCCGTATTCTCTCTGGAAAAGAGCGACCAGATGGATTTATGTTTAAATGGCCAATTGAATAATTTTCCCAAAGCCAAGAAAAAGACTCATTTTCCCAATCTACTTGGATCAAACTCTGCAATAGTCTTAACCTCGATATCCAGTTCTGAATCAGAGTGGTCTGACTGATGTAATCTACATCCACCATTCCATACACAGATTTGAGCAACTGATGTCACAGTTAAAGATGACCTAAATGTATACCTGTACTTCCAAGCGTTGTTGTTCATGATTTGTATTAATATGGGTGATGCAAAAGTTACAAAACAAGAACTGGACAACTACCCTGGGTATATCACCACCCCATGGCATACCGCCCAGTAAGTCATTATCCATACTGGGTATCTATTTTATCTAATTTATTTCGCTGAGCTGGTAATTTATTTATCATTTAATTATTGTTATAAACAACGGTGGCCTCGACGTGTGTACTAACTCTATGTCATCTGAATGCTGGTAAAAACCGTTCTCTTTCTGAATCCAATGATCGAATGATCGCACATGTGGTTGCTACCGTCAATACAGATTAGTATTTTGTCTAGACATTTTTACTTGAATTGGGGAAATACGTTCTTGTAAGGTAAATATAGGTTATTGCCACCATGTGTGTTTCCGAGATGGTGTATTGAAGTCGAGACCTTGTGAAGGAGCATATATCGACAAGCCTGTTAGGACGAGTCGATGAAGAATCTGGAGACGAGGTCGAGACTTCAAAACACCATCTCGGAAACCCACCTGGTAGTAATAACCAATTTATCTTACAATATTCTTCCCTTTCCTGACTTGTTTGCATATATGTTGACAATCATTCAGCGTCTATGAATTGACTTTTTGTGAATGAAGCCTACGACATCATTGTATTACGCTCTTGAGCTGTGCGTGACGTAACCCACATTCATTGTTCCACTCGTACTATGGCCGGCGAAGTTTATTGTAGTGTTTCAGCTGTTTTAATTTTATTTTCCACATTTAACGCATTAACCCACATTCATTGTTCCACTCGTACTATGGCCGGCGAAGTTTATTGTAGTGTTTCAGCTGTTTGAATTTTATTTTCCAGATTTAACGCATGGTACTCCAATGTAAAAATAATATCATAATGGCAAATAATTATCTAGTCTAAAATAATTTCACTAAGTTGATTTATTTCTCATTTAATTACTTTTATCAAAACGGTGGCCTCGACACGTGTAATCAGTTTTCGATACACATGTGGGTAAAACGTTCTCTTTCTGAATTGAATGATCCCACGTGTGATTGTTACCCTCAATATAGATTTGTATTTTGTTTAGACGCTTTTACTTGTATTAGCAGAAATACGTTCTTGTGAGATAATATTCTGATTGCAGTTTGTCTTTTAAAATCATTAAGGTGGCGAATACACCAGAAATATTTCAATTTGATAAATTGATACTGCTTCTTCCTCCAATCATACTGTCTCCTATATCTTCTAATGACTTCTGTATCTACCCTTTCATACAATGAATGCAACCACTACCACTTTGCCATCCTGTCATCACTTTCTTCTATTACCACCGCGTATCTGTGCTCCTCTAGGTAATATAACTACTATATTTTAACTATATTTCTTTTACTGCAGTTAGATCGGTCACAGTCATCTTCCACGACTACAGGCCACTTACATAACTACATGTACTTGGGACAGGTGACACCACCTGAGTGGATGTAGTACTCGACTGTTTCGTGTAAAACCAAGAAATTGGTTGGTGAATCTCTTTATAGGGTCCAGACCTGAAAATAAGCAGTCTGACATTTGCAAAATGAGGTCCCCAGAGGGTGAATTTGATCTTGCTATTCCATATAGTGGGCCAATTTATCCTATGGGTACCTCTTTCTGTTTAGTTTTGAGACTCTGATTCAGATTGAGGTTCACAGAGGGTAAATTTAGTGATGCTACCCTGCTGTGCGGGGTAGCATCGCTAAATTCACCCTCTGGGGACCTCATTTTGCAGATGACAGTCTGTTTATTTTCTGGCTTGATACGGTCTTGTCGTATACCCTTCTTACCTTTATCTGGGAATTGAAAATCCACTTTACCATAGTTTTCTGGGGATCCACTTTACCATAGTTTTCTGGGGAGCGGGTTAAACTAAGCCCCTTAAAGGGCCGAATGTCTGTCCCTTTCACAATGTCTAATAGACAGGAAAATTCCCAACTGAGCAGACCATGATTTCCTTAATGTACCATCCGTCAATAATCTTATCCAATCGACACTAACGTCACTGTCCAAAACAAATTACACGCATACTTGCGAGTACTGCCATGAAATATGTGTCCGCGTGGGTCAATCTAGTGAGTATATTAATGTGAATGCTTGGGGCGGTAGACCTCTAAAATGGGCAATATGGGTATAAACGACTGACTAAACTTGGCTTTATCTCCATATTGTGGTCATGATTTGCCATTGTACAGACATATGTGATCTTAAACACCAATAAATAATAAAATCATCGTCTGTCGTCATTTTGAAAGATCAACGAACAACGGGGAGATCACCTTTACTATAGATTTTAACTACTCGAATACAGTTTTAATACAGCTTGACAATGAAATTCTCCTATACTTGTGGTAGGTAAGGTATGTTTAACAGCGTTTTGCTAATAGTCACTGCATATTAACCCTTTACCCAACGCAGACGATATCAAAATCTGCTATTTAAAAAAATAATTTTTCAGATTTTACAAAAGATTCAACAAAGCCATAACATGTGACCCTCATTGGAACGAGCTCGAGGGGTCACATGATATGGTTTTCTGGAATTTTTTGAAGAGCCCCCCCCCCCCTCCCACCAAAAGTTTTGTCGGAAATTTTTTGGGACCATTTTTAGGCGAATTTATGCCTAATAACATTAAAATGCTGGCTTTGGGGATAAAAACATGCCATTTTGGGTAAATTTGGGGTAAAAAAGACCAATTTTTAGTACATTTGCAGTAAACAACAGATTCTTTCTGTTTGTTTGGATTTTTGTTGTTGTTACACTGTCGGAAAATTTTCGGTCTTTCGGAAAATTTTGGGCTTGCCCCTCCGCCAGCGTAAAGCTATCTACGCCACTGATTAACTGACACTATTTATCATATCTGGTCACTTACAACAAACTGTAACGAATATACCTTACCGACTACAATTTCGATACACTGTGTTTAACGTGCCGGCATTTTCAAAAACCATTGAACAAAGGAGACCTCTTGACTGTCAGCCTTATATAGATTTTCACTTTTTGCGAATAGTTTACATGCAGTTTACACGTGACGTTTTAAAATTAATTGTATTTTCAGATAATTGCAAGAGGTACGGTATTGTAAATTGCAATCGAAGTTTATACTCAGTCAGTAACCCTTTGCCTAGCACGAGTACAGGACGCTAGCTGCAAGAAAAGAATGTCGAATGAGAGAAAATTATCTTTTTCTGCCTTCAAAACATTGGAACGAGCTTAACAACAGGCTAAGTTACTGAGACAAAAAGTTGATAAAATAAATTTTTTTATTGTGATTGTTTTGTGGTGAAAACGTTAAAAAAAAAACAGAAGCAAAGTTTCGGCTAATTTCGAATCCAACTCAAAAGTCCATTTGCTGAAACTTTACATGTACATCGTATACATACTGTTTCAGACAATTTTAGTTTTCTTCTTCACGGAGTTTGCTATAGTTAGTCGAACACTCTGTACCGTACTGTGCACGGTTAACCCTTTCTACCCAAGACGAATACAAAACATTTTTCAAATATTTCTTGATTGAAGTAAAAATTTCATCTTTTGTCTTGACAACATAGCTTTTGACCGCTCATTAATAATAATAACACTTCGGCCGGCCGCTGATTTGTCGCGGTTCTCGTATGAGACGGCCTTGGTTACCCATGTTCTACCAACTGCCTCCCTATTCCCGCGCTTCTTCTCTCCTCCCAACACTCGGAGACGAACTGCTTGATGACATCCCTTGCCCCATTCTTCCCAATCTCTTCGATTAGTATATTAACCCTCTCCTTTGAGTCGCCCCCTAACCTCATGTCCTTCATTCTCCCATCCCACTTCCCCATTATACTCCCCGTGAATCTTGTTCTTTTAGACTGATATTTTGGGCATTCTATAAGAAAGTGTTCCAGGGTCTCCACCACGCCCAAGTTACACATCTGGCACTCCTTTTCACTGTTTTTCCCAATTTTTCCCCACAGCTCCAGGGACCGCGATCTCAGCTTGAACAACAGTGACCCCCAAAGGTGCCATCAAGGTACTCTTTAAAACCAGGCTGCTCTTTATCACGCAGGCCACCCAAAGACCTCTTTGATTTGACCCCCTCTCGCCAATTACGGTTACAATCCTCCATGACCCTTTCTCTGACGATCTTTTTGCCCTGATGTGCCCCAACGTCAAGGTCCGAGATCTCCAATGAGTAGTTTTCTACTAGCTCCCTCACTTGGACCATCCACCCCGTCTTGATATTTGAGTTGAAAGTTCTCAGGAACATTACTTTACACCATCGGCTATCGGGGAGATTTACCAAATAATTAAGATAACCGAGTTTCAATAGGTCTATCCTGTCCTTAATCCTCATCCACCCAAGATCACCCCTGATCGCTTCTAGCGTTGCGGCATTACTCGAGCCTGTTATCCATCGGCCTGCATCGTTCTGCAGGATTTTCAAGCTCTTAACAGCTGTGTGGTTTAGGGGTACAACTTCCGTACCGTATGTTATACTTGGCAGACCCACCATTTCCCAAATAGTTTTCCCCACGAAAACCTTATTGAAACTGTTTCATTTGGTTAAGGATTCGCTTCCCCTTCAGAATCAATTTATTTGTGTGGTTTCGGTAGATGCCTCTTCCTGTGATGTTTATATTTACCCCCAGGTACTCATAGTCACTAGTCTCTCCTACACTAAGAAGTCTACTGCTACCTTCCGGAATGCAAAACTCCCCCACTCTCCACCTCCGAGTGGGGTCCACTTTGCGGCCCACGGGTATAACTTTGCTCTTGCTTTCATTAAGTTCGAGTCTCCATTTGCTCCCATATTTCCCAACAATTCCCAGCATCTTCGCTAGCCCCTCCTCGCTTTCTGACACTATAGCACCATATCGTCTGCAAAAATAGCCCTGGGATCTTCAAGTCGCCAACTGCAACCCCCTCGTCGCTATGCAGGAGTTCATCTCGGGCCAAAATGCCCAATGAGAGGCCATAAACTGTGTTTTGGAAGGAAAAATAAAAAAAATAAAATAAAAGCTGGCGATTTTTGTGAATGGTGTTGGCGTTAAGTTTGGTAAATGGTAAGTGGTATCCCTTACTTATTCATCTGTAGTTTTGATAATAAGTATATAAGTATCTTATGTTCCTTAGCCTAGTACCGCCCCTGCTCTCTGTACATTGTATGTTTTGACCGATTAGGAAATTAGACCTACTGCATCCGCATGCCAATTGTTTCTGCGAACGAGACGATTCAGTGTGCGACTGCAGATCACGGGTTGATAACACCTGCAAAACTCAAGCTGACGGCTATGTCCTCAACCGTGAGCCAATTGTGTCCGCAGGGATACGCGCGGATACAATCAGCTCGCGTTCTGTGGACGTAATCGAATTTGCGCACACTATCGGACGTGCGAACTTTTCGGCGGAAAAAAACATGTAAAACAAAACAAAAGAAAACCCGAAAAACAAAACAAACACTACCATCTGCGCAAAAAAAAATTAAAAAAATTCGAGTACCAAGATCAAATAATAATAGCAAAATCTACTTACTTGCGTTGAAGTTTACCATCAGAATAATGTCTGTATTCGTTTGGAATTCACACGGCTGCTTCAAGCACGGTTCCATCTCAACATAGTTCACCACTGATCCTTCGGATCCTGAAAAAATCCATTCAAACAAACATACCTTATAGAAATTCTATGAATAATTTTGAGCACAGAAACGACAAGCAACATACAAGCTAAACAGAAATGTGCCCATCGCGAGGTTTGAACCAGTCTCTTTTTCAATTCTAAACCGCTGCGTCTTATTTTCACTCTTTATATACGACTGGAAGACGACACTTGCAAAAAGTATCTTGAATATTTTTGCGTAAAAAACATAGCTTATGAATGCCCCTCATTTACTGGAAGAGTGATGGAAGACCATATTTGGGCTTTATTCTGAACTGCAGGTACTACAACTTAAAGGCTTCAAATTTAGTGTCTGTACTTCATATTATCTTTCAAGTGATATTATTTAGTCTGTTAAGATTTGCCTTGTTAAAATCTATAGGAGAGGGCACTCTCCTATATAATTGTAACAAGGCAAAAACATGTGAGCAAAGTTTGGTGGCCAAAAAAAATAATTTAGCGCTCTACCAGTTGAAATGTGTTAGACGAGCTATGCCAATCGGGGTCAAAAGTAATATGGCGAAGGCAAAATTTGTTAAAATAATCAAAAATAACAATAAAAATTGAATGGCGATTGTAGTGAACAGCGTTGGTCGAACATGGCTGTTACGAGATATAAGAGTTTGACATAGATTATTGTGATCCTTGTTTTGGGTTTTTTCGGACTTCTCGCCATAATGTGGGAATGGCAGGCGCATTCCAGATACTAACACGAAACTGACGGAAAAAAGGAGCAAGGCTTTGACATAGATTATTATGGTGAATGACCAATGAACACTCCTTGTTTTTTGGACTACTTACCACAATATGAATGGCAGGCGCATTCCAGATACTAACACGAAATTGACGGAAAAAGGAGCAAGGCTTTGACATAGATTATTATGATGAATAACCAATGTACTACTCACCACAATCTGTGAATGGCAGGCGTATTCCAGATACCAACACGCAACTAACGGAAAAAAGAGCAAGGCAGTATTCTTTTCGGAGACCCATGATTTGCCGACCGATGTACCAACCTTTTCTGAATACTTTTATAGTCAAATATCTTTTTCACTTTATAACATTATCCGCTTATCCTACACGTGCAAACAAAATCATGTGATCTGGGGAAAGTTCATCATTCCTTCTGTGCTTAACACAATCCGTGGCGTGGACTGGGGAGAGGTGCGTCATGGGATGGGAGCTATGTTGATCGCATCACGTATAATGATATGAACACAAACTCGACACAGCCTCGGCGGCGCAAGAAATGGTCCTTCAGAAATAGATGTCGACCAGATAGATCTAAACAGTACGTAACCTACCGACGCTTCGCGTAGCACATGTCTGTCGGAATATTTGTGTGGCCCCCGACACCAGGAAAAGCTACACACGCCACTATCGTCTCTTCGAAGGGATCTTATTACAATAACGTACTTGCAATATTTTGCTATGAGAGAACATTGCGCATTTTTAACAGCAGGACTGTCAATCAACGGTGTAGAAATAGGCGAGGCCCGTGGTTCACGACTTCTCCAATATTAATGTCAGTTGAAGTTAAGAAGATTACTACTTTTTGCAATCAGTAGTATATCACGAACCTGAACTTGCCCTGTTTGGGAGAATTGGGAATGGTGTCAAACTGCGGAGAGTTGTGGGTGTCACGTGGATCGCCATGGTGTCCGAATGGTCGCCCTTTGTGACATAATTCCCTGGTGTCACTGCGTATGCATGTTAGGGTGACACGTGTTTTCGTCGTCCAATTTGTTTACAGGAGGCCGTCATGTTGGTTCCTATGATGACATGTGGGTGTTATGAGTTGTGGCCTACGAAGAGTGTTATGAGGGTATGTTCGATTTAATGGGAGCATATCATTTACTGACATAGTCCCGACGACACCCACAATTACCGAAACGGATCTACACTGACTGCCACCTTTGGTTAATAGAGTAGCGACTGATACTATAGGACCAAGAGACCTCCAAAAGATGTGTTCCATCCAATGGGATGGTTTCGAATTAGCAGAAGCAACCCGACAATGGCTAACAATGGCTAAACTTATCCAAAAGTTCCCGAAAACCTAGCTCAAATTCTCTTCGGATCACCGTTTTTGACCATCTATGACCACTCAGAGCAACTGTGGATAAGTGTTATGCTACTCATATCCATCAAAAATGAAATCCACGAATTGAAAAAAAGATACTCCCAATCTAACTTTCTTAACAATTAGTGCTAGGAGTCGCATTCTCCTGCATTTTCTTGACAATATATACTCAGTTATTTCCTTACAGTTTGGGAAGTTTATTACCTTTATTTCCGTGTGTATGGTTCATTTTTTCTCCCAAGATAACCGTGACCACCACGGCGCGGGAAAGACCCGTGGTAAACCAACAACAAGAGGGTTTTTTTTTACACGAATGGAACCTAGTCAGTAATGCAACTACGAACTCTTGCCACCTCCACCAGCGTCGGAGACCCGTACCAAAAGCCCCCACACGACTTTCAGTTCAGACATATGGATACACACACACTCGGTGCTAGTGCTCATATTGTTCATTCAGTTAACAATGTTGGTTGCAAAACACATTGCAATGATTATATGTTTGGCAACGGAACAGAGTGAGCAGTTCAGACATATGGATAGGTCAACCTACATGTTTTTAAAACACCCAAAATTCCGAGGCAGGTGCTCCCTCCCCCCCCCCCCCCCGCCACACACACACACCCGGCGCTAGTGCTCATATTGTTCATTAAGTTAACAATGTTGGTTGCAAAACACATTGCAATGATAAAATGTTTGGCAACGGAACAGAGTGAGCTGATAACAATAATCCAAAAAGAAAGATTAGCACAGCTTATGGTATTGGTTTGTAGGGTACGTTAGAGAGTTTTTAACAGGCGTATTGGAAGCCTGATATTTACCCAAACCATACCGTCGGTGTAAATTAATTCAGCCCAAAATGCGTTTAGTTTTGTCCGATAAAGGATATAAAAATTTGAAAATGCATGACTTCAGGTAGGCCTATTAGTGTTGCCGCATTTGATATTTTCACCTGGAACTTAATTAAGCACCCCCTGTTTGCTTCACAGTGGTGTTAATAGAAACTGTCATTACTTTCGTGCTATCTTTCAGATGGCCAAAAGTGATTGTTTGCGGAAAGAATGGTTTATTGACAAATGAAAGAAAACACAATGATGAAAATATGCAGTATTTTAATGGCACTAATTACACATATCTGTCACTAATGTTTTTGATGGAAAAATGTTCTCTCGACAAGTATAGTCCTGGAACGGTCCATGATGAAACAATGCCGGTAATTGCATGACAAAAAATGTAACTTGTGATCTCCTGAACACAATAGCAGTGTCTGACGTCAGTACCGAGTGTATCCACCACGTGGCCGGATAACAGCCTGAACCCTCCCCTAATGCTACCAGTGAGCCTTCTGATACGGTTCATAGGCAATTGCTGCCACACCTCATGCAATGCAGAATCCAAATTGGTCAAATTCTGTATAGGCGGATCCCTTACTTGCACACGACGTCCAAGAAAGTCCCAGATGTGTTCTAAACGATTCAAATCGGAGCTCATTGCAGACCAAGGTAGTGTTGTAATAGCGTTGTTCTGAAGGAATTCTCTCTCAGCATGGGAACGACGTGGCCTTGCAGTGTCGTCCATGAATACAGGGCGAGTAGCCAACGGGTGGTTGTCAAAATGAGGCACGAAAACGGATTGAGAATGTCCCGGATGTACTGATGACCTTTGAGATTCCCACGTACAGTCACCATATCAAGTTTACAATCATGAATCATGAGAGAGGCATCTCCAGATCATTACTGATCCTCTACCTTAAGGAACAGTAGGTCTGATGTTCGTGGGCACGTAAGCATTATTTCTATGCCTCCACACTCTAATGCGACCATCTGTGTCGTGAAGCATGAGCTTACTCTCGTATGACCAATGGACTCTCTTCCACGTCCTGAGATTCCAATGTTGTCGTGCCATACACCTCTTCAAACGTTTTGTCTGGTGCTGATCGGACAGAGCTAGACGCTTGGTGGCCCTTCTGGTCTTCATACCCAGTGCTTTGAGACGGTTTCGGACAGGTCTGTTGGACAAACGCCAGTTGGGGAACCAAAGGCGTTTCAAACCCCCACTTGAAGCAAAGCGTTTACGCCTACGAGGCGTGCCAGACTCCGATCTTTCAGAGGAGAGATCTTTTGGGGTTGTCCAGGCCGCGGTCGGTCCTTAACATCGTTGGTTTGTTGATTTTTTCGGACAAGTAAGCTGATGACAGAATGACTATAGCGAAGTTGCCTTCCAGTAACTTTGAATGATATGTCTGTTGCATGAATGCCAACGATTTGTCATCTTGGTACCCCTGACAGTCTCCTCCTTGCAATGTCAACATTTATTGATAAAAGAAGTGATACATTTTCTTGTTTTGTACCCAGATATTACATGTGGATGATAATGTTCTTTGTGACATTAGAGTGAAGCATGCTTCACGTAGATGAGGGGATGTGTTTGGGGTACTTTATCAATCAGAAACAACATGTTTCACTAGATGAAAGTGACTGCAAGACATAGTAATCATTAAAACATAATCAGTAACAGCAACTGCACTGTCATGAAACATTTCAGGGGGTGCTTAATTAAGTTCCAGGTCTATATATTATAGGGGTATTTTGACAGTGTGTGTGCTTGGCCAGTAACCAGTTTGGGGGAGAGGGATTTAAGAGGGGGAGGGGGGTAACGCCTGGAGGTATTCGGGTAATATGTCCCGTAGGCCTATTTTGAAGAAAGAGTGAAGGTCGCCTTGCTGTAAACTTTAGGAAGTAAACTGTAAACGTGATATTTTCCAACTCTCCAGCGGCATTATCACCAAAGTGTTAAGTATTCCCCGTGAATGTGGATAAAATGTAACAATGCACGACCCAGTCTAGTCCTTGTGTCACCTGTGAATAATGATAGTCCAATGTTTTGTAGTTGAGTGGTTACGGCATTAGACTTCAAATCGAAGGTTTACGGTTCGATCCTCGTCAGAGGTAACTGCATTGTGTCCTTGGGCAAGGCACTTAATTCCGAGAGCCCACGTGGAGGCACGGTGGCCCTATGTACTGAGGCATACTACACGTCGATGGGGCACTTGTCTTCAAACAATGCTAACTCTTCATGTGTGAAGTTAGTACATTGGGGAGTTTGACAGTTGCTCACTGCTGCTCGATGGTTCTCCCCAGGTACTCCTGCTTCACCCACTCGTAAAACTGTCCAACACGAGGTGACCATGGCTGTCGAAAGTGTCGTTAAACCCCAATGTAGTTTAGGGTGTAGATCCGAAATGGAAAGGATAACACCCGTCGATATTGAGGCATGGGCTATTTGAAGTAATCTGTTCAAAATGCTGTGAACTTGTTATATGGTATTGTAACGGGCCAGGCCTCTAGGGAAGCTAAACCCGTTATAATTAAACCGTGGGGCGTGAGTTACCCGCTAAATATTGAACGTCTACAGCCCTTTAACTCCCTTTATTAGACAATAAAGAGATGGCAATACACAATGATTCTGTTTGCATATATGTACAATATACTGGTAGAGTGCTGACAAGGGTTAATTCACCTCTCTCAATACCATAGATATATTGGATAGTGGTTCTCGAGGTACCATAAGTATTACCTCTAGTATTTGGATACACCGTAAATAATAACATTGAAGTAAGTACAGGTCATCAGATGTGGATAGATAATGAGCGGATTTATGTCTGGTCACCAGGATAGTTTCTTTGTTATATTACAGCAGTGTTGGGGGGGGGGGGGGGGGGGGGCTGGGTGCGGTGGCTTTTGCGGTAACCGATTCTCGTCAGATCACCGAAGTTAAGCAACGTCGAGCCCGGTTAGTCCTTGGATGGGTGACCGTCTGAGCGATCGATTCGGACTCCCGCGTTGTGTCCTTGGGCAAGGCACTTAACCTCGATTGTCCACAATGGGGCACGATGACACCGTGTACTAAACCGTTCTGCACGTAGTCCTTGGATGGGTGAGCGTCTGAGCGATCGATTCGGACTCCCGCGTTGTGTCCTTGGGGAAGGCACGTAACCCCGATTGTCCACACGGGGGCACGATGGCGCTGTGTACTAAGGCGTACTGCAAGTCGATGGTGCGCATGTCTTCAACCAATCTAACCCTGCCTTTGCAGTAGTGCCGAGTTACGATGTTGGGGAGCTGGCAGCTGCTCGTCGTTGCTCGGTGCTTCTCTCCAGGTACTCCGGCTTCCTCCATCCGTAAAACTGTCACCGGCACGATGTGACCTTGGCTGTTAAAGTGTCGTTAAACCCTAATAAATAAATAAATAAATAAATAAATAAATAAATAAATAAATAAATAAATAAATAAATAAATAAATAACAGCAGTGTTCTCACTTCTGGCTTCTGATAGTATATGGCTGAATCTGTTTTGGACTTAGGGTCACTCTTCCAGACTACCCCCTTTATATTGCTGGGTCACTCCCTAGACCAGGATATACCAAAATTATGAGTAGGTGTTCAAGCTGGATAATTATAAAAGATGCCAAGATAACGTTACTCGATGGTGAATTTGGTGAATGGTGACTTCTCCTCCTTCTTCTGTCTTGATGGTTTTGGTGGCAGACTTCTTCCCCTTCCTCTGGGGTGGACCAGTGCGGACAGGCCCGCGAAAGGTGCTACCACTCCCAGAGGTGGGCTCCATCTCAAACTTAACGATGAGCTGAACGGCGGACGCAGCCATTCCGAACATGGACATCCCGTTGAGAAGAGAGCTTGCGTCCAACACCAGCAAAGTGTCTTTGATTTTCTTTGGCAGGCAATCCATTGTTAATTAGTTGTTCACGCTCTGATGTCAGAAGTGTGAATGTGGACAGTGAATGAACCCATCTAGACCTCCACCGAAGAAGAAATGGTTTGGCGCTCCGAAGGCGCGCAGGGACGAATTTGGGGGACAAGCCCCTTTCAACCCTCAGTGGCTGTAGGTGATGGGTTTACACATGTCTAGGTGTGCTGAAGGAGGAAAAGGAAGGAGGAAAGAAGGTCTATCCCCTTCTGGCCTTTTTGCGGCTTTTCTTCTTTGGAGGTTGGCATGGTGATGGTGATGAGGCTGGTGGTGATGGTGTAGAGCCGTGTTCTCTTAGATATTCTCTTGCTCTTTCCTGTGCTGCCTTGGCCAACTCTACCTCTCTCATAATCCTCTCCATAGTGGTTGGTGGCTTTTCCGCTCCCGGGCTTTCCGGTAGTAAAGGAAGGGGGGAGTGAGGGGTGGGAGGCGGTAAAAAAGCAACTTCCAGTTCCTCCTCAGTCTCCACTGGACGTTCCTCATCCAACTGTACCGGCTCAGGAGCCGGCAGTTGATTGGGTGTACCAGTGGGACTAGGAGGGGAACTGGCGGCTGCCTCCAGAGCCTCCACCCCCTCACTCAACTCTTTCTTCCTATTCCGGAAGGCCTCCAAGCGCCGGGCGTCCCTGTGCTTGGTCGATGGGCTCTTCTTCTTTTTCTTGCTCTGTCTCTTTTCAGGGCCTCCGTGCCCCTTCGGGTGAGGACCAGTGGGAGAGGGGATCCTCTATCCAAAGGTACTACCTCTCCCCGAAGAGGTTGGTGTTGTTGTTGGTTTCTCAATTTCAAACTCCACTTTCAGGTGGACGCTCAAGCCTATTTCCTGGATAGTCCAGGAGACAGGGCATGAGACGCCCAGAGCTGAAATGGCTTTCACTAGACTATCTGGTAGTTCCATGCCTGTCTAGGTGTTGTTCACGCTCTGAAGTCAGATGTGTGAATGTAAGTGTGAAAGAAATGAGCAGCACCCAAGAAATGAGCAGCACCAACGGAACGCGTTGCTTTTATTGCGTGTGACCACCAAAACTGTGTGAAACCTCCACGTCAATCAATGAGAATCCGTGATTGTTCCACACACGTGGGAAACTATTACCACAGTTGCCATATTTGGAGAGTGCGGTAATGTCAACAAATTCTATATTTGGACGACATGCTGAGAGAAGCGGTGGTACTCCCAGCATTCTTAGCGAGAAGGTGCCAGTAATGGCGGATGTTTATAAAAACCTTTAACACAAAACAATTTGATTAATGACAAAGATTTAGTGTTTATGACTATAACAACTATTATTTACTCGGAATTTGAGGTGATGAGATTACATAATATTAATTGGCATAAGTGTTTATTGACGATAATTACTTTAAATGGGTAAAATGACGTAAATGTGAAATTTCAAAGCAGAGAAAACACGTGGAATGAATACTGTGGAAATGGGTTAATTTACGAAGACAACAGTGAGTAAATTTACGAGGTTGATTTTTAAATTATAAACAGTTGGAATTTATACTTAATACTAACAATTTTCTTCCAGTTACGAACTGAGTATATTTAATGACATTTGGACTTGCTTTCATTTTAATTCTTATTTACTGATTTGAGGTGCGACATAACGTCATAAGTAATGGAATTTTGTTTATTTTGAAATTCCCACCTCTGATATTCCTTAAATTCAAATTAAATATACACAAATTATACACTAAAATGAAGGTTGAGAGGTAGAGAACACGAAAAATATATGAAATCAACTCGTAGAGATAACTGCAGGCACCAATGGTTCCAGAAAGTCTGCTACCATATTCGTACCAGAACTGATAATACAATACTATTTCCTGAGAACAACTTATGGCCAAATGTGCTTCACTCATCCAAGAACAAAGCTTGGGCATCAAAATCCTTCAAAACACAACGACAGAGCTGCATGGGAGTAAATTCACAAATTGAATGCTTTGTTTACATATATTCTTACTTTCGATTTCCGATCAACGTCATCGGACGGAAAAGGCATCAAAAAACAACTCCGTCTAAAATCAAATATTGAGAAAGATCGCCTTAATACAGCCTACTATTATTATATAGAGACTGCATATTTGCCATATGCTATGCATGGTATCATGACAACTGGTGAAATTTCATAGAATTACGATTTTGTTTTTTATGGAAATTCGTGGTATCGAGTGGTTTGCGCATGTCCGTTGAACATAGAATCCATCTTCAATAAAAAATGCAGACAGTGTTGTCCTTTTTCCAAGTGCAGTTCTATCGCTGCATCCTAAAGTGTTTTGAATGCCTAGCTTTGTTCTTGGATATGTGAAGCACATTTGGCCGCAAGTTGTTCTCGTGAAATATTATTTTATTATCAGTTGTGGTACGAATACGGTAGCAGACTTCCAGGAACCAGTGGTGCCTTCTGTGAACTCTATGAGTTGATTACATATGTGTTTCGTGTTCTATACATCTCAACCTTCATTGTGATGTATAATTTGTGTATATTTAATTCGAATTTAAGGAATATCAGAGGTGAAAATTTCAAAATAAACAAAATTCTATTACTTATATAGCACCTTTATTGACATTGAAGATTGGGTGTTTTTTTTAATTTATTTTGACCTTGGATTTTAATGGTAGAAATTGAATATTGAATATTTATAATTTAAATTGATTGGCTTTAATTGTTAGGCCGACTGGCTGCAGTATCGTAAGAACTGTTTATTGACATTGAAGATTGGGTATTTTTTAATTTATTTTGACCTTGAATTTTAATGGTAGAAATTGAATATTGAATATTTATAATTTAAATTGATTGGCTTTAATTGTTAGGCCGACTGGCTGCAGTATCATAAGAACAAAAATTTTCCTTCATTTCAATTTTATGCAAAGCGAAATGTAATTGTAACATTTTCCGACCTTCTACCGCCACTAACGCCATTACAGTGTTATGGTATGTAGTTTGGGGCAAGAACTGTCACCAGATATGAGTATAAAAAACCTGTTGGTATTGTCGTCATGTCTCCGTTATTTGAGGTTGGATTTTCCAAATGTTTGCAACCTGTTGTTCGTGACGATGAGAAGTAAAAGTTCCCATGATTTAAACTTTGAGTGGTATGTCATGTACCCGGACACCCCATATTTGCCGGATCTCATGCCGGATCTTATGTGACGTCATAATCATGTGACCCAGTGGCGCCATGCTGTGTTGCCATTGTAACCCGCGTGGGCAGCCATCTTGTGACGTTATTCCATAGGGATACATAGTGTTAGTGCGCATGCGCAGCGCTATTGTTAGGGTTTTCGTGTTTCCGTCGTCCATTTTGTATACTGGATGCCGCCATTTTGTTTCTATGGTAGCACGTGGTTTCTATGTTACACAAATTCATATAACAAGACGGGGATATGTTCGGAGAGTGCGTTCGAATGAACAGGAGTAAATCCCCGATTCTTAGAATTACCCAAATAGACCCGATACTCCTCCCAAATCACCAAACACGACTTTATTTGATATGAAGTCCCACAGAATCCTTTTTAGGACCGCCATTACATGGATTTTAATGGTAGCACGCAGTGTTATAGTACCGGGGAGGCCCCCAGGGGTAAGTTAGATTAGACTAGAGTAGTTTTTCTGATTCGGATTTCCCCCAGAATCCATATTTACTTCGTAGAATTACCACAAACAACCCCATAATTGTTTATTTGGCTCTGATTTCCCAGTAAATTCTCGGTTTCAACCTATGTATCTACAAGCCCTGTTATGACTTCTTTGTTCTATTTATTCTAACCTCCTAAACATGTTTATGTTCTATTGTACACATTACAAGTAGCGCATAGGCACATGCTGGATGTGCCAATATGTGCTTATGTGAAAAGGCACAATGTGACACATTATGCACTAGCACAAAGGCACATGCTGGATGTGCTGATATGTGCTTATGTGAAAAGGTACAATGTGACACATTGTGCACTAGCACATATGCACATGCGGGTGTTTGAGGATACCTATGGCCTGGTATTGTATTATTTGAGAGTACTTTTCGAGGATACTTTTTATAGGATACTTGTAATGTGTAAACATTACAGGTCGCACATCGACACATGCTGGATGTGATGATATGTGCTTACGTGAAAATGCACAATGTGACACATTGTGCACTAGCACATAGGCACATACGGCCAAAGAGGGATTCTGTAGCCACAGGCATATCGTAAAAGGGATTCTATAGGGATTCCAAAAAGGAATTCCATGAGTGGGATTCTTATTCGACTCCATGAAAATGTGATTCCGTGATTTCAAATAAACACTCAAGGGCATGGAAAGGGAGCTACTATTAAAATCCATGTAATGGCGGGCCTAAAAAATATTCTGGGGGACTTCATATCAAATAATGTCGTTTTTGGTGATTTGGAGGCATTATCGGGTCTATTTGGGTAATTCTACAAATCGGGGATTTACTCCAATTCATTGGAACACACCCTCCGAACATACCCCCGTCTTGTTGTATGCCTTTGGGTAACATGGCAACCACGTGCTATCATAGAAACCAAGATGGTGGCCTCCAGTATACAAAATGGACGACGAAAACACGAATACCCTAACAACACGCGCTGCGCATGCGCACTAACACCACGTATCACTATGGGGATGACGTCACAAGATGGCCTCTCACACGGGTTACCATGACAACACAACATGGCGCCACTGGGTCACGTGACTATATGGGGTGTTCGGGTACATGACATACTACTTTTATGGAGTGAAATTTAATTTTGACGTTTTCCGACCTTCGGTCTCCAATAACGTCATAGCGTTAACAATTTTCCAATAATTTTATGAAACTAAACAATGTTTGAATTCAAGTATTCCTCCTGCCGGCCAGGGGCGGACTGGGCCAAGAAACGTTACCGAGAAATGAACGAAGGTGGACCCGGATAAAATTTTGATGTTTCGAATTGAACGAACGCTGTTTCCTTGCATCTGATTGATCCATCGCAGCTCACACAGAGGGCATTTCAAAGCATTTTTGTATCATCATTGGCGCAGCAAAAATGGTATCAACAGTGGGCGGGCTGCGCGGACCTATCGGGCCAACCATAGTTCGGCCCAATGGGAGAAAATTTTGATTTTTAAATTAAAAGAACGCGGTTTCCTTGTATCTGAGCGATCAGTGGCAGACTAGATTGCTGGTTTACCGAAATATTCTGGCAGTCCACATAGAGAACATTTCATTATATACCGGCATTCTATGCAATAAGATCCATTTTGCCTGTTGTGCGTTTTCAAAAAATTCCAGGCACCAACAGGTGTTGGGTCGCATCAATTTTGGGGGCCACAGGGAGCCACCCAAATAAAGGGCCCATCGCGAATTCTCCAGGTGGACCACACGATCAGTCCGCCTTTGTTGCTATTAGTATAATGCTGTGTTATGAAATTGGATTAATCGTGTCACCATTTGGGAAGGGTTAGTGCCTGTGGGTATTGGCGCTTGTCACCGGTATGTTTTTTTTTCAACTTGTTTTTCGTGACGATGGGTACTGAAAGATCCACTGATTTCAACTCGAGACAGTGAAAATTAAATATTGACGTTCCCCTACCACGATCGACAATAACGTCCCAGCGTTTCCAATTTTCCAACAGCTTTGAATGAAACTGCACAGTGCTCGACATCAGGTTCTGGGTTATGTTTGTAGTACTATGGTATATAGGTTGGGGAAGGGCGTTGTGGGTGGGTAGGTCTTTCAACAGATGGGAGGTGTAAGGGGAAAATTCCATCATCTTTTCCTTGTAGGAACTTGGTCATCTCTAGGCCCTGTGAATGCTTGCATGTTTCCAACCCCCTGATATTATTTTCTATTTGGGTGGCCAAATGAGAAGGGTGTGTAGTGTTTTAAGGCTACAAAACGTTTGTTAACTCTTCAGAAACTTTAGCGGTTTTAATGAAGTGTGTAAAAAATAGGCTAAACTTTCAAATGACGTGCAAACGTCAAAAATGGCGTTAAATGGACTCCACCCCCCCCCCCCCCACAAAAACACCTATCTTCTAATTTGTCGAGCTCTACAGCATACTAAATTTTTTTTTTTATAAAATCAGACGCATTTTAATTTTCTATCCTATGACTCCCGCCTCCCATAACGTCACCCTAGAGTTCGACCATAACGGTTGGGAATTTCATAGGGCGGTACCACATTTTTAGATACAGTTTTTTTTTTTGGCGGAGATGATATTCCCAAAATTTCAAAAGGTTAAGGCTCAAAGTAAATGAGGTTGTAAATGAAAGGTATAGAAGAAGGTGTAAAATTGGCATCATTGACATTGGATGTCTGAAATGAAAAAATAAGGTGCGCATCCCGAAATCATCATAAATGTGTATGGGAAGTTTCATAACTGTGTTCCGTACAAAAATAGGGCTCAATTTTAATGAAGAATGTAGAAATCAGGCGAAACTTCATTTTAGACGTAAACGCGTCAGAAAAACAGGTAATAAATAGAACACCCCCCCCCCCCCCCCAGCTATCTCCTATTTTTTAGCTCTACAACATTCAAACATTAAAAAAAAGAAGAATTCAGACGCATTTAAATTTTTGTCCCTATGGCTCGGCCATAACGGCTCGATTCGGAATTTCTGAGGCACAAGATGTTTAGATATGGTTTTTATTGCAGATTACATTGCGAAAAGATAGGATTAAAAATGAGCTGGGAATTAAAATATTAAAAACATCATTTGTACTTTGTACTTTTTGATACCAATCAAGTCACTTTTGTTTAGTAGTCTAGTACGTATTGAACTCTCAATAGCTCTGATCCCTTTTCCATATTGCCAAGGTGGTAGCATTGTCCCCACCCTCTTCCCAAAGAAGCCAGCCTGCTGTTGAGAAAGTTTGCTTTTTCTAAGAAGCGACGGGAAGACAGCTAACTTTGCTTTGTCGCTTCCTTGCAGTGTATCAAAATAAGTTTAAAGGATTTTTATTTCAATTATTGCATTTCCAATGTAATTGATATACTGCGAATAAAAAAAATTCATTCTAATTTACACCTAGCTCCTTCCGAGACTCTGTATTACAGAAAGTAGGAACATATGGATCAAATTCAGATAACCAGAAATTGATGTGCGAGGTTTCAGAGATGTATCTTTCCTAACTCTGGAGCCGTGCGTGTCACAAAATCAGAGAAAATGCCGCCGCCTCTGCCTCCGAGCAGCATCTTGTTCGAAAAGTACTTTACTGACTCACTTCAAGTGAAAAGCGCATTTTCGAAATGTTTCTTAACCCTTTGAACCCGAGCGGCCGCTTTTCCGGCCCAGAAGCATGATACGCCATAATGTCAGTATGTAAGTGGGATGGCTGCTGAGTGAATGTGTGGGGTAGACCAATTAATATTTTCAACGTGCATCCCCTGGCTGCACTTTGAAAATATTAATTGGTCTACCCCCGAATAATGAATATGGACTCTTCCAATTGCTGCCATTGAACTGACATGGGAGACACCACCAGGGTTCAAAGGGTTAATGAGATTTGTTCTGGTATTATTTTAATTGCTGCCCACGCCACAAGTCGTAGCGTTCACGTGGATATCTTAAATCTTATATATCTAGCATCACGTGCTATTTATGTGGCGGATGAAGAGATTATGTAAATTTGCCCAGATTTTGTGTGACTTTTAGACTTGTATAATCACAGATTATCAATCTTGAGTTACAAATTATAAAGTCGAAAAAATGAAAGTTTGTAAATGCACTCTAAAATCAGTTGGTTTACAAATTAACCCAAGTCAACTGGGTTGAGTGAATATGAACCTAATTGGGTTAATTTTCGCTCAACACAGTTGATTTGGGTTGATTTTTAACCCAACTGCATTTAGAGTGTGAAAATATAGAGTGTATAAATGGTAGCCTATGTTTAAAATGAACAGAGGTACGACATTTTCCCCATCTCTTTTCAAGCCAAGCATGAACTGAATGTCCTGCCATTGGAACGCACCAAACTTATAATAGCCGTACCGACGAATTACTAAAACATGAGATAAGGTTATAAGGGACAGCGGTCCTCTCTTATTTTGGGGTTCCCACTCAGAAGAAAGATTTTCGATTCAGGGCCTTGTCTTGTCTATTTCAGAGGTAAATTCACAACGTGTTTCAATGAAATATCAGAAGCAAGTTTAGTTCGGTTTAAGATGATGCATTTTCAACCACATAACGCTGTATACTTCTACAGCTTTGGACGAATTCATATCTGCTCGAAGCTACAAAAATTATTAAGATTTTACCCTTTTACGGAAGCAAATTAGCGTACTGCCGAAAATTTATTTGGGAAATATTATTGCGTTATTACGAGATATTATTGCGTTATTTCCAGATCTTATCGCGTTATAATGAGATAATTAGTGCGTTATAACGAGATGTTATTGCGTTATAACGAGATAGTATTATGTTATAACGAGATAGTATTGCGTTTTTATGAGATTTTACATCGAGATAAGTATTGCATTATAAAGAGATATAACTGCGTTATACCGAGATATTGCGTAAAAACGAGATATTATTGCGTTATAACGAGATGTTATTGCGTTATTACGAGTTATTATTGTGTTATAACAAGATAGTATTGCGGTATAACGAGATAGTATTGCGCTATTTCGAGATATTATTGCGTTATGAGATAATATTGCGTTATAACGATGTGGTATTGTATTATATCGAGATATTATTGCGTTTAAACGAGACATTTTATTGCGTTATTACGAGATGTTATATATTTCGTTATAACAAGGTAGCATTGCGTTATAACTAGATATTATTGCGTTATAACGAGATATTATTGCGTTGTAACGTGATAACATTTGGGTTATAACAATATAGTATTGCGTTATAATGAGATAGTATTGCGTTATAACGAAGGGGTAGTGGTTTTAACGAGATATTATTGCGTTATTACGAAATAATTTCATTTCTCCTCATACCTATGAGGAAACAAAAAAACACTTGTTGGAATATTCAGAGCACAACAACACGCGCTTTATTTCTTGCAACATACAACTGTGAAATATAGAGTGTTGAACATTTGGTACACCAAGCTACTTTGGGTATATTTTATTTGTACCATGATCGTCAGATTATTAAGAGTCGCAGTTATTTTTTCTCGATTTTACTGAACAGCAGACGTACATACGTGAGAATCTGTTGTTGTTTACACGAGCATCGGTGGGAGGTACTTCCGCTGTCAATTTTACCGTCGAAACGAAATGAAAAATAGAAACTGAGCCTTTTTTGTTTTAATAACATAATAACATGGTATTTCGAGTTATGGATGCTTTATTAACATGAGACAATGCATTTTGTTAATTTTTGGCATCTTATGAGGTAAACCCATTTAAAAACGTAATAAATAATTGCCACTTCCATTTCACTCTTCGCGAGGCGACGTGCGATAAATTTAGACAAGTGTGCATTCAGGTCGGCGTCACCAAAGGTCAACGGGGATGTAGTTCTATTGTAGATGTAAATTTTTACTATTGAAATCCCATTACTGGCGTGTTCATCACGGTTGGTGTGCAAAGCTAAAATTTATGTCACAGGCTTTTCATGTATAGTAGAATAGATAATCATGGTATAAAAAACATTACATGCCACTTAATGGCGAACTGACATATCGTACACTCTTGCAAATCGTTTCCGTAGACAAGGAATGATACAAATGTTTAAACAGACATTGGATTTTGGAAAAACTAGATCCCAAAACGTGCCTAGATACTGAAAAAAACCCCAAAAGCACACACGCATCAACAATCTCAACTATTGAATGTTGACATTGGTAATGATATATTACTGAGTAACAAAGAAACATTCACGGAAAAGAGTATCATATGTGCATTTGCTCCATTTTTTTTAATGAAAAAATTAAGGTAGTGTCACTGTTGTGGTGTTGTGCTGAATGACCAAAACAACTCGCGCATAACTCAAAACATACCGTCTTCTGGTGGCTCCCACCAGAAGGAGAAATTAATTTCTCTCTAATTCTCTCACCGTACGACCTCCGGCCAAACGCGAGAAATTATATTTATCCAAAATTGGAATACAACAACGTATCAGCGCCTTTTGCTGTGTAGTTTGTAACCTGTCATTCTCGAGCAATTTGAAGATTTGCATCGGAAGCTCATAAACTAGATTCAGAAGTTCAGCTCATTCGGACCTTAACGTGGAATATGAACACGACTCCGTGTAGTCTTGCCTGTGCTGCAGTGCGGAGTTACGATGTTGGGGAGCTGGCAGCTGCTCGTCGTTGCTCAGTGGCTCTCTTCGGATACTCCGTCTTCCTCCACCCGTAAAACTGTCACCGACACGATGTGACCTTGGCTGTTAAAGTGTCGTTAAACCTTAAATAAATAAATAAATAAATAAATAAATAAATAAATAAATAAATAAATAAATAAATAAATAAATAACTGTACAGCCTGTTTTGAAATCTTTTATCTGACTGGCCCATCATCCTGTTGCAAACTAAGGTTTTCAAACAGGTATAATTATCGCAGTATTTTATCAGTGGGCTATTATTTGGGTTATTTATAATAAACGTATTATTTCAGTGATGGGTTTATTCAAAGTCTACTGCCCCCAGCTAGGGTTTCTGCAGTAAAATGATTTATATCTAGCTGCTAATGAACAAACAGCTTCTTTATATACATATATATCTTCTTCCTTCCCTCCTTCTACTAATTTGGTCTGAAAAAAGAACATTAGATGGGGTCCGATCGCATCCGACGTTGTGTTAACCATTTTACACGATCAACTATCTTTCCAAATCCCTCTGACCGATCAAGACAAACTTTAACGACTAGGGGTTCTTTGACCATGGAAGGGGCATGATTGTGTCCGACATCGCATTAACCCCTCAACTAGTGAACGCGCCGCAAAGTTCCACTCTGTTGTGCCGATCCAGACGAAATTGGGCATCCCGGGTTACTTGACCGGAAAAGGGATGGACCCCTTTGTGTCCTATGCCGTGTTAACCATTCAGCCCGTGTATTGTGTGACTCTGCCAACCACTACAGCATCAACCACCGCAACTACTACACCAATACCTTCAACAAAACTACCACAAAACCATCTACTACAACTTTAACACCAACCTACAACACTGACCAACAGTCCCCAAACCACTTGTCTTTAGTCCCCAAGTAGCCAAGCCATAACTGCCTTCGGTTCCTAATGGCCCCCAACAGTCGCAAACCAGCACTGTCTTCAGTCTCCAACAGTCCCAAAGTCCCCAACCACCACTGTCTTCAGTCCCCACAGACCCTAAGTTCCCAAATTACCAGTGTCTTTAGTCCGCAACAGACACCAAGTCCCCAAATCACCACTATCATCAGTTCCCAAAAGTCCACAAGCCCCTAAATCTCTGCTGTCTCTAGTCACCAACCGTACTCAAAAGTCCCCAAATCATCAATGTCTCCAGTCCTCAACAGTCCCCAATAGTTCCCAAAAATCTCCAAGTCCCCAACAATCCCCAAACCATCACTGTCGCCAATCCCCAGTAGTCCCCATTAGCCCTCAAAAGTACCCAATATTCCCCAAAAGTCTCCCAAACAGCCACTGTCTTGTCCTCAAATACTTGAGATTAGATTGTTGAAAAATATCTTCACAGCCATCATGTACACATGCGGGAAGAATAAGATTGCAATAAGATTGCAATAAGATTGCAAATCCTGACATACTCCTGTTATAAACCCTAGATGGGAACTTCGCCAAGTCCGTTTCAGTGATTTGGGGTTGTTTTTGGTGATTAGGAGTATTTCTCAGGTCCAGTTGAGTAATATTCATACTCTTATACAATCAAACATACCCTCCGAACACACCCCACACTATTTTGGTCCCTATAGTACTACGTGCTACTCTTATAAAGAGGATTCCCCAGGAGTCCGAACAAGCAAAATGAAGTACTTTTTGGTGACTTTGGAAAGATATTGGGTTCATTAAATTAGATATACTCCCCTTGGATTGAGCACAATTTCCGAACACATCCTCGTCCTGTTAGAGGGTTTGGGGATCACATAGCAACCACATGCCACCAAAGAACCAAGACGGCGGCCTCTAGTATACAAATTGGACGACGGAAACACTATCATGCGCACTAACACACTGTGGCAACACAATTGAGTTCATATTCACTCATCCCAGTTGATTTGGGTTGATTTTTAACCCAACTGATTTAAGAAGGTAAGAGTACATCTCGGTGTTGCTCAAAGGTTTGATGAACAAAGGGTTAATACAATTTTGCATGCAAAATTCCCCGTCCATGTTACTCCTGATAAAAAATATCATCCTTAGATGTCCACGTTCAGCTCCATATCTCTAAACACCTAACACGAAAGGAAGACGACACTTGCAAACAAAATTCAGTAATAACTAATCTTTTTCTCATTTTTTTGCCTTGAAACATAGCTTATGACCCTTGACTGGAACGAGCTCAATGAGCTTGTTCCAATGAGGGGCCATAAACTTTGTTTCTGAGGCAAAAATTAAAAATATAATGAAAATTGAATGGCAATTTTCGTGAATAGCGCTGGTCGGTTTTTTACCGTTATATTGGGTAAAGGATTAACACAACGTCGCAGGTAAAAATCACCTGCCCGTGTAATTTGTGATAAAAAATTAAACGAAGGTAATAGTTCAAGATTGATAGCTCCGACATTCTAGAAGTGCGTCAAGTATTTTTCTGGTTGAAGGGCTAAGTGGTTGATGGGTTAATGTGACCTCTCACAGACAATTAACCCTGAACCTGTTACTGTTCATCATAAATTACCCCAGGTCGAAATTTTCACTCAATGTATCTGGAAAATAATACAGCCTGCAGTGCACCGTTGCCTTGCTATGGTTGAAGGGTTAAGGCGATGTCCCTGTCCAATTAACCCTGACTGGGAGCGCGTTGTTTCAGTGATTAGAGCATTGAACCTTAAACAGACAGATCCAAGGTTCGATCATGAATAGCGGGAACTGCGTTGTGTTCTTGGGCAATGTCCACGTGGTGTCTGCGTGCTAAGACGTACTACACGTCAATTATCAGGTGTCTTCAACTGATGCTAACCCCTGCTTGTACGCGGTTAGTACACTGGAGAGTTTGACAGTTGCTCACCGTTGTTAAGTGGTTCGCTCCGGGTTCTCCGACTCCCCCACCCGTAAAACTGTCAGCCACGAGGTCACCTTGGCTGTCGAACGTGTCATTAAAGCTCTATAAAAAAAAAATAACCCTGCCCATATTCTGGGAATAAATTACTCCTGGATGCCGAATTTCAGTTCAGCATCTCTGAAAATATAGGAGGACATCACCAGGTGCTATGGTCGAAGGGTTAATGCGATGCCGCACGTATCATCCCCCTGCCTGATACTGCCTGATGTTACTCCTGATAAACAACCACCCAAAGGTGTTAATTTTAGCTCGATTTCTCTGAAAATGTAGAAATGGATCCATGTGTTGCTATTGTTAAAGGGTTAACGCGAGGAATGAGGCGATCGGGACTCATTCCATGTCATTCTCATGGTTTAAATTACCACTCGGTGCCAAGTTTCGTGTCGATCGGTTGATTCACATCGGAGTATATAGCCAACGAACAAACGTAGATAGAACTATACCTACGCTGCACAGATTGAAGTGTTGAAGTCAAAATGCGTTATCTGACGCAATCGGTACCCATGCCATGGCCCTTTCCTAGTGAAATTACTCCTGTGTGCCTATTTTTGTCTGGAAAGGCTGAGGCACGGCTGAGTCGAACAAAACCAGGCGTTGAAAGGATTGAAAAGTTATCTCGTCTTCGGACACAATCGAGACCCATCCCATGCCCCTTTTTCTGGTCAGATTACTCATAGGTACCATGTTTTATCACAATCGGCTGAGGCACGGTGAAGTCTTCCAGCTTACAAATAAATATAGAGAAATGGTTGAACGGGGTAAAGAGTTAATATCGCCACCTCGTTCACCTTCGACACCCACCCCATGCCTCTCTCCTGGTCAAATTACTCCCAGGTGCCAAGTTTGTCTCGATCGGTTGAGGCACTTCGGAATCTTCAGACCAGAAACAAGCGTACAAAGACAGACGCACACATTCACTTTTATATATTAAGATAAAGACCCGACCCCCCCCCCCCCCCAATGGGACTGGCGCACGTAAAATACTTTAGAAGCGAAAACTCTAGAGTTTCTCGGTTACACTCGGAAAGTAAAGTCTCTCCCATGAGTGCAAAGGGCTCCCTTTCCACCTAACCCCAGTGCGTCTAAATATGCAATCTGATTGGTTCTTGCATCGCAATAAAACCATCTGTAAGATCCATCCCTTCTTCGTAGAGCTGAAACGGTTAACCGATTAATCGATGATCAACATCTTGATCGATCCAAAAAGTAATTGATCGATTAACAGTTACTTTTGAACTACTGTATTATATAGGTTAACAAAGGAAGAAACTTGCGCCGAAACTGGCAAACATTGTCACACTGACTCACATCAATTATATGAGACAGAGGAAAGCATGCAAGTTACTTGCTGACACACTTGCAGACGATATTTGCAAAATAAATTTATGAATTACTAAAAATTTTCAATTTTTGTCTCAAAAACATAGTTTATGACCCCTCTTTGGAACGAGCTCAACGGCCTCGTTCCAATGAGGGGTCATAAGCTATGTTTTTAAGACTAAAATTGAAAACATAATAAATTTGAATGGAGATTTTTATATATAGGCCTAGTCGGTTTTGTTTGTTATATTGGGTAAAGGGTTCATGCTATAAATCATGAACGGTATGGCAGTTATTCCGATATCTATTTGGACAAGTGATCAATCGGTTAACCGAGGTTAATCCACGTGTTAATCGATCAAGAAAACCCCTTAACCGTTTCAGCTCTATCCCATCGGTGGTCGAGAGGAGAGAGCTTGGGACTAGATCACAGTCAAGAATAGTTCGAGTTTGCTAAAATGGACTTGATGCCAAACAAAAATATGTGAGGTGGCAGAAATGAAATAGGAAGAAGATCGCAAATCGAAAATACAAAGATGATGGTGACAGACGTGATCGGATAGGAAAGTGGTAAACAGGCGACAGATGTAGAAAGAATAGAAAAAGCAGGGTTCCTCTCTTCCAGAATACACACCGGAATCGGAATGGTCGACCATATCTCTATGACACGTGATCAAGTCTACAGCACCGTGTGCAACCCATTCAAAATTCACTCACGTTGCAAGTCCTGATAAAACACCACCGTAATAGCCCGTATTTCAGATTTCCACCCCTAAATTGTGCCCTTTTAACGCCCATTACGCAAACCACACCATATTGCCGTATTCCGTGAATCTCCCATTTTGGAATAAATGAAATGATTGAAATTATCTCGTAATAACGCAATAATTATCTCGTTATAACGCAATATCTCGTAATAACGCCATGATATCTTGATGTAACGCAATAATACCTCATAATAACGCAATATGATTAATATCTTGTTATAACGCAATAATTATCTCTTTATAACGCGATAATATCTGGTCATAACGCAACAATATCTCGTTATAACGCAGTAATTATCTCATCATATCGCAGTAATATCTCGTAATAACTCAATAATTATTTCCTTATAACAATACTATCTCGCAATAACGCAATGATATCCCGTTATAACGCAAAATACATCTCGTAGTAACGCAATAATATCTCGCTATAACGCAATAATTATGTCGTAATAAGGCAATATCTCGTTATAACGCAATAGTAGTATACCATGTACCTGGACGACCCCCATCATGGGGGATCTCATCGGGGAATCTCATGTGGTGTCACAGTCACGTGACCTGGTGGCGCCATGTTTGGTTGTCATGGTAGCGCGCGTGAGCGGCCATCTTGTGACGTCATCCCCATAGTGATACGTGGTGTTAGTGCGCATGCGCAGCGCGTGTTGTTAGGGTGATACGTTAAACATATTTTTATTTGCCATAACTATTAAGCAAAAAGGGATAGGAGGACAAGTGCTTTCCACTTAGTAGAAACCTCAGCTCCCATAACATGAATACAGAACAATGGCGAAACAAACAAGTTTTTGAAATTCATAAATGTAAAATAAACTATTTGAAAGGGTTTATATACATATATGTGTATGTGTATAAATAAATAAAAATATATAGCAGTAAACAAAGACAGAAAAAGAAGAAAGAAAGAAATATTGTTGATGTCCCTTTTGCATTCTGTGTCTCTCTTGATTTAAATCAAATTAATATTCAAAGCCAAACAATAATAAAAATAATAATAACAACAACAACAACAACAACAACAACAACAACAACAACAACAATAACAATAATAATAATAATAATAATAATATAATAATCATCATCTCTCCGCCTTCTGTACTGCAGCATAGGGACGTGTCTGATTAGATCCATGCTGGTTCACACAAGAGGTAGGGGAAACGCCTTTTCAGCGACTCAGGCCATAAACAGCGCAACCGTGACTATCATCGTGGCAGCGCAATCTGTGTACCGAGGCGCTAGATCAACGTCACCCTGGTGACGCGTCCATTCCGTGACCCTGCGTAGTCAATATTGAAGTGAATACCTTGAATCAGCATTGTTTTGCAAATATTACTAGATGGGAAACTCGTTGTCGAAACCTCCCAGTGCTGCAAATAAATTGTTGCACAAATTTAAAAATCAAAGTGATTTTGGTTGCTAACACCGGATCACCGTACAATAGAATATCCACCGAATTCAAAGTAATATTAAGATTTGATAAATTTCCAATAAGAGCATTACGAGCGTTTGAATAAGAGGGGCAGACAAGGAAATAATGTTCTGCGTCCTCAACAACAGTTATACCATGTGGACAATATGGACATTCGGTCGGAGATGTAATTGAGTAATTTATCACTTTTCAGATCACTACAACCAGTTTTAATTCTACTGTGAATGATATTGTGTTTTCTAGCACCATGCGAGAAGTATACGGGTGGTCTGCATTCGGGGGGTGATATGAGTTTTTTGAATTCAGTAAGCGACGAGCAATTTCGTACTAATTGGAGTAAATTGTTCCACGTTTCAGTTCAAGACGGAAAGAATGACCGTTTAAATAGCCCAGTTCGCATACTGTAAGGAATGGAATTTGACGAATTGCGAAGGTTATAAGACGACGTGTCACAAACCCGTGGTGGTAGAAGTTCATAGTGAAAATCTGGCGCATCGTTGTGTACGATTTTGTAAAAGATACACATCATTTGATTGTGTCTTCTCGTTTCTAGATTATTCCACCCAACTTCTAACAAGAGGCGATCGCGCGATACTGATCGTGTCAGGCCCGATAAGATTCGAGCTGCATTGCAGTGTGTATCATCAAGGCGCTTCATTAAATGTAGCGAAGAACATCGCACCAAACAGGACTATCGTACTCTAATATTGGTAGTACGAAAGCATTATACATCTTTCCCAGGATCTGTCGGTTAAAAATTTTCTTCAATTTTCTCAACTGAGAAAGTCTTGCACAAGCTTTTTTGCAGATATCATCAATATGTTTTACCCAACTTTAGTTGGATTGGATAGATAACCCCAAATGTTTGTGGATAGCAATAAAATCTAGTGTTTCGCTGTTGAAAATAACATTTGGAAATATAACATCCCTGCTGAGTGTAAATAGAATAACGTTAGTTTTTTTAGCATTAATTAGTGACCAACCACGTGTCAGCCCATTTGTTAATATTTTTGAGTTCGGTGTTCATTTTAGACTGAATTCCATGAACATCAGAAGATAACTCTGTCAGACAGATATCATCAGCGAACAGTCGAACAACAGGCTCGATACAGTCGGCTATGTCGTTGTTGTACACCAAAAATGAAAAAAGGCCAAGAACGGAACCTTGTGGGACTCCAACTTCTATATTTTTATAATCTGATCTGCAACCGTTAATTTTCACCCTTTGCCTTCGGTAAGTAAGATAACTATGAAACCATCGTAGGAGTGGACCTGAAACCCCATACTGCTTTAGTTTAAAGATTAATCCTTTGTGCCATACCCTATCAAAAGCTTTGGATATATCACAGAAAACGCCACAGATTTGCATGTTTTTGTCAATTGCGTTGCAAAGGTTGTGATAGACTTCTGTTAATTGGAATATGGTACTATTGTTCGGCAAAAATCCAGACTAAAATTTATAAAATAAGCTTTTATTAAGGAAGTATTTGTGAATATCTTTAAAAAACCACTCGTTCCATGATTTCCCCAATACAGCATACTAAGGATATAGGCCTGTAATTTTTGGGGTCGTATTTGTCCCCCTTTTTAAAAGGTGGAATCACATCAGTTAATTTCCACTCGTCTGGGTAGGCACACTCTGATAGGGATTTTTTGCGAAGAAGGAAAAGTGGTCTACTGACAGAAAACTTTGTTTCCTTCAACATTTTATGGCCTATTCCATCGTGACATTTGACGTGTTGGGTTTCAAGCTTTTTAGAATGTCGATAATGTCCTGTTCAAAAAAAAAGATATGTTACTGATGGATTGTGAACATCTGCGTATAAAGGGTGGGAGTTTTTTTGAATGTGAGTTAATAACAAAAGTCTCGTTTAGGAGGTTTGCTTTTTCTGTGTCATTTTCGATTATTTCACAGCCCTTATCAGATACACGGTGGAGATGAGGAATGCCTGCGGAGCTGGAAAAGTTTTTCAAAAACTTCGTGACAACATGCCAAAACTGCCGAGGTTCCGTATCATGAGACAAGGAATCGTCAAGTTTTTCCAAATACATATATTTGTCAAATTTTTTCATGTTGTTAACCTTGTACCTTGCTGACTTATACTTTGACCATTGTTGGGGCTTATTATTTTTCAAGGCTCATTTCCTTAGTCGGTCACGGTGGCCTTAGCTCTCTTCTTATGGCGCTGTCAAACCATGGTTTGTCATTTTTTCCGTACTGTTATTGTGGATTTGGGAATGCAAAGTTATGCTATTTTCAAGAATTCAGAAACAAAATTGGATACAGAATCGTTCACTGTGGGGGCTTTACATATTAGATTTTCCCAATTTGTTTCAACTATCATAATATTCATTCTTTCAAAATTCGCTTTATTGTAAAGCCAAACGACGCGTGTGGTCACAGATTTGCTATGGTGATACGTATTTCCGTCGTCCATTTTGTATACTGGTTTCTAGTGTAGCACGTGGTTGCTATGTTACCCAAAGGCTGACAATAGGATAGAGGTATGTTCGGAGGGTATGTTCGATTGAATAAGAGTATTTTCCCGTTGCGTAGAATTAACACAAACAACCCGACAATCCCCCCCCCCAAGTCACCAAAATCCACCCCAAACTACCGAAATTGATTTTATTTATTACGGATACTTCCCAGAATCCTTTTTAGGACCGCCATACCATGGTACGGAGAGGCCCCCGGTACCGAGGGGGCCCTTTGGATTATAGCCAACTGATAGACAACCCCCATGAAAGCCTATTTGATTCCTAAAGCCAAGAACCTATCGAGTAGTTACTGATAAGTCATTGCTCGAACGACTCGAACCCCATCGAGCAAATAAGCTATCGAGCAATTGATCGTTCGAGTGACTCGCACATATGACTCTTAGCCTCATTTCGGTATTTGAGGATATCTATGACCTGGTATTGTATTACTTGAGGTTACCTTTCGAGGGTACCTTTTATAGAATACTTATCTGTGGGTACTATTATAGACCTTCTAGACCACCCCAAGACATACCAATCACAAATTCCCCTTATAATCTATCAAGTAGTTAATTAAACGTCATTGCTCGAACGACTCGAATCCCATCGAGCAAATAAGCTATCGAGCAGTTGCTCAACCGAGGGACTCGCACAGACGACTCTTAGCCTCATTTCTGTTTTTGAGGATACCTATGACCAGGTATTGTATTATTTGAGGATACCTATTGAGGATGCCTTCTGGAGAATCCCTTTTATTGTCGTATGAGACCATAAGGACCATGAGAAAATCCCTCAATGAGGTCTAATTTACTATCCCTCTTAGACCCATTTCCGTATTTGAGGATACCTATGACCTGGTATTGTATTATTTGAGGATGCCCATCAAGGATACCTTCTGGGGAATCCCTTTTTTGTCTTATGAGGCCATGAGGGCCATGAGAAAATCCCTCCAGAGGTGTAATTTACTATCCCTCTTAGCCCCATTTCGGTATTTGAGGATACCTAAAACCTGGTATTGTATTATTTGAGGATACCTATTGAGGATACCTTCTGGAGAATCCCTTTTTTTTGTCGTATGAGACCATGAGGGCCAAGAGAAAATCCCCCAATGAGGTCCAATTTACTATCCCTCTTAGCCTCATTTCCGTATTTGAGGATAACTATGACCTGTTATTGTATTATATGAGGATACCTATCACTGATACCTTCTGGAGAATCATTTTTTTCTATCGTATGAGGCCACGAGGGCCATAAGAAAATCCCTCTTAGCCCCATTTCGGTATTTGAGGATACCTATGACCTGGTATTGTATTATTTGAGGGTACCTATCAAGGATACCTTCTGGAGAATTCCCTTTTTTGTCGTATGAGGTCATGAGGGCCATGGGGAAATCCCTCAATGAGGTCTAATGTACAATGTATCCCTCTTAGCCTCATTTCGTTTGAGACCATGGGGGGGGGGGGGGGCCATGAAAAAATCCCCAAATGAGGTATAACGTATGACGTCACGTGAGATCCATCGATGAGATCCCCCTGATGGGGGTCATCCGGGTGCATGATATACTACTCGCAATAACATTTCGTTATAATGCAATATCTCGTTATAACGCAATAATATATAGTAATAATGCAATACTATCTAGTTATAATGCAATAATATCTCGTAATAACGCAATAATATCCCGTAATAACACAATAATATCTTGTAATAACGCAATAGTATCTCGTAATAATGCAATAATATTTCCCTAAAATATTTTCAACTGTGCACTTATGGGCTTCCGTAGAATTCTTAACTCGACAGAGGAAAATGCGAAGGAGAATTCTTGAAAAGATCCACCACGAACTTAATTCAAAAGGAGTGAGAACACACTTCAACTTCAAGAAGGTCGGTAACACTGCTTGACCCAATACCAGGGATAATACCGACATACCAAACGGTCCATATACCATTAGTCAGTAACGTTTTTAGCTCAACTTGACAAAGTCAAGCTGAGCTATTGCCATCACTTCTCGTCTGTCGACACGCACGTACGTACGTACTAATTTTCTTTGGCACACCTCACAGGTCGCATTTATGATCAGATCGCTTTGAAACTTTGTATGCTTGTTTGGGGTGACCTCTAGATGGGAGCTATCGATTTTCTTCAATTTCCGTCAAAAAATGTTGCCGCGGGCAATATTCTTAGAACTTAGTTTAGTCAGACCTCAATATTTCCCTTTGGCTCACCCTACAGGGCACATTTATGATCGGATTGCTTTGAAACCTGCCATGCTTGTTCGGGGTGACCTCTAAATGGGAGCTATCGATTTCCTTCCATTTCCGTCAAAAAATGTTGCTGCTGCAACGACCTATGAACTTAGTTTAGTCAGGCATCAATATATTTCTTTGGCACGCCGTGCATGGCACATTTTTGATCAGATCGGTTTGAAACTTGGTATGCTTGTTTTGGGCTACATCTAGATGGGAGCTATCGATTTTCTTCGGTATCTGCCGCTGGCAACGACCTTTGATGAACTTTGTGCAGTTATGCATCAAAATTTCCCACTGGCACACCCTGCGGGGCAGATTTATTTTTGGATCACTTTGAAACTTGGTATGCTTGTTTGGGGTGGCCTCTAGATGGGAGCTGTCGGTTTTCTTCCATTTCCGTCAAAAAATGTTGCCGCTGGCAACGTTCTTAGAACTTAGCTTTGTCAAACCTCAATATTTCCCTTTGCCCCCCCCCCCCCCCTCCCCCTACAGGGCACATTTATGTTCGGATTGCTTTGAAATCTGGCATGCTTCTTTGGAGTGACCTCCAGATGGGAGCTATTGATTTTCTTCCATTTCCATCAACAAATGTTGCCGCTGGCAACGACCCTTGAACTTAGTTTAGTCAGGCATCAATATATTCATTTGGCATGCCCAACAGGGCACATTTATGATCATATCGGTTTGAAACTTTGTATGCTTGTTTGGGGGTTACCTCTAGATGGAAGCTATCGATTTTCTTCGATTCCGTCAAAAATGTTGCCTCTAGCAATGACCTTCGATGAACTTAGTGCAGTTATGCATCAATATTTCCCTTTGGCACACCCTACAGAGCACATTTTGGACCGGTCGCTTTGAAACTTGGTATGCTTGTTTGGAGTCACCTCTAGATGGGAGCTATCGATTTTCTTCCATTTCCATCAAAAATAGTTAGCATTGGCAACAACCTCTGATGAACTTAGTAAAAACTTAGTGCAGTTAAGCATAAATATTTCCCTTTGACACACCCTACAGGGCTCGTTTATGATTGGATCGCTTGCAAACTTGGTGTGCTTGTGAGGGGTAACATCTATATGGGAGTTGTCGATTTTTGTCCATTTCTGTCAAAAAATGTTGCCGCCTGTGCTTGTGTGGGGTAACATCTATATGGGAGTTGTCGATTTTTGTCCATTTCTGTCAAAAAATGTTGCCGCCTACCTTTGAACTTAGTTTAGAAAGACCTCAATATTTCCCTTTGACACACCCTTCAGGGCACATTTATGATCGGATCACTTTGAAACTTGGTATGTGTGTTTGGGGTGACCTCTAGATGTGAGCTATTGCTTTTTTTCATTTCCATAAAAAAAATATTGTCGTTATCACCAGCCTTTGAACTTACTGCACTTGGGCAGCAACTTATCCCTTTTGCACTCTCTGCAGGGTATATTTATGAATTCCCCCCCCCCCCCAAAAAAAAAACCAAAACATTGCCACAAGCAATGACCTTCAAACTTAGTGCATTTGTGCATTAACATCTTCCTTTGGCATGCCTCAGAGGGCACGTTCATTATCAGGTTGTTTTGAAACTTCGTATGCTTATGCAGGGTGACAAAGATAGGAGTTATTGATTTTCTTTTCATTTTCATCAAAAACTTTTGCTGTTAGCAACAATCTTTGAATTTATTGCATTTCTGCATCAACATTCTTCTTTGACATGGACTACAGGCCACATTTATCAAAGGATTGTTTTTGAACTTGGTGTGCTCATTAGGCAAGACCTTTAGATTAGAGCTATTGATTAGCATTCATTTCTGTGAAAAAAAAGTTGCCATTTACAATAACCTCTGAACTTATTGCATTTGTGTATCAGCATTCTTCCTTTAGCCAGTCTTACAGTTTACATTTAAAAATGCATGGATTACTCTGATGTTGTGCACACACAATGCTGTTATGTTGCAATTTCACCAAAAACATTGGTACCAATGATCTTCAATTTTGCCATTTCACTTATGACTTACCAAGTTCAAGTTTGTCAAGTTGAGCTACAGTGTCATTGACACTTTCATTTAATTTGCTCATCAACAATTCTTCCTTCTTTCCCCATGAACATCGTTGAACTCCAGTTTTGCGCCTGTGAGATGGCCGGCGAACAATAAAATGACGCAGTCCTTGAACGGGTATTCTTTCCCGAATTACGCTGCCCCAGAGAAAGGTGTCTGTACTTCGTCTTCAAACGTCTGCGGAAAGAGCTGCATTGTGCCAGCAGCCCGGGCGTCATGATAACGGTTTGGAGATCTTGCCGGTATAAATAGATAGATAAGTCCGGTCCAGAGAAAGGATTATGATCAAGCTGACAATTTAAAAAAGATTCCTTCTTCGGCTCATGGCACTTTCACGCTTTCTCGCTGTTTGCATTGGTTTCTTTATTTTTTGGCAGCGGAAATAGTAGGGTCCGGGAGAGATGACACTCACGCTTTCTGGAACAACTAAAACTATAATACTAAAGTATTTTTCTTTTTGCAGCAAAAAAACATCGCTTATGATCCCTAATTGAAACGAGCTCAGTTGAGCTCGTTCCAATGATGGGTCATACGGCATGTTTCGAGGGCAAAAATTAACAAAAATAATAAACTTATGACTTTTGTAAATAGCGCATGCCATTCTTTGCCATTATGTAACGTGACGGGCTAAATAAGGAGGTTTTCGTCCAACATTGGAATATAAAAACTCACACTGTTGATTTTTATTACATTGACGAGTTCTTTCCTAAAATATATTTTGAAACAGTGCTCAAAATTAAAATTAAAAAGGTCTAATGTATATTTTATATAAGATAAGAACCACACATTTTTTGTTAAATGTTTGAAATGATTTTGGTGGATGGGTGCGCCCCCCCCCCCCTCCCCCTACACACACAAACTTTCATTTTAGTTCCGCCCATACTGATTTTATTCTGATATACAACTGTGGGGCCGTAGGTGTACATGTTTGTTTGTGGGCAGTCTTCTATAGGATCTATTGTTCAGGACAATTGTTAAATACGACCCAAGCCTCATGATATTAGCCCAATTGTTTATAGAATTGCCGCTATGCTTACTACTAGAAGTCCCCATTGCCCACGTGAGGGCACGGTGATGTTGTGTACTAAGACGTACTGAACCTCGATGGTGCACTTTTCTTCAACCAATGCTAACCCTCTTTGTGTGGAGTTAGTATGTTGGGGAGCCTGACAGTTAGTTTAAACAATATTTATTCATGAGAAAATATGATACATACATATCATTATCTACAAGATGGTTGTTACACAGAATACGTAATACAATGGTATGCATTAAAGTTATGTGTCAAGAACGAGATTTGTTGGAAGGATTCAGCATTAAGCTTTTAGCTTGTATAAGCTGTCTCCTTGGGAAGACTGACGAAGTTTAAAGGTAGCTGGAGACACTAAGTAAAATATTGTTTAAACATGAGAAATAGAGAGAGTAAGGAGAGTAATAGAGAGAATAGAAGAATAAAAAGGGACAAGGAACTTAACCCCTTTCCCAACACGTGTGGAAGACGACACTTGAAGAATAATTTTTGAATAACTAGAAATGTTCAATGTCCGTCTCAAAAGCACAGCCCATGACCCCTCACCGGAACGAGCTCATCGAACTCGTTCCATTGAGGGGTCACTAGACATGTTCCTGAGACGAAAACTGAAAATATAAAGGGGGTTAAATGGTGATTTTCTTGGATAACACTGACCGTTACATTGGGTAAAGGGTTAACTAGGAAATGGGGAAACAACCTGAATTCAATGTTGGCTATCACAGAATATTCAATAGGGCAGCCTCAATGAACAAATCGGTAACGGTGGCCCATATGTATGGCAAATAATACCATAATGTCTTTGGGCTCACTGTTACGTATTAAAACGTCCACTCACCATGATGAAGTCCTGCACAGCTCTGAAGACAAGAAAGTTTTCATTGTTATTCAAATGTTCGGATCCAAATAAAAGTGTTGAAAGCTCAAAAGTAAATGGCAATGTATTGATTGTGGAATCACGAGCATCGTCATAGATTGGGCAATGCATAAGAAAGTGCTCAGTATTTTCAAGATCCCCACACTGGCAACGTGGAGATGGTGAGAGATGGTTATCGTATAAGTGGGCGTTGATATTACTGCAATGCAGGCGTAACCTGCAATGATAAATCTGGGCAGCACGAGATTTGGCGCCATAGTAGAAAATTGGTGGTCGCAGGTTCGCACTATTTATAAACGTCTTGAAGTTTATGAGGGAACAATTTTCTCTTACTGAGGGGGGTATTCCATTCCACTGGTCGGTAACTTGCGGGATAAACGAGGACTTATATAAATTGGTGTGGCAAAAAGGAACACGGTGGTTATTTTCCGATCGCAGATTGTGGTTTTGGGTGATAGATGAGATAATTGGTGGCACCTTGTTGGAGATATATGGAGGCGTTAATTTATGATACATCTTAAAAAATTGGATAAGCTTGTGCTTTCGGCGTCTTTCTTCCAGTGAATCCCATTGAGTTTCTGTGTAGAGAAGTTCTTTTCTGCAGCTCACAGTGGCGCCAGTGACTACTCTTGCTGCAGCTACTTGTATTTTCTCCAGGTCAGCAGCTTGAGTTGCTGAGCAGTTGTCCCAGACAGAGTCAGCGTATTCTAAAAGAGGTCGGACAAATGCGAAGTATATCTTTTCAAGGACTTTCCGGTCAAGTGTAAACTTATGGGCCCTGAGCAAGTCAATACGTGTCCAGGCTTTAGCGCACATATCATTGATATGGTCGTTCCATGTACAACCTTTATTCAAAATTACACCCAGATGCTTGTGGCTACACACCTCCGAGATTTGAGTTCCGCTTAAATATATTGGTGGGTGCACTGGAACGTTACTTTTACGTGATATGATCATGGTTTCCGTTTTATGGGGGTTGAACTCAACGAGCCAAGTTTTAGCCCAATGTTCAATTGTGGCTAAATCACGGTTGAGTATGATGGCACCTTGGTCAGGATTCTCAATTATAAGATAAAGGGATGTATCATCTGCAAATAAACGTATGCTGCTAAGTAGGTTTACAGTAATATCGTTGATGTAAATCAGGAATAACAGGGGACCAAGGATAGAACCCTGTGGAACACCAGACGTTATTGGTTTCCAAGGAGATGCCTCAGAGGCTACAAGGACGCGCTGGTACCGATCAGAAAGGTATGATTTTAGGAAACAAAGCAAGTCCCCAGATATTCCTATTCTCTCGAGCTTGTGAATAAGACCAACATGCCAAACTTTATCAAATGCCTTACTAACATCACAAAAGACGACCCTTACTTCCTTTCCTTCGTCAAGAGCATGACAGAATTCATCATAGAGGTCTGTCAGTTGTAGAACCGTAGAGTCACCTGGAGTAAAACCAGACTGAAACTGGCTTAGTATGTTGTTATCACATAAGAAATGCCATAATCGTTTGAAGATACATTTTTCAAGTAGTTTACCAGTACAGCTAAGCAAAGATATTGGCCGATAGTTAGTAACTACATTAGACGGATTCTTTTTCAGCACCGGTGTCACATTGGCTTTTTTCCATAAATTTGGAAAGTAACAGTTATGTAATAACCTATTGAAGAGGGCCGTAAGTGGGTCACACAATGAGTCTTTACATTCTTTTAAAAGTCTGGGACTTATTAGATCAGGACCAGACGCCTTCGATACCTTAATACTCTTGATTGCTTCGTACACTTCCTTGCTTTCAAGTGTTATTTTGTCAAGCGATTGTAGGGTAGGCAGGGGTGGATCTGGCAAGGATGCATTAGTGTCATCCAATGTCGAAATGGAGCAGAAGTAATCATTGAACACTTCCGCCTTTTCTAGATTGGTTGAATAGAGTTTGTTGAGGTGACTTATAGTCGGGATTCCATGGATATTTTTACAGATAAATGTTTTTAATGTTTTCCACCACACTGACGATGGTGTATCCGGACAACTTAGTTCTGATTGGACTTTTGATATATATGTAGATTTGGCTTTCCTAACAGCTGATACGACTTCATTTCGTTTATGCTTATATCTCGCCCAGTCTTGCAGTTGGCCAGAGCGCTTTGCTCTACGGTATAAACGTGTTCTTTGCCTTATTAATAATCGAATTTGATTATGCATCCATTTAGGCTGGTTAGCCCTAGAGGATATCAATTTGTTGGGAATAAATTTAGATGCCGTTTCGAGTAATTGATCGGTGAAGGTGGATACTACAGTGTCCAGGCACGAATGAGCAAGCAGCCTTTCCCAGTCTACGCTATTGTATGCAGTGTTCAGACCATCAAAGTTTCCCTCTGCATACAACCATATGCGTCTCTTAAAGTTTTTAAGCTTTTCTTTCTTGAATTCAATGGCAATATAAATTGGACAATGATAGCGAGTCATGTCAGGTACAAGTGGTTCTAGGGCTTCACAGTCCAGTACATGTACAGTATTACTAACCGCAAATAGGTCGAGCAGAGCTGCAGATGATTCGGTAAAGCATGTTGGTTCTTCCACAAGCTGTCTAAGATTGAAATAATTACTTAGTTCCCGGAAGCAACCATTGGGAGAACCATATTGGTTGTCGTTGAAGTCACCAGTAATAATTATGTCTGAAATTAAGGTATCTTTGGCTTTGTCAATAGATGCCGTAATTTTATCCCAAACATCTGAGGGACTACTGGGTGGGCGGTAAAATACTCCTAGCAGCAGTGACGTACCATGGGTCATGAACACTTCAGCCCAGATGCATTCAATGTCATTCACCTCAAGATCAGTTCTATGCCGAAAGCACAAGCCGTCTTTCACGTAGACGGCAACACCCCCTCCCCTCGACAAACGGTTAAATCGTACAGGTTCTTGGAAGCCATGGATCATAATATCTGATGTTGGGTCCGAGCATTGAAGCCATGTCTCAGTAAATGCTAAGATATCATAGGAAGATGATTCATATTGAACAATGTCTACTTTAGGCTTCAGGCTTTGGATGTTCAGGTGAAAGATTTTTAATGCATCATGGTTATTTTCTCTGTACACAGAGTCTGGTCCAGGGTTTGATTCAATGTCTCCGGACAATAACAAGACCACAGCCAATACCAAAGTCATAAAATATATAAAATAACAGATGGCTGAGGAAGTTGGCATTGTATATGGTACATTAAGTGTCGGTGGGAGATTGGGTCTTTCAACATTCGTACAAAGATCATTACTGCATTGGCAGCGTAGGATAAATTTGTTGAATAAAAGATGAAACAGGGCTGATGTTACAGTAATGCTGATCTGGACCTTAATACGAATAGACCACATGTAAAGATACACAAGAGCACAAAGGGACTGGTGTTTTGTTAGTCTTCTTTTCAGGCCGCGAGCATGAACTACAGTATTGAATGTACCAATCCTGGCGCGGTAGCCTGACAGTTGCTCGACGTTTCTCGGTGGTTCTCTCCGGGTACTCGGGTTTCCTCCACCCGTAAAACTGTCCGATACGTGGTGACCCTGGCTGTTGAAAGTGTAGTTAAGTTCCAATAAATAAACAAACAAACGAACGAACGAACGAACAAACGAACGAACGAACTTACGAACGAACGAACGAAACGAAACGAAACGAAACGAACAAACAAATACTACTGCAAGTAGCGAAGATGACCGATTAGGGTGGGAGGTGTAGCCCTATTTATTCCGACTATGATGACTCAAGACCCGATTGATAAAATATTCCAACTACATCATCTCGACGTATCTCCAACAAAGGGCATGCCATTCGACGAAGGCAATGTTTTGATGGTGCAGTTGGAATATTAGCAGGGACGCCGAACGCACGGGGGAAGCTACCCTCCCTGCTTCAGACCACGGAGGCGAGAGAGGGTAGACAGTGCCCTTCCCAGGCAACTATTTCTATCCCCGTAGTTGCGCATGCGTGAAAAACAGAGCTATCTTCATTATCCAATTTACTGTAGAGGTCAATGGGAGAAAGCAATAAAACTTCATTTTTCATCCATATTTGCTTTTCAATAAAATTCGCGTACATATGGTCAAATAGTTTAGGGCATCCTCTTTAAAGTGATGTTTAATACTTATTGCTAGACAAACTTCTTCATGTTTCCATTTTTGTTTTAAATATCTTATTTTATCTGTGTGCATTTCCTTATGAATTTATGAAAAAAGGCCGACTGGGGTAGCTTTAAAGTTAAAAATATATATTAACCATCAATAGCATGCATTCCGCGTACATCATTCGGAATAAAGTAAACTTTAAATTATTTGATTCTATAAAAATATTTCACTTATGGTTTTGTTTTAATGTTTCCATTTCACTTTGAAAATAGTGATTTTTATATTTATGCGATTTCAACAGACGATTCTCCGAATGTAGGTAAAAAGGACAACGGTAAAAAAGACAATGGTAAAAAAGACAAGGTAACAAAGACAATGGTAAAAAAGACAATGACAATGGTAAAAAAGACAATGATATTTTTATCAGTAGGTAAAAAAGACAATTTTGCACAAATACATTGATTTTTGAAAAATATTTATAGGAAAGGAAATAAAAACCAATATCTGTTTGGTTTTTTTTTAATTTAACAAAGAGACTTACTGAAATTGACAAGCCCATTTCAATTACTGAACAAACACTTAGGAGCTTCAAAGGTTTCTTGCATCAATGTGGGACAAGCTTGTTCGAATTGCAGGAAAAACATTAAAATGCTCAATAATAGTAACTTGTTGTTTTATTAATTAAATCCGATGACACAATAGAAATGACAAGCTTATTACAGTGGTTTACTAAAAAAACACTCAAGTATTTCAAAAGATTAGTCACAATATATATAGGTGGTTGCATTTTTCTGAATGTTAGAATTGCAAAATGGAATTCATAACAAATAACAAAGGAGGCAAAAAGCTATGTTATAATGGTTTCATGTGTAATAAACACAATGTTACTACCAAAGCAATATTTTGAAGATGCTCAAAGTTCAACACAGGCTGTAAAGGGAGAGTAAAGACAACTCTAAATTTTGAAAATTTAGAACATTTACATGACCACAACCATGTTGGAGACCATGCAGAAGTATCAGTAATGAAAGCCAGATCTGAGATGAAACATTTAGCGGCAACAACTGATGATAAGCCTGCACAAATATATGCCAAAGTAACAGCAAAATCAGATAGTGGTGTCCAGGCTTTTTTACCCCAAAGTGATATATGCAAACGGACAATACGCAATGAACGATCACGTCATATCCCCGTAGAGCCAGAGGACACTTGTGATTTATCCATAAATGGGGAATGGGCATTGACTTTGGGAGATAATCAAGAGCAATTTCTTCTTTTTGACAATATGGATCACAACAACAGGATTATATATTTCAGTTCCAACGCACAGCTGCGAGTTCTTGCCAATGCCGATATGTGGTTTCTCGACGGTAATTTTTCTATGTCACCAAAGAACTTTATGCAAGTCTATATCATTCGAGTTCGAGTTGCTAATTCAAACGTGCTTGCAATCAGTGCTTTTCTTCAGAAAAAAACGACGGAGACATACAAGGAACTTTTTCAGACAATTGTTAACAAATGTGAAGAAGAGTTTGGTTACACTCCTGATCCAAAGATTGTGATGGCTGATTTTGAAAGTGCCACAATAATGCGTTACGTGAGGTATTGTGTGAAGGAACAGAAATAAAGGGCTGCTTCTATCACCTCACCCAGTCTACGTGGAGGAAGATACAGGAACTTGGACTCGTGACAAATTACAAAGAGGATAATGAATTCCGCCACTTTTGTGGAATGTTAGACGGTGTTGCTTTTCTCCCAGTGGATAATGTGCCGGAAGGCTTAGAGTATTTGAGAAGCATTTCGCCCCCAGAGGCTATGGATCTTTTAGATTACTTTGACAGTACTTATGTGTCTGGAACGTATAGAAGAGTCCGTGGGGATAATAATACAGTTAGACTGAGGAGGTGTCCTCCACTGTTTCCCCCAGCCTTGTGGAATGTGCACACTTCAACCATAGAAGGTAACCCACGTACAAATAATATTAGTGAAGCCTGGAACAATAAGTTTTTTCACATGGTTGAACATAAACATCCCACAATATGGAAATGTATCAAAGTATTTCAAATGGAAGAACAACCTGTTAGAACTATTCTTGCCCAAGATGCTATTGGAGTTCAACCAAAAAAGAGATTTCGTAGGGAAACCTATAACCAGCAGGTGCGCCTTAAAAATTTATGTGATGATTATGTAGAAGGAACAAAGACAATGCAACAATTTTTGTGGGGAATAGGACACACAATAAGGCTTCATTAACATTAGTGCTTTGTCAAAAAAGTTGTGCTTGGTTAATCAAAATTAAGTGTATTTTTGAAAAGTGTGTTGGGTAAGGGTAATGTTTTAGGTAGGCTCATAGGCGTTTTCAAAAAAAGAGGTGTTTTGGTAACGCAAAATTAAGTGTATTTTTGAAAAGTGTGTTGGGTAAGGGTTAAGCTGATAATGTTTTAGGTAGGCTCATAGGCCTAAACTGTGCTATCTGTTATTTTTATACAACTTTGTACTGTTTATGTAAGATTTTGAGAATAAAATAAAAAAACATTTAGGGTAATTACTTTGTCTGATTTATTAAATCTAAAAGATCAGCAATGTAATTCCTCTAAAATTTAAGAATGGCAGCACCAAATCAGCAATGTAATTCCTCTAAAATTTAAGAATGGCAGCACCAAGAACAGAACCACAAGATAGCACGAAACATTATTGTCTTTTTTACCTACTGATAAAAATATCATTGTCTTTTTTACCATTGTCTTTTTTACCATTGTCTTTTTTACCGTTGTCTTTTTTACCATTGTCTTTTTTACCGTTGTCTTTTTTACCATTGTCTTTTTTACCTTGTCTTTTTTACCATTGTCTTTTTTATCGTTGTCTTTTTTACCGGCTACCCGATTCTCCACGGCTAATATTGTCTTCACTGTCGTGAATGAAAGGACTTGAAAGCTCCATCATTTCTATTGACTCGTTAATATAAGTGTTTTGCATTGAACACAATGTATGTGATTTTAACAATTTAGAATTAATAACTTCGCTGACGATGTACAGGTTTAGAACAATTAGGCTAAGTTGACAGCGAATTGGAAAAACCTTGATGTGGGTGTTGTTTTTTTTAACAATTACTCAATATCAGGTTTCTAATTATTATAACACCAGTACATCTTCATAGGTGATAGTTGAATGAATTCAGTTCTTCCGCAAATGATGATCCCCAACCATTTTTCACCATTCGCACCTCTGATTTCAGAGAGCGAACATCCAATCATGGAAATACCGGATAGATTGTTGAAGACTATTTCAGCCTTAGGGGTCTCTCGTCCTATCACCTGGACTGTCCAGGAGATAGGAACGAGAGTCCACCTGTCTATGGAATTCCTAGTTGAAGAAGAGAAAACATCACCGCCCTCCTCGGGGAGAGGTAGTACCTTTGTTGAGAGGACCTCCTCGCGCACTGGTCCTCACCCGAAGAGGGAAGGAGGCCCTGAAAAGAGAAAGAGAAGAAAGAAGAGCCCGTCCACCAAGCGGAGGGACTCCCGACGCTTGGAGGCATTCTTGGAGATGAAGAAAGAGAAAGGTGAGGAAAAGAAAGAGCCAGAGGCGGCCACCACTCCCCCCCCCCCACTCCCACAGACAGCCCCATCCAAATGCCGGCTTCCCAGTCGGTATTGTCGGATGTGGAAGAGTCTGTGGAGACTGAAGTGGAAATGGAAGCTGCCCTCTCGCCTCTTCCTGATCCCCACTCGCCTCTTCCTTCTAAACCAGAATACCAGGACGCGGACGACAGGATAGAGAACATCTTACGGGAAAACAAAATACAAGGGGACCTTCACAGACAAAAGATGGACAGGCAATACCAGATATTCCTCCAAAAAGTCGAAGAAACCAAAAAACTAATAGACGCCAGAAATCTACAACAACAAAAGACTCAGCAATCACCCACAACCACTCCAGACTCGGCTAGGACCAGACCCTACAAAACTCAGCAACCACCATCAGGCAGCCCACCAACAACACCAACTACCACTGTCTCTCCTTCCAAACCTCCACCTCTGAAAAAGAAGCTGAAAAGACACAAGCGCCGCTAACAACCCACAACTTCTCCTCCTTTACCACGGTCTGACACTTTCAAATTCTACAGCTAATGAGGGTCGAAAGGGGCTTGCTCCCCAAATCGTCCCTGCGCGCCTTCGGCGCGCAAAACCATTTGATTTGAGAATTCAGTTCTTCCATAACTGAAAATATAAACCCTGAGCCATGGCAGAGCGGTCACTCCGTCTTCATAAAAATAACTGACTGGAAAAAATTATCAGAAGGAGAAAAACTTCCTTGAACTGAACGCGTTATATCAACAAGAAATGTTTTACCTTCAACGTACCAAGTTGAAAGATTCGTAACATACAAGAAAAACAAAACGGTGAGTTCATTATTATTTATCTTCTCTTATGATGTCGAAGTGGGTGGAGCCCAGGCCCGAAACCAGACTTTACCTTATTGGGGAAGGGGGAGGGGTGGGGTCGAGAGAGTATGGCGAAGTTTGAAAATTTTCGACAAAATTTATTAAAATATTGGGAAAATAACCCCAAACCCTTCATTTTGCTCACAAACTCTAGTGAAAAGAGGCAAAAAACTTCTAAAATTTCAGTAAACAGAGGTATGTTCCCCCCAGCACCCCCACTCCCCCCCCCCCAAGGAGCTGACTCTCCACTCAGCGAAAATGTACAAATTCTGATTAAAAGCATAAGAAATCTCAGCAAAGTTTCTGTTGATGGACCACCGGGTTAATTAGTATTTTTGATTTCTTAACAAAAATATTAGTAAGCCGCACTTTTGTGGCTTATATAGTATTGGGTAACTGACTCACTCAACATTATAGTAGTGCGCCGTTCAGGTTTATTACAGAGGCGTAGCCATGGGGTCCTTGGAGGGCCAAGGCTCCTTAAAATACGCCCCTCCCCCTAAACATGATCCAATGCAAGTTTCACATAATGTAAAGCCCACAAAATAGTGCTACATATGCTACAATTTTTTCGACCTTAGAGCACTGGATTTTGCAAAATGTTCTTGTGGGAGGCATTGTCATAACTAGGACCCTTGGGTCATTATACTAGCCTTCCACTTTCCGGGAGAAAACTGGAAGGATGGGTAACGACAAGAGAGAGTCCTAGTTAGGGCTAGGGGAGGACAAACATCACTGTTTGCCGCCCCCCCACCCCCCCAACAAAAAAATGATTTGGCTCCCAATTATAGAATCCTGGCTACGCCACTGGTCTATTATGGGCCTCATAGGGACCACCCCATTCCCCCCAACCAACTCCCACATCAATTCAATATAGTCCAGTATTATTAGCTACAAACACTTGACTTGTGACTTTTTTTGATTTCCGACCCAAAATATTTTCCTACACATACAAGTTACAAAAGTGCATCCTTGCTGCAGTAGTACATCCTTGTATGTTGCATGCACCCCCAAACAGGCTTGGAGCGAATACTTTGTAAATGTATTCGAATACGAATACGAATACTTTGAAATTTCATGAATACGAATACAAATACACAAATTTTCAAATGTATTTGAATACGAATACAAATACATTACAATGTATTCATGAATACATTTTTGAATACTTGAATACTTTTTAAATTAGAAGTATTTATAGCAAGGCCTTTAAGTTTTTTGTTTGTTGGGTTAAAAGTCATTTTTAAACTGATGGTCCTTTAGCTGAAGCTTTAATTGTGCTTACCATGCTTTGTTGGAAAACTAAAGTAATTACCTGGCGGGAAATCCACTCTATGGATGTCATAGTAATTACTACTCTCCATGGACAACACATCACAAAATGTGAGTGGATTACCTCTAAAAAATCACAGACTGGCGTTTCCTCCTGAATGTTAAGTATCAATTGCATTGACACCACATAAGAAGGACTTGTCAAGTTTTAGCCAATGAACTTCATGGTTAAACCTGGAGGTCTGTTGGCTGAAAGTTTGCTAACAGCAGTAGTATTTTCTTCATAATATTTACGTGCTTTCACCGATTATAATTAGACATACTGATCTGTATAAAAGTGACCTTAAACAGGAATAAATAAATATGTGTTTTCACTGTGAAATAATGGATAAATAGAAAAACTTTAAATAAATACAAAGATTTTAGAATATAATATCATTGAATAACTGAGTTGTGTCCAATAACACAAGTTTTTTGTTTTATTTTTATTGTCCATGTTTTCAACAATTTAAAAAGCCATGGGGATATGTGGCCATTGTTACATAAATAGGTTGTATTGTGACAAGTTAATTGATAATTAAGTCTATTGTCTGCTTTCAATGCATAAATTTCAGACAAAGTGTTTGGTGGTATATAAATAATATCAGGGATTATTAAGTTTTTAATATTGATATGAGGTGTGAATTTGTAGTCTGGAGTCCCTGGGCTTGATCTGCGAAAACCTGTTATTCAGTATATGGTTCTTTAATTCCAAAATATAGAAAGTATTCAAAATGTATTCATGAATACAGCTCAAATTTTAATGTATTTGAATACGAATAAGAATACATGTATTCATAAAATTCAATGAATACTGAATACATGTGAATGCTTGATAAACTGTATTCGAATACGACTAAATACGAATACCCCAACCCTCCCCTCAAACACCCCCGCCCCACCGCCACACCGCGTACCACTCCATCAGTGTCCAAAAACGTGCTACAACAGTCTTTTGTTCTTATGTAAATAAATATATTTTTGAGCAAGTTCAGCACCCACACACACTCACATGATTCAATTTTTAGGGCAGCCAAAGTTGTAAAGTTGCACTGTGAAAATCAGTTTTTTCGGGCGATGTTCATATTGGGGGGGGGGGGGGGGACACAAGCTTGCCCGAAAAAAATGAAACTGCCCTAAAAAAAATCCTTTTTTCGGGCTATAAAATTGTTCTCAAATGCATTTTACTCTACTATTGCAAACCAAGAATTCAAAAATTAAAATATGAAGAACGCCACCCCACCCCTCCCACTCCCAGTCCCCACATCCCCTTATTTAAGATTTGCGTGTGCTTTTGGAAGATAATTGTTTGTAAATATTTACTTATTTGTTGTGTTTAAGTTTTTGAATTTTAATAATAAAAACATTTCACATCAAATTTTAGTCTTTGCTTTTCATTTTTTACATTTACAGTTTTGCAGATGGCGCGACCGACAGCCATCTGTAAAGTTGTGAATTGCATTCAATTCCAAACATACAAGTTTACCGAGATATGAATACGATGTGCAGGTAACGAATGGTCGCCGACTATTGGTAATCACATTTCGTTTTCATATTCCAAAGTGCGTGTGTGTTCGAGACGACTGTAAATTAATTACTTCACCGATGGTACACAGCGAGGTGCGAAGATTTTTAATAATTACCAGTGCAGTCAAGTGTGAAAAAACAGGGGTGACAACTCGAAATTTAATGTCTGACTCAGGCAATAGAAATAGTTCAGTATGAATTTGTCACTCAATTTTTTTCAAAGATTTATTCTCGAAGTAAAGCTAAAATACACTCTAAATCTGTTCTGGAAGCTTTCAAAATTCAATGGGGAAGTTGGAGGAGTTTGGGAGGAGGTGCCCCAACCCGATGGTAGGGGGCACCTCCTCTCAACCCCCTCCCCATCTCGGGCCTACGAGACATGCATGCTTTGGCATATCATGGCTGGGCTGCTAGTGCGCGTGAGTGTCCTTATCCCGTGGTCTGATCCCCCCATCCCCGTCCTGAAGTGCTTCCGGCACCCCTGAATATTAGTCAGTCGGGACTAAAGTTAAGACTTCTTCGAAAAAATTTATTTGTGGATAATTACTATACATATAGTAGTCGCGATGAAACTTCATCCAACACGTCATGTCGAGCAGGCACTCTAAAGTGAGCATGCTGGACCCACGACAGCTTCGAATCGGGAACTACAGACCTCCATTTGTTTGACCGACTGTGTGTATGACATCAGTCCAAATATCAAATATAGTCTAGAAAGAAAGTACATAAATACCAGCAAGAGCAAATTGATATCTCCTGGTTGTCGAAAGTGTCGTTAAACCCCAATAAATAAATTTATAAATCGATATCTGACACTCTAATCCAGACGAATATATCCCTGACTGAAAAATTAGCTAGGAGTTCCAATTGAGGGCGGATATTTTTTTAGGGGTGCTAGGTCGATTTATGCTAATGACATATCCGAAGGCCCTAGGTCTGAGGTGTTGTGGGTATGACACTTCCATTCGTGGGGTTCGGAGGGCTCCCCCGAACCCCCACCAATAGGAGGGCCATAACCACGCCCACCTTAGTTCTACGGTATACCCATCTTATTGGTGGGGGTTCCCTGAGAAAATTAAAAAAATTCAATGCCCTGAGAGTGAATCTGGGGCCCCTCTGGTGCTTTAAAATTTCCATTTTGAGGGTGCACTGCAATTTTTAGGGGACTATGACCATCCCTGCCCACGCCCCACCCCCTGGCTACGTCACTGGAGCTGGAGCCCCCCCCCCCCCTTCTCCGCGACGACCCCGATCCTTACAAACATTGGGTTTGATTGCCAGTAAGATTTGGGTACATTTTTCACACCCGCAGCGTGAACATCCGTTTCTCTTGTTTTTTGTAGTGCAGCGGATTGATTGTTGGTGTGTCCAAGAGACTGGGGGTGCTTTTGCATCACACCAAACGTGTGTAGAAATTTTTTTTTAATGAATATCATTGTGTTCAACAATGTCAGATTGTCAACTGATTTAACTCTCCTCACCCTTATCAGGCCCGTCGGAATGAAATTTATATTGGGGGGGGGGGGGGGGGGGGCTGATGTTGCTAATTTGGGTGAACTGGCTGATACTAAATGGGTATGGGGTATCCAGATGCCGAAGGCATTTGGCGCGAGTGCTGAAGGCACAAGCTTTTTGAGGGGGGGGGGGGGGGAGAGGAGGGGGGGGGGGTACTCCCCCAGAAAATTTTTTGAAAACGGCAATCAAAGGAAGCATTCTGGTAGCTTTTGAAGCAAAAACCTCTCGATTTTTTTAAACGGCAAAAGTTGTTTTTTTAACAAAATGTTTCAAAAATCCCAATAGAACCCCATAACATTTGGGGACGATTCTCACACCGGGCTCACCTGTAGGCCGTGGCCGTATTCCGTCATGCTAAAAAACAGTCAGGCCTTATGGTGGATTCATTAGTTTTATCATTACGCCAACGGTTGTCGTGGTCTTCTAAGCTGCCAATGGAATTGCTCAAAACGTTTGCACATCAACATATGCAGGTGCATGTTATACATTCAGTGATCCGTTCATAATTCTAATCCAGAGGCGTCGGGAAAATTTTCGAATTTAAGATGTAAAAACATGCATTCTGGTTGATTCTGAGCAAATAAATCGTATATTCCTATGACGCTTCGCGTCATCCGACCCGCGAAGAGGCGAGTGGGAGTGAGCACGAGAGGGGGTACCTCCCCCCCCCCCGTCTCGTTGGTGGGGGTCTTTTTTAATTTAAGATGTACAAATATGCATTCTGAGTGATTCTGAGCAAATACATCGTCAATAAGGAAATACGTCAGCTCTCTGATCAATTCAGCGTGATTTCCGAGCAGAATGACAGGAATAGTGAACATGCAATGAATTACTCTGTGGTTGGTTGGGGTTTAACATCGCTTTCCACAATTAGGCGAAAACACGACTGTCAGTTTTATTCGTGGAAGAAAGCCCACATGGAACCCACTCAATCCAGTAATCATTAACAGCAATGTCGGAATATGGTAACCAGTGGGCATCCCGGGTGGAGAAACCACCAACCCAGCCCAGTAAAGCCTACTTTTGACAAATTTGTGGGGGTGGGGTGGGGTGGGGGTGGGTGGGTGGGGGTTTAAATATCTCCCTTACCCCCCCCCCCCCCCCCCAGCCCCCTCGGTTCCGACGGGCCTGCTTATATAAAAATATCAAAATTTCAAGTCGCAGTTTTTTTTTGTATAATGCAACTAGGAATTTATTCAATTCCATCTTATTTGGCAGAGCTTTTGAGCTCTGTCAAACGAGATTCAATTGGTCAAATTCCTTGTTACATTATTGCAAAAATTGTTCTTTACATTTCAGTAGTTTGACATTAGTTGGCAGAGAGTTATAAAGATAAATCTCGGATGGAGCCAAGATTTTCAAAATTCAAAACTCTGTCTCTGGTCTCCTGTTCAACCACTCTGCTACCTTTGGTTGCGCTTTGATTTTCTGGAAATGGGCATCAAGTTTTGGAAACTCCTTTGTTGCTGTTGGGACGAAATGCATCCATTTTTCTAGTGAATCAAACACATAGAGATCAGCCCAGGAAAACTAAAACGAAAAAAATCTTTTTTATAAAATCAATAGATAAATGTTTTTTTTGTCGGACATTAAATTTGGCACAGACAACTTATGCTTTACTCAGTTGTTTCAAAAGAATGTTGGGTGGAAACACCTATTTTTCAATTTTAACCCTTTACATAACATGAAAAGCAGACGACACTTGCAAAACAAAATTCTTGAATAACTATTTTTTTTCATTTTGTGTCTCAAAAACATAGGTTATGACCCCTCTTTGGAACGAGCACGACGAGCACGTTCCAAAGAGGGGGCATAACCTATGTTTTTGAGACAAAAAAATGGAAGAGATAACGAAAATTAATTGGCGATTTTCGTGAATAGCTCTGGCCGGTTTTGACCGTTACGTTGGGTAAAGGGTTAACGTACCCCCACATTTATTTACGAATAATGGGTCTTTTCCAGAAGATTGGGCTTGCCAAAAACGCGATCTCAACTTTTGAGCGGGAAGAAAGAAGCCAAACTACTAACATTTCATGATTTCTTGATTCGTGACGTCACATCTACGAAACTTCAGATGTTGACACATTGTTGGATCGCACGGGATAACCAGATAAAGTTGCGGTGAGTAAGTAAAATGTTCTACGGATAAATTTCATGGAAAGTGCGGACAATGCCAATATACTAAAGTTTAATAATTATTTTTGGACTGAAATCATCCCGGATGCTGATATTGTACCGCCAAGATATTTTATTTGAAGTCAAATATTCAGATTTACAACCAGGACATGAATTCCATCCAAAATTGTTCCATTTTATTGAATGGTTTATCACTTTTACTGGTCGAATGTTAAATTACTCTCATCAGTGATTTAAGTTTTTTTTTTCAAAGATACCATGCCATTAGCGATGGGAGTCTTAGTTTAACCCTTTACCCAACGTAGCGACAAAAAAGCTATTCACTAAAATCGTCAATTAATTTTCATTATTCTTTTCATTTTTCGTCTCAAAAACATAGGTTATGACCCCTCTTTGGAACGAGCACGTCGAGCTCGTTCCAAAGAGAGGTCATAACCAATGTTTTTGAGACAAAAAATGAAAAAAATTAGTTATTCAAGAATTTTGTTTGCATGTGTCGTCTGCTTTTCATGTTAGGTAAAGGGTTAACACAATTTTACTCAAAACTGCTTTGTTAGATTTTCTAAGTAGTGCCTTCTGACACTCTCCAAAAATGTAGCAAAATAATTTTACATAAATATTTTTTTTTACGGTAGAGCTGTGCGGTTCTTCGGCTTTCCGCTTCGGTTCCTGCTTTTGCAGCAAACCTGAAAAACGAACCGCAAGACCCAGCAAAAACCGTCCGAACGGTTTTACTGTATCTGTTCATAAACTGATCAAACTTTCTTACTGGGGGACAGTGGACTAGTGACCACTATGTATTCTCGTCACAGTCTATCCGGCAAAGTGGCGAATATGTCGTGTTCAAATTGTCACATTTTCTCCCTTGTTGACTCGTCCACCGGAGAAAATTGAATTGTGACAATGAGAACACAACATAGATTAGATGAACTTTATTTATTTGTTACCTTAATTTATGTCTTTTTCGGACTGAATAGGTTCAGTAACTTATCCCCTGGAACCCCTAAGAATGATCAAAGGGGATCAGTGGCGGCGCCAGAAATTTTTTGTGGGGGGGGGGGGGAGGGGCAACTAGGGGGGCAGACTCCCATGAAGGGGGGGGGGGGGGCAAATACGTAAAGGATCATATCATTACTTTGTTATGAGGTAGTCCAAACTTGGACGTACCAAACCAAAAAATTATATTACGGACTTTGGGTCCAAGTTTCGACTAAATGTAATGGTAATTAGCGGTCCTCCTTTCAAAAAATGCGTCTGGTGGGTCTGTGCGAGAGAGAGAGAGAGAGAGAGAGAGAGAGAGAGAGAGAGAGAGAGAGAGAGAGAGAGAGAGAGAGAGACACACACACACACACACACACAGACTCATAATGCCCGTCTGTCACAATGCGAAATCCATGAATTTTTTTAGACAAGGGATATGGATAGACATGCCTTTGTTGGCTCATAACTTAATTATAACTTATAAGTATCTGCATCCGAGTCTTTAAATCTCTACTGCCTGGATGTGTTCACCAGCTAGCCTGAGGCTTTGGGCTAAGTGTGTATGGGAAATTATTGGGAATAAAAAAAGAGGTGTGTGTGTGTGTGTGTGAGAGAGAGAGAGAGAGTGACTGAATGTGTTTGTGTGTGAGGGTGGATGAAAATGCATGCGAGATGGTTGGGGGGGGGGGGCAACTGGGGGGGGGGGGGGGGCAAAACCTTCGTTTGGTGGGGAATGCCCCCCCCCCCCCCATGCCCCCCGTAGCGCCGCCACTGAAGGGGATCAAGGCTGAACCCAATGGAAATACTGACAGGAAGGGCTTTTGAGGTGAGTGATGTCGTCCAAACTATTGCGGATTTGTTTTCCAAGTCGAGGAGCTTGAATTGTTATTTACTAAAATCAAAACCTCTCAGGTCTATTCTACGGTTGAGAAAACAACAAGCTTATGTGTATAGTATAAACACCTGAAGTGACGTTCAGCTCTTTTCAAAAGGGGTATGATAGTGGCCTCTAGTACTCGACTAGTTTCTGAAATGACCCCACGACTCCCCATTCCTGGACCTTCACTGGCTGTAGTATATCGTTCCAAAACTCTTATCTCTCATACGTCTTGGACTATTGTCGAATTGTTCCATTCTTCTGGTTTTTACATTGGTGCAGTTTTTAAGTAAAAATCGAACATTGCCCTTCCATCAAACCAGTTCTATGCACTCCTGTCCTTGTTCTGAATTTTTCTGGCATTGTTTACTGCAGTTGTCAACCAGATTAAGGAACGTGAAACAATCACCCAATCATATTTTACATTAATCTTGGATCCGCCCGGATCAGACCACAAAGAGCGAATTTCCCTTGACAAAGTCGACCCAAGTGTGATCTTACCACTCACGATCGTCTCCTTCTCTTCACGTAATACCTCTCTTGGACCATCCGTTGTCACAGAAGCGACGATCCCATATATGATTGAGTGAATAGTCCACAATGTGTGTAGAACACATGCAGCACATTCGACCGTTTTAAACAGCCAGAGAACTTGGTCCCACTACTCGTGAACATTTGTGTTTCTGAGATGGTGCACACATTGGGCACAGAACGTGGTCCCCTGCTCGGTGATTTTCTTAGGATACTCCGACTTCCCTCACCCGTAAATCTGTCCCACACGATATGATTCAAACTGTTGAAAGACTAGTGTCGAGCGACTCTAATGTTTTGGTAACCCTCTGAATCCGAGAGACCCCCTTTTCCGGTCCAGGAATACGATGCGTCATAATTTCATTAAGTAGGAAGGCTGCTAAGTGAATGTGTTGGGTCGATCAATCAGTATTTTCAACGTGCCGCCCCATTAATTGATCTACCTCCATATAATGGATATGGACTCTTCCAATTGCTACCATTGGACTGACATGTAAGATACTAGCTGGGTTCAAAGGGGTAACTCCTTAACGTTTCAGGAAAATGGTTTAAAGGTCCCGTTTTAGCTTTAGTGAGACCAATTCTTTCTTATATCACTAATGAAGATACCATTTTTCTCTCAATGATATTTTCACCTTATTCTGTGATATTCCATTGAAAGATATTTGATAACTAAATGTGTACAAACACCGATGACCATTGCACTCAGTCTCTCGGGGCAGCGTGATCACTTTGTCGTCCGAACTCTAGGGATGTTTCTGTTACGTATCACTTATCTGGCGGAGGCGACAACCGTTACTTATTCCCAGCTCCTTATTCGACATTCGTTATCAACCGATCTTATCGGTTGATAACTACTGTCAAATAAGGAACTGGGAATACGTAACTGTTGTCACGTCACCCTATCTGATAGAATTGCACTGAAAAAATTGGTGTGATTCAGTAAAGACTGTGGAACGCCAATGAGGAACCTGTTCGTTCTACCCGGTGCAGTATATACTCACCCCACTTTTTAAAAAATAACCACTACCCTTTCCATATGATTCCAACCATCTTTCAAAAGCGGCAAACGTTCTAGGCCCTGTTACCTCAAAAACTTCTTTTTTTGCTTCACCCTGAAACATAAATTTCAATCGAGTCAAAAGTCCAACTTGGTACATGTATTTTATACATGAACAGAATCCCTTCATTCGTCTAAAACTGAAGCTTAGGAATACTCATTGAAGCGAGCTCATTTAGCCCGCGGCGACGTGGTGTCATGAGCAGCATTGTTAAGCCAATGCTATATTTTTCCTGTTGTTCAGCATTACATTGAAAAGTTCTTTGGGTAAGGAAAATAATTCATTTATATGTAGATGGCACAACATCCTGCAACATCTACACAATCCCAAAGGGTTTACGTCATAGCGTTATTTTGTAAATATTTGTATAACGTATTTTCGAAAAGTAAAAATGACTGAAGATCCGCACAAATAGCTGCAAAAGCGCTGGCATGAATAAATGTAATAATTTTGTTGTATTTGTGTTGAATTTTGGTGATTAATTCTCAGAACTACCAGCACAAGGACTTGTTTAAACCTTCTGATATATATACTACTCAAAAAAGTAGGGGATATCCATGTTAGTATTTTCGGAAAATGGTATTGGATACGCGTAATTGAACACATCAGTGTGTTACCAAGTTTAGTGTGGATCATGAATGTCACCGGCCAATAAAAACTTCGTGTAGGTTTTTCGCACGAGCGCCGCGTTAATGCCTGTGGGGTATGTTTTGAAATTTTCATTTATACCGGACGGGCTTTTTCGGAGGTCTCGTCGTTTTTTTCTTGGTATAAACTCGTTCACCCACTTCTTGTCTAAATGTTACTTTTGAGGTATGCGAAAACTGACACGTGACGAACGTTTACGTGCCATTGCACGTTGGAAGCTGTCGGAAACAGACAGGCTGCAGTGACTCAAATTCTCAACGTTACTCAATCGGTGATTAGTAGGTTGTGATCACGCTATCGTCAGACAGGCAATGTTGATGACAGACGTCGGTCAGGTCGTCCAAGGACGACAACTGCTAACTAGGATAGTTTCATCCGAACTACAGCATTACGTAACCGCCATCAAAGTGCCTCAGAAATTGGAGGGCAGCTGCACCGAGCGGCAGATGTGCGAGTCAGTGTTCAGACTCTCCGAAATCGCCCACACAGCTGGAATATGTACACTCGACGACCTCAAATAATTCCAAGTTTGACTGAACGTCAAATCGCAGCAAGGCGTAATTGGTGTAGTGCACGGCAGCGCTGAGACAATCGTCAGTGGAGCAACGTCATGTTTTCGGTTGAATCGAGGTTAACTCTCGACTACCACGACAGGCTAAACAGAGTGTGGCGGAGGCGGCGGAAGGAACGATACCATTGCGTAACCCTTAGGCAGCACGGTCGTTTTGGTGGTGGATCGGTTATGGTGTGGGGAGGCATAACCATGACAAGCAGAGCAGCAATACATGCCATCCAAGGGCATGTCACAGGGTAGTACTACCGCGACAACATGTTAGCAGCTCATGTGGTGCCACATACACGACGTCACAGCCGTAGATTCATTTTCCAAGATGCCAATGCAAGAGCACACAGGGCCCGTGTCACTACACAGTTCCTCCAGGAGCAGAACATCACTACACTGTCTTGGCCAGAACTAAGTCCAGACATTTCACCAATCGAGCACATCTGAGATATGATTGGCAGGCGCCTACGACAACACCAACAGCCCCCACCAATGTCCAGGAACTCGCCGCTGTACTACAGGAAGAATGGAATAACATCAGTCAAGCTGATATAGGACATTTGGTGAGGAGTATGCCACGACGGATCCGCGCTTGTCTCGCGAACCGAGGAGGATTTACAAGGTATTGAGGTCTTGGACTGAATGTGGTAAATTCTCTGACTGGCCGTCCATGTCTTCTACAGCTCAGTGCGTGGAATGTGTGCTTGCTAGACACCAAACTATCACTGAAATCATTCACCATATGTCACAGTGCAGTGCCTCAACTGTCTTTTTGATGAAAATATAAATATATTTATTCATATCTCTCACTTTTATCAAATATCTCCTACTTTTTTTTAATAGTATATATATATATTGTAAATGGGGTTGAATAAACCGTGAATAATCTGATGGCAAGGAGGGCAGGTTGGCATGTCAGCCATTATAATATATATATTTCTAAACCCACCGCAACCAGTTGTGGGGGTGGGTGGGGTCCGCCCGTCCGTCCGTCCGTCCGTCCGTAGACATAATTTTGTCCTGAGATTTTCTCAAACATTTATGGACCATTGTCATCGAAATTTGGTATGAATGTTCACCTCCATGGGAACCTGTGCACCTGCGATTATAGTTCCGGTCGGACTATTTTTGCCAGACTTATTCCCCTTTTTCACATGTCTTAGAAGCTAGAATTTTGTCTGGAAATTTTCTCGGAGGTTTATGGGTCGGTTCCTCTAGAAGTTGGTATGGGTATTCACTACCTGTGAGTGGCACCTGTGTATCGGCGATTATAGTTTTGTTCTGTTCTTTTACCAGAGTTATGACCATTTTCGTCTTAGAATGCCTGAATTTTTAATCGAACTTTTTTTTGCCAGAGTTATGTCCCTTTTCGTCTTAGAATAATTAATTTTGTCCGGTGATTTTCTCGGATGTTTATGAGTCGATTACTTTGAAACTTGGTATCGATGTCCACTACCATGGGAACCTGCGTACCAGCGATGATAGTTTTGCTCTGTTCTTTTGCCAAAGTTATGACCCTTTTCGTCTTAGAATGCCTGAATTTTGTCCGGAGATTTTCTCGAATGTTTATGGTTCGATTCCGTTGAAACTTGGTATGGATGTTCAATACTATGCTAACCTGTGCACCAGCGATTATAGTTTTGATCAGACTTGTTTACCAGAGTTATGCCCCTTTTCGTCTCAGAATAATTAAGTGTTTCTGGAGATTTTCTTTTGAAACTTGGTATGGGTGTTCACTACCATGGGAACCTGCGCTCGAGCGATTATAGTTTTGCTCTCAATCTTTTTTGCCAGAGTTATGTCGTTGGAAACCCCGCTAGGAATGAGAACGCGCTTCTTAACCCCCAGTTTTTCCCAAACTGCGGACCTCAATAGGACCCTCTTGTTGTTTTGATCGGGGCCGATGCATGGGCATTTCTCTGTGGAGGACTGTTGGAGGCGCTGGCTTCGATTAGAATCGCACCAGGCTCTAGTTGCGGTGTAAATCGAGAGGGACGGGGCTCAGGTCTGTTACACATCCCAGGGCACTATCTATAAATTTGGAGAATACCAAGTAGATTACCCCTTTCCATAACAAACAGTCAGAAAAAAACCTGATGATAGCCCATATAACAAAAACATTTCCCTTCCTTTTTGGGAAGCTTTGTGGACCCCGATGGGTGCAGAATTTGGGGGGTCCGCACAGAACCATTGTGGTTAGCAAGACACCTACTGTTTATTTCGGGGATGAGCTAATTAATCCTTTCTCTACAATAGATTACATAGCGCTGAGAAGCTCAAACACCAGTGGCAAGGAAGAAGCAACCAGCTAGATCAAAGAACACGGATCCGCAAGGTCACTCAAAAACTGTGTGAGTGGGGTGTGCTTGACGTTTTCTGTTTCATTTATTGGATTTCATGTATGTCACAAGGTACTATATCTTTTTTAAATGTATTAAAATTGTTATTTTCAATGAAGCCCTGTTGATTGTGATTTTTGCTGAAAAATCACTTGCCTCTTCAGGATAAGAAACACCCCAACAAAAACGAAGCAGGCGGTTTCGACACGGTGATACAAACGTTCATGTATGGATTCAGGTGACACCCCTTGAGTCTAGCCTGAACATGCGTTGTGGATCTATTTTTCCCAGCAACAACCATGCCCCGTTCCCGGCCAGCCCAGAAAGGACCAAACTTGTTGCATCGTCTGAGGGTGGGGGCGGTGGGGGTTGGCTCGCTTTGCGGATCCTCTCGAGCTTGTTGTCGTCCATCTCAACCTTGCCTAAGTCCTAACTGACATGTTTTGGGTTTCACTGTGAGCCCCGCCTCCTCGAGCCCCCGAAACGGCAACCAAGAGCTGCCGTATGCTCCGTCTATGTATTTGTTTTACAGAATATATCGTCCACATAGTGGGAGATATCCCGGAAGTTGGCCAACAGCTTCCACATCATCCTATTAAAAGTGGCAGCAGCGTTTACCATGCCAAAAGGGAGCTTACTGAACTGGTAACAGTCGTCCGGAGTCGTAAATGCAGTCATATGTCCATCTTCTGATCTGACTGGGATCTACTCAAATCAATCTTACTAAAATACTAGGCCCCATTTTATTATTCTAACCCATGTTTGTTATTTAGACCCACGTCGCTCCCATCACCGACGAGAGTAAAAGATTACATTTTGCCACTCATTGTACCGCTGTCTGATAACCTCGACAGCCACCTACCCGTCAACACTATCAGTCAGACCAAGGCCCATTCTAGGACTCACACAAAGCCTTTAGTGATATATGACATACCCACTCTCCATATCTCCGATATATTTAAGTTAGACAAACCTGACAATGGCTAATGAGACTATGTACAGACTTAGAGTGGGTCTTTTTGCGCCGATCGCTCGCCGTGGGGGACACCACATAAATATCTCGATTTAATGGATGTAATTTTTGCTAATCTTCTCTGCAGTCTTGGCGTGAAAGGCTTAACCCTGATGATACTACAAAATTTATGCACGACGTCAGTATTGGAAATACATTCAAATGCTTTTAATGTCAATTTCCGCTCCCGTGGTCTTTCCCCTTTCCAACAAGTACCTCAGATACCGAGAGCAGGCGCTCAGCCGCCATGCAAAGATCTTTCTTATTCCATTGTTCCTACTTGGGTTCGGCGCCTGTTGCTTCTGTCCGGTGATATCGAGATAATCCTGGCCCACAAAACTATTCAACTCTGTCAGCAGAATCTCATACCCACTCCGTCCATGATGTCTCTCGCTTAAACTTAAATGGTCTGATGCTGTTACATCTTAATATTCAAAGCTTGAAACCAAAACTCGACATTTTACGCGCTGAGTCTCCTAGCTACGATATCTGCGCTTTTACTGAATCGTGGCTCAGATCTTCTGATTCTAACTCAGATCTTGAAATACCCGGATTTCATGAACCGATTAGAAAGGATCACGCGTCAAGGGGAGGCGGTATAACCATTTACTTAAAAAATACGATTTCCTTTAAACATCGGCCTGACTTGGAAACTGATAATGTTGAATGTATATGGCTCCAGGTCAACTGTGGTACCAAAAGTTTCTTGCTTGGGACTTTTTACCGTCCCCCAACTCCGATGTTGCTACATGGGATCTAATCGCAACATCCATAGAACGGGCACTCGATGCGAACACACTGCCAATCATTGTAACAGGTGACTTTAATGATGATCAGCTCTCAACTCAGAATGGGCCAATCCAGAATATACTGCAGCAATACAATTTATTTCAATTAATCAACCAGCCAACATTTTTTACCGAAACTTCGTCATCATTATTAGATTTAATAATTACAAATGACCCCCCAAATTATAATGTCGCAAAGTGTCGGAGACCCTTTTTATGCCGAGATGGTTCGATATCACTGTCCAGTTTTAGCAAATCTTCAATTTCCCAATAAACGACCACAATCTATCAGACGACGTATATGGCTCTACAATGAGGCAGACTTCGATGGTCTAAACAACAGTCCACTAGGGAGTAATTGGGATGATATTATTAACCATGCCCATTCGGCCCAGGTCGTTGACCACTTTGTATCTCACTTGGAAAATTTAGCATCAAATTTTATTCCAAATAAATTGATTACAAGCAGACAGAATGAACCCCCCGTGGATGCACACTGAAATTCGGCGACTAATCAGACAGCGGAAGCGCCTTGACGGGTTGGCAAAGTCGCGAAATACTCCTCATGCATGGGAAAGGTACCGCCGTAAAAGAAACGAAACCACATCACTCATAAGACAATCAAAGGCAAAATATTTCTTAAGAATAGAGAATACCCTCAACTGTCAGACAACACCCTCCCATACTTGGTGGAAAACACTGAAACTACTCATAGGCAAGAAAACGTCTGTCATACCCGATCTCTACCATGATGGCTGCACTATCTCGTCGTCTACTGCTAAAGCTGAGGCCTTCAACGAATACTTCTGTTCTATCTCTAGTATTGACGACTCTAACACCCCACTCCCACCTATTTCGTTTAGCTCGACACGCCCTCAACTCTCCGAAATTGTACTCGAAGAAAAAGATATACTAGAAGCATTACGCCTGCTAAAAGTTTCCAAAGCTTGTGACCCCGATAATGTTAATCCAAGGGTACTGAAGGAGTGCTCTAAGTCCTTATCGAAGCCACTTACACAAATTTTTAACCGTTTCCTCATTGAACGTTATTTTCCACCCCAATGGAAAAGAGCGAATGTTTCACCGATATTCAAAAAGGACTCCCCAAATTACGTGGCCAACTATCGACCCATATCTCTTCTTAGTTGCATAGGTAAAGTCTTCGAAAGATGTATTTTCAAGAAGGTATTTTCCTTTCTCGAATCTAATTCTCTCCTGACTCAATTCCAGTCTGGGTTTATTCCAAAAGACTCAACAGTACTTCAACTTTTCGAAATATACAATACAATCAGCCAGGCTCTCGACGAAGGCAAAGAAATGCGATTCGTTTTTTGTGATATTTATTATTTATTTATTTATTGATGTTTAAGGTCACATATTTATGCACAATGGCTAAGCATGACCGTGACAGTTTTACGGGTGGAGGAAGCCGGAGTACCCGGAGAGAACCACCGAGCAACGACGAGCAGCTGCCAGCGTTTTTTGTGATATAAGCAAGGCTTTCGACAAGGTGTGGCACAAAGGATTATTACTAAAATTACAAAAAATAGGCATCACAGGCAGTTTGCTAGAGTGGTTCAAATCATACCTGAATCAAAGCCAACAACGCGTTGTTATCAAATCAAACTCGTCCACATGGAGAGCAGTTTCTGCAGGAGTTCCTCAAGAATCAATATTGGGACCTCTTCTCTTCCTAATTTACATTAACGACATCGTGGAAGACATTTATGCGACATTCGGCTCTTTGCGGACGATACCTCCCTCTACGTTATTGTAGAGGACCCAGGCCGAGCTGCGGAGATTATATCTGATGATATAAGAAAGATCGAAAGCTGGGGGGATAAATGGTTAGTGGACTTCAACCCCCATAAAACCGAATCAATGGTTATCTCGCGCAAACGTACAGAAACCACACATCCTCCTCATTTAATGTCTGGCACATGTATAAAAGAAGTCGCAGAACACAAATACCTGGGACTGACCTTCAGTGATCACGGGGCGTGGGGAAATCACATATCCAACATAATCTCGTCTGCTTGGAAACGACTGGGACTCATTAAAAAACTCAAATTTTCTCTTGACCGTAAAACCTTAGAGAAGATATACTTTGCCTTCATACGTCCTATACTTGAATATGCGAATACAGTATGGGACAACTGTACCGAGGGTGAGTCCATGGAGCTGGAGAAAGTCCAAATAGAGGCTGCTCGAATTGTCACTGGGGCGACGAGAAGCGCCAGCAAGGAATTGTTATATATGGAAACAGGGTGGGAAACACTGCAATCTCGTAGGGAGAAACACAAATTGATCCAATACTTCAAAATGTATCATCGGCATGTGCCTCGCTACCTTTCTTCCTTAATTCCGCCATTGTCATCAGCATCACATGAATACTCACTTCGTGGCAATAGAGATTTGTCTGTACCCCCAAGTCGTACAGCATTACATCAAAGATCATTTATACCATCTACTACCCGGCTATGGAACAGCTTACCAATAGTAATCAGAGAAAACAATTCGATTACAAACTTCAAATCCCATATCAACCGAGAAAAGCCCTTTATACCCAGTACGTCTTACTTTAATAAGACGCGCAGAACGCAAGTACTCCATTGCAGATTGCGCCTGAGGTGCAGCAATCTCAACGAGGATTTATATAACAATCATTTAACAAGCAATCCAGACTGTAGTTGTGGCAATCGGGAATATACTGAACACTACCTTTTTAATTGTCATCTGTATACAGAAGCAAGGCGCGAAACTCTCGATCGCCTTGCATATCCCATCGACACGAACATTCTCTTATCTGGAAATCCGCTCTACGATGCTCAGACTAACCAGAGAATTGCGAGTTGCCTCCATGACTACATTCAGGAAACTGGTAGGTTTTAGTCATAACCATTCAACGACCCTGATACAGGGCGGGCAGAGGGCAGTTAATCTACATGGGTTGAAATATTGTGCCCCTCCTCCTCCCAGTCCTAAAATTTTTCTAGAAGGTACCAGGTTTAATGGGAATTTCACCCCTTTGTTTTTAGTGAATAACTTCTCTAACTAGTGCGCCCAGTTTGGGTTAATACTTATTATTACTGGTAGGTGTTCGTCACAACCACCCAGCCACCTAGATACACGGCGGGTAGAGGGATGTTATTATGCTCTGAAATATTGTGACACTTCCCCGTTCCCAGTTCAAAAGCTGTCGAGCAGGTGCTTGGTTTAATGGTTTAATCCTCCCCCCCCCCCCACACCAACCCCCCCCCCCCCGCCTTCGGTGGTCAACTTCTAAAACTGACTGCGCCCAGCTGGGCTAAACACTAACTAAATACTTAATTATATACTAGTGGTGTCCCATCTTACGGCAGCAAGTTTGTACATAGACTTCTTGAGTCCTAGCTACCTTATCTCACCCAATTCTTAACATCCAAAGTTTTGTGAGGGCTACTTCACTTTGATATGAGGGGTGTCGGTCCATCATAATGCGTTCGAGATTTACTGATTAAAAATGTGGACCCATCACCGTGCGTTCGAGATCTGCTGATTGAAAATGTTTCTGTGAAAATTTTCGGTCAATAGATTTCGAACGCATTGTGATGAATTCACAATCAGGTGGGACTCGAGCTGATTGTAAATCCATCATAATGCGTTCGAAATTTACTGTCACCCTTCGTAGCTATATTCTCTTTTCTGACGATGAAAAACATACGAGTTTGAATAACATACATGTGGCGTTAGTCCTCTCATGGCTTATCTAACTCTTAACTACCACCGCAGTTCTGTCATCAACAGGTCCTGTCTTAATACAAACTCACACAAATATCTATTCTTCTCAACTGTTTTGATTTTTTTATCCTATTTTTTTGTCCTCTCCCTTTTCTTTTCTCTTTTTAAATCTTTTTCACTACTTATCATTCCCGAACACAGGAGTATCCCAACTAATCTTTATGTAAAACACTTTTCTCGTCTTGCTGATATATAAATATTGTGTGCAAATACAACGGAGACAGCTCACATAAGCATATGCTTGCTGCTGAATCCATTTTCCGTTTTTGTTCTATATATATCATCTGTAATTGTTTTCTATTATTGAGTCTATTGAACTCGGAAATAAATATTGTTTAAACTATACTAGGCCCCCGTAGACTTGCCAGTATGTCGTTCATATTTCCCATGGGTTCATTGTCAAACTTTGCTTTTCCGTCGAGTCATCTAAAGTCAATACAAAATCACATACTGCTGTCCTTCTTAACTAAAACAAGGGGAATTGGAATGCTCGATTACTCCCGTGTCCAACATCTTCATCTTCTCCCTCATTTTCACTCTCTTGGCGTAGGGGGAGGGGTAAGGTTGAACGTGCATCGGCTCGGCAGGGCAGTAGTGAGCTCGATTGTGTGCTCCTCGAGGTCTGTGGTCCCAGAATGCTCAGAAAACACATCGCTGAATTCCTTCAGCAAACCCCGGGCTTGGAAATGCTCCTTCTCTGATAGGTTGTCACAAATTTGTCACATCCCTGTACGTCTCTGTCCCGATTATCTCCCCCAGCTCTAATAGATTATTATCATCAACGAGACCACGACACCCGTGTCGATTCCGTGGATTGGAGTTACCTTGCCATGCTGTTCGCGAGGGTTCGACTTTCTCTCTTTCCTGGTACAGCCTCAGCAGGTTGACGTGGTATATTTGTGCCTACCCATTTAAGTCCACCCGGTAATCCATTGTCCCAGTACTTCCTTGATAGCGTAAGACCCCTTCCATTGTGAAAGCAATCTATTTTGGTCGGTGGGTAACAGGACGGTTGGGGAGCGCGGTGGCTCAGTTGGCAGAGGTGCAGGCTGCAAGCCGAGAGGTCCTCGGTTCGAATCCCACCTGCGGCAACCGCGTTGTGTCCTTGGGAGAGACACTTCCTCTCCATTGCCCGCGTGGGGGCACGATGACGCCGTGTACTAAGGCGTACTGCACGTAGATGGTGCGCATGTCTTCAACCAATCTAGCCCTGCCTGTGCTGCAGTGCGGAGTTACGATGTTGGGGAGCTGGCAGCTGCTCGTCGTTGCTCGGTGGTTCTCTCCGGGTACTCCGGCTTCCTCCACCCGTAAAACTGTCACGGTCATGATTAGCCATTGTCCATAAATATGTGACCTTAAAAACCAATAAATAAATAAATAAATAACAGGACGGTTACCTTCTGATCTACCTCAAACTTCCTCTGCTTCACTCTACAGTCATATAGGGATATTTACATAGACTTTCCCGAGCCAGGTGCCATCTTTCCTCCAGCTTGTTTCGGAGGTCCAGCACATATTGGCTGTGTTACGTATTGGGGATGTCTCCTCCTCTGTCCAAAGGTCATTGAGTACTTGGATTGGGCCTCTCACCGTGTGTCTGTAAAGTAGCTCAAATGGAGAGAACAATTATAGGGGGTGATGAACAGTTGTTTCACCGCAACAAACCGGCACACCTCTTCCGGCATACCAGAGGTGAATTAGGACCCCTGATCCGTCAGAATCTCCTTCGGGAAACCAGTCTGCTAAACATCTCGAGCGAGGTTTCAGTCACGCACTCCGTCTCAATTTTGAGAAGAGCGATTGCCTCGGGGTATCCTGTGGCATAATCCACCACTGTCAGAATATACCTATTCCCTCTTTCTCTTTCCGACACTTGTTTAATCAGACCGATTAAGTCCACTCTTACCCTATTAAACCGTTCGTTCACCAGAGGCATTTCCTCTAACGGAACTCTGGGGACGCTATCTTTGGGTGCAGTCTTCTGACATAAGTCGCATGACTGACAAAATATTGTGACATCCCCTAGAATACCAGGCCAATGGAAACTGGTTGTGATGCGGTCGAGAGTCTTCCTCGACTCCAGGTGCCCTCCCACAACCGATTCATGCGCTAGGGTCAGCACCTGCTTCCGTTATTTTACCGGAACCATTATTTTCTTCACTTCGCTATTCGACCCACCCTTCTGTCCTTTATACACCCGATATTGACTCTTACCCTCTCGTAGCTACTAGCCCACTACTTTTGGCTAACTCCCAGGCCATGTTCAATATTGGGTCCTCCTTTAGTATATACATAAGGTTTTCCTCTTGGGCGTCTCCACACACGTGGCCTCCACTTCGCCAATGAAGAATGGGGTGTCCACCCTCAAAAGGGGGAACCTCCGCACCGTCCAATCTATGTATGAGCATACACATGTGATCGTGTCCAGTCATTTGTTCATCACTATCGAGTGCCTGTTTCACAGCCACGCTACTACACCCCGTGTCTCGTAGCACATGGACTGCTCCCGCCCTATATAACCCGGACATATCGACATCTCTCCTTTTTCATGATCGGATGGGCGCTTCTCGCACATTCCACTAATTATCGAGATCGTTCCTCCCCATTCCAACCTAAGATGTCCAACGTTTATACACCACCGCAGCGGGCTAGCTTCGGGCCCGATTCTTTGGCACAGTGCGGGTATTGTTCTCTTTCCAGAGGACTGATTAGCATTATTGCCATTTGTTCAGTTTTTCGGGGACGGGCCCCTCCTCCCATTCTTTGATGGGTCGCCATTTGATCTCCCCACCACAGCTTTCTGCCAACAGTCCCTTTGATCTCCCCACCACAGCTTTCTGCCAACAGTCCCGGTCCTGGTGCCCCTGTAGCGAGTTAACTCCTTGACTCCCGATCATGGGGGGTTGACCCGGTCACTGCCCGAGTCTGATTGTTGGGCTCTTACAGGTGCCTTCGCAACCACGTTACCCCCACATTTGGCCGGCCTACCTTGTGTCAAACTTCCCCCATGAGCCTATAAATACTGCTCAGTCACCCTAGTCATTTCCTCCATACTACCCTGCATCCTCTCCCTAAAAATACAATGCCATCTCGGGGGTACACGACGACATAAATTACTCCCTGATAAGTAGGTTCTTCAGGAAGCGAAATGACTCTTCAATTCCTGGTAGTTCGACCCAACTTACGAAATATCATGTGGCCCTTGACACGAACTAGTACACACTTTCACCCTTCGCAGCCTCATACTCTCTGAATTTCGTCCTAACCCCTCCTCGGTGAGCTGGTACCTATTGAGGACAGCCTATTTCAGCTCACCGTAGTCTTCAGCTTAGCCAGGGGAACTGGGAATGGTCGTTTCTCGGAGAAATAGATTCACGCTGCGTATTCAGCCTAGTCTAAAGGAGTGTCTGAATCCGTGCGTGAAAGTATCTCTCACTGAGTCAAATCCGGTAGAAATCAGAAAGCACAATCAACAGGGCTTCAGCGAAAATAACAATTTTAATCCTTTTGAAAACATACAGTAATTTGCGACTTACACGGAATCCAATGAATGAAACACAAAACATAATCACACCCCTACCCACACAGTTTTGGAGTCACCTTGAGGGCTCATGTTCTCAGTTGTCATGGTTGATTTTTCCTTGTCACTGGCGTTTGATCTTCTCGGCTCAGTGTAGTGGATATGGTCTCTGTTCTCCTTTTCACGAACATTTTTCCTTGTCACTGGCGTTTGATCTTCTCGGCTCAGTGTAGTGGATATGGTCTCTGTTCTCCTTTTCACGAACATATAACGGAATGTCACCCAATCACTGCCATCTCACGGCCACTAACGTATTGTCACTTTACTGGACGCCTTTACTCTTAACAACTGCTACTTCGAGGGGTAACTGTTTCACTCTAGCTGCTTCAGACTAATGTTAATACAGGCAAAGCCTACGCTGTCTATGTGTGGCTTGCTTTCTTTCACAGGTAATACCATCTACCTGAATGCCAGTATTCGTGAGCTCTCAGAACTTGTTCATCCTATTTAGATCTTACACTCTTATATGCCCACTGACTTGGCCCGCGACTGTTCCTACTATAAATACGAGCTATGTGGCTCTCCTTAAATTACAACGAGAGCCTATGTTTTCGCACTGAGTAGGCAACTCCTCTAACCTACAGCATGGGCACGGCCCACAGTCTTACACGCCTTGAGACTGGAATTTAATTTTTGAGAATACACCTGACTCTTATTCGGTTGCAAGGGCATTAGTTCATACCATGGACGTAGCTAGGAGGTTTTCAATGGGGTGGAGGGGTGTGGATCTATGAAACATCCAACCAGGAATGGATGCTTAAATGGGTGTCCCCCTTCCCCTGTACCCCCATCCCCATTTTTTCAAAGGTGGGCTCCAAATGACTTCACCAGTAGATTTTAGGGCATTCCGAGAATATTTCCATTATATGTTAAGATTGTATATAAGTAACAGAATGTTGTTTATTTTGAAATTCCCACCTCTGATATTCCTTAAATACAAATTAAATATACACAAAGTATAAAGCAAAATGAAGGTTGGGATGTATAGAACACGAAACACACATGTAATCAACTCATAGAGTTGACAGCAGGCACCACTGGTTCCTGGAGGTCTGCTACCGTATTCGTACCCGAACTGATAATTTAATTTATCTGATAACCATAGAGTATAACAACCGTTGTATATACTTGAAGTATATACAACGGGTGTTGTATATAATTATAATTTATGCGAACGACCTCTAACCTCTTTCAATTCCATTTTCATTCATTCATTCATGAAACATCGTTATATCACAGGGAAGGTTTTAATTGTACGCTTATTGCACTTTGTCAAAATCCTCTGATGGTGTCATTTCTTATTTATTTTGCTTCAGTAAAGGCAACCTAAAATTTTGCTTCAAAACATTGTAGAAATTACTTGAATGTTAATAGTAATTAGTATGCGGCGACTGCTAACTATTTATAGTCACGGCCTCGATCAAAAGTACTCGCGGAAATGCGCTAATTAAAAGTTCGTCTGCTCTACCTGAAAAAAAAAAACACTTCGTAAAAATTGTAAACAAACGCAAAATTATTTGTTATATTGGGACTACAGCATAAAACACGGAAGAAAACTGGAACTATGTCAAAAAAAGAATAACTCTACTGAAACACCGTTTCGTTACTGTTAATAAAATAGTTGAAATTTATTTTGTTCCAGCGCAGTTACATGATGCAAGAAGTGCAATCGCACTTTACAATCGCCGTCATCGATTTTGTAATGTAAGGGACACAACTCTATGCGTCTTGTCCTATTTCTTTTGTCTCGTAGACTGGTTTTCTTTGGAGGCCCGTGGGAAGCATATATAAGTCGGGTAGACGCACGAGACGGGTGTCTGTTTGTTATCAGATAAAAACAATAAACATATAGTGTGTTTTTATATCTGTGTTATACAACTCGTTGAAATATGGTTTATTTTTTCTCGGCGAAGCCTCGAAAAAATAAACCATATTTCAACGAGTTGTATAACACAGATATAAAAACACACTATATGTTTATTGTCTATATATTTCATGAGAACAACTTGTGGTCAAATGTGCTTCACATATCCAAGAACAAAGCTAGGGTATCAAAATTCTTTAAGACATAGCGACAGAGCTTCATGGGGGTAAATTCCAAAACCTTCGCTTTTTTTTACATTCCAATGTACTTTCGATTTCCGTAAACGTCATCGGACGGAAAAGGTATCGATATACAACGCCTTCCAAAATCAAATAATGAGAAAGATCGCCTTAATACATCATACTATTATTATATAGAGACTGCACAGTTGCCACATTCTAAGCAAGGTATCATGACACCTGTTGAAATTTCTTAGAATTACGATTTTGTTTTTCGGTGGAAATTCGTGGTATCGAGTGATTTGCGCATGTCCGTCAAACATGGAAACCATCTTCAATAAAAAATGCAGGCAGTGTTGTCCTTTTCCAAAATGCAGTCCTATCGCTGCTTTCGAAAGTGTTTTGAACACCTAGCTTTGTTATTGGATATCTAAAGCACATATTGCCACAATTTAAGGAATATCAGAGGTGGGGATTTCAAAATAAACACTAGAGACTTGTAATTTGTCGGACAAATTACGGGCTTTCCCAACTTTTTAATGTGAAAAGGCAGACTGCATATAGCAAAGCAATGTGTTTGAAATTAACCCTTTCCAAAATGATAGAAAAAACACCCAAAGTTGTCCATTTCTGTCCTTTTCAAATAATACTCTTTTTATAGTCATCACTGTCCTGGAGTGTTAAATGTTAGACTAAAACATGAACAGCAATGTTCCTCTATATGTGCAAAACAGTTTTCGGCAAACCGACAAATAGTTAGTTAATTAAATAGTCATTTCAACAGAAATAAAGTTGTGTGGGTTTGGATTTAATGACAGGTGAAATGAGAATACATGTAGAATGCAGTAAAATTCATGAAATTGAAAGGTTTTTTTCTGGATAATGCTGTCACAAAATGTGTTGGATTATGTGTGACACCAAAACTTATCACAGAAAATTTGTTTGCTATAAGACACAATCCACATACGTAAAAGAAAATAGACTATTTCAATTCTGCCCAAGGAAACTGGGTACAGAAAAGTACGAAATTAATCGGAAAATAAATTTTGTCTGACGACATTTTCAAATGGTACTCTCATTCTCGCCAACATTGTGCTTGAGGGTTAAATCTGAGATTAAAAGTAAAAAATAGCTTTCTTCTATAATTATTGTTGCATCTCTCCTCACCAAAATAATTTTTACAATAGCCTTGCAATTAGACAAATTTGCCCACAAAGTTAGTCAATTTATATCAGTTTTAGCCAGTAGGGGTTAATTTTGAAAGATTTGTGTGGTGATTTTGATGCATCATATTATGCACTAAATGTGTGGATATCAATCAGAAACTAGGCGCCAGATAAGAGGCATGGAGGAATGGTGTATCTTGGTATTTGAATGAACATGTACAAGTTGAGGGTACTTCAATTCAAGGCCTGACAACTGGGTGAGGGTTAAGGTTTTGAATAAAACAAATGCAGCAAAATTGTTCTTGGATGAATGCCCTATCTTCTCATTGGAAATGTTTTGAGAAAATATGGCTCCAGTGTTGAGAAATCTCATGTAAAAGTTGGCGAAAATAACAATTATTCCGACAGTACCCTTATGGGACGTCTCAAATTGCTAAGGGTTAAACTTTTAATAATGACACATAAAACAAAATTTGTCATACTCTGACTGCTGCGTGCAGCCATAGAAAACATTCAGCACTCAATCAATTACAAATGGTGTAAACTCCCCGTGGGAACCCCGGGAAGTAAGCAGCACTTGTTTACTGTGGTAAACCAGTTCCGCTTTACTAGTAAAATAGGACCCAGTCACCAATGCTTGGGGTGAAAGTCCTCTAAAATGGGCAACATGTTGATCAACGATTGACTAAACTTGACTTCATCTCCATGTTGTGTCACGATTAGCCATGGTGCATAAATATGTGACGTTAACCACCAACAAACAAACAAATGGTGTAAACTGTCTCTTAAACTTACCAAATTCTGAAAAGGGAGTTTTTGTTGGGCGGTACCTTCTTTTATGCAACCAGAATGGGCATAGGATTCAACTTTATAACCAAACTTACAACAGCAGATATGCTTGGTAGTCAGTTGTGAATACGGACATGCAAAGTGTTTGCATTTAACTCATTCCAAAATGATAGAAAAAAACAACCAAAGTTGTTAGCTCACCGAAGGGAGCTTAACTTATCAATTGACGTCCGTCGTCGTCCGTCGTGAACTTTACATTATCGACTACTTCTCCCAAACTACAGGATCAAATTGAACCAAATTTGGTGTGCATGTTCCCTGTCATATGTTAATTCAAACTTGTACAAATAAACATGCCGCACCCACATGGGGCACCACAAGGGGCATAACTCTGATAGCATCTATGAATTTCTTTCCAAAATTCAAAAAAATCTTCTTCAGATCCACCCGACAGAATTCTTTCCTATTTAGTATACATCATCTCTAGGGGGATCAGATTCAAGTTTGTTCAAATCGGCCCCCTGGATTCATATTTGGGCTCACTATAGAAACCCGAATTTGAACTTAGTGTATTTCAGGCTAATTTCTTAAAAAATCTTCTTCTCCTGATCCAGCAGGCAGAATCTTTTGATATTTGGTATGCAACATTGTGGGGTGGATCTGATTCAAGTTTGTACAAATCGCCCCCCTGGGTTCATATTTGGTCTCAGTATAGGGCAAATTTCTTTAAAAATCTTCTTCTCAAGACCCAACAGGCAGAATCTTTTGACATTGGGTATGCAGCATGCTTGGGGGGGGGGGGGGGGGAGATTCAAGTTTGTTCAAGCCAAGTCCCTGGGTTCATATTTGGGCTCACTGCGGAAGCTCGAATTGTAACTTAGTTCAAACTGAGAAATTTTCTTTAAAAATCTTCTTCAGATCCAGCAGTCGGAATGTTTTGATATTTGGTATGCAGCATCCTTAGGGGTGAGATTCAAGTTTGTCTAAGCCATGTCCCTAGGTCCATATTTGGGCTCACTGTGAGAGCTCGAATTGTAACTTCGTTCAAAATGAAAAATTTTCTTAAAAAATCTTCCTCTTCAGGTGGAGCAGTCGGAATGTTTTGATATTTGGTGTGCAGCATCCTTGGGGGGGGGGGGGGGGGAGGCGGAATTCAAGTTTGTTAAAGCCAAGTGCCAAGTCCCTGGGTTCATATTTGGGCTCCCTTTGGAAGCCCGAATTATAACTTAGTTCAATATGAGGAATTTTTCTTTAAAAATCTTCTTCTTCCGATTCAGCAGTCGGAATGTTTTGATATTTGGCATGCAATATCCTTAGGGGTTGAGATTCAAGTTTTTTGAAGCCAAGTCCCTGGGTTCATATTTGAGCTCACTGTGGAAGCCCGAATGATAACTTAGTTCAAAATGAGGAATTTTCTTTAAAAATCTTCTTCTTCAGATCCAGCAGTCAGAATGCTTTTGATATTTGGTATGCAGCATCCTTAGGGGGGGGGGGGGGGGGGGGGGGTAAGATTCAAGTTTGTTCAAAACATGTCCCTAGGTCAATATTTGGGCTCACTGCGTAAGCTCGAATTGCAACTTAGTTCAAAATGAGGAATTTTCTTAAAAAATCTTCTTCAGATCCAGCAGTCGGAATGTTTTGTTATTTGGTGTGCAGCATCCTTGGGGGGGGGGGGGGATTCAAGTTTGTTAAAGCCAAGTCCTGGGGTTCATATTTGGGCTCCAGAATTATAATATGAGGAATATTCTTTAAAAATCATTTTTTTAGATCCACCAGTCAGAATCTTTGGATATTTGGTGTAATCTTTTCTTAGGAGGGGCAGGTGCAACTTGTTGAAATCAATTCCCTGGGTTCCCTGCGGGAACCCCGGGAAGTGAAGCATTACTTGTTCACTGTGGTAAACAAGCTCTGTTTCACTGGTAAAATAGGACCCAGTCACTAATGCTTGGGGTGCGAGTCCTCTAAAATAGGCAACATGGGGTATAAACGATTGATAGACCTTAACTTTATCTCCATGTTGTGGTCATGATCAGCCATTGTGCAGAAGTATGTGACCTTAAACGCCAATAAATAAATAAATAAATTCCCTGGGTTGATATTTAGTCTACCTTGTCAGGTGAGCGCCCTCAGGCCCCCTGGGGCCTCTTGTTTAATTTTGACATTTTCAAATGGTACTCTTATTGTCACCCTCACTGAGCTTGAGGGTTAAATTTAAGATACAAAAACAAACAGTAAACTCTCTTCTGCAATCATTGTTGCATTTATCCATACCCCCAAAAAATTGTTACAACAACCTTGAAATTAGAAAAATTTGCCCTTGAGGTTGGTCATATTTGAGGACAAAAATTCTATAATCATATCATTTTTGGCCAATAGGGGTTTATTTTGAAATATTTGTGTGCAGATTTTGGTGTATCATATTATGCTCCAAATGTTTGGAAAATTTGAGATACATAACTGTAAACAATTCTGAGACTTTTGAATGATGAAATTTTGATGGTTTTGGCAGACAATTTTGAAAATAAGCATTTTCTCGAATATGACGATACCTCATTTCACTAGATTTTCTAAAAATACACAACTTTACCAAATTTGGTTGAAATCATATAGCTTGTTTTTGAGCTAGGTTGAAAATGGTGAAATTTTGATGGTTTTGGCAGAATATTTTGAAAACAAGTGTTTTCACAGACATGACGATACCTTATTTCACTAGATTTTATGGCATTACATAAGTATGCCAAATTTGATTAAAATCGTACGGCTTGTTTTTGAGCAATGCAACAGCCAAAATTGATGCCGGAAAAAAAATAGAGAAGAAAATTTTTTGAAAAAGAAGAATAACAAGAGTCTTTCCCAAACTGGGTTTGGGAAAGCCTAAAATTCCATGACTTGTACAGTACCTTAAGACTATATAATTAGATGACTGATCTTATCTACACTTTTAAACTATCAAAGTCGTAAAGTTAAGCTATCACCTTGACACCATGAGAGTAACCCACTTTCAAAATTGTTTGCTCCTACTCACTTTTTTAGTGTAAAATACATGTGTGAACCTCGGAAATGTATTATGAGGTCATAAAATGTGATTTCCAGCAATTCTATAGAAATGCATTCAATGATCCCTGGGTGACCTAAGTGACATTTGCCCCCATTTTGGACCCCCCCCCCCCCCCCTTTCCCATTCAGTTTCGACTCATTTTGGTATTGGTACTGGTACTGGGACCGACGTTCTTGCCATGTTCGAGATATCAGAGGGGCCCACTTTCAAAACAGCTGTACGGACACATAAATGCTCCATGGACCTGAAAAATATAGATGACCAATTACTTCTGACTGTCTGTCAGTATGCCAAAAAGCAGTGAGATTGTAAGATTTGTATTCGAATTATTGGGCAGAAGATCAGGAGAAAAAGAAGAAGAAAAAGAAGTAGAAAAGAAGTAGAAAAAACCCCAAACATACACACAGTCTAATTATTGACGTTTTTTCTCAAACATGTTTTAGACTGGTGTTTCGATAACTTACCCGGGTGTCAAAACGATACAAATTTAGTATCTCAATCCGAAATCTGTCGACAAAAACCTCTTGTTTGTCGGAAAAGTTTGTGTTTGCACCCCTACCGGCTGAAACATACGCCCCCACTTGAGCATGGCCATGGACGTCACATTTGTGAACGATATGGGGAGACAACCAACGTACATTACCTTATTCTCCATTTTCATCTGCAAGACCCTTACTGATGCATCATGAAAAACATCCAAATTTTCCCTATGAGACAAAATTTTCAAGAGGTAGTTTCTCAGCCCCACTCTTGGCAAGTGTTCGTTGACACCAAAGATCATTTTTACACATCAGTGCTTTTAAATGTTTGTCAGGCTGCTTTTGGAAGACAAAAATAATCGCCTCGTGATTCTCAAAATACGACACAGAAGAATCGACCGTTAAACAAGGTGCTGCTCTACGGGCCCCCAAAATACTGTGTTCTGTGTGATCCACCACCACCCCTCCCCTAACAAGATGCACAGGTTTTGTGAGGAACGTGGTGCCATTCTGGTTAGAGCATTGGACTTTGGACAGCAAGGTCGGCGATTTGACTATGACCAGCGGTAACTGCGTCCTTTAGTAAGGTGCTTAATACAATGACCATATGGGGGCACTGTAGCACTGTGTATAGTAAAGAGTACTGGACTTCTATATTTATAATGTCCACTTGCCTTCAACCACGGTCCTTTAACCCTTTACCCAACGCAGACGATATCAAAATTTATTATTTTAAATATCATTTTTTTAAATGTTTCAAAAATTTCAACAAAACCATATCATGTGACCCCTTCTACGAGCTCGTTCCAAAGAGGGGTCACATGATATGGTTTTGTTGAAATTTTTTTTAAAATAGTATTTTGTCTGCTTCTGAATTTGCATATTACGCGGACTGGTGTGGCCCTTTCGTTGGGTAAAGGAGTTAAACAACAAGGTCGGCGATTTGACTGTGACCAGCGGTAACTGGGTCTTTTGGTAAGGTGCGTAATCCACAATGACCACGTGGGGGCACTGTAGCACTGTGTAATAAAGAGTACTGAACTTCTCTATTTAAAATGTCCACTTGCCTTCAACCACGGTCCTTTAAAAAAAGCACCCTATTCGAACCACACCGCAACCAAACAAGTAATCACATTTTCTTGCATTTTTTTTTTGCAGTGTGTGTTACGGTATTGGTATTATTAGTTTCTCAAACTGCTTGTTCGATGAGATTGTAATCGTTCGTTATTCTCGAAATCTATAGTGGGTGGATTACTAAACAGTGTGCACCCTTGTGGTGGCACCAAGCTCCAAAGGCGTTACTATAATGCTGGGCTGTTATCGGTTTCTTTTACTACTGGTTAAGAGAAAAGCGCAGTTGTTGGATATTAAGAAAATGCATACACGATGCCTAGTTGAACACGGGGGTCATCTGCGGGCCCACAAAAATATGCACCCATTTGGTGTAACACAGCTCGAAAAAAGGACTTGAAAAGGTATTTATACTTTTAGGTTATATGGACTATTATCGTTTCTTTGACTACTTGTTGGGAGAAATAGTCAATTGGCTCAGCATTCACCAGTGTAACAGACGGTGGCTTTCTGAACAGGGTGGTACTCTCCAGGCCCCCAAAATATGCACTCATTTAGATTATTTTATTGCCACACGACTCTCAAAAAGGGTTTTCCCACTGTTTGCTATAAGGGGTATTATTGGTTTCTCAGTCTACTTGTTGCAGGAAGGGTCATTCGGCCTAAATATCTCCAAACTTTATAGATGGTGCCTTGGAAAGCATGGTAGTGCTCTGCGCCCTCTCCCCTAAGATATGTACTCTAAATAATTGGTTCTAACATTTTTGCAATACGGTTTATTAACAGTTTGTCTGATTTCTTGTTAGATGAAGGGTCAATTAGCCCGATGTTCCTAAAATGAACAGCCAGGAGTCTTACTAACCATAGTTTGTGTTATGCGGGCTCCCCAAAATTTGAACCCTCCTGGGGCTACAAAGCTCCCAAAAATGGTACCGAAATGTTTTTGGTATATGGGCTATTATCATATTTTCTGGCTATTTGTTAGCGAAAGGGGCAATCTGCTTGGTATTCTCAAAATCTATAGATGGTGCCATTGGAAGCACGGGGGTTCTCTGCAGACCCCCAAAATATGCACCCCTTTTGTGCCACAAGGCTCCCAAAAGGGGTTCTCTCATTTTATCTGCTTCACAGTCTATTATCGAGTTGTCTGAAATCTTGTTAGGGAAAGGGTCAATTAGCTAGGCATTCCAAAATAAACAGTAGGTGTCTTGCTAACCACAGTGGTTCTGTGCGAGCCCCCCAAATTTTGCACCCTTCCGGGTCCACAAACCATTCCCAACAAAAAGGAAGGGAAATGTTTTTGTAAAATGGGCTAGTATCAGTTTTCTGGCTGTTTGTTAGGGAAAGGGGCAATCTGCTTGGTATTCTCCAGATTTATAGATGGTGCCTTGGGAAGCATGGTGTTGCTTTGCGGGCCCAAAAAATATGTACCCCTTTTGTACCGCAAGGCTTCCAAAATGGGTTCTGTCATTTTTTGCTTTACAGTCTGTTATCGGTTTGTGTGAAATCGTGTCAGAGAAAGGGTTAATTAGCTCGGTATTCCCAAAAGAAACAATGGATGTCTTGTTAACCAAGATGGTTCTATGCGGGCCCTCCAAACTTTGCAGTCTTCCGGGTCCACAAAGCATCCCAAAAAGGAAGGGAAATGTTATGTTATATGGGCTATTATCAGTTTTTCTGGCTGTTTGTTACCGAAAGGGGCAATCTGCTTGGTATTTTTCCCAGACTTATAGATGGTGCCTTTGGAAGCATGATGGTGCGCTGCTCCCCCCCCCCCCCAAAAAAAAAAATATGCACCCTTTTTGAGCCACAAGTCTCCCAAAAGGGATTCTGTCATTTTTTTCCTTTACAGTCTATTATCGGTTTGTGTGAAATCTTGTTAGAGGAAGTGTCAGTTAGCTCGGTATTCCCAAACTAAACAATAGATGCCTTGCTAATCAAGGTGGCTCTGTGCGGGCCCTCCAAATTTTGCAGCGTTCCCAGAAAGGGTTCTGCCCATTTTTTTGCTTTACAGATTATTATCGGTTTCTGTGAAATCTTGCTAGAGAAAGGGGTCAATTAGCTCGGTACACCCAAAATAAACAGCAGATGTCTTGCTATCCACAGTGGTTTTGTGCGCTCCCCCCCCCCCCCCCCCCCAGTTTTTGCAGCCTTCCGGGGTCCACAAAGCATCCCAAGAAAGGAAGGGCTATTGTCAGTTTTTCTGGCTGTTTGTTAGCAGAAGGGCAATCTGCTTGGCATTCTCCAAATTTATAGATAATCCACCAATCAGAATCAGAAAAATCTTCTTCTTCAGATCCAGCAGTCGGAATGTTTTGATATTTGGTATGCAACATCCTTGGGGGTGAAATTCAAGTTTATTCAAGCCAAGTCCCTGGTTCATATTTGGGCTCCCTGTGGGGAGCCCGAATTATAACTTAGTTCAATATGAGGAATATTCTTAAAAAATCTTTTTCACATCCACCAGTCAGAATTCTTTGGTATTTGGTTTACAGCATCCTTACGGAGGTGAGAGTCAAGTTTGTTCAAGCCAGTTTATTACTTAGTTCAATATGAGGAATATTCTTTAAAAATCATTTTTTTAGATCCACTGGTCAGAATCTTTGGATATTCGGTATAAGCTTATCTTAGGAGGGACAGATACAACTTGTTCAAATCAATTCCCTGGGTTGACATTTAGGCTACCATGTCAGGAGAGCGCCCTCAGCCCCCCGGGGCCTCTTGTTTGCTTTACAATCTATTATCTGTTTGTATAAAATCTTGTTAGAGAAAGGGTCAATTAGCTCGGTTTTTCCCAAAATAAACAGTAGGTTTCTTACTAAACAAGAGTTATTAGATGAATCATACTCTTAGAGATTTTTTTTAGACAATATATATATTAGAATGGCTAACATACCGGTATGCACTCCCTATCTCCCTGCCAGCTGGTTATTGCGGACGGACATACAAGACAACTCGTGGTTTATAATCATTAGATGAATTATATTCAGGAAATAAAAAATAATAATAAATACTGAGTAAAAAATAAAGTATAATAGAAACACAAGTGAAAAAATAGCATAAAGGATGAAATATAATAGTTCTAATGTTGCATTCTTTGTGGACAAGAAGTCGTGCAAAGAGTTTAATGACACTGTTGTCCACCCAACCGTATACAATTTGCTTCGGCTTTCAAAATGGCACGGTGCTACCCGAGAATGTCAAATTGAATGGTGACGGACGATTTTCTTTGTGTTATGTTGTGCTAACGAGCCTGGTTTATTGAGAAAACACGCTAGTTTTTGTCTTTCGACATTTTAAAAAATGCCAAGGTTAACCGAAGATCAGAGGTTGCGTGCCATTGGTATGCATGAGGCTGGGATACCTCCAAATGAACCTCGCTGCTGAGTTCGGAGTCACTGTGGCCACTATTTACCGTCTCATTGGAAGCTATAGAACCACTGGATCAACTGCTGACCGACCGCGTTCAGTCGACCAAGAGTTACGACTCCTGCACCAGACCGACACATCAGGACGTCTCACTTGCGGGATCGCTTCCTCCCGGCGACGAGGACAGCAGCAATTACTCCTGGTAGAACTAACAATAGAATCAGTGCACAAACTGTCCGCAACAGACTCGATAAACCCGGCATCCGAAGTATGCGTCCATACCACAGACCAATCCTTACCCAACGTCATCGTACCGTCAGAATGGAATGGGTACGTCAGCGTGTTCGCTGGACTCAGCAGCGTTGGAGCACAGTTCTTTTTAGTGATGAATCACGATTTTATCTACGGCGCGCTGATGGAAGGGAAAGAGTGTATCGCCGGCGAGGAGAACGGTTTTCCGATGCTTGTGTGCGGGATTGCGACAGTTTCGGTGGGGATAGTGCAATGGTTTGGACATGAATTTCCTTGCACCATCGAACGCAGTTGATCTTCATCGATGGTAAGCTGAATGGACAGCGATATAGGGACGAAATAAATTCTCAACGCTGTTGTTGTCCCGTTGTTCAATGCTAACGTCGCACTGCAGTTATCCCAGCAAGACAATGCTCGATGTCACGAGGCGCGTATCTGTCGTGACTTCCTTGAGGAGCAGAGCATCGAACGTCTTCCCTGGCCCTCACTTTCTCCAAATTTGTCGCCAATTGAGCATGTTCGGGATGAATTGGACCGTCGAGTATGACTTCATGATCTTCAGACACTAGTCGATTTACGTAATGTTCTGAGGCAGAAGTGGAACGCAGTACCACAGGGTGACATCCAGAGACTTATCAGGTCCATGTGCCGTCGATGTCTTGTCATCCAAGAGGCAAACAGTGGACATACACGCTATTGACTTTATGTGTATACTTTTCATTTCACACGATGTCTGAATTACGACGTCCCGACGTGACGCTGGCAACAGTAAGAACATGAAATTATACAAATTCATACAGCTAGACTCGTAATATGAATTTACAATAATTTGTTTGGGATTAAAGTCGATAATACTAAAAATACTAAAAAAAATGCACCTCAAAGTTTATTATTCTTTCTTTTTTGATTCAGTATATATACTATTCAAAAAAAGTAGGGGATATCCAAACTGACGTTGCTATTTTCGGATATTTTTGGATACGTTTGATTGGACATATCAATATGTTACCAAGTATAGTGTGGAAAATGAATGTCGCGGCCCACGAAAACTTCGTGCAGGTTTTTCATACGAGCGCCGCGTTAATGTCTGTGGGGTACGTTTTAAAATTTTCATTTGTACTGGACGGGCTTTTTCGAAGGTCTCATCGTTCTTTTCGAGGTATAAACTCGTTCATCAATAGTTTCTGGTCGAAATGTGATGTTTGAGGTATGCGAAGACTGACACGTGACGAACGTTTACGTCGTTCCGTTGGCATGTTGGAAGCTGGCAACAGACATACTGAATTGGTTCAAATTCTCAACGTTTCTCAATCGGTAACTATCAGGTTGTGGCCACGCTACCGTCAGACAGGCAATGTTGATGACAGGCGTCGGCCAGGTCGTCCAAGGGCGACAACTGCTAACCAGAATCGTTTCATCCGAACCACATCATTACGTAACCGCCATCAACGTGCCTCTGAAACTGGACAGCGGCCGCATCGAGCGACAGATGTGCAATTCAGTGATCAGACTATCCGACATCGCTTACACAGCTAGAATTTGTACGCTCGACGACCTCGAATAATTCCACGTTTGACTGAACATCACATCGCAGCAAGGCGTCATGATTTCCGATGAATCGATTTCCACGCTCGACTTCCACGACAAGCGAAACAGAGTGTGGCGGTAGCGGAGGCGGCGGAACGAACGATACCATGACGTAACTGTTATGCAGCACGATCGTTTTGGAGGTGGATCGGTTATGGTGTGCGAAGGCATAACCATGACAAGCAGAAGAGCATTACATGCCATCTAAGGGCGTGCCACAGGGCAGTACTGCCGTGACAACATGTTAGCAGATCGTGTGGTGTCATTTGAGCGACGTCACGGCCGTCGTTTCATTTTCCAAGATGACAATGCAAGAGTACACGGGGCCCGTGCTGCAACAGAGTTCCCCGAGGAGCAGAACATCACTACACTGCCTTGGCCAGCACTAAGTACAGACCTTTCACCAATCGAGCACGTCCGGGATATGCTTGGCAGGCGCCTACGTTAACAGCCCCCTATCAATGTCCAGGAACTCGCACTGCCCTGCAGGAAGAATGGAATAACATCAGTCAAGCTGATATTGGACGTTTGGTGAGGAGTATGCCACGCCGGATCCGCGCTTGTCTTGCGAATCGAGGAGGATTTACAAGGTATTGAGGTCTTTGACTGAATGTGGTAAATTCTCTGCTGAACGTTCATGTCTTCTACAGCACAGTGCGTGGAATGAATGCTTGTCAGACACCCAACTATCATTCAGCAGATGCCACAGTGCAATGCCTCAACTGTCTTTTGGATGAAAATATAAATATATTTTTTCATATATCTCACTTTTATCAAATATCCCCTACTTGTTTTAATAGTATATATTATAATGACCGGCATGACAGCATGCCCTCCCTGCCCTCCCTGCCACCAGGTTACTCACGGTTTATCCAATCCCTATATATATAAACCTCAAAGCCGTATGGGTCTTCAATTTATATAGTATAGTGCTATAACTACTAACACCTTAATATACTCAAGGATTATTTATGTAGAACGAACTAGCTTTCGGCTTGCGCCTTCATCAGGTTCAAGGCAATGCAACTCACAAAAAGTACGTTAGAACACACAGATACTCAAAGACGTCATGATCTACACGACGTCTGTTTGGAAAAAGTTCAATCAAGCCATGATGCCATGAATCAATGAATCAAGTGTCATTATTAAAACCACCACCGCATAGAATTCATCAATAAATTTTTGTTCGGCGATTCTCCGTTCTAACAAATTATGTAAATCACCCCTCTACACCTGAATTCTCGTATCAGACACAGAAGGTCCGGGTTTATTAAAGTGGACCGTTGACTGCCGTGCATTTTCAACGTTACGTGACAAATACAGACATTGGTAAATGTGCTAGTTACACCACGTGTGGAATCTGGATCGCGCGTGAAAACGTCATATGAGACGCATTGACTGGACGTTGCGTCTCAGTAACGTTATGACGTGAATGAAAACCTTCGACACAAAACAGCAAGAAAGTAAACAGAACTCCGAACCGGATAGTTCTCTTATAAATATTAGCTTCATTCAATTCTAGTTCAATCGTGGTATAAATACAGAACACAACTCCCAGGTAGAGAACGGAGGACTGGAATCAACGACCTGGGTTGGAGTTTTTCTTGCATTTCTCGCGCGCCTCCGGCTCATTGATTCCACTCACCTGTACGCCACCCTCGTTGTGTTCTATCCTAGCTTGATAATTTCTACAGTACATCCCATGTATACCTGGGCTAAAAATGCGCCCGGGTAGGCCTGATGTGTGATTATTATATAGGCTATATCTTACAGTGTTGAACTCTTTGGAGCGCGAAAACAGACAGGCCCGCGATAGGGCGGCGTATAGTATTACAGGGATTACCAGTTAAACAGGCATTGCGATGTTGGCGACTTCATGGATGTCGCATTTTAATCCCATTTAGTAATTTCAGCCCGCAAGCATGCTGAACTATAAGTACTGAGTAAAACATTTGGAGTTGTCGCACCCTCCCCCCCTCTCCTATTTTTTTCACGTGTGACTGCACACGCAACAGGAGCTGAATTTTGTAATCGCACAAAGTTAAAAATAACTATGTTTCAAAGTAAAATGGAAATATAAAACTAACCCATAGCCAACATTTTTTAAACCATCAAATTATTTGAAGATTGCTTTCTTCGGAATGATGAACGCATAAATCATGCTATAAGAAGCTGATATCTTTTTTCAGCCTTTTTTGTTTATTAATTTGTAAGGAACTACACACAGAAAAGGTTAGAAACTTTAAACAAAAATGGAAATATGAAGACCTCTGTCTACCAATAAGAATTTAACATTATTTTAAAGAGTATATCCCAGACTATTTGACCATATGAACGCACATTTGTTGGAAAAACAATTTTGGGTGAAAAATAAGTTTTACGTCTTTCTCTCATTGACAGCTACAGTAAATTGGAAACATAAAATTACTTTGTTTTTCGCGTATGCGCATCCAGGTGGATAGAAATATTTGCACATGAAGGCAAGTTTCAACTTCCTCTATGTGCTTATCTGAGCTCAGATTGTACACAAGCCTGGGGTGCGACGGAATGTTCCTCTGTGGCTCCCATGCAAGTTATATTGTCATCACTATGCACCGTGTCATAACAGCCACTGACACAAAAGATAATCAGTCAACGTTTCGACTTGACATGTAAAATACATTCATACAATTTGCAGACACACTTGCTTGGACATGTGTGGAGGACATTTTCAGCTCCCCTAATAACGCACCTTAGTATTATGTACGCACAACTTTTGTACTCGCCATGTATAGGCAGAGATGAAGAACCGTATAGTATCAGGCAAGAAGAGTTATTAGGATGATATTTAGAATATGCCCATAGAAGCTCGGTGTACCAAATGTTCACCACGAGTGAACATTTGGTACACCAAGCTACCAAGCTACTTTATTTTTCCCATGATCGTCAGATTATTAAGAGTTTAAATGTTAAATAATACAATATTCAATATTAACATATGTGAATCTGTTTTTGTTTACATGAGCACCGATGGGCGGTATTTCCACTGTCAATCTTATCGGCGGAACGAAATGGAAAAAGAAACGCGCAATCACGGGGCCTTTTTCATTTTAATAACACAATAACATATTTCGAGTTATGGATGCTTTATTAGCATGAGACAACGCATGTTTGTTAATTTTTAATATCGTATGAGGTAAACTCATTTAAAACATAATAAACAATTGCCGCTTTTATTCACTCTTCGCGAGTCGACGAGCGATAAATTTAGACAAGTTTGCAACTTTGCATTCAGTTCGAGGTAACCCTTAGTCAACTTGGATGTAGTTCCATTGTCAGGAATGTAGCGACAGGAGGGGGGGGGGGGGGGTATATTTTTCAATAGTTGGAAATTCAGAGGTCAAAAATCAAATAGTTGGAAATTCAATAAATTAACATTGTTCATGAAAAATATTAAAATTCCAACTGAGAAGTTTTGATTTTTTATTTCCAACTGGAAACTTGAGTTTTCAAATTTCCTACTCTAAAATTGACCTGGCCTCAAAATTTCGACTCTGACATCAATTCGGTAAATTATAAATGATGGTTTTTCCGTTTCAGGACTAGTGGAACTTTTCAGAAGGGTTCATAAACATATCAACAAAACCATATCATGTGACCCCTCTTTGGAACGAGCTCGACGAGCTCGTTCTAAAGAGGGGTCACATGATATGGTTTTGTTGAAATTTTTCGAAAAATAATATTTTTTCAGCAGCTGTATTTGCATATTACGCGGAGGGATGCGGGCAATTCGTTGGGTGAAGGGTTAAAAGATAAAACCCAGCGCTGCAGTGCAACCACCTATCGAAACCACTCACAGTTGGAATTTACACCGGTCCGGTGCCCCCCCCCCCCCCCCCCCCCCCCAGCTGAAACCCTCTAGCCACATCCCTTTCCACTGTAGGTGGAAATTTTAACTATTGAAATCCCACTGCTGACGTGTTCACCACAGACACACGTGTCGTACCCCGGTTGGTGTATAAGCTACATTTATGTCATAGGCTTTTTATATATATTAGAACAGGTAATCATGGTATAAAAGAGTATAGATACCTTTCGATTTTCGTCTTTTTCAAATATAAATTTAAACAGGGCTGTGTTTAGATCAGCACACGCTCCAACCACGGTGCCGGCTTGGAATCTTTCAAGACTATCCTTTCCATCTAAACCTGAGAATGCAAAATATAGATTTCATAGCAGGTACTATCGTTATTCATTTATTTATTTTATTAGGGTTTAACGGCACTTTAACAGCCATGGTCATATCATGTCGATGACAGTTTTACGGGTGGGGAAGCCGAAGTACCCGGAGAGAACCACCGAGCAACGACGAGTAGCTGTCAGCTCCCCAACATCGTAACTCTGAACTCTGCACCGTGGCACAGGCAGGGTTAGATTGGTTGAAGACATGGGCACCATCGACGTGCAGTACAACTTAGTGCACAGCGCCATCGTGTCCCCATGTTGGCAATCGGGGTTAAGTGCCTTGCCCAAGGACACAACGCGGGAGCGCAAATCAGTCGCTGAAATGGTCACCCATCGAACTACTGACCGCGCTCGACATTGCTTAACTTAGGTGATCTGTCGAGAACCGATTACCGCGTCGCCACCGCGCCTCCGTACTATCGTTAATCATGCTGAGATAAAAAAAATTAATACCTTTTAAAAAACTCCCAAAGAATGACCCAGAATAAAGTAAAAAATAATCGAGAGAACATGATGTGACAGCACTTAGCTTTCATATTTCATGATGAATTTTTACGCTTCTTAACATCAGATTTGTTAGCTCCCTCCATTCTAATTCGCGCAGTGTCATTCATCTTATCACTAGTAAACAGTGTGCAGTCAACCTCAAAATCCACTAGAGTTCTAAATAAACATACCCGTATGTTCATTAATTTTCAGAATATTTACCGCCCTGTATGAAGTTTATTTGGGCCTGTATGTTTATTAAAAATACCACCAATTTCAAGTGAATGCCTTACATTGGAGACATATTATGGGTACTTTAGTCTGTTTCAGACTCCTAACTCACACATGACTGTTACCTGGGCTTTAAAGCCCAGGCAACAGTTCTGTATGGGTTAGGGGTATTACAGAAATGACAGTCTCTCTTAAAACTTTATTATGATTTTCCACCCTGTACTTTTATTCTGCCCTGTACTTCTATTTGTATTCCTCCGATTTTCCACCCTGTACTTTTCTTCCGCCCTGTACTTTTATTTGGAACTCACGAGTAAACAGTATAGGAAACAGTGTGCAGTCAACCTCAAAATCCACTAGGAAACAGTGTGCAGTCAACCTCAAAATCCACGAGTAAACTGTGTAGGAAACAGTGAGCATTCAACCTCTAAATCCACTAGTAAACAATGAAGGAAACAGTGCAGTCAACCTCAAAATCCACTAGGAAACAGTGTGCAGTCAACCTCAAAATCCACGAGTAAACTGTGTAGGAAACAGTGTGCAGTCAACCTCAAAATCCACTAGTAAACAGTGTAGGAAACAGCGTGCAGTTAACCTCAAAATCCACTAATACACTGTGTAGGAAACAGTGTGCAGTCAACCTCAAAATCCACTAGTAAACTGTGTACGAAACAGTGTGCAGTCAACCTCAAAATCTACTAGTAAACAATGAAGGGAACAATGTGCAGTCAACCTCAAATTTCAATAGTAAACTGTGTAGGAAACATCGTGCAGTCAACCTCAAAATCCACTAGTAAACAGTGTAGGGAACAAAGTGCAGTCAACCTCAAAATCCACTAGTAACCAGTGTAGGAAACAGTGTGAAATCAACCTCAAAATTCACTAGTAAACTGTGTAGGGAACAGTGTGCAGTCAACCTCAAAATCCACAAGTAAACAATGTAGGAAACAGTGTGCAGTCAACCTCAAAATCCATTTCGAGAACGTGCTGCTTGACACAAACTTGATATAATACATAATGCTGACGCCTCAGTAGCACAAAACCTTAACATTTCTTCCCATTCTGATAACGATTGTCAAAATCCACTCACCCGAACAACCACGAATTAATGTTACAGCTGATGAAATAGACGAATTTAACAGTGTAGGAAACAGCGTGCAGTCAACCTCAAAATCCACTAATACACTGTGTAGGAAACAGTGTGCAGTCAACCTCAAAATCCACTAGTAAACTGTGTAGTGAACAGTGTGCAGTCAACCTCAAAATCCACAAGTAAACTGTATAGGAAATAGTGTGCAGTCAACCACAAAATCCACTAGTAAACAGTGTAGGGAACAATGTGTAGTCAACCTCAAATTCCAATAGTAAACTGTGTAGGAGGCAGTGTGCAGTCAACCTCAAAATCCACTAGTAAACTGTGTAGGGAACAATGTGCAGTCAACCTCAAAATCCACTACTAAACTGTGAATGGAACTGTGCAGTCAACCTCAAAATCCACAAGTAAACAATGTAGGAAACAGTGTGCAGTCAGCCTCAAAATCCATTTCGAGAACGTACTGCTTGACACAAACTTGATATAATACATAATGCTGACGCCTTAGTAGCACAAAACCTTAACATCCCTGCCCATTCTGATAACGATTGTCAAATCCACCCACCTGAACAACCACCAATTAATGTTACAGTTGATGAAATAGACGAATTTAGAGAAGAACAAAAGAAAAAAAAAAACAAACAAAAAAAAACAACCAAAAAAAACCCCCCAAAAACCCCAACCCCAAAACGAGAAGCTTTTTGGACCAATACACTTAAAACCTTCTGGACATTTGGTAGGATCTCCATCAGACCTTTCACTTTAATACACACCAGAAACAGCAAAATTGTACCGTAGCCGACGAATTCAAGTCAACCAACTCTAAATTAAAACGACTTTTACATCTTCGACCTGTCAGCAATAAAAAACAACAAAAGCTTGCGTAATATCACTGTAAGTACTAAACTGGTACCCACCAATCAATCACATCAATTATTGCCAATCAGTTTGACCAGTTCCTAAGCTCAACGCTTAGTTTACGTTGACGTATTTTATATCATGTCTGAAACACATTAGCGCTAAAAAAATATTATTTAAAAACAATATTTCAGTGGCTTATTACAAGAAAACAACCTTTCAAGAAGTGTATATGCCAGTACAGGTACGTCACCATTACCTTAAGCGCGCGCACACACATGCGCACACTCCCGCATGCACAATGGTTTGTAGTGTTTGTCAATCGGGGATAGAACACAACAAGAGTGGACAACACTACAACGGGGAACTGGAATGGTCGACCCAAGTTGGAGTTTGTCATACGAGCGCCACCGAAAGCCACCGTGATATACTGGAAAACCTCTTACAAGGACCGTTGATTCCTACCCCCCCTACCCCCCCCCCCCCCCCCCGTAATCTATCCGAGTGTGTTCTATATTAATCTACGATTAAACGTAAACTGACTTAACGAAGCTTATATTTTTAAAGAAAAATATCCCATTCGCCGACCTAGTTACATTCCTGCTTGAACTGTTTTGTGTCGAAGCATTTCATTCAAGTCATAACTTCTCTCAGATGCCTTATGACCATTCCGATGTGTTTTTCCTTAACGTTTTTTCGCGAACGTCTGATTTCACGCGTGGTGTACATTTATCATTGTCTGTATTATATCGCGTAACTGAGTTCAAACAGTAATCATAGTATAATAATGCATACACACATACCAAATACGTAAAATGTTTATGTTTTAACAAGTAATAAAATTTATGGAACTGAAAGTTTTGAATTCTGAATATTTTTCACGTTTATTGTATTAGCAGAAATGATTGGTTTTCAAGAACAAAGCATTCAAAGCGTCAAAATATATTTTTGCCTACACCGTATCGTATTCTGACTATTTCTTGGGCACTTATACCTATGTTGTGACTTCTGCCCCAGCATTCTGTCTAGACCTATCTGCTTCTCGACTCGCCTAAGTATTCATCCCAAGACCACACCACTTTTTCCATAGCTCCTTCGGACGAGTCCAAGAGTCAGTAGGGCAGTGATTTCAGTAATTCATACTCTAACGACTCGAATCTTATCGAGGAGCGCTGTCAAGGTATAGGATCTAAGAAGTCATGCGCAATCACATTTCCGATTCCTAACAACGACATGATTGCCCATGCTGCCATTTGGGCATACAAATAACTTCTCTTCCTATGCATGCCCAAAATAATTCCACCTGAGGAATGTGAATTATATCTGCTGACATTTCTGCCACTGATGCCATCAGACCACGTGTTCACGCTGTTTTACATTTGGTGCACTTCCTTTCACTTGATTATAAGGTAGGCTTACATAACGCTAAGAAGCAAAAAATAGTCGTCAAAGATAATTTAACTTGATATATTTTAATGTATTCATCCCTTCAGAAATATATATATAGACTATACGCTACTTACTTGCCACACTGGCAATGTGTCTTGCAATCTCGACACTATTGGGGTATACGCAGCCGTCCTTGGTGGTGAGTATTGGTAGTTGTCCAAGAGGAGTCTCTGGAACAAGAAGAAAAACGAATGGTCTTGAAACCGAATCACAAATGCATTATATGTACAAAGACTCCATAAATATAACCTTCAAGTGAGAAAGAACAATTTTATGGGACAAGGGAATCTCCTGAAAGTACTTTGGCTCAGTTGTTGAGCCCATCACCATTCTCACACGCACGCTCCAAACTTAACATAAATAAAATACTATTGTTTCCCCTGCATCCAGATTATAGTTTTCGATGTTTAAGGGGAATGTAAACAAACAATATGGAGAAAATCACCAAATAGCACGTTGGGCAAAGAGGGTTATTAATTCCAGTTTGTAATGTATGTTTAGTTCATTTGCCTTTTATGCAGTGAAAAATATATCCCGAGAGCAACAGTTTTGTTTTTATGAATTTCAATATATTATAAATTCATTTTTGATTAAAAATGATTTTATTATATTCTAGCCTGTGAATTGTCGCAAATTATGTAAAAGTTATCTCTCGATATCCATCGACTCGATGGATATCGAGGAGTATCCCTCAGTAGCTTCCTAAATGACGTCACGCTGCGCTGCATCACGTCGCCTTGAAGAAACAAACAGCTGATCTTTGTTTTTTTAAACGTACGCATTTGGGGTCGAATTGGGCTGAATATTGTGCAATAAAATGTCCCGTGGGATATAATAAAAAAGAAGATCTACTCCATTTTAGTCAGTATTCGGAATTATCTCACGAGTGTGGACCTGAATGTTTTATTTTTCGCGAACGCTTGCGCGAGTAAAAAATAATTCTTTCAGGTTCACACGCTTAATTTTTTCAGTACCTTCCTAAATGACGTTACACTTGGGCGCATGACGTCGCCTTGAACATCGCCTTGAAGGAACGACCAACAGATCTTTGTTATTGTCTTGAAACTGTTTGCAGTCGAATTGGGCTGAATGTTGCGCAGTAAAAAGTCACGTAGCAAATCTACGTTATTTTAGTGAACATTGTGAATTATCTCATTCGTGTAGACCTGAAAGTATTATTTTAAATAAAACTTTCATGTCCACACTCATGAGATAATTCCCGATATTCACCAAAACAGCGTAGATATCCTCTATTTATCCTGGCATACATTTTCACCGTGGTGACGTCCAACATTGACAAAACCAATATCAATGCTTCTGTCCTTTTGTGGCGTATATGAGCCGAGGCCTGAAAATTCGAAATACTGTGTCACACTGTGTCACAAAGAAATAAAGTTTGAAAGTTTTGAAAGGGTTTTAATGAAGTTGATGTAAACAAAATCTGTCATCCTGGTGAAGCGAACTCTTTTTGTCTAGAAAGGTGGTGGGTCATTTTAGTTTGTAATGTTTTCTATAACAGTGTTGAACTCAGTACAAGTACCATTGTGTTGAAAACGACTTGGTCCAAGGAACACTCAGGTATGACCCAAGAAATGTGATCTGAATAAACTATGTTTTTCAAGCCGCATGGTTTGAGTGTACACAAATGCCATTCAAATACACCAGTTGAATTGAAAGAGAGATATTACCTATTATTACCCTTTTAAAATTATACAAGCTTTCTGATTGGTCAGTAACCACTGCATCGAGTGCGGTACATTTAACCCCAACGGGGTGTACGAAGTTCAACGGGTTGTATGAGAATATCATGTGACATGTAAACGGGATGTACAGACATTCTATTTCACACTTTGCCGATTTCCCTTTCACCCATCGCCTCGAACATTTTCGTCAGTAATAATAAACATTCAGACTCACAAACAAAATGAAAACAATATTGTTTCATGAGAATATTCCTAACACTTTAAATAAAACGTGAACATACCCTGAACGTCTGATTTTACTGTCGAGAAGAGTGGTTCTGTTGTGGTGTTTGTACACTACAGATCGTTGCGGATTCGAAAAACATGCAATCTCCTTATATGAACTGTCTCTTCTGTGAAACTTATTAAAGCGCTTGTACCAGTATGAATATAGTGTCCACATTCTCCTAGATGTACAATGCTCAACTCTATCGAATAAAACACTGGTAATCAACTTGTTTTCCACAATAATAACGACGCGTCATTTCCTAACGTCCTTTAACTGAAATCTCCCAAATGTTTGAGTTCAATCGAAGGGAAATAACTCCATATCAAATATAATTCTTTCGTCTGCTTGTCAAAATGTCTCTTAAACGCTTTCATTTTCATTCCGACGAAGAGATGTAAATAAAAAGTTTACCGGTTGACATTTTCAAGTTGTTATAGGTTTTTTTTAATAAATATTTTATTTCTGTAAACAGAAAAGGGTTTAGCAAACAGGCTATGCCTATAAATAGCCTCACCATACATCAATAAACAAATCATTATTTAAATGGTTCAGGTGCAAAGGAAGATGGCAGGTATATCACTAACAAAGAATTCAGTATGCATATTGATACAAAACATTAAGACCTTAAGACTAAGTGGTTGTTAAGCACTTAGCTGCAACATAAGACCATGGTGGACCGACAGCGTTTTCAATAGTATATACAACACAAACACACACATATATATTATTATTGGTGGTCGAAACGCTTGGTGGCATTAATGAAGGAATGCACACTATTCATTATGATCTCATTTTCTTCACGGGTCATTTCTGCATTGCCAAAAAGAAGATCAGTGATGGACACATTTACGTCTCCGAGATTCTGAAACAATAAACTTGGTAAATGAAGTCAGAACACTGCAAAAAGAAGTGTTCCGATGTCTCATATATATAACCACAACTACACCCGGGGTTATCTGTGAGAAACCTTTCAAATTTGTGGGCCATCAGGTCACTGCATCCCAACCTCAGTTTGCTACACGCGATTTGACATACCCTGCTGCCAGCCATGTAGTACCATGGAAAACATTTGTCACTGCTTGATAACGCCTTTTTAAAAGAGGATAAAGTGATACAATTTCGAACAGTCGGATCAAGAGCATTCCATGATCTCACAGTCGATGGCAGAAATGAACAATAATGACTCTGGGAACGGCAGAATAATTCACGGAGGGAATCTGATGACCTAAGTGGATATTGCGTGAGACTGGAAACTTGATTCGGCAGCAACATCGATAAATATCGGGGGGTATAACCGTTTTTCATTTTAAGAAATGTAGTTAGTTTGTGACGGCGTCTGCGCTCCCTCAGTGTAATAAAACCAGTTTCCTGGAAAAAATGTCGATGACTAGTCCCCTTTGTAGCACCGCAAATAGTCCGCAATGCATCTAGTTGTATATCTTCAAGTTGGTCTAGTTTCCTTGCCGAACAATTATCCCACATAACATCAGCGTAATCAAAAAGTGGGAGAATAAATGACTTGTATAATGTTTCTAATGCTGATCTGGATATCCTATATTTAAAGCTCCGGAGACAATTCACCACGGGGCTCACTTTAGACACCAAATTATCAATATGTATATCCCAAGTACCTGAGCTATGAAAATGGAGACCTAGATGTTTATGTGTGTTAGTTTCAGATATATGGGTATCCAGTAGGAACAGTGTTGGATGCACACAAACTATGTGTCTACGGCTGATACTCATAGCAACGGTTTTTTTCTGGACTGAAAAGAACTTGCCAGCGTTTTGACCACAAGCTTATTTTATTCAAATCTTGGTTCAATAGGTCAGATGCCAGTGTAGGGTCTACGACAGTAAGATATGGGGAGGTGTCATCAGCATACATGCGGATATTCGAGGTAATATCATTAACGATGTCATTGATATAGATGTTAAAAAGCAAAGGTCCTAAAACAGACCCTTGTGGCGCCCCCGCGGGAATACATTTTACACATGATGTTTGTCCATTAACCACCACTTGCTGTGTTCTATTTTAAAGATAGTTTTCAAACCACGACAGAAGACTGCCTCGAATGCCAATGCTGTGCAGTTTGTGTACTAGGCCTTTATGCCAAACTCTGTCGAATGCTTTACTTATATCACAGAAAACCAGTCGAACATCGTTATGCTGATCTAGAGCTATATTTATGAAATTGTCAATATCAATTAATTGATATATGGTCGAGTCACCGGGGATAAATCCGGACTGCAAGTATGTCAGCAGATGATTATTTTTAAGAAAATTAAAAACATGATTAAATACTACTTTTTCAAATACTTTACTGACGCTACTTGTCAGGGAAACAGGTCTGTAATTTTTCTTATTATTTATTGATTCCTTTTTATGAATCGGATGCACGTGAGCATGTTTCCAAGCAGTTGGAAAATTGGCCAATGACAACGACAAGTTAAAGATGCGAGTAAGTGGGTATGCTAGCTGAGATAAACAATGTTTTAGTATGGTATTATTTATTAGATCGGGTCCACTTGCCTTATTTGTGTCCAATTTACATAGAATAGAATTAACCTTATTCACGGTAATTACCAGTTGTTCAATGGATAGTTCATTTAAGGGTACAGGTGTCAACGGGATATCTTGTACTGTATCACACAAGTTAATGAAGTGTTCATTAAAAATATTAGCAATTTCTTCTGGGTCATCGACAACAGTTCCGCCCTCAAACAATGCTGGAAACAGAATATCTGAATTGCTTTGTTGCCTGGAAAAGTTTTTTACAACTTTCCACCACTGTCTGGAGGTAAATCTGTTGTTTGACACGTAATTATCCATTTTAATATCATATTCCTTTTTTGCTGACCTGACAGCGTCAATTGTCTCGTTTCGTATTTTATGAAAATGTTCCCAATCCTGCATGGGGTCGGTTTCTGTCTTTGGCTATTCTGTGGAGTCGGACCCGCTTTCTCATTAATTTCCTTATTTCGTTTTTCATCCAAGGCTAGTCATTAGGTCTTATTCGAACCAGTTTTGACGGTTGTAAACCTCCTAGTGATTTCTGTGATATAAGTTGTAACATTTGCAACCACGGTTTCTAAATCTGCGGATGCAAATAAATCATCCCAGTTTGTATTAGCAAACTCTTCATTCATTCTATTAAAATCAGTTTCTTTGTAATTATAAATCTGTCGCTGGTATGATCTAAGGGGTGATCTTTCAGATTTTAGGTGTACGTGCGTAGCATGGTGATCGCTACAAAAGGGTGGTATAACATCACACTGCGTCACTTGTAAAGGACAGGAAACTAAAACCAAATCGAGTAGCGACTTTGTAGTTTCTGTAATACGAGTTGGTGAAGTAATTAGCTGTGTTAGACCATGAATATTTTCTAAATATGTAATTTTGGTGTGTGAAGTGTTCAGACAATCTGCGTTAAAATCACCCATTACTACACATTTCTTTGATACATCATTTCTAGCCAAGGACAGGGATTCGTCAATAAGATCCCAATAAAGAGAAAGCGCAGACGGATGCCGATAAAAGATTCCGAGTAAAAGTTTTTTATTGGTATGGCGAATTTCTGTCCACATCGCTTCAAGTCCCGGAACATCTAAATCAGGGCGACTTTTATAATAAAGGTTAAGTTTAATTTAAATAACTATACCCCCACCTTGATCGCTGCTTTAGGTTTCGAGTATTCCTTTCTGAAGTTTTAGCGTTCTTGTTGAATAATAAAGAAAAGTGTTTCTTTCAGTTTCTCAATTTTTTTTATCAAGGTTTTCGTCACTAGAATGCCGTTTGTTGACTATTTAACCCTTTACCTAACGTAGAAAGCAGACGACACTTGCAAAAATAATTCTTGAATAACTAATTTTTTTCATTTTTTGTCTCAAAAACATAGGTTATGACCCCTCGTTGGAACGAGCTCGACGAGCTCGTTCCAACGAGGGGTCATAACCTATGTTTTTGAGACAAAAAATGAAAAAAATAATGAAAATTAATTGGCGATTTTTGAGAATAGCGCTGGCCGGTTTTGTCCGTTACGTTGGGTAAAGGGATAATAAAACAAAACTCGACGCACTGAATGGGCAGGGTAATAAATTCGTCACACGATATTTCAGCTAAGTTCAGCCTCAGGAAATACGGATCCCGTACACCCTGCTGAAACACCGTGTAACTAATAATATTTTTTTTAATTTCTTGCTCAGCTGAGTCAAACATTATGTACTTCTTTTCAATGTGATCAAAACTATATCAGTTGCATCGCATCAAAACAAGAAGAATGTTGTAAGCATACAATCACTGAGGTTTTCCGAACTCTAAAGACCTGTCTATCCATGAAATTGCTGTGTTTCTGCCGGGGGTGGGGTGGGGGGGGGGGGATGGGCAGTAAAAATAATGCAGGAAGGTATGCCGGGGTAGGTGCGTGTCAGAGAAGGCCGGATGCAAGTTTTTTACACCCTCTTGAAATATTTTTATTTTCACTCTAAAATCTCTCTAAAAGACAAAATTCGCCATTTTATGTTGATTAAGACATATAGGTCAATGCAGACAATTAATAGGCAGTAGCTAACTATTTTATCACCTCTTATTTGCGTAATTCTTATATGGTCTCTTATAGCATTAACTTAACCCTTTGAACTCTGGTGATATCTTCCATGCCAGTTCAATGGCAGCAATTGGAAGAGTCCATATTCATTATTTTGGTAGACCAATCAATATTGTCAACGTGCAGCCTCGGGGGCTGCACGTTGCAAATATTGATTGATCCACCCTCCCATTTACTGAACAGCCATTCTATTTAATGACATTATGACGAATCGTGTTCCTGGCCATAAAAGCGGCCGCTCGGGTTCAAAGGGTTAACTTATTCTATAAAGCACAAATGACCATTATAGTTTAGGAGAGGTAACTCTATATTTGGAAGTGAATTATAAAAAAACTTAAATATCTCAAAAGTTTTATGGGAAATAGCCATTGTAAATTTGACATTTCCTTCCCAAACGTTTATAAGTCACAGTTAAGACATTGACTGTTGAAAATTTAGTGAGAGGGGCAGTGGGAGGGTGATTATTATAAAATTTACTCACAAAAATTAAGCTGCTGAACCAAACATTTACTTCAGTTTACACTGTTTTGGGAATTACTTTGAAGACAATAGACCATTTTACGTAGCGGCATCTTCCATCCGGGACTCCATATGCCCCAACAAACCGGCTTTATTTATCAACACTGACACATGTGAACTGAACTGCTGATCGACATTGGAAGCTTCGTTTTTCGTCTCCATTTTATGAATTAAAATTCGACAATTTACCTGATCTGCGTTTGTACTCATTCCCAAAGAGAATAAAGGTTGGGAGTTGGAAATTTGTTTATTTTGCGATATTATATTCATACTTATCATTTTCATGTGAACATTTTCACACAGCGCCATCGTACATCCGGGACCCGACATGCCCGTCGAAACCAGCCATTCAGATTTGTTACTAAAATGGCACCCTCGTCTGCTGTGCAGTACTGAACGCTGCATTGATATCGTTTGTTTCCACTTTATAAATATTTTTTTAGCTCGCCTGAGCGAAGCTCAAGGGGAGCTTTACTGATCACAAACTACTCAACCAAATTGAACCAAATCTGGTGTGCATGTTCCCTATCCTATGTCAATTCAAATTTGTTCAAATCAAGTTGACCCGCCCCTTGGTAGGGCCACGCCCAAAAAGTGAGCCTAAATTTTAAAAAAATCTTCTTCTTCTCATGAACCAGAAGTAGCAGAGGCTTAATATTAGGTGTGCAGCTTCCTTTTGAGGTGTAGACTCACATTTGTTCAAGAGAAGTTCTAGGGGCTATATTTACCATTGTTAAGGGAGGGACAAGACTTTTCACCCCGCTCAAAATTTTTATTTTCGAAACCGAGAGGCTGATTTGAACCAAATTTGATATGTTTTATTGGGACATAAGTAGTTAATTTATGCCCAAAAAATTTCCCGTCGCCCCATGGGAACCACAGGAGCTAAAAATAGAGAAGATTTAAAACGCCCATATCTCCAAAACTGCACTGCACTGCACTGAGAATTTTTATTTGGCGTGAAGCTTCCTTAGGGCCAACAGAATGGAATGGTAAAAAAAAATGCTGTTGGTTTTATCACAGGGTTCTTTTTCGGGACTTTGAAAAAGTGCCGAGTCAGCATTTTTTAACGCTGTTGGCAATGGGGAAAACATCAAAGAATCTTCTTCTCCTAAACCACTGGTCCAAAGGCTTTCATATTTCACATATAACATCACTGGAAGATTGATGAAATCAATTCCCTGGTTCCATATTTGGGCTATGGAGCCTAAATGTTCAAATTAGTGCAATATGAGGAATATTCTTTAAAACTCTTCTTCTTCAGATCCACCAATCAGTATATCTTTTGATATTTGGTATACAGCATCCTTGGGGGGGGGGGGGGGATTCAAGTTTGTTTAAGCCAAGTCCCTGGGTTCATATTTGAACTCACTGTGGGAGCCCGAATTATAAGTTAGTTCAATATGAGGAATTTTCTTTAAAAATCTTCTTCAGATTCAGTAGTCAGAATTTTTTCTTATATTTGGTATGCAACATCCTTAGGGCAGTGAGATTCAAGTTTGTTCAAGCCATGCCCCTAGGTCCATATTTGGGCTCTCTGTGGGAGCCCGAATTATAACTTAGTTCAATATGAGGAATTTTCTTCAAAAATCTTCTTCTTCACATCCACCAGTCAGAATCTTTTGATATTTGGTATACAGTATCCTCAGGGAGGTGAGATATAAGTTTGTTAAAGCCAAATCCCTGGGTAAATATTTGGGATTCCTGTGGGAGCCCGAATTATACCATTTTTTTATTTTCCAAACTGAGAGGCCAATTTGAACCAAATTTGATATGAGGGCTTATTGGGTCATAAGTATCTAATTTATGCCAAAAACATTTTTCCCGTCACCTCATTGGAACTACAGGTGCTAAAAATAGAAAAAAATTAAAACGCCCATATCCCCAAAACTACACAGCACTGAGAATTTTTATTTTGTGTGAAGCTTCTTTAGGAACAGCAGAAAGGAATGGTCAAAAAAGAAATTGCCATCGTTTTTTTCATAGGGTACTTTTCCAGGACTTTGAAAACATGCTGTGTCATCATTTTTTAACACTGTGATTAATGGGAAAAACATTAAAGAATCTTCTTTTCCCATACCACTGCTCCAAAGGCTTTTATGTTTCTCATGTAACATCTTTGGAAAATTCATTCACATGTTTGTTGAAATTAAGTCCCTGGGTCCATATTTGGGCCATATGGGGCCTCTTGTTTGTCATTGCTGTCGTTCTTTTGAAACAAAATTTGATTGTGTGCCTGCCTACCGTTCTTCGAACGAAATATTTTAGCTTTAAAGAAGCCGAAGGTACATTGTGGTTGAGAGTTGTGACGAAACGTCGGAAAGAAGATGACGCCTGAAGGATTGTAACACGAAAATGATAAGTATGGAATATAACATCGCAAAATACACAAATTTCTTACACCCAACCTTTGTTCTCTTTGGGGATGATAACAAACGCAGATGAGGTAAATTGTCGAATTGTAACTGATAAAACGGAGACGAAAAACGAAGCGTTCAATGCCGATTAGCACTTCAGTATACGTGTGTGCATTGTTGATAAATAAAGCCGGTTTGTGGGGGCAAATAAAGTCCCGGATGTAAGATGGCGCTATGTAAAAATGGTCTATTTAATGCCATATGAGACTGGTAATGTATGTCAATACTAATTAGAAAGTAGCCCAACATAGTCTTCAACTGGAACTTGAATCATTTCGCTAATATTTGGGCAGGTGAAATGTTGAAAACTCATCCATTTTTCGTAATCAATACAGGTGGGGGGGGGGGGGGGGGGGGGGGGGGTGGAGGATTAGGAAAAAAAATTGCAGACATCGATGCCGATTTTTTGTTTTTGACCAGTCGGAGGACCCACCCACCCACCCCATGTAATTGTTTTCCAGTTTTACAATTTTTTCCGGGGTTATCTGAACCACCCACCCCCACTAAATACATGCTTCTGCATCATCCTTCCCACCATACTGCACCATAACCAATTTTATCATACAGTATTGAGTGATTGACCTTGTACAATAGGACAGGTCTTGAAAGAAGATCCGTTTTATCAGACCAAAGAGGTCTCTTAAGGCAGACGGTATGTCCAGGTATGTCCATATAAAACATGGTCTCCAAAGACATCGGTCTCTTAAGGTATGTTCTATTGTAATTCATTAACACTCTTGAATGACATATCATTAACTTTTCACCTATAGTTATCTCTCCATGTGTTCAGACATGTTGTAGAAACCAACAATATATATGGTATTCGACAGAGTTCAGAGAGCTTTGTAAAATATCATACAAATTGTTGATTTTTTGACTACATGCATGAACCAGCATGGACTGGCATGAAGAGAGATAGTTGCGGATGAGAAAGTATACTTCAGTATCAAAGTGAGGGTGTTGATGGAGCAAAAAAAATCTCTATGCAGCCTGATCATTCTGAGTCATTCCTAAAAGTATTTCAATCTGTGTAAGTAGTATGTAATGTGGTTTTCACCCCCTATTTGGGGGACCTCGGTGGGGAACCTCGGAAGTGACGTCATGTCACGTGACGTAGTGGCGCCATGTTGTGTTGTCCTGGTAACCTGCGTGAGCGGCCATCTTGTGACGTCATCCCCATAGTGATACGTGGTGTGAGTGCGCATGCGCAGCGCGTGTGGTTAGGGAGATACGTGTTTCCGTCGTCCATTTTGTATACTGGAGGACGCCATCTTGGTTTCTATGGTAGCACGTGATTGCTATGTTACCTAAGGCCTACAATAGGACAGGGGTATGTTCGGAGGGTATGTTCGATTGAATCGGAGTATTTTCTGGAAAGACTTCCCTGGATAATTACCACAAACACCCCGACAATCCCCCCAAATCACCAAAATCTATCCCAATTCACCGAAATTGACTTTATTTCCCCAATTTATTTACTTAGCACGTAGTGCTATAGTACTAAGGGGTACAAGGGGGTGCATTCGTTTGAACAGGAGTAATGTTCTGGATTAGAATTCTCCCAGAATCCCTTTTTGGATGCCTATCCCATGACGTTTTTCCCCTATTAAGAATAGCACGTAGTGCTATAGGACAAATTTACCCAGAATTCTCTGCTTCTATCTTTATATGCAATAGTTATCGTATATCTGGCCATGTTTCTTTATTCTAGAGTATACTCCAGTAGCGTAGAAGAACCTATCAACTGGAACAGTTTACCTTATTATTGCTATATTTAGCAATTTCTGGTCTATTCTTGTTAGTTCTGACCCTATTCCAAGTACTCTTGTTGTTTCATATATCTAGATTATAACTAACCAATCAGACTGCTTGATTTCCCATAATCTGTATGCAGGGTTATCTCCCTTGTGTATAACAAAAACAGTCCCAAAGCCAATAAGCTATCGAGCAGTTACTGATAAGTCATTGCTCGAACGACTCTAAGCCCATCGAGCAAATGAGCCTTATAGCAATTGCTCGATCGAGTGACTCGACATATTGCTCGAATGACTCGAATCCCATCGAGCAAATGAGCCAACGAGAAATTGCTCGATCGAGTGACTCCTCGAACGACTCGATGACTCATTTCAGAAAAAAGGGATTCCATAGCCACAGGCGTTTTCGAAAAAGGGATTCCACAAATGGGAATCCAAAAAGGGATTCCAAAAGTGGGATTCCGTCTTATGTCGAGTGACTCGCAACTATTGCTCGAATGACTCGAATCCCATCGAGCAAATGAGCCAACGAGCAATTGCTCGTTCGAGTGACTCCTCGAACGACTCTTCGACTCATTTCAGTATTTGAGGATACCTATGACATGGCCACGTATCAGTTGAGGATACCTTTTATAGGATACTTATCTGAGGATACTATATAGGCTGTACATATCCCTATAGGTCTCTTGCTGGCCCTTAGTACTATTAATCCACCTGATGCATTATGTTATCCTATGACTGGTATAGGTAGTTTGCAATGCTAGGCATAGGGGTATTAAGGGTAGGGGTACTGCCTGGTAGTTTAGAAAAGTACTATAGTATGGCGGGATATACACCTATAGGCCCCTGTTAGTGCTTGGTACTATTAACCAACCGATTGCTTTGTTTTATTATATGGCTGGAATATGTAGTACGTTATGGTAGACCTAGTGATTTTGTGGGGGTGGGGGGTAATGCTTGGTAGTTTAGAACGGTAGTATAGCATAGGGTGTACATATCCCTGTAGGTCTCTTGCTGGCCCTTGGTACTACTGATCCACCAGGTGCTTCATATTATTGAGCGGTATTCTGGGGTGGGGTCAATGCCTGGTAATACAGAACGGCAGCAGAGTATGGTTGGTATATTCCCCTATAGATCCCATCCTAACCGTTGATAGTATTAACCTACCAAATGCTTTGTATCATCTTGTTACTGGTAAGGAGGTACGTAATACCAGTAGTCCCTACCTTATTCCGAGTACTCTTGTTGTTTCATTTATCTAGATCATTTATATAAATTATAATTAACCAATTAGATTGCTTGATTTCCCATAACCTGTACTTAATCGTACAGAGTTATCTACCTTCTGTATAATAAAAACCTATATCAATGGCAATTTACCCATCACCCCCAATTTCGGCACCCTTTTTGAAAAAACAAATGACCTTCGGCACCCCTTTTTTCTGAAATGAGGATAAGAGTCGTATTAAAAATCCCTCATTGAGGGATTTTTAATATGGCTCTTATCCTCATTTCAGAAAAGAGGGTGCCGAAGGCCATATGTTTTTCAAAAAAGGGTTGCCGAAATTGGGGTGCCTTCTGGAGAATCCCTTTTTTGTCAAATGAGGTCTAATTTACTACGACTCTTATCCTCATTTGACAAAAAAGGGATTATCCAGAAGGCACCCCAATTTTGGCACCCCTTTTTTGAAAAAACATATGACCTTCGGCCCCCCTTCTTTCTGAAATGAGGATAACAGTCGTATTAAAAATCCCTCAAACATATGGCCTTCGGCATACCTTTTTCTGAAATGAGGATAAGAGTCGTATTAAAAATCCCTCAATGAGGGATTTTTAATACGACTCTTATCCTCATTTCAGAAAAAAGGGGTGCCGAAGGTCATATGTTTTTTCAAAAGAGGGGTGCCGAAATTGGGGGTGCCAGGGAAATTGCCATTGATATAGGTTTTTATTAAACAGAAGGGAGATAACTCTGTACGATTAAGTACAGGTTATGGGAAATCAAGCAATCTAATTGGTTAATTAAAATTTATATAAATGGTCCAGATAAATAAAACAACAAGAGTACTCGGAATAAGGTAGGAACTACTGGTATTACGTACCACCTTACCAGTAACAAGATGATACAAAGCATTTGGTAGGTTAATACTATCAAAGGTTAGGATGGGATCTATAGGGGAATATACCAACCATACTCTGCTGCCGTTCTGTATTACCAGGCATGGACCCCACCCCAGAATACCGCTCATTAATATGAAGCACCTGGTGGATCAGTAGTACCAAGGGCCAGCAAGAGACCTACAGGGATATGTACACCCTATGCTATACTACCGTTCTAAACTACCAAGCATTACCCCCCACCCCCACAAAATCACTAGGTCTACCATAACGTACTACATATACCAGTCATATACTAAAACAAAGCAATCGGTTGGTTAATAGTACCAAGCACTAACAGGGGCCTATAGGTGTATATGCCGCCATACTATTGTACCGTTCTAAACTACCAGGCAGTACCCCTACCCACAATACCCCTATGCCTAGCATTGCATACTACCTATACCAGTCATAGGATAACATAATGCATCAGGTGGATTAATAGTACTAAGGGCCAGCAAGAGACCTATAGGGATATGTACAGCCTATATAGTATCCTCAGATAAGTATCCTATAAAAGGTATCCTCAACTGATACGTGGCCATGTCATAGGTATCCTCAAATACTGAAATGAGTCGAAGAGTCGTTCGAGGAGTCACTCGAACGAGCAATTGCTCGTTGGCTCATTTGCTCGATGGGATTCGAGTCATTCGAGCAATAGTTGCGAGTCACTCGACATAAGACGGAATCCCACTTTTGGAATCCCTTTTTGGAATCCCATTTGTGGAATCCCTTTTTTGAAAACGCATGTGGCTATGGAATCCCTTTTTTTCTGAAATGAGTCGTCGAGTCGTTCGAAGAGTCACTCGATCGAGCAATTGCTCGTTGGCACATTTGCTCAATGGGATTCGAGTCATTCGAGCAATATGCCGAGTCACTCGATCGAGCAATTGCTCGTTGGCTCATTTGCTCGATGGGCTTAAAGTCGTTCGAGCAATGACTTATCAGTAACTGCTTGATAGCTTGTCGGCTTTGAGGCTGTTTTTGTTATACACAAGGGAGATAACCCTGCATACAGATTATGGGAAATCAAGCAGTCTGATTGGTTAGTTATAATCTAGATATATGAAACAACAAGAGTACTCGGAATAAGGTCAGAACTAACAAGAATAGACCAGAAACTGCTAAATATAGCAATAATAAGGTAAACTGTTCCAGCTGATAGGTTCTTCTACGCTACTGGAGTATACTCTAGAATAAAGAAACATGGCCAGATAAACGATAACTATTGCATATATAGATAGAAGCAGAGAATTCTGGGTAAATTTGTCCTATAGCACTACGTGCTATTCTTAATAGGGGAAAACGTCATGGGATAGGGATCCAAAAAGGGATTCTGGGCCAATTCTAATCCAGAACATTACTCCTGTTCAATCGAATGCACCCCCTTGTACCCCTTAGTACTATAGCACTACATGCTAAGCCGATAAATTGGGGAAATAAAGTCAATTTCGGTGAAATGGGATAGATTTTGGTGATTTGGGGGGGATTGTCGGGTTGTTTGTGGTAATTATCCAGGGAAGTCGTTCCAGAAAATACTCCGATTCAATCGAACATGCCCTCCGAACATACCCCTGTCCTATTGTAGGCCTTAGGTAACATAGCAATCACGTGCTACCATAGAAACCAAGATGGCGGCCTCCAGTATACAAAATGGACGACGGAAACACTTATCACCCTAACAACACGCGCTGCACATGCGCACTCACACCACATATCACTATGGGGATGACGTCACAAGATAGCCGCTCAAGCGGGTGACCATGACAACACAACATGGCGCCACTATGTCACGTGACATGACGTCACTTCCGAGGTCCCCCACCGAGGTCCCCCAAATAGGGGGTGAAAACCACATTACATGATACTTGTGTAAATTTCATGTAACACTCAGGTAGAGGCATTAACCTCTTACCTAACATAGTGGCCACAATAAATGTAACCAAAATAAACCAACAACATTCAAAGTGGATTATATATCCAAATATATTCCACAATAAAGCCACACAAATATGGATAACATTAGAACTGACTCTTCGAGCCAGTTCTAATGTTAGCCATACATGTGTTTATTTCAAGTAACCTTATTGAACAATAAAGGTTATATGAGATTTTTTATTTTTTTTGTATTTTACAAAAGAATGTTAGATAAAGGGTTAAATATAAATTACTCAACACATCAGAACCCATTGCATTCTCCATTCATATATACAGTGGAACTTCTCTTGAGAGACCACCTTTTGTAGGAACTACCTCTTTTGTGCTATAGCGTGTTTTATGTGGACAACACAGGACAACATACCATTTCGGCCAGACAAAAGTGGGCTTTCAAGACAGGTGATCTTGACAGACCACCTGTCTGAAAGACCCCTTTTGTCTGGCAAAAATGTTGGTCTCTCAAGAGAGGTTCCACGGTATGTGTATGCAAAAAGCAATGAGTTTAGTCATTTATGTATTTGTTTATTTTTTTGACGAAGGTTTGGTTGGGGCATGGCTGAATTGGGGGAGGGGATTTATTACTTATTCTAAGTCCAGCCCTAGAAGGTCTGGTACGTGATTTTGTTGACACCTGTGTTCTCAGATGTGTTTGAAATAAATTAGCAGTTCAATCAGGTTCAATGTTTAGTAGTTTCTGTGTTACATACTTCCTACAATGGCAATAAGAGTCATTGGTGTTTTCGTAATAGGTCTGGATACATCGTTGTACAGAATTGTTCCTGCAGCTGAAACCTGTAAATGTTCCTGACTTCACATAATTGTCTTTGCTCCTCATCTAAGCCAGCCGATCTCACCAGGGTGAACATATTGAAAATTTAATCAAACAGAACACCCTCAAGATAACTTATCCTTGGAGTGCAGTGTGTTGTGGGGGGGGGGGGGGGGGGGGGGTTCCAAGGTCGAAATGCCGAAGTCATCTCTCGAACGCAACAGGACTGAGCTAGAGGACAGGGGAGGGGGTAGTTCAGCGAGCTGAATGTTCGCTGAACTAGGGAAGAGGGTGTCCCCTTCTGTGGGGAAGGGGGGGGGGGGGTCTGGGGGATCTCACCAGGACATTTTCATATTTGGGCGCCCCGGGAGCGATATCTGAGCGTTTCTACAGCACCTGACATGGTGTGTATTGTTGTGTGCCGTTTGATATTGGGTGGGGAAACCAAGGTCAGATACTAATTTGAACTTTAATTTGGGGGGGGGAGGGGTGAGGGTTTGCTGCTGCCCCCCCGCCCCCCTGTGGCGCCGAAACTGATACAATATATCAAAAATCCAGGTCTCAGCTCATATATACCACAAGCAGAGAGAACTGTTGACAACTGTTTGTGGATGTTCTGCCACACAACAGAGGTACTAAGTTCTCGGAAACATATTCCAAAAAGTCAGCTCAGTAAATATTTAAATTTTTTAAACAATTTTGTGGAGACATTGGCATATCTTATATATGATACAGAATGCCATTACACCACGAGTACATTATTTAATATGAATGAACAAGTTTTGTGAGGACTAAAAAGTTAAAAATCTATTTCTCAGGCCCTGCCGCATGGTCATTTTGGCTGCCGCATGCCATTTTTTATAACCAACGCAAACTATTAACTATACAAATGAAATGGTTTATCTCTGATATTTTACCCAAGTTATTAAATTTGTTAAATTTGTCTCTTGAGTACAACAAGGCTTTGCAGTACTTCACCATTGCAAAGCCTTCTTGCACTTAAGGGACGAAATACACCACCAACCATGCTACTCTGTAGATTATGAGGTCTAAAACATAAAACAAAACAAGAATGTGAACTTTTGCTGGAAAAGAAATAATTACAAAAATAAAAATAAATAAAATAAAAAACCGCCCACCCTCATGCAATTTTACACAAAAATGGACTGAGAAACAGAAAATCTACTTGGTGGGGCCTAAAGGACGGTTTTCGCCAAATTGTCTCTGTGAATATTCCCCTTAAAACACTTCTAATAATTTCACATTTGCGGCATATGATTGTTTTACCCGACAGTTGAAATTTTAACCACGTCACAAACGCAGCCAACTGACTGTAGTCGAGACCACCTCTTTCCAAACAGAGAATTCCAGATCCCCAGACACACTCATGCTGGCTCTATTCGTTGACCCCTCCATGGCGAGAAATTTAGAAACACCCACAATTTATGTGCGAAAAAGACTGCAAACCTGGCCTTCTGTTGTTCATAGAACTTAAAAACTCACACAATTGTTTTTTTTTTTCAAATCGTTCTGAAATACTACAATCCCTGCCTTTATGCTGACTCGCTCTCGGCGACTTTCAAATTTGCTACACGAATTTATCTGACAATCATATAGATTTTGGCCTGAAAACCACGAGAAACGGTACGTATCACATAATGTCTTCCGATTCCGTTTCATATAGACGACTCATTCAGATTTCGTATCATATAGACGTTTCCGGTAGCGCTACGGGCTATCATAACCGACACATGGATACATTTTACGTTCGTTTCAGTGATCGACCGAACATTATGTCCCAAAAATGTTTAAAATTAATTTATCTCTTTACCTAACATGAAAAGCAGACGACACTTGCAAAAAAAATTCTTGAATAACTAATTTTTTCATTTTTTGTCTCAAAAACATAGGTTATGACCACTCATTGGAACGAGCTCGACGAGCTCGTTCCAACGAGTAATCATAACCTATGTTTTTGAGACAAAAAATGAAAAAATAATGAAAATTAATTGGCGATTTTTTGAGAATAGCATTGGCCGGTTCTGGCCGTTATGTTGGGTAAAGGGTTAAGATTTAATCTGTTTATGTGACAGAATTGTTAGATAAATGAATTATCATGATAATGTGCATGTCCTGTGATTTGTATCAGATTCTCGGTGGTGTCCGAAAATGGGATCACAAGTCGCCGGCAAGTCCGGCTCGTTGAGATCCCATTCTGGACACCACCTCGAATCTGATACAAATCACAGGTCATGCACATTATCATGATAACCTGTATATATCTTGCAATATCGACACTATGGGGGATACACGGCGGTCATCGGCGGTGAATAAAATATAACATGCAATGCAATATGGGATTTGGCATGGTTCAGGTGTACACATAAATACAATTTAAATGTACCAGTTGCATTGAAGGAGAAATCTTACTTAATATTTTTATATTTCTTGCTCATGAGAGTCGAATAGTATGTACTCTAGCTGACACTTCTTTTTTAATGTTATTATCATAACTGTATCCGTTTCATAACATTCAGACAAGAAGAGCGACGTCTGAAAACAATCAGTGGGGCTTATCAAACAAAAGCGACCCGACCATGCGAGAGAGTTTTCGTATATACGAAAGAGTTTTCGTATATACGAGAAAGTTTTCGTATGCACAAGAAAGGAAACGAGATAGTTTTCTTTCGTATACAGGACAGAGTTTTTGCCTTCACGGAAGTGTTTTCGTATATACGAACGAGTTTTCGTATATACGAGAAAGGTTTCATATTTAAGAGAGAGTTTTCGTAAAAACGAGTATGTGGTGGTATATACGAAAAAGTTTTCTTATGTATAAGAAAGTTTTCGTATATACGAAAGAGGTTTCGTATATACGAAACAATTTTTATTTGTTTTACCCATGTACCCAGATGTCCCTAATATGCTTCGGTATGTTTAATATTTGCCAACTCGTCGACGGCGACAAAATTCGATATCCGTTGACGTCACAAAGGCGCGTACACGGGCGATTTTTTCTGACAATTCGGGAGCAATTAATAATTGCACACAAATTTTTCAAAAAATATCAACCGCGTGCGCTAGGCTTTAAATTGAGTACCTTGTATATACTGAGTCAAAAAAGAAAGTATAATAAACTTTGAGGAGCATTTTTTTTTAGTATTAATGACTTTAATCTCAAACAAATTATTGTAAATTCATATTTCGAGTCTAGCTGTATGAATTCGCATAATTTCATGTTCTCGCTGTTGCCAGCGTCACGTCAGGACGTCGTAGTTCAGGCATGGGGTGAAATGAAAAGTTCACACATGCATTCAATAGCGTGTATGTCCACCGTTTGCCTCTTGGATGGCAAAACATTGACGGCGCATGGATCTGATAAGTCTCTGGATGTCACCCTGTGGTATTGCGTTCCACTCCTGCCTTAGAACATTACTTAAATCGCCTAGCGTCTGAAGATCATGAAGTCGTTCCCGACGGTCCGACTGATCCCAAAGATACTTGAATGGCGACAAATTTGGCGAAAGTGGGGGCCGGGGAAGAAGTTCGATACTCTGCTCCTCAAGAAAGTCACGACAGATACGCGCCACGTGACATCGGGCATTGTCTTGCTGGAATAACTGCAATCCGACGTTAGCGCTGAACAACGGGACAACAATAGCGTTAAGAATTTCGTCCCTTTATCGCTATCCATTCAGATTACCGTCGATGAAGTTCAACAGCGTACGGTGGTGCACAGAAATTCCTGCCCAAACCATTATACTACCCCCGCCGAAACGGTCGCATTCCCGCACACAAGCATCAGAAACCGTTCTCCTCGTCGGCGATACACTCTTGCCTTCCCATCAGCGCGCCGTAGACAAAATCGTGATTCATCACTAAAAAGAACTGTGCTCCAACACGGCTGAGTCCAGCGAACACGCTGACGTACCCATTCCATTCTGACGGTGCAACGACGTTGGGTAAGGATTGGTCCTTGGTATGGACGCCTACTTCGGATGCAGTGTTCAGCGAGTCTGTTGCGGACAGTTTGTGCACTGATTCTATTGTTAGTTCTACCAGAAGTAACTGCTGCTGTCCTCGTCGCCGGGAGGAAGCGATCCCGCAAGTGAGACGTCCTGATGTGTCGGTCTGGTGCAGGAGTCGTAACTCTTGGTCGACCTGAACGCGGTCGGCCGGCAGTAGATCCAGTGGTTCTATACCTTCCAATAAAACGGTAAATAGTGGCCTCAGTGACTCCGAACTCAGCAGCGAGTTCATCTGGAGGTATCCCAGCCTCATGCATACCAAAGGCACGCAACCTCTCATTTTTGGTTAACCATGGCATTTTTTAAAATGTCGGAAGACAAAAACTATAGTGTTTTCTCAATAACCCAGCACAACATAACACAAAGGGAATCGTCGGTCACCCATTCAATTTGACATTCTCGGGTAGCACGTGCTGTTTTGAAATCCGTAGCAAAATTGTATACGGTTGGGTGGACAGCAACAACATGTCATTAAACTCTTTGCACGTCTTCTTGTCAACAAACATGCAACATTGGAACTATTATATTTCATGCTTTATGCTATTTTCCCCATTTGTTTCTATTATACTTTCTTTTTGACTCGATATATAAGCTATAGAGTGGAGTAACGTATAACAGCCTAATGGGAGTAGAAGACCATTATTGCAGCAGGACACAAAATTCTTTTTCCCGGACAACTGCACTATCCTGTAAATAGTCGACATCCCATTCCCCATTAATTATACGGTAGAACACATCGTTTAATATATACTATTCAAAGAAAGTGGGGGATATCCAAACTGATGTTGATATTTTCGGAAAATGGTATTGGATACGCGTGATTGGACATATAAACTCGTCCCTCAATAGTTTCTGATCGAAACGTAACTTTTGAGGTATACGAAGACTGACACGTGACGAACGTTTACGTGCCCTTGGCATGTTGGACGCTTACAACATACAGACTGCAGAGGCTCAAATTCTCAATGTTACTCAATCGGTGATTAGCAGGTTGTGGTCACGCTACCGTCAGACAGGCAATGTTGCTGATAGACGTTGGTCAGGTCGTCCAAGGGCGACAAGTGCTAACCAGGATCGTTTCATGCGAACCACAGCATTACGTAACGTTTGACTGAACGTCACATCGCAGCAAGGCGTAATTGGTGTGGAGCATGGCAGCACTGGGACAATCGTCGGTGGAGCAAAGACTTGTTTTCTGATGAATCGAGGTCCACTCTAAACTTCCACGACATGCGAAACAGAGTGTGGCGGTGGCGGTACGAACGATACCATGACATAACCTTTAGGCAGCTCGATCGTTTTGGTGGTGGATCGGTTATGGCGTGGGGAGGCATAACCATGACAAGCAGAACAGCATTACATGTCATCATGTCACCCAAGGGCGTGTCACAGGGCAGTACGACCGTGATAACATGTTAGCAGCTCATGTGGTGCCATTTGCGCAACGTCACGGCCGTTGATTCATTTTCCAAGATGACAATGCAAGAGCACACAGGGCCCGTGTCGCTACAGGTTTCCCCCAGGAGCAGAACATCACTTCACTACCTTGGCGAGCACAAAGTCCAGACCTTTCACCAATAGAGCACGTCTGGGATATGCTTGGCAGGCGCCTACGACAACGCCAACAACCCCCTACCAATGTTCAGGAACTCGCCGCTGCACTGCGGGAAGATAGAATAACATCAGTAAAGCTGATATTTGACGTTTGGTGAGGAGTATGCCACGTCGAAACCGCGCTTGTTTCGTGAACCGCGCAGGATTTACAAGGTATTGAGGTCTTGGACTGAATGTGGTAAATTCTCTGACTGACCGTCCTTGTCTTCTACATCTCAGTGCATGGAATGTGTGCTTGTCAGACACCCAGCTATCGCTGAAATAATTCACCAGATTCACAGTGCAATGCCTCAACTGTCTTTTTGATGAAAATTTAAATATATTTCCTCATATATCTCACTTTTATCAAATATCCCCTACCTTTTTTAAATAGTATATAAGGTCGAGCAAATCAATAAAGTATATACCAGCAAATTAGTCAAACATCTACCCTATGCATCGGCATGTGTCTGTTGCATAACTCGGTGCATAAGGTGGTAAATAACAAGCTCCGTATCTTATTTCTCGTTTTAGACATTAATGAATTGCACTCTATCCAATTAGGCTTTGCTGAAGTGTGAAGTCTCCAACAACCACATTAAAGATTAAAAAATAGATGTCACAGTTTGAGTGTTGCTGACAATAAAATCGGTTTGCTGACATTATGTTTTGTCAAAATCGTTAAGCATGCCCAGGTACTTGAAAAAGTACGCTTTGTTTTGCCTGTCAAAATATTCTCAGGTTGAGATGAAATTTAAAATTGAAATTCTTGATTATGACGAAACAGTCTTTGAGACTACTGATTGAAAATTAACTCTTTCAAAGCAAAGTTATCGAAAGTATCGCAGAAATATGCAGAATAATATTCACGACAAACCGCAAGCTTTTCAGTAAAATTCTACGTGGAATTCAACGCTGTTGTGGGCTATTTGATTACCCGCTTTTCATAAAGTTTGAACATAGACTGTGCTTGATGTAATGGGCTGTCCGTTTACTAGCAATCTTATGCAGATATTCTTTCGGGATCAAGTTATTGATATTCCCCTTGCGAACGTCAAGGTATTAACACAATTAGTGAAACTACCCGGCTTAATCCTAAAACTACAGCTGTTGCAAGTCTTCTTTCATGATTATTTTGAGAAGAAACACGTTGAGTAGTTTTATTAAAGGCTTTATGTATTTATTTATTTATTGGGATTTAACGACACTTTCGACAGCCAGGGCACCTCGTGTCGGACAGTTTTACGGGTGGAGGAAGACGGAGTACCCGGGGAGAACCACCGAACAAGTAACTGCCAGACTCCCAAGCGTACTAACTCCAAACAAGCAGGGTTAGCATTGGTTGAAGACAAGTGCACCATCGACGCGCAATACGTCTTAGTACACAGCGCCACCTTGCTCCCATGTGGGCAGTCGGGATGAAGTACCTTGCCCAAGGACACAACGCAGTTACCTCTGTCGGGGATCGAACCGTGGACCTTTCGGTTTAAAGTTCAATACCGAAACCACTGAGCCATCGTGCTCCCAAAAATGCTTTAAAATTCGGTTAAATCAAGTCTCGACTGAGGAACATAACTTGCGTTGCTTCAAAGAAATGAATGCGTACGGTATTTTTATACACCTGGAACTTAATTAAGCACCCCCTGTTTTTTTGCAGTTGCGTTAATACAAACTATCATTACTTTCATGCTATCTTTCAGATGGCCAAAAGTGATTGTTTGCGAAAAGAATGGTCTTTTGGCAAATGAAAGACAACACAATGAAAATATGCAGTATTTTAATGGCGCTAATTACATATGTCTGTCACTAATGTTTTTGATGGAAAAATGTTCTTTCGACAAGTATGGTGCTGGAACGGTCCATCATGAAACAATGCCGAAAATTATTGACAAAAATGTAACTTGTGATCTCCTGAACACAGTAGCAGTATCTGACGTCAGAAGCAAGTTTATCCACCACGCGCCCGGATAACAGCCTGAACCATCCTCCTAATGTTACCAGTGAGCCTTCTGATACGGCCCAGAGGCAGCTGCGACCACTCCTCATGCAATGCAACTTCCAGATCGGCCAAATTATGTACAGACGGATCCCTTGCTTCGCACACGACGTCCAAGAAAGTTCCAGCTGTGTTTTAAGGAATTCAAATCGGGCCTCATTGCAGGCCGGGATATTGCTGTAATAGCGTTGTTTTGAAGGAATGTTCTCTCAGCAGGAGAACGATGTAGCCTTGCATTGTCGTCCATGAATACAGGGCGAGTAGTCAACGGGTGGTTGTCAAAATGGGGCACGACAACTAGATTGAAAATGTCCCGGATGTACTGATAACCATTGAGATTCCCACGTACAGTCCCTATATCAAGTTTACAATAATGAGAGAGGCATCCACAGATCATCACTGATCATCCACTATAAGGAACAGTAGGTGTGATGTTCCTGGGGACGTAAGCAGTATTTCTATGCCCCCACACTCTCATGCCCCCATCTGTGACATGAAGCAGGAATCTACTCGTCTGACCAATGGACTCTCCTCCACATCCCGAGATTTCAATGTTGTCGTTCCATATACAACTTCAAATGTCGTCTTTGATGCTGATCGGACAGAGCTGGACGCTTGATGACCCTTCTGGATCTCATACCCAGTGCTTTGAGACGATTTCGGACAGTTCTGTTGCACAACCGCCTTTTGGGGAGCCAAACGCCTTTCAAAACCCCACCCCACTTGAAGCAAAGGATTCATGCTTAACGAGGCGTGTCAGATTCCGATCTCCTCGAGGGGAGGTCTTTTGGGGTTGTCTTGGCCTTGGGTCAGTCCTTAACATCGTTGGTTTGTCGATGTTTTCGGATACGTTTGATGGTTACAGAATGACTATAGCCAAGTAGCTTTGAATGACATACCTGCGGCATGCATGCCAATGATTTGCCATCTTAGTGCCTATGACAGTCTCCTCCTTGCCAGGTCAATATTAATTGATAAAAAAGTGACTAATTTTCTTGTTCTATACCCAAAATATTGCAGGTGGGTGATAGTGTTTTTTGTGACATTCGTGGTTAGCATACTTCACGTGGACGAGGGGATGTGTTTGGGATACGCTATCAACCAAAAACATCATATTTCTCTAGATGAAATGTACTGCAAGACATGGCAATCATCAAAACATAATAATCAGTAACAGCAACTTCACTGTCATGAACCATTTCATGGGATGCTTAATTAAGTTCCAGGTGTATATAATTAATCTGATGAAATATTTCAGTTCCTTGGAAAGGCGAACCTTAGGCTGAAATTCTCCTGACAATTGACTTTAAACATAGGCGATGGACTATTGATTGGATAGACTGGTTCCAGGTCATAAAAGCGTTAAATTCTTCATAGTATTTCACTGGTGACCAGAAAACTTGGACAAACCGGGCGAAATGCAAATGAGGGTTAGCCCATTTGGTCAATTATGCAGTTAACCGGTATCTTTTTTCTCCGTAAAACTACAAATACCAAAATTAAGCCTACTTTTTTAGACTTTATCATTCTGTCAATCCCTTCAAACTAAAAGTAAAATTGACATTCTTCTATCGATGCCCTGTTATGCCTAACTGCAAATTGATTTTTGGAGAAAAATCAACCATTTGAAAACTTTGTTCGGGAAAAGTGCTTTCTTTTGTAACACCGTATTCTACAAATAGATGTTTCTTAGTACTTGGAAGGTGTGAAACAAAGTAATAATCTGATCATAAGCCCCGAAAGATTGCTGAATTAAATTATTACTGCCGCCTCAAATTATTGGTACTTCGGTATGTAGTCTCACCCTTTTCAGTTATCCACCAGTGATCTACACCCGCCCACAAACCAGCAAGTCAGGTTCTTCTGGAAATGTCCGTTTTAGAGGCCCATCATCCATGTTTGTTTTGCCCATTGTAAAATTTTGTGTATTCATGTTATGGGAGTGGATGTTTCTACTAACGGGAAAACACTTGTCCTCCTATCCCTTTTTGCTCAAAAGTTATGGCAAATAAAAATATGTTTAACGTAACTATACATGTACATATTTACGAAACGTTCTTGGTGAGCAGAACTTGGCAGCACTTCATGGAAGCAGTCCCATTCGATGTGTGTAGTCGGGCCCCACCGGAGCGTCGCAAAGATGATCGATGGGGGTGGAGGATGGGCGTGTAATCATGATTTGTGTCGACTGTGATTGCTCAAATCCCGACTGACTAATATTTCAACTGCATCATCAAGGCATGACTTCGTCAGAGGCATGCCTTGATGACGTAGCTGGAATATTAGTGCCTTGATGATGAAGTTGGAATATTAATGAGTCAGGAATATAGTTAAAAAACTCAAGACTTCTTTGACATTTATTAGTGAATAAATAAATTATACATATATTAGTTGCGGTGCAAATTCTTCTTTCATAAACGCGTGAGGTATCAGTAATTCAGTTTAGTCATGGTGCGCCCCAACTTGTCGAATTAGGCTCATGCAGACCTCCATTTACTTGACCGCCTGTGTGTGACACAAGTGCCAGAATCAGATGTAGACTTTTAAGAAAATATACATAAACTAGACTTTATGATTCTGGAGAATCATGGCTTTTCCCTATTAGATTCCATGATATTTCATGACCCCACAGTGTCTGATGAATTGTTTTTAACTGTCTCACTGAAGTTCCCTCATTGATGTTATGAGAAAGGTGAGTATAGTAGTCTCAAATGACTCGGTTTGGGTTTGATAAAAAGAAATGTTTAGGTAAAACCCATCATTAACGGTAGAATGGGTTAATATCAATATCAATGTTTCCCTATCAGTTTTGCGTCCGGTAAAAGAAGTTACGTTTCTCTGTGACATTTCCATTTGATGTTGTTGGTGTCCAAAAACAGACTATTTCTTCAATTTTTTTTTACATTTAGCAGCCCATGGAGGGTTAACAAATGCCTACCAGAATAATTTATCCATGCAACTGGTCATATGACACCAAGACCTATCAACGGCCATTTTCTCTTGAAAACCCCACAAAATGTAAAGAAATCCAGGGAAAACGATTTTTTAAGCTATCGATGGGTATCCCTGTTAACCTCCCCAACAGGGGTTAACGCTTGGTTTTTTGAATACCCTTATTACTTACAAAAATGGTCCTCTGTGAATTCCACTTCCATCAAAGGAGATTATGTTTATCTCTCATGTATACCTTGGGTGTTGTGTGTGTCTGAAAACAGCCCCATGTTAACAAAATTACGATGCTTGGCAGCTTGTAGATGGTTAATAAACGCTCACCGGAGTATTTTGTCCATGCAACTTGTAATGTCACATAAAGACCTACGAATAGTCAATTTGTCTTGAAACCCTACAAGTTACCATAAAGGAAATTCACAGAAAATGGGAATTTAAAGCTTTCAAGGGATATCTCTCTTTAGCCTGCCCAAAATGGGTTAAGACGTCGACTTTTGAATACCGTTACTAAAAACAACAACATGTTTCCGTATAAATTGTGCGCTCGATAAAAGGAGGCACTTTTCTTTGTGGTGTAACCTTTGGGTGCTGTAGTAGTGTCCAAAAACAGCTCATTTTATCACAATTTTGACCTTCAGCAGCCCGGGGAGGGTTAACTAATGCTGACCGGAATATTTTGTCCATGCAACTTGTAATGTCACACCAAGACCTGCAAATAGCCGATTTTTTCTTGAAAACCTACGAGATGTTGTTAGAGAAATCCACAGAAATAGGGTATTTTAAGATTTTAATGGGTATCTCTCTTTAACCAGCCCAAAATGGGTTAAGACGACACATTTTGAATACCCTTACCACTTTCAAAAATATTTTCCGATCAATTTTGCGTCCGATAAAAGGCCCCTTTCTCTGTGGTATACCGTTTGGGTGCTGTTGGTGTCTAAAAACAGCCCATTTTATCACAATTTTTACGTTTAGCACTCGGGGAGGGTTAACTAATGCCGACCGGAATATTTTATCCATGCAACTTGTAATGTCACATCAAGACCTGAGAGTGACCAATTTTTCTTGAAAATCTACAAGACTCGTTTAGAGAAATCCACGGAAAACATGAAGTTTTGAGCTTTTTTGGGGTATTGCTGTTTAACCACCCTTATTAATTACAAAAATGATCCTCGGTGAATTCCATCGAGGATCATTTTTGTAAGTGATAAGGGTGTTCAGAAAACCAAGCGTTAACCCGTTTTGGGCTGGTTAAACAGCAATATCCCCAAAAGCTAAAAAAAAATCCTGTTTTCCGTGGATTTCTGTAAACGAGTCTTCTAGATTTGCAAGAAACATTGGTCACTCCCAGATCTTGGAATGTCAATAGAAGTTGCATAGACAAAATACTGCGGTGAGCATTTGTTAACCCTCAACGGGCCGTTAAAAGTCAAAATTGTGATAAAATGGGCTGTTTTTGGACGCCAACAGCACCCAATGAGTACGACACAAAGAAAAGTGCCTTCTTTTATCGAGCGCACAGCCTATACGCAAACATTTTTGTAAGTAGTAAGGGTATTCAAAAGGCGAAGTCTTAACCCATTTGGGAAGGCTAAAGAGAAAGACCCCTTAAAATCTTAAAATTCCCGTTTTCTGTGGATTTCTCTAAAAACATCCTGTAGGTTTTCAAGAAAAATTGGCTACTCACAGGTCTTTGTGTGACATTACAAGTTACATGGACAAAATATTCCGGTGAGCGTTGATTAACCCTCTAGAGGCTGCCAAGCATCATAATTTTGTTGAAATGGGCCGTTTTTGGACACGCACAGCACCCAATGTGTACCTGAGAAATAAACATAATCTCTTTTGTTGGAAGTGGACTTCACCGAGGACCATTTTTTGTAAGTAATAAGGGTATTCAACGACCCAAGCGTTAACCCCTTTTGTGGTTGTCAATAGTGATACCCATCAAAAGCTTAAAAAATTATGTTTTCCCTGGATTTCTTTACAAACATCTGGTAGGGTTTTCAAGAGAAAATGGCCACTGATAGGTCCTGGTGTCACATTACCAGTTGATTGGATAAATTATTCCGGAAAGCATTTGTTAACCCTCCAAGGGCTGCTAAATGTCAAAATTTTGAAAAAAGTCTGTTTTTGGACACCAACAACATCAAATGGGAATGCAACAGAGAAGCATAGCTTCTTTTACCGGACGCAAAACTGACAGGGAAACATTTTTGTAAGTAGTAAGTGTATTCAAAAATCGAAGTCTTAACCCATTTTTGACTAGTTAAGGAGATATACCCCTTAAAAGCTTAAAATTCCAGTTTTCTGTGGATTTCTCAAAAAGAAATTTCAAGAAAAATTGATCATTCGCAGGTTTTGGAGTGACAGTTCAAGTTGCATGGACAAAATATTTCGGTAAGCATTTGTTAACCCTCCAGAGGCTGCCAAGCATAGACATTTGGAGAAAATGGGCAGTTCTTGGGCAACCATAACAGCAAATGTGTACCTGCGAGATAAACATAACCTCCTTCATTGGAAGTGGAATTCACCAACGATCATTTTTGTATGTAATGAAGGTATTCACAAAACCAAGCATTAACCCGCTTAGGTGTGGTTACAGATCGATACCCCTCAAAAGGTTAAAAATTCATGTTATCCGAGGATTTCTCTAAAAACATCTCATAGATTTTCAAGAAAAAAATGGCCATTCTCAGATCTTAGTGTGACATTACAAACTGCATGTACAAAATATTCCTGGAAGCATTTGTTAACCCTATGCAGGTTCTCAAACATCAAAATGTTGATAACTGGGCTGTGTTTGCGTACCCACAGCACCCGAAGTTGAGAGGAGAGATCAAAATAAGTGAAAGTAGAATTCACTGAGAATTATTTTTGGAAGTAATAAGAGAATTAAAAAAACAACACTTAACCCGTTTTGGGCTGAATAAACAATCATACCCATCAAAAGCTTAAAATTCATGTTCTCCCTGGATTTCTCTGAAAACATCTCGTAGATTTTAAAGAGAAAATAGTCATTCGCAGTTCTTGGTGTGACATTACAAGTTGCATGAATAAATATTTCTTTTAGCACTTGTTAACCCTCTACAAATTGCCAGACATCAATATTTTGGATACATTTTAGATAAAATGGACCATTTTCAAATAGCCACAGCACTCCGTGGGTTTGTGTCAAACAAACATAACTCCTTTTGTCGGTCATTAACTTGTTGGACAACGATATTGACATTAACCCACTCCACCGTTAATGATGGTTTTTACCTGAACAATTTTTTTTATCAAACTGAGTCATTTGAGACTACTATACTCACCTTTCTCATAAAATCATTGAAGGAACTTCAGTGAAATCATGGAATCTCATCGGGAAAAGCCATGATTCTCCAGAATCATAAAGTCTAGTTATTATTATTATTATTATTATTTTTTTTTTTTTTTTGGGGGGGGGGGGGGGCTTTTTTTTCCACACGATTCAGAAGCCATTTTTGAACCGATTTTCATACAATTTTACACACGCATAGAGGGGTACAAAAGCTAAAAATGTACCGAAGCAGAATTTTCGATTTAACCCTTAATTCACAAGAATTTGCAAAAAACTGTCAAATTTAGGGTTTATAGGCACTTTCTCGAAAAGCGTCTTGCAGATTTTTTTTAAACATTCATCTTTGTTAAATCTGCCTGTGACACGACCATTGGTACACAAGACATATTAGGCAATGCATATGGTAACCCTCCACAGGCTGCCAAACATCGAAATTCTGATGAAATGGGCTGTTTTCGGGCCCCCACAGCAGCCACACGATTCATGAGAGATAAACATAACTTCCTTTATTGGAAGTGGGATTCACCACCGTGGATCATTTTTGCATGTAATAAGGCTATTCAAAAAACCAAGCGTTAACCCGTTTTGGGCTGGTTAAACTGCAATACCCCTCAAAAGTTCAAAAATACATGTTTTCTGAGGACTTCTCTAAACGAGTCTTGTAGATTTTCAGGGAAAATTGGCCACACGCAGGCCTTGGTGTGACAATAGAAGTTGCATGGACAAAATACTTCGGTGAGCATTTGTTAACACTCCACGGGATGCTAGAAGTCAAATTTGTGATAAAATGGTCTGTTTTTGTACACCAACAACATCCAATGCGTATACCACAAAGAAAACTGCCTTCTTTTAGCGAGCGCACAATTTATACGTAAACATTTTTGTAAGTGGTAAGGGTATTCAAAAGTCGAAGTCTTAACCCATTTTGGCCAGGCGAAAGAGAGATACCCCTTAAAAGCTTAAAATTCCCATTTTCTGTGGATTTCTCTAAAAACATCTTGTAGATTTTCAAGAAAAATTGACTACTCGCAGGTCTTTGTGTGGCATTACAAGATGCATGGACAAAATATTCCGGTGAGCGTTTATTAACACTCTACAGACTGTCAAGCATCGTAATTTTGTTGAAATGGGCTGTTTTCAGACATGCACAGCACCCAAACGACAAACGAGAGATAAACATAACTTCCTTTATTGGAAGTGATATTCACCGAGGATCATTTTTGTAAGTAGTAAGGGTATTAAAAAAACCAAGCGTTAACCCCTTTTGTGGTGGTTAATAGCGATACCCATCAAAAGCTTAAAACAATTCATGTTTTCCCTGAATGTCTTTACAAACATCTTGTAGGGTTTTCAAGAGAAAATGGCCATTGATAGGTCTTTGTGTCACATTACCAGTTGCATAGATAAATTATTCCGGTAAGCATTTATTAACCCTCCATGGGCTGCTAAATGTCAAAATTTTGAAAAAATAGTCTGATTTTGGACACCAACAACATCAAATAGGAATGCCACAAAGAAACATAACTTCTTTTACCGCTCGCAAAACTGATGGGGAAACATTTTCGTAAGTAGTAAGGTATTCAAAGATCGAGGTCTTAACCCATTTTTGCCTGGTTAAGGAGATATACCCCTTAAAAGCTTAAAATTCCAGTTTTTGTGGATTTCTCCAAAAATATTTTCAAGAAAAATTGACCATTCGCAGGTCTTGGAGTGACATTACAAGTTGCATGGACAAAATATTCCGGTACGTATTTGTTAACCCTCCAGAGGCTGCAGAGCATAGACATTTTGAGAAAATGGGCTGTTCTTGGGCACCCATAACACACAATGTGTACCTGTGAGATAAACATAACCTCCTTCATTGGAAGTGAAATTCACCGAGGATAATTTTTGTATGTCATGAAGGTATTCACAAAATCAAGCATTAACCCATTAACCCGTTTAGGGATGGTTACAGAGCGATTCCCCTCAAAAAGGTTAAAAATTCATGTTATCTGAGGATTTCTCTAAAGACATCACGTAGATTTTCAAGAAAAATTGGCCATTCTCAGATCTTAGTGTGACATTACAAGCTGCATGTATAAAATATTCCAGTAAGCATTTGTTAACCCTATGCAGGTTCTCAAACATCAAAATTTTGATAAAATGGGCTGTGTTTGCGTACCCACAGCACCCAAAGTTAAGAGGAGATATCAACATAAGTGGAAGTAGAATTCACTGAGAATTATTTTTGGAAGTAATATGGATATTCAAAAACGACCCTTAACCCGTTTGGGACTGGATAAACAATCATACCCATCAAAAGCTTAAAATTCACGTTCTCCTTGATTTCTCTGAAGACGTCTTGCAGATTTTAAAGAAAAAATGGCCATTCGCAGTCTTTGGTGTAACATTACATGTTCGATGGAAAAATATACCTGTTAGCACTTGTTAACTCTCTACAAGCGCAGACATCAATATTTTGGGATACATTTGAGATAAAATGGACCATTTTCAATTAGCCACAGCACTTAGTGGGCATGTGTCAAACAAACATAACGCATTTTGTCGGTCATTAACGTGTCGGACGCAGATATTGATATTAACCCTCTCCACCATTAATGATGGTTTTTACCTAAACAATTTTTTTATCAAACAGTGAGACAGTTAAAAACAATTCATCAGACCCTCTGGGGTCAAGAAAAATCATGGAATCTTATCTGGAAAAGCCATGATTCTCCAGAATCATAAAGTCTAGTTGAATTTAGTATTTGAATGATACACATGTTCCAGGACAAGATGCAGGAGAAGCTTGCCAAATACACTGACCTCAATTACTAAATGTCGCAGAAACATCCCAAGTACTATGTAATAAGACTCATTCAAATACAAAAGCATAAAAGCAATGTTGTTCCTTAATTTAATAATTATCCTTTTGAGAAGTGTTTTAGCTCCCTGGCTGAAAGCCAGTGGGAGCTACTGCCATCACTTGACGTCCGTCTTTCATCGTCCAGTTAGCTTTTGAAACTTGTCGTCTCCAAAAGCCAAATTCAAACAAATATGGCACAGACCATCTTTGGAGTATACCCTTTCTACTTTTTTCAAATGAAGCTGCTGCCATTTTCGGCTGGGGTTAATGCCCAAAGTCCTAACAATCTTTAAAAATCGTCTTCACATGAACCACCAGAGAGAATGCTTTGATATTTGGTGTGGAACACCCTTTTGTGGTAGAAATTGAAGTTTGTTCAAGACGAGTTTGAAACTCAATGTTTAGGTTCTCTGTGATAACATGCCCATTTTGGGCTCCACCCAAAATTTCTATTTCAACTTTCAAGAACCATTGGACTGATTTAAACCAAATACGGCATGTAGTGTAATAGGGTCATAAGTACTTGTTTTGTGACCGAAAACGTTTTTTCTTCAACCCCGCAGGATATCCAGGAGCTAAATATAGTAGAAAAAATAAAAAATAAAACGCCCATATTTCAAAAACTGCATTGACCAGAATATTGTTTTTGGTATGAAGCTTCCTTAGGACCAGTGGAATCAGATGGACATGGAAAACTGCTATCGGTTTTATTATGGGTTGCGATATGAGGATCACCATTTTATCACTATTTGCAATGGGGAAATGCCGAGTCATCATCCTTCTTGTGCTCTATCAACTTAGCATTCTTCTTCAGAACATTGGACCAAATCTAAACTAATTTAGTAGAAGCTTCTTGGTGGAGTATACTTTTTTTTATCATATGACTCGTCCGTTTTGTTCACTTTAAAACATGTGATATTTTGTTTTCATTATTTATTTATTGATGTTTAAGGTCACATATTTATGCACAATGGCTAATCATGAACGTGACAGTTTTACAGGTGGAGGAAGCCGGAGTACCCGGAGAGAACCACCGAGCAACGACGAGCAGCTGCCAGCTCCCCAACATCGTAACTCCGCACTGCAGCACAGGCAGGGTTAGATTGCTTGAAGACATGCGTACCATCGACGTGCAGTACGCCTTAGTACACGGCGTCTTCGTGCCCCCACGCGGGCAATGGAGATGAAGTGTCTTGCCCAAGGACACAACGCGGTAGTCGCAGGTGGGATTCGAACCGAGGACCTCTCGGCTTGCAGCCTGCACCTCTACCTACCGAGCCACCGCGCTCCCCATTTTGTTTTCATATTAATCAATGATAAATAAAGCCTTCCGTCAATTTCATTGGTCAATTTCAAAACTAGACAATTTGATTGGCTGAACAAAATACAACTGGACCACATTTTCATAATTTGCATAATTAGAGTTGGGAGCTTTCATTGGTCAATTTCAAAACAGGACAATTTGATTGGCTAAACAAAATACAACTGGGTCACATTTGCATAATTCCAGTAGGGAGAATTTACGTTATCTGTCCTATTTAGGATGGGTTATATTGTATTAATATTTTACCCAACGTAATGGCAAAAACCGTCTCGCGCAATACAAGAAAAACGCCATTCAATTTTTTTTGTATTTTCACTTTTTGCTTCCAGAACATATGTTATGACCCCCTCATTGGAACTAGTGTGTCGCGCTCGTTCTAATGAGGAGTCATAACCTATGTTTTTTTAGTTTTTACGAGGATGTTTTTTCCAAGTGCCGTCTGCAACTCAAGTTAGGTGATGGGTTAAAAAGTCATACTAAGTGGCTAATTTGTGCGTGTGTGTGTCATATGATAAATAGAATATGAAATGAGTGTTTTTCTCATATAATATTTATGAAACTCGTCCGAATTTTCCGTTTGGGCGAGCCTCTGACTCGCCCAAACGGAAAATTCTTAGACTCGTTTCATAAATATTATATGAAAAAAAGACTCATTCCATATCTTCTATTTATTGTTATCTCAAAAAGTTGCTACATCCCTTGCGTGGGGTTAATGCCCCAAGTGCTTAAATGCTTGAAAATCATTTTTTTCACAAACCACTCACAAAAATGCTAAGATTTCTGGTATGCAACTTCCTTCAGTGATGCAGATCCAAACTGTTCAAAGGAACTCAGTAGATCAATATCTGGAGATGATTCGAACCAAATTTGTCATGTAGTATAATTGGATCATAAGTACCTGAGTTATGCATGAAAAGGCCCTTTTCTCAGCTCATTGGGAACCCCATGAGCTAAAAATAGAGAAATATTCGAACGCTCTTATTTACAAAACTGCCCGGACCAGAACATTGTTATTTGGTATGAAGCTTTCTTGAGACAATTAGAAGCAGATGAACCAACAGAAAATTGTTATCGGTATTATCACGGGGTAATGTATGGCAATGTGCATGTTAACATTTGGTAATGGGAGAATGCCGAATCATCATCTTTCTTGTGCTCCACCAACTAAATCTTTTTTTTGAGAACCCGTGGGCCGAATCTAAACTAACTTGGCACAAAGCATCCTGGTGGAGTGTACTTCCCCCAAAAGTTGTCACTCTCCCTGGGGTGGTTGTATTAATGCCTCAAAAAACCCCAAATGCTTAAAAAACTAGAACTATCACTGAAGGTGATTAATACCCCCGCTTTGGGTTTTTAGAGGAATGCACTTCTGATCATGTAGGCGAAGGCCATAAGGAAATGTATACATAAAGATCATTTTTTGTTGTTGAAATTTGTATTTGCATGTGGCCTTCCACAGAACAGCACTGAATACTTAAAGAGCCCACACATATATGGTTTACATTTGGAAAAACACATTTACAATGTGCAACATGTATTCAAAATCGGTTCATTAATGTAGGAGGAGTTGCACACACAAGAATCCCATTTGAAAACCCATAATAAATCCAAGTTAAAGGGAGATAACCTGGTTAAAATTGTCGCAGATCAAAAATTTGGGAATATGCGTATGTTCACTTAGTTGTGATAATGTTTGAAAGGTCTCGTCAAAATTGATTGATAAATGTAGGAGGAGTTGCACGCACAAGAATTTCATGTAGAAACCCATAATAAATCTAAGTTAAAGGGAAATAACCTAGTTAAAATTGCCACAGCTCAAAAAGTTTGGAATATGCACATGTTCACTTAGTAGAGATGATGTTTGAAAGGTTTCATCAAAATCGGTTCATTAATGTAGGAGGAGTTGCGCACACAAGAATTTGTTCGAACGGAAAGACATAATAAATCTAAGTCAAAGGGAGATAACCTGGTTAAAATTGTCGCAGATCAAAAATCTTGGAATATGCGCATGTTCACTTAGTAGTGATGATGTCTGAAAAGTTTTGTCCAAATTGATTGATAAATGTAGGAGGAGTTGCACGCACAAGAATTTCATGTAGAAACCCATAATAAATCTAAGTTAAAGGGAGATAACCTAGTTAAAATTGCCACAGCTCAAAAATTTTGGAATATGCGCATGTTCACTTAGTAGTGATGATGTCTGTAAACTTTCGTCCAAATTGATTGATAAATGTAGGAGGAGTTGCGCACACAAGAATTTCATGCAGAAACCCATATTAAATCAAAGTTCAAGAGAGATCACCTGGTTAAAATTATCGCAGATTAAAAAGTTTGGAATATGCACATGTTCACTTAGTAGAGATGATGTTTGAAAGGTTTTATCAAAATCGGTTCATTAATGTAGGAGTTGCGCACACAAGAATTTGTTCGGATGGAAAGACACAATAAATCTAAGTCAAAGGGAGATAACCTGGTTAAAATTGTCGCAGATCAAAAATCTTGGAATATGCGCATGTTCACTTAGTAGTGATTATGTCTGAAAAGTTTTGTCCAAATTGATTGATAAATGTAGGAGGAGTTGCGCACACAAGAATTTCATGTCCGGAAAGACGTACGGACGGACGTACGGACGGACGTACGGACGTACAGGGCGATTCCTATATAGCCCCCACTTCTTCGAAGCGGGGGTATAATTATCTTCTCATAAACCACTCGCAAGAATGCTTAGATGTCTGGTATGGAACTTTCTTTAGTGATGTGCAGGTTCAAGTTTGTCAACCCCCCCCCCCCCCCACACACACACACAAACCTTGTAGTTTAATATTAGGCTTCCTGTGGGAGACTCCACCCAACATTTCTATTCCAGAACCAATGGGCTGATTTGAACCGTATTTGGTATGTAGTATAAATGGGTCGTGTGTACTTCATGTATTCCTTAAAAAAAAATCTCCGCAGCTCTGTGGGAACCCCCGGAGCTAAGAATAGAGAAACATTCAAACGCCCACATTTCAAAAACTTTAAGCTACGTTCTACATTTCTATGTTCAGAAACAATTGCGTGATTTGAGCCAAATATGGTATGAAGTATTAATTAGGTCATAAGTACTCAAGTACTTGATTCATGCTGGAAAAAAATTCCTTGTAACCCCACGTGATCACCAGGAGCTAAAATAGGAAAACATTCAGACGTCTATATTACCAAAGCTGCATGAAGTAAAGAATTGTTCAGGTATGAAGCTTCCTTAAGACCATTAACCCTTTAATACTTCAATTATCCCGACGCCCAAACGTCACTGGGAATTCAGTTTCTACCACGTTTTTCAAAATGCGACGTCAAACATGGGAAAATACAAATAAGATATTTTTAACATTAGTGATTATTTTTGGTGGTCTGAATTTGTTATTCAAAACTTGTTTTATTACAAATTATTGGAGAGTGCCCACAGGCACTCTCCAATACTTTGTAATAAAACAAATTTATATAAAGAAAATATTATTTGTGCTTGACTGAATATGAAATATAAGCAAGGAAAGTGTTGGGTTTTGCTCTGGTATCCTCATTTTTTGAAAGCCACGATAGTGGCTTCTTGCACTCAACCAGTTAAGAAATCTTGACAGCAGGATTATATTAGTATTTTAAGCTGCGAAAACTTTAAAAAGTCGAAAAATAATAACAAAACAAATTAATGACCACAAAGTTTTCAACGTGCTGTTTGATTTCGTACGCCTTAAGACGTACAAAAGTATCATAGGGTTAAAACTGAATTAACTAAAGTGATTGTTAATGATGGTGCCATGGGTACCTTATGTGATGCCCATTTTTACATTGTTTTAATGATAGTGCCAAATCACTCTTTTTCTTGTGGACGATGATAATTTTTTTTGCGGATCCTCTCATCCAAATCTTAATTATCACTTGACATGCATCCGCTGTGAGAATCCCAGAAGGTAAACACAGAAAAAATTTCATATTGGCACTTTTTAAGACTCCACAGAACAGAGTTTTATTTTTATCCCGAGAAGCTTACCTTGGACCAGCAGAAACGAATGGTCAAAACATTGCTTTTGTTTGTGTCATAGCAAATAATAAAATTTCCCTTGCACTCCATCACTTAGCCTATCGACAAATACATCTCTTTTGACAATTTGCCCTAAGTGGGCGTTACTTATTAGTGATAAATAATGTGGACAATAGAAGTCCCAGATGATTGAGCCCATTTGAAACAACGCATGTTAGGGATTTATTATCCGAATTGGTTTTGAAATAATTACTTGTTGCTCACGTGGCGAGAGATAGGATTAGAATCCAACGAGTACTTTCCTACCAATTCCAGGCTGTTGCATTGTTGACAAGAGAAAGAATATGTCAAATGCAACGGAAAGATGTAACAGGATCAGAAGGTCACCTTTTGCGTTCACGTTTTAAACATATTATGTCGATGTAAACTCTTCAATGGGTTGTTCGAATGCTAACATTAGACCCGTCAGACGATTGCTTGGGTTCCAAGAGGCAGCTTCGTCGCTGCTTCAGGTTTTATTTCAGAAATCACACAAACTCAGGTACTATCGACCGATAGAACATGAAAAGAAACATTCTAATATTATAATAGGTAGTGGACTATGGCCTTTGGCGAGACAATAGAAGTGGAAGCCGTAGTTTAGATAGTGTTGGCAATGGTACAGGCCAGTATAGAGATGGAAGAGAATAGTATAAGGCGAAACAGTAGAACCGAAAGTCAATTACGGCAAAGATAATGGTGACCACGGTACAAACCAGTACTAGTGTTGAAAGACGATAGGACTGAATGAAGGCAGAAGTAGCGAAAGCCGATTACATGACAGATGGCAATTGCAACCCACTTGGTTGATAAAGCAATGTAATATTGGGGATAACAGAGATTATTCACTGGGCGAAGATAACACTATCGACAATGATTGAAGTGGGCTGTATAGTCACAGCAGAGCTGAAAGTAGTGAGTGGTGACATTGATAGCCAGTATTCCTAAGATGGTAGCCTATCCAGCCTATCAACAGTAGTATCTCCAATACTGGTCCACAAAACAGTGACCCTCACTGGTTCCTAATATCCCCACCAGTCCCTAAACATTGGTATGCGGAAATCCCCGAATGTATATGTATGTCCATGTTCTGCGTGTGTTGTGCACATATTGGAACCCAGGACACAAGCAAATACGGCTCAGTTGTAACAGGTATACAAGGTCTTTTTCAGAAAAGGGACTATGTGTGGACTGACACTGGTTAAAGTGAATGCAGCGGTATGATTGGGTCTACTGAATGTTGTTCTATATTCAATCACTGGGGGTGGAAAATAGAGAAATCCGGTCATCGTCCAGAAATAGAAGGCTAGAAACCAGGAATGGAAGCCGCAATACGTAACAGATCGTTTTGAATAGACGGGGCTGGGCTGGGCTAGACGAAAAAGAGGATTCTGAAAAAATTCAAGATGACAAAAATACTCCCATTGTGCAATTTTTCCAAGACCAGACTGGATTCACGGCATGATCCTGCTTGTTTCATTTCAGGACCTTCAACAGATCACACCTCGGACATTTTGAAATATACTACTCAAAGTTTGCTGAGCACCACATATTTGACACATCATTGTGAATTGTGACACATTTGCGATATTTTTGGTGGATATGATTGAGGAAGGTATTGAGATGGTCCCCAGTGTTTACATTAGCTCTCTTGACATTTCTCATATACACCCATTTTCCATGGTTATCGTATTCGAAAGCTAAAAAATAATGTTAAACACAAACAAAATCTCAATTTCTGTGCTTAAATCATTAAAGATATTAATAAAATATAAAATGTATACACTTTTCATAACAATATTTCAACTAAAACGTATAACAGGTACTTCGATATACTTGGTGCTTAGCAAATTTTGAGTGGTATATCTACTGCATCTGAAAAAAAATACTCACCTCCTTTCAGTTTCCCCCAGTCTTCAAAAGAAATCCGCTCATCTTCATACTCAATCTCACAGACAGCGAAGAGCAGCCGGGCCACTTCGGCCCTCCCACGCCCGTCAAAATACGTTAGCTTGTACGCCGGCATTTCGTGCAACGGTGACGGCGAAACAGTTTGTTTTCCGATTGAGAAAACCTCGAAGCCTGGATGGAAAAATCAGATCCACGGTGGGGTTTTATAATTCCGTGAGAAAGTACATAGTCATCGTGACTGTCACGTTGAAAAAACGGCACCCAGCTGAGAGATTAAATGGGCTAAAGTCAAGCACTAGAATGTGTTGAAAGGTTCACAAAATGTTCATTGTTGCAGAATAAAATTCATTGATAAAATTGAAAAAGAAAATTTGTCTCAAGTGAACGATTTTTAATTGCCAAATTATTCACTGGAAACGATTTGCCCATTCAGCGTTCCTTGACGGTTTAACCACGGTTGTGTTTGTTTACAAAAAGGGAACGACTGTTAACCCTTTACCCAATGCACAGGATATCAGAATTTATTATTTAAAATATTATTTTTTCACTTTTAAAGAACAGAATAAGCTTTTGTTTATTTATTTAACCTTTACCGAACGAATCCTTCGTATCCATCTACGTAATTTACAAACTGAGCCTTGAAAAACCCATTAAAATATAAAGGAACCATATCACGTGCTCACTCATTGGAACTAGCTCTTCGAGGATCGTTTGGAAAAAAAATAAAACAAATAATATTTATAATAATAAATTTTGATATCCTGTGCATTGTGCAAAAGGGTTAACAGTAGTCCCCTTTCACAACGAAACTTACTAAACAAACAAGACGGCGGTGGGAGTGGAGGCCAAGTGGATAAGTGATCTAGTTTCTCATCCCAGAGGTTCCGGGATCGATCCTCGGTCGGGGAAAGTTTTTGAAGTGCCTGAACACTCTCTGTCAGCGTCAGTTGTGGTAGTTGATGCTGTCACAGCGTATCGTCCCGTCGTGTGGTGACGTAAAATGGCTATCTTCTGTGTGGAGAGATTCACACTCTGTGCAGGTTAAAGGTCACTTCGTAGCATTCGAGAAGTGCGAGGTCACAAAGTTGCTGCTATGAAGGTCATCCCACACACCTGCGCAATTGGGCCAAGGAGAAGCGTTAATATAAGTTGCATAACTTGCTCGCCAATCCTTGTAAAAACAAACAAGCTTAACCCTTTACCCAACGCAGACGATATCAAAATTTATTATTTTAAATATAATTTTTAAAAATTTTCAAAAACTTTCTACAAAACCATATCATGTGATCCCTCGTTGGAACGAGCTCGACGAGCTCGTTGCAACGAGGGGTCATATGATATGGTTTTGTTGAAATTTTTTGAAATATAATATTTTTTTAACTGCTGAATTTGCAAATTACGCTGGCGGATGCGGCCGATTCGTTGGGTAAAGGGTTAATAATAATCATTAATAATTAAGCCCGAAGGACCCCCCCCCACCCCCACCCCACCAATTTTCATTCAGATACATTATTTTGTGGTGATTAAGGCACAAGAGAACATTTTAAACTAATCTTACCTCTTTACCTAACACAACTAGAGAACGACACGTGAAAAGAAAAAAAAACCTTGACTTTCAAATATTTTCATGTTTTCTCTTCGAAACATAACACTTATGATCCACCGTTGGAATGTGCCTGGCGCGAGCTCGTTGCAGTGGGGGGGGGGGGGGGGGGGGGGGATTGTGAAGTTGGAGACAAAAATTGAAAACAAAATTTAAATGACGATTTTGAGAAATAGTGGTGTCGGATAACATAGTTACGTTAGGTAAAGGATTAAGCTCTACCGGTACCATTAATTTGATATCCACCGGGTTAATATATCCCAGTGATGTACATATTTTTATCTGCGAAGCACTACATCGACATGTGCCAAAAGCCGTACAAGACAGCGCGTTGCATCAGTAATTTCTGACATAAATCTGTTGGTTTCGTCCCCCAGTATTAATGGGGGAAGGGTGTCCTTCCTTCTAACAGGACCATTTAAAAAAAAACAAAAAACAGTTGATGAATAAAATACCCAATCTCTTACATTCTAATTGGAGACTGACTACTATCTCCGTTCGTTTCAATCCCATGTATATCTACCACAGGCCTAATAACGAAAATGGTTTGGTGGTGGGTGGTGGTGGGGGATGGTGCCGCCCTCTCCCATCCTTTACATCTACACCAATCCCCATATATTCTCGATGTATTCCTGGTTTGACAATTCAGAGTTGCGTAAAATGTCCTTTTAAATCAGTTAATTTCTAAAATTCGAATCTATTTTCGACTTTTTTAGGCATGTCGGAGGAAACGTCTACTTCGTCTTTGCTTCCATTTAGCTGTGAAATAACACCAGTGCACCAGGGAGCCTGGAATGTTGCTACTGCTATGGTGGGAGGGGGGGGGGGCAGAAGGCCGGGGCAGAGGGCAATATGTCAAATTTGAGGGAATGTTTGCCCTTTTAAATAACATTTACACTTTTACTGACTATTCCACGATATTAAAACCAACAAGCAAAATGTTTCTGATCAGAAGCGAGCTTCGGACTCCAAAAGTCGCGAGGCGGAATATTCCGAGTTGAGGGAGGGGTGCAAAAAGGTTACGAGGTTGTTTTGAAATCGCAAAACAAAGCACGGCCAACTCCGAAGCGCCCCAACAATGGGGAAGATGTCTGTGCCATTTTAACGCACTAATCTGCTCGATAAAGCGTACCCTGTCGCTCGTTTTTAATGAAATATGTCAAAAATAGGCTAAACTTTGAAGTGGAGAAAAACGTCAAAATGGCAGCAAATCGAAAAAGAAGAAAAAACAGTTATGTCTTATTTTTTTTTTAGCTCTGCAACTGTAACATACTAAAATTTCAAAAACATCCAATGCATTTTAATTTTTGACATATGACCCTCTATGACGCCCCACCCCAGCGTTCGGGTTTTACGGTTGAGAATGTCCGAGGACGGCACGACATTTTTAGAATTGGTTTCTTGCAGAGATTAAATTAGCGAAAATTCGAAAGGCTAAGACTCAGAATGAGGTTGAAAACAAAAGGTATAAAAAACGTACAACTGGCATCGCTGGCATCGGGCGTGTCAAATTTAACCCTTTACCTAACATGAAAGCAGACGACACTTGCAAACAAACTTCTTGAATAACTATTTTTTTCCATTTTTTGTCTCAAAAACATAGGTTATGACCCCTCATTGGAACGAGCTCGACGACAAAAAAAAAAAAAAAAAAAAAAAAATGAAAAAATAATGAAAATTAATTGGCGATTTTTAGCTCAGCTTTGACGTAGTCAAATTTGAGGTTAAGCCATGATCTGTCGTCCGTCTGTCCGCCAACAATTCAATGCGTCTCGAGCTAGAGGCCGTATTTATGAACCGATCTTTACGAAACTTCTTGGGTACCTTTGTTATCACCGTGGAACGAGAACGAGTGTTTTTGGGTGCGGTCAAGATAGCCACCAGCAGCCATTTCGTACCTTAGTGCAATCAGTTTTTTGTATGAAAGTTCTGATTCGAATAAATTTTTGTCTGAATGTTTAGTAACATGGAATACATCACATATAATACGGGGTTTTGTTCTCGTGCAGAAATTCTGCAAATTAGATGAACTTTGATTTTTTCATGCTTCTAACACACAATAAGTACACATGTCAATACGGCTCGGGCTAGGGCTTTATTTATAAACCGATCTTCACGAAACTTCTTGTGTACCTTTGTTATTACCTTGGGACGAGAACGAGTGTTCGGGGTGCGGTCCAAAATTCAAGATGGCTGCCAGCGGCCATTTTGTACCGAAATTAGGTCCAATCAGTTTTTTGTACACAACTGCTATACGGCTCAGGCTAGAGGCCGTATTTAATGAACCGATCTTTACGAAACTTCTTGGGTACCTTTGTTATCACCGTGGGACAAGAACGAGTGTTTTGGGGTGCGGTCCGAAATTCAAGATGGCCGCCGGCAGCCAGTTTGTACCAAAATTAGTGCAATCAGTTTTTTGTACAGAACTTCTGTATGAAAGTTCTGATTTGAATAAATTTTTGTATAAATGTTTCGTAACATCGAATACATCACATATAATACGGGATTTTTCTCGTGCAGACATTATGCAAATTAGATGGACTTTGATTTATTCAGTGCTACTTATACACATTAAATACACATTAAATACACATGTCAATACGGCTCGGGCTAGAGGCTGTATTTATGAACCAGTCTTCACGAAACTTCTTGGGTACCTTTGTTATCACTTTGTGACGAGAACGAGTGTTTTTGGGTGCGGTCCGAAATTTAAGATGGCTCCAGATTGGTCTACCCTAAATAATGAATATGGACTCTTCTAATTGCTGCCATTAAACTAGCATGGAATATACCACTAGAGTGTAAAGGGTTAATGGTACAAGACTGTAATGTTGGTAGAATTCTCTAGTATTGGGTGAATGCAATACAGGCTTACCATTGGACAGATGATAGTGTCTATGGATAAGTAGTGGCCTTGGTGTTATGAAAGTGATGGATGGTCTAGAAGCTTTGTAGGAGCTAAGAGCCCTATAGGAGCTCGACGCTGTATAGGAGCCATGTCACAGGTATCCTCAAATACCGATATGAATCGTAGAGCAGTATATGGAGTCACCCTTTTGAGTAATTGCTCTATAGCTAATTTGCTCGATAAGATTCGATTCGTTCGAACAAGCAGTAGTAGAAAACAACTTTGATAGTGATATGAATTTGGACCTTTAGCGACAGTAGTGTAGTAAGAGCCATAGTAGTACCATAAGTTAGTAATGGTGGGACTCTAGCGCAGGACAGAATAGTGGTAGCCAACAGTAATGATACAAGGCAGTAATGGTACTCGACTGCAATGTTGCTAGAACACCATACTCAAGGTGAACACAATGCAGGCTGATCATAGGACACACTGTGGTGACTTTGAACCAGTAGTGATCTTGAAGCTAGGAAGGTGATGGATGATCTACAAGCCAGGTGCTGAATTGGGTTGGGAACTTGCGAGCCTTAACTATCTTCAAATAAATATCCTGCAAAAGGTATTCTCCAAAAGGTATCCTCAACAGGTATCCTCAAAAGGTATCCCCAAAAAGTATTCTCAAAAGGTATCTTCAAATAGTACAATACCATGTCATAGGTATCCCCAGATGCCGATATGAGTCGTAGAGTAGTATGTGGAGTCACTCGTTCGCGCAGTTGCTCGATAGCTCATTTGCTCGATAGGATTCGAGTCGTTCAAGCAATTACTTTTCAGTAACTGCTCGATTGTCCTTCAGGTTTCAGAATCACAGAGGTCTTCGTTCTACACAAGGAAGATAATGCTGTATGGTTAGGTACAGACTGTGGAAATCAAATATCTGACTGGTGATTATAAGACTTGGACAAGGACAGAGGTCGTAACAAGGGGTAGTCAAGAGTAGCTAGGACTAGATGAATTGCTAGGGTTAGAGTAGCTAGAATAGCGCCTGTAATAGGCATAAAAATGGGATTCTGGGAAAATCCAAACCAGTAAAGATACTCCAACTCAATAGAACGCACCTCATAGCATGTCGGATCCATTTGGGTAATTAAAATTGACTCTTATACAAAGTACTATACTGAAAAGCCCAAAATGAGAAAATCTAAGTCCGTTTTGGTAGTTTGGGGTTGATTTTGGTGATTTAGCGGGATTATCGGGTTGTTTGTGGTAATTAGACTTACTCATATTCAATCGAACATACTCTGCAAACAAACACCTGTTCTTTAAGAGGCATCCCAGGCTCATAACAACCATGTGTTATCATAGAAACCAAGATGTCTGCCTCCAGAAAACAAAACGGACGACGGAAACACGTGTCACCCTAACAACACGCGCTATGCATGCACACTTAAGCCCACATATCACTAATGGCGTCTCAACATGGCCGCACACGCGGGCTACTATGGTAACCAAACATATCGCCACTGGGACACGTGAGTATGACGTCACTTCCACACCCTCATTTCTTCCCCCAACCTTGAGCTGAAAACTATATTACATACGACTTACCTCGTTCTTTCTGCTCAAAAATGCATGATAATGTTTGTACGCTACGACTACAGGATAGATGAATTTAACCCTTTGAACTTTCACAATATCTTCCATGTCGGTGCAATGGGAGCGATTGGAAGAGTCCATATTTAGTACTTGGGGATAGACTAATTAATATTTTCAACGTGCAGCCTTAGCCGCCCCCCCCCCCCCCCCACACACACACTTTAACTCAGCAGCCATCCTACTAAATGGAAGTATGATATATCTTGTTTCTGGACTGAAAAAACGACCGCTCAGTTTCAGGGGTTAAACATGGAGAAGGGCATGTTACCGAACTACCCAACCTTCCTGTTTAACAATGGTAGTGTTGTATGCATTTTAGTTAAATTTAGCATTGTTAGTAGTAGGGGATAGCCTTTTCATGTAGGTTTACCCTGACCCCGGCCCTGACCCCGCGCCCAAAGCGCCCAGGCCTTTTTAGGCTCCTCTCACCCCTCCCTGTGCCCAAGCCCGTTAGGCCACCTTCACCCCCTGCGCCCAAAGCCCCTTAGGCACCCCTTGTTTGGGAACATAGCGGTCACTGATGGGGGACTTGGGTACGGGGAGGGGTGAGGGGAGCCTAAAAGGGCATGGGTGCTTTGTGCTCTTAGTTTTTAATATGTTTTGTAGAAACCAGTCAGTACTTTACATGTCACAAAGTATTAGATTACATAAACTTTAATTAAAATTGAAGTTTAATTTAAAACATTGCTTCCTTCATCTAACACAGAATGAGAATGCTTTGCGGTCAAATACATCTATGTATGTAAACATGCATCTGGTAACATTATCAACAATCATAAAGGGTCTTGAGTTAATCTTCTTACGATTGTGTTGTAAATAAATTGTGTCTAGAGGTTTATCTTCATTCGTGTAACCTTTATTGACAAAATTACCCTGACTTGGCTTTATCAAACGTTGTTATTGTCGAGAGCGTTTCTGGACAAGAAGAACGGAGTATTAATCTGTTATACAAACACGTAATCAGTTTTCTTCTGTTGGGTATAGAGTAACTGATACCAGTTTTGTGACTAAAGCCAAAACGGAATGAACAACTCTAAATTTTTCTGTCTTTTCAGTTTTTTTTTTATTTTTACATAAAATCAGTTTTTACGGAGTAGTTAATTGGTTTTACAATCAGTTAAAATGGATTTTCAATCAGTTTTAAAAGTGATTTACAATTGCAAGTAAGTAATTTTTACAACAATAAGTAGTTTTACAATAATTTTACTGGTAATCATACAAAAACAAAACATAAATAAATGTTCAGTAACTGTCTTTTGGTCCTGAGGACAGTTTTTGTTGTTTTTCTGGACTTTCTCTAGTTATCATCTAAAGCTGTCTGCACATCCAAAAACGTGTATTTTCTTAATAATGGATCAAAAAGGTATTTTCGTTTCTCAATTGCGAATTTTTCAGCTTCGTTCATTCCATAACCTTCCTCATCTCGAAGTCGCTGAGCAGTTTTTCTAATTTTTTCATAGACCAGATGTTGTCTGAAGTGCCTTACTCGACTCATGGCCTTAAATAATTTCTTACAGAGGGAAGCTCTCAAGCTGTCTCTAAGAGCGTCCTCGGCCGCTTTGGTGGCCTTGTGTCTGGGCAAGCCACTTTCTGCGTATGCCACTTTCAATCTCTGAAATTTAGCTGTATTATCTTCATATGCGCTTATGATTAAAGTGTCTGTTACGCTCGTTTCGTCATCTTCCTCCTCCTCTGAATATTCACTTTCAGTGGTTGTATCACTATCGTCTGACTCCGAATATGTGCTCTCGTTAGAATCAGACGAGTTATACTCTTCGTTTGACCCTGAATATTTGCTCTCGTTTGACTGAATGCCTTCACCCATCATACCAAACCTCTTGAGGCAGTAACCAGCTTCGTGTCTTTTGCATGTGAAGGTTCTTGAGAACAAATGAGAACTGGGGGGGGGGGGGGGGGGGGGTAGGGGGGGGGGGGCATCATGATTTATAAGACAGTGGAGAGTATCCCCAAATATGCGCATGTGCACATGGGTTTTCATCAGTTGTCATCGGTTTTTATCAGTTTTCATCAGTGTTTATCAGTTTCCACAGGTTTTAAATATGTGCACATCGGTTTTAAACATGTGCACATCGGTTTTACACATGTGCACATAGGTTTTACACATGTGCACATCGGTTTTACACATGCGCACATCAGGTTTTTATCAGTTTTCATCAGTATTTATCGGTTTTACACACGTGCACATTGGTTTTCATTGGTTTTTATCAGTTTTCATCGGTTTTTATCAGTTTTCATCAGTTTTTCTCGGTTTTCATCAGTTTTAAAAGCACATTTAGAGACCATTTGCCCCTACAAATGATCACTTGCCCCTACAAATGATCACTTTGACCCTACAAATGATCACTTTGCCCCTACAAAATGATCATTTTGCCCCAACAAATGATCACTGTGCTCCTACAAATGATCACTTTGCCCCAACAAATGCTCACTTTCCCCCTACAAATGATCACTTTGCCCCTACAGACGATAACTTTTCCCCAACAAATGATCACTTTGCCAACAAATGATCACTTTGCCCCTACAGTTGGGGCAAAGCGATCATTTTGTAGGGGTAAAGTGATCGTTTGTAGGGACAAAGTGATAATTTGTTGGGGAAAAGTGATCATTTTTAGGGGAAAAGTGATCATTTGTAGGGGCAAAGTGATCATTTTGTAGGGAAAGTGATCATTTGTAGGGGCAAATTGATCATTTGTAGGGGCAAATGGTATCTAAATGTGCTTTAAAAACTGATGAAAACCGATGAAAACTGATGAAAACTGATAAAAACCGATGAAAACTGATAAAAGCCGATGAATACCGATGTGCACGTGTGTAAAACTGATAGAAACCGATAAAAACTGATAAAAAAAACCGATGTGCACATGTGTAAAACCGATGTGCACATGTGTAAAACCGATGAAAACATATAAAAACTGATGAAAACCGATGTGCACATGTGTAAAACCTTTGTACACATGTGTAAAACCGATGTGCACATGTGTACAACCGATGTGCACATTTTTAAAACCGATGAAAACTGATGAAAAATGATAAAAACGGATGAAAACTGATAAAAAACGATGAAAACTGCGCGATGTGCACATGCGCGTATTTGGGGATACTCTCCACTGTCTTATAAATCATGATGCCACCCCCCCCCCCACACCCCCCAGTTCTCATTTGTTCTCAGATCGTTCAAAGAGAGAAGACATGTCAAGCCACAACTGTAAATTTTGTAAGAAAGCATTCTCATGAACCTTCACACGCAAAAGACACGAAGCTGGTTATTACTGCCCCTAGAGGTTTGAGATGTTGGGTGAAGGCATTCAGTCAAACAAGAGCACATACCCAGAGTCAAACGAAGAGTATAACTCGTCTGATTCTAACGAGAGCACATATTCAGAGTCAGACAACAGTGATACAACCACTGAAAGTGAATATTCAGAGGAGGAGGAAGATGACGAAACGAGCGTAATGGACACTTTAATCATAAGCGCATATGAAGATAATACAGCTAAAGTTCCAGAGATTGAAAGTGTCGTACGTAGAAAATGGCTTGCCCAGACACAAGGCCACCAAAGCGGCCGAGGAAGCTCTTAGAGACAGCTTGAGAGCTTCCCTCTGTAAGAATTTTTTAAGGCCATGAGTCGAGTAAGAAAAACTGCTCAGCGACTTCGAGATGAGGAAGGTTACGGAATGAATGAAGCTGAAAGATTAGCAATTGAGAAACGAAAATACTTTTTTGATCCATTATTAAGAAAATACACGTTTTTGGATGTGCAGACAGCTTTAGATGATAACTAGGGAAAGTCCGGAAAAACAACAAAAACTGTCCTTTTTCAGGACCAAAAGACAGTTACTGAACATTTAATTATGTTTTGTTTTTGTACGATTACCAGTAAAATTATTGTAAAACTACTTATTGTTGTAAAAATTACTTATGGTGCAATTGTAAATCACTTTTAAAACTGATTGAAAATCAATTTTAACTGATAGTAAAATCAATTAACAACTTTGTAAAAACTGATTTTATGTGAAAATAGAAAAAAAAACTGAATAGACAGAAAAATTTAGAGTTGTTCATTCCGTTTTGGCTTTAGCCACAAAACCGGCATCAGTAACTCAAAACTCAACAGAAGAAAACTGATTACGTGTTTGTATAACAGATTAATACTCCGTTCTTCTTGTCCAGAAACGCTCTCGACAATAACAACGTTTGATAAAGCCAAGTCAGGGTAATTTTGTCAATAAAGGTTACACGAATGAAGATAAACCTCCAGACACAATTTATTTACAACGCAATCAACGATTAACTCAAGACCCTTTATGATTGTTGATAACGTTACCAGATGCATGTTTACATACATAGATGTATTTGAAAGCATCCTCATTCTGTGCATCCTCATTCTGTGTTAGATGAAGGAAGCAATGTTTTAAATTAAAGTTTATGTAATCTAATACTTTGTGACATGTAAAGTACTGACTGGTTTCCCCAAAACTTATTAAAAACTAAGAGCACAAAGCGCCCATGCCCTTTTAGGCTCCCCTCACCCAAGTCCCCCATCAGTGACCGCTATGTTCCAGCGGCGTAGATAAGGGGGGGGGGGGGGGGGAGCCCCACCAGAAGTTTTGTCGGAAATTTTTTGAGACCATTTTTAGGCGAATTTATGCCTAATAACATTATAATGCTGGCTTTGGGGATAAAAACATGCCATTTTGGGTAAATTTGGGGTAAAAAAGACCAATTTTCAGTACATTTGCAGTAAACAACAGATTTTTGTTGTTGTTACACTGTCGGAAAATTTTCGGTCTGTCGGAAAATTTTGGGCTTGCCCCTCCACCAGCGTAAAGCTATCTACGCCACTGCTATGTTCCCAAATCAGTGACCGCTATGTTGTATTCTTTTACGTGAGCGCATCTCTAAAGATGTATGGGCCGCCATCTTGTTGACGTCATGCATATCATGGGCACCATCCTTATTGCTCATGCCCAGTATGGGCGCAGCCATCTTGTTGACGTCACACATATGGGCACCATCATCTTGAAAAGTCTTATTGCGCATGCCCAAAAAGGGGCAGCCATCTTGTTGATGTCATGCACCTTAACGACGCCGCCATCTTGGGCTGTACAGGGAGGGGAGGGGGAGCCCTCCCACTTTGCGTATTATGGTAGCCACGTCACAGACTTCATTTCGGAAGACGCCATCTTGGACCGCCATCTTGGGTCCCAATAGGCTTTGGGTACAGGGAAGGGAGGGGGAGCCCTCCCACTTTGTGTATTATGGTAGCCACGTCACAGATATCATGGGGGAAGCCGCCATCTTGGACCGCCATCTTGGGCACAAAGAGGGTTAAAGGGGGCCCAACAAGGTTTAAGACATAAAGGGGTTCTGGGCACGGGGAGGACCTAACAGCTTTTGGGCAAATGGGGGTGCCTAAGGGGCTATGGGCGCAGGGGGGGGGGGGTGGAGGTGGCCTAATGGGCTTGGGCACAGGAAGGGGTGAGGGGAGCCTAAAAAAGGTCTGTGCGCTTTGGGCGCGCGGTCAGGGCCGGGGTCAGGGTAAACCTACATGAAAAGGCCATCTCCTACTACTATTGTTCAAATTTTTCTCTCCAAGCGAAAGTCATTTTCTGTTTAAATCAGGGGCAATTTATTCATGGGAAAGGAGTGGAGATAGGGTCTTCCACCGGACCAGCCAGCCGTCTACCGTCGTCACGCTGTCGGCATTTCAGTTCATATAAAAGCAATTTATTTTGTTGATACAACTCTACCAACCAGCCCGCACCTCTTCCACCAAAATGAGCGTGTTCTCGGCATTTCAGTCCAATATAATTTTGCAAGACTTTATTCCTCTTTCCAAGGAATATTTCCAGTCTTGCACACGGGCAGTTTATATGAGGAGGGAGCTTGCAAACAAACCAGCCTGCTGTTCCCTTCGAGATGCTGATGCGCTCAGTATTTCAGATGAATTCAACTTTTAAGGTGCTTACCTTTCTGACCAAAGTACACATTTGAAGTTTTATTTAGAGGTAATTTATTTCTCGAGACATGCTACCTGAACAGCCAGTCTCCCTCTTCCACAGAATGTTCGTTCAGTCTACTTTTCAGTTAAATTGGGGACGTGACACCCGTTACTTATTCCCAATTTCTTATTCGACATTCGTTATCAACCGATAAAATCGCTTTATAACTAATGTCGAATAAGGAACTGGGAATAAGTAACGATTGTCACGTCCGTAGTTAAATTTAACTTCCCATGTGTTTTACTCGTACAGCTACTGAGTACGTTTCATGTTAGTATAGAATGAGTTTATTTATGGAAGGGGGGGGGGGGGGGTACTACTCGACAGGCGGCTGCCCCTCCCTCCACTATCAGAACATTTGTGCTGTTGGAATTTCAGTTAAGCGTAATTTTAGAAGTGTTTTCCATTCTATCCCAGGTTCATTTTCCAGTTTTATATGGAAGGGATTTTCTGTTTGTCGCCGGACCAGCCGCCTCCCCTCCACCAGAATACTCATGCTGCCAGAATTTCAGTTATATTTATCTCTGTAAGTGCTTACCCCTTTAGCTAAGGTACATCTCTATTTTTACAGAGATTGTTTCCGGATTCCAGGTTACAGATAAGCAGCTGATATTACAATAAATCTTTTGCATTAGTGGTTGATGCAAAGACTGCTGCATTCTGGTAATTCAACCGCTGTTGTGATGAATTTATGGTTTTCTTGTTTAGAACACACTTGTCTTTCAACTTCTATTGCAAGGCATTATTGCAAAAGGGTTAAAAAATACTTGTAATTTCAACCCCATTGCAATAAATTATTGCAATAAGGGTTGAAACAGACTTGTCATGTCAAACCGTATTGCAATATTGCAATAGGGGGTGAAACACACCTGCAATTCCCAACCCCTATTGCAATAAAGAATTGCAATAAGGAGTTGAACACACGTTATTTCAACCTTTAATGCAATAATTGTATTGCATCAGTTGTAGGAAAATACCCATCGTTTTAGAAGGAACTAAAAAAATTTAACAGCCTTATTTTTTTCTGTTAAAAAGTGCGAGTTTTTTTTCACGCGATGACCACGAGTGGAGGAAATTGAAACTAAACATGGAGAGGGGCGGCATACCGTAGGACAAGTCAGCCATCTCCCTCAGAATAGTAGTGCTGTTGTATGCATTTTGGTCGAATACAATTGTGAAAGTGTTTTGTTCTAGGTAACACTTTGAACTCTAGTGGTATCTTCCATGCCAGTTCAATGGCAGCAATTAGAAGAGTCCATATTCATTTTTTGGGGTAGACCAATCAATATTTTCAACGTGCAGCCTCAGGACTGCAAATTGGAAATATTGATTGGTCTACCCCACGCATTAACTGAACAGCCATCCCATTTAATGACGTTATGACGTATCATGTTGCTGGCCGGAAAAACGGCCGCTAGGGTTCAAAGGGTTAAGGTAGAGGGAGGCTTCCAACGTAACAGCAAGCCCCCTCTCTCTGTGTCAGAAAACTTGTGCTGTCGGAATTTCAGTTAAATTAAACTCGAGGAGTGTTTCCTCTTTCAGCCAATTAATAAGGTACATTCCATTATTTTCACCGATTCTTCCCAGAATCCTAGCGACACCTGGCAGCTGATATTGTAATCAATTTATTGCATTTGTGGTTGAGCCTACTGGTAATTCAAACGCTATTGTAGTAACTTATTGTTTTAATGCTGAGAACACACTTGTCATTTCAGCCCATCTAACAATATATTTTTGCAAAAGATGTTGGACGCACTTGTTATTTTAAAGCTCAAGGCAAACAATTATTGCAGTAGGGGTTGAGACATACCAGTCCTGTCATGCCATCCCCCTACTACAGTAAATTATTGCTGTATGTGATGAAAAACACTTGTCATTTCAACCCCCATTGCGATGAATTATTTCAACCGAGACAGAAACGCAATTGTCATGTCAACCCCTATCGTGACAACGAATTGCAATAACGGTTGAAATACACTTGTTATTGCACCCTCAGTTCCAATAAATTATTGCAACATGGGTTGAAAAACATGTCATTTTAGCTCCTATTGCCATACATTATTGCAACTAGGATTGAAAAACCATACGTCATGACAACCCCATGATTTATTTATTTATTTATTTATTTATTTATTTATTTATTTATTTATTTATTTATTTATTTATTTATTGAAGCACACTTGTCAAGTCAAGCCTCATTCCAATAAATTACTGCAGTATGGGTTGGAATACACATATCATTTCAACCCAATGCGCAATAAATGTATTGGATTAGTGATCGAAACACACCTGTCATTTTAAACATAAATGTGGTAAGTTCTTTATGCTAAAAACGTATAGCAGTCTTTCCACGCAACAACTACGGGATAGCGGCAATTTAAATTAGGGGATGGGAGTGCCACCAAATCGACCAACCCTTCCCTTTCAGAATATGAGTGTTTAGTTAAATTTAACTTTGCAAGAATTTTGCCTTTTTTGAAAAGGAATTTTTTAGGTTTATCTAGAGGCAACGTTCAGTCTCTCCTTCCCCTTTCAACAGAATGTGTGCTGTTTTTATGTCAGTTAATTTAACTTCTCGCATGTTTTTTATCATTCGAACTAAGTAAGGTACATACGTCTCAAGTTTGAATTGAAGCAATCTATTGAAGTTGAGGAAGTACCACACAACCCGCAACTCCCCACCATATCATTCCCACCCACCCACCCACCCACCCACCCACCCACCCACCCTTCAGAATATTCAAAGTTTTGTTTTACTTAAGTTATATAAAACTTTGCACGTATATACTCTTCCATACAAAATACAGTTTTATTTCGAGGAAGCTTTTTGTGAAAGGGCTTGACACCAAACTCAGTCAAGGGGAGATCATAAGTCCACATTTGACAAGCACGCAGAAGTGTCAAGTTGTGAGGTTTTATATTAACGTTAAATAAAACTTTACTCGCATATACTCTTTCAAACAAAATACATTTCCAGCTTTATTTCGAGGCAGCTAATTTATGGAAGGGGCTTGACATCAGACTCAGTCAAGGGGAGATCATAAATGCACTTTTGACAAGCACACAGAAGTGTCAAGCTGTGAGATTGTATATTATGTAAGTTAAATAAAACTTTGCTCGTATATACTCTTCCATACAAAATACATTTCCAGTTGTATTTCGAGGCAGCTTATAAATTTATGGAAAGGTCAGGGGGGGGGGGGGGTGGTGGTGTGGGAGGGGATCATAACTATGCATTTAACGATCACGCAAAAGTGCCAAGCTGTGAGAACAAGTTTAACCCATTGAAACCGTGAGCCCCTTTTTCCGGTCCAGGAACATGACACGTCACAATTTCATTAACTGGGATGGCTGCTTCGTGAATATGTGAGGTAGACCAATAAGTATTTTCAATGTTCAGCTGAGGTGGCACGTTAAAAATATTAACTGGTCTATCCCCCCCCCCCCCTCCCAAAATAATGAATATGACATGAAAGATACCACTAGCATTCAAAGGGTTAAGGGTGGATTATGTTCTATATTTATTGACGTTTAAGATAATTGTCAGCATCTACTGTCGCATGGTGACAGCAACAAAAAGGTATATTCAAATATATCTTACCTCCTACAAGTATCTGGGAATTTTATTGGTTCAAAGACGTCACATGCAGACTGCATATAAAACCATATACTGCCTGTGAAATCAATATACACTGACAGCTATAGGTAATCTCCCCTTTGTTCACTGATTATTCAAAATAGCGGCACCCGATAAAAGCTTCAAGTTGAAAGATTGAGTGTTGGAAGCCCATATTTGGTCTGAAGTGCAGGTTAGGCACCTTAAAAGGCTTCATATTCTGTGGATGTGTGTCATGTTACCTTCGAAATGAAACCGTTTGGTATGTATGAATTTGCCTTGTTACAATTTATGAGAGAGTGCCTGTAGGCACTCTCTCATAAATTGTAACAAGGCAAAAACACGTGAACACATTGTGAGAATTTTCTCATTTAATTTTGGTCGCTGTTGTTTTTAGTTCTGTGCATCGATACAGCAGTCGGAAAGATATATTCATTTCATAGTTTTTTGGTGACCTAATATGGTATATATGGTGTCAGTTAATTTCATATTGGACGAGAGCGAAGCTTCGCTCTCGTCCAATATGAAATTAACTGACACCATATATACTATATTAGGCCACCAACAAACTGTGTAACTAATATTATCTCGTCAATTTGCCCCAATTCGCGAGAATAGGTTTTTAAATTACTTGGAATATGAAAGTACTGTTATACCCTTGTCAGTGTGCAGCCAATACATATTCCTAAGTAAAAATAGATAAACCTCCTTCAAATATTTACTAGAGTTTAAACCGCATAAGGGTCTCGTTCCAATTTTGGAGAGTTTTCTAAGATGTAGAACTCATCTTCCAACAAAAGGCCGGGGCACAAGCTACGCCATAATGTCATTAAGCGGGATGTCTACAAGGTAAATGTGTGGTGTTGACCCATCAAAATTTTCAACGTGCAGCCCTAAAGCTGCACGTTGAAAATATTAATTGGTCTAACCACAAATAATAAATATGGACTCTTCCAATTGCTGCCATTGAACTGACATGGAAGATACCATCAGGGTTCAAAGGTTTAATACGATATTTTTACCGTAATATTTCACGTTAAAGGGACCGGAAGCTGGTTGCTCGTACTTTTACTATATTTTTTGCCCAGTACTTTTACTGTATTTGGTATTTTGTTTTACAGTGTGCTGCAATTCCCAGGATAAAAAAGTGGATTAAAGTCATACTTAGTTTTTATTAGAGACGCCAAATGTTGCCTTATACACGTTTATCGTTAATATTCCGCTTCAACTGTTGACTAAAATACGCAGAACAAGATGGCGAGCGAGGTGGGGAAAGTCAGAACAAGGTATCTGCTGTGAATACATGTTCAAAAATACCTTCAAATACAGAAAAAACTTGACTTCAGGGAATGTTCGAAATATGAAGTTCAAAGCGAAATTCAGACTGATATTAAGCGAAACTGTTCCATTTGAAAAGATCGCCGAAGATAACGTCCTAGCAGCGGTAAGAAACTATTTCTTTCAACTTTTCAAGTGATCACATGCTAAAATCTACTCACATCGGTTAAGACACGTGTGTGCACTATCAACATGCCATATCACAGTGCGCCAACGTGCTTCCACATAAATAAGGAAAGGTGAGACTCCCGACCACGCATACGTTTTGCAAGTGACCTCAGTGAGAGATCAAAATCACGACGTCTCGATCAAAAAGGGAGAAAAGAGGAAATTGAAGGAGACAGTGCAACATTTCTTTCAAAATAAGGCGAGCAAAAAACAGTGCATCCAAATTTATTATCGTTAAATCGCCTATAACCACAAACTGCCACTTTTTGCCATGGAAAGGTTGTCCCCAAGTGTGTTCTTCGTTAGGATTTCTACCGGTAGTCTACATTTATCTTGGAAATGTTTTTACATCCTTGTTGGCTGCCTGTACAGGCAGCCAACAATGATGTAGAAACACTGTTAAGTCGTCTGCTGCCTGAGCACATGTGTGTAAGGAAGTAATCGTAAAATTAATATGAGACTCTAAGGGTTAAGAAGCGCTATTGGGGGAGCTAACACTGTCATCGCCGACGTTCAATACAAGTACAGGTAATTTTGAAAATTGTTTGTGTGATTTTTTTCATACGAATGTATACTACTCAAAGTTTGCTAAGCACCAAGTATATCCAGCTACCTGTTTTACGTTTTAGTTGAAATATTGTAATGAAAAATGTATAGATTTTTTATTTAATTATATCTTTAATGATTTAAGTACAGAAATTAAAATTTTATTTGTGATTGACATTATTTTTTAGCTTTTGAATACGATAACCATGGAAAATGGATATTATCGGTAAAAGAGGAAATTTTTCAAATTTGCCAAAAAGTTGACGAAGCGAACTGGTATGGCTTCAATATCGAGTATGAGACCCATTACTGTTAGTTACAGCTTGACAACGCCTTCTCGTGCTCCCAATCATGTTCCTGGTGGTCCTTTGTGGGATGTTGTTTTATTCTTGGAGCAGCATGGCACCAACCTCCTGGACACTTCTTGGCTGGACTGAACGGGCTTGAATTGCAAGCTGCAACTCATTCCAGACATGTTCGATTGGATTGAGGTCGGGGTATCTTGCTGGCCAGTCAATACACTCAATCGCTTCCCTCTGTCGGTACTCCCCGACAGCATGGGCAACATAAGGACGGGCATTATCGTCCATTAGAATGAATCTATCACCCACTGCACCTACATACAATCTGACGTGGGCATCCAGGATCTCCTCAATATACCACTGAGCAGTCAATGTACCACGTTCAAGAACACAGAGCTCTGATGCCGCCCCAGGTCATGATTGACCTTTCACCATAGCGGTCAAGCTCAGCAATATTGACTGCATGGAATCGCTTTCCTGGTCTTCTCCATACCATAGAACGCCTATCTGTGTGGTCTAGGCAGTACCTTGACTCATCTGTAAAAAAGGACAGGTCGCCAATCTTCTCTGGTCCATCCAACGTGGTCCATGGCCCATTCATATCGTGCCTGGCGGTGGTTCTTGGACGGCGGAATGCGAATACATGGTCTTCTCGCTCGGAGACCACCTTCGTGCAACCTTGCCCGGATAGTCTGCGGCGTCGAAACATTTGCCCCGGATGCAATCTGAAGGCCACTGCGAAGCTGCGTTGCTGTGGCAAAGCGGTTCCTACGGGCCTGAATGATCAAAAACCGGCCTTTAGCTGCAGATGTTGCCCTGTCTCTGCCACCACCATGCCGTCTTACTGGTGTGTCATACTGCTGAAATCTTGCCCAGGCTCTGGTGATCACCGTTCGGCGCACACCAAGGGCTTCACCAACCCGACAATGGGTAGCCCCTTGCTCCATCATCCCTACAGCCCGCCACATTTCTGCTTCAGAGAAATGTCTTCTTACATTTGCATTTTCCATATTCAATCACTAAATTACAGGGGTTGTGTTGAAATGAAGATTGAATACCCTACACATGAATACCCAAGATTGAATACCCAAGTGTGTTCTTCGTTAAGATTTCTACCGGTAGTCTACATTTATCTTGGAAATGTTTTTACATCCTTGTTGGCTGCCTGTACAGGCAGCCAACAATGATGTAGAAACATTGTTAAGTCGTCTGCTGCTTGAGTACATGTGTGTAAGGAAGTAATCGTAAAATTAATATGAGACTCTAGGGGTTAAGAAGCGCTATTGGGGGAGCTAACACTGTCATCGCCGACGTTCAATACAAGTACAGGTAATTTTGAAAATTGTTTGTGTGATTTTTTGTGTCGCACATGCAGACAGTACACGAAAACATCATGAAAACCAATTGGTACATGCTTTCCATGACTCACGAAAAGTCTGCCTGTCAAGAGAGCTAATATAAACTCTGGGAACCATCTCAATACATCCCTCAATCATATCCACCGAAAATATCGCAAATATGTCACAAGCAAATTTCACAATGATGTGTCAAATATTTGGTGCTTAGCAAACTTTGAGTAGTATATTTTATACAAGTGTGTATTCCAGTAATAAAATCAAGAAGTTTAGTGATAAACTTATGTCTGTTTGAACACAACGCACAGTGATGAACATAATTTGCATGATAATCTCAGAAAGGATTTACGCCATAACCAGTGTGTGAGTGTGTGTGTGTGTGTGTGTGTGTGTGTGTGTGTGTGTGTGTGTGTGTGTGTGTGTGTGTGTGTGTGTGTGTGTGTGTGTGTGTGTTTTTAGGGGTTCTGGACCCTAAAATCACCATGACCCCCCCCCCCCCCAAAAAAAAAAAACAACTAATAATAAAATAAATGAACTCTGCGATCAGCTACTGAACTTACTGATGACCTAATGCGCTTGGTGGAAATTGACGTTCTTTCGAGCCTCAAAATGTCCCTTTATAGCCCAGTTGGGGGGTTAATTTTCAAACATCTCTCTTGAAAAATGCCACCACCCCGGCCATATTAACGTTAGAGGGACACAACATTCATACCTTTCACCAAATGAACATTTCGAGCACAGTGGTATGCCTGTGTCATAAAAATGCTTGCACCCCCCCCCCCCCTTCCCCCTAAAAAAAAGGAAAAAAACAACATTTTTTTTTAAAATAAAAACAAAACAAAACAAAAAAAAAACCCCAAAAACCCAAAGAAAATAGTGCAACGCGAAACATTGCATATTCCCCTTCCTGCAATGTCAACATGGGTAATACAAAATTTATTCAATTTTCTGCTGCCATTCAACACAAAAATTATTGCCATGGACAAAAAACAATGCAAAAACTTCACACGGACAGTTTGTCTTAGTCTAAAAAGGGGCATAACTGTGGTAAGTATGCATGGTCGTAACCCGCAGTATATGGATATCCTTTCCCCTAGAATGGTCTATCACCACACCAAAGAACATCAAAATCCAACAACCGATGCTGGAGTTATAATGCAAAATGTTCGTCGGGAAAGTTTTATAAGTGTAACAAGGACCATAACACCTTTAAACGCTGCTTTATGTGCTCAGATTCTGTTGGGGGTATACCTATCTAATGTACCAAACAAGCTGCTGGCATCTAAAATATCGACAGCTATCTGTTGAAATTTTATTTGACAAGACCACGGTCGAAATTCCTCCTTGACACACTGAAACATTTATAAGAGCCCACCTTGTACAACACATGCAACTATTCTTGATCCCGCGAGAACACAAAATTAGGGTATTCTGCGTATTTACTATGGTAAAGAAATTGCGTACTAAATTCACCTACTCATTTTTATTCTGACTCTGTTTTTCATCTTTCGTCATCACTTGTGCGGCGCATTAGGACATGCATATTAGTTCAAATGCGGCATCTCGCTAAAGTAAGAAGAGGTACACACGTTCATCCCGAGTTGTTTACCCCCCCCCCCCCCCCCCCACCCTTCTCCTTGATACGCATGAAACATTTATAAGAAGCCTACCCTATACAACACATGCAACTATCCAACGAGAACATAAACTCCATTACAGTTCTTATTTCTATGGTAAAGAAGGTGCACATTTATTTCATCAGTCATTCTTATGCTAACCTTGTTTTTCATCTTTCTTTATCACTTTTGAGGCGCATCAGGACTTGTAAAATTCTTTCAGATGCGGAATCTCGCTACAGCAATAAGTGACAGATACGTTTAGCCGTAGTTGTCCCCCCCCCCCCCGCCCCCCCCCGATGTTCGGAAACATGATTATGCGATATCCTGAACAATAGTTATCAGAATACGGCCTCTAATTGTTTTTGTAGTCCACTTTACATAAATAGTGTCTTGGTCCGTTTCAATAACCTTACGAAATTACAGAATTATTGCCCTTTGTTTTTTCAGTCTGCCAAATCTTCACGAAAAGTAGACTCGGATCTAACAAAACTTGAAATCATCGTTTATCCTGCGAAAATTCGAAATTAGATTCGAAATTCGATCAAAAATAAATATTCGATTCGATTCGATTCGACTCGATTCGAAATTGGAATTTGAATATTTTCGAATATTCTTCGGCCATAACCGTGAATGTTTACGGGTTGTAATTGGTCGCATGTTGAGTATTGTTCTGAGTGGAAATGCAACTGAATTGTAGCAGTATGGGTGTTTGGTAGCAGTGTAGCTGCAACTGTACAACAGTTGCATCCACATTGCTGCAAACACTGTTACGACTGCAACTGTTCATTTCAACTTGGGTATTTTGACCCGTGACATTTTACAAAAGGTTTTGAACTTTGAGGGGTTGTTCGGCTGTTCCACTTCCGTAAATGATTTATTTCACAACGTGATCACATTGTTTTATATTGAGCATTGTTCTGTTCGATCACAGTTGCAGGATATATCGTTAAGGGCAACGGTTTTCTAGAAGAATACCCCTGATTATTGTATAAACATTATAAGAACAGGCTTTAATTTACAAGCGGGTTGACTTCTTTCGGCGTTGAATTATCGTTTCGTTTTGGTCATTCCGCATTTTTATTTAAAAAATGGCCCCACGACCGAATGGAGTCGATCCGATTTGAAACGAGTTTTTTCCTAAGAAAACGTGTGAGGCTGAGGTGTCGTCCCTGTCAGTCAGGTTCGATTAAAAATATTTATTGCTGCGTTTTCGAGGCTACAAAGTCACCAATTCGAATAGTTTCAATCAATGGCTGGTGTGTTGGTTTATATCTCTATTTATAGTATGGGAGGTGGTGGGGCCAGGGGTGCGCTAAACATAACTGTATGTGTTTTGATGATCGGGGCTATTATTTTGAAAAAAAAGCTTTTCTTTTCATGGCTTATCCATAACTGTGTTTCGATTCGAAGTTCGATTCGAAATTCGATTCGAGATTTGATTCGTTTTCAACAGTTCGATTCGATCAAAATCGGCAATTGGCAGGTCCCTATCCTAACACTCCTTCGGTTTGAAAACAACAGTAATTTTTGAATTAAAACAACACGTACTGAAAACACCAGGCTCCAACACAGCTAGTTCGTCCTATCTTAATAATGTTTCGGATGGGCTCCAAATGACGATGATTTCGCGAAAGGTAAGAGTGGCTTTACCCTTTGACCGTTCTATTTTACTGATATTCTGCAACACATTTTGCTGGTGCAATGTGTTGCAAAATACATTGTACTAGCACACCTCTTAATAATGTTTGGAATGGGTTCCTAAATGACGACAGTAGTAGGAGATGTGGAGATCGTGCCCTATTGGAAGGACCCCGCCCCGGACCCGGACGTGACGTCATGTCACGTGACCTGGTGGCGCCATGTTTGGTTGTCATGGTAACCCGCGTGAGCGGCCATCTTGTGACGTCATCTCCATAGTGATGCGTGATGTGAGTGCGCATGCGCAGCGCGTGTTGTTAGGGTGATACGTTTTTCCGCGTCCATTTTGTATACTGGATGTCGCCATCTTGGTTTCTATGGTAGCACATGGTTGCTATGTGACCCAATGGCCTACAACAAAACAGGGGTATGTTCGGAGGGTATGTTCGATTGAACAGGAGCAATTTCCCGATTCGTAGAATACCTTATGGAGAATCCCTTTTGTCATATGTGCTTATGTGAAAATGCACAATGTGACACATTGTGCAGTAGCACAAGAGAGAGTTGCACATACGCAAAATCCTTGTCATATTGTGATAGTTCGAACAAAGCTTCATTGTCTCGTGGTATTTCCTTACACAATTGGATTCTTGGCAGATAGTTAACCCCTTACCTAACGAATCGGCCGCATGCGTCCAGGTAATATGCAAATTCAGCAGTTGAAAAAAATATTATTTTTCAAAGTTTCAACAAAATCATAGGACGTAGCCCCTCATTGAAACGAGCTCGTTCCAATCAATGAGGGGTTGCAAGATATGATTTTGTTAAAAAAAATTGAAAAATATGAAAAAATGATATTTAAAATAATAAATTCTGATATCGTCTGCGTTGGGTAAAGGGTTAACCCTTTGAACTCGCAAGGCAGCTTTTCGGTCCATGGCATACTTTCGTCCCATTTTTGTCTTATTATAAGAGGTGTATACACGGGGCACTGATGCTAAAATAATAACCGTCCGGCTGCAGATTGCAGTTATTATTTTATCCTCCCCGTATATTGATATTGGACTGAACCATCTCACTGTAAGGGGTTTTGCAGTTTTAGTTTGCTGAATTGTGTCCAATTAGGTGCTCTGAATTCAGCAAGAACATTCCACTCATAGACAGACAAGGAAAGCCCTGCACTGAGACGTAGATAGGAGGTTGTTAATACTCCCACCACCTTAAAAGAAACGAAAACAAAAGAAATAAACAAACAAAAAAAAAGGGGGGAAAAATCAATGAAAAAACAATCTGCTGTAACTTCTTCGACGGCATTGTCGAGGCTAATTGATAGATGATTGTAGATTTAGGATTATTTTGGGAAGAGTGGTGTTATCCTCTTTGCAGTTGCGAGGTCTTCAGGTCACACTTTATGAATTTGGAAGTACCCGGTACATGCGTAACTTTCACGTGCTGGATACACCAAGAGATTTCCTCTTTTATTCATATTCATACTCCAGAGATTTGCCGGCAGTGCTGAACACTCCGTCGTAAAAACTCAAATGCCGCATGTGTCAGGCCTGAAAATAAGCAGTCTGATATTTGCAAAATGAGGTCCCCAGAGGGTGAATTTGATGATGCTATCCCATGCAGTGGGCAAATGTATCCTCTGGGTACCTCTTTCTGTTTAGTTTTGAGATCCTGATTCAGATTAAGGTTCACAGAGGGTAAATTTAGTGATGCCACCCTGCTATGCAGGGTAGCATCACTAAATTCACCCTCTGGGGACATCATTTTGCAGATGACAGGCTGCTTATTTTCTGGCGTGGCACGTGTGCAGTCGTTTGTTTTTACTTTTTTCTACTTTTACTCTGATGGATAAAAAGCGATTATTTACATTTAGATAAAATACTCAGCTTAGGGAATGAGTATCTAGCAAGTGCTACTCACAAAAATGGCAGTTTAAATATCTATTTATTTATTGGGGTTGAACGACACTTTCGACAGCCAGCACCACCTCTTGTCAGACAGTTGTACGGGTGGAGGAAGCCGGAATACCCGGAGAGAACCACCGAGTAACGACGAGCAACTGTCAGGCTCCCAACTATACTAACTCCACATATGCAGGGTTAGCATTGGTTGAATACAAGTTCACCATCGACGTGTAGTACGCCTTAGTACACAGCGTCAGCGTGACCCCGATTGGGCAATCGGGATATTGTTTGACACCTGATGGAGAAGGAAAATGCCATTTGAAAAAAAATGTTTATAGTTTTGCTCAAATCATTTCTTCACGTTCTTGTCATTTTCTTGAAAATGTCTTGGATGAAACATGATAGTAAGAATTGTCTCTTAGTCATATCCTCTTGCAAGATGGTCTAAGATGTCTTGGATGAAACATGATAGTAAGAAATGTCTCTAAGTCATATCCTCTTGCAAGATGGTCTAAGGCGAAGATACAGTACATTCCACACACTGATGAAGTGTCACTCTGTAAATACATTTCAGTTTTTGGTCAACTTTTTGTATTATTTGTGATGAAGCGGTACACTTGATTGTTGACTGGTGGTAAACCATAGGAATCAAAGTGTATGGCGTATTTTCTGTTATTGAAGTAAAGCACCACCCAATGTGCCCTCGCCATTTTGAATTGTGAGTGTTCACAATATATGCTTTTCTATATTCAGGTATTTTCTTTGATTGCAAATCGTTCGAACACACTTTTCCATTTAGAAATTTCAGTCTTTGAGCATTGTCGAGCAGATGTTGTAATTCCTCGATTTCTATTTCTTCAGCTCTGAAAAGGGCTACCACGAAGGCTTCAGTCCACTTCACTTGTGTATGCTGAATAATAGTTCCTCTTGTCTTTCACTTGATCTGCCCATATATGTTTGTCTTTGTGACAGTCTATTTCAAATTCTGTACCAGCACAATATACAGCTGCAACTCTTACATGTAGTTTATATACCATAATCACTGGACACAGTTTTCCCAGACATTCTTCAATCAACATTTCTATACACTTGTCTGGAGTTAGATAAGTAGCACAGAGTTCAATCCGAAGACTGTCGGATTTTATAGGGTGCGCCAAAGGCCCGTTACTGGTTTGATCAGGTGTCACATCCACGCCCCAGAGGGTTTATCCTCGAGGAAAATCCTGCAAAGATAAACCAAAGGTTTGATTCTGCCCAAAGAAGCCCATAGCTTCGTGCAATGATAAGTATGAATTTCGATAAAGTCCACCGTCAAAATGCGGTTCAAAGGGACATGATTTGATGGAATGTCCATCTGCTGATACCTCCAATTTATTCAAATTGAAATTCTTGAAGTGAAATGGTGATGTGCCAATGACACCATTGATATCTCTGTTAGACACTTAGCCAAGAATAATTCGTTTCGGTATATGTTTATGGAACGGGTGGTCTTTTGTTGAACGAAGGCCGCTTCCAATTGTTAACGTTTTAGTTTCTGTACGCCTTATGGGCATTTTGTAACTCGAACGATTTATTTTAGCATTCAGCTCATTGGCAAATTTAGGTCAACACCGTTTGGGAGATATTTCGCTTGAGAAAACACATCCAAATGTAGTTTATCTCTGAGCTGAAATGATTTGGTGGCAAGAATGACGTTAGCACGTTCAGTTAAACCTTTGTTAGTTGAGTGTTTGTTATAGTTTCAGTATGTCGGCCAGGAGTATCTGAATATCACATTTTAATTGCAGCCAATTGTAATTTCCCCCACATCTTTTGAATAACTCAACAAGTTTTCCAAACATGCACGGTATGGGTACATGTCTTATTCGGGGAGACAAGGTTGCCATTCAAAGTGACATTATTAATGGAAGACATTTCTGTATCTGGAGCTAAAGCACCTCCAGCTTGTTTAGTAATTTTGACTTGTATTTCTAAACTCAAGGCTCCAAGATCCAGGCATTTGGTTGTTTGTCTCGGAACTAAAAATTCAATGGGGGAAGCATTGTTCAAAGATGCAACTGGAAATTGTTCAATTTCACTTATACTTTCTATGCCACTTATTGCTGATGTGACATTATCTGGATCAGAACTGTTTGCCAAATTGTTCGCAAGAACCGTTTAACATCATGATTAATAGAAAATATCAAGTGCTCCCGAAAGTCATTTTGCAAGAGGTCTTCTACGAGACGCCCTTCTCGCTCGTGGTCAAAAGAAATACTGTGACAGCCTTGGTTTTTACCACCTTTTGTGCTTCTCACAGAATCTGTCATGGAAGTCAAAAGATGTTTTCCATGTGTCACAACTGCATCTTTAGGTGATTTACGTTTATATAAAATGTTCTTTGCAGTTTTTATCCCTTGTTTCAAACCTTCACGTTTTAATGCTTGAAATGCTTTGTTGGCTATAGGTTTTACAAATGGTATGGCTGTTCTCAATACTGTACGAAAAATAGAACCTAAATCATAACCATACTGCATTGGAACACATCGGTACACAGGCATCATGTGTTTTACAAGTGCAGTTTGTTCCGCTGTCTAAAATGCAACTCCACCACGGTCTTACCACTGACAAACTGAATAGGTTTACCAGTGTTTCCATTTATATTTTTACTAATCTGATCAAAGAAAGATTTTGATTCTGGTACGTAATGTGCATTATCAAGTTCTTTGAAGATGTGTTGACTCTCTTTCCGTATTTCATGAAACAAATGCAGGGATGTTGAACAATAAACATTCACTCGATGCAATGATTGTAGAGAAAATAAATAATGAGGAAAGGTATCACTGACTTATATACTCAACTTCCATGGCTTTCTCGTGCTGCTTGGATGGAATTTTCCGCAAAGGTGGTTTCAACTCGAATATACTTTCTGCCTGATCTAGACTGCTTTGAGAGATATGTGATCATTGCTAAAATAGATATGTGAGGACATCTTCATTTTCTATCGCCTCATCCCACCTTTACCCCGTCCAAAGGTTTATTAAAGCATCTTTTTGTAAAATGCATATACGAGTTGTAACCCTCAACAAAACTCCTCAAACATTTCTTGTTTCTAAGTTTTGATCAGCTGTCTGGTGATGGATTGATTCTCTGGCCTTATCAAATGAAATGCAAGCAGTAAGGATTTACGACTGAACTTATCTTCTAAGAGACGTCTACCCTCGTCCATGGTTGAGATTGAAATGGGAGTGTTCAGTCTGTTTCCCCTCTTCTAGCCCATCAAGATAATCATTTTCGATTTTACCACAATCTGTTTGTAACCATTTACTTAATTCACGTGTTGCATACATGGTGTTTGTAAATGATGACTTCACATCATCCATGATCATGAGTGCAAACAAAATATTGGAATCGGGGAAATCGTCTAGACACTTCTTCAACTCACAATCCATGACACATACAACTTTACCGGGAGTTGTTTGCACACAAGGGGGTGGATGGTAAAACTGAGGGGCTCTTATTAAATCAACATAACCACAATGTTTTGAAAATTTGACATGCTCTTGATAGGGATTGTCATGTTCTACCCAATTGGTCAAACCCTTACCACAAACAAAGTACCTCACTGCGCCTTTACCTGTGTAGGAGAAACCTGCTTTAGCCAGACTTTCTTTTTTGGAGTCGATGATGGAGTCGTGACACCAAGTAAATGTCGAGAGACGTTTTTCTTCTGATAAAAACTTGGGAAATGCTGGATTGAGTGGAAGAGACATCTTATCTGTTCAGCTACTGAAGTGCAAATCTTTTTATTACACGCCTGTTCTATCAAATCACCATCTACAGCAACACTAAACCATGCGGAAACTGAAAATCAGTTCTGCAGATATGTGCGGAACGGAAATCGTTGACCAACTATTTTTAAATAGAAGCGAAATTTCACTGGAATTTTCTACAAATCGCCTTCCGCAATTACAATTTGAACTGCTGACAATAGCTACCCCCCCCCCCCGAGTTCCAGTGTGTTCTATGTGCCAGTAGGCACATAGAACACATTGTAACTCAGGAGGCGAGATAGTAACACGGATGCTCCTCGCAAATTTGCTTGGCGATAAAATGTGTTCTTTTTATTGATAGTTGCCAAATGAATTGCTGCGTGTCCTTCTAATAATTGTTTTTATAGACCCGAAGGCGAGTAATAAACACAGAACGACACACGCGTATGAATGGGTTAAACGACATGGCACTTGTGCCATCGCAGAAGAATAAAACTGGAGGCCTGTGGCCTCTGGTTCTATCCTTTCATGCTGGCACTCGTGCCATATCGATTAAACCGTTCACACACGCGTGTCGTTCTGTATATTTATGAACATTAGGTAGGGTGTAGATTTTATCGACCACGAATCGCTTGGTGTACACGGATTTAAATGTTTTGGTTTGCGTTTCAGTGGTGACTTCTCTATTTCTGTTGCGTTTGTTACGATGTTTGTATTCTATGTTCAGGTTGTACTTCCGTCTGTCGTGCGCACATTTCTCCATGGACTTAAAGTTGATTTTCTGTGTCGTGTTGTAATCCAGTGTGATACCTTTCACTTTACATGTTGTGTGTTCCTTATCACCTTTGGTGTATTTGTATCCATAATTGCTAGGTCCCATTCCAACAAATTCTACAATTTTGGCATCGGGGTGTTCATCAGTCCATTTCCCTAATTTACTGTTTTCGATGTTTGGATTCTGAAGTGATGGACAGTGTATGTACATGCAACTGTATGTATCAAAATATAAGACCCGGGCTACCAGTAATTCCAATACCTTGTACAATTCCAATCAGGCATAAGCAGAGACGAAGGATGCTAAGACGACATTATCTGATGGATGTGGGTTGTACATGTCAGCAGCAGTCTCGTAAATGATAAGGACGAACTGGTCATGATAAAAAAAATTTGCACAGCCTCCATGATGACATCTGGGTTAGTGATTAACTCAAAATACTTGGACGGTTCCTGAATATATTCTGTCTTGGTCTGGAAGTTGTTCTGTGCATTTGCCACAATAAACAATTGAAACATGATCTTGACGAATTTACGTTGCCCGGGATTTTTCTCTACATGTTCCAATTTGATCCCTTCTGTCTCAAAATATTCGCGTTAAATTCCTCTCAGTCAGTTTCCGTCTTCACTCAGTTAGGATACCCGCTAGCGTCTTGCTTCATTTTTAAATATTTATCGACATATCCCCTGTAAGTGTTACTAGACAACTGTTCCCAGACCACTGTTCCCAATATCAAACCTGAAAAATGCTGAGTTTTGTGTATCCCTTTTCAAAAGATTTATATAGTTCAACTGTGGTCCATGTCCATGTCCATGTAATGCTACGTTCCTGTGGTGTGTGATGGTGTGTGATTGAAGTGTTCCATGCCTTGTTTACCACACGCCATACAAAGAGAAATTAGTATTTCACTAGCCCTCTATACAGATGAATATCGTCGATGCTTTCTCGTGTCAAAATCTCAGGGTGGCCTATTGGATAATGCCTATGCTTGTTGACAAATGGATAGAGTGAATAAACGTCTATGTATTTAATTTCCATCCCTGGTTCTAACTTGAGGGACAACTTGATGGTATTCGGCCTTCCTCCAAATAATGCTTCCTTTGGTTGAATGAGGTCCATGTGTGAAAAATAGGTGTTGATATCTGTTTTGAAATCCTGGGAGTTCTTGTATTCAGAATCAAAACCGTGTTCCCAGATGACATAAACTGTATATCTCCATTTTCTTAAAATTTTCTCCCCGTGCCATGGTCTTGTCATAGAGTGGCTTGTATATCTATAGACTTTAAGATTTTGCCAGGATAACATCTTGGACAACCATGCCACATACATCCATAAAATGGCAAGGGATTGGTATTTTCAGAACAATTTGATAACATCTTGGACAACCATGCCACATACATCCATAAAATGGCAAGGAATTGGTATTTTCAGAACAATTTGTTCAGAGGGAGGGGTATTTTATTTTGGGCAAATATCAGGGCAGTGGGCAGAGCATTTTCCTGGGCTACCAGGGCAAATTCGAGGTAAGGACCTGCCTTTCAGTAGTCGTGTATTGTTGCTATATGTGGATCCATTGGCTCCCGATAGCTAACTATTCACAGCCATATGTTGTGAAATTCAAGTTATAATTCTTGCTGTGGTTCTCATAGATCAGATTGGTTCCTGTATTTGGGTATAAATGTAATATGGGAGTATTTTTGTCCAAATTGCTGGTACACAACTGGTTTTTGATATGGCAGTGGACTGTGAGGCTGTGTTGGTAACAGCCCCTTCGACAGCCACCAATTGCCTTGCAGTAGTTCTGTATTGTTGAATTGGTTGCAACATAGTCGGGCATAGAAATGACTCAACAACATTTACGGGGGTTACAACTGCAATTAAACCATTATTAGAGAAATTACTGGCTGTTGTTGTGGCTGTGGAGAGTGAGGTTGTGTTGGTCACCCTCCACAGCCTCATCAACAACCTTGGATTGTCATGCAGTTATCCTGTGTATCTGCTGTATTTGACAGGCATGGCAATGACTTAACAAAATTTACTTGGGACACAACTGCAAGGAAAGCATAATTGCACAAATTACTGGTTGTTGATGGGAAGTGTGGAGCGAAGATGTGCTGGTCACAGCTTCACCCTCTACAGCTCACCAACAGCTACTGATGCCTTGCAGTGGCCCTGTGTTGTTGCTGTGTATGCTGAGTTTGACGGGCATAGCAATGACTCAACAAACTTATTTGGAGTATAACGGTAAAGAATGTATATTCATACAAATTACTAGTTATTGTTGTGGTGGAGTAGAGTGAGGTTGTTGTGTTAGCCGGAATGACTGCTGATTGCCCGGCAGTAGTCTTGACCTGTGACTATATGAGGATTGATTACCTCAGATAGTCAACTAGTCTCCGCCATAATTGTAATATTCATGCAATCATTCTTCATATAATTCTCAAGGATTGAACTGGCTTCCAGTTAGTGGAAGTGCTTTTATTTAACAAAAATTACTTGGGACACAACTGCAAGGAAAGCATATAGGTGATTGTAATTGTAATTGTAATTTAACAGAAATAGATATAGGTGATTGTAGTTTCTGTTTATTTAGCAGAAATTGCAATCACCTATTTTGGGTACAACTATAATAATAGGATACTTTCACAAATTGCGGACTGTTGGTACAGCTGTTGTTGATACTGCAATATGTCATCACAACAGACAGAACTGCAACATCGCCAGTGCAAGTGCCCTTATTCAACAGAGATAACAATGACTTAACAGAAACTATTTTTGGTACAACTATACTTATACAAATTACTGTACATTGCTGGTTTTTGATGTGGCTGTGGGGAGTGGAGTGGTGTTGGTCAAATCTTCACCCACCCCCGGATCCCAGTCAACAGCTGTCAATCTCCTTGCAGTACTCCCGATTGTTGCTTTTTATGGATTCTCTGCCTCAGATAGCCAACTAGTCGTAGCCATAACTCTAATAGTCATGCAATTGTGCTTATGCAGTTCTGAAAGATTGAACTGGCCCCTGATCAGTGCCAGTGCAAGTGCCCTTACTCAACAAAAATTACATCACCTATCATGGGCACAAGTGTAATAGCAGTATATTCATACTAACTGCTGGTTGCTGATATAGCCATATATAGTCGCAACAGATGGGATTGCCATATAATCGATAGTCAGTGCATGTGTTCTTAGTAAACATAACTTTGCCTTAACTAAACTTAATTTGGGTACAACTGTAATGAAATTATATTTATACAAATTACTGATTTCTGATGTGGCTGTGGATGGTGAGGTTGTGTTGTCCACAGCTTCAGCCTCCGCAGCCCCACCAGCAACTGGTGATTGCCTTGCAGTGGTCCTGCATTGTTGCTATATGTGGATTCACGAGCCTACTACTTAACAAAACCTATTTTGGGTACAACTGTACCGACAGTAAATTTTTTATACATATTACAAGTAAATCCTTGGTCTCAATATTTGTCTATAGAGAGTGAGATTGTGTTGGCCATAACTTTATCCCCCCCCCCCCACCTTCACAAACAACCGTTAATTGACTTGCAGTAGTTCTGTGTTGTGTTATTTTTTGATTTTCTAGCTCATATCGCCGACCAGCACAGCCATAACTGTTATAGTCATGCAGTTATGCTTTGAGTAGCACTACAGATTAAATTATCTAGCTCATATCGCCGACCAGTCACAGCCATAACTGTTATAGTCATGCAATTATTCTTTGAGTAGCTTTACAGATTAAGGGCCTATATAAGTAATGAAATTTTGTTTATTTTGAAACTTCTCACCTCTCATATTCCTTAAATTCAAATTAAATATACATAAATTATACATACAAATGAAGGTTGTGATGTATAGAACACGAAACACATATGTAATCAACTCATAGAGTTGACAGCAGGCACCACTGGTTCCTGAAAGTCTGCTACCGTATTCGCACCAGAACTGATAATAAAATAATATTTCATCAGAACAACTTGTGGCCAAATGTGCTTCATATATCCAAGAACAAAGCTAGGCATTCAAAACACTTTCGAATACGGCGATAGGACTGCATTTGGGAAAAGGCCAACACTGTCTGAATTTTTTTTGAAGATGGTTTCCATGCTCGACAGACAAGCGCAATCACTCGATACCACGAATTTCCATCGAAAAACAAAATCGTAATTCTAAGAAATTTCAACAGGTATCATGATACCTTGCTTTGAATATGGCAACTATGCAATATCTATCTAATAACAATATACTGTATGAACTCAATATGAAGGCGATCTTTTTCATTATTTGATTTTAGACAGCGTTGTTTTTACATGCTTTTTCCGTCCGATGGCATCGATCGGAAATCGAAAGTATATTCATACGTAAACAAAAGCAAAGGCTTTGGAATTTACTCCCATGCAGCTCTGTCGCCGTGTTTTGAAGAATTTTGACCCCCTAGCTTTGTTCTGCGATATGTAAAGCACATTTGGCCACGAGTTGTTTTCGTGAAATATTATTAAATTATCAGTTCTGGTGCGAATACGGCAGCAGATTTCCAGGAACCAGTGGTGCCCACAGTCGACTCTATGAGTTGACTACCTGCGTGTTTCGTGTTCTATACATCTCAATCTTCATTTTGATGTATATTTTGTGTATATTTAATTTGAATGGAAGGAATATGAGAGGTGAGAATTTTCAAAATAAACAAAATTTCATTACTTATATAGGCCCTTAAATTGGCCCATGATCAATGCAAGTGTTCCTATAACAGATAAAACTGTGACTTAACAAAATCCATTTTGAATACAACTGTAAAGAGAGTATATTTATGCAAATTACTGGCACATTGCTGGTTTTTGATGTGGCTGTGGAGAGTGGGGTTGTGTCGGTCACAATTTCATCTTCCACAGCCCCATCAAAAACAGCTAGTTGTCTTTCAGTATTCATGTATTTTTACTTTTTGTGGATTCATTGGCTCCGACAAAACTTATTTTGGGTGCAACTCGCCTTTCCTGGTGCAACCCCTCAACTTGTTGGTCCGCCATTAATATTGACGGTCTCGGTACAGTCATTAACACACTGAAGTTTTTTTTTTTTTATCTCATCCGCTCTGAGTGACTGCAGCTCAGTCCTCACTGTCGTTACAGTTTAGAAAAACAAAACCAAAAAATCCTCAATCCATTGATACTTTCTCCAGCATTTTATCGTTCCTGTGGACATATTGCCGCATTCTTTTCCCATTTTTATGAGAAGCTCACTGAACCAACAATAATAACCATGCGAATACAGCTAGTTTCGTCGTGAGCTCAACTTCCCAAAGCTAAGACACGCATTGTAATCTTCAGCAATTGAAAATGTGTGTCACTAGTTGATTGTCTTATCGTTGACACAGTCGTGTGTTTTCATTCGACAGTGAAGTCCGTGCAGCTCTGACTCCTTCAGAATAAGAATGACAGTTGATGCTTGGATTGTCAAACATACAGCAAATTGACCCTTTCTAGTCCTTCATGGCCTCTTGTTAATTTAGGAGAGATAGATGTGTCTTTTTGTAACCTGTAGTCTGAACAATAGCCCCACCCAAATTGTACTTCACCACTGACACACAACTGAACATTGGCCTGAAAAATGTTGTAACGTAAGGACACTATTGCTTTGCGCACCCAACTTTGCTGGTTCATTTAAGATTATTTTGATTTTTGTTCATGTATGTTTTGTATATAATAACCTTTAGATTCTTTCTTTTATATATGTTATTCATCGCTCAATGTGCCAGGAGAGGACAAAATAGAAAACACACCTGTAATGTGAAGAGTATGCTTGTCAACAACTTCCCCAGGCCGACCAGTGCCAGCTTCATTATAACGGCTATAAACAATGAGATTAAAAATGGCGGGCCCAAATAGTGTAACCCTAGATGAGATACAAACTGACAGTCGGTACGATCTTTTAAAACTCTTCAGTCAAAACCAAAATAATGATGAAGGTGATTTAGATAACCTTTTATCTTCAATTGATGATTGTAAATATTATTCCCCGGAACAGTACAGAAACCTAGTGGCCGACATACAAAATCCATTTTCGCTTCAATGTCAATTGTCAGGGTATAAGTGCGCACTGGGACTCCCTAATCAGTCTTCTGGGGAACCTTCGAAATAATAATGAAAGCTTTGATATTATAGGACTTACGGAAATTTTTAAGGTACCAGACAACGTTGACTTCGAACTTAATGGTTACCACCCACTTCTGATCAAAACGCGTCCCGGCCCTAATGATGGTAGAGGGGGTGTTGGCTTGTTCATAAAAAAGCACTTTAAAGTACAAAATACGAAACGATCTCACTGTTTTTATACCTCATGTTTTTGAGTCTCACTTTGTGGAGATATTAAATAATCATCGATCATTTGTGTTTGGTGTGATATATAGACCAAATACCCCTCCCAAAGCTGATCTCGATAGGTATACTAACTCACTATTCCAGATTATTGAAAAAATAAACCAGGAACATAGAACGTCTTATATTATGGGAGACATGAACATTGATTTGTTAAAATTTCAAACCCATCCTGAAACAACTGAATATACCATAATCAGCCAAGGCTTTCTTCCGCTCATCACAAAACCAACTCGTGTAACAGAACACTCTGCTACCTTAATAGACCATATCCTATCCAACAGTCCATCAACTATTTACAGAACTGGGGTAGTTATTACAGATGTGGCCGACCATTTTGGTACATTTTATTGCCAATCAAATCCGACGAAGAAAGAAAGCAAAACACACAATATGAAACGTATTTTCAATAGCTGTAATTGGAGTATACAATTTCAAACGATAGCCATTTGAGTGTCTACAACCAGGAAATCTCGTTGGCGAAAACAAATGGAGAGTCCGTGATAAAGTTTCTTGGCATATACCTGGACAAAAACTTTAAATATAAGTTTCACGTCTCTAATATAAGTACCAAAGTATCGAGAGCACTTTATATAATGAACAAGGCAAAACACACCCTACCATACTCTGCCCTTAAAACTCTGTACGTTTCACTAATACACCGTCACCTGCAATACGGAATCGAAATATGAGGTCATAGTAATGCCGCTCCCAGATTGTTCTCACTTCAAAAGCGAGCGATCCGCTTGATTAATAATAAAAAATATAACTGCCACACTGATCCGCTGTTTAAAAAGTGTAGAATATTAAAACTGAAAGACATCTACAAGATGAATGTATCCTTATTTATGTTTGACTGGCACCACCCTAATTTACCAAAAACGTTTGAAAACTTCTTTAATATTAACATATATCCAACGGGCATGGAAACAAGGCAAGTAGGCCTGTTGCAGTGTGGTAAACTAAGGACTAATTTTTCGGCTCGGTTACCAAAGTACGCTTTTCCGAAAGTATGGAATGAGCTCGATAGAACTTTAAGAGAAAATCCCACTAGAGGATCATTCAAGAAGAAACTTTTCATGACAATTTTAAATTCATACTCTTCAAGCATAACATGCAATAACCCCTACTGTAACGATTGTAGACGCCAATGAAGGTTGAATCAGTGATAAGGTCAGGCGTCTTCCATGACTTATTTATTGATCTATTTGTATCTCATCTACCCATTTATTCTTCTATACCATTATCCCAATCCCATTATTCTTATCCCATCATCCCGTTACATATAAGGAACTGTTTAGAGTTCAACATTGTTATTATAATTATTTTCTATAGAACCAGAGAGCTTCTTCTGACACATTTTCAACACATTTATGTTTATGTTACTGGAGACAGCAGATAGACGGCCAATCTGGCCATGCTTTCTCCCAACAGAATATCATTAATTACCTACATTTACAGATTGTCACAATTATTGTACTATAATATTCTGTTGAATAAACTTTACTTACTTACTTTTGATTTTGAAACAAAAATTCAGGTCCGTTTGATTGGTCAGTCCCCATCCGGGATGATCTCCCCAAAAATGTCCCCCAAAAGCCTATCATTAGCCATATTCTAATAGTCCACTTTAAAACTACTTTCTAAATGCAAATTCAAAAATTTGAGATTGACAAGATATAGGACCAGACACATAAAGAATTAGTTTTCTTTGGAACCAGATAGCATGACAAAAATGTTGTTAGAACCGTTCAGATAACGAATGGGTTAAGTATAATTGTACAAAATAATGAAAATATTAATCAATCTATAAAAATATTATCAACAAAAATAAGTTGGAGCTTACTGGTGAAAACATCCCCACCCTCTTTATTTCTCTTTCTAGTCTTTCAGCCTCTGACAAAGACTTTTGGGTTTTCATTTCGAGAGCTTTTGTGAAAATGCTGTCTGGTTAGTGATTATGGTGGGGGTGGGGAGGTGGTAAAGGTGTATAAACTTGTGGAGATAAGAGACATGACCTTTTCTTGCAGTTATTGTACAATTTGCACCTCGCTTTGTATGTAGTAGTACATGTGGATTACCTAAAGCCTTTATTGTAAGTGCAGTCTATTTCAAACAAAGGTTATCAAGACTTGAGGTAAAATAAAAAATGGCTAAATTTCAAGTCAGAAAGAGAAACTTTATTATGTTGAAAAATAAAGTGCTAACTTACCAAGCCTGCTGAGTTCACCCAGAATGGAATCACAAACTGCCCCAGTTACTCGTAACGATCGAAGGGATGCACCGGAAAGTTAATTATTGCACAAAAATGTATTTTCTCGTCCAGTGTGTAATTTTGTTACTATGCAGAACAGAAATGACGATAGCCAAATGCACAGTCAACCAGAGTTTTACTTTAGACTTTAGTTTAAAAAGCACGAAGTTTAAACAGAGCGACCAGTTCACATCGTATTTAAATTACAATCCTTGTACATTTTCCATCCTCCGGATATAATTATGCCTGAACACACACTCCTCAAAACACATTTCAGAGCTCATAATTTCTGATGTCTGATGTTGAACGCAATCTTTTGATGTTTTGAGTGTTAGGATCGACATATTTTGGCGAACAAAATGAATCAACAGCGATTCTACAGGTGGCAAGGTCAAAGACTCAAGACTGGTTCTCTGACAAAATTGCCCGTTTCTCGGTAAAATCCTTTCCACCGTTCAAATTGTCGACTATTTAATTCAGTTAGCGATTAATTACAGTGAATTCTTTTTCAGGGTTGGGTGTGTAATAAATACAGAACCACACTTATCTTTGAATGGGTTATCGATTACTGGACTCGAGCGAGTGACGCTGGAATACCACTCGAGCCTAACGCCTCTCGTGGTATCCCTGCGCCACTCGCTCTCGTCCAGTAATCGTTAACCCATTCAAACATAAGTGTGGTTCTGTATATATCCACTTCATCTGTGTAAAGAACGACCTTCTCTCCTCGCTGGTTCAGTGTTCAGTGATGAAGTTTTGAATCTTAAACTGTATTTAGGGACTATTTAGTGAATCTATTGTTTTATGTTCGCTGTCCTTTGTCCATTTCAATGTATATTTCTGATTCGTATAAATGTATAATGCAGTTTTTTTGTCCCTGTCTGTCATTTGAAATTCAATGTGTAACGCTAACTTTAACAACGCTAATTGTTACGATGTAATCTCTTTAGTTCAAGGTTTGCATTTCTCAATGTCCAGTGTATCTGGTAACGTTAAATACACACAATAACCATTGTATAAATACATATTTTCAGTTCAGTGAAGTTTTCTGGAGTGCAGAGTCGCGTCGTATTGAGGACTTTCAAACAAGTGATACTGAGTGGTGAAGGTCCTCAACATGATGCGATGCAGCACACCAGAAAACACTTCTCTGTACTGATGATCTTGTCCTTATATGAATGCCCTCATGTAATAATTAAATCTGGATTTCGGAATCTGTCAATTTCATTTTGAACGAAATCGGGAGACAAACTTTTTAATGAGTTTTTTGCTTCGGCATGTTCTTTATCGCTATTCCGGACTGAGTGGACTCGATCGTGCTTTATCTGGCACAAATCTAGTGTAGGTTTGGCAACATTCGTTGAAAAAATGAATTGCAGCATTTGTATAGCGACCAAAATGCGAAAAACCTTAACTGATAGTTTGTGGATTTAGAGCACATTTTGTAGTGCGAGGTGGAAGAGGGCACAATTCTCACCCAGACTCATTTTCGATTTTTCAGCATCAAACTACTTGTGTTTTGCCAGTATGACCAATATCACAATCCAGCTGACACTGCAGGAGAGAACTGATGACCGTAGTAGTGTCCGTATCAGTGACACGTATATAAAAAATGATAACATGGCAACCCTGATCTTGTTTATTTGCACCTCACTCCGCACTTTGGCAGCACTGTGTACAGTAGGCTACTGTGATCGCAAAAGAAGTCGATTTCTCGATCAGATCGCAATATGATCGAGACACGTTTATATCAAAAGATCCCGATTTCAAAAATAATTATTGCACAATGGAGACTGAATGCAGACAAACAAGACAAGTATCTGGGATGTTTTTTCGACAGGTAATTATTCCTGAGAGTTGTGGGCGTGGAAGCTAACAAAGAATTTGGATAGGACAGCGTTCCAGTCACCATATGGTCAAAATTTTCTCTCCGCTTGTGTAATGATACTGCTATACGCAATAACTGGCTCTAGCATTGGCTATATCTTTCGGGTTTTGTCGAACAGATGATATTATTTAACCCTTTACTTAACATGAAAAACAGACGACACTTGCAAACAAAATTCTTGAATAACTATATTTTTTTTCATTTTCTGCCTCAAAAACATAGGTTATGACCCTCATTGGAACGAGCTCGATGAGCTCGTTCCAAGGAGGGATCATAACCTATGTTTTTGAGACAAAAAATGAAAAAATAATAAAAATTAATTGGCGATTTTTGTGAATAGCGCTGGCCGGTTTTAGCCGTTACATTGGGTAAAGGGTTAAATAAAGAGGATGTAGACTTCCAACAAGCATTTTACTTATGAGTGTGACTGAAAATAAATATAGGATATCACCACCATGTGGGTTTCCGAGATGGTGTACTGACGTTGAGACTTCGCCTCTGCGCCATATATCGCCGAGTGCGTGAGGACGAGTCGATATATTACTCAGAGGCGAGGTCGAGACATGGCGTGGGTGCAACCCCTACAGGACAAATTACTTAATTATCCGATACAGACCATTACCCCGGGCCTCAGCACGGCCACCCACCACCCTTGGCTCAACTGGGCTAAAAGCTGAGACCCGACGTAATGGTCTGTATCGGATAATTAGGTAATTTGTCCTGTAGGGGTTGTACCCACGCCACGCCACGCCATGTATTTTTCAGCCGTTTACTAACCACCACCCCTCTGTATTTGTGTCCCATCCCCGCCCCCCCCCCCCCTCTTTTTTCTGGTTCCCTCTAATGGGTTTAATAAGGTGTTTAATTTAGTTTTCCTTCTGGCAGTGCTACGTAAAGGGCTGGTTGCGAAGATTCCTAAGCAAGAACATTGCAGTTTTATTATAGCGCGCGCGCAAAAGCAGCCCAAAGGGCTACTTTGAAGCAAGCCTAATAGACAACGTGTACGTGAAATTGGAAAAACCAAGGAATGCTATGCCATCCAATCTAAACCGGAAACCGGAAGTAAAAACATGGGGAACCCCAGCTCTCGTTTTCAGAAGCGAACAAATCGAATGACGCCCCCTAAAAAGCGAACGGTGTAATGCGCGATTTCTCCTTAGATCATTCCATGCAGACTGTGAATAATTTATTGAACATGCTTTTCAAAATTAAAGTTTTTCCAAACAAACTCAACTGTTGTTTGCTTTGCTGACTGAATGACAGAAATTGTCGAAAAGCTAGATGTTCCCATATATGCACATTGGATTTCATCGTCTGCTGGCTGGCTGTTGGGATCCCGCTGTTGTTCGATTCTGCGGAGTATTCTGTCACGTGATTTATCTGTTTTGCATTTGCAAGTGCAAAACGCTGTTCACTTCAAACCAACACTGCGTGTTATTGGAACAAAGTTACCAAATGAAAAGCATCAACAACACGTCCGTTTGTTGTAACTTAAAAGTACGCACAGGTCGGATTGTGGCAAAGGTCGTTTTCATTCAGTTATTACGAACCTAAGATGTCGAAGTGACATACTGTCTGACAAACGTCCACGAATTATCATTTCCAAAACAGAAGTTCCGTTCCACAATGTATGCACCCCAGCAAAACAAAAACAATAAATTTTCGACAATACGTTTCGAGGCCAATTTTTATATTGTAGGTCTGATATGTTTTTAGGGGGAAATAAATCTACAAGACAGCATGTACACGCATTAGTTCACAACGCAAAATGTTTTGTTGGACGACCCCTTAAACACTGTTTTAAATTTTGTTAAGTTTATGTCATTATAATTTGAAAAAACACTGTGAGTTGCGCGCGCTTCTTGGATTTACCAAAGTTCATATTAATCCCGCTATAACGTAGACATATTGCTAATCTGGCATTTATGTCCACAGCCCGTCGTGTATTTCGTCGGCGTACGTCAAACGTTCTAACGAAACTGTGTGATAGTTTTCTTTTCAATGTTGATTGTTGTTTAGTATAGTGTGGAGATGTAGTTTGAGAATTTATCAACGATCTCTGAAGAAGGCCAAGAGGCCGAAAGCTTGATGAAGAGCAATATTGATGAGATGATTTTTTTATGACTAAGATCATGACGTCATGGTTTTACGTTCTTGGGCTGTGCATGACGTAATCTCCATTCATTGTTCCGCTTGTTCATAGTTTATAGTACTGTTTCAGCTGTGTGTTTCTTCGTTTTATTTTTCACATTTAACGCATTGCACTGATTGCAGTTCTATATAAAAAATATGATCGTGGTAAAAATGATCTAGTCGAATTAATTTCACTGAGTTGGTGATTTATTTATCATTTAATTACTGTTACCAAAAAAACGGTGGCCTCGACATGCGTAATCAGTTTTCGATGAGTGCAGGTAAAAAACGTTCTCTTTCTGAATCGAATGATCGCATGTGCAGTTGCTACTCTCAGTACAGATTTGTATTTTGACTGGACGATTTTTACTTATAATATTGAGGGATATACATGATCATGACCATGATGTGCATGTCCTGGAATTTGTATCAGATTCGAGGTTGTATTTACAATCGGATCGCAACAAGCCCTAACGGGCTCGTTGCGATCCGATTGTAAACACAACTGAAAATCCGATACAAATTGCAGGACTTGCATTTGGTTATGATGATACATTTATCTTACAATCCCGTTACATAAAGCCCGTTTCCCTCGTTTTTCAGTTTAAATTGGGTTGGAATTGGTCAAAATTTTGCACTTTATATTTTAATGCGTAATCACAATCACGGAGCATCATGCATATTGTTTTCATGCTCTTGCGTAACGCAAAAGTGCGATGTTTACCGGAAGCTGAATTTGAACGGGGGGGGGGGGGGGGGATGAGGGGGGGGGGGGCTGATATAAACATTTTTTTCCGAGTTTTTGGTATAGAGATTATTATGACAGTAAAGTGGTCTGGTCTCAGTGGTTTGTCGTATCCGTCGATATCATATGCCTTCGGTATGTGATCACTTTACTCTCATAATGATCTGTTTGTTTTATGCTTTTATAGAAATTCACCTTTCACACGAGAAATCTGTATAAAATTGGTTAAGAACAATATTAGACATTCACGTTATTCGATAGTGTGCATTTACCTGGAAACGGTTGGTAACCTGGGCGGACTCAATTGACGTTCTCCAGTGCCGTTCTCGTTCTGATATCAACCATCTGACATGGAATGGGAAAACCAGTCAGTGTGATCCGGCGATCAGGATTCGATGGGTTAACACACGGTGTTTCTTTGAAAGGTTTAAAGACTTTTATTGTGCATCTTTAACCTGGACGCTTTCAATTCGCTAATGACATGAAAATAAAGTGTGGTCTAACAAAACTAATACATGTATACATAATTTATGCAATTTGTCTTTGGTGAATGGAATTTACAAAAGTCCATTCAGAATTCAGTAACTGGCCTCTTTGCCAGCCATTTTGCAACATTAGGTACTTCTTTAACCTTCTTGGTGTGTGCTACCAGCTTATCGAACTTATCCGCCCAGTTTGGATCAATCCTCGCCCATTTTTCCAAAATGTCGAAAACAGCTAGATCTGCCCAGGAAAGCTGGAAAAAGAATGAGACAGATTAAGATGCAAGTCCGGGCAATGAGACATCACCATTTATAATGGTAAAACAGACAAGTTAAATTCAGTATAAAACGTATTTCAAAATATTAAATATTTTGAAATACGTTTTATACTGAATTTAACTTCTAACCTAAATATGTTTCTGTGGTTGTTGAAAGATAAACTGAAACAAAACGCGTGAAGTTGTTTTCGTGAAGTTGTTTTCGTGAGTTTTTTTGTACCCCTTCCATGCTAAGTATTTCTTAAAACATTTCATATAAAATCATGTCATGGCTGCTGTAATGCAGCCATGACTTGATTTGATAGGAAATTCAAAAGACTCTTGTACAAGAAAATTTTGATAAGCAGACAACACCCATTTACATGGCATATTTTGTTAACAAGAGCTGGCATGATACCTTTAGCGACACAGCATTTGTGTACTGGGGGAGGGGAGAATACGACTGAATTCGGCAAAGGGTAAAGTCAAACAGAATTTAATTGAGAGAAGGTTCATTTTTAGCCCGACTGTTTACAGTGAGGGCTATAGTAATGACCTTTGTCCGTACGTCTATCCGTCTGTCCGTCTGTTAACATTTAGAGTTTTGGTTAAACTTTGTGGTTCAAGTTTTTACTGAAGGTTCAAGTGGGTTTTTTCTTCTTTTCCTGTTTAGTTGACATTTGGAGTTTTGGTTAAAGTTTGTGATTAAAGTTTTTTATTCAACCTTCAAGTACAGGCTATACCCTGTAGTTCTTGTCTGATCGTCACGAAATTTCATATGCAGGTTTTAGGTCATGTCTACATGAGAACGTCCTTTTGGTCGTGATCGGTCAACCGGTATGGCTGCTCAAGCCCAAAACCCGAAAACCATTAGCACAATCTACAGGTCGTATTTATGAAGGGATTTCATTGCAACTTCATAGAATGCCTCTGTATAATGCCTAGATGAGAACGTCCCCGTTTGGGCATCATCTGTCAACCGTGATGGCTGCCCGAGCCCGAAACCCAAAAACTTTTAGCACAGTCTGCAGGTCATGTTTAATATGGACATATTTCATTGTAACTTTATACGATGACTCTGTATGATGTCTACATGAGAATTGTCCTATTTGGGCGTGATCTATGAACCGTCACGACTGCCCGAGCCCAAAACCCGAAAATCTTTAGCACAGTCTACATGTCATATTTATGGAGGGATTTCATTGTAACTTGATAGGTTGACTTCATATAATGTCTGCATGAGAAAGTCCCCTTTTGGACGTGATTGGGCAACTGTGACGGCTACAGGTGCCCGAAGCCCGAAAACCTTCAGCACAGTCTACAGGTCATATTTATGAAGGGATTTCATTGTAACTTCGTAGGATCAATCCACATGATGCCCAGATGAGAATGTCCCCTTTTGGTTGCGATCATTCAACCATAATGGCTGCCCGAGCCCGAAAACCCTTAGCACAGTCTACATGTCATATTTATGGAGGGATTTCATTGTAACTTGATAGGTTGATTTCATATAATGTCTAGATGACAACGTCCCCTTTTGGGCAACTATGACGGCAACAGGGGCCCGAAGCCCGAAAACCTTTAGCACAGTCTACAGGTCCTATTTATGGAGGGATTTCATTGTAACTTGATAGGTTAACTTCATATAATGTCTAGATGAGAACGTCCCCTTTTGGGCAATTGTGTCGGCAACAGAGGCCCGAAACCCGAAAACCTTTAGAATATTCCACAGGCCATAATTATGAAGGGATTTCATTGTAGCTTGGTAGGATGACTTAAGTTTGTGGTTAAAAACCCAGACAAACACCACCACCCCCCTACCCCCACCCCCAATTAGGCCTTTTTTCTTCTTTTCTCCAATATTCATTTTGGACTATTTGCAGTCACTACATGCGGAACCTTTCTTTAAACTTACGTACCCCCCCCCCCCTGCCGGGGGCCAATTAGGCACTTTTTTTTTCTTTCGTCAAAAATGCTTGTTTACAGTTTTGGTTAGAAACTCAGACAAATACCACCCACCCCCACCACCACCCAACCACCACCCCCCCCCCCCCCCCACCCAATTAGGCATTTTTTTTTTATTTCCTCCAATATGCATTTTGAACTATTTACAGTCACTACATGCAAAACCTTTTTTTTCCTTTTGTCAAAAATGCTTTTTTACAGTTTGGGTTAAAGTTTGTGATTAAAAATCCAGACAGAAATTATCCCCCCCCCCCCCCCCATCAAATTAGGCAATTTTTTTTCTTTCCTCGAATATGCATTTTGAACTATACAGTCACTACATGCGGAACCTTTTTTTAAACTCACGTACCCCCCCCCCCCCCCCTCCCTGCCCAATTAAGCACTTTTTTTTTCTTTCATCAAAAATGCTTTTTTACAGTTTTGGTTAAAGTTTGTGGTTAAAAACCCAGACAAACACCACCACCCACCCCCAATCCACCCCCACCCCCATGGTGCCAGTCAGGTATTTTTTTTTTCTCTTCTCAAAATGCATTCGGAAGGATTTAGATTGACCACATGTGGAAAAAAATGGACTCCCCTAACACACCCCCCACCCCTCACCCCACCTCCTCCTCACCCAGGGCCATTCATGCAATATTTTTTCCTTGGTACAAAATGCATTTTTAGCCTGACTGTTTATAGTCAGGGCTATAGTCATGACTTTCGTCCGTCCATCTGTCGGTCCATCCATCTGGCTGTAAACAATTGGTTTACGACTGATAACTCCAGTTCGGATTATTTGATTTCAACCAAAGTTGATATGTGTTTTTCCAGCTAGTAATACAGGCCAGGTTTGAATATACGTCCCACAACCCCTCCCCCCCCCCCCCCCCCCCACACACACACACACACAAAAGTGTCACTTAGGCAATTTTCCCAAAATGCATTTTGAAGGATTGGGAGTTATTGCATGCAAAAAAGAAAATTGACTCATATAGCCCAACATTGCTTTATGCACTGCATCTTTAATCCTTTACCTAACACAAGTTGAAGCCAACAGTACAAATTATTTTTCTGAAACATCAGATTTTTTCATTTTGTATTTACTTCTAACCATTGCTTATTACTCCTTATTGCAACAAGCTCATCAAGTTTGTTCCATTAATAGGTCATGAGGTATGTTTTGAAGAAGAGAAATGAAAAAATAAAATTTGAATAGCAAATTTTGTATATCACGAGTGCAGATATGGCAGATTCGTTAGGTAAACTGTTAACAAAAAATGGCTTCGACTATTTTGCGTCTAAGCATTGCCATTCCTGGGACAGTCGGGCTGCATGCGTGACATCACTCTAGTTTCAAATAAGGGTTTAATTAATGCAAGTGGGGACATCAGATCTTTCGCTTCATGCCCTTAAAAATCCATTCCCTTTCCGACCCACTGGAAAAAAACACAACTTCCTGCTGTAATGGCACTACAAATACGTTTTCGCAACAGCGTGAGTTTCGCCGTATGTTCTTAGGTGAAATGCATTGATTTCATGATCATGTTTACAGCAACACTTCATACTTTTATTTTTTTTGTCAACAACAAACCTAACTATCTTCAGTGTGTGAAGGCTGAATACGATAAGACTCGGCTAATCGCCTCGCCCTCAGCCTGTCGTGCAATTCGTATTTACTAAAACACACGTCACGACTCGGACGATTTCGTAACTCAGACATTAATACCTCGTGTCCAGTGATGCTTTCCTGGGGAACGTGGGCGAATGCCGTTCCACCTATTTTTTCTGGGGGAACGTCATCCCCCCCCCCCCCCCACACACAACTTCAAGACCTTGGATGGCTTAGTCTTGGTGAATGTCCAACAATTACATGCAGTGCAGCTAGCAAGACGAAGAAGTGCTCGCTGTGTTGAACACAGCGAGCACTCCTTCGTCTTGCTAGCCACATTACACCCACTTCTTTTGTATGTAAGTTACTTGCTTTCCGAATTATAAAATGATATACAGTCGGATTTAAATACACAGAAAGACGTCACGACGTGGCATCCTTGATAAGTCGCTTATTTTGGCGTGTAAATCAACCATGTCTTACCAAAGCATTTCTACGTTTTTCGTATTAAAACGAAGGGAGGGTGAAGCATCCTAATCATCAGGCAATCAGAATTTCGAAATTTAATTCAGAAAATCAACGGGAATTCGTGTTCTCATTAATAAATTTCAAAATTTTCCCACACTCCCTAACACGTAGATGAGGATACCCCTCTCGGACTATTCACAACAACGCATATCATCGGTCATTTCAGCAATGATAAACCACTGTTCCCCTATTTATAAATTTCGGAACGCGTCAATGCTCGTGTGTATGACCGATATCACAACTTACTCAAATAGTTCTCAATCTCTGTATTTAGCTTTCATTAACACAAAAAAACAAAACCAGTAGTTAACGTGCTTTCACTGCTTCGTCAGTGGAGCGAACACGTATAATCTTATCTGGTGGGTTACAAGAACATACAAGCCCCAATTTGGCTTATTTTGAAGGCATGAGCTGTCTTCCAAACTACGCTTAAATTAACATTTGTATATTCGAGTTAAGGCAGGGGATAGCTTTGTTCACTTCGTCATTCTGTTCATCTCATTTGGCAAGTTTTGTTCAAATATTGTTTCACTGCAGAGTGCATCGACGGTCGCAACTACATTGACAATGAAGAGAAATTCTCACGGAAACCTGACTCGAAATATTTTATGCATTACTGCATTAAATAAACTTTCAACAAGTTTAATTCGATCTTTCAACTTTTCGAGACACCAAATGCATATCCAACTCCAACCAGGGTTGAAGGACTCGGAGATGGAGGAAAGTTTCAGAACATAAATTTAAACTATCCCGACAACAAACAAGAGACTGATAATCTTATCTCATTTAATACACAATTTTATAAGGTTTCGCTTTTTGGGGGGTTAGAAACATGTCACAAAGTCACCTCTTCCCGTAAGATTCCGAGTCGAAAATGGGCATTCGTCGAAGTGGGAGAAAAGATAGTTCCGCTATCCCAACGCCACGATTTGCTTACATGGGGAAGTCGCGACGTTCGGACAGCTAAATTTGGAGAAGAAAAAAGATTTATTTTTATTACCATAAATAACGTACTAAAGAAATCTCGTACCGATCGACATCATGCATACTTATGAAGCTCGATTTTGCGTACACTGTAGTTGTAAATAGTAACAGTTAGAACTTTGCCGATTTGAAACCGAGTTGGAATTTTGGGAAGCAAAGGAGACATCAGCATCACCAAAGAAGCTCTAAAATCAAGATAGATGGAATTTCCAACTACTGATGTCTTGCCCACCGAATTTCCAACTATAGGAAATTTTGGCAAGGATTAGGGGGCGACATACAACCCTTCTGTCGCCACGTCCTTATAATCATTCCTTCCATTTCTAGGTACACGAGCCTCCAAAAGGTACTCAGGATGCTCCAACTGAAATGTAAAATTAATCTCCCCACCCACCTCAGACCTGGATCTTCACCTATGGCTAATACACTTTTTAAGCCAGCACGAGGTGAAATGAAGAGGATGGAAAAATACTTTTTGTCTGCTGTCTTTGAAAGCAGAACAATATTTTGACCTCCCCCGCTTCATTTAGCCTCTATCTTAGCAGACTGTCCGTCTTGTCAGTGGGGCCCTGCGAAGCTTCAATTCGATTTCGAATCTTAAGCTGATATTCGATTCGATTCGAAATCGGTTTGCCCGATTCGTTTCCTCTAGAATCTTTTTCATAGGAATATAGCTTGGTATCTGTCCTCTTAATCGTCTCACAAAACGTATAGTCCAGATTTATTTATCTATTTATTGGTGTTTTAAGGTCGCACATTTATGTACAATGGCTAATCATGACCGCGACCGGAGAGAACCACCGAGCAACGACGAGCAGCCGCCAGCTCCCCAACATCGTAACTCCGCACTGCAGCGCAGGCAGGGTTAGATTGGTTGAAGACATGCGCACCATCGACGTGCAGTACGCCTTAGTACACGGCGTCATCGTGCCCCCACGCGGGCAATGGAGATGAAGTGTCTTGCCCAAGGACACAACGCGGTTGCCGCAGGTGGGATTCGAACCGAGGACCTCTCGGCTTGCAGCCTGCACTTCTACCTACTGAGCCACCGTGCTCCCTATAATCCAGATGGAACTGGTGCATAAATAATGTTGAAATGAAAGATTGAGCGTAACTCCCGCTACATTAATATAAATAACATCTGCATATGTGCCACCTTCTATGTTAATTCCATTATCACTTAGTCTTGTCTCTATCAATATAAAATGAAAATTTAAAGTTTCCAAGCAATGTCAACGATGAACTATACGAAGGCATTGATGATATGGTTGGATTATTTTATCAGTCAGGACCTGAGTCATCACAGTCAAAACAAATCAGGTTTATAGACCCAACCCCACTGGTTATCCCCAAGACGCCACTGATCCGAAATGGCAAATGTCATATTTTATCTGTGTTGAAAATATTACTCGAACCTAATAAAATATTGATTGAAATGTAAGTTTTAAAGTAACATATTTCAATACCCCGCTAGTTAAGAAAAATCCAGTGTCTTTTCCGTACGACTGTAACCATTTTTGAAGGGTTGACAGGAACTTTGGTCCCGTTTCTTTGACCACTTTTTTCTTCAACTCTGCCTGGAAAAAGGAATATAAATAGATAACCGATCAATTTTATTTCTTTATTTCTGTATTTGCTGATTTGGTCTGAAATTTTAAAGCCCGAATAATCTAATACTCTAACAGCGATCTTTGATATGCTAAGATAAATAATATAGGTAGGATCTAACAAGTGGTTTCCGGGAAATGGCCTTATTTGCGTTTAACAGCGATTTCTTAAATTTACATGGTTGCCACCCTCGTAGAAGAAGAACAACTCCGTCGATTATCGGGTTGGTTGACCAAGATTCAAAGTCAACTCTTAATTGGTCACTAACTTGCAGAAAGTAATAGTATGATGACAATGAAGCAGTATAGAGATTCTTGAGACGGGAGCCGAAAGATCAATGGATACAGGACCAATACCATAAATTGAACAGTGTCGAAAAATGATTTCTTGGCAATAACTTCAGTTTCGTATGTCACATGGTCACCAGATTTACAGAGATTAGATACCCCGTGGGAGGAAAAGAATCCTGTCGATTTTTGTTATATGCAATCATATGGTATGGTCGAAGGTTTTGCACATTTACTGAGAACGTGATCAAAAATTGGTTTTCGATCATTTTTTTGCTGTACACAATTTAGGTTCTTTAAACCTACAGTGTTGGTACCTGTATAAAAGGAGAAAATCCCCAGAATTTTTAGACGTGGCGCTGAAAGATCAAGGCCACTGTTACTTAAAATAGCATTGACGGTGACATTTGTTCTATTTATTACAGATTAAACGAATTTGCAGAAAGTAATGAAAGGTGCCGGAAACGCGCGGGAAAGCTGTCCCATGACTAGACAATAGGGTCGAGGGTCAGCGCGTGCCCTTTATCGTCAGAAGTGCTCTGGTGGAAAAGACTTTACTTTCCGAGGACTGTAACTAAGAAACTCTCCAGCATTCGTTACTAACATGTTTTATGTATGGTGTTGTGAAATGGGAGGCTGAGGTTGGTCGATGATCACCAAACAAAGAAGCTATCCAATCGGGGGTGGTGTCGTAAAACTCTGTGTATTTATTACACGTCTGTTCTATATAATCCCCATCTACAGAAACACCAAACCATGCGGAAAATCTGTTCCGCACACATGTGCGGAACGTAAATCGTTGAAGGACTATTTTTAAATAGAAGCAAAATTTCACTGGAATTTTATATAAATCGTACAACGCAATTACAATTTGAATCGCTAGCGATTGCTGAAAATCGCCCCCTGAGTTCCAATGTGTTCTATGTGCTAGTAGGCACATAGAACACATTGGAACTCAGGGGACGCAATAGTAACACGGATTCCCTCGCAGATTTGGTTGGCGATAAAATGTGCTGTTTTTGTTAATAATTGTCAAATGAACTGCGAGTGTCCTTCTAATAATTGTTTTTACAAACGTGAAGGCGTGTAATAAACACCGAACGACACACGCGTGTGAATGGGCTGATCGATATGGCACTGTGTATAACCCAGTTGAAGACGTGCGGGAACGTAACGTAACGTCTGACGTTAAATCCAACGTCAAATTTTACTGTGTCTGTCACTTGATAAAGACTATGATTAGTCGAAAGCTCGTGTGATGAAAGGGAATATGCCTTAAAGGTGTAACTCGTCAATCTCATACCTCTTGAGTAGATCTACACGGCCCACCCTCGCTACTATGTATATATATTCTCGTATATCGGTCTCGAGGCGAGTTGTAAATGTAAACTAACATACTGGCTGAGTCAATTGCAACCTTTTATGGGGTTGTCGTTGGCTCAGTTGTTATAGTGGCAGAATAATTGTGGCCAGGCGATTGGGTGTCGTAGATCCGGGATCGACTCCCGTCGAGGCCACCTTTCAAACAAATTTTCAATTTTCAATCCAGTGACGGACGATGCCTGATTGAATTCCTGCTTGATATAGGCGATATAAATTAAATTCAAGAAGTTGCATCTTCACGGATCTTGTATTAATTAAGATTCCTGTGTTTAACAGCTGTGACCATAGGCCATTATAACAGTAATCTGTTATCGGTATCGGGACGTGTTGTAAATGTAAACTAACATACTGGCTGAGTCAACCTTTAATGGGGTTGTCGTTGGCTCAGTTGGTATGGTGGCAGAGTATTTATGGCCAGACGATTGGGTGTCGTAGACCCGGGATCGACTCCCGTCGGGGCCACCTTCCAAAAAAAAAAGAAACAAAAAATTGCAGTTTTCAATCCAGTGGCGCTGTGCTAGGATGATGCCTGTGGAATTTTTACCTAGCTTTCGGTCTGCTAATGACCTTCCTCAGGGTACAGACACAACACTAAAAAATACACACAGACGACGAAAGAAATGAAATGTGGCGATAAAAGTTCTCATGAGCCAAGTTCTGACTAAACGGGTGTGCAATGTCCACGTTTGCCTCTTGGATGCAAGACATCGACGGCGCACGGACCCGATATGTCTCTGGATGTCACCCTGTGGTACTGCGTTCCACTCCTGCCTTAGAACATTACGTAAATCGCCTAATGTCTGAAGATCATGAAGTCGTACCCGACGGTCCAATTGATTCTAAAGATGCTCGATTGGCGACAAATCTGGCGAAAATGGGGCCAGGGAAGAAGTTAGATGTTCTGCTCCTCAAGAAGGTCACAACAGATACGCACCACGTGACATCGGACATTGTCTTGCTGGAATAACTGCAATTCGACGTTAGCGTTGGCCAATGGGACAACAATAGCGTTGAGTATTTCGTCTCTATAACGCTGTCCATTCAGATTACCATCGATGAAGATCAACTGCATTTGATGGTGCAAGGAAATTCCTGCCCAAACCATTACACTACCCCCGACGAAACGGTCGCATTCCCACACGCAAGCACCAGAAAACCGTTCTCCTCGCCGGCGCTTCACCCTTGCCCTACCATCAGCGCGCCGTAGACAAAACCGTGACTCATCACTATAAAGAACTGTGCTCAGACGCTGCTGAGTCCAGCGAACACGCTGACGTACCATTCCATTCTGACGGTACGATGACGTTGGTGTTTGGAGTTTCCCGTGTTATGGACGCCAACTTCGGATGCCATGTTCAGTGAGTCTGTTGCGGACAGTTCGTGCACTGATTCCACTGTAAGTTCTACCAGTAATTGCTGCTGTCCTCGCCGCCGGAAGGAAGCGACCCCGCACCAGAGACGTCCTGATGTGTCGGTCTTGTACAGGGGTCATAACTCTTGGTCGACCTGAACGCGGTCGGTCGACAGTCAGTAGATCCAGTAGTTCTATACCTTCCAGTGAGACGGTAAATAGTGGCCACAGTGACTCCGAACTCTGCAGCTAGCTCTCGTGGGGGTATCCCAGCCTCAAGCATACCAATGACACGCAACGCATGATTTTCGGTTAACCTTGACATTTTTTTTAAAAATGTCGGAAGACAAAAACTACAGTGATTTCTCAATAACCCAGGCTCTCTAGCACAAAATAACACAAAGAAAATCGTCGGTCACCCATTCAGTTTGACATTCTCGGGTAGCACGTGTTATTTTGAAATCCGTAGCAAAATTTTATATGGTTGGGTGGACAACAACACCATGTCATTAAACTCTTTGCACGACTTCTTGTCCACAGACATGCAACATTAGAACTATTATATTTCATCCTTTATCGCTATTTTTCACATTTGTTTCTATTATACTTTCTTATTTGACTCAGTATATATCGTCCCTTCAGTGGAACTATAGTTGTCATCTGAAATGCTTTAGCTTTGCAGGTGGCACATTGTTCCACACAAGAGATGATATATAATGCCAGTGTTACAGAGTGTCGTATTACGATTTTTATTGGGGTTTAAAATTACTTTATTTATCACCTCGAAAGTGATCTTATCAGTAACTGTGACTCAGTAAGAGTAACCTTGACCCTATAGGTCGACAAATCGATAAACATGATTATCGACGGGGTTGTTCCCTCTCATGAAGGTGACTACCATATAAATTTAAGTAAAATCTCTGGTAAATGCAAATACGGCTATTTCTCGGAAACCACTTGTTTGTGCCCGCATACCTCTGCGTTCTCATGAAAGTATAAGTCGAGTTTGACTTCGTCAAAACCCGACTAAAATGGTAAGTAAATATACATGTATATATAACATACAAAAACTACCAATTTACTATGGAAGTGGTTCCTTATTCTTCACAAAGTAACCGAGCCATGTTACAAATGGTACTGTCTTTGCTTTTGAACCAAGAGCGTCACGTAGGTTGGGTGGGGTGTAAACTTTTTTATTGGGGATTTAATGCCACACAGCCAGGGACACCTCGTGTTGAATAGTTTTGTGGGTGGAGGAAGCTGGAGTACACATAGAAATCCACCGAGCAACGGTGGGCAACTTTCTGACTCCCCAACTAACTCCATACAAGCAGAGTTAGCATTGGTTGAAGACAAGCGCACCACCGACGTGTAGTACGACTTAGTACACAGCGTCACCGTGACCCCGCGTGGGCAATCGGGATTAAGTGCCTTGCCCATAGACACAACGCAGTTACCTCTAGCGGGGATCGAACCGTCGTACACAACGCCACCGTGTCCCCCACATAGGCAATCGGAATTAGGTGCCTTGGCCAAGGACATATGAAGTTACACTTGGCAAGGATCGGACCGTGAAACTTTCGATTTGAAGTTCAATGCCATAACTGCTAAGCCACTGTGCTACCTGGGGTGGGTGGTGTAAAGTGGTAAACATGGTTTGCCCCCGACTGTGATGACTCGAGTCCAGACAACTAAAATATTTTAACTACATCACCAAGGCGTGCCCTGGAGGTGAGTTGGAATATTAGTATGCTGAGATTGTAATTCAAAGCTGAGTTCATGGAAATGTATTTGTTGATATTTACACAAAGTAATCGCGACACATGAGCTTCTCCATTCCGTGCACATTCGGCGTATAAACAGCATGCACAGAAGATCATATTGGTCACGCTGGTCCTTGACATCTCGAAACAGGATGATTTGAATCAGACCCTCATTTGCACGACCGGCTATAATATCATGTATCAATAGTGGCGTACCTAACGTATGGAAAAGTCAATCCTATCGAGCTCATTGACTTTTCATTTATTGCTCGATAGCTTATAAGGGATATTTGGGATAGGTATGTCTTGTGTGGCCTATAAGGTTGGACCAAATAGGCAATAGTATCCTCAGATAAGTATCCTATAAAAGGTATCCTCAAATAATACAATACTAGGCCATAGGTATCTTCAAATACTGAAATGAGGCTAAGAGTCGTATGTGCGAGTCACTCGAACACACAATTGCTCGATAGCTCATTTGCTTAGTAGACTTCGAGGCGTTCGAGAAGTATGTGTGCATCATTCGAACGAGCAATTGCTCGATAGCTCATCTGCTTGGTGAGCTTCGAGTCGTTCGAGCAATGACTTTTCAGTCAAAGAAGTCATTGCTCGAACGACTCGAAGCTCATCAAGCAGATGAGTTTCGAGTCGTTCGAGAAACGTTTATAAGGGGAATCTGGAATAGTTATGTCTTGGGGTGGCCTAGAAAGTTGGGCCAAATAGGTAATAGTATCCTCAGATAAGTATCCTATAAAAGGTATCCTCGAAAGGTATCCTCAAATAATATGATACCAGGCCATAGGTATCCTCAAATACTGAAATGAGGCTAAGAGTCGTATGTGCGAGTCACTCGAACGAGCAATTGCTCGGTAGCTCATTTGCTTGGTAGACTTCGAGTCGTTCGAGTAGTATGTGCGAGTCACTCGAACGAGCAATTGCTCGATAGTTCATTCGTTCGAGCAATGACTTTTCAGTAACTACTCGATAGCTTATGGTCTCGTCACAGATAGTTAGGTGAAAACGTTGGCTTTTCAAGAAATGTGCGGCTTCTCATCAACATGGCCGAGGATATTTCGCTTTTATATTACCTCCCGTATTCACAATACTCAAAATGTATACAGTTTCTGGAAGCTCTGAAGATGGCCTGTTCTGGAGACAATTGCAAAAAACAAAACTCTTACAATATCACTCAAATACACTCAGCTGAGTGACACAGTTGGTGGCTAAAACAAAATGCTCAAAATGGTCAATATATTCTCATTTTGGAGATGAATTTCCAATTTTCGTGCATCGATGGTGATAAAACTCATTCCTCCACGGGGGATTTTACAGCATAAGATGATCATTCTGACAAATAAAAAAACATATGGGTTTCTTATTCATTTTTTCAGAAGGCCTTCTCAAAGCAAATTTACACAAAAATTGTCCCATTTGTAACCTGCAAATTATCAGGTCCCAAACAGGTCTGGGTTAGTAATTTAACACTCCCGTGTGACCTTGACCCCCAATTGAAATACACTTGACAATACACAGTTAGAATCAAGACCATCAACAGATTATTTTGGCCATGTCATTATTAATGAGAATTATTTACTAAATCCAAACCACGAGAAACTAAAGCTTTTTCTCAAACTAGCCATTTGGCTGATAACCTCGGAAATGACCTTTTAATAGGAAACGAGACCTATGGGCTTTTGGAATGGTATAGGCTTTTGTTAAAGACAAGGAAGATAACTCTGCATACAGATTATGGGAATTGCTTGATAGCTCATTTGCTCGGTAGACTTCGAGTTGTTCGAGCAGTATTTGCGAGTCACTCGAACAAGCAATTGCTCGATAGTTCATTTGCTCGATGAGCTTCGAGTCGTTCGAGCAATGACTTTCCAGTAATTGTTCGATAGTTTATAAGGGGAATCTGGAATAGGTATGTCTTGGAGTGGTCTAGAAGGTTTGGCCAAATAGGTAATAGTGTCCTCAGATAAGTATCCTATAAAAGGTATCCTCGAAAGGTATCCTCAAATAATACGATACCAGGCCGTAGGTATCCTCAAATACTGAAATGAAGCCAAGAGTCGTATGTGCGAGTCACTCGAACGAGTAATTGCTCGATAGCTCATTTGCTCGGTAGACATCGAGTCATTTGAGCAGTATATGCGAGTCACTCGAACGAGCAATTGCTCGATAGCTCATTGGTTCGAGCAATGACTTTTCAGTAACTGCTCGTTAGCTTATTGGCTTTGGGAATGATATAGGCTTTTGTAAAAGACAAGGGAGATAACTCTGCATACAGATTATGGAAAATCAAGCAATCTGATTGGTTTGTTAGCGCCAGTAAAGTGAACTAATTGATAAATGAAACGAGAGTACTCGGAATAGGATCAGAACTAACAAGAACAGACCAGAACAGCTAAGTATAGTAATAATAAGGAAAGCTGTTCCAGCTAATAGGCGCTTCTACTCTACTGGAGTATACTCCAGGACAAAAGAACATGGTCAGGTAGACGAAAACTATTACATAGATAGGCAGAAGCAGAGAATTCTGAAAGAATTCGAAATAGTACAAGTTGTCGGGTTGTTTGTGGTAATTCTAAGAAACGGGAAAAATTACTCCTGTACAAAGGAACATACCCTCCGAACATACCCCTGTCCTATAAGAAGATTTTAGGTCACATAGAAACCAAGATGGCGGCCTCCAGTATACAAACTGGACGACGGAAACATGTATCGCCCCAACAACACGTGCTGCACTAACACCACATGTCACTATGGCGATGATGTCACAAGATGGCCGCTCACGCGGGTTACCATGACAACACAACATGGCGCCATTGGGTCACGTGGCATGACGTCACTTCCGAGGTCATCCACCAAGGTCATCCAGATGTGGGGTGAAGGGGAACATACACTACTACTAGTGAACTATTGTCTATTGATTACTTTAGACTATTCAGACCGATACACATTACTCAAGATGAGTCAAGAACAGCGATATTGCACATGCTTTACTTACTTTATTGAATGAAAGTCAGAAATTACTTATAATATGAACGTTTCAACATGTTGAGCATGCAAATTCCTACCCAGTGGCTTTTTACGACAGCAGTGATACATTACTGGGGAATAGGGGCGCGGGAAACGCCGTTCTCCTATTTTTTTCTTAGGGGAAATGGCATTCCCTCACAACTGAAAGCCCTGAAATTGCTTGATCTTGACGAATATCCAACACACTGTGCAGCTAGCACGACGAAGGAATGTTTGCTGCGTTCAACACAGCGAGTAATCCTTCCTCTTGCTAACTGCATTAAACCCAAATAGATATCGGTTAATTAGTTATTGGTTATATATATAATATGGGTCGGGTATAAATATACAAAAAGACGTCAGGAAATTGGCATCTTCGGTAAGTTTGTTTTGGTTTCGTAACTCAATCAATCTCGCTAGCGAGACATTTCCACGTTCATCTCCGAAGATGATGGAAGGGTGAATCGTCCTGATTACCCGGCGATCAGAGTAATGAAAATCTCGGTGAAAAATCGACTAGAATCCGATTCTTTAGTAATAAATTTCAAATTTTACCGGGAAGACCAAACCAAAAACAAACCACAAAAAACCCAAACAAAAAAAAAAAAAAAAACTAAAACAACAAATACAATCTGCATGGAGAGACAGCTAAGGTAGTTTGGGTAACAAAACCACATTTCGTGTAAGTTGACGTCCTGGGGAGTCTTACATGTCCCCAGATAGGCGTATTTAAAAAAATTATCCGCCGGAAGTTCGCACACATCACCAGTGGGATTTGGTGTTCTTCATTTCACCGGATGTATGTCAAGCTTAGACCCCCTCCCCACCCTCCCCACCCTCCCACCTTCCCCTCAAAAGTATTGCCTCCCTTAAATACAGAGACTTGGCGGCGCACCTGTCCGCTGTTTAATACTATTACGCCATTTCTACATCAACGAACCTTCCTTCCTTCATCCTTTTCGTAGAACACCTTTACCAATTCTGTCATGAGATCACCGCACGTGTCGACAATTACATCTGCCTGCAATTTTTCTATATCGGTCGTCCCAGCCAGGCCTGCAAATAAAATATACGGTACTATTTTCTCTCTAGTTCAGATAAGATAAGATTTATTTAGCAAATACACCAGAATAAAGTCAGATTGCTTTGTTCAAACAAAATAGAAACATAAAACAATACTAATTCAAAATGACAAACGTAAATATGAAGGGTTATAGTGGATGGTTATAGTGGATGTGATATAATATTATTAATGTCATCTCTTGGTGTCAGATTGACAAAACTTGTTCTCCTTGCTTTAAGAATTGCTGGATTATATTACAGATGATAACACATTGTTTCTCAGGAATATGAATCTCTCGGAGGGGTCCATCTCAACAAACTCTTGGTATTCAAGTTCCAGTTTGTAAAATGCACGTTCTCTGAGAGATGCATATTCATTGCACTCCATAACAAACTTCCACTCTGTTTCCACTGCACACGAGTCGTATACCGCGCATAAGCGTTCACTTACAAGGATGGGTGGTTGCATATTCCTCCCCTTTTCTTTCATAAGCTTATGGTCACTTTCACGCAAACGAGTAAATATGTTTTTCGCCTGGGGGATGTTATATAGATCAAATACTGTTCCAGGTGATATTTGTTCTTAAACTCTCGATAAGTTCTCAGTTTATTTTGTCCAGTTTTCCGATTGTTATCAAATTCAGCATTATAAAAAATATTTAAATGAGTCTCCTTCAGATTTTCTCTTTGTGTTATTTTGAAACGGAATTTTCTGTTCGGATTTCTTCTGAGGATTATAATTGGCTACAAGTTGCTGATATTTGACCCACATTGAGTCAAGCATAGTGTAATTTGTGGATTCAGTTCTAGCCTCTGATAGTAAGGAAAGGGTTTGAAGATCATATAGTTTTGATACAGACTTATCCAACTGGATTTTGGCATCTATGTGCAGTGGGTACTGTCCAAGTTCAGCTCTCATTGCATGGTTTGATGATTTATTTTTCACACCCAGGACTAACTTACAGAACTGAATATGAACAGGTTCGCATGGCGATATATCAATATTAGCATCGTTGATTTCAATTCAGTAATTCACTACCACCGTATAAGAGGATGGGTTTTATCAGGATGATGAATAGTGTTAGGTAAACCAAAACAGAAGGAAGCCACATTCTTCCTGTAGTTCAGGATGAAGAGGGCTTTTAAACCATTCGGTTATTTATTTATTTATTTATTGGTGTTTAAGGTCACATACTTATGCACAATGGCTAATCGTGACCGTGACAGTTTTACGGGTGGAGGAAGCCGGAGTACCCGGAGAGAACCACCGAGCAACGACGAGCAGCTGTCAGCTCCCCAACATCGTAACTCTGAACTCTGCACCGTAGCACAGGCAGGGTTAGATTGGTTGAAGACATGCGCACCATCGACGTGCAGTACGCCTCAGTACACAGCGTCATCGTGCCCCCATGTAGGCAATCGGGGTGAAGTGTCTTGCCCAAGGACACAACGCGGTTGTCGCAGGTGGGATTCGAACCGAGGACCTCTCGGCTTGCAGCCTGCACCTCTACCAACTGAGCCACCGCGCCCCCAAACCATTCGGTTTTAGATTTTGTTGCACATTCTGTAGTTTACCATTGGATGTAAACGAAAGTCCCAAATTATTATGTGTACTGATGAGCGTGTATAAGCTCATTGTTTCCAATATGGAAACCATGGGGCTCCTTATTCTTTCGCGATTGAAATATCATAACTTGAGTTTTGTCAACATGTGCGCCAATTTTGTTTTTTAGTGCAGTGGGCTTTCAAGTTATCCAATGCTCTCTGTAGCCCCCGAAACGAGGTTTGAGATGATCGCATAATTGTCGGCAAATAGCAAGTGAGTCAGATTCGTGGTATGTAGACGGACGTGATCGCAGTTTTCATCAAAGATAAGTCAATGTAGTCGATTAAAATTTTTGAAGAGCATCGGCGAGATCACACGATCTTGTCTCACACCAACCGTTGACATTAAAGGTGGACTTAATCCTCGCGAAGTTTTTATTTGATAACTTGATCTCTATGGGGATTTTAAAATTTTAAATACATATTTTTGTGACACCTCACACTTAAAAAATGTTTTTTTTTATTTTCCGCGAAAATACTACATTTTAGACGACAGGGCAAGCTGGTGCGAAAATCGTTTGTTGATAAATGCATGTCGTAGCCGGTGCCGGATCCTGGATTCTGGATTTTTAGTGTGTGTATGTGGGGGGGGGGGGGGGGGGGGGGATCTTGGAATCGTGGGTTATGATGGGAAGCATCGCGCCAGGCGCGTAGCGGCGAGTTCTGGTTGCACAATAGAAACTCTCTTATCGGCGAATTCTATGTCTTTCTGGGGTAAATGTTGAAAAATTCAAAATGGAAGGTTGTTGTGGTTCTACATTGGCTTCTTTACATCTGACAGCAATGTTTTCCACTCAAAATATTCCCTCAGTTTTATACAGACTCATTTAAATTTTAAAAAAGGGAAGCCAATTAATAACCGCTCACAGGTGATCCCCACAGGAGCTGTAATTGTATACTTTGCGAGCGGTATTATCCGCGATAACATTTGTACCTTCTCAACGGGGGCAGTGGATGTCCGTGGGTTATCGCGGATAATATCGTAATACCTGGTATCGGTGCGTGTGAAAAAATTTCAATATCAAAAAATAGAATGGGAGCGCGCCGGGTGCGCGCTCCCCTGGATCCGCTCTTAGTAATCGTGATGCATGGGTTTCCATCATATTATTTATCTGCACATACTGAACTCAAAATTGGTCATCTGGAACCCCAACATCCCCAGACCTCCATTTGCTCGAAAGCGACAAAGTCCAAGAGGAAAATCCAGCCATGTAATACTGTACACGATTACCAGCAAGACCCAGATCAAGGTGAAAATGTTTTTGTTGGAAAATTAAGGCGCCGAGGGGAGGAGGGGGCTATTGCGCGCAAGCACAAGTAGCTGATTTCTGTAACAAGCTTATTTTAACAACAATTTTATGAGAGTACTATATAGTGTATGTTTCGACCTCCATTTACGGACTCAGGATCTGATCATCTTCAGCTCCTCGCAGCTTTGTGATGAGTTGTGAGGTGGCATCAGAAAACTATGAAAAAAGTAGAAAGGGTATACTTCAGAGATGGCCTGCGCCATATTCGAATGAATTTGGCCCTGTGGTTTGAAGAAAAAGGCAAGTTCCAAATTAGTTGATGGAGCACAAGAAAGATGATGACTCAGCATTTTCTCATTGCCAACAGCGTTAAAATGTTTTCCGCATACGGCACCCCATGACAAAACTATTCTGGTCCATGCAGTTTTTGAAATAATAATAATGCACCAAGTTAAACTTTGGGCTCCCTTAAAGAGCCCACATATTAAGCCAGGGATTCGATTTGAACAAACTTGAATCTGGCAACCCAGAAGATGTCACATACCAAATATGAAAGGATTCCGACTGGTGGATCTGAAGGAGAAGAATTTATAAGACATTTTCTCATATTGCACTAAGTCAAATTGTGGGCTCTAATAAAGAGCCAAAACATTAACCCGGGTACCCGATTTGAAGAAACTTCAATTTGCACCCCCCCCCCTCCCCCCACCCGCCCCCAAAGAGACGTTGTATAACAAATATGAACGGATTCTGATTGCTGGATCTAAAGAAGAAGAATTTAAAAGAAATTCCCTCATGTCCCATAGGGAGCCCAAATATTAACTGAAGGACTTGATTTGAACAAACTTGAATCTGTCCCTTATAACAATGGCGTATATCAAATATTAAAAGATTCTGACTAGTGGTTCTGAGGAAGAAGATTTTTAAAGCTTTTTCCCCATATTGCTCTAAGTTAAGATTCGGGCTCTTGTACGGAGCCCAATTATGAACCAAGGGGCTTAGTGTGAACACACTTCTATCTGCTCCCCCCACCCCCCCCCCCCACCCCCCCCCCCCCCCATGGATACTGTATACCAAATATCAAAAGATTCTGATCAGTGGTTCTGGAAAAGAAATTTTTGCAAATATGCTGATTCAGCATTTTTTCGATGCCCCCTACATAACATGACACAACAGATGCAATTTTATTTTTACCATTCCATTCTACTGGTCCTAAGGTTGCTTCATTCCAAATAACAGTTCTCTATTCCTTGCGGTTGAATAAATATGGGCGTTTGATTGTTTTTTCTATTTTTAGCTCCAGGGGTTCCCACGGGGCTGTGGAATTTTTTTTCGGGCATCAATCAAGTACTTAGGACCCAGTTATACTACATGCCAAATTTGATTCAAATCAGCACATCGATTCTTGAAATATAAATTTTGGGTGCAGCCCAAAATGTGTATACTCACACTGAGAGCCCAAATATTGACCTACAAGCTTCCTTTGAACAAACTTTAATCTTCAACACCAAAGGAAGTTCCATACCAGATATTAAGGCATTCTCTTTGGCGTTTCATGAGAAGATTTTTAGGCTTTTTGGGCATTACCCACAGCCCGAAGATGGCAGCTGCTTCATTTGAACATAATAGAAAAGGTATACTCCAAAGATTATATGTTGGAATTTGGCCCAGTGGTTTTGAAGAAGCAGACAAGTTTCAAAAGTTAACGGACGTCGGACGCCAAGTGATGGCAATAGCTCCCACTGATTTGCAGTCAGGTGAGCTAAAGCCTAAAAATTGTCCAATGACCCGACTTTCCCTCCCCGAGCCTCAAGTGGTCTCGTGGAACCTCATTTGAACAAACATTAATCTAATGTACATCTAACTCTAGCGTACCAGTTCAGTCATTCGTTGGCACAGCTCATCTGAACAAATAATAAATTCTCCATCGGGTTCTGTGTTAAATTTTAAACCCCTTTGGTGTCCATCAAAATCAGTCAAGAGTAATACTTTGAACAAACATTAACTACGAGCCATAGGAATGCTATATATCAAATAATAAAAGATTCTGCTCCGGTGGATCTGAAGAACAACTTTGCAGAATATTCTCACGCTAGTTCCCATAGGGAGCCCAAATACGAGCCCAGGGATTTGATTTGAACAAAACTGAATTTCACCATACTAAATATATCAATACTATGCAACAAAAGAGTTGTGAATGTGAAAGTTTTTTAAAGCATAGACCTTACATTGCACGAAGTTAAAAGTTGGGATCCCACAGAAAAAGGTTTTTAAATACATTTCCTCAATTGAAAGTTCAAATTCGGGTTTCCCATACGAAGCTAGAGACTTGCTTTGAACAAATTTGAATCTGAACCTCATAAGGATGCGGCATATCAACATATCAAATAACAGAAGATTGTGACTGGTAGATCTGAAGAAGTTAAAGCTCGGAGTTTCCACAGAGAACCCAAGTATGACCCCAGGGACTTGATTTGAACAAATGTGAATCTAACGTTTCTAAGCTAAGGATGCTCTGTACCAAAAGATTCTGAATGGTGGATTTGAAGAAGAATATTTTAAAAACATTTTTGTCATAATACCCTAATATCACGAGGAATGATTTGACCCCCCCCCCCCCCCCCCCCCCCCCCCATCCATAAAGATGCTGTATACCAAATCAAGCAAATTGTAGATCAGCAGAAAAGACTTTTTAAAGAAATTGCCTCATATTACACGAAGTTAAAACCCGGATTCCCGTGTGGAGTCCAAATATCTAGCCAGGACACTTGAATCTACCCCCCCCCCCCCCCCAAGGATGTTCTATTATTCTATAGCAATCATCAAAAGATTCTGACGGATGGATCTGAAGGAGATTTAAGAAAAAAACTTTGGTCATATTGAACTGAGTTAAAATTCGGGTTTTCCATAGGAAGCCCAACTATGAACCCAGGGCCTTGATTTGAACATACTGGAATCTCACCCCACTTAGGATACTACATACCAAATGATTCTGTTTGATGGGCCTGAAGAAGAAGGTTTTTAAAGAATACTACTCATATCATACTATTCTGAATTTCGGGCTCTCAAAGGGAGCCCAAATATGTCCCCATGGACTTTACGAGGCTTATATTTTGACAAGAATCCGAGAATCCATTCTCGCAAAGATTCCCGCAACAAAGCCAACGAGAATCCATGCAGATTCTGCTAAGATTCGCGTGAAAAGAATTGAGTCAATTTAACCATTTACTTGTATAGCAGTAGAAAATTAACCAATACAAGGCTTGCACAAGAACTGAACTATCCTTAACACTTTGTCAATAAAACTGTACAAATACCAGCCAGTTCCAAAGGCACCCATATTTGTAAGGTTTTATTGATAAATATTATTTTTTTCAATTATGAAATTCAGTTTAGAGTTTAAAAATTATAAAGCTGTGTTGGGTAAAGGGGTAACATGTGTTATCGGTATATAGCAGAGGTTCAACAAATTTAGATGAAATATAAGCCCTGCTTGATTGAACAAACCTCAAGCTGACGCCCTAAAATTGCAGTATACTAAATATCAATTTGATTGGTAGATCTGAAGAAGATTTTTAGATAAATTTCACCATATTGCACCAAGTTAAATCCCGGCCCCCATAGGGAGCCCAAATATGAATCCAGGCATTTGATTTGAACAAACTTGAATCCGAACCTTCAAAGGATGCTGCATATCAAATATCAAATAGTTTGACTGGTAGATCTGGAGAAGAAGATTTTTTAACAATATTTTCTCATATTGCACAATGTTAAAGTTAGAGTTCCCATAAGGATCCCAAAGATGCTCTATATCAATCATCAGAACATTCTGACAGATGGATCTGAAGAAGATTTTTAAAAAATAGTTGTCATATTGGACTGACTTAAACTGTTGGTTCCCATGAATATGAACCCAGGGACTTTATTTGAACAAACTTGAATCTCACCCCACGAAGGATGGTACATACCCAATATCACATTATTCTGACTGGTGGTTCTGAAGAAGAAGAAGATTTTTAAAGAATATTCCAAATATTACACTGATTTAAATTTCAGGCTCCCACAAAAGGCCAAATAAGACCCCGGAGACTTGATTTGAACAAACTTCAAACTGCCCCACCTCACCCCCAAAGATGCAGTATTATTAAATATCAAGAGATTTTGACTGGTAGGTCAGTAGAAGAAGATTTTTAAATGCATTTCCTCATAATGAGCCAAGTTAAAACTCGGTATCCAATCGGGAGCCCAAATGTGAACCCTGGACTCGTATCGAACAAACCTGAATCTGACTCATCTAAGGATGTTGTGTACCAAGCATCAAAAGTTTCTGATTGGATGTTCTGAAGAAATTTTTAATTTTTTAAAAAACAAAATTGTGGGGTGCAAACAAAATTATACCCCCATTGGGCGTGGCAACTTTATATTTGAACAAAACTGAATTGACAAATGATAAGTAAGGTGCATCAAATTTGGTTCAATTCGGCCCAGTGGTTAATGTAAAGTTCACCCCGGGCGGACGACGGGCAGACGTAATCACTTAAGCTCCCCTGACTTTATAAGGTGAGCTTATAATTAATGCGACTGAACATGACCGACGCGTATGTGCACAGCGCACTAACACAGCGCCTATCATACCAACAACTCCCAATGCCCGAGCAAAATGCACACAACACACAAACATCATGCGTACATGCAACATAGCCCCGGCGTATGCGCACAATATTCAAACATGACACAAGTCATTCGTTGAATATCAAAAATAGCCACTACGCATGCGTGGACGTTATATGACCGACGCGCATGCGCAGGTCTCCAAACACATGACCCCGAGGTCAGACCTCAGGATCCACAAGAAGGGGTCTAAACATGCATTATGAACTACTCAAGGGCACAAACCACATGAACATGTTTTATTGCTAAACCGTTAACTCTTTATCCGACACGTCCAGAAAACAGTACTTCAAAGTGAAACAAAATACCGAAAAAGTTAGAACCCCCTCATCAGCACGACCTCCTGTATCCGAGCTACAACCCATCCCTGCTCCAAATTTTAACACTCCACACCTACAATGTTCGGGAGACTGAAGTTGATAATTCTTAACAGATAGTTGGATACTAGTTCTCATTGAATTCAAGCTTTGAATTCAGGCTGAGGATTAAAGTCTTTCAAAGTAATTCGAAATAAGTTGAACTTACGTTGGTATACAGGCAACGGTCGGGAGAAATCAAGTTATTTATCCACACACAGGTTACAATACACTCGTTTCCTCCAAAAAACACCTCTAGCTGTTTAATGGAAGATACGTGTTTCCTGATTTATCCAAATCAAGGAAAATGAACTGAGCTTTTAAGTGTGAAGATATGTTATTAAAGTGCTGATTTTGAAAAAAAATTATAAAATATTGATGGTAATTAACTGCTTTCTGAAAAGTGTGAAAGAACATGAAAACTGGGCGTGGGGGTGGGGGTGGGGGGGGATCAAAATAATTATGTCTATTTTATTCAATTTGAAACTTGGTATTGGGAGCACTAACTTTAAAAGCAAAGGTCACATGGTGACCTATATTTTTCAGAATAGTTTTTTCAAGAGGTGATAAACTATAAAGGGCAATAATGCTGGCACAAAATACTCCGAATAACATACCACCGAATATTTTAAAAGTGATCGAGTTTAAACATTCGTTGTTCACAAACTGACACGCAGACAGACAGACCGATCGGCAGACGTTGCCAGTAATAGAGCTGTTTGTCGCAGCTAAAACTGAAACCCCCATCCAAATACGTTGGAAATTCCACTGACCCTGATGCCCTGCGAGTTTTATTTTTCTGTCATCTGCTTTCGAAAGTGAATGATGCTCCAGATTAATAAATCCAACCCCTTACTGAACCCGAATAAAAGACGACACTTGCCAAAAAACTTCTTGAAGACTAAAAAATTCATTTTTGTGCCTTACAACATAGGATATGGCCCCATCAGCGAGCTCGTTCCAAAGATGGGTCATAAACATTGTTTGAGGCAAGAACTGAAAAAATAATAAAATTTGAATGACGATTTTAGTGAATCGCGCTGGCCGGCTTTATTTTATTATTTAACCGTTACTTTACAAAACTTTGGGAATTTATGGTATCCTCTTCTTGTAAGCTGATACCTTTCCACGTCGTGAGTGAATTACGTTCCTCAAATGTGTTGTGAAACATACCAGACGGACATGTGTTGGTAAACTCAGTCTCGGCTTGGCGTAGTATGCGTTATTGGATTGTGTCTTGTTTTGGTGTGGCCGCGGAAGAGTTAATGTACTGGTACTGGGCTACCTTAACTGCATGAATTGAACTGATATGTGTTTATCGTTCAATAATTTCTTGTTCTCCTCTCTCGTCTCGGTTAGCACGTGGAGTCCGAGTCAATTTAGTACACTTCATGTATATAATCGCTGTTTGGTTTGTGTGAGGAGGAGACTTTTGAAGAGCAGCTGAGAGGTAATTTCCAGTTATTCCTACTGGGGTATATTCATTTTGACCGATGTAAATTATTAATCAGGTTTGGGGGGATTCAGGGATTCATGGAATTTTCTTGAATTGAATTCATGGATAGTCCTTTGAATCCTCCCTCGTATTGACTGGCCGTGATACCCGCCCCCCCACCCCCCCCCCCCGGCAGATATTGGAATATTGAGGGAATTTGTGTTGTAAACATGACATAGCCTGGATCGTACGCTTTGCTCATTAATGATGACATTTAATTTCTGGTGAGGACCAGATATAGATGGTTGCCGGGAAGTAATGGGCGACTCTTTTTTATAGAGTGCGGGAGGTGTTACTGATTTTTGTATATACGCGTATTAAAATGTTCGTAAAAGTTGGTACAATGAATTTCATGGAACGCCAGCTCACCTCCATTGAGGTTTGCACTGGATAATTTATTGATTTTGTTGTGAGTGTAGAAATAGGAGCGGTGTTTTGGTTGCGGGACTCATTTCAGAGCGCATTGCCGGAACAGGACTGGGCACGGTGTTTTGGGTGGCGGAACTCCGTAGAGTACGCGAAACCACAACTTATTACGGCTTACTTCATCTCACTTGGGGTAAGATAAGCGTCTTATAGCACCCCCCCCCCCCCCCCAATATATTGCAGCCTGACACTTTTATAAACAAACCAATTCTTTATAAAGAACAACTCGGTGGATACATGTACTTGTAGTGCTTGGTGGAACTTTCTAATGGATTATAACCAAACAACCCTCTAAATAATAAATTTATGTGAAGAATGTCAATGCTACTGATATGTTGTGAAATTGTTTTGCTGCAATTTAGTGGAGAGTGTCTGCTGGCTCTCCCCAATACATTGCACCCAAACCATCATAGAAACAAAGCAGATCTGAAAGTATATGGGGAACTAAATAATCCTAAAAAAATGTCCTTATGTGAATAATCAGTGTTATTGCTGCCTGACATGTTAAGATGTGCAGTTATTTATTGCCAATTCATGGAGAATGTCTGGTATCACTGCCCATTGCACTGCTGCATTGCACTGCTGATATGGTGTGCAATTTGTTTTGTTCCAACTGACAATTATATAAACAGAACAATTCTATAAAGAACCCCCCCCCCCCCCCTCCCCAATACTTTTCAGGCGAACAATCACTGGAACAAAATAGATCTGTGTTTTCTTTAACTGAAGTTATTATTTTATTGTTATCTGGTGACATGTTATGCAATTGTCTTATTGCAATTTGGTGGAGAGTGTCCGTTATCATTGCCTATTGCATTGCTGATATGGTGTGCGATTTGTTTTGTTCCAATTTAGTGGAAGATGTCTTATAGCACCCCCTCCCCTCCAGATATTGCAACCTGAGAAATACATAAACAAAAGAATTCTACAAAGAACTGTGGTTATAGTTAAAATTTGGTGCATACATGTAGTGCTTGGTGTAGCTGTCTAATGGATTGTAACTAGACAATCCTCTAAATAATAATTCTATTCGAAGAATTCATATCACTGCTACAAATATGATGTGCAATAGTTTTGCTGCAATCTAGTGGAGAGTGTCTGGTGGCACTCCCCAATACATTGCAGCCAGATTGTTTTATTGCAATTTGATGGAGGGTGTCTGGTAGCACTGCCTGTTGCATTGCTGATTTGGTGTGAAAATTGTTTGGCTCCAATTTAGTGGAAGGTGTCTGATGGCACCCCTCCCCCAATATATATTGCAACTTGACAATATACGAAGAAAACAATTCCATACAGAACTGATGTTATTGTTGTAATTTATGGATACATGAAGTGCTTGGTGCAACTCTCTAATGGATTGTAACTAAACAATCCTCTAAATAATAATAGTATTCGAAGAATTCATGTCAATGCTACAAATATGATGTGAAATAGTTTTGCTGCAATCTAGTGGAGAGTGTCTGGTGGCACTCCCCAATACATTGCAGCCAAACATCCATATGAATTAAACTGACCTGCGTGTATATGGGGAAATGTCCTTATGTGAAGAATCTGTGTTATTGCAGCTTGTTGTGCAATTGTTTTGTGGCAATTTGATGGAGAGTGTCGGGTAGCACTGCCCATTGCATTTCTGAAGATCTCCTCATGTGATGAATCTGTGTGATTGCTGCGGACATGTTATACCCCTATAACCTCTAATTAATAATCTTATGTGGAGAAGTCATTTGACTGCTACTGATGTGTCGTGTTATTGTTTTACTGGAATTTAGTGGAGAATTTCTGGTGACTTTCCCCAATACTTTGTAGCCAAACAAACGTGTAAAATTATTTTATTGCAATTTGGTGGAGGGTGTGTGGCGGCACTGCCCACTGCATTGCTGATATGGTGTGCAATTTGTTCTGTTCCAATTTAGTAGAAGGAGTCTTACAGCACCCCCTCCCGCAATATATTGCAACGTGCACTAACAATTCTATATAAAGAACTAAGGTTATTGTTACATTTCGGTGGATACATGTAGTGCTTGGTAGAACTTTCTAATGGATTATAACCAAACAATCCTCCAAAAAATTCATGTCAATGTCACCCATATGTTGTGCAATTGTTTTGCTGCAATTCAGTGGAGAGCGTCTGCTGGCACTCCCCAATGCATTGCAGCCAAACAATCATATGAATTAAACAGACCTGCGTGAATATGGGGGGGGGGGGGGGGGGGGGGTGGATGTCCGTATGTGAAGAATCTGTGTGACTGCAGCTTACATGTTGTACAATTGTTTTGTGTGCTGCCTATTGCATTGCTGGTTTGGTGTGCAAATTGTTTGGCTCCAGTTTAGTAGAAGGTGTCTTATGGCACCCCACCCCCAATATATATTGCAACTTGACAATATATAAAGAAAACAATTCCATACAGAACTGATGTTATTGTTGCAATTTATGGATACATGTTGTACTTGGTAAACTCTCTAATGGATTGAAACTACACAATCCTCTAAATAATACCTTTATGTGAAGAATGCATGTCACAGCTGTTGATATATTGTGCAATTGTTTTGCTGCAATTTATTTCGGAGCACTGCTGATAAATAATCGTATGAATAAAACAGACCTCCGTCTATACGGGGAACTAAATAATAATCCAGGTGGATGCTGCTGACATGTCATGCTATTGTTTTATTGCAATTTGGTGTCGGAAGCAGGACACATTTTGTTCCAACTTAGTTGAAGGTGTCTTAACCACTCCCTCCCTCCGCCTGGTAGCACAGCCCTTACATTGCTGATATGGTGTTAGTAGGTATAAAGGCCGATTCTAGACCACTTTTCCCCAAAACTGTACATGTACATGTACGTGTACCGCCATAGGGGTTCAGTGTTAAATCGTGTACAGAGTGTAAAAAATGTCATTTTTGCATAGTGGTCCAGAATCGGCAAACGCTTTTGACCCCCTCGGATCGCACTTTTGACTGTTCAAACAGCCGTTGGCGAACGAGTGAAATTCGACACATCGCTCGGAAGGGGAAAATGTACGAAATTCGAAGAAAATGTAAATTTAAAATTTTTTTTCGCCGTTCACATCGCAGATCATACCGATCTATCGTTGGTGATCGCCGGCAAAAAACGTTTTGCCGATTCTAGACCAGCATCAAAAAAGCGGTTTGCCGATTCTGGACCACAGACGTTCGCCAATGGCTGTTTGAACTTTTAAGGGTACGATCCGATCGTTGAAACCGATTTGCCAATTCTAGACCAGGAAAAATCGATCTCAAAACGTTTTCTCGACGTTCGCCAACGGCGAAAAAGTGGGTGTAAAGCGTAGTTACTCGTCGAGGATTTTTTTTTAAACTGATTTCGGCTTCGAGACGGTCGAGAGTGCAATCCGATCGGCAAAAACGATTTGTCGATTCTAGATCGGGAAAAATCTCAAAACGTTTTTCCTACATTCACCAACGGTGCGAAGTGGGTGTAAAGTGAAGTTACTCGTCAAGGATTTTTTTCCAAACCAAAACGGAAAAACTCGAGTTTGGAAAATTAGAACCGATGGAAATGGTCCGTCCACATTCGTCGTGGCTGTTAGCGATCAAGAACTGATGAAACGTCAAATCCTCATGAGTTTTGTGAGGTGAATCGTAATAGAATCGGTTTTGTCAATAAAAAAGTGATTGATATATATATAGGAGAGAGAAAAAAATATATAAATAAATAGTTATTTAAAAAAAAATAAATATCGAATCGAAATAGATAATAAAATATACGTAAATCATGAACGATTCCCAGAATATGAGAGCAAGGTTTCTTTTAAAAATGCTGATGAGAGCCTACGCATTCTGTGTGAATGATCAACTAGGTCGCCTCTTATTAGAACGATGTGTCAGGTGTCGGGATCATCTATATTTCGATCACGAGGATCATTCTTGTCTGATGCAGGAAAGGGAAGATATGGTCCTCAAGTATTTCGAATCGGCATTCGAACGCATTCAAATCGATGACGTGATCAAGCCTTGGAGGAGATTAGTCTTCTGTAAGGGGCGAGACAAGACCACCAATTTGGAAGAAATGAAATTGACGCATAGAAGTCTGACTTTAGAAGACAAGGGGTGCGTCTTGAAATTATTGCTGGAGGAAGCATACGTCTAAGTTTTCTCGTTGATATAAATAAGGAGAATAAAAAAGTAAAAAATAAATACACAGATAAATTTTTATCTAATATTAGAAAGAAAAAAAAACATAAAAAAATGAGAACTAGAAATAAATTGTATCCGACGTTAGATGATGACGAGGATGAGAAGCTGAACGGCGTTTTGCCAACGGCGCCGTCGCCAGAAGAAAAAGAAAGAGGAGAGAGGTATCACATCGATCAAATCAGTAGAATCCAATTGTATCTGACTCTAGAGAGAGATTCTCGTCATTCTCTCAAGAAGAAGTATTCGTGTCTCGTGAAATTCGTCAATGCAGTCGACACGACACTCATCACGATTTCCATGGGTTTACACACGGCCGACTTCGAAACGTTTTGAGTAGGAAATTATATCTGAAAGCTAGGAAACATGAAAGATTCACGTCTTAGCGATTCTAAGATTGACATGATATCTGAAATGATCTCGATGGCGTTGAAAGACGGTAGGATATCAGACGGAGAATACTTCACGATATTGAGCGAGAAAACGAAATACTATGCTATGAAAGAAGCCGTGAGAATCAAGATTCATCAGATCATCAAGGAAGAGATGAAGGATTCTCTCGTGGAAACGGGGAGGAAAGAGGCCAGGGAGGAATTCGGTAAGTTGATAGAACTCAAGAGCAGCGATTGAAAAAAAAAATATATATATAATAAGAACAGAATTTTTAAAAAAAGAAAATAATAAATTCATACATAAAATAAAAAATAAATGCGAAATTAATAGAAATAACTCTCAAAAATGTATTGCGTAAAGTGTAAGAGAGTTACTGAGACGGGTAAATCTCGAGAAGTACGAACTAAAAATGACAGACAGATGCTTCACGGAATTTGCAATGTGTGTGGTTCGATCAAGACTCGATTTGTCAAAAAAAAAAAAAAACGAGCAGAGGCAAAGGCGTCGTGAATAAAATGATCAATAATCTACCTTTCGGAATGTATCTTCCGGGTCACAGTTTCACAGGACCCGGAACAAAAGTGAACAAGAGACTCAACGCTGATCTGACTCCGAAATCTTGGAGCAAACCCGTGAATAGGGCGGCCGTGTATGATCACGATCTGTGCTACGCCGGACATCCTGACACCAAGACTCGCAACGACATCAACAATAAAAACATGTTGGTGAAAGTGAGAGGCATATCGAATCCAACCAGGAGAGAGAAGATAGACCGTTCGCTGGTCGGCAATCTGATCGGTGCAAAACGTCGATTCGGATGGGGCGTTCCAAAAAAAAAGGCGCTTTGGAAAAGAAGAAGAAACGATTATTGCCCGAGCGAATTGGCTGAGGAGTTGCACAAGCCCATCAATTTCGAAAGAGAAGGGTGTTTGTGGAATGCCTGGATGACATTTAGTCTGCCAACTTGGTCGACATGAGGTCGTTTTCAAGGTGGAACGAGGGTGTCAAGTATCTATTGATGGTCATCGACGTGTTTTCCAAATACAGTTGGATCAGAGCTTTGAAGAATAAATCGGGACCTTGCGTCGCCGAGGCTCTGAAGAGCGTGTTCGACTCGTCTTCTCAAAAACCAAATAAATTGTGGGTGGATAGGGGGAAGGAATTCTACAACAAGGACGTTCGTCGATTGGTCGACCACTACTCGATCGAAAACGAAGAGAAAGCCAGTGTCGTGGAACGTTGGAATCGAAAAATGAAGGAAAAGATGCACAGATACTTCACGGCGAATTTGACCAAGAAATACATATACGCTCTGAACGGTCTGGTTGAAGATTACAACAACATGCGACACAGATCGATCAAGATGACTCCCATGGAAGCTAGCGATCCTCGAAATGAAAAACGGGTCTACGCGAATCTATATTCCGAGAGATCTAAGATCAGGAAGAAGTCTAGACCGCCGAAATTTGCAGTGGGTGATCGACTGAGAATCTACGCTTATAAGAAGCACTTCAAAAAGGGTTACACTCCTCGATGGAACTCGTAAATCTTCGTGATAATCAGAATATTTCACACCAATCTAGTGACTTACGAAATCGAAGCTTTAAATGGTGAAGAGATCATCGGAAAGTTTTATGAACAACAAATGCAGAAGACGAAATTTTAATAAAGAAAATTTTTTTTTTTTATTTACTCTCTTTAACATTTTCTTGTTTACACATATATATGAAGGAGAGAAAAAATAAATAATAATAAAAAATAATTAAAACTATTTTTTTAGATAAAAAAGCAAGCTAATTAATAAACAAAAAACAAAAAAAAACCTTCAAAAATGGCGAATATACTAGATATCGCACAAAGCGTAGTGAAAGATGAAAGTATTCAAGAATACGAGGTTCACGAATATGAACCGATAACCAGAACGAGTTTGAACAATGCGGAAGAGATAAGAATCAATGTCGAAACCCAAGATATATTCGGTCATCCTAGCGAGAGTTACATAGTGGTGCAGGGACAACTCACCAAGTAAGATGGGACCGAATACGCCGACGACGACACAGTTACTTTAGCCAATAATGGCATCATGCATCTATTCAGTAATATAAAATACTTGCTATCCAGACAAGAGATAGAATCTGGGTTTCATCCCAGTCAGGCCACCACGATGTTGACATATCCGTATGATTTTTTGAAATCCAGAGGACATAATCAGTTGTGGTTGAAAGACACCGTCGGCCATACTAGCGCTGGCGCCGCCGCGATATTCGACTACGTCGTCAAGACGTTCAGACCCAAAGGAACGTTTTTGTTCAGGATACCTTTGAAACACATCTTTGGATTCACAGACGATTACAACAAGATCTTATATGGATTCAAACACAATCTGACGTTGATTCAAAAGGGAAATGACAATGCGATAGTGAGACTCTCTGCGACTGATGCGGGTAAGTTAACTCTACACAAGATATTGTGGTTCGTTCCACATGTGCAGCCTTCGATCGTGGAAAAAATGCGTCTCTACAAGATCATAGAATCCAAGAGTAAATTACCTGTGGGATTTAGAATGAGACAGTGTGACACGGCTAGCATTCCATTCTCCATGAATCACTTTGATTGGAGATTGACCATGCAATCCACTTACGAGAGACCGCATTTCATCGTGGTCACGTTTCAGACTGATAGGGACGGGTCTCAGGAAAAGAATGTGTCACTATTCGATCACTGCAATTTGAGAAACATGCAAGTGTTTCTGAATGCCACGAGATATCCAGCAATCGATTACAATGCGTCATTCAACAAGAATGATTTCTGCAGACTGTACGGTGACGCTGCAGATTTTAGAAAGAAGTATCACGGTCTAAACGAATTGATGAGCAACCCTAATATATCTCCCGGCGAATATAGGTCATTGTATCCCATGTTCATATTCGATGTCAGTAAACAGAGCAAACAACTCAAGAGTAGCGTCTTAGACATTCAGATCAAGATTCAATTTGACAGGAATGTGCTGAGAAAAACCGAAGCCTTCGCCCTGGTCCTGTCGGATAGAGAATTACAATTCGAATCGGATGGAAATAAGATGTTCATCATTCGATGAGAGACGTGTGTGAAGAAAAAAAAAGAAAGAAACAAAAAAATATATAAATGAAAATTACAAAAATAATCACAAAAATGAATGATAAAGAAAGAGAATACTTGAGAAGAAACAGACGTGTTTTGATTAAAAATATTTCGCAAGATTCGCTTGCAATAATTCTAGACACTTTAGTCGAAACAGAACCTTTGATATTGACCAATTATATGAGATGCGAAATCAAAAGTAAAATCTTGATAGAAGATAAGACCAGAAAACTTTTAGACACATTGACGTATAGAGGACCGACTGCTTTTTGAGAATTTATAAAAGCTCTTCGAAATGCTAAAATAGATGTCGACACGTGTTTCGAGATAGGTGATCCAATTTCACTAGATGAAACATTATGAGAAATAACGTATTAAAACAAAACAACAAAAAAAAAAAAATAAAAAGTAATGAGATCTAGAGAGATTGAACATCTTTCTAAATCTCATTACTTTTTATTATTTTTGTTTTGTTTTTTTTTTGTTTTTACTAATCACTCATTATTTTTAATTAATTATTTCCATGCGTTCATTGTTTGTTCAGAGGATCTAGTTCGATCAGTATGCTCACCACGGAAGTGGCGGCTTCAGGATTATTGGTTTTTGTAACAAAATTAATCCTGTCTCCATCGTTCATTTTGAGAGGCGTGCCGAACGTGCTAACATTTGAGTGTTGATTCTCGGTCTTTTTGACACTGTATCTCTTATCACTCTCTACTCCATTCACTGTGAGATTGACGACTGCTCTGTTATTCAAATCCGTGGAAGCCACACTCATTCGAATGATTTCGCCTCCCAATGGCATGGGATATCCCATCTGACCATGTTGCAATTTGCTACCTCTGCTTCCAAAAGACCACTCAGCTTTTCCCTCCTCTAATGTGCGGGTCTCCTCGGCCCACACGGTGATCATTTGTCTGGTGTATATGACTTTCTCCACCACCGAAATCAGGGTGCAGGCGTCTATCATGTTCACGGGATCCGGTAGATTGGTGAGCGCGTGTCCACCCATGTCTAGTTTACCTTCTATGATGTCACCTTTTCTCCAGACTGAGTTGTCATCCACGTACTTCCTGCTGACCATGCTGGAATCGAATTCAGGATCGTGATCAAGACCGAATAAATTCTGACCATTCATGTTGATGCCACCCTCCATAGTTCCGCCAGATTGTTTGTTCAGGTAGAGATCATTCACTTGCGATTCTACGTATTCTTGAGATCGTATCACGGCAGAATCCATGTAGTCCTTGTTGACCGCGGTGGAGTCCACATCCACGTCATCGACCTTCAACAGATTCATTATCTTGTTGAATCCCACATTCAGATCCAATTTCATTTCTCATCTGTCAGACTTTCTCTGTTCCACATCTACGTAGTGTTTGGTCGCCACGTCCTTGGGATTCGTGGGAGTGGCCACGTTCATTATCTTGTTAGAATTGGCGTTCAATTCTGATTGCATCATTGTCTGAATGTATCTATTTCTCAGATGTTCGCTGAATCGCAGGTGAGAGTCGTCCGCATATTTCTTGGTCGTGGCATCAGTGAAATCTATGGAATTTGCGATGTTCACCAAACGTTTGGTTTTCAGATGGAGATCGTCGCTCATGGCTTTATCCATGTAATTATGTAGCATGATTCGTTTGAAATCTGCATTCCCCCTGTCAACGTATTTTTTAGTCGCCACATCTGCAAGATCTATCGGCTCTGGAAGATTGTAGAGCTTCTTATCGTTCCTTTTCAAATGTTCTTCTCGATGTTCATATCTCCAAACGTAATGTTCATCCAAGTTGGCAATGTCATAACCTTCGCCAACTTCGAGCGTCTTCCTCTTCTTTTTGGGTCGATTTTCACCATCACTTCTACCAAATTTATCGACTGGCATGTTGTTTTGAGGTTTTTTTTGTTTTAAAAAATATATTTCAAACGCAGTTTATTAAAAATGAATTATTTCACTTATTATTTTGTTTTTATTCGATTAACTTTTTTTAAATAATTTTTTTTACCTTTATTTTTACTATAAAAAAACTCTCTAATGTAAATCATTGAGAATGTCTTGAAACCGATCTTCTGACCATCTCTTGAGAACGTAGAGACACAGGTGACCGCAAAACACTTGATCTGGCGATTGAACTCATTCCATGTTGTAACGAACCATCGATTTATTGAAATAGTTCTTTATTTCTTTCGGCGGTGAGATTCCGTAGCTATCGAAATAATAATTCTTCTTCTTCCCGTTCTTGAACCATGCCACCCAGTGAGTTCCTTCACCCGATAAATCATCTAGATTTAAAATTCCGCATTTGTGATTGTCGAGGTCTTCTCTTTGGCAAGGCATCTCTAGAAAGCACACCTAGAAAATCTTTGATTTTCAAATCCTTTGCCGCATTCGACAGATCAATGTTGGATAGGGGATTCGTTTGGTAAGACCACACCTTCTACGGATATCTCTATTTTCTTATTTATAAATGTGTATATTTCTTTTTTTATTTATTTTATTAGAATTCACTGAAATGACATTTTTTTATATTTTTTTCTTTTTTAAACTAACTCTCTCGATGTCTCTATCGACTTCCATAATCTTGAATCCATCTAATTCCTCTTGATTTTCTAGAATCCTATCATCCTTAATCATATCTGGAATCCTATCTGGAATCCTATCATTCATAATCATATTCAAAGTACAATGTCTGAGTGCCAAAGTGCTTATTTTATCGTCTAACACAAATCTTTTATCGTCATCGGCCATCTGCGAAATCTTGTTGACTATTTTGGTATACAAGTCATGATTGTCGCTTCAAATTGATTTCATAGTCTTATATACTGGACCACTTCTGAACAGACAATCTTTATACTCTCGAAAAGAGATGTTTTCTTCACCACGCACGTTTTAACCCCTTTGCACTTCTTGATCTCTTCACCTTCTAGACGATAAGCATACAGTTTGGGTCTCAAATCTACGAATTCGACGATTTGTTTACAGCTGCTCTCGTCCTTAAATTTACCCTTCTTGGTGTCGTTCGATTGAATGTTGGATGGGTGATCGACGGGATAATTGCTCATGTTGAACCACAGGGTCACGTCCAGAGATATATCTCAGACGTCTTTCATCTCTATCTCATAAACTAAACTGTCCGTGTCGGTGAATAGTAGTTTGGCTTTCTCACCAAATTTCCTTTTGATGTAATCATAGTGAAACACATACATCAATTGCTTGCTGATATCTAAGATGATCGGTCCGAGATAATAGGGTTTGTCAAACTTCAGGTGTGTCTTTTGCATGTGAATAGCCACTAGATTTTCATCGAATATGGTTCGGTGTCTGTAATTGGGTTTCACCACTAATTTTTTAGCTCTTTTCTCAGGCATGATGAGTCGATTGTCGGTTCTCTTCCTGATGTTTTCCATCGATTTACCATACACACAGTTGTTCATGAGTTTGAAGAAATCTTTTTCGAAATCATTCTCGGCTCGAATTCTGAGATTCGTGTTGAGATCGATGTATTTTTTCATCCAAGGCTCTTCGTCAAATCGAATGATGCGATGGTCGCCACGCCAGACCGGGTGCGGTGAAATACCAAGCCAGATCCAGATCGTAATTTTCGATGACAGACATCTTGAAAATTTTCGAACACATCTGCCAGGAGCAGAACTTCATCTTCAGATAGAGATCATGATAATCTCTCATGGTTTTCATATCGCATGATTTCCACACGTTTTTGGCGTGTTCATAATTCTCATTGGAAATGTCGGATACCATTAAATTTCGAATAAAAATCTTCTTTCGAAGGTAGTGCGGTGTCGTCGAATCTCTTTAGATCGTTCATGTAATCGTAAGGATAGACTCCTTTCCTCAACATGACATCTACTCGTTCTCTGACCTGTTTGCTTGTGATTTTAAATTTATCCTTGCTCATGTTATCGACTAATTTTTCCAGAGCGGTCGACATGAATTTAAAACTGTCGATGAAACATATGTCTCTATGAATGGATTTCGTTTTTTCTTCCAATGTCTCTCCATCGATTACTCTTTTCTTCTCCACGCCCTTCCATTTCGTGAAGGAAATGTATCTTTCTTCGTGAGAGGTGCTGATGTTTTTCATGAACAGATGACTGTCGTAACCCGAGAGATTATGAAATATCACCGGATAAAAAATGGTGTCTCAATATTTTAAATTACACTTGCAGTGAGCCGGACTGTGGTACAGACGCGTGTAATGATCATGGTCTCTTACCTTATTTTCCTCCAAATTCTCGTCGAACGATTGTCTGCATATGTGACATTTGATGGCTCTGTTATTTTCGTCCTGCTGCTCTTGCATGATGATCATTTTCGCCGGAGTTTTGAATTTGTATAAAATTTGAATTTTCGATTCTAACTCTTCCACGAACCTTTGAGCCACGTCGTCGTATTCGCACCGATTCATGTAAGTGAAGGGACCCATGTCGTGTTGCGAGTTGAAAGTGCATTTCACCTAAATGCAATAGACCGAAGGCGTGTGTTTTTGATATCTTTCGACATAACTTCGAAGAGCGTCGGGTTGGCAGGAACTCATTTTCACGGTGAAGCATTCGAAATCGGCGTACACAACGAATGGTACTTTTAACCTTCTATTGTGATTTTGAAAGTTTACGATGGTGTTGGGTTTGGGCATTTTGACGGTGACACCTTGATTGTCGTTGCAATATTCCTGATGTTTCGCTAACGATTTTTCGCTGCGAAATGCGTTCATGCAGTTGCAACATAAACATGTCTTATGTTCATGTTTATTATTTTGTCTCGACAGTAATCGGCTCGAATCTTTAACCCAACAATAATGACGATTGTCACCATTCGAAATCAATAATAAAATAATTGTCTTTTCTCTTTTGAGATACAAAGTCTGTCTGAGAGGATAGATCGTTCGTTTTTCATTGTCGTATCCCAAGACGTTCACTGCTATGGTGGGATTTTGAACCGCAAAACGTTTGATGTGTTTAAACTGCGTTGGAAAAGTCACTCCGGTCCAATCGAGATTTTTAGAAGTCTCCTCGTAACAAGAAACTCTATCGGAGTGCATTTTGACAGGGTATAAAGCTGAGGTGACTGCCCATTTAAAACACTGATCATCTTTATTTCTCACGTTGATCACAGCTTTTTTTAGCCAAGAAATATGGTAATTCCACGTAGGAAGACGCTTTAATGAATCATGTTTAGTTATATGAATTTCGAGTTTCAACACCTCATCGAACGTCCAATTACTACCTTCATGTCGATAATTTGGGAGAGTCGTCAATATCTTGTCTTTCATCGTTTCAAAAATGTCTGATAAATCTGAACCTCGAAATATGGGTTCAACATTAGATCTGAAATATGCATGTTGCACGATGCTCTCGCCGGAATTCACATCGATTTTATTCATCACGCAATGGAGTATCATCTTAATTTTTCGCCCCACGTTCATGTGTTTGCGAAACAAATCCAATACTTTTTTCTTCACCCGTTCCATGAACAATTTCGGATTGACTTTCTTGAATGAGGGAACCATGTTGAAAGTTTTAAAAATGCCTTTGATCACACTGTCCTGTTCTACGGGATTCGATTGGAATGCTTCCATGATGACTCATGCTACATATTCTTCTCCTTTCCCTTCATCGATTGCTCGTCGAATTTCGTTCAATATATCTCATTTGTCTAGATTCAGAACTGCATCACTCGTTTTCGTTTTAGTTTTTTTTTCTTTTGAAACTTGAAGTTCTTCGACGGCTTTTCGTTTAGTCGTCTTCTTATTTTTCGCAACCGAAACGTTTTTTTTTTTTGCATTTCGATTCCTTTTACTATCTTTTTCTTCTCATTTTTCACTACCGAAGCATTTTTTGACGTCGTTGCTATCAACATTTTGTTTGCCTTTTCATCGAGCAAACTACGGAACTCCTCATGCATGATCTTTCTAATTTCATCACGCTCCACGTTTCGTTTACTATCATCAGGTGTTACTGTCATCGGCTTATTTTTTTGCAATTCGAGTCTGTTTAAGTTTGTCCCCTTTTGATCTTTTGAATTTTTTCTTTCCATCGTTACGCAAACGATACTCCTGTATGACTTCAATTTTTTTTGATTTGGTCCTATGATTTCTGAAATGTGGAATGTTTAATTCTCTACACATCTCGTTTAACTGAGGTACAGTTTTCTCATTTAAATTTTCCATTTTTTTTATTTGTTTGCTTCATTTGTAAGAATATATTTTTTTTTTAAATTTTGTATTTGAATAATAATTTGTTAAAAAGTTTTAAAATAGTCTTTATATATATGTAAAAAAAAAAAATTCACATTAAAGAAAATTAAAATTAAAAACTTTTTTGTATATATATAGAGAGAAAAAAAACAAACTTTTATTTAATAAATTATTATTTAAACATAAAATTCAAAAAACAAAAAAAAAATTAATCAATTTTTTATGTTCCTTTACGTGAGAAAAACTGAATTAATATGAGAAAAAAAGGACTTTAAATTTAAACTTTTTATTTTATATAAAGAGAAAAAAATACTTTTATAAACAAAAAAATTTTCACATTGAAGAAAATTAAAAATTAAAAACTTTTTTATATATATATAGAGAGAAAAAAAAACAAACTTTTTTAACAAATTATTATTTAAACACAAAAAAATATATATTATTTGCAATAATTCATTAAACAAAAAAACCCCAAATAATCGATCATGACAACAACACCTAAAAGATTTGAATTGAAATTGAAATGTGTAAGAAATTCGGTTGTAAAATCGATAGATTACAACGACATGACACCATCGAATTGAACGAGGTCGAGATGAAGGGATAAGAGCACAAATATAATAAATATAGCATGCCTTTGAAATTGGACGAAGCCACGCTCAATTTGTTTTATGAGTACCAAAGCGATCTACAGAACATCGTCATCGCTGAAGACAGAGAATTCGACAAGGACAATTTGTCGTTGCCCTACAGAAGTTACATATAACCAAAAATCTCTGTCGAACCTGTGAACAAATCGGGAGGTGAGAGCATGTTCACCGATGTAAAAAAACTTGCAAAAGTAAAGATAAACATTTCACACATTTTCGAAAAAGGAGAAGACACTACCGTCAACATGCTAATAATGGACTTGGAAATATAAAACAATAAAGAGACTGATTTTTAGTGAAGAAGAAGGAAAAAAAAGTAATGAGATCTAGAGAGGTTGAACATCTCTAGATCTCATAACTTTTTTTTTGTTTTTTTGTTTTTCTTCTTCTTCTTCTTCTTCTTCTTCTTCTTCTTCACGATCGTCCATATATATTATAATAATGTTTCCTTTTTTCTCAAATTTCAACGTCAATTCTTCTTTCCTTTTTTTTGTGATATATTACATTTTTTATAAGAACACATTTGTTTACCTGTATCATAATTATGAACGAATGTGGTGCATCTCTTGGTAACACTCACATCATTACCATTCTCTTCAGAAGGTAGTGGTGGCGGTGGAAAACGTCTCATTCTTTTAAATTTCAACCATCTATCCCAATCTTTTTTAAACTCTTTTTTCGATTCTTTCCTAAGATATCCATCATCAGCGTCTAATTGTTTTCCACATCTTTTTCCCACACTATCCTGCAATATTCATCATTAGCGTCTAATTGTTTTTCCACATCTTTTTCGCACTCTATCCCGTGATATTCATCATTATCATCTAATTGTTTTTCCACCTTTTTATCCATTTTATATTATTTTTTTATACTTTCTATGATTTATATTTTTATATTTTATATAATTATATAATTTTTTTTTACATTATAATAACATACTCAAAATCGGTATATTCTTAAACGGCAAATTCTCACCAAACAGCAAACCCTTACCAAGTCGCTCAATGTTCTGTCCACTCTTCAGAGACCGTTTCCACTGAAAGAGTTGCCACCTCTAACGGGTTCTAGATACAATCCTTCAGCATTGTCGTCTATGTGGATGCGACACATGGCTCCTCCCTTCTTCAAAAACAGTCCACTGCCACCCATTAATTTCTCAAGTGCCGACCTCGCGAGCCCTGAGAGAGCTCCCACAACCGAGAGTCTGCCTGAGAAAGAGTAATGCTTTTGCGGCAAAGAGCAATGCTTTTGCGGTGATTCCTGCCAATAGCGGTAGGAAACCTGCTTTCATTTTCAAACTGTATTTCAATTGAGCGGGACTCAATCTCACCTTCAACCCTCTTCCATCACCAATCGCTTTCTCCATCCTTTTGATTTGAGTTCTGGTCCAGGTAATTCGATCGTCACCACCACTCGTCAGATTTTTCATGAGTGAATTTGAATCTCTCCGGCTCGCCTCGAGTTAACACTCTCTCAAGTTTCTTCCTCTGTCCTTTGGATATGTTCACGTTTTTAACCACGTATTCAGTCATATTTTTCTTTTAAAATATATTTTGTTCAATTGTTTTTTTGTTTTAATGATAATTATATATATCAAATAATTTTTGTAAAATTAATATTGCGTTTATTTTATTTCTTATTTATATATATACACAATATTTTTTTTTGTTGCTTTTTTATATTTCTCTTATGTGAAATGGTATCGTCACCCTCTCTCCACGAAGATCTAACAGTTCACCATTTTGATCCGTCAACATGGTTTTCAGACTATACAACGTGTCTAAAATCACTGGTAGATAAACTAAATTTTGAGGTCGTTCCACGATTTTATAACCTGGCAACACGTTTGGAAAGAAGGAATAGATCATTGGTTGAGCGCTACCATTCACGTAGCTTCCAGCAATCACGTCCACGTTCACCAGAATGCTATTGACTGTGAGAATGTCAACTGTATTTACAGATGTCGTGTGGCCTCGATACATCTTTCGATCGAATCCCAGCATCTTGCCTATAGAATCATTCGTGTTGAAATCCACTCAAAAATTATCTTCCAAATCCAACATCGTCTGTAAGGTATTAGGGTTGGGAGCGAGTCTGATCTTGTTGCTTCCCTTTCCATCCATCTTCATTCGCGCCTGAATGTAATTGTTCAAATCGTCTATGTCGGAACTTCCTTTGGGAATTTGAATCTCCAACCAATCCACTCAGTCGGAATACTTGAATGAGTTATTCTTTTCAGTGACGTTGGGAAAGGAATAATAAGTCTCCAGATTCACCAACACCATCTCGTATCTTTTCTCTCTATTCAATTCGATGGAAGGTTCGAATTTCATTGTGAATCGAGTTGAATCGCCACTCACCACAATGTGAATGGATTGTTTTGCAGCCGTATTCTCGGCTATCCGTTCTAACAATTCTCCTTGTTGGAACATTATATTTTTAATTTTTATTTTATTTTTTCAAAACTAAATTATTGATGATTTATTATTTTCTAATTTTTGTTTTCGCTCTCTGTTTTATTATCATCAGAAACATAAAACTTGTTGAATCCACTCCGATATTTTCTGCGATAAAATTCTCTATTCAAATCGATCACGACGAAATTGTAAAGGACTCCATCCCAAAACCCTCTTGCAGAATCTCCTGAATTCCGCCACGCTCATGTGGTTTGCAACGTGATCACTGTAGATGTGATTGAGATTCTTGAGACCCTGGCAAAAGAGACACATTAAATTAGCGTTCTCCCATATCGTCTGTCTGGGCAATCGAAAATAATTATGCGACAGGTAGAAACAGTCCACGTTGCTGTGACGACCCCTAATGTAATACGATTCACATCGGTTCTGTCTCTCCAAAAGCAGATCGTCGAAAACATGAGATTCTTATCTTCCGATTTCAATTCTCAAGGATCCAGAACGTCGCTAGCGTTCGCATAAAACTGACACTCAGTGTTCGAAGACGCATTTCTCTTCATCATTTCCATCGCCGCACCATCCAAAATGGTTGAAAGAGAAGCTTCACTTTTGTCGAATTCCTCCCTACTGTCAAAGATTCTGGGTATGACGTCCTTGGGCAATCTATGATCCATGCACTCTCAAAGCAATCTGTATTCGGGTTGAAACAAACTCTTGCCAAACACGAATAATCTGTCGTAATCCAACCAGTCGGGTTGCGACAACAGATTCATCAACAGATTGGTCTTTCCCCAATTCGATTTTCCCACTATCAAGCCTCTTATGCTTTTGGGAAAGAACTCGTTATTCGACCTCTTGGTCGCGGCGCCATTCCAAGACATATCTTTTATGTTCATCCTTTTTTATTTTTTTGTTATTTTTAGATTTTCAAACACAATTTTATGTTTTTTCAAACTCAGTTTGTATAAATATTATTTATTTATATTACACCATCGCGAGTTCTCTTCAATCCAGATCCATTTGTCATTTTGGCTAAATCTTGTATGGGTACCACAGCGTCCTTAACGTTTTTCCAACTTTTCGGAGATCACTCTAACGTAGCTCACAATCTCAATCTCTGAGACAGAGCATCAGAATCGCTTGGAAGAAAAGTGGTTCTCACTCCTTTCCCAGTCACCAATTCAACGAATTTCTTATTCATATCCCATATGGGTTTCACCACCTTCGTCCACTTGTAATCTCTATTGGCTTTGGGTCTCGTTTCTCTGGCATCGTTTTTTTTCTTCATGGCATGAGTCTGAACCAGAACGTCACCGTAATTGTCGAAATCCTGATCCGTGTAATTTCCAGGCTTGTCAAAAAGGAGCAATTTGCGCAGTCCAGGAGTTAATTCATACCTATTCGAACCGACGATTAAATTATCATCATCCTCTAGCACTTCAGTGTTGGCAACGAAAGTTCTACCATCAGAATCCTTATAAATTCCATACAACAAGATCTCTCTTACCACCATCCTCAGACGACACAACACTATCAGTGGTGATAGGTGAAGCCGCATCATCGCTTTCACTCACGTCAGTTTCGATTCTCATGGGAACGTAATCCGGGGATGATCTTTGAAAGGAAAACCCCCTTGTAAAACAGCCAGGCAATGAACCCGTTCTCAAAGAATTTTCTTTTATCGGCTTCAATTCGTCAACGATCTCCTTCTTACTTCGTTCCTGAACCTCCGTCACAGGTTTAAATAATTTTGTGGTTTCGCATCTTACTTCCATCTCTCCCAGTCGCCTGCTTCTGTCGGCGGATCGAATGCTTTTCTTGAGTCGTTCATATTCGTCGAGAAGTTGATCTCTCTGCTTGGAATCTGTGATGTGTAAAAACATTTTTTCGTTTTCTAAAATTATTAATATTTCCTTTAGAGTATGGTAATGTGAGTTATTTTATTATTCTCAAAAATTAAATGTATAATTATTTTTGTGTTTTATGTTTTAAGTAAATAAAATCTTCTGTCTTTAATATATAATAACTAAAACCAGTTGAGGGAAAAACATTTTACAAAATGAAACCTCGATAAATGCGTTTTGCCCTCAAACGTGTTAAATCACATCAATAGTTATTTCCAACAATGAGAAACTTAGAGTTAGTCTCAAATAAACATCTATAAATACAACGTTTTAAACATGTTAAATCATACAGGTAGTTATTTTCCTCACACTTGAAGTCATTCTCAAAATAATACTCTTAGAATATCTCGTAATATTTTAGTTAAAATCGCGTTAGTACTCACACGTTGAGCAACTGTATTTCTTCTATATTTTTACATGGAAATCGTTTCAGTCAAAAAACAAGAGTTGAAAAATCTTTTTAAAAAAATTCTCTGGAGAGAATTTTTTTGCAAAAAAAAATATGGAAAAATAATACTCCTAGAATATCTCAATATTTTGGTTAAAACTGCGTTAGTACTCGCACATAGAGCAACGGTATTTCTTCTATATTTTTACATGGGAATTATTTCAGTCGAAAAACAACAGTTAACAACACAATTTCTGATTAAAACATAACACACTTAGAGTCATTCACAAAATAAAACCATTGATAAAATGCATTGCCCTCAGTGATTATTCTCACCTCCATATCATCAAAGAACAAAATACTGTTTGAAGTAAACAAAAACAATTTGTCATCAAAAGAACAAAATACTGTTTGAAGTAAACAGATGCACGTTTGTGAATAGGAACAATTTAGAAGTGTGTCTCATTAAAAGGTGATTTTATTGATGTCTCTTGAACCTAGACGTGTGTCAATTAAAATTTCAATTTACCTCTTAAAACCCATCTATGTGGAATGCAATTTTACCGTTTTATTTTATTGAATGAAAAACTATTTATGAGTGCAATATTGAAAACTCCACAAAACTGATCTATTACGATTTACCTTAAAACTCGCGATGGCAAACGTGGAGAGATGATTTCCATCGGTTCTAATTTTCCAAACTCGAGTTTTTCCGTTTTGGTTTGGAAAAAATCCTCGAAGAGTAATTTCGCTTTACACCCACTCCGCGCCATTGGCGAACGTAGGGAAAACGTTTTGAGATTTTTCCCAATCTAGAAGCGACAAATCGTTTTTGCCGATCGGATCGCACCCCCCGATCGTCCGGAATGCAATCGGGAACGTCAGTGGTCCAGAACTGGCAAACCGCATTTTTTTGATGTACCGGAAGCCGAAATCAGTTGAAAAAAAAAAAAATCCTCGACGAGTAACTACGCTTTACACCCACTTTTTGCCGTTGGCAAACGTCGGTGGTCCAGAATCGGCAAACCGCTTTTTTGATGCTGGTCTAGAATTGGTAAAACGTTTTTTGCCGGTGATCACCAATGATAGATCGAAGGTCTGATCCGCGATGTGAATGTCGGAAAAAACTTTTAAATTTACGTTTTCTTCGAATTTCGTACATTTTTCCCTTCCGAGCGATGTGTCGAATTTCACTCGTTCGCCAACGACTGTTTGAACGGTCAAAAGTGCGATCCGAGAGGGTCAAAAGCATTTGCCGATTCTGGACCACCATGCAAAAACAACATTTTTTACACTCTGTACACGATTTAACACTGAACCCCTATGGCGGTACACGTACACGTTGCAATCTGATGGCGAGTGGCTGGTAGGCCCATTGCATTGCTGATATGGTGTTCAACTTGTTTTGTTCCAATTTAGCGGATGTGTCTTATAACCCCCCATTCTTTCTCCCCCCCCCCCCCCCCCCCCCGCCCCATATATTGCAACCGGATAAATATATAAACATAATCCTGTATAGGAACTGATGTTATTGTTGAAATTTGGTGGATACATGTAGTTCTTGGTGGAACTCTCTAATGGATTGTAAAAAAAACTATCCTGTTTAGCTGAAATTTTGTGAAAAGTGTCTGGTGGAATAATCAAATAATATTATAAAAATAATTTTATGTGAAGAATTTATGTCATGTTTGCTGATTTGTTGTGTGTAATTGTTTTGCTGCAATCTGGTGGAGAGAGGCTGTTGGCACTCCCTATTACGTTGCATCTAAGCATTTATACAAAACAAAATAAAATAAACACACTTGAGCCTATTAAAAAGCTTACTCTTTGACAACTTGAATTAAAGTCTCCCACTAGTCAACCCAATAACCGTTTATATAGCCATTGGGTCAAAATCAACATTAGCTCTTACAATGACGCAGATGGAAAATGTGAAGTGGAAATTGGTAATTACGGTTTTACCATAATGGCTAATTTGTCTACACATGTATAAAGAACCACAGAACAATTATACTCCCAACACCATCCCTGAATGTTAGAAACTAGCTCTTACTCATATTTTTTGTCTATACTGCTTCTTGTTTCTGTCTTCTCTATATTATTAATGTTCTATCTCTGCTGTGCAGCACTGTATTTTCAAGTCAATGTCAGCACACCATTCCTGTGTGGTCTTTCCTTTAGATTCATGAAATACACTGCAGCTTTTAATGTATTCATATCCTCAACAACCACTAATATCTCTATGTGCATCGGTGTTAATGATGGCCAGATTGCTGACAATGGCGGGTAGTATAACACTGGACGAGATCCAGACCAATCCTGAATATCATTTTAGTCACCTTCTTAACCACAACACCGAAGACAACTTATCGTCTATATACAACTCTGTACATTGTAAGTATTTTCTTCCTAGTGAAGTGCATTCGGAGCCTGAGGATGTACCCGGATCCTTCTCGGCTTTCCATATTAATTGCCAGAGTCTCCATGCACATTGGGACTCCCCTACACCATTTACTCTCCGAACTGAATAGCCAACAGAACACATTTGACGTCATAGGTCTCACAGAAATATTTCAAATTCCTGACAATCTAACTTATACTCTGGAAGGGAATGACCCCTTTTTAAAAAATACGAGACCTGGTGACGATGATGGTCGGGGGGGGGGGGGGGGGGGGGGGGGGGGGGGGGGGGGGGGGGAGGGGGGGGGGGGGGGGGGGGGGGGGGGGGGAGGGGGGGGGGGGGGGGGGGGGGGGGGGGGGGGGGGGGGGGGGGGGGGGGGGGGCTGGGCTCTAGAATAATTGGTACAATATATAGACCAAACACAACACCAAAAGCGGACTTGGATATGTTTCAATCCAAAAACAATTATTTAACTGATTTGCTTAACAAAGAAAATAAATCAACCCTGATTATGGGCGGCCTCAATATCGACCTATTAAAGGTAGCTTTCCATAGCAAAACAAGTTTATTTATCGATTTGATGTTTAGTGAAGGATTCATACCTGTTATCACCAAACCAACTAGATTAACAGATCATTCTGCATTCATAGATCACATTTTCACTAACAATGTGGCTCATGCTTTTAAATCTGGAATAATCATTACGGATGTATCTGAAACGTTTTGGTACCTTCTATGTCGAACTGACAAACATCAAACCGGACAGCTCAAAACAGATTCTTACTAAGAAAATCAATTTCACATCTATAGAACATTTTAAGTCATTGCTGTCCCAATGTGATTTTTCTCCAGTTATGGAATCCGATTGTCCAAATGTAGCTTACGAACTTTCCTAAAAAATTACTCAATTGCTTTTGAAACGACATTTCCCTTGAAAAAAACACAAACTTAACAAGAAATTTATAAACAAAAGCCATGGATGACAAAGGGACTTATAATTTCAGCTAACAATAAGAACAAATTTCTCCACAAAAAATTAAGATCTCCAACCGAACAGAACACAAGGAATTACAAAAATTACTGTAGGCTATTTAACAAAATGAAAAAACAAAGCAAAGCTATGTATTATGAAAAAAAGATCTTAGAAAATAAAAATTGCATGTGGAAAACATGGCAAATCCTAAATGATGCGTTAAATATTAACAAAAACGAACATAAATTGCCCTGTTTCTTTACTCTTGGCGACAGGACAATAAAGGCACCAAATGAGATTGCACATGAATTCAACTCTTTCTTTGCAAATATAGGGAATCAGACTTCGAAACAAATATTCAAACCTCGGAAGCCCTTTGCCGAGTACCTGAATGGTACATATCCAGATAATATGTTTATCAACCCAACATCGTCTTATGAAATTACAAGGATGTAAATTCTATGAAACCCAAATTAAGTCAAGACTGCAAGAATATTACTTCTGACATCCTTAAACACTCAATAAACCTCGTTGCCGATCCACTCGCGCGCATCATAAGTAACTCTTTCTATCAGGGAAAAGTTCCCGATAGGATGAAAATTGCTAAGGTAATTCCAATCTTTAAATAAGGTAATGAAAACAATTTTACAAATTATAGACCGATCAGTATTTTGCCAGTCTTCTCTAAAATTATAGAAAAACTCATGTCAAGAAGACTTATAAACTTTTTGAATACATTCGATATCCTATACCAATACCAATCCGGTTTCAGAAAACATCATAGTACACTTCATCCGACAATGCACCTTTTAAAATATATGGCCGTAGAGAACAACAAAGAGAGTAAATATAGTACTCTAGTTCTATTCTTAGATCTCTCGAAAGCGTTTGATACAATAAGGCATGATATATTACTTCGAAAACTAGAGTATTATGGGATAAGAGGTAATGCTAATAACTGGTTTAAAAGCTACCTCCAGAATAGGACTCAATACGTCTCCTTCGGAGACAGTAAATCCCATCTGCTAGACCTAACGTGCGGAGTACCGCAAGGCTCTATCCTTGGTCCTATCCTCTTTCTCATATATATAAATGATATAAATAAATCAACAAAGCTGAACCTTCAATCATTTGCAGACGACACCTCGGTATACAAATCGGGCTCAGAGATAAATCGATTAGTCTCGGAGTTCAACGAGGAACTCCAAAACATATTTGATTGGTGCGCTGCAAACAACTTAGTCCTGAACGCCAAAAAAACCCCAACAATATACATCGTACTGAACCCATCCCACAAAGACAAGAACCTTCTTTCACATCAACACATATGTATAAATAATGAAGTTATAAACAAAGTCAGTAGTAGGGAAAGTGAAAAATCAATTAAATTTCTTGATATACACATTGACGAAAACCTATCGTATAACGCACACATATCTCAACTCTGTTCGAAAGTAGCTCTCGCGAACTTCGCTCTCAATAAAGTAAAGAAAGTTCTCCCACACAAAGTTATGAAAACCTTATATGTTTCGCTTGTACAAAGTCACTTCCTTTATGGAATTCTCACATGGGGAGCATCAAACTCGTGTAGTCGTCTATATAAATTACAGAAACGGTAATTAAGAATAATAAATAATAAGAAGTATAATTCTCACACCGACCCCTTATTTATGAAAGATAAATCACTGAAGATAACAGATTTATACAAATTACACGCTTCATTGTTCATGTTCGACTGGTACAATGGAAATCTTCCATCATCTTTTGCTAATTTCTTTTCTACGGTGAACAATGAATCTATAATGAATACGCGCCAGACTGGTCTCCTTCACCGACAAAGAACTAGAATTAAAACTCTAGATAACTTTCCGGCATTTGCATTTCCAAAACTGTGGAATGAACTAGGAAATGATATTCGAGGATCACCTAACAGGATAGACTTTAAGAAAAGATTAACTACCAAACTTATTTCATCTTATTTAGACAACATTTCATGTTCTAATCCGTATTGTCCTGACTGTGCCATCTAATCCGTATTGTCATGACTGTGCCATCTAAAGGTAGGTATTCTCGTCCTGTGGTCCCCTTGATTTGGTCTCTGCCGTTATTTGAAGGGACGCAGTGGCCTAAGGATATCCCCCGGGAAGGGAAGCAGTGCTTGTTCACTGGGGTAAACCATGATCTGTCTTACTCGTAACATGGGACTCAATCATCAATGATTTGGGGTGGAAGTCCTCTAAAATGGGGAGCTTGGGTAGAAATGGGTTTTGGAGCCAGAGTTTATCTCCACTGTGTGGTCACGATCACGAAACATGTGACGTTAAACACCAGTAAATAAATACCCAAGGGTATAGAACAAATACCTCAATTCCCCATAGTAATATATCTGAATGGTTGAGACCTCTTCAAGAGAGCCAGGCCGTTGGAGGCACCAGCCATCATCTGACCGATGTGGATATGTCTTAGTGGATGTATCAAACATATATTCCCTATAGTGGAAACTTACTAGAGCCGATTACAAGAAGTCTCAATGTTGCACGCGCATGTTCTTTCTCTTCTCCTATAATTTTTCCTTTTTAACTTTTCCTTATCTTTCTTTCTCTTTAATATGGGAATACAGGAAGACAGCCAATCTGGCTATGCCTTCCCCTGCCAGTATACATGTGTATCCTATACATAATAATTTGTCATTGTTATACAGTGAATACTGTAAATATATGCTGATGTATATCTTATTGTAATTTATAGTATACTGGTGAATAAATCAATATCAATAGCAGGTTTATTCGCGCATTGAGAAAGATTGTACGCGTCAAGTGACATTATTGTGGTGAAGAAACGGTTAAACCATAATGAGGAGCGATGCTTGTATATCTTGGTAGGCAAGCCCCGCTCACCGTAACAAACCTCCATTGGATTAATAGGATTAAAAGTCCTTTAGTGACCAGAGGGTATTGATATATTTTTTTAAGTCCAGGTAAAAATGTATCCCCACGAGTTAAACCTTATAATACACAAAGTTAGGGTCTTGTATGCATAGGAATTTAATAAAAATATGTTAACATTCATTATAATCTTGTTCTTTGAACCCCTTAGGTTTGATAGCCCCTAGTGAATGGATATAGGGGAATCGTACCTGATTCTTTAGGCCCTTACGTTTTTCCAAACTGCTGCTCCCCATAGGGACCCTCTTATCGTTTTGAGTGGAGCCATTGTGCAAGACTTCCTCGTTTGAGAAAGACTTGTAGCACTGGCTTCACCCAAAACCGTACAAGGCACCACTTGTGGAGTGAATTAAGAGGGGCGGGGTTAGTGGGGTCTGTTTCAGTTGGTAGTGCCATATGATTTTCTCTTTATTCTCACCTGTTTTTTCCGCAGCGAATTTTGCCATCGCCCGACTTTGAGGGTACATTTGATCATCGATTGAGAGTAATGGCATCTGCCCTAGTGGTGTATCTGAATAAAAAACAAAGAAGAGAATGTGTTGAAAAGCAGTAAGAGTCAATATGTTTAGTGCCGACAACAAAAACAGGCATGGCAATAACATGTGAACGATCGTTTAGGATATGTGGGTGTTACGTCAATAGTAAAATACGCGAACGCAGAACAGGTTATGATAAAACAACATAGCATAAATTAACTTTCTAATCCCTCATGTTGGGCCAATTATTTATTATTTATTTATTAGGGTTTAACGACACTTTAACAGCCTGGGTCATATCGTGTCGGTGACAGTTTTACAGGTGGAGGAATCCGGAGTACCCGGAGAGAACCACCGAGCAACGACGAGCAGCAGCTGCTGTCAGCTCCCCAACGTCGTAACTTAGGACTGCAGCACAGGCAGGGTTAGATTGGTTGAAGACATGCGCACCATCGGCGTGCAGTACGCCTAAGTACATGGCGTCATCGTGTCCCCCATGTGAACAATCGGGGTGAAGTGCCTTGCCCAAGGACACAACGCGGGAGTCCGAATCGATCGCTCAGATGGTCATCCAACCAAGGACTAACCGGGCTCGACGTTGCTTAACTTCGGTGATCTGACGAGAACGGGTTATCGCAACACAACCGCGCCACCGTTTTACCAGTTAGATATAATAATTTTTCGAAACGAACTCTATGCAAAGATTGCATCCACATACGACCAGAGTTGCATGCTGTTTACGTCCATCTGAATAAATAGCAACAACTAACGCGCGAGATCGCACGTTGATTGTTGCTATTTATTTTTGTGGAAATTCCGCCAGGACGTTAACAACATGACTTGCGTAAAGAGGGGTCATAACCTATGTTTTGAGACAAAAAATGAAGAAATAATGAAAATTAATTAGCTATTTTTGTGAATAGCGCTGGCCGGTTTTGAGTTACGTTGGGTAAAGAGTTAAACCTCCATAAATTTCAAGTTTCATCGTTACTAAACTGGACGAGATATAATTGATTGATTGATTGATTTATTTTGCAGCATAAGAGTATACAAGATAACAATAAAACAGGTTATAGTTGAACGCGCTGCAAGGAAATGGCATAGCCTGAGAGGCTGTCTTCCTGCCATTCCCTTTTGACGAAAAGTATATTCTTGACAGCAAGATTTGTGTTGATGGCTCATTAGGTTTAGTGATGGAACCTCTTCTTGGAAAGATACTATGGGGTATAGTAAACAGTTTGTGAGAGAAACGCTACCAATGTACGTGTGGGCATATCAACCCCTCGAACATAGAATACAGAAAGCGCCGATGAGCCGTCGGTCCGCGAACCGTTGGATATGACCAACCCCCACGACCGAAAACCCATCGCCAGTTCCCGTGGCCTATATTCGCCAGTTATTAGAAACCTGTCGGATGGAGAATTCACCACTGATAACTCTGTAGCGTCCTCCCTCACCACTCTACAGGGATGTAGACAAAGGATACGACTTTTTTGTTTAGTACGATAATTAATACAATAAGTAATACACTAAGAAACAATAAGTAATACACTAAGCAACAATTCGGTAAGGGCTATACGGTAAGGGCTATACTGTAAGGGCTATAGTTTCTATCATTGGTTTAGTGATAGAACCTCTTTTGGAATAATATTATGGTGGACAGTAAACGGTTTGTGAGAGAAATGCTACCAATGTACGAGAGGGCAAATCACGGGACAAAAAAAAAAAAAAAAAAAAAAAAAAACCATCGCCGGTTCCTGCGGCCCATATTCGCGAGTTTTCAAACGTCCCCACCTCTATACAACGAGGAAGACAAAGGACATGACTTGTTAAATAGTACAATAATTAAAACAATAAGTAGTACACTAATCAACCATTCGGCGAGGGCTACAGTGTTTCTCATTCTCACGTAGGGAAAGAACGAAATGATCTTTTATAGGCGTTTGCTGTTACAGAAATACGTTGGTGGCAGTTTTTTTTTTTTTTTTTTCTTTTTTTTCTTTCTTTCTTTTTTTGGGGGGGGGGGGGTACGATCAGCAATCAGGACACCATGGGTTATTACAATTTACTGTTGACTGGTACGAATCAAAGAATTCTTCGACAAGAGTTCTCTTAAATTGGGGCCTAGAGAGAGTTTGCTTTTGGGGCGTGATTTGATTCCATAAGTTTCGAAATGTGTGTGGCGGGAGTTTAGCAGAAAATTGTGTTCTTGGTTTGGAAGTTTGAAGTTTCCCTGATTGTCTTGTATCCATACCCGATGGATTTGTATATATTTTGAAGGTCTCATTGAAACAATCCGGTAATCTGTTGTTGTACCAGTCATGCATAAAGAGGAGAACTTGCAGTGTGTACAAATCTTCAAATTTTAGAATTTGAAGGTCTTTAAATAGTGGGTCGGTGTGCGCATTATACCTTTTATTTCCTATAATACGAACTGCCTTTTTTTGGAGTTTGAAGATTCTCTTAGTAGCCGGTATATGACCCCACACCTGAATCCCGTACAATAAATGGCTATGTATCAGGGTATAATACAGGGTTTTCATGGCATTGAGGGGAAGTATTTTTTTCGCTCTATTTGTTGCATACATGGCCCAGGATATTTTGGAACAAACGGCTGAGACGTGGTGTTTGAAACTCAAATGTTCATCCATATTGATGCCAAGAAATTTTATGAATTTATCATCATTATTGTTACTAACCAAAGGTATGCTTGTGCCATTTACAGTAACATGCCTACCCGCAACATTAGTTGAGCCTTGTTGGTGGAGCAAGATGCATTTAGTTTTATTGGCGTTCAGGAGGAGTTTGTTAGCGGCACACCAATCACTTATTTTTGACACTTCATTATTCGTAGTGTCAATTAAGGTGTCCAGGTTGTTACCAGAGGTGAATGCAGTTGTATCATCAGCAAATGACAGTATCTTCAGAAGCGTCGATTCACTAATATCATTGATGTACAAAAGAAATAGAATAGGCCCGAGAACAGAACCTTGAGGGACACCCATGACTACAGGCTGGAAATCCGAGGACTTACTCCTATATGAGACGAATTGTGAGCGACCAGACAGGTAGTCTTTAAACCACGAATTGGCTACACCCCTTATCCCATATGACTGCAGTTTCTGTAACAGAATTGAGTGATTTATTGTGTCGAAGGCCTTGGAGAAATCAAGGAAAACTGACAATGTGCACTCTTTGGTTGGTCTGTCGTTTCTTTCTGTAAAGTTATTTATAAGATGCAGTATTGGATGAGATGTTGTATGCCCCTTGCGGAATCCAAATTGATATCGGTATATTAGCTTGTTTTCGTTTAGGAAATTGGTCAGTCTTCGGTTCATAATCTTTTCCAGAACTTTGGAGAGAGCAGGAAGGATACTGATTGGTCTGTAGTTGTTAAAGAGATTATGATCGCCAGACTTAAAAATTGGTATAATTTTTGCTACTTTCATTTTATCAGGGACTTTTCCAGTTGAGAATGAAAGATTGATTATATGGGTTAATGGTTCTGCTATTTCTGGTATTATCTTTTTTTAAAGACTAGTAGAGATGTTGTCACAGTCCTTACTCATTTTTGGCCGTAAACCACGTACACATAGAACAACTTCCTGTATATTTGTAGGTGAGATAAAAAATGACTCGGCATTATTAAATTTGATGTAATCCGAGAAATCGGAATTAACACTATGAATTTGTTTGCTTACATTTTTTCCGATGTGAGCAAAGAACAGGTTGAATTTTTCTGCTATTTCTTCAGGGTCAGTTATTTCCATATTCTTTTCCTTGAAGGTGCTAGGTAGGTTTGGGGTGCGATTTGATCTGTTTATGGCTTTACGAAGAATTTCCCAAGTCTTCTTGACGTTATGTTTATTCTCCACGAGTACAGAGTTATAGTATTCTGTCTTCAAACTACGTTTCAGGCGATTGAAAATACGACAGTGGTTTTTATATTGTTCAACATTGTAGTTTGAGGGATTTTTTAGTTTTTTTCTAAGAAGCTTTTCCTTATTTAGTGAGGATTGTAGCAGACCGACAGTCATCCATGGCTCGCGTTTTACCCGTTTGGGGGAAACAAATACCTTTTTCAAGGGGAAGGCGACATTGAAGGCTTGATGGAGTTTGTCAATCAGATTTTCATACGCTTCATTAGGACAGGTTGCATTATATATATTTGAGAAGTCGCAAATAGACAGAATGTTTTTGAATCTCATTGAGTTCTCCTCTTTAAATGATCTTTCAAATTTTTCTTTACATGTGTAACTGCGATGTACAATCTCGTCGACATAAAATGTCGCAAAGTGATCGCTCACGTCAGTGAAGATTATTCCTGCTTTGTTATTTTCATTTCTGTTGCAAAATATATGGTCAATTAGTGTCGCAGAATAATCTGTAACTCTTGTTGGTTTTGTGATGACGTGCATGAAACCTGCACTAAACATTAAATCAATAAATTGATTAGTTTTGTTATGGCTACCAAAACTAAGAAGATCAATATTAAAATCTCCCATCAAGAAGGCCTTTTTATTTTCATTATTTATCTTACTGATCAACTGTGTAAGCGTTTCCAGAAACAAGTCAAGGTCGGCTTTCGGGGCTGTGTTAGGTCTATAAATTATACCGATTATACATTTATGTTTGGAAGTAATTTCTATGAACAAGGATTCAAAAACATGAGGGATAAAAACTGAGAGATCATTACGGATTTTATAGTCTATACATTCTTTTACAAACATGGCAACTCCTCCTCGGCCATCGTCTCGGTCGGGACGCAGGCGGGTTTCTAGCGGATGATAGCCTTCAAGGGTGTACTCATTATTTCCGACTTCAAAAACTTCTGTTATTCCAACAATGTCTAGAAAGTTGAATGATGGCTGGAGATCGCAAATTAGGTTGTGGAAGTTGTCCCAGTTAGCGTTCAGACTTCGACAATTCATGTTGAGTAAAGACAGAGTTTTATTTTCAGTTACTACAGTCGTTTCAAATTCTTTCGGGCTATAGTACTCGCAGCAGTTTCTATCAATAGCGAATGCTGGATGGGGCTCATCATTGGAATTACCAGTGACAGTTGTATTGAACTTACTAACGAAATCAAAAGAATCGTTGCTTTGAATCTCATCCAGAGTAATCTTGTTAGCCATAGTGTTGTATGGAGAGGCGAGGGCAAGTTCCGAGGTAAGTTCCGAAGTTAAGTACTGGTAAATAAGGTTCTAGTGAGCAATTTAAAGTTTCGAAATAAGAATTCATAATCGTGCTGTCAAGAATATGTACAATAAAATATAATGACAATGTTTGATGAAGATGGTGAGAGTTATCAAACAATATATTTACAAACAAGTGAAGAAATTGTAATAGATTACAGAGTAACATAAATCTGGACATTCTACTCAAGAAAGCCAGGTTTGATTTTCCGCTGGTTTGGTCTGAGGAATATTTTTTATAATGGCACGATCTTTTTTTTTTGATCCAGTTTGGTGTTTTGTACGTTACCTTGTGGAGTAGCGACCTGTTTCATTCGAAAAGCCACTCGACCGGTGAGAATTATTCAGCTAACATGAGTATTCGATTACGATTATCAGAAAATTGATCGCTTTCCTATATTCTGTGGGCCAATTGAGTCTACCATGTCCTGTTTGACACAGCTCCAGGAGCTTTGTCAAACAAGGCAGGGCAGACCACGTGGATATACTGTACGTACGGACACCACATTCGTGCAGGTCAAGGTACCAATGGGAATGCAGTGAGTATCGGGTTAATTACCGACAAGTTGCATGGTTTGTATTCAATGAAATGCAATTTAGTCAAACCGAATGCAATAAATATGTCAATTTGGCACCGATGGTACTAGGATTGGTATGTGTTTTGAAAGTGCTATCCATTCAACATGGTTATTCAATTATGCAACTGCTATTGACACTATGGGTTGGCTAATGGGGTGCCTCCCCACAATGTACCTAACGTTCCACAATGATTCTAGGCTGTTCCATAATCAATATACTGTAAACTGTGTACAGTGACCAATACACAATGAACTCCCCTTTGTTCAATCACAATTTTGAATAGGCAAATTAGCGACCGCTTCGCGCGATGCAAGTAAGAATTACAACATTTATTACTTATCACAGTTGTAATTGGTTCAATATAAAACAGTGGCTGAAGAGACTCGACTCCCCTGGGCTCCAGTGTGACCCATGTGTCACATGGCACAAGGGATGTTGCTAGAGGTTTCAGCTAGCGAGGGAGGGGGGTGTCACCGGTGTAAATTCCAAGCTGTGAGTGGTTCCGATAGGTGGTTGCACAGCAGCGCTGGGTGATATCATTTAAATTGATTATATATTTTTCCAAAATTGAAAAAACAAATACTCCTAGCTGGGCGGGGGAAGGGGGGGTGATACACCCCCACGCCACCTCCCTTCGCCAAATCCCTCTTAGGCACGCAGACAACATTCAAACCCGGGGGTTGGCGGGACAATAAATCATTACAGGGTCAGATAGTGCCTCAACATGGCGTTAGCAGGGTCAGTCAATTCAATCAATACGGACTCTTGTTTTGAATGAGATAAACCAGTTAAAAATAGAAAATAACCAGTGCAGTAATGTGCTCTACAGGCCATTGGGCACATTGGTGCTCAGGGGACGATAAACCATTATAGGACTAACTTGTGCCTTAATATGGCAACTTAATAAAGTCTAATTGTGTCACATGAAGTCGTTTCCTTTTAATAAAAAACAAACAAAAAAAACCCCCAAAAAACCCCAAAAAACAAAAAACACCAGGTCCGTGGTAAACGAGGTGCTTGATAATTAATATTACAGTTGTACCACCTCTAGAGAAAACTCTGAAAACACTTTTTAGTACAAAATGCACCAGGTTCGTGTTGAACGAGGTGCTTGATAATTAATATTACAGTTGTACCACGCCGAGAGAAAACGCTGATCAGAAGTTCTCATGTATAAAATAATTGAGAATTACTGATTTGACAGCAATTGTAAAACAAAATTAAGATTGCAGTTACAAGCAAGTAGTTGGTTTATCTACAAGACTTCAGTTGTTGTGCTTATGTCACATTTTGAAAATAACAATGTCTGACAAGCGAGATTATGTAATGGCCTGCTTGTACCGTATGAAATATAGAGGCCGGTCGAGGCATGTCGGTTATATTGCAAGTTGGGGGTTGAATCAATGATGGGAGCTATTTATTGCCTGTCAAACTTAAACAGTTATAGTTATGATTTAGTCAACAATTGCATTAAAAAATAATCAACAACAACATATGATGCGATAATATTGGACTTCGTACGTCGGAATGGGGAGGTAAGTGAAGTGGGAGTAGCTTTCTATGGGGTGATGGTTTAATTGTAGTGTGTGTGTGTGGGGGGGGGGGGGGGGGGGGCTCTATCATAGTCTTAAGAAGAGACTATGTCATCATTGGTTTGAGATTACAATTTTGGTAGGGGCTCGGTCTATCATAGGAGGGTTAATTGTCAGTAAACAAAGCAACAGCAAACGTTTGTAGTTTGTGTCCTTCCATACTAGTTCACTTATTGCTGATTAATGTCAGCCTCCCTTAGTAGTGGGCAGCCGCGATAGCAACAGTGATGCACACACACTGAATTGACTGTATGTGTGCATCACTGCCCCTGCAATACTGAAATAGCTATACGAGTGCTTGATATCACCCTTAGGGCTTCTAAAAAAAAAAAGAAAAAAGAATTGATACCAGAGCAGAAACATTTGTTTTCATTGCTCTTATGACATATTCAATCAATCGCAGATAATATCTTGTTTATGTAATTTTTTCTTGTTACAAGCAATTGGAGAGTGCCTGTGTGTACTCTCCAACAATTTGTAACAGAACAAATTTGGGACGTTAAATTCAGACCACCAAAAATTAACAAGCCCCCGACCAGTTAGCAACTTTGCTATGAGTGACTGAAGTGGTACAGTTAATAGCTGTATGAGTGCTTGATATCACCCTAAGTGCTTCTAGAAAAAAAGAAAAAAAAAAAGATTGATACCAGAGCAGAAACATTTGTTTTCATTGCTCTTATGACATATTCAATCAATCGCAGATAATATCTTGTTAATGTAATTTTCTCTTATTACAAGCAATTGGAGAGTGCCTGTGTGTACTCTCCAACAATTTTTAACAGAGCAACTTTGGGACGTTAAATTCCGACCACCAAACATTAACAAGCCCTCAACCAGTTATCAACTTTGCTATGAGTGACTGAAGTGGTACAGTTAAGCCACAAGAGAGAGCAAATTATTCTTGATTTACTCGTCATTTATTCATTTATTTCTTATGATGGTGACATTTTTCCGAATCAATGTATTGGAGATAAGCCGATAGTTTGTACCCATACTACCTGTTATAGAAGGCTTCCACCCCAGGTTTTGTTGGCTGGGTTCTATTGTGCCCTTGGAATAGGACTTCTATACTTCTGTAAGCAAGCAAAGTTTCACCTCCCGTAATTCTTACTGAGACATTCCACGATTATATCAAAACCACATCCTCACACTGTACAATGACAGTCATAGACTGGGAAATGACGTAGTTATGGAATGATGAGTGTGTGTATGTGTGTGTGTGTGGGGGGGGGGGGGGGGGGGACTTCATTGTAACACATTTATAATTTCCTATAAATACCGTTGACAAGTCAACCGAATCCAAACAACAAAACGTTTGACAGCAATAACACCAGCGTAAGGATGAGGGTTGCGATAATGATTTAAAAGGAGGGCAAGATATATATGGTATGAGGTTTAATTGTAGTGGGGGGGGGGGGGGGGGGGGTGATGGTGACATTTTTCCGAATCAATGTATTGGAGATAAGCCGATAGTTTGTACCCATACTACCTGTTATAGAAGGCTTCCACACAAGGTTTTGTTGACTGGGTTCTATTGTGCCCTTGGAATAGGACTTCTATACTTCTGTAAGCAAGCAAAGTTTCACCTCCCGTAATTCTTACTGAGACATTCCACGATTATATCAAAACCACATCCTCACACTGTACAATGACAGTCATAGACTTGGAAATGATGTAGTTATGGAATGGTGAGTGTGTGTGTGTGTGTGTGGGGGGGGGGGGGGGGGACTTCATTGTAACACATTTATAATTTCCTATAAATACCGTTGACAAGTCAACCGAATCCACACAACAAAACGTTTGACAGCAATAACACGAGCGTAAGGATGAGGGTTGTGATAATAATTTAAAAGGAGGGCACTTGTCACACATTTGTATAGCTCAACTTTACTGAGCAAACAGTGATTCACCTCCCGGAATTCTTACTGGGACATTCCACGATTATATCAAACCCACATCCTCATACTGTACAATGACAGTCATGCATAGACTGGGACATGATGTAGTTATGGAATGGTGAGTGGGGGATTTCATTGTAACACATTTATAATTTCCTTTGAATACCGTTGACAAGTCAACCGAATCCATACATTACAGCGTTTGACAGCAATAACACTTCTACAAGGCTGAGGGTTGCTATAATGATTTAAAAGGAGGGCAAAATATAAACTATCAGGCTATCAATACAAGGAAACACTTGTCACACATTTGGCATTGAACAATATGTGGAAATTTTGTACAATTTATGAGAGAGACACTACAAAGTGACGACCTGGTATATATATATTCATTAACTTCTCTCATTTTACCGAGGGCGATGTAATGCCGAAATAAATAACTGAGTACGATTGTAAACAAGTAAATGTCCACATATTATGCAGGGACAGTTATTCTCTGTAAGGTATATATATATATATATGGGGTTTGATGACGGGATACGATGAATGTTCACAGCCCTAGAGATTACGCCGTTGGCTACAGTCTCAGCCAAAGACAAGTCCTGCTGGAGAAATCTTTTCACAATGGAATAAGTATCGTGGCTGCTGTCTTCTGTGATACCATATAGTAGAAGGTTGTATTTCCTATCGTGAATTTCTTGTGCTAAAAGTTTTTCATTAAGCTCCTGCAAACCGGCGTCAATTTGTCTTTTCAAATCTGGGAGCCCCTGTTCCATCTCCTCGATCCGTTCAGCATTGTATTCTACCGCACGTGTAATATTAACCTGTTCATTTTTCAATTCGTCAACGGATTTTGTAATGTTAGTTATTTCTCTCCTCATTTCAACAATATCATTTCTGAGGGTCTCAAAGTTTTGTGTGAATTTCCTATCCAAGTCTTGAATTAAATTAGTCATCACCTGCTTTAGTTCACTATTGGAAACATCCTTATCTGTGGGAGGTAATGATTTCTTGTTATGTGATGGGAGAGGCATTGTTTCAGAAATAAGCAGGCAGAAACACAAACATAAACAAAATATACTACGATCAGAGAAGTGCAGTGACGTTTCTTCTGATTTGGGTGATTCTATGAAACACGCTCTGTGTGACCGAAAATTCACTTAAGATCCAAGTAAATTCGAAGAACAGTTCATCCAGATCATCCAAAAATATACATAATCCCTCAATAAGTAATTAGAAATACACACACATGCATTCCGCTGCAAACTGGATCGTTATGAAGAAATAAAAGGCATATTTATCCTCAACAATTTCAAACTCGACTTCACCAAACCGCCATCATCCGATATATTATGTAACTCCGTTGTTTATCATGGTTTCAGATCACTTTCAGCATGTAGGACCATCTCATAGACGAAGAACGAGCATAATGACAAGTTTAGACTATTATTTATGATTGCCTTGCCTACTTTGGGGGAATAAACCATCATGCATGCACTAGTAAACAAGACTTGTTATGCCAAAGACGTAGAACTCGCGTTTGTTTGCATATGTTAACAAATTGACAAGCTCTTTCCAATGATCTACTCGTATGATATATTTGGAGTAAAAAAAACGAAAAGCGTTCGTCTTGCACACTTTGTGAATAGTGCTGGTCAGATATGGTCATTACGTTGGGTAAAGGGTTAAACATTTTTTGCCCCGTTTTGTGTAAATGTTGCGTAAACATCAAATCAGGGGCATAAGAAAAACGAGAGGTAGGGTGGGGTCGGGAACGGAACTCAACTCAACTTTTGAGATGACATTTTGGAAAACAAAACAAAGGCGAAGATTTCGACAGTGTTGCCCTCCAGACCATTACCAAAGAGCAATCTATTATCCCACCTCCAGCTAATGAAAAGGGTGGAGTCCCATACTCAGGCGTCAAAACCACAAATAAATCAGTGCTAGGTTGACCCTACAGCCCTATTTGGCTGTAGGATTAAATTAGTTATGATCAGTGAACCCTGCAACAAATACAAAGTAGACATATACCTATGTCCAGTAGATAGACGGATAGTGTTTAACAATGAGCGGGGCCAAACATGTCTAGAATTTGGCCAAAATATGCAGTTTTTAGCCTGAAAAATAATGAAGGTCACCAAAATTTTGATTTAAAGTAGTCAAAATCTACCAAATATTGATTTGTAGTTATCAATACCTGAATTGGATAATTTACAGTCATGAGGGTGTGCACACGGAAAGCTAAAAAATTTACCTTACGAATCGGCCGCATCCCTCCCCTATCCCGTAAAATTTACAAATTGAGAAGTTGAAAAAAAATTCAAGAAAACCACATCATTTGCAACCCTCATTGGAACGGCACATGATATGGCTTTGTTGAAATTTTTGAAAAATGAAGAGATAAACAAATATTAAAATAACAAATTGGTATCGTGTGTCGGGCAATGAGTTAAAACCTTTGGTTGGAAAATTTGAATTGGGGGCGTTCATAAGGGGAGGGGGGAGCTGGTAGAATTTCCCACCTTTGAAGCTTTTGCCTACCGATCGGGGCGATGGGGAGGGGGTGCAGTTCGAATCAGGAGGGACTCCCACCTCTGAGAGACTTCATTACAACGTCTCTGCCATTTATAAACACATTTTGAAAGGGGGAGCTTCTACTGTTTTCGAATACCAAAATGATTTTCTCCACTAAAAGATTGGGATTAAGGTGGGGTACAACCTCCCCCCCCCCCCCCCCAACAGTTCTTCGTATGTGAAGTGTGCAGTTGAACTTCGACTTGCCGTTGGGAAGTTGGCGGTACATTTAATACACTGTAATTAGGTCGGCACAATAACGTGTGCGTTGCGACCAACAACGCTGTCGATTTGTAAAAAATAGAAAAATGGAAAAGAATCTAACTTACTTGGTTTAAGTACAGCCCATTCTTCAGACGTGAGTCGTTTGTCTTCAAACTGTATATCTTTAGCTGCAAATATCAGCCTGGTCAACTCTGCTTTCCCCTTGGCTTGGAAATACGTTACTTTGTAGGCTGGCATGGTGAGAAAAATCAACGAGACAATGTTAGCGCGAAGACTGTACGTGCACACTCCCAGTAATTTGTTTTTCTGTAAAATAATTATGCTGCTAGCAGCTGATACAAGGAATTGCTGTATCACTATGTTAATATTTGCTCAGCGAAATCACTGTGCGCAATTAAAAAAACAGGAAGCAACTAGAGAAAGAGAACTGACTGCAACCAGTAAATTCAAGTTTATGTGAAAATAATGAGATGGTAAATAATTAAACTATATATAAAGAGAATTTACGAATACTTATTTTCGGAAGCAAAATATCTTTAAAGAAAAAAGAAATGGGTTTTCGTAAACCGCATTTACAGATTTTCGTGCAGGATTGAGGTAAAATGTTTCAAGAAATCCGAAATAATTTCTGTGCATAGCATTCAGCGTGTTCTATAAATGAAACAGAAATGGATATTTTCGGCTCCGCACACTTTTTGGAATGAAAAAATACGCGTTGGCCCATGAACTTCAGAAATGTAGTGGGGGAGGGAGGGGGTGGCTATAAAATACAATTGATAGTAATTTAAAAAAAAAATGCACTCAGTGACCCCTGGGTGACCCTAGTGATCTGGACCCAAATATTGAACCTCCAGCGGATGTTGACTCATTTGGTGTTGGTCCCAGATACATACTAAGGTCAGACCATGTCTGAGGTATGAGCGTGACCCCCATTCAAACATTTTAGCTGCACACTCTTTTCTGAATGATGAAGTACATGTATGAACTTCGGTAAGGCATTAATTAGGAGGGCAGAAAATATGATTTCCGGCATTCCTGAAAAATTCACTCAATGCCCCCAAATATTCACTTAAAAGCTCACTTGGTCACCTAAATGACCTTGACCCATATTTTGAACCTCCGACGAGTTTCGACTTGCTTGGTATTCGCCCGAGGCCTTTAGGTCACATACTATGCTTGCGGTATTAGCCTGGCCCATTTTTGATTGAGGTTTAACAACACTTTCGACAGCCAGGGTCACCTCGTGTAGGACAGTGTTACGGGTGAAGGAAGAACGACGAGTAGCGTCGAACTGTCAGATTCCACCTCATACTAACTCCGCACAAGCAAAGTGAGCATCGGTTGAAGATAACTGCACAGTCGACGTGCAGTACGCCTCAGTACACAGCGCCACCGTGCCCCGAAGTGTGCAATCGGGGTTAAGTGCCTTGCCCAAGAACACAACGCAGTTACACCTGGTGAGGTTCGAACCGTGGACCTTTCGGTCTGAAGTCCAACACCGTAACCACTGAGCAACCACGCACCCACCTGATCCATTTAAAAGGTCTTAAAGGGCATCTAGGGCCCTAAACAAGGCATACCGAGAATAAGAAGATGATGGGATCTTAAGAATGGCTTTTTGTGTACAGAGTGGCCATGTGACAAAAAGCGTACAAAACGTGGTACAGCCATGCGTTAAATGAAAGAGTTTGGGCGCACATTGAAGTATGAAGAGGGTTTAAAACACACCATTTAAATAGTCCTTTTTATTAATTCATAATTGTGATAGGTACTTCAAGAAAGCCACTCACCACCTTACCCCTAAACCCGTCTATCATGAGTTATAATTGAGAATAAATAAATTTAAAAATTGCTTTGAAAAGTGAAGGATTCTTTATTCATCTCGGTTTGAGAATGAATTTGTAACATGAGATTAAATAAACAGATAATGTTATTCTTTGTGACAGTTACAACTTACTCTCTAACCGCTTTGTTTATAAGAGGTTCCTCGACGTTTCAAACAACGGCTATTGCTTTAGTGATTTCATTTGCCCGTAAAAGTTGAAGCTGTGAACATCTTCTAGCCTCTAGAGCCACGCCCAAGGCCCCACATGCCTAAAAATCATAGATGGCCAAGTACTAGTGGCTATCTACCAGTATAACCCAATTATTGAGACATGGTACTTTGTATTCGAGTTATTGTGCAGAAAGTGAGTGGGGAGAAGACAAATATTTCAACTGCATCACCAAATCATGCCTTCTGCGAATGCAGTTGGGATACGAGAGAAACAGAATTTACTGCATTCAGTAAATTCAAGTCTGCATTAAAATGTTCAAAGCATCAGAATAAACAAAATAGTAAAGAGAATTTTTGGACGCTTATTTTTGGGGTAAAATATTTTTAAAGAAATCAGAAATAGGTTTTTATTAACAGTATTTAAATATATTCATATAGGATTCAGACAAATTCCCCCAAGAAAACCAGAAAAAGCATATATGTGCACGGCATTCAAAGGGTTCGATCAAGGAATCAGAAATGGACATGTTTGGCTTTGCCACTTATTTGAACGATGTTTAGAGTAGTAATGTGAATATGGAAAGGTTATCATTATTCTCACAAAGTATTAAATTAAATCTGTGGAACCCACATTGAAGTCGTGAGAGGATTAAAAGCACATCTTAATAATTTTGAACTCTGTCCCTAATCTTAGAGGAACAAGGAAAAGTGTCAGAACAGACTTACCCCCCTTTCTGAAAAGGGAGTGGGGAAGGCTCTCTAGTGTAGCATACAAACTTCGAGTTGAAAAAAAAGTTTAAAACGAGAGTACGTTTATCAGGTGTTAGAGTTATTCTAGAATATAAGAAAATTCTTCTCTCTAGTTGGAGAGAATTCACGGGACATTAATTTCACCGCTGTACATAACAATACTTAGACTTCACAATATTACATATGCAGTTATGAACAAGCTACTCTGTTAACACGTGGCTGTCCTGGATGAACCTATTTAGTCCATGGCAGGTATGTGTTGACATACCGTCGCCTGAGTGCTAGAATGTTCTATGTCCCCTATGAGCCACAGACCATTCTAGCACTCAGGCGACGATACGGGCATGGTAAATAATGTCATCATCTTTATATCCTGAGTATGGTGTTTTTCCTGTGTCCACTATGACTCTCGACTCAGACTGGGATACCAAGTATACTGTAATTTACAGTCTCTCAGTCTGGTACAGATGAATGCCTTCCTTGTGTATGTCAGGGATGATTCAAAAGATACTCTGGTTGTTATTTAATTCAATATATCAGAGTAATATCAGGACAACTTATAGCCCTGATTGATTTCATTACTCAGACATGTAGGTCATAATCTCTACATAACAATACATAACAATACTTAGGCTTCCCAATATCACACATGAAGTTATGAGCATGATGCTATGTGCGTTAACACATGATTGTAATGGATGAACCTATTTAGTCCATGTGTTAATACGCGACTATCCTGGATGAACCTATTTTGTCCATGACAGGCATGTGCTAACCTATGGGCAGAGTAAATAATGCCAACATTTTTATATTTTTATGTCCACAGTAAAGTGCTTTCTTGTGTCCACGAGTATATAGATTCAGACTGGGATACCAAGTGTACTGTAATTTACAGTTACTCAGTTTGGTATAGATGAGTGTCTTCCTTGTATATGTCATGGATGATTCAAAATATACATTATGTTGTTATTTACTTTATTAGAATAACATCAAGACAGCCTATAGTCCTGATTGATTTCATTACTCAGACATGTAGGTTATAATTATAAAAGTAGGATATCCAGTCACAATATCTCATTTAATAATTTGAATACTAACCCCATAAAAGTAGAGTATCCATTTATATATGTCATTCATAGATCCATTTTATACTATCAAAGGAGAATTCCCATTTATATATCTCTTTAAAAATTCAGTCTTTTACCCTATCCGAGTAGCATATCCAATTATATAGCACATGTATTGAATCATTTTTTTTTATCCCATTAATGTGAAATATTCAATTATGTACACTATTCATAACTGAGTATTCTGCTTTGACACATAGTGCTCCATGTGTTAACTGTAATATTCCGAAGGGTAATATAAATTGTTGTATATGTAAGTAATGTAGAAGGTACAAATAAATAATCCTCATTGAATTGGTTATACACAACTGTGTGTAATGGATACAGTGTACAATATCCAGTAGTGTGGAATGGCCGTTTCGAGCAAACTAAATTTTTTTTCTCGATCGCACCTCACCAAAAACTTAGTTTTTTCGATCAAATCGCATTCGTCATGATCGAAATCCATCGACTTGTTCGATGTGACACGTCCACATTCACATGGTCACTTTTTCCTGATTCTCACAGTGGGTGATGGTAGACAAGGTGTCGTGGGTTAAACGTTTGATTTCTCTAACTGTTAACTTTGGGCTAGCTAAAAATTTCGACGGAATTTTGACAAACTCTAAAAATTCCCTCCCTTTAAAATTCACTTTTTGGTGGGCTCGTAAATCTTACACAACCGTTCTCAGGAAAACACTCACCTTTTCACAGAGGTAACACGGACCGCCATTTAGGTGAATTTTTTCAACAGAATACTGTAAAAACAAAAAACACCACCGGCGCAGATGGAAGACTAATGATCCAACGTCGATTCCCATGGAAAAAATGGAGTCCGAATCGAGCGGCGAATTTATCAGTGGGTCTGAATCAGCCATTGATGACACATTGAGGTTTTTGGCAAGGAGAGAGAGATAGCACGTGGAGTCTGAAATGCATGAGATGGGCCTGCTCCAGTCTGTGATTATGTAGATATTACAAGTTGTGAGACGGATGATAAAAAAATTGTTTTGACCAACAAAATAACAGAACTATCGATCAATCAGCATCAGCTTCATTCTATTTTCATCATAATATTTAATAACCGTTTTTGTCACTAAAGAAAAAAAACTGAAAAAAGTTGTTATTTTTTTATATATATAATAAGAAGTAGAAAAAAAAAATTTTTTTTACAATTAATAATTATTATCATAAAAAGTTTAATAATTCACAAAACATTTTTGACAAAAAAATATTTTAATAATAAGAAGTAAAAAAAAAAAAAAATTTTTTACAAGTAACAATTATTATCATTAATAAAAAAATACACTCACAAACCTTTTCATTGAAGAAAAAAACGTGTTAAAAAAAGTTGTTATTTTTACATATATAATAAGAAGTAGAAAAAAAAAATAAAAAAATATTTTTTACAATTAATAATTATTATCATAAAAAAATAATCAGTCATGACATCGTCGGTACCTAAACAATCCACATTAAAATTGAACAGAGTCGAGAGATTTTCGAAATACAATAATAAAATTTATAGACTACAATCGCATGATGCCATCGAATTGAAGGATGTGAAGATGACTGGACTGAGAGAGGAATATGAGAAATATACATTGCCTCTGAAATTGAACGAGACTATACCTTTAATGTACGAATGTCAAGACGATCTATTAACCATTGTCAAGGAAAATATAAAAAAAAGTTCAATGCAGACGATCTGTCTCTAATCTACGGGAGTAATATATATCCGAACGTCTCTAAAGAAGTGGTCAATGAATTGAATCTGGTCATTGGGGAAGAACGACAGTTCAAGAGTGTGAATCTAGTTTTCCAATGGATTTTTCAGCAGGGAAATGATAGCTCTCTCGAGAGTTAGTTCATTATAGATAAATTTTAAATCTCAGTTTCGAAAAGCTTATTAAAGTATTTATCATGAAGTAGTACACATTCTTTTTGTCATTAAAGAAAAAAACAAACAAAAAAATGTATATATAATAAGTTTAACAATTCACAAAAAACGTTTTGAAAAATTAAAATAAATATTATATATACATATTAAATAAAAAAAAAATGTCAAAAACAAAAAAATATATCGTGGAAAAAAAATTATATTTTTCTACCAAATCCGAGTTGAAAAAGTACTGTAGAGATCTAGGAATTAAAAATTAGAACCGTTACAAAGTCAAAGAATGATTGATCGAAGCTGTGCTTGAGGAGACTTGTGATCTATCACTTGTAAAATTACAAGCCAAAGTGCATCAGTGATTGAAATTGAAAGGTGTCAAATACATAAAAAAAAGATGAATGCATAAGTCATTTGCTCGACAGAAAGGGAATGGATGAAAGATCTGCGAAATGTGACAAAAACAACTCGAATCATGAAAAAAAAGATGAGAAGATAGCGACGACAAAATAATGTCAACAAATGATCGTAGAGCGGCAGAAGGTTTCAAAAAGAGAATAATGAAAAAATGAAAAGCGACACAGTTCGAGATGCCGATTCATTAGAAAAAAAAGATGAATGCAATCAAGAGAGCAGTGAATGAAAATAAGGGTATCGATGCTATAATGGATATCGTGATCAAAGCATTGAAGAAGTCACCATTGATTTTGATAGAACAGGATGAAGCCATCAAAGAATGGTTTAAAACTTTCTGCATAAGGCCTGGTCTCGTAAAAAAAAAACTCGATCCCAAATTGTTCATGGAACAGGTGAAGGGCAGAGTGTTGGACGTAATTCGAAAACATCAAGGTAAGGGTTTAAAGATAAGAATGATCTTGTATTGTCTGATGAAAAAGGTCAACGCCCAAACAGGAGAGGGCCTGGAACGAGATGCCTTTTTCCTATCTAAAAACGAGATTATGTTCAGAGATGATGAATTAGTTGACGTTTATAAAGTGATGAAAGACAAGATGATGGAATCTATGGCTACTTTTAAAAACAAGGGAAGTAATTGGACGTTTGAGAAGATATTAAATATCGAGATTCACGTGGATAGACACGATCCTTTGAAAGCATCTTCCAACATAAAATTACCATATTTCATATTTAAAAAACAAGCCGTGATCACCATGAAAAATGAAGATGATATAACAAGTGTTTCAAATGGGCGATCACATCGGCCTTGTATCCCGTAGAAAAACATGCTCAGAGAGTTTCCAAGTACTCAGAGACTTGTAAACATCTCGATTGGACGGGAGTGTCTTTCCCAACGTGGCTGAAAGATATTGGAGATTTCGAAAAGCTAAATCCTACCATGGCCATGAACGTTTTGGGATATGAGTGAAACGATTAAAAGGAATAGTCTATCCTCACAGATTGACTTCGCATAAAGAGAAAGAAAAGATTGTTAATTTGTTATTAATTTCAGATGGTGACAATCACCATTATTGCTGGATTAAAGAAATGAGTCAATTGTTGTTGAAGCAGATTTCTAAACATGGACACGAGAGATTTTTCTGTCTCAACTGCATGAATTCGCTCCGTAGTCAAGAATCACTGATGCGTCATTTGGAATATTGCTGCAAAAAGCAAGGCGATGCCATCAAAATGCCTGAATCTAACACTTACGTGGATTTTTGCAACTACAAAAAAAGATTAGAACCACCATTTGTCATCCACGCTGATTTCGAATGTTTCACCACGAAAATAAATTCTTGCCACCCTGTCGAGTGTAGGAGTTATGCTGAAAAATATCAGAAGCACATACCTTCTGGCTATTGTTATTATGTGAAATGTTCTTTTGATGATCGAGAATCGTCTGGTCCATTTGTCTACACCAAACATTCAGATGATGACGATGTGGCTCAAAGATTCGTAGAAGAGTTAGAATCGAAAATTCCAATATTATATGACAAATTTAAAAAACCTAAAGACATGATCATCATGCCAGAGCAACAGTGAGAATACGAAACTATCGAATGTCATATCTGCAGACAATCATTTGATAATAATTGTGAAAATAATAAAAAAAAGTTAGAGATCACGATCACTACACAGGTCTGTTTTGCAGTGCTGCTCACAATAAATGTAATTTAAGCTTTCGAGATGCTCAATTCTATCTGGTGATATTTCACAATCTCTCAGGTTACGACAGTGACTTGTTTGTGAAAAATATGGGTGTTAGCGAGGGGGAGTTGAGCTGCGCTGTGCAAAATGATGAAAAATACATTTTATTCACTAAATGTAAAGTCGTCGATAAAAAGAAAGTCATCAATGGTTTGACTGAGAAAATGAGTCCCATCCATATAGAGATACGTTTCATCGATAGTTATAAATTTATATCAACCAGTCTGGAAAAATTAGTCAACAGTTTGAATAGGGAGAAACTTAAAATCATGAGTAAACATTTTAATGATCGACGAGAATTGGTGTACATAATGTTGAGGAAAGGCGTCTACCCTTACGATTACACGAGTGATCTCGAAAATTAGATGACGTTGCTCTACCTCCCAAAGAAGATTTTTATTCGAAATTATACCAGTCTCACATTTCCGACGATGATTATGAACATGTGCAGAAAGTGTGGACATTATTCAACATGAAATCCATGAGAGAATATCACGACCTCTATTTGAAAAATGACGTACTTCTCTTTACCAAGGTTGATTTGGACTATACAGAAACGTTACATGATTTACACAATGGTTATCCACTGGCTCCCAAATGAATAGAAGTGAATGGCATCGAAAAACCCATTCCTAATTTAAATCACAAATGCAAGTGTGTGGTCTACTGCAAAAATCTGAAATATTACATCGGTTGTGGGATGAAATTGATCGAATCATTCGATTTGACGAGGAGCCTTGGATGAAACTATACATCGATCTCAACACGAATTTAAGAATGCAGGCCGAGAGCGACTTCGAAAAAGATTTCTTCAGACTCATGAACAATTGCGTGTTTGGGAAATCTATGGAAAACATTAGGAATAGAACTAACATTCAACTCATAACGTCTGAAGAGAGGTCTAGAAAATTAATCGCAAAACCCAGTTATCAACATAGAACCATATTTGATGAAAATCTAGTGGACGTGCACATGCAAAAGATGCATCTGAGATTCGATAAACCCTGTTATCTCCAAGGGATCATCCTAGACATTAGCAAGCAGTTGATGTCTGAGTTTCACTATGATTACATCAAAGCAAAATTCGAAAGCTAAACTATTGTTCACTGACACGGACAGTCTGGCTTACGAAATAGAGACTAGAGACATTTATGAGGATGTACATGTAGCATCAGACGTGAATGAATGGTTCGACATGAGTAACTATCCCGATGATCACCCATCTAAGATTCCAAAGGGTGTCAATAAAAAGGTGTTGGGTAAGGAGTGGTGGAAGACAAATCACAAAATTCGTGGGTGTGAAACGTAAATTGTACACTTATCTCTTCGATGATGAAGAGAGCAAGAGATGTAAAGGCATTCAAGCATGTGTGACAAATAAAAACATCGCTTTCGAAGAGTATAAAGACTGTCTTTTCGAAAATTTGATGGTGTATAAAAAGATGGCTATGATTCAAAGCGAAATGCATGAGATATACACCAAAGAAATCAATAAGATTGCATTGATGGCTGACGACGATAAGAAAATTATATGCGAGGATAAAATACACACTTTTGCACTCGGACATTATTCTGCGATATTTCAACAAAATCAAGAGGATGATGAATGGAGTATGACTGAAGACATCAAAATGTTGTAAGTTTAAAAAAACTCATGAGTTTATAAATTAAAAAAAAGAGTAGAAAAAAAATAATAAATAAAAAACAAAATAAAAATAAAACATATTATGAATAATAAGAAAATAAAACACATATCCGTAGAAGGTGTCGTCTTACCCAACAAACCCCTATCCAACATTGATCTATCGAAAGTGGCAAAAGATTTAAAAATCAAACATTTTCAAGGTATGTTTTCTAGAGATGCCTTGCCAAGAAAAAAGACTACGATTCGGAATGTGGAATTTTAACTCTGGACGATTATCGGAGGTGAGGGCACACATTGGGTCACGTGGTTTTCGAATCGGAATAAAAATTATTATTTTGATAGCTACAGAATCTCACCACCAATAGAAATAAAGAACTATTTAACACCAGTTATTTACAATGCCGAACGAGTGCAAGCAGCAGATCAAGTGTTTTGCCTGCCTCTACATTCTCAAGAAATGGCCAGAAGGAGATCACTTTCAAGATATTCTCAATGATTTACATTAAAGAAAATTTTTTTTTTGATATATATATAGAGAGAGATATATAAATAAAAAAAATTTTTGGTTGCGTTAATTAAAATAATAAAAAAATATATAATTTTAAATAATAAAAAAAAACCAAAACAAAACATGACAGTCGATAAATTCTGTCATGCTGACGATAATGAAGGTTGCTCTAGAAAGAAAAGAAGAACCACAGTCGAAATTGTTGGTGAAATTGCCAACTTAGATGAATGATTCCTTCGGAGATATGAACATCGACAAGAACCTTTAAATTTACACAATAAGAAAATCTACAATCTTCCCAAACTGATCGATCAGTCGGATGCTGTGACTAAAAATTATATCGATAGAGGAGATGAAAATGTTTGGCAGATGATGAGAGAGGTGGTCAACAAAGGCTATGTGGATTCTGCCCTACTGGATTCTCAATCCTATATGGAATCTCATGTCGATGAATTGTATCTGAACAAAAAATTTGGAGGAACCATGGAAGACAGTATCAACATGGCTGGTCACAATCTATTCGGTCTCGATGATGACCTGGAATACGATTGCTGTGCAGTCAGTAGAAAGTAAGGTAAACTGGACATGGGAGGGTATGCCCTCACGAATCTACCAGATCCCACTCACATGACAGATGCCTGCAATCTGATCTCCGTTGTGGAAAAGATAAAATATGCCAGACAATTGATCACCATCTGGGCCAAGGAGATCGGTGCATTAGATGCGGAAAAGCCGAATGGTCTTTTGGAAATGGAGGTAATGGACCGTTGCAGTCTGGTAGGATATCCCATGCCTGTGGCAGGCAATATCATTCGAATGAGTCTGACTTCTACGGATTTGAGTGAAAAAGCAATTGTCAGTCTCCTGGTGAACGGTGTGGAATGTGAGAAGAGTTACAGAGTCGAAAAGATGAAGGAACAACACTTAAACACTAACGTCTTTGGTATGCCTCTCAAGGTGCAGATGGGGGATAGGATCAATTTCAAGGCGAAAACCAATTATCCCCAAAGCTTACTTGTTCAGTGGGCTCTCTGTTGATCGGACTGGATCCTCTGAACAAACAGTCGGCACAAAAAAACCTAAAATAATCACTTTTTGTGATGTAAGGGAGACAACTCCCCAAAAAAAATAATTGGATTTTTAGAGAGAGAATAAATCAATGTCTCAAAATCCAATTAATCCAGACATTACGAACTTGCATAAATTGTTATTTGTTTTGGTTTAACATTCTTAAAACACTCATCCATGTCTAAACCAACATCCAACATATCAATATTAAATTCTTCAAAAGCTGTTTCTCCTCTATACGTTAATATATCTAGTAAATGTCTCATGCAATCTTTCATGGTTGTTCCCTGTTTTTTAATTTGTTCTACCATTTCCGAAGTCAATATTATGGGTGTTGTCATTTCCAATCATTCTAATATATTTAATAAATTGCTCTCATCTGTGTTATCTGCCAAATGCTTTCGATTTTGTCTCAAACATTCTCTATCTTGATTATTCATTTTTTTAGATTTTTTTTTTATTATTTATTTTTTTTAATATTTTATTGATATTTTTGGGGGTATTTTAATTTCTATTTTTATATATATCTTATATCATTGAATACATGATATAAGATATTATTATCTTTACCACCCAAGGAAGATATGATACGGTGATTTTACAAGCAATACACTTGAATATGGAGAACAATGCGTTTGAACAATTCGGGTCAAGGAATGGTTAAATGTGTGAATACTGCATGCGAACTCGCTTCTGCCTCTGTTACCAAGGCGAGGTTGAGATAAATGATTGAATGCTTCTGATTTTAAGACTGCGAACAAAATTTGTGCGTAATAACGTGGAATATATCTCCACTTGTTACCACCTAAGGATGATATGATATGGTATTGTTTGTCCATAATTTACAATTAAAAACAGTGAACAACATGTAATGCAGAACATATTTTTACTTGTTGCCACCCAAGGAAGGTATGCATCGACGATTTTATAGACGGGTTCATCATTAGGAGCTAGGTGGCCACTTGCCAAATAATAAATCGATCTGTAAGACATATGCATATCTCGATCAATTTTATAATTCCCATTCAACAATTAGGATCAGCGTCACTCTAAATTTTACGTTCCCATGATGCGATACACATTGGTACGGCACTTAACGGAATAAGAATTAGTCAAAAATGAAAGCCGATTAGAAGGAAGTAAACTTCCGAGCATGACGGCAAATTGACGAAGTTATATCATTGAATGATAGACACTTTTTGTCTGTCCGATTCGAATTCTAACTCTCTTTCAGATAGGACTGGAGCAAAAGTCTTGGCTCTCCGTGGAACATTTTTGAATTGCCTCTTGATTTGAATGTCTAAGACGCTACTCTTGATTTGTTCGCTCTGTTTACTAACGTCAAATGCAAACAGGGGATACATCAATTTGTATTCGGTGGGAGTCATGTTAGGATTACCCATCAATTCATCCAGTCAATGATATTTCTTTCTCAATTCTGCGGCGTCACCATATAGTCTGCAGAAATCATTCTTATCGAAAGAGGCATTGTAATCGATGGCCGGATATCTCATGGCATTTAGAAATACCTGCATGTTTCTCAAGTTACAATGATCGAATAGGGAAGGATTTTTCTCTTGAGACCCATCCCAATTGGTTTGAAATGCCACTGCGATAAATTGCGGTCTTTCCAAAGCAGATTTCATGGTCAATCTCCAATCGAAGTGATTGCTAGATGGTGGAATACTAGCCATGTTGCACTATCTCATTCTAAATCCCACCGGTAATTTACTCTTCGATTCTATGATCTTGTCGAGATGTACTTTATCTGTGACTGAAGGCAATATATGTGGAATGAACAAAGATATCTTGTTCAGATGTATCTTACCCACATCGGTCGGAGCTGGTCTCATGATGGCTTCATCGTTTCCTTTTCAAATCAATGTCAGATTGTGTTTGAATCCATAGAGAATCTAATTGTAATCTTCCACGAATCCGAATATGTGTTTCAGAGGTATCCTGAATGAAAATGTTCCTTTGGGTCTTGATGTCTTCATGATGTAGTTGAATCTCAGGGCAGCACCAGTATTGGCTGCACTCATGTCAGCAACGGTGTCTTTCACCCACAATTGATTTGAGTCCTTTAGATTTCGAAAAATCATCCGGATACGTCAAGAGTCTGTACATCATGGTGGTTTGTCCGGGATGAAACACAGATTCTATCTCTTGTCCTGAGAGCATGTATTTTATATTACTGAACAGATGCATCATACCATTATTGGCTAGAGTTACCATGTTATCATTGGCATAATCGCTTCCGTCTTCCTTGGTGAGACGCCCCTGTATCACTATGTAACTTTCGCTGGGATGAACAAACAGATTCTTATTTCACCAGCATTGTTAGACTAGTTCCAGTCACTAGTTCGTACTCGTGAACTTCATATTCTTGAATGCTTTCGTCTCTCAATATACCTTTGGTTATATCTAATATATTCGTCATGTTTGTTTTTTGTTCTCTGTGTGTGTTAACTCACTTTTTTTTATTATTGTTTTCTTTTAATTTTTAATTTTATTTATTATTTTTTTCTGCTTATAACTATATATATGCAAAAAAAATAAAAGTGAAGGATTGGTTCTTCAAAATGTCGTCTTCTGCAATTCTTGTTCCGATGATTTCTCTGCTGTCATCTTTATCATCCTCTAACGCTTCAATTTTGTAAGTCACCGGATCCTTGTAAAATATTCTAATGATCTTAAAGATTTCTTCGGCCTATCGAGGAGAGTAACCTTTTGCGAAGAGTGACTTATAAGAAGTGATTCTCACTCGATTGCCAACTGCAATTTTCGGTGATTTGGACTCCTTCTTGATCTTGATCCTTTTGGGATAGAGATTAGTGAAGACGCATTTTTCATTTTGAGGATCGCTAGCTTCTGTGGGAGTCATCTTGATTGATCTATGTCATGTGTTGTTGTACTCTTCAACCAGTTCATCTAGAATGTCGATATATTTCTTGGTCTTATTAGCCATGAAATACTTGTACATTTTTTCCTTCATGGTTCTATTCCAACATTTGATCACGTTAGCTTTCCCTTCATTTTCGATGGAATAGAGGTCGACCAATGGATGGACGTGACTGTTGTAAAATTCTTTCCCTTTGTCCACCCACAATTTATCCGGTTTTTGAGAAGACAATGCAAATATGCTGCTCTTCAGAGCCTCAGCCATGGAAGGTCCCGATTTATTCTTCAGAGGTCTCATCCATCTGTATTTTCAAAACACGCTGAGGACCATCAGTATGTATTTAATGCCCCTTTTCCATTTTGAATGCGATTTCATGTCGACCAGATTGGCTGACCAAATCTTATCCAGACCTTTTATGAATACCCTTCTTCTAAATTTATGTGTGACGGGCTTGTGTAGTTCGTTCACCAATGCATTTATTAATAATGTTTTCTGGACATTTTTTTTTTATGACCCCATCTGAATTGACGTTTGGTACCGATCACTTTAACGACCAATGAACGTTCGAGTCACTCTCTCCTAGTGGGATCTGGTATATTTTTGAATGTTGTCAACATGCTTTTATCGCAGATTTGATTATGATTCTCGACATTGGGATGTTTAGCGTAGCACAGATCGTGAGCGTAAGTGGCCGAATCCACCCTATTAATGGGTTTGCTCCAAGATTTAGGTGTCAGATCTTGATTGAATCTCTTATTTAATTTCATGCCAGGTCCCGTGAATTGATGTCCTGGCAGATGCAATCCAATGGGTAGATTATTAATTTATTCGTCAAACCAGCACCATGTTTGACGAATTGCGTTTTTGATGAACACACATTCTACATGTTCTGCGAAACATGGAACTTTTATTTTTTTAATTTTTTGTCAGTACTTTTTTAACGTTAACCGTATCGGTAACTCTCTTGCATTTGACACAGTACATTTTTTTTGTTTTTTCATATATATATATTTTAATTATTTATATTTTTTTTAATTTATATATAATTTTTTTCTTCTTTTATATATACATTTTTTCAGTCAATTGCTTCTGGAATCTTTTTGGGATCCAATAATTTACGAAATGATTGTCTCGCTTCTTCCCTACCTTTTCCACAAGAGAATCCTTCAATTCTTCCTTGAGAATCTGATGACTCTTGACTCTTATCTTCACTTTCATGACATCGTATTTTGGTTTTTTCGTTCAATATGTCAACGAATTAGCTGTCTGAAATCCTATTGTCTTTTAATGTCATAGAGATCTTATCCGACATGGAATTGATCTTTGCATCGGCTAAAATGCTGATGTATTCGTGTTTCTTAGCAAGAAACTTTCTGATCGTACTGACGAATCCGGCAGTCAAAGCCAATCCTTCTACGGCCTACATGGCTGGAAGAGCAATGAGGGTGGTCGACAATAGACTGATTCTGGCAACATTCAAACACATAGAGACCGCGATGAGAGTCAAATCTACACCACTCACAAATTTCTCTAATCCCGAATATTTCTTATTGAGCGAACAACAAGAATCTCTCTCTTGTGTCAGATACGATTAAATTCTATTGATTTGTTCGATTCAATACCTTTGCACCTCGGCATCACTACTCTCTAACAATGGATAGATGTTTTTATTTCGAAGTTCCATTTTCATTTTATTTTTATTTTATATCTATTATTATATATTTTATGTATTTTATTTTTCACTCTTTATTATTATAACAAAAAACAATTTAGTGGTGGTGGCGATCAATGTTGTTAGAAAGATACGGGGAATAACACACATCATCATCGTCATCGTCATTAGAAAGATATGGGAAATATCACATAATGATTTCTAACACCTTTCGATGAAATCAAGCTCTTGATTTCATGGAATCGTTCGTTATAATTATTATATAAAAAAAATTCTATTCTTATTATATTATAAGTTTTTTTATTATTATGAATATTTTTTTTATTTTCACCTCATTATTTATCGAAAAAAAATAATTTTGTTATTATTTTCTTACATGGAATCCATACATTTGTTTCTAAAGTTTTCTTCCCTTAAAACAAGGAATCAAACATTAAAAACCTTTCGTGGTAATGGTCTCCTATTTTCCAACAAATATTTCAAAATACATCCTCTCTTTTCATTGGTGAGACCTCGATGCACTATTTTGAACTTTTCCAATTTAGTGGGTTTGGGTTCTCTGATGCTAATGACGAATTGCTTCCAACATTTGATCAAATCATCTCGTTGGACGCATCCCAATGAGGTCACGAAATACATGGAAACGATGTCTTTCCATTCCATCGTGAGACACGATTGATCAATGTGATTAAATTTGTTCTCCTCTCAACAGCCAAGGCACCTTTCACGCATGATGCGAGGAAATTGTTTGTTTATGCAGACCACGTAAGCTCTGTACAGTGCCATTCAGAGAAACCAACCTCTCGATTTCGTGGAATCGTTCATTTTACTCCTAATTATTTTATAAAAAAAACATTTTCTATTCTTATTATTCATTTTTTTCTATTATTATGAATATTATAAGGTTTTTTTTTTTTTTTTTTTTTCTTATATAAATATATATAAAAACAAGTTTGTTTTTTTGTTAAATGAAAAAAAATCAATTATTATTTAACAGACATTTTTTTAGTGGTCTCCCCTTTTCCAACAAATATTCCAAAACACATCCCTTTCTTCGATGGTGAGACCTCAAGGCGCTAGCTGCAATTCTTCCAATTTTGTTGGCTTGGGTTCTCCAACGTAAGACACGAATTGTCTCCCAACATTTGATCATGTCATCACATTGAACGTATTCCAATGCAGGCATGAAGTACATGGTAATGGAGTCTTCCCATTCCATCAGAAGTCACGAATGATCAATGTGATCAAATTCTTTCTCCTCTCGACAACCGAGGCATCTTTCGTTCAAGACACGAGGAAGTTGTTTGTTCACGCAGATCATGTAAGCTCTGCACAGCGCTCTTCAAAGAAACCAAGCTCTCGATTCCATGGAATCGTTCATCATTTTTATTATTTTATATGAAAAAATGTTTGTATTCTTATTATTTATTTTTTTCTATTATTTTGGTTTTTGTATTATTTTTTTTCTCTTTTATAAATATTATTTTTTTTTAATAACAACATATCTATTCATCTTATCATCAAACGAATGAACAAATACTTCTCGTCCATTACGATCGTGCATATTATTATTGGAAAGAGGTGACATTTTTTTTTGGAAAGTTGGAGTTTATGCCCCTCGTATTTTGATAAAACCATCATTTTTTCATCATCGTCGTCGTCATTAGATTGATATGGGAAATAATTGATACTGATTTTTAACCTTTCAGCAAATTCGATCCACAATCTATTTAATGCAAATGAGTGTAATCTGCGAATAAATTTGACACATTCGTGAATAGATTTTTCAATATTTTCAGCACCACCACCACGATCGAATATGTTAACTACGTTTTTCGCGCAATATATAATGATATTTCCCATAATTATAACTTTCTACAAATGTCACATCGTATTTAAATGATCTAGAACATCTATAATCATGTCATAATCTTGGTAAGACACATTTTCTTCATACTTCATCATTTTGATATTTTCGAAATAGCTTTGATTTAGGAATATGAATAACAATATTAAGGAAAACAGCTTTCCATATCAGTTTAAACCTGCATCGTGTACGATTTGTTCAGATTGAATTGTTTGTAATGCATACTCGTGTAAAGATTGTGAAAAATCTAAAAGCTTTTCATAATATGAACGACTTGTGAACAGGTCTGTTAGAAGTCGTTTTCTCTCCTTTTGTTTCATTTTTTTTAATTGTTATTTTTGTTTTTTAATCGTTTCTTTTTTTTTTATAATAACATACCCAAAATGGGTATATTCTTAAATGGCGAATTCTGGCCGAACAATAAACTTTTACCAATCGGTTCCACATTCTCTCCAGTCTTCAGGTAGAGACCGTCTCTGTGGAATGCATTGCCACCTTTTCTAATGGGTCCTAGATACAATCCTTTACCTTCAACATCTACTCGACACACCACGGCTCCACCCTTCTACAAAAATAGTCCATTTCCTCTCATCTTCAGAAACAATCCTCTACCCATTAATTTGTCGACTCCCGAGAGCTCCCACACCCAGAGCTGGTATCGCTGTCTTTGTGAGAATGGGTAATGCTTTAGCGGTGAGTCCCGCCAATAGCGGTAAGAAACTGCCTTTAATTCTCAGATTGTATCTCAATTGAGTGGGACTCAATCTCACCGTGGTTCCCATTCAATTACGAATTGCTTTCTCCATCCTTTTGATTTGAGTTTTAGTCTAGGCGATCTGATTGCTACTGCCACTCACCAGATCTTCGTAACTGAATTTAAATCTAATGTCCTCGCCTCGATGACTCAATGCTTTGTAAAGTTTATCTTTCTGTCCTTTGGATATGTTCACGTTTTTAGTGATATATCGACAGCTACTCATATTTGTTGTTGTTTTATTTTCACTGGATTATAAATATTTTTAATTAGGAATATTATAAGTTGGTGATTTTTTTAATTATAAATATTAGAAGTTGTTTTTTTTTATTTCTTATATAAATATATAAAAAAATGAACATTTTTTTTGTTAAATGAAAAAAAATTTTTTTTTTTTAAATTATGTTTATTTTTTTTTTTTTTTATTTACTTGATTTTTTTTTTTCATATCTCTCTGATGTGAAATCGTATAGTCACTCTCTAAGAGATCTCCATTCTGATCGTCAGCTTGGTTTCGATGCTATACAACGTATCCAAGATCACGGGTAAATAGATGAGATTTTGAGGTCGCTCCATGATCTTGTAACCTGGAGAAACGTCCGGAAAAAACGAGTAGATCATAGGCTGAGCGCTACCATCGACGTAACTTCCCGAGATCACATTGACATTCACTAAAATGCTGTTGACCGTGAGAATGTCGACCATATTTTTGGACGTGGAGTGACCTCGATACATCTTTCAATCGAATCCCAATATCTTACCGATCGAATCTTCCGCACTAAAATCCACTTGAAAATTATCTCCCAAGTCTTTGTGAGAATGGGTAATGCTTTAGCGGTGAGTACCGCCAATAGCAGTAAGAAATTCGCCGCTCGATTTGGACTGCGTTTTTTCTGTGGGAATCGACGTTGGATCGTTAGTATTTCATCCGCACCGATGGTGTTTTTTAGTCGAGTTGTGACGAAGTCAAACTCGACTTATAGTTTGGTGAATGGCTGGCGGGCGGGCGGGCGGGCGGGCGGGCGGGCGGGCGGGCGGGCGGGCGGGCGGGCGTAAACAATTGGTTTCCGGATGATAACTTGATAGTGGTTCAACTCACATTCATTAAACTTCATACGTAGGTTGGTCTTGGTGGGAGGAAGAACCCTATTGATTTTGGACATGCTACGTCGAAGGTCAAGGTCACAGTGACCTTGAACATAGTAAATCTTAAACAATTGGTTTCCGGATGATAACTTGATAATGGTTCAACACACATTCATGAAACTTCATAGGTAGATTGGCCTTGGTGAGGGGAAGAACCCTATTGATTTTGGACTCGCTACGTCAAAGGTCAAGGTCACAGTGACCTTTAACATAGTATATCGCAACAATTGGTTTCCGGATGATAACTTGATAGTGGTTCAACCTAGAGTCATGAAACTTCATAGGTGTGTTGGCCTTGGTGCGAGGAAGAACCCTATTGATCTTGGACTCACCAGGTCAAAGGTCAAGGTCACAGTGACCTTGAACATAGTATATCGCAACAATTGGTTTCTGGATGATAACTTGATAGTGGTTCAACCTAGAGTCATGAAACTTTATAGGTGTGTTGGCCTTGGTGCGAGGAAGAACCCTATTGATCTTGGACTCACCAGGTCAAAGGTCAAGGTCACAGTGTCCTTGAACATAGTATATCGCAACAATTGGTTTCCGGATGATAACTTGATAGTGGTTCAACCTAGAGTCATGAAACTTCATAGGTATGTTGGCCTTGGTGCGAGGAAGAACCCTATTGATCTTGGACTCACCAGGTCAAAGGTCAAGGTCACAGTGACCTTGAACATAGTATATCGCAACAATTGGTTTCCGGATGATAACTTGATAGTGGTTCAACCTAGAGCCATGAAACTTTACAGGCGTGTTGGCCTTGGTGCGAGGAAGAACCCTATTGATGTTGGACTCACCAGGTCAAAGGTCAAGGTCACAGTGACCTTGAACATAGTATATCGCAACAATTGGTTTCCGGATGAGAACTTGATAGTGGTTCAACCTAGAGTCATGAAACTTCATAGGTGTGTTGGCCTTGGTGCGAGGAAGAACCCTATTGATCTTGGACTCGCCAGGTCAAGGTCACAACTCGACATTGGATCTGTGATCCTGAGCGGCATTTTTTTGGTGGTATTCTGTCGAAAAAAATCACCTGAATGACGGGTCCGTGTTACCTCTGTGAAAGGTGAGTGTTTTTCCGAGAACGATCATCGTCAAAAGTTACGAGCGCACCGAAAAGTGAATTTTTAAGAGAGGGAATTTTATAGAGTTTGTTAAAATTCCGTCGAAATTTTAGTCGGATCCACGTTGATCGTTAGAGAAATTGGACGCTGAACACACGACACCTCGTCTACGTCCACCGCTGTAAAAACTGGAAACAGCAAAAAACTAAGTTTTGGTGAGGTGCAATCTGTGCCAAAAAATGTGGGGCACTCCGACCGGCCATTCCCCTCTACTAAAATGCGACGATGCATCTGATTACTGTACTGTTACAGTACTGTGGCAGCATTAAAATGGCAGGTGACACAAAGTTCCAACATCAGCCAATCTTTCGTTTCGAAAATATAATAAACTAATATTTTTGCATTTACGCACAAAAATGCTAGATTAATTACAATTATTCACTGTAAACTTGAAAGATTCCATTGAATGGACCGGATTTGTCATTTGTCCCAGCATGCATTATATTCTACTGAAAAGTGCTATAAATTGTAAAGGGGGAGCGCGGTGGCTCAGTAGGTAGAGGTGCAGGCTGCAAGCCGAGAGGTCCTCGGTTCGAATCCCACCTGCGGCAACCACATTGTGTCCTTAGGCGAGACACTTTATCTCCATTGCCCACTTGGGCGATGACGCCGTGTACTAGGGCCTACTGCACGTCGATGGTACACATGTCTTCAACCAATGCCATCGGCTGTGCTGCAGTGCGGAGTTATGATGTTGGGGAGCTGGCAGCTGCTCGTCGTTGCTCGGTGGTTCTCTCCGTGTCCTCCGGCTTCCTCCACTCGTAAAACTGTCACGGTCATGGTTAGCCACTGTGCATAAATATGTGACCTTAAACATCAATAAATAAATTGTAAAGATTAAAGCTAACCTCTAAACTATCTGGCAGACTTGAAAACAATCAAACTCGCTACTCGGCTTTTCACAGCGCCATTTAATTTCCTGGTTATTACTTGTACTGTCTGTGAAGCTGTTTCAACTGGTCTTGCATGCCACGTCAAATGTTCTGTTGTCTCATTTTTGTATATATATTGCTGCTTTTATATTGTTAATTCACTTTGTGTTGGGAGTGTCCGCGAAAGTCACCATTCTACGTTCCAGTCAGAGGCTCGATTGTTCTAAGTTTATTCCAAAATATATCAATGTTCATTTTTGTCATAAATTTGAAAATAAAACGCTAATTCTCCAAGAGGTATTTATTTGAACATTTAAACCCAGAAACCGCTCTACTATAAATGATATTAATATTTGATTAAATAGCTTGACAACGTCATCTATAATAATTGGAACAATAAGTTTTAATAATAATAATTCATTCGGAATGTTATCTATAGCCGATGACTTTTTGTTTTGGAGCTGCCTTGAAGCGTCTAATTTTTCCCTAGCAGTTATGTAGCCATTGTTTAATTTGATATCTGGCTCCTAAATTGTCGCCGGAAGATGACGTATTTCAGACTCAGATCTTTTCGGACAAAGTAATATTTTAAAGAATTCTACAGTTTCACCTGGGTGTAAATAATTGGGCTCTTTTTTCTTAGCACGAAATGTGTTAATAATACTCCAGTACTCGGAAAGGTTAGCTGTCTCCATATTAGATGATTTATCAGAGATATGTACCCGCCTTAACCACTGGGATTTAAAAAAAAAACAACTGGAGGCGGAATAAATTATTTACATGGGTTCATTTATTTCCATAGAAAAATGATGTTGATTAATTAAACAAATCAGTATGCTTCACAAAATGGTAGCCATGACATTAAAATCCATATAACACCCATATAAACCTATAAACTCTGAAATATAAAATAATAGAGCACACTGTAATTGACTAGTACAGATCCTGAATACTGGGTAACATTTAAATATTCCAAGAGTGAAAACTCACTCAACCTAGCATGGGTTGTTATAATCCGCTAGAATGAGCTCATTCCAGCACAGTGTAACAACCGTGCTAGTACAGTAATAACGATACTACAAATATCTACTATGCAGACTGTGCATGAAATAAACAATTAATTCTGATTACAGAATTAATTTCAGACTCCATCAACTTACCACTAATAAATGATACCTTTACTTTACTTTACTTTATTCTGCCTTTACAAAGAGAGGTGTTAGAGATGTTCATAAAGAAACAACTTAATAATACGTGTATTTACAACTATTGCCACAAAGGGGCAAGAGATCCGCTACGACTTGCCAATCTCCCAATGTCCCAACATCATTATATCACCATCATCATCATTATCCCTGTCATCATCATCCATCGTCATCATCATCGTCGACGTCATCGTCGCCATCGTCCATGTCGTTGTCGTCATTACCAATGTTGCCATCGTCACTATCATCGTCATCGTCGTTAATCACGTTCGTCGTCATCATATCATATCACATCACTGGCTTCATCGTGATCATACAGGCTTTGTTTGGATTGAGTTCCATGGGTCACCGTAATTATGATATTTAACCACGATCATGATAACGGCCGTGATAAGATTATCACAGTCACTATCATCATCCTGGTCATTACCTTAGAGATTTCAATCTTTGAAAGCCCTTTTTAAGGAACACACACAAACGCTTCTGTACCTGGGTATTATCTAAGCTTAGCAGCCCATATAATTTTCTATGTGAGGGGTAATGCCAGTAATACTCGGGGATGTATTTTTCGTGTAAATCTTTTACGAGCTTACATTCCACAATGAAATGATACTCATCACCTATTTTTGAACATACCGAACAGAGCCCACTATTGTTATACTCATTATATTTCTGCCATTTATTAGTTTCGTTTGGTAGTCTGTGGTTAGCGGTTCTAATTTTCAGGAGATACTCGGACAAGGACGGGTGCAAATTTATTAGATACCTGCTAAGGTTTGGAAATTCTTTGATATGGCAATAAAATTCACCTCTTGTAGATATGGAGACACTTTCTTGCCATTTTTGGAAGAACTGGTCGATTAAGGTGCGTTTAATTTGCTTCATGTTGGCTATAGAGAGGGGTTCCTGATTAATCCAATAGCTATTTTGACCTGCTTCTTCTAAAATGTTTCTGACAGTGTTTAGCCATTTTAACTTACCATTGAATATACCGTCTGAGGCGTCCAGTTGTACAATCAGCATATACAGCTGTTTCGCAATTAAAGAGCCCCCGGGACTTAACATTCTTGACCAATACCCCAACATTCTCATTTTTAGCACTATGTTGATTGGAAAACGCCCAAGCTCCCCATAAACCATGTAACTGGGAGTACTGCTTTTCATCGATAATATCATTTTACAGAATTTTAAGTGCACCGATTCAAGGCAGTTTATTTTCTCTGTACCCCACACTTCACATCCATACAGCATTATTGGTTGAATTGTGCAATCAAACAGTTGCAATGTTAAATCAATAGGTAAATTTAACTTTCTCACTTTGCTAGAAAGCCCATACATGGCCTTTGTAGCGGTCCTAACTAGTTTCTTTATATGTTGACAGAACCTGCCGTTATGGAAAAATAGGACACCCAGATAGGTAAATTCAGTTACAACTTCCAATTGTTTATCGTTCAAGAGAAAAACAGGCTGACGTTTGGTTTTCCCCCTGCTAAATATCATAACCTTTGTTTTTGTGGTATTTACTGTGAGTTCCCATGCAACTGTATAATCAGAGAAGGCATCAAGGGCTCGTTGCATACCTTCTTCAGTATCTGCTAATATGAGGGTGTCGTCGGCATATAGAATGCATAACAATTTTAGATGTTGCCCTAATCTATCATAGAAAATCTCGTCCAGGTATGACATTCCTTCAACAACACAGTCATGCAGGAAGTCTTCTAAGTCATTTAAAAACAAGGAAAATAGAAATGGGGATAGATTCTCTCCTTGCCGAACACCACAGTTACAAAAGAAAAAATCTGACCGTTCCCCATCTTGCACTACACACGATTTTATTGTACTATACATTCCCCTGATAATTTTAAATATTTTCCCATTAATGTCTGCCTTTAACATTTTCAGCCATAGCCCTTCTCTCCAAACTGTATCAAAGGCTTTTTGAAAATCAACAAAGGTGCAGTACAGCTTACGTCCACTTAATAGGTAGATTTCCGTTAGGTTACTCAGAACAAAAATATTATCTGCTGTCGAGTACCCCTTTCGAAACCCTGCCTGGTTATCTTTAATCAGTGATATCTGTTCTGAGAAATTTACAAGTCTATTATTGAGGATCGCTGTGAACACTTTACCGAGGCAGCTTAGTAAGGTGACTCCCCTATATGAGTCTGGGCTTTTTATGTCACCTTTATTTTTATAAAGTGGCTTAATAATTCCTATCGCCCACTCATCGGGATAATGGCCTGAATCTAACACCAGGTTAAAGAGTAATTGATAAGTGAGCAACATTTTGTCTATTGTGTTCTTAATGTATTCATTACACAATGCATCAATGCCCGGGGCCTTTTGATTCTTCAGATTCCTAACGACACATGAGATTTCTTCCTCGCTTATTGGCTCATTAAGTTCGCTAACAAAGTTCTCCTCATATAGCTCCACGATCTGTGAATTCAAATTTGAATGGCTAGTTTCAATATTTAAATTTTTAAAATGTTCAAAGAAGGCTTTCAGCTCAACTACGTTGTCCTGCCTCTTCCGATGGTCCCCGTTAAGCCGTTTCAATTTATCCCAAAAACCTTTTGTGGATTTACTACAGAGAGACCTCAGAGTGCGATTGTTTTCATCACTCCATTGTCGTCTTTTTCTATCCAGTAAGATTTTATAATCTTTTGTGATGGTACCTAAACTCTTTTTGTTACATATACTAGGGCAATTTCGAAGTATGTTTTTCTTTCGGTTCAATAACCGTCGTTTTTTCGGCATTCGTTATCAAACCAGGGTTTATGCTTTGAATTTTCGGATTTTATTCTAGACTGTTTTTTAAAGCCAAATGTCTGTTCGGCAGATTGTGTAAGTACAGCTGTTACTTCTCTACATATAGAATCAACTTCAGTGTGGGAGACATTTAGGGGGTTAAGGGAAGCTATATCCTCCCGAATCCTCCCAATGTTAGCTACACTTAAGTTATTGGTAAAGTCATGTGCTCTATCATCAACCCATCGTCTAATCTGTTTAATGCCCATCTGGGGTTCAACTTTGCTATTTAACCCTCGCTGGTGGCACCTACGTACAAAAGGAATATCAATATCAATGTTTATTCCACAGTGAACGTCCGAGTAGAGAGGTGAAAACTCTAAAATATCAAAGTCGCAGATTTTACGCAGTACATTTAGATTTCCAATAGCATAATCAACCACGCTAGCGTCACGACAAGTAAGCTTTCCTATCGACCTATCTTTACCACAACGCCCATTCAGAATAAATAGATTATTATTTCGACAGAAATCAATCAGTTTATATCCATAACCATTTGGTCTCCCTTTGTCCAACGAACAACGATTCATGCAATAATTCGTATTTTCCATATCTGGAGTTTCAAGTATATAACTCCCCAATGCTTCTAGAGAATCACCGGGTACCTGGTGCTGCGCTGAAGATTCAGTTAAGTAATTATCGAAATCAGTCAGCGCCCCCGTCCTTGCGTTAAAGTCCCCAACTAATAAAACCAGCTCCCCGTCCTCCCGCAGTGTGTTCAAATCGTTTTCTAGTTCTGATGACCAGTTATCATTGCAGTATCTTGTATTGGTCGGTGGAATGTATACTGCCCCCAAAAGTAGGTTTTGAGAAGACTTGACCCTCATCCACGCAACATTCTCACAATCTGTTTCAATTACTTCAATATATTGTTTTAAGCTGTTCTTCGCCGCAATTAAAATGCCACCGGATCTCTTGCCCCTTCCTGGCAGTTTGCCTTTTACTAAACATGTGAAAAAATTAGGAATATCAACTTGGTCGTTTGAAAAACATTTAGTTTCTGAAAAACAGAAGATGTCGTATTTTTGTGTTAGGTCCATGAAGTCTGGGTAGTTTAACCTATGTTCTATACCACACACGTTCATGGTTAAAATTTGCAAGTTGATATTTTTCATGTTAATACAATCATTATCACTGTCTTTGTCGGTTATTCTTCAATCATTGCCGGTATAATCGTGCCTTACTGACTTATTCTGATCTGGGGTGGGGGTGCTCCCACTGCGATAACGCTTCCTGTTATCGTTAGTGGCCGTGTCAATTAAGCATTCAGCAAGGCGTTCTTTCCCGGTAGGGCTCAAGTGTACACCAGAGGCATCGTCTTTGTCAAACAAGGCCTTCACTACGCTACCTTGTTTAGTAAATAGAGGAGTTGTGTTAAGAAAGTTTACGTTTATCTGCCGCGCACAATACTTAACAAGGAATTTGTTGACCCTTTCCACACTCTCGTTATGGTCAGTAATCTTTGAACCTCTGCCTTTTCTTGGCGGGATACTACAAATATTAATTGTTGCTTTGGGTAATTTATATTTTATCTTAGGTATTGCATCCATGAAGTTCATCGAAACCTCATCCACATCATTTTTTGTGTGCGTGATGTCATTCGTACCGAGGTGAACAGATACTGAATTTATTTCATCAGGTTTCACAGATTTGTTCACAGTTGATGCATCTAAAAGTTTGTCTATCTCCCCGACTGTCGCTCCCGATATAAAAAACACTTTGATATTCGACTTATCAACAGGTATATTGCGACAGTTACTTGCACCCAATATTAGCGAGTCTACTGTATCAGCATTGCAGCTTTTTGTTACGGCAGAAGGAACAGAATTAGCACGATGATCTTCGTTCGTGACTCCCGACGCCCCTGTTATGGTCTCATCACGCGGAATGTCTTCAAAGCTTGCAAACACCGTTTGTCGACCCAATTGTTGATCAAATTGTTGATCAGACACTCGAACAGAACAGTTATACTGTCGATGCCCTGGTAACCGACACCTACGACAAACTATGTCATTTGGACATCGATCAGCTGAATGATCACCAGCGAAGCAGCGCGTACAAGGACGTTTTGAAAACTGCTCACTACGACACTTATGATTTGGGTAGTGCTGTTGGTCACAATACTTACAGTCAACTACAGTTTTGTCCGAAAAAACTCTGACATCAAACCCATTGATGGAAATTTTTGGTAGAATATCCTCACATTCATTCAACTCAATATATCTCGTTCCTGTTTCAATGTCAGTCCCCCTAATCTTCCCTCTTTTAAGGCTCCCGTCAACCACCTTACCAAAAATGGAAAGTTGTTCAACAAAAAGATCATCATCTAACTCCACGGGCGCGTCTTTCAGGGTTACGAAGATTGACAATCTTCCAATATCATGCGGCCTAATGAATTTGCGACCCAGGCGAAATCCGCTGCTGATTAAATTATTTTTCACATCCTCGTTTTTAAAAGTTAGGAGACATTCTGACTCTGTAAGCTGAATGGCAGAAATACTATCACGATCAATAACAGACTCTAATCCCTCTAAAACTATCTCATGAGAAATTCTCCTTACCACATCCTTTTTGAACACAGCAGTAAGTTTTCTATTTATATCAAGAGCCATATCTGAGAGCTCAAACTGAAGTCAAAAAATGTCAGATAAAACACATCAAAACGCCCAGAAGCGTCTACTACATGGATGTCCAGGTACCACAGATAATACTTATCCAGATAAAACTTGTTTTTCAAAACATTACAGTTTTAAACATTGACGATAATACGTAAAAGATCGGAGACACAATCCTCATTTTCCTTATTCCGCCATCTTTTTTCCAACCCTACCCATGACCACAGTAGCCTATGGAATTTATATTCTGCATCGTACAAAAAAAAAACGGAAATCCATATAGCGTAACAATATTTACACAACAAATCCTTTTACTAAAATGCATAAAACCAGTCATAACTCGATTCACAAAATTCAATATTTTCATTAATAAGCAAGTGCGCCTGATCCGCACTAAAAATGACAGACGAATAAATGATCGAGCAATATAAAAGAATATTCCTGACGCGTGAAACAAATACATAAACTGTATATATTTTTAACCCAACTCGTCTGCAGTAGACAAAAAGGTAAGTATTTAGCTGATAGGCTAAAGCTTGGGGGGTTAACTAATAAATGCCTACCCTCAGTGTGACGAGTTCAGTTGTTAATGCAATCTGGCAGTGGTATTGGTATCTCTTGGACCTGGTTCACGAATTCCGATATGAATCCGTTCCTATTATTCGTCCAAGAAATACGCAATAGTCACTTCAATATATATCACAAGGTTTCACATATTATTTTCACACAAATATTTACAAATTAAAACAAATAACGATGACCACAGATTATAACTACTCACAACAGCAAAGATTCCTCAAGTTGCAGAATGGTTGATGTCACCTTAATTGACAATGCAGGCCACTTTTACGGAGAAGATCAAAGGGGTTATCCAATGAAATATTAGTTAATCAGTGTTCAGTGCATGCAGTGAGTGAGGCATGAAATCAGCAAATACTGAAGAGAAAATCTGGTCACCTGTAATGGAATTAAAGAATAAAGTAATCATCTTTGATCGGTATTCTGTGTGACATCTGTAATATTAACACTTTAACCCTTTACCTAACATGAAAAGCAGACGACACTTGTAAAAATAATTCTTGAATAACTAATTTTTTTCATTTTTTGTCTTAAAAACATAGGTTATGACCCCTCGTTGGAACGAGCTCGACGAGCTCGTTCCAACGAGGGGTCATAACCTATGTTTTTGAGACAAAAAATGAAAAAAATAATTAAAATTAATTGGCGATTTTTGAGAATAGCGCTGGCCGGTTTTTGACCGTTACGTTGGGTAAAGGGTTAACTAGTTTAATCCTGAAATAAAATTCTGCAGTTTGAAAGGGCATTCTGTAATTCTGAAATTAATAAACACTAGGGCCTGCAAATTAAAATACTGTGAAATACCTGTAATGTGAAAGCATTATAAATATTTCAACACTGCCAAAGATGCATTCATAAAATTCTCTGCGCGTACGTTTTGTCTCCCGCTTGTAATGCTTTTTATATAATGAAATTTAATCAGTAATATCTTATCATAAGGTCTCTTCTTCATCTCATTTACGACATTTGTCATATCTTTTTTTTAACTGTTTACAGTGTCTATTAAACCAGTGACGTTTACGTTTTTGTTTATACCTAAAATATATTTATAACCCATGTACTTTTGCGTAAGTATATATATCATAAATATTTTTATTATTTCAAATTCTCAAGTTATCGACCTTTATATGTTATAACAATTGTATAAATTTAAGAAACTATCATAAGTAGAATCTGTATGAATATTAAACGAGCGTTATACGTAATTAAACAGTGTACACAATAGTATAAACTTTAACATGCAATATTATGATTAAACCACAGTTACTGGAAGTTGTGGCTGCAACCACTTTTTTTTCACCGATAACAATGAATGCACCACGTCAGTCCAGACCCCGTGTTACACATACAGTAGTCTATATAATATAGACAAGTAATGAAAGCCTATTTTGCCCCGACCGATACCCCCTTCCCAGTTCATTTGTGAATTCGTCCATTGAACAAAGATTCATCAACACAGTTTTCTTGTACAGCTGTCCACAAGGTATTTAACTTCATGTTTATCATAAATTAATAATCAAATCATCATACTACGGCTTTTTATTTGATAAAAACAACTCTCCTCCGTTCGACGTTTCTGCCCGCGACTAGACGCCATTGGAACAACAACGATGACGTGACATTTCGTTGCTAGATTGTACAAAAGTTAACCCGGAAAGCGAAACTACGCACTGCGCTGTTCTTGTGCTGCAGACGACAGAACAGAAGAATGGATGTGGGCTATGATGTAAGAGTCTTCCCTGCAAAACAATTGTTGCACCCCTGTCTTCGAGTTCTATTTATTGTCAAGTCAAGGCACATCCAACTTGTCCGACCTTTAATAAAAAAACTTGTGGTTAACTTAAGACAGCACTACCTTGTTGTCAGAAGTTGAAAATGCAGGAAGTTTTGCAAGGAATATGTATTGGCGGGTGGAAAGGGTATTAGATCTAGGCTATAGGCCTATATGGCAGACTGGGAGGGGTGAGAGTGATCTCATGGCCTGTATAAAAAGGAAATTCTGTGAAGGTGATAGCCAAAAGTTGCGATTTTGTTGTATAAAAGCGTAAATATTTTCGATAATATTTCTGCCTGGGTTAAATGTAAAGCAAGATAGATATGTGACTGACCCCGAAAACAGGTTTGTCAAACTGACGTTAATTCAAGAGATTCTAAATGAAGTATGAAATTTAATGTCCATTGCGGCGCACGTGTTAAACGCCATATGGGCTGTCTGATAGCAGATCAATTGGTGGAGAGACAATATTCTCTTCTGTAATAATTATCTGGGTAATTAAAGACCAGTTAAATTGTAATCGTTGGAAACCAGTGCATTACATATGTTCTGGACACACACCCATATTACGCATCTATCCTGTCTCCGAAATGTCAAAAGATACCAAAATGCGAGTCTTTCAAAGGAACTTTAAAGCGAGCGTTAAATTAAGATAGATCTAAGCGGCCAAGTTCAAGAGAAACGATTAACTGAGAACAAATGTTCTGGCTATCTAAGTAAAAATCGGGCGATTTCTCGAAAAATTCATTCCAGCCAATTCATGTCGGAAGGTGTGTAAGGCTGTGGGCCGTAGCGAGGCAGTTGGCCTGAGGGCACTCAGAGAAGATCCGAATTTAGCCTTGGCCGTCGAGGGTCATAGGCACCGAGATTGAAAGTCCGCGTATTGTCGTAACCCTGCGAGGGTTGTTAGGAACCGATTGTAGTTTGTTAACGGTTGCGAACCGTAGTGGCATAGTAGCCAAAGAAGTAAAGCTGTAACGTTGAGGTCTAGAAACCGTGTTAAGAGCTTGAGTAAGCGCTGGAATAGCTCCCGAGATAAGATAGTTTTAGGCGGTGCGAGAATTGGTGATGTTGAGAACACTTTGCAGAATATTATTATGTAAGCTTTGTTAAGTATATATCTGAAGGCGAAGAATAACTTAACCCCGTGAGAGCCAGGCAAGGCGCAAAGTGATCGTGAACTGTGGTAGACGCCGATTGAATTGTGATTGAACTGTGAGAACACTGATAGAGTCACACAAGCAGAGCATTATATGAGTTAAGTTAACCCTGCGAGGAGGAAGCAACGAGAAGTGAACAGACACTTTGTATTTGTCATAAACCGTGAGAGGATGAAGATAATGTGAGGATGATCCAAGGGACACAGCTTGCTGTGGGAGACGCCGAGGGCCCTAAAGAATAAACTTTTATTCGCGTAATTAGTGTATTTCTATGGATAATTTTGTGAGTAATTTGTTTCATATTATTTTTCTGCGTACATGTAAATAAATAATCTTTCAGAGAATTATCGTTGATCGCCCTTTGGCGTTGTAAGCCAAAGACACCTTCAGGAATCCCAAGAGTCCCAAGCGGATAGGGCATTGATAAGGTGGCAAGGTTTACGTTCGAACCGGGGTTCAGACGACAGTCACTAGCTGTCGGCTGAGCACTGATAAGAACATAAATTTTCCTCCATCACTTAACCCCCGTAATCATGCGACACTTGCGAGGCGTACACAGGATGTTCTAAAAGGTAACATGTTTTTATACTGTACCAATGACCCAGACTTAGCTGGTGCTAACTCTAACAAAACCAGGGCCAAACACAAATTTTGCCCCCCAATCCCCAAAATTTGCATCCAAAACAAAAAGAAATCATGTCCTAAAGGACCTCCATACTACGCCTCTACTGCGCATGCGCAGTGACGCAGACGTCCCGAAATTGGCGCCAATTATCATTCTCTGTTTGGCCCTTCATCAGTCAACATCTCACTGATCTTTGTGCTTGTAAATCTCAGTTTAAAGGATGCCAGACACGTAATTTTTGGAGAAAATGTGATTCTAAGGAGGATAGAAGGAGGAGAGGAAAAAGAAGTGACAAAAAATAATCAGGGCTGTACTTAAAATTTTTTGATGAAATTATGTTAAGTTGCCTATTTTCGAGGCATGGGCCTCTTGTTGTCATTCTTGCTAATTGTTGCACTGCTTATTCAGTGTTTCCTCTCCCCTAGCCTTCTAAAGTCCCCCCTTGCAATTCTCCCATGCTTTTGGCATATTTTTGAGAAATTTCATTTCTAAAATTTCCTGGGAGAGTTGCTTGGTTACAGAATGTTTTCTGTTATTTTCCCCATAGTTACGTTTTCACCCATGGGTGTATAACGTTTGTGTTCTGCATCTTCCATCTGATGTTCTACAGATTCTCCCCTGGGAGTCTCTGTTTTGCATCAGATAGAGTGTAATTGATGACTGATTCCGGGCCAGTTTTTTCAGTGCCTGGAGTCATGTTTTCTGGTGTTTTTACACTGTTTGTTTTCATTGGCAACAGCCTTTTTTGAGGGGGGGGGGGGGGGGGCTGTTTGCCTTTGTTGTAGTTTATCTCACTATAAGATACATTTATATTATCCGAAAGTGTCTCATTAATTATTTAATATAAATTTAAAATTTTTGACCACACTTTGCCATCGGATCCATCGGGGCTCAACGTTACTTTTCAGCAACTTGGGCTTCGCTGAAAAAATATTTTTTCAAAATTATTTTGTTTTGCAATTGTTTTTTCATTTATTAATGGATCATGTTATTATGTATCTTTGTGTCAGGGGTTTTTGCGAGTAACTAGGACTTATTGTTGTTCTTTCACAATGAAGGGACATTGTTCAAATTGTAATAGGAAGAAATCTTCCTCTGACTTTCATGATCATTGTATTAATTGTAGTCAGTGTTCTCGCATCAATCCCTGTCCTATATGTGAACATTGGGATGAGAAACATTGGAAACGTGTGTCACGATATGTTGTTTCTGGAGAAAGAGCGATTCCGGCTCTTTCTCCGCAAGGTCACTCTACTCTCTCAGTTTCTATTTCAGAGGAACCAGAACAGGGTGATGTTTCCATGTTATCTTCTTCAAGTGTGCGTCCGTCGTCACAAATGAATTCAGAGCTAGCGGCAAAAGTGCTCATGGAGATTAGACAAATGTCGTCCGCTAGCTCGCCCGGTGTAGCGTCCATTCACCGAATGGTTCGGCAGCCGGGTTCGTCCGATGCGGTCCAAGAGGAAATTTTGGGTGATGCGAGCACTATAAACATAATAGATGCACACCCAGTGACGGCGGATAGTAAGCGAGAACGGAGGAAGCCTTTGAGTCCGGTTCCTAGCTCGTCCAGGTCCAGCCGGGCCGCGAGCGAGAGAGGCCCCTCTCTCGTACAACAACATCTGGGACCAGATGTTGTGGTACAAAATGTGTCTTTAGCGGAGCATACGTCCGTCGCTCGGGACGCTCCGTTGTATAAGCAGTCCGCAGAGACTGTTAAGGCTTCCTCTTCTCGTCAGCGCACACGACCGCACCTTGGCTGCGTGACCGCCGATATATTACCAGCTTCGCCGATGAAGGATTCTTCGGCGACCAGATCACACCATCCGGCAGCCAGGGATTCGAGACCGATGGACTCTGGACGTTCGCATAGGAAAAGTATGCGGGAGCCATCTGATGCGGAGCTGCCCTCGGCGAAGCAGCGAAAGACTGCGCCTCCGCAGGTCTCGACGCCGGACATTCTTGTGCAGATAGCACAGCTTATCGCAGCATCCCAGCAGCCGACAGAAACGGTGTCGGATCAAGAATTATCCGACGGCGCTGGGTCGGTACGCTCCGCCGAAGCATCGGGGGCGGACGACCGGGAACATCATGAGGTCCGACCGGATGGTGAAAGGGATACGGATGACTTGGAGCTATCCCTTTCGGAACAACATAAAGCTGCCGTGGACTTCATCCGGCACTTTCTCCCTCAAGTTGTTCCGTCGGGCCAGACTGCTGCGCTTCCGGACAAGAGAATTATAGCGTCATTGGACTCTGAATTTTTTGAGCGGTTCAGGGACATCGCTCCCGAGTTTCCGTCGCAGTCCAATAATGTTGCAAGAACATTTGAATTATTGAACGACGCTATATTTAAACTTGCTTCCAGGACGGGGAAAGCAGGTTTCTTGTCCGCTAATACTCTCAACCTGCCTTTCATTAATGCAAGGAATAAATTCGATACGGCAGGACAGGGTATACCGAGAGTTCCTCTGCGTATGGACGACGAGGCGGAAGACTTAGAGCTATCATTACCGTCGTCAGCTTCTATTCCAACCGCGGTGTTGGAAACAGCTATTGCGTCTAACAGAGCCAATTTAGATGCCTTATCTTACGCAGATCACCTTACTAAGGCGTTATCACTGCGCCTTCAGGGGAAAGAGTTTCAGGATATACAATCCTCTTTAAGACTTCTTTCAAGGGCAGTAGCTTATTCCACGTGTAACTCCGCCCTTTCAGTGGCAAATCTGGAGTTGGTTAGACGTGACGCAGCCCTAGCTACATCCACACTAGTGGATTCTAAGGTGAAGAACTCTCTTAGAGTCGCTTCGGTCTCAGGAGAACTTCTCTTTGACGGCAAGCTTTCCGCTATTTATGATAAAATTAAAAAGAAAGCTAATGATTCTCTGTTGTTCAGATCTGCTCCTAAGAAGTCGGATACAGCAGACACGAATAAGACAGGCACTTCTGGGTCTAATGCGCCCAAGAGAGGTTCCTATAGAGGTTCCGGTGCGTCCTCTTGGTCTTATTCGAGAGACCGTCAGGATAGCGACTCTCGTTCGGGACGTCCTTCAGGCCGGGACAATCGGTCGCACGCCCCGAGGTCGACGAGGCGAGGTGCGGGTCGTGGAAGACGTGGTTTCTCCTACCGCAGGCCTCGCAGGTCCAGGAGGTGATGGCTTAAACCTCTATCGCGTTCCGGTTGGCGGAAGGTTGTCGAGCTTTTCACAAGAGTGGGCGTCGATTACGGACGACCCTTGGGTGAGAGGAGTGACTTCGGAAGGTCTAAAGATATCCTTCAAACGAAAGCCTCCATTAACTCGAAGTCCAAAGTGGACTCATCTTCCGTCAAATCCACAGAAAAGAGACGCTCTGTTATCAGAGGTGCAGTCTCTTTTAATGAAGAACGCGGTAGAGGTCGTAGAAAACCAGGAATCTCCGGGATTCTACAGCCATCTGTTTCTGGTTCCGAAACCAGACGGCTCGTTCCGTCCAGTCATAGATTTGAGCTGGATAAACAAGCTGATCGTCGCTCCGAAGTTTTATATGGAGACGATTCGATCGGTCAGAGCGAGTATTCGGGTGAACGATTATGCAACGAGCATAGATCTCAAAGATGCGTACTTTCACGTCATGGTACATCCGACATTCCGAAAGTATCTACGCTTCGCAGTCCTAGGAGTGGTGTATCAATTCCGGGCGATGTGCTTCGGATTGAATCTAGCACCCTGGGCTTTCACTCGGGTAATGAACTCGGTAATGATCTACTTCCGAGCTCATTCGTCTGCGGTAACGTCGGCCTACCTGGACGACATTCTTCAGAGGTACGGCAACGAGTTAACGCTTCAGAACGATGTTCAGAATCTTCTTCTATTGCTCCGACGTCTCGGTTTTATAGTAAACGAGGAGAAGTCGGATCTGGTGCCGTCCAAGTCATTCACTCATCTGGGAATGAGCTTCGAGACGCACAACAATCTCGTTCGTCTGCCGTTAACCAGAGCGAAATTAGTCAGTTGTTACGCTCGCTATTGTCTGCACGCAGACAAAGTCACGGCGAGAGAATTTATGAGACTGATAGGTCTATGCGGAGCCGCCGCGGATCTCATTCCGATGGGGCGGTTACGCACACGTCCTCTTCAAATTTTCCTGACTCAGAATTGGAGTGTGAAAATTCATTCGCTCGATGTAGACGTTCTCTTGTCAGATCAAGTGAAACAAGAGATACAGACTTAGGCAAACATTCAGTGGTTAACTCAAGGAGTTCCGCTGCAGTTGCCGGATCCGAGTTTTACCGTTATGACGGATGCCAGTCAAACAGGTTGGGGTGCATCATTAATCCCAACGGATTCGAGATGCCAGGGTCTTTGGGATCCGCAATTCCTGTGCAAGCACATAAACATCAAGGAAATGATGTCAATTTGGCTTGCGTTACGTCACTGGATGGACATTATTCACGATGCTCATGTCCAAATCCTATCCGACAATACGACAGTAGTGGCGTATATACGGAATCAGGGAGGCACTCATTCAGTTCCGTTGTTCAATCTAACGGAAAGAATCCTTCTGTTTGCGTTAGAACATCACGTTCTTCTTTCGGTCCGTCACATACCGGGTCGTCTGAATGTGCTAGCAGACTCACTTTCACGAAAGGGTCGCTTGTTGCCGTCGGAGTGGACTCTCAACAAACAAGTATTCAATCAGATTTGCTACCAATGGGAACGGCCAATGATAGACTTATTTGCGACACATCTCAACAATCAGTTGCAGACGTATGTGTCTCCGTGTCCGGATCCAAGAGCTTTTGCAGTAGACGCTCTGTCGATCCCTTGGGACGGAATGATAGGATATGCGTATCCTCCAGCGCCGTTAATTCAACAAGTATTGCTAAAGATAAAACAATCTCAATGCAAGATTCTGTTGGTAGCATCTCTGTCGCCACAGAGACCGTGGATAAATCTACTCAGGTGTCTGTTGTGGGACCTACCGCGGAAGCTTCCTCCACGGGAGGATCTTCTTTCGCAGGGGAAATCGCGCCAACTCCATCACAACCCGCAAGGTCTCAACCTTCACGTTTTTCCGTTGTGCGGTCCTTCTTGCATGGCAAGCACTTTACAGGACGAGCAGTGGACGCGATTTCTAACTGTAGGAGGACCTCCTCTTCGCTAAACTATGCGGCTAAGTGGAAGGTTTTTCGTCGTTGGTGTAGGGATCATTCTGTAGATATATTCGATCCCTCTATACCAGACATTGCAAACTTTCTAGTATACTTGTTTGACGAAATCAAACTGCAGCCTGTTACTATAAAGGGTTATAGATCTATGTTATCTGATACCTATGCACATCATGATAGTTTACAAATTGGATCTAATGTCTCTTTATCGAAGTTGGTTAGAAACTTTTCGATAAATAGACCCAGAACTCTTAGATTAATTCCTAAGTGGAATTTAGCTTGGGTTCTCCTTAAATTGAAGGAAAAGCCATTTGAACCTCTTGGGACAGTAGATTTCAAATTCTTATCTTATAAGACAGCTTTTCTCTTAGCTTTCTCTTCTGCCAGAAGAGTCAGTGAGCTTCATGCACTATCGGTGGATGATTCTCATTATCGTAGTGTTGGGAACACTATCACCTTCACTACTAATGTGGGTTTTTTAGCTAAGAATCAGGCTCCTAATAAATATCCGGAACCTATTGTTATTAAGGCTCTTCCGTCTTCAGACGGGCGTAGGCCTTTACTCTGTCCTGTTAGAGCACTACGTATCTATAAACAGAGATCTCAGTTTATCAGAAAGGGACGGAAACGTTTCTTTCTGTCTTTGATGCCTAATAGAAAGGACATTTCAGTCCATTCTATTGCTAGATGGGTTCAGTTAACTATCCGTACTGCTTATGAAAATTTATCTTCATCTCAGCAGTCTGTGCTTAAGATTTCTGCTCATGAAGTAAGAGCTCTTTCCACTTCCTGGGCTTATGCTAATAGTGTTGCTATTACAGATTTAATGAAGGCTGCTTATTGGTCTCGGCCATCCACATTTACGAATTTTTATCTCAGAAATATTGAGTCCATTTCTGGAGACCTGCATTGTTTAGGTCCGTTATCTGTTGTTCAGAATGTCGTCCACTAAACAGTTGCAACTATAGTTATGCAGGCTTTCTGTTCCGGCAGTGACTCCGTCCGGCTGCCCTCTTCGCTCTGGGCTATTTGACCCAGGGCAAGGGGAAGGGGGGGGGGGCGGGTGTTCCCTTAGGTCACCTGCTTTATAGTGAAAAGCAAGGGAATGCCTCCTCCAAGTCAGTATTTCTGAGTCGCTTCCGGGATGGTTTTAAAGTGTAATATTAATGTTTAATTTCATTCATGTCTTATTTTTAAAGTGTAGCTCGGTGTGAAGCATTTGTATATGTCAAGTGTCAAACGGGCTTTAATATACAATACTCGGACACTTTTAAATGACTATAAAGAGTCTCAATTCTCTGGACTACTTTATTTATTGGCTTGCTTTAAAAATAATTAGTATAAGGGTTATACTGGATGTTAATAGAGAACATGAATGTTATTGTGCTCAATTATTAAGGGTAGTGTATCTTTCTAATTTAATATTAAATAAGAAAGATACATGTAAAGCCTAATACTCCTTTTCTCCTTAAGGGGTTACCTCTTTACTATATAGTTGAGCTTATTGGATTTTCCTCTATGTCCTAGGCCCTCCAGCCTGTTTACTATTCAGCTAAGTCTGGGTCATTGGTACAGTATAAAAATGTTAAAAAATTTATAGTAATTTATATATTTTTTATACTTACCAATGACCCAGACGGGGATGGCCCTCCCTGGAGTTGGGAACTCTTGCCTCCCCGCTGAGTACATAGCGCTGACCAGGCACTGCCAGTAAGAATGATAATTGGCGCCAATTTCGGGACGTCTGCGTCACTGCGCATGCGCAGCAGAGGCGTAGTATGGAGGTCCTTTAGGACATGATTTCTTTTTGTTTTGGATGCAAATTTTGGGGATTGGGGGGCAAAATTTGTGTTTGGCCCTGGTTTTGTTAGAGTTAGCACCAGCTAAGTCTGGGTCATTGGTAAGTATAAAAAATATATAAATTACTATAAATTTTTTAACTTTTTAAAGGTAAAGATCAACGATCCACTCAAAGATAATTTATTTCATGGAGCATGCTTTTTGAAGTTTACATATGAGTTTTTTGCAAATTGGTATCAACATTCTCTGGGGAAATAGTGGAGAGCCGTAAAGGGTTAAAGTTTTGTAATTTTTAAATTTAAGTGGGTTCAGAGGTAGATGACGCGGTAGCTAAATAATTTCCGCCGTAGAAGGGTTAAGCGCGACGATAGGCGCGAGGAAATTGTTATTTACCGTAACTGCGTAGATTTAAAGTATTTAAAAGTGAAATAATGGAGGCTCCCATGACTTTGGACAAGTTAATTTCGGCGGGGGAACGCCTGGGTTTTTCTGGGAGAGAGCTGCAAAAGTTTGTAAGGGACGAACAAAAACGAGTAGCGAAAGAGTCAGCTTCTGAAAGAGAGCGAGAGAATGAGGGCGCGGAACGCGAGAGGGCAAGGGCCCGGGAAGAAGCCGCGGCCGAATTAGAGCGTCAGGTTACTTTAAAGCGCGAGGAGGCTGCCTTACGGGCAGCCGAACGTGAGAAAGAGTTTGAGAGGGCCGAGAGAGAAGAAGCACAAAGAGCTGCAGAGCGAGAGAAAGAAATTCAGGTTGAGAGAGAAAGAGCTGACAGAGAGGCTGCATTCGAGCGGGAAAGGACCGAAAGAGAACACGAGATATATATATATATATATATATATATATATATATATATATATATATATATATATATATATATATATATATATAGAGAGAGAGAGAGAGAGAGAGAGCTCGAATTGACAAGAGCTAGGGCCTAAGTTCTCGAAACCAACGGGAGGCAAGGGGAAACGAACGGGGGTGGTCATAGTAGGACCCCTTTCCCCAAACTCCCTAAGTTATCAGAGGGTTCTGATGATATCTATGCATACCTTCAAAGGTTTGAGAGGTTTGCATCGTGTCATCAGTGGCCTGAGGATTCACGGGGAGTAAACTTAAGCCCGTTGTCAACGGGGAAATCCTTGCAAGTATATGCAAGTATGCCTCCTGATTTGGCAAATGATTATGGTGAGCTAAAGAGAGCCATTTTAAAGAGATACCAGCTCACCAAAGATGGATTCCGGGCTAAGTTCAGGGAATGTAAGCCCGAGAGAGGGGAAAGTGTATTCCAATTTGTGGCGCGGTCTACTTGGTATTTTGACCGCTGCGTTGAGATGTCGGAAATCGACGAAGATTTTCCGTCCCTCAAAGATCTGCTCATCCGAGAGCAGTTTATTTCAACTTGCGCCCCAGAGTTGGCCCTCTTTGTTAAGGAGAGAGGGCCAAACAGTGTTGATGAAATGCCCAAGGTAGCCGAACAGTACTTGGAAGCCCACAGGGGTAGTATAACCCAGTCCCGGCCAGGATGATTTGGGGGGGGGGGGGGGGCACGTTGCAAAGGCACCGGTTAGGATTACCCCCCCCCCCCGAGCCGGCTGGTATACTGGACCACAGAGCCCTAAAGAGTTGTCTTGATTTGTTTTGAGGCGGAAGGGGCACCTAGCGAGGGACTGTTGGAAGAAATCTCCCCCCACAAAGCCGAATGGCGGACCCCATCGGAAGGAAAGGAGAGATCCTTCACCAAAGAACTGGAGAAACGGAAGTAGCGGCGGTCCGACCTGGGACAAAAGGCAGACAGCCGCGTTCTGCCAGACGGTTGGGCCAGAAAGTAGCCCACTCCGGGATGCTATTGAAAAGGGGGAGCTCGTGTTAGAGGGTGGAAAGGTTTTCCCTATAATTAGTGGAACGTGCGAGGAAGTCACAACCTCAGAAGATGGAGGGAAGATGCCCGTGTACCCGGGGTTTGTGGGTAAACATGAAGTGCAGATGCTTCGCGACACGGGATGCAGTAGCGTAGCAGTGCGTAGGCAACTAGTCAAGGGCGACCAGCTATTGGGACGCGACCACATGTGCATGCTGATCGATGGCACAATCAGGAAATTCCCCCTTGCGAGTGTTAAGGTAGATACTCCTTTTTATAGTGGCCAAGTAGAGGCTATGTGTATGGATAAACCTATGTGCGATTTGGTCATAGGTAATATATCGGGGGTGAGACCAAACCCAGACCAGTCGTGGCTTGAAGAAAACCTACCGCGGGCTGAGGCCAAAACAGGTGACCCAGAAGTAATGGGAAGACCCGAGGGGATAGATGTGGGTCCGGATCAGAACCGGACACAGGAACCGAGCCCTACCCGTGAAAGCTCGGTGGGGGGGGGGGGGGGGGGGGTCGACAAGGGCGCAAAAAGGCGATCACTCCTGCACCGCCCAGTTGCTGTTGGACACAAGCTAGGGAAGATGTGCCTAGGAGATTTCGGGCAGATGTCACCCAAGATACTCCGAGAGGTGAGCCCGATAAGGTAGCAGCTGTAGTGACACGGTCACAGGCTGCCAAGGAGAGGCGCCCAATTAAGCCACTGAACGTACCAGTGGAAGTGATCGAAGAAGTTCACGTGGAGAAAATAAAAGAGGTCCAAGGGGCCGACGTCTCATTGAAGAGATACTGGGAACTGGCCGGCAAAAGTGATCAGGTGATCACCAGGGGCAAGGACCGATACAAGACGAGGGTGGAGAAAGGAGTTCTCTATAGAGTGTATGAGCAGCGACGAGGAAAGTCGCGGACAGAATTATGGTTCCAGAGAAGTTTCGGAAGCAGGTCATGACCCTGGCCTATGAGTCTTTGGTTGGGGGCCACTTGGGGTCGAGGAAGATCCTCGACAGGATTACGGCCTGTTTCCACTGGCCCGGCATTAACGGTGATGTCACCAGGTTTTTCTCAGTCGTGCGACATCTGTCAAAAGACAGTGTCAAGGGGCAGTGTCACCAAGGTACTATTAGGGGAGATGCCTCTAATGAATGAGCCATTCGAGAGAATCGGGGTGGATCTCATCGGACCTATTACACCCGTGTCGAATAAAGGAAACCGATACATCCTCACTGTGGTGGATTATGCCACCAGGTATCCAATGGCGGTAGCCCTACCCAAAACCGAGACGGAGCGTGTAGCCGAGGCCCTGCTAGAGGTGTTCTCGAGAATAGATTTTCCGAAGGAAATCCTAAGCGACCAGGGGTCGCATTTCACATCTGGGCTGTTAGAGGAAGTATGTCCGCTGGTGGCGGTTAAACACTTATTCACCGCCCCATATAACCCGAAGTGTAACGGTCTGTGTGAGCGGGTCAATTGCATTTTAAAGGGAATGCTGAGGAAAATGTGCCAAGAAAGGCCAAAGGATTGGGACCGCTACATGTAATTGCTTGCAAAATTGGGACTGAATCTTTTACCCATAGGACAGCCCATTATTTATAAACAATATTCTCCATTGAATTGAAAGTCATCATTACCTTTTAAGCTCAGCTCTAAAAGATTCAAAATTTGTTCATCCGGGCGTTTTGCATCCGGATATTTTTCAAATGCATTTTCAACTGATTTAACACCTTTATCAATATCAATGTTGGTATACATACTGTCGATATCCAAAGTAGCCAGAACTGCATTTTTTGATATTTTCAATTTCGAAATTTTTGACAGGAAATCTGTGTATTTTTTAGACAGCTGGGATGTCTATTTGCTACAGGTTTCAGATGATAATCAATTAATTCCGAGATCGCATGAGATTCCGAAATAATCTGATACAATTGGCCTCCCGGGTGGAGTTAAGTCATTCGTCCATGAAGAACAATCCTTGTGGATCTTTGGTAGGATATAAAATTGTCTTGTTTGAGCACTGAGCTTCGCTGTTAAATATTTCAATTGTTTTTAAGTAATGAGACCTTCGTCGAGGAGAAATTTTAAGATCTTATTGAATTTTTCGATATTACTAGGCCAAATAAGTGAATCTATTTTCTTAAAATGTTTAGTATTGCTGAGTTGTCTCATGGCTTCCTTTGTATAATTATCCCGAGATAGAACAACTACCGACCCACCTTTGTCGGCTGGTGTAATAACTAATTTCTTATTTTTTCGAAGTTTCGTGAGTGCTCTCCGTTCACCAGCTGTTAAATTGTCTTTATCGGAGAGTATGTTCATGCTGAACACCTTTTGGATGATTCGTTTGCTAGCCTCAATAATTTCGGGATCTACTTCACTATCTGATGGTGACCAACCAGATGATTCTGTAAAAGGAAGTTTTCGACCGCTGGACTTTCTAAAGTGGTCTGCTAATTTCATTTGCCTAAGAAAATTACAGTTGTATGATGGTAAATTTGTTTGGTCACCAGTTTTAGGCTTTGGTGCTGGTACAAAAGTTAAACCGCGATATAAAAGAGATTTCTCTTGGGTTGTTAGGTCATTGGTGCCAGACAGGTTAACCACATTAGTTCCTAATCCCACATCTGTTAGGCGGCTGTTACCTTTGCCTTTACTTAGTTTAAATTTAGGTGGTTCAACCAGTGATCGTACATAATATTTGCGGTTCTCGTGGTCCAATGGATTAAATCCTGAGCAACCTCAAACTTCGCGTCATCAATTTTTGGTATAACGTTAACGTCCTTCACTTTCCGAATGGTTTCGTTGATGATGCTCAGGGTTCTCCTCTCAGCCTGAGGGAGTTTTTGTGAAAAGTTTAGTTCAGCGAAATAAATTTTTGCTAATCTAAACTTGACCCTGATATGGCTAAGCATATTCCGCAACTGCTTAACTACGAGATCAGAATTATCGTTTCGAGAATTCACGCCAATATTTAATAACATTTTTGGGGGACTGGACTGGCCCCTGTACCCTTTAAACATAGAGCGCAGATGATTGAATTTGGCGCCGGGGTAACACTCCACCTGGATGTCCGGATGGGGATTTCGATCAATGCGTCCTAAATTTGAACTTCCAATCATAAGGATGTTTTTACAAACATCGGAAAGGCGCCAATTCCTTTTGTCAAAATTAACTCCGCTTTTATGCCGAAACTGGGAGAATTTAGAATCGAATGAGCGGCCCGAGTTGCGGCTCGGTGATTTGACTTTCTCTGTTTGTTTGTTTGTTTATTTGTTTGTTTAGGGGTTCTGGACCCTAAAATCACAATGACCCCCCCCCCCCCCCACAACAACAAAAAAATGAACTCTGCGATCAGCTAATTAACTTACCTACTACGCTTGGTGAAAACTGACATTCTTTCGAGCCTCAAAATGTCCCCTTATAGCGCCAGTTGGGTGCTTAATTTTCAAACATCTCTCTTGAAAAATGCCACAACCCCGGCCATATTAACGTGAGAGGGACACAACTTTCATACCTTTCACCAAATGAAGATTTCGAGCACAGTGGTATGACTGTGTCATAAAAATGCTTGCACCCCTCCCCCCCCCCCACACACACACACACCCGCTCCCCCCCCCCTAAAATGAGAAGAATTTTTTTTAAAAAAACAAAAACAAAAAAACAAAAACAAAAAAAAAACAAATAACAAAGAAAATAGTGCAACGCGAGGCATCGCATATGCCATTCCTCCTATGTCAACATGGCTAATATAAAATTTATTCAATATTCAGCTGCCATTCAACACAAAAATTATTGCCATGGACAAAAAACAATGCACAAACTTCTCACGGACAGTTTGTCTTAGTCTAAAAAGGGACATAACTGTGGTAAGTATGCATGGTCGAAACACGCAGTGTACGGATATCCTTTCCCCTAGAATGGTCTATTACCACACAAAAGAACATCAAAATCCAACATCCGATGCTGGAGTTATAATGCAAAATGTTCGTCGGGAAAGTTTTATAAGTGTAACAAGGATCGTAACACCTTTACACGCTGCTTTATCTGCTCAGATTCTGTTTGGCCGGGGTACACCTATCTAATGTACCAAACAAGCTGCTGGTATCTTAAATATGGACAGCTATCTGTTGACATTTCATTTGACAAGACCACGGTCGACATTCCTCCTTGACACACATGAAACATTTATAAGAGCCTACCTTGTACTTGATCCCGCCGGAACACAAAATTGGGGTACACTGCTTATTTACTATGGCAAAGAAGTTGCGTACTAAATTCACCTTTCCATTTTTATTCCAACCCTGTTTTTGGCTCACCAACGTTAGTTGTGTGAGCCTATGGCATCGCCCTCATGTTGGCGTCGGCGTCAGCGTCGGCGTCCGCTCTCAAATATTTTGAACTTTTGTGTACAGGTTTTGATTTTGTGGCTTTTAAAAATTTTTTTTAGTTTCTGCATATTGCTATAGTGGTTCACTATAACATTTAACTCTTTTCCAGGGTATTTTGTCGTAATTTTAACCCTTTGAATCAAATTTTCGACTTATTTTGATGTTTGCGTGCAGGTTTTGATGGTTTTTTTTTCCTTTCTTTCAAGTGGAGATTTTTGCAGCATATGTCCATGCTTTCTATTGTATGTAAACATGCATCTTTAGGGCTATGTTTGTATTATTTAACCCTTTTCCTGCTGAATTACTTCAATTTTGGACTTTTATGTACAGCTTTTGGACTTAGGCTTACAGCTTCTTACTTTTATGTACAGGTTGTGATAAAAAAAATAATTTCAAGTGAGGTTGACCTCACTGCATATTGCAGTGGTGGTTATTATAACATTGATATCTTTCCAGTGCATTTTAAACAATTTTTTAACCCCGTGAATAGATTTTTAGACTTATTTTGACGTTTGCGTGCAGGTTTTCATGTTTTTCTTTTTCCTTTCTTCCAAGTGGAGAGTTTCTGCATATTGCTATGGTTTTTCACTATAACATCTAACTCTTTTCCAGGGTATTTTGTTTTAATTTTAACCATTTGAATCAAATTTTAGACTTATTTTGATGTTTGCGTGCAGGTTTTGATGTTTTTTTTTACCTTGCAGCATATGTCCATGCTTTCTATTGTATGTATACATGCATTTTAGGGCTATGTCTGTATTATTTTTACCCTTTTCCTGCTGAATTACTTCAATTTTGGACTTTTATGTACAGCTTTTGGACTTAGGCTTACAGCTTCTTACTTTTATGTACAGGTTGTGATAAAAAAAAAAACAATTTCAAGTGAGGTTGACCTCACTGCATATTGCAGTGGTGATTATTATAACATTGATATCTTTCCAGTGCATTTTTAAAAAATTTTTAACCCTTTGAATAGATTTTTAGACTTATTTTGACGTTTGCGTGCAGGTTTTCATGGGGTTTTTTTTTCCTTTCTTCCAAGTGTAGATTTACCTTGTAGCATATGTCCATGCTTTCTATTGTATGTAAACATGCATCTTAGGGCTACGTTGTATTCTTTAACCCTTTTCCTGCTTAATTACTTCAATTTTGGACTTCTTTTGTTTACAGGTTTGGATTTTTGTGCTTTTAAAAAACAAATTTTCTTCTTTGCATATTGCTGTGGGGGTTCACAATAACATTTAACTCTTTTCCAGGGTATTTCGTCTTAATTTTAACCCTTTGAATCAAATTTTGGACTTATTTTGACGTTTGTGTGCAGGTTTTGATGTTTTTTTTTACTTTTATGTGCAGGTTTTGAGGTTTGTCTTTCTTCTCTTCCAAGTGGCGACTTACCTTGTAGCATATTGCCATGGTTCCTATTTTATGTTAGGATGCTTCTTGGGGCTATTATTATATTATTTAACCCTTTAGCTGCTTATTTACTTTAATTTTGGACTTTTCTGTGCAGGTTTTGTACTTTTGTGTGCAGGTTTTAAGTGGAGTTTTACCTCACTGGCATATTGCCATGGTGGTTACTGTAACTTTTTCAGGGTATTTTTCTAAATTTTAACCCTTTGAAACAAATGTGATACTTTTATGTGCAGGGTTTGAGGTTTGTCTTTCTTTTCTTCCAAGTGGATATTTTTCAAGTAGACTTTCACCTTACTGGCATATTGCCATTGTGGTTACTGTGACAGGGTATTTTTCTCAATTTTAACCCCTTGAAACAAATGTGATACTTTTTTTTACTTTTATGTGCAGGTTTTGAGGTTTGTCTTTCTTTTCTTCCAAGTGGTGACTTACCTTGTAGCATATTGCCATGGTTCCTATTTTATGTTAGGTTGCTTCTTGGGCTATTTTTATATTATTTAACCCTTTAGCTGCTTATTTACTTTAATTTTGGACTTTTCTGTGCAGGTTTTGTACTTTTGTGTGCAGGTTTTGATATTTTTTTTAAGTGGAGTTTTATGTCACTGGCATATTGCCTCGCTGGTTATTGTAATATTTTCAGGGTATTTTTCTAAATTTTAACCCTTTGAAACAAATGTGATACTTTTTTTACCTTTATGTGCAGGTTTTGAGGTTTGTCTTTCTTTTTTTCAAAGTGGAGACTTACCTTGTAGCATATTGCCATGGTTCCTATTTTATGTTAGCATGCTTCTTATGGGTTATTATATTATTTAACCCTTTTTTGGACTTTTGTGTGCAAGTTTTGAACTTTTTTTTTTACTCCAACCACCACTTTATATTGGCCACCTGTTGGTGAGCCACGGGGTACTGATACCCCCTGTAGTTCATCTTTCGTCATCACTTGTGCGGCGCATTAGGGCACGCATATTAGTTCAAATGCGGAATCTCGCTAAAGTAGAAGCGGTACACACGTTCAGCCCGAGTTCTTTACCCCCCCCCCCCCCCTTCTCCTTAACACACATGAAACATTTTTAAGAAGCCTACCTTGTACATCACATGCAACTATCCAACGAGAACATAAACTCGATTACAGTGCTTATTTTCTATGTTAAAGAAGGTGTGCACTTATTTCATCAGTCATTCTTATGCTAACTTTGTTTTTCATCTTTCTTTATCACTTTTGTGGCGCTTTAGGACTTGTAAAATTCTTTCAGATGCGGAATCTCGCTAAAGCAGTAAGTGATACATACTTTTAAACGTAGTTGTCCCCCCCCCCCCCTCCCTTCTCCATCAGAGCAAGGAAGGGGATGCAATAAGAAGCCCCGTCCCTCTAATAGTCCGTCTGTTCGGAAACATGATTATTCGATATCCTGAACAATAGTTATCAGAATACGGCCTCGAATTGTTTTTGTAGTCTACATAAACAGTGTCTTGGTCCGTTTCAATTACCTTACGAAATTACAGAATTAATGCCCTTTGTTTTTCAGTCTGCCAAATCTTCACGAAAAGTAGACTCGGATCTAACAAAACTTGAAATAATCGTTTATCCCAACATTGGCTCCTGCAAAAATTCGAATCTTAATTCGAAATGCGATCGAAAGTAAATATTCGATTCGACTCGATTGGAAATTTGAATATTTCCGAATAGTCTTCGGCCATAACCGCGAATGTTTACGGACTGTAATTGATCACATATTGAGTATTGTTCTGAGTGCACTGTTAAAAATAGCGGTAAAGGTATGCCTGTTTAAGGTTCAACGTTACGCTATTATCCGGTGCATGGTACAATAGAAGCGGAATGAGGAAATACACCTTCTCCCAGAAAGGTATTAGTATGCATTATACACCGGTAAATGGTGTAACCGACTCCAGCGTTGTTGCTGTGAAATATCTCGCGCTACTTTTGAGAGCAGACGCTGTTTCAATCACGTGACGAGAAGAATACCACCCTGCAGAAGATTTCGATGTAGTCATTCGAAGATTTCTAAGTATATTTTTTCAAGTCTGGTAGGTATCGCATATAAAAAAACTACTTATATAAGCTTCATTTTTGTGTTGCCATGAATGTTTATCTTATATTACTATTACAATTTGTTTTCTTTTCATGTTCTGTTAGCCTACCTCTCTGTATATGTGACAGTATATTGCCATAATTCATGTATGCCAGCGCCAATGGGACCACAGGTGCCTGACTCTTGTCTTGGTCGGATAATGGTATTTTTGAAATGTTACAGTAATCGCTTCGATAATGTCTTTACATCAGTGACGGCGGAGCCGGGGGCACAGCCCCCCCCCCCCCCCCCCACACACACACAATTTGTTCATCACTTATTATGGGTACCCTATCATGATCACACTTTATTGCGGTTTTGAGTGAAACCCAATAGTGGTGTAATGTTACACCACCAGATGGTGGCATCAGACTTGCCACCACATTATGGTGTTATTTTACTCCTCTATTCTGGTAAGGTTACACTCTCTTTGGGTGTAAAGCCATACATTGGGGTCATAAAGAAGTGTGTTCACACTTGATTGTGGTGTTGAGTGAAACCCGATGGTGGTATCCTGTTACACCACCAGATGGTGACAGCTGAGTTGCCACCACCTTATGGTGTTATTTTACACCTCTTTTTTGGTAAGGTTACACTCGATTTGGATGTAAAGTTATAGTTTGGGGTATATTAAGAAGAATGGTTACACCATGTACAGGTGTTTGAATTATCCCTGGTTGTGGTGTTGAATTACACCAGTGGGTGGTGGCAGCCTGGTTGCCACTACTTTGTGGTGTAAGTTTTACTTCTATTTTAACAGTGTGGAAACGCGACTGAATTGTAGCGGTATGGGTGTTTGGTAGAAGTGCAGTTGCAACTGTACAACAGTTGCATCCACATTGCTGCAAACACTGTTAGTGCTGCAACTGTTCATTTCATCTGGGGTATTTTGACCCGTCACATTTTACAAAAGGTTTTGAACTTTGAGAGGATGTTCGGCTGTTCCAGTTCCGTAAATGGTTGGTTCGACAACGTGATCAGTAGTAGTGTATGTTCCCCTACAGGGAACATTGGCCGGATCTCATTGCCGGATCTCATGTGACGTCATAGTCACGTGACCCAGTGGCACCATGTTGTGTTGTTATGGTAACCCGCGTGAGCGGCCATGTTGTGACGTCATCTTCATAGTGATACGTGGTGTGAGTGCGCATGCGCAGCTCGTGTTGTTAGGGTGACACTTGTTTCCGTCGTCCATTTTGTGTACTGGAGGCCGCCATCTTGGTTTCTATGGTAGCACGTGGTTGCTATGTTACCCAATTTTTCTGCAATAACACGTTGTATGTTCAGAGGGTATGTTCGATTGTAGAAGAGTAAATCTAATTACCACAAACAACCCGACAATCCTTCCAAATCACCAAAAGCCATCCAAAATCACCGAAATTGACTTTATTTGATACGGATTTCCCATTTTATCGGCTTAGCACGTAGCGCTATAGTACCGAGGGGGACCCCTGGGGGTGTGTTTGATTGAACTAGAGTATATCTAATAACCCAAATAGACCCGATCACCCTTACATACCACCAAAATCTCCACCAAACCACCCAAACGAACATGTGAAGCCCCATTTTGGGCATATAAAAATAACACGTTATGCTATAGGTATCTCCTGGGGGTATGTTCTATTGAATAGGAGTACATGGCCTGATTTCCCCAGAATCCCATTTTAATGCCTATTGCATATGTTTCTCTATCACTGACAGTCTATCCAGTCCAAACTATTCCTGGTTCTCTCGTCCAAGTCTTATAATTACCAGTGCTTGATTTCCCATAATGCAGTTATCTCCCTTGTGTATATCAAAAGCATTCCCAAACCCAATAAGCAATCGAACCGTTACTGATAAACCATTGCTCGAATGACTCGAATCCCATCGAGCAAATGAGCTTTAGAGTAATTGCTCGATCGAGTGACCCGGCATATTGCTCGAACGACTCGAATCCCATCTAGCAAATGAGCCAACGAGCAATTGCTCGATCGAGTGACTCCTCGAACGACTCATTTCAGAAAAAAGGGATTCTATAGCCACAGGCGTTTTCGAAAAAGGATTCCACAAATGGGATTCCAAAAAGGGATTCCAAAAGTGGTATTCCGTCTTATGTCGAGTGACTCGCAACTATTGCTCGAATGACTCGAATCCCATCGAGCAAATGAGCTATCGAGCAACTGCTCGATCGAGTGACTCCTCGAACGACTCGACGACTCATTTCAGAAAATGGGATTCCATAGCCACAGGTGTTTTCGAAAAAGGGATTCCACAAATGGGATTCCAAAAAGGGATTCTATAAGTGGGATTCCGTCTTATGTCGAGTGACTCGCAACTACTGCTCCATCACAACCAAGATGGAAGGGAACAGAATAAATTGACCATAACAAATTGAACAAAGTTTTCAGTCCCCTTGCATACCCTCGAGTGTTGACGTAAAAACACGGAATCCAAATTTTACGGACTCGGACTCGTAATCTCAATTACGGAATGCTTTATATGTATACACTGATTGAACATTTTGAAGGCTTGAGGGAAGGTATAGCTAGGATGTAGTGATACAAGTCAATACTAATGGATGGTAGTTTAGTCAATAGTACTGGTACAAGGCCGCAATGGAACAAGACTGTTGTAGAAGCTAATGATAGGACAGATAGACCATAGACCTGTAGTGGCCTTGGAGTTTTGGCGACAAGCTGGAAACGGAATCCGGGTTTCTACAACAGGTATCCTCCAACAATACCAGGCCATAGGTATCCTCAATTCAGTATCCTCAAAAGGTATCCTCAACCTATACGTAGCCATGTCATAGGTATCCTCAAATATTGAAATGAGTCGTTGAGTCGTTCGAGAAGTCACTCGATCGAGCAATTGCTCGTTGGCTCATTTGCTCGATGGGGTTCGAGTCGTTCGAGCAATAGTTGTGAGTCACTCGACATAAGACGGAATCCCACTTATGGAATCCCTTTTTGGAATCCCATTTGTGGAATCCCTTTTTCGAAAACGCCTGTGGCTATGGAATCCCTTTTTCTGAAATGAGTCGTCGGGTCGTTCGAGGAGTCACTCGATCGAGCAATTGCTCGATAGCTCATTTGCTCGATGGGATTCGAGTCATTCGAGCAATAGTTGCGAGTCACTCGACATAAGACGGAATACCACCCACTTTTGGAATCCCTTTTTGGAATCCCATTTGTGGAATCCCTTTTTCGAAAACGCCTGTGGCTATGGAATCCCTTTTTTTCTGAAATGAGTCGTTCGAGGAGTCACTCGATCGAGCAATTGCTCGTTGGCTCATTTGCTCGATGGGATTCGAGTCGTTCGAGCAATATGCCGAGTCTCTCGATCGAGCAATTACTCTAAAGCTCATTTGCTCGATGGGATTCGAGTCATTCGAGCAATGGTTTATCAGTAACGGCTCGATTGCTTATTGGGTTTGGGAATGCTTTTGATATACACAAGGGAGATAACTGCATTATGGGAAATCAAGCACTGGTAATTATAAGACTTGGACGAGAGAGCCATGGATAGTTTGGACTGGATAGACTGTTAGTGACAGAGAAACATATGCAATAGGCATTAAAAATGGGATTCTGGGAAAATCAGGCCCTGTACTCCTATTCAATAGAACATACCCCCAGGAGATACCTATAGCATAACGTGTTATTTTTATATGCCCAAAATGGGGCTTCACATTTCCGTTTGGGTGGTTTGGTGGAGATTTTGGTGGTCTGTAAGGGTGATCGGGTCTATTTGGGTAATTAGATATACTCTAGTTCAATCAAACACACCCACAGGGCCCCCTCCCCCCCTCGGTACTATAGCACTACGTGCTAAGCCGATAAAATGGGAAATCCGTATCAAATAAAGTCAATTTCGGTGATTTTGGATGGCTTTTGGTGATTTGGAAGGATTGTCGGGTTGTTTGTGGTAATTAGATTTACTCTTCTACAATCGAACATACACTCTGAACATACCCCGTGTTATTGCAGAAAAATTGGGTAACATAGCAACCACGTGCTACCATAGAAACCAAGATGGCGGCCTCCAGTACACAAAATGGACGACGGAAACACGTGTCACCCTAACAACACGCGCTGCGCATGCGCACTCACACCACGTATCACTATGGAGATGACGTCACAACATGGCCGCTCACGCGGATTACCATAACAACACAACATGGCGCCACTGGGTCACGTGACTATGACGTCACATGAGATCCGGCAATGAGATCCGGCCAATGTTCCCTGTAGGGGATCATACACTACTACTGTGATCACATTGATTTATATTGAGTATTGTTATGTTCGATCACAGTTGCAGGATACATCGTCAAGGGCAACGGTTTTCTAGGAGAATGCCCCTGATTATTGTATAAACACAAGTAGAACAGGCTTTAATTTACAAGCGGGTTGACTCCTTTCGGCGTTGAATTATCGTTTCGTTTTGGTCATTCCGCATTTTTATTTAAAAACATGGCTCCACAACCGAATGGAGTCGATCCGATTTGAATCTAGTTTTTGTCGAAGAAAACGTGTGAGGGAGAGGTGTCGTCCCTGTCAGCCAGGTTCGATTAAAAATATTTAGTGCTGCGGTTTCGAGGCTACCAAATCATCAGTTCGAATAGTTTCAATCAATAGCTGGTGTGTTGGTTTATATCTCTATTTATAGTATGGGAGGTGGTGGGGCCAGGGGTGCGCTCTACATAACTGTATATGTTTTGATGATCGGGGCTATTATTTAAAAAAAGCTTTTCTTTTCATGGCTTATCCATTAACTGTGTTTCGATTCGAAGTTCGATTCGAAATTCGATTCGAAATTCGATTCGTTTTCAACAATTCGATTCGATCAAAATCGGCAATTGTCAGGCCCCTATCCCAACACTCTTTCGGTGTGAAATCAACAGTAATTTTTCAATTAAAAGAGTTTTGGCATTTTGTTTATCGAACCTTATGTGAAGGCTAATTATCCAGACAACAACACGTACTGAAAACATCAGACTCCAACACAGCTAGTTCGTACTGTCTTAATAATGTTTCGGATGGGCTCCAAATGACGATGATTTCACGAAAGGTAAGAATGGCTTTACCCTTTGACCGTTCTATTTTACTGATATTCTGCAACACATTTTGCTGGTGCAGTGTGTTGTAAAATACATTGCACTGGCACACCTCTTAATAATGTTTCGAATGGGTTCCTAAATGACGACGACTTCGTGAAAAGTTAGCGTGGCATTGCCCTTTGACGGTTCCATTTTTATTGATATTTTACATGTTTAAGTAAAATATGGACATTTATTTAATTACTGTTGTCTAGGGTCGTATTCGGCAAAATGCTGAATGTGGCTTTGGATACCAATGATTGAATGAATGAATGTCAATGTGATTGCCTGTATAGTAAAATTAAACTTTAATAAAATTTGATAAACAGCCCTATATCAACACTGATTTTGATAAGATTAAAGATTAAAAGTCATCGTGAATTGTCGCAAACTGAGATAGCTAATGTCCTTTGTGAATTTCGCTCTACTATAATTTTTATACTAACTTGAAAGGCAATCATCAGATTACATGGCATTCGGCATAAGAGTATAGATAGATCGCGTCCTTTTATACATCTCCACTTATGTTACATATGCGTTTGTGTCTGAATGATTTGATTCCTGTAAAACATGTTCTTTGGCCAAGCTACCCGTACAAAAATCCCAATTTCTCACATTTATATAAATTTTGTACTCGTTCCAGCCTAAAGTCACAATGTACAATTTCTGTGACGGAAAAGGAAGGAGCTTTTTCCAGAATCTGTATAATAATTGTTTATCATGCGTATATATCTGTCTCACTTTCCCGACATCAAAATTCTGTTCCAGGTACAAGACAAGTGTTTCATATTAATAACCATACATGGTCTAATCTTTAAACTGATTGCTCATGCCTATAAAAAAAGGCCCACGACAACGTTCTTTCCATGATCTGTTGGACCAAAATGACTGACAATCAGACAATTGATGAGATCCAAAGTGACGATACTTTTGATTTCATCTCTAAATTCAGTGATACACGCTCTGAAGACAGCAATAGATAACAACGTCTGCAAGTATTATACACCCAAGCGATTCCAAAATTTTGCAGTGTACTCGGTAGATTCTTGGGTTCAGGAATGAAATAGGCTGTTGTTATACCAAGGAGGGTAACTTTGTATGGATATGTATAAATTACGGTTAATGAAGCATTCTAATTGGTTAATTGGCTTCCGTAAAGTGAACTGATTGAATGATCTGGATAACTGAAACAAGAACAAGTGTTCTCGGAATAGGGTAGGAACTACTGGTATTACGTACCACCTTACCAGTAACAGGATGATACAAAGCATTCGGTAGGTTAATACTATCAACGGTTAAGATGGGGCCTACAGGGGAATATACCAACCATACTCTGTTGCCGTTCTGTAATACCAGGCATTAACCCCCATTCCACAATACCGCTTGATAATATGAAACACCCGGTGGATCGGTAGTGCCAAGGGCCAACATGAGACCTACAGGGGTATGTACAGCCTATGCTATACTACCGTTCTAAACTACCAAGCATTACCCCCACCCCCACAATATCACTACACCTACCATAACGTACTACATATACTTGCCATATAACAAAACAAAGCAATCGGTTGGTTAATGGTACCAAGCACTACCGGGGGCCTATAAGGGTATATACCGCCCATACTATACTACCATTCTAAACTACCAGGCATTACCCATACCCATAATACTCCAATGCCTAGCATTGCATACTACCTATACCAGTCATAGGATAACATGAAGCATTAGGAGGATTAACAGTACTAAGGTCTAACACGGGACCTTTAGGGGTACAAAGCGGACAACGTATACTACCACACTAAACTACCATGCATTACTCCCCCCCCCCCCCCCCCACACACACACAATAACGTCTGGTCTTACATACTAGCTACACCATTCACATAAAGCATTAGGTCGATTTGTAGTACCATGGCTTTCGGGGGCCCACAGAGGTATATATCGTCCATACTATACTGCCGTTGTATACTGCCAGGCATTACGTCCACCCCCACCCCCACAATACCACTTGACCCGCCATAACGTACTACCTATACCAGTCCTAGAATAATACAAAGCAATCGGTTGGTTAATAATACCGAGGACTAACAGGTGACCTACAGCGGTATATACAATGCATCCTATGCGCCAGTTCTCAACAAACGATTATAATACTGCCTGACCTAGCATTACGAACTACCAATACCAGCCATAAGATAATACAAATAGGTTAATAGTACTAAGGGGGTAATAGATAGGCCAACATACCATTCAACCTATACTTTCGGCTCACCAAGAATAAAACCGTATGACCTGGAATTCCATACTACCTATACCAGTCATAGAATAATATGAAGATCCAAGGGCTAACAGGGGACATACATGGATATATGCCACTACCTCATACCCCCCCCCCCCCCCCCCCCCCCACACACACACACATACACACACATATATACGTGAAGCCCGACACCCCCGACCCGAGCAATGTTATGTCAGATTGTATAGTGGACAATAACAGTGCGCCATCTTAGAACCATTCTGTCCTAAGCGCACTCTTATTTAGAGTGCAGTTTGGACAGAATGGTTCTGAGGCGGCGAGTGGTCAACGTCTCTATGACGTCGCGTGCGCATCATGATTTCACGACGTCAATAGCAACGTCAACCGTTTCGCGGAGAAAAACTTTCAGGAAAACTCACCTTCTCCATCAATTTGTCACCACATACCCATAATATACACCCACAAACCTGTGTGTAATATATCACTATACATACCACAGCATACTTATATGTAGTACGTGCACCACTTACCGTATCTAGCTTGGTAGAGCCCACATTTTGCACCGAAAAAGTTGCTCCGGCAAAGGGCTCCGGTTCCTATGGAAATGTAACACTAGCTGCTCCGGCGAAGCTCCGGCTAATAAGGGTCGAACGGGTACATGCTATACTACTCCCTCTCCCTTTTTAGTATCAACTACCGTAGTCTAAATGCGAATTTCGAAAATCTCCGAAATTTATTGTGCGATCGACAGTCGGATAGAAACGTTTTTCACGAAATAGGTTTGACTGAAATATTTAACACCAAAGCTCTGTGCCACGAACTTGAGGGCTATCACTCTCTTATCTGCAACACACAACCTGCCAATGGAGAAGAGGTGGCGTTGGTTTATTTGTAAAAGATATTATGTCCTTCAAAATTCGCATTGATCTTTAAGTCTTTATCCCCATGTCTTTGAATCAATATTCATAGAAATCACTGGCAGTAATAAATGTAATATTGGTTCTGTCTATAGACCAAATAACGCACCAAAAGCAGACTTCGACCTTTTTCTAACCGAATTATTTCGACTACTGGATATAATAAACTCCGAAAATATAAGGGCTTATCCCATGGGCGAGTTTAATATTGATCTCCTGAGCTTCAACCGTCACACTAAGACCATCCCTTATGTAGATTCTCTATTCAGTGCAGGATTCATGCCAGCTATCACAAAGCCAACGAGAATAACGGACACTTCCGCAACACCAATCGATCATATTTAGCAACAATCCCAACTCATATGAATCAAGAACTGTAATTACCGATGTCAGCGACCACTTCGCAACATTTTATTACGAGGATAAAAGCAACTGTCCTACCCACTCTGCTAAAACCATGAAACGCGTATTCAAAAGGGCGAATATTAATCAATTTAAGCAGCATTTATCGGAATGTGAATTTTGGGACGTTCTCCGTTCAGAATGCCCAAATAGAGAGTATGACATTTTTCTCGACAAATTTAATACATAAAACGTGAAACATGGATGGCACGTTGCCTCTTACAATCCTCTTGGAACAAAAATAAATTGTATGCTAGAAAAATAAATTCCACAACACCTCAAAACATGACTGAATACAAGACTATTGTCGGATTTTCAACCGGCTGGAAAGAAAAAGTGAAGCCGATTATTACACCGATACCCTACTCTCAAATAAAAATAAAATTAAAAAACCTGGGAAATTTTGCGTAACGCTATTAACATTACTGAACGAACCGACACACTGCCGTCTTCCTTTCGTGTTGACAACGACGAACTAACCAACCCTAGACTGATTGCCGATAGATTTTATACATTTTTCGCAAGCCTTGGTAAATCAATCAGTGACAAAGTACCTTTGGCAAACCGCCATTTCTCGGACTACATTGGCTACATCAATGCAGAATCTTTCTTCATATCACTCACCAACGTGCAGGAAGTAATTCTTGTAACTAGCTTTCACGGAAAGACAACCAAAGATTGTGATAACTTGTCGACTAAGCTTTTAAAAGAGATCACCTCCGAGGTGGCAAATCCGCTGACTCATATAACTAACCTCTCGTTCTCTACTGGTGTAGAGCCCAGCAAAATGAAGATGGCCAAAATTATATCTATTTTCAATTCCGGCGATCCCCATGTATTCAATAACAACCAACCCATAAGTATTCTTCCCGCATTCTCAAAAGTACTTGAAAAATGTATGTATTGCCGCGTATCCAGTTTCTTAGATGACCAAAAAACTGTATACCAATATGAATTTGGGTTTAGGAAGGACCATTAAACCGTGCATCCTATACTTCTCCTAATAAACAATGTTGCTGAAGTAAACGATAAAACAACCAAAGATTGCACCCCTTTCGATTTTTCTAGATTTTGCGAAAGCTTTCGATGGCATTGACCATAACATTCTATACTATGGCATTCGAGGGTTAGCTAATTCCTGGTTTACGGATTATTTAACAGAAAGAAGCCAGTCTGTTTCTTTCCATAATAGGGTATCTGAGATAATCACAGGTGTGCCCCGGGATTCTATCCTCGGTCTGTTTTATTTGGACTATATATCAATGACGTCAGTAAATCGTCCTTGTTAAAAAGTCTTCTCGTTCGCAGATGATACAACAGCGTATGCAGCTAGCTATAGCGTCGATAATCTTATAGAGAATATAAACTCTGAGTTATATAGCACAAGTGAGTGGTGTTCAGCGAATAAATTAGCTCTAAAAGCTTCTAAAACCAAATACATGTTATTTCATCTCCAAAATGATCCATATAGTGCGAGAGGCAAGAGCATATTATTGAATGATACGAATAAACGAATATTACATTAGTGGGTTATCATCAAGAAGAAACAACATTTAAGTTTCTTGTTATTCATATGGATGAAAATCTCAAATTCAAGCAACATATCTCCACCATATGCTTGAAAATAGCCAGGGTTACTTTTTCCATAAATCGGGCTAAACAATTCCTTCCCCGAGTTGCTCTTAGATTATTGTACTTTTCTCTGATCCAAAGTCACTTAATTTATGGGATACAAGTGTGGGGACACGCTGTGGCCATAAATAGGACCCTCGGTCTGCAAAAGAAAGCTATTCGAACGATAACGAAACGATCCTATACTTCACACACCGATCCCATCTTTAAAAGCTGTGGTATACTGGAATTCAGAGACCTATATACACTACATTCTCTCCTGATCATGCATAATTGGTTCAATAATAAACTATCCGAGGCCTTTGATAACATATTTGAAATTCATACAAACCCATCCTTGCATGAATACTAGACAGTCCGGTAATATACGCACACAAAAACCCAGAACTAGCTTCTCGGCCGAACTCTCGTTCCATTCTTTCCCGCGGATTTGGAATGACATTCAACCATCAGTCCGGCATCTCCATAGATACCAATTTAAGAATGCGATAGACAAGGCTTTAAATTCATAGCCTTCAGATGTGTCTTGTAATAACCCCCTCTGTCCCGATCGCACTTCAATTTCGCCTGGATCTCCACATTCAGATTTCAACATTCTAGAACCCAGGCTTTATTGATTAGACCATGCAATTTCTGTAATTCAATTTCTGCAAAATGTTTACCACCCCCCCCCCCCCCCTACCTAGCGTAATAGCCGCTTCTAACCCGCACTGTTCACAAAGATTGCAATGTGGGGTTCATTCGTTTCTGTTCTTGCCTCCGCCACGGGGCCCATGGTTTCTTACTGGAGTGAGCCCATTGAGCAATCACGTTGAGTGACATGGCCTTATTCCTGGGTCAGGGATTGAACGTCAACGGACTGATAACCAAAACAAATGGAAATCCTATTTTAGAGCATTTCTTCTGAAAACAGTGTTCTGTTTGCGCTGAACGAGGGGTTAAATAATTAAATAAATACGTGATACAAGTGGCCCCCATGAATTCGGTAAGAATGCAAAGTGTTGGCAATTTTGATGTCAGGATTAATTACGTTTTTAATATGGGAATGGCAGGAAGACAGCCCGCATGGCAATGCTGTTTCCATGTTGTGTATCTTTATTTCTGTACATTTCTGCAAGTTGTTTATGATACTCCTTGTAAACGTACATTGCAAAATAAAATTTTATTTCATTAACTCTGGTCTGCATGCATGAACGACACCCGCAATATCTGTGGATGTCTTTTCCCCCTTGCTAGTCTTTCACCATACCAAAAAACATTAAAATCCGCCAACAAATGATGTTATCGTGCAAAACGTTCGTACAGAGGGCTTCTAAGTGTATCAAGGGCCAAAGCTCTTGTAGGAATGTACGGACAAAACTTGCGATGTGTGGATATCATGTCCCCTATGCTGATCTATCTGTATACCAAAGGGAATCGAAATCCGACAACCGATTCCAGAGTTATAATGCAAAACGTTCATTTTAGTAGTGTAGGACGGCACCCAAGCACCCTATGGGAAATTAACAAAGGATTTTTTTATAATAATTTCCATTGGCGTTGGTGTGTGTGTGTGTGGGGGGGGGGGGGGGGGGCTGTCTGGCACCATATACTTTTGAAAGGCACTCAGGAAGGCATAAAAGTATAGGCACTCTGGACGATTTTTGGTCCAGAGTGCCTTTGTTCTATAAGTTCCCATATTGTGCCAGCGTGACCCCCCCCCCCCACCCTAATGGCAATGGAAATTTACTATAAAAAAAAAAATCCTATGCTAATTTCCCACAGATTGCCAGCCGTTTAAGGAGCTTCCTACAGAAATATCCCATAGGGTGCCAGCGGGTACTAACACTTTTCGTCTTTCATGTCTTTATCTTATCGGGGAGAAGGGGATTGGATGTAACATGTGTGTTCTAGAGAAGTTCTCTTTTAAGACTGTGTGGGTCTTGAAAAGACTGGGACGAACCCATTGGAGTGATGCTTCAAAATTCCGGATAAAGATTGATCGGCTTTACCCGATATTCAGGTTTTGTAATACCTCTCCTTCCCAGGAACTCTCAGGGCTGCTTTCTTTCCCAACTCTTCTATCAGCGCAAACGATGCTTCTTTGCCCAGGCGGTCCTCCATCACTGGTTCATAGGTTGGATCCTCGGGAACTCCTCTCTCTTTTTCTTTCTCGAGAACAATCTCTTGAAGAACTTCTTGATGGATGGCGTGATAGAAAGGGTAAGATTGGGAAGCCTAGTGTCTTTTCCTTTGTTTCATAGACATGTCGCGCTCGTCAAAGAACCAAACCGAGAAAGTTATTTTCTACTCTGGATTTGTTGTTAGTGTGGAAAATAATTTTCAGATAGAAGTTTGATGTCTGCATTCGAGATGAAAAGAGTCTCATTTAATGTCGTCTATTCATGCACCTGTTCAGAATGAATTTCCCAAGAATATTTGTGAAAAAAGTGAGAAATCCTATCACTACTTTTTTAGGTGAACTTCTTGACAACCTCTTGTTTTTACATCCGTGACATTCAATGAACGTATCGAAGACTGGTATAGGACCCTTAAATGCAACTTTTGTCCAGCGAGCATTTAGTGTGTGACCCGTCGCACAGCAAAAGAAGTCGTATCGCAGAATCTTTTGCCAACGGTGCGGAGCACGGTACGGGGAAAGGGAAATGATGTAGGGACATTTCTATGCAGTGACGAAAAAAGTGTCACTTTTATTTTTACAGATATTTATTGGTGTTTAAGGTCACATACTCATACTTATGCACAATGACTAATCGTGAACGTGAGAGTTTTAGGGGTGGAGGATGCCGGAGTACCCGGAGAGAACCACCGAGCATCGACGAGAAGCTGTCAGCTCCTCAATATTCTAACTCTGTTCAAACTCCGCTCAAGCAGGGTTACAGCGGTTGAAGACATGTGCACCATCAACGTGCAGTACGCCCTAGTACACGGCTCAATCGTGCACAATGTAGGCAATCGGGATAACGTGCCTTGCCCAAGGCCACAACGCGGGACGTCCCAGACGGGAGGTTTTACAGATACTATTAGCTGATATTCCAGTTCGATCAATGGCCCAGCTACTCTGATGGAAAAAGGTATTTACATCTAAATAAAATACTCAGCTCAGGGAATGCAATGCCATATTATGCTGATGTAATATGAAATATAACATGCCATATTATCTTTGAAAACTCTTAGGGGTATGAGATAAGAAACAAAGAAAGTAAAAGATAAACTTATTGCCTAAGCTTCTGTACACCTTGAGGTGAAAAAACATGGGGAAATTAAAATAGACAAACATAAAAAAATACTCCCAGGGAGCTTGTTTGACACCTGATCGAGAAAAAATGTCATTTGAAGTAATGTCTTTAGTTTTTCTCTTGTCGAAAACACTTGTTTTCTTGAAAATGTCTTGGACGAAACATGATAGTAAGAATTGTCTCAAAGTCATAAGTCATATCCTTTAGCGAGATGGTCTAAGGTGAAGATACAGTACATTCCACACACTGATGCTGTTTCATTCTGTGAATACATTTCGGTTTTTGTCCAACTTTTTGTGTTAACTATCATGAAGCGGTACACTTGATTGTTGTTGCTGTTATTGAAGTAAAGCACCGCTCAATTTGCTCCTTGCCCTTTAGAATTGTCAGTGTTCACAATATATGCTTTTCTATGTTTTTATCTTCTGGTAGAGGTTTCTCATCTTGCTCGTAGTCAAAGATCACTTCTCTGAATTTGTTGTTCTCCATCCCACTATCAAATTCTGCATAGACGACAACGTTGATCACATTGTCGAGAGCCTGAGGAAACTGAAGCTCAATCCCAAGTTTGCCTGATTTTATAGGATGGGCCAAAGGCCCATTACTGGATTGATCAGGTGTCAAATCCACCCCCCAGAGAGTATATCCTCGTGCAAAATCCTACAAAGATAAACCAAAGGTTTGATTCTATCCCAAGAAGCCGTTCAATGATAAGTATGAATTTAGATAAAGTCCCCCTTCAAAACTCGGTTCAAAGGCACGTGATTTGATGGACTGTCCATCTACTGATACTTCCTATTTATTCAAATTGAAATGCTGGAAGTGAAATGGTGTTGTGCCAATGTCACCACTGATATCTCTGTTAGACACTAAGCCAAGAATAATTCTTTTCGGTATCTGTTTATGAAACAGATGGTCCTCTATTTTTGAACGGAGGCCGCTTCGAATTGTAAATGTTTTGATTTCTGTACGCCTTATGTGCATTTTGTAACTCGAACGATCTATTTTAGCATTCAGCTCATTGGAAAACTTAAGTATCAAATCAAATGCCGGTATTTTGAATACCGCTCATTGAATCTCGATATTACCATTTTCATTACCGACCAAACGAAATTTTGTTCGAGTGCGATATAACTTGATTCGCATCTCAACACCGTTAGGGAGATACTTCTCTTGGGAAAAGACATCCAAATGTAATTTACTTCTGAGCTGGAATGATTTGCTGGCAAGAACGATTTTAGCACATTCAGTTAAACGTTTGTTAGTTGAGTTTCTTTTCAGTTTCAGTATGTCCGCCAGGAGCATCTGAATACCACATTTCATTTGCAGCCAATTTCGATTTTTTCACATGGTCCGAATAACTAAACAAGTTTTCCAAATATGCACGGTGTGGGTACATGTCTGTATTCGTGGAGATAAGATTGCCAAAGTGGCATCAGTCTTACTTAACCCGTTACCCAACGAATCTGGCGCATCCGCCCGCGTAATATGCAAATTCAGCAGTTGAAAAAATATTATTTTTCAAAAAAATTCAACAAAACCATATCATGTGACCCCTCGTTGGAACGAGCTTGTCGAGCATGTTCCAACGAGGGGTCACATCATATGGTTTTGTTGAAATTGTTTGAAAAGTTAAAAAAAAAATGATATTTAAAATAATAAATTTTGATATCGTCTGCGTTGGGTAAAGGGTTAACATGCTATGAAAAATATCATTAATGGGAGCGATTTGTGTATCTTGTACCAAAGCAATTCTATCTTGTTCAGTAGCTTTGACTTGTTTTTCTAAACTCGAATCTCCAACCATTTAGTGATTTGTCTTTCCTTGGAGCTATAAATTCAATGGGAGAAGCATTGTTCAAAGATGCAATTGGAAATGATTCAATTTCACTTGTATTTTATATGCCACTTGTTGTTAGTATGCCATTATCAGGATCAAAACTGTTACCAGAGTGTTCACAAGAACCGTGTAACATCATGATCAATTAAAAATATCAAGTGCTCGTTTAGTAAGAGGTGTTCCACGAGACGTCCTTCTCACTTGATGTAGAAACAGACTGTGACAGTGATGGTTTCTCACCACCTTCTGTACTTCTCACAGAATCTGTCATGGAAGTCAAAAGATGTTGTCCATTTGTCACAATTGCATCTTTGGGTGATTTACGTTTATATAAAATGTCCTTAGCAGTTTTTATCCCTTGTTTCAAACCTTCACGTTTTAAAGCTTGAAATGCTTTGTTGACCATAGGTTTTACAAATGGTATGTCCGTTCTCAATGCTGTACGAAAAAGAGAGCCTGAACCATAACCATACTGCACTGGAACACCTCGGTACACAGGCATCATGCTTTTTCCACAAGTGTAGTTTGTTCCGTTGTCTAAAATGCAACTTCCCACGGTCTTACCACTGAAAACTGAATAGTTTTCCGTGTGTTTCCAGTTATGTTTATTCTCATCTGATCAAAGTAAGGTTTTGATACTGGTACGTAATGCACATTATCAAATTATTTGTGAATGTGTTGACTTTCTTTTCGTTTTTCAAAAGGCAACACTCTTAAAATATGTGTTTCAGTGTCACCCACAAATGTATAATCTGCAATATCCGAATAGATGAAAAGGTGATTGAAATCAACATTTACATCTGCGTTATATTTAAATGCATCTCTTGATGTGTTAGGAAAAATGACAGGGAAAATATTTTTACATCCCAGTTTTTGTAATAAACTGAGTGTCATTTCAATACCCACTTTACTAATACTGTTGCCTATTATTCTTAACGGGATTGTCGAGGTGAATACCCCAGATGAAATGATACATCAAATGTTTTAGATATATCTCCAAGTTGTTCCTGAATTTCTGATTCCATTGCATCTATGGCATGGCCACCATTTGCATAAGTACCTCGTAAAATATTTAATTCAACAGTAGCAACACTCTTGTGAATCGTATGGGTTCATGGGTGATTTATTGATACGATTTGATATTTTGCTGTCACGATTAATCGATTGTCGATCGGCCACGCCAAAATCGAATAGTATTTTTCGTTGTCGAAGAATCGGTAAATTTTTCCCCGTTTTTGATGTTTAATAATTAAACAACATTTGATGAAAAAAACTATTGTTTCTAAACGTAAAAGGTCAAGGATGTCGACGTTAAACCCCAAGGAGCCGTTAGAAGCATTTGTCTTTTAGGTACATTCAAAGCTTTGATGTTCTGAACTTTTGAACCGTCAGTGTAATAATCAAACCGGTCGGCAGTTGCGAACGTGCGAAGTTCAGAACATCAAAGCTTTGAATGTACCTAAAAGAGGATCGTCTTCGTTGTTTATTTGTGGTAGGTCAACCGACTTGAATTTCATTTTTAACGACTTCAAAGAGAGGGAGAGGGAGAGGGAGGGGAGGGGGGGGGTCATCAAGGCAAGATTAATCGTTTATTATCGATTATTTGCGACGATTAATCGATTCCTAAAATAAATAATCGTGACAGCCCTATTGCTAACTATCACAATTATTTTAAAAACACATTCTTCATCTGCGATATGTCTTGCCTCTGAAGGTAAAATTACTTCAACTATACCTATATCCCACTGTTCCTTATCAAGATGAATGGGTTCAGGTATTTTGGTTTGGAAACAACATTGTGTGTTCTGTGGAAACATATCCATTGACCTATCACTTAGAAGCATTACGTAAAATGAATTCATTTTTCTTATTTTGCGCTTTCAAATATTTCAATTGAGGTGTGGGAAGTATGTACCCAAAACAACTGCTTAACAAAACCAACCACAATTCCTTGTTAAGTCTTTGTAAACTGAAATGTGCAATGGGCGGTGATGATGATTGCATAGATGACAATGATATGAGAAAAATAAGTGACTTGATTTTTAGCAAAGCTACTTCCACAAATTGAAAAAGGCTGCTGCTGCACTTCCGCACTCGCTGCCTAATGCATTTTCGGGGGAAGACATGGTTATTTTATACCAATCAGTTTCGGGAATCCAAGTGTCGAATTTCTTAGAATAACCTTCCCAATGTACTTTGATTTCCCGAATCGTTTTGTTACCTATACGTCTCGAACGTCGACCGAGAACTGAATCGATCATGTGGTATCGCTAAACTAAATATTTGAATTAGAGTTACCCGCCTTGAAATGTTGGAAATTATACAATCTCTAAAAATAAATCGCCTTGGGAAAATATATTTTTTCAATAAACGTTTGAAACATTCTATTGACATTTTGCATTATTGTTGAATATTCCTGATAAAAAAGGGGTGATTTGGTGACTTTTGGACCTAAAAAATGCAATTTAGTTTTTTGAAAAATATGTGCACGTGACCGGTACTTCCCTTCGTGTCAGTTTTTCTCTCTTATTTGCTGCATGACCCCCTCTTTTCGGGTCAGAAAAAAGTTGTCTGAAGGGTTATACTTGACAAAGATATTTGAATGCAAAAATTAAAGTGATGCGATCGTATTTGTTTTCGCTTGAACGTTATAATGGTCCCCTATGGGAGAATGTTTAGTTCCGTTATACCATATACTTCTGATCGTCTTTTAAGCTTTGAATTTCCTGAGGATAAAATGTACCCTCGATGCGTTCACCACCCATATCTTCAAGTGTGTATGTGGGTGGTGAAGTATGTTTCACATGCGTTATTTTAAATAACTCTTTTGTCCAATTTGGCAGATAACCGTTTTCAAAGGTCCGTTTTGTTTTGTTAATGCGTACCAGATCCCCCACTTTCAACTTTATGAAGTGGAGAAGATTTACCATACAAATGTTTTGACACTTCTGCTTCGTTTTCTAAAGTCACAGAAACAGGAGTTGTTTGAATACTGTCATGAAAATTGTGATTATACCCATCCACTGAGTTTTGTAACACATCAATGTATCTTAATGTACGATTGTTTGTGAAGTATTTCCACATACACGTTTTCAAAATGCGTTGAAAGCGTTCTACAAAACTTGCTTTCGTTTCTGGATTCTCGGTAGTGAAAAAATGAATGTTTACTTTCTGTAGATATTTCTGCACCACTTTGTTTTTTAATTCAATACCTTTGTCTGACGAGAAGTTTTCAAAATAGTCTGAAATGATTTTGTCAGAGTATCATCCGTCATCCGTCTTAACCCTTTACCTAACGAATCGCCTGCATCCGCCCGCGTAATATACAAATTGAACAGTTGAAATATTTCAACAAAACCATATCATGTGACCCCTCATTGGAACGAGCCCACTGAGCTCGTTCCAGTGAGTAGTCACATGATATGGTTTTGTTGAAATTTTTTGAAAAATTAAAAAAAATATATATTTAAAATAATAAATTTTGATATCGTCTGCGTTGGGTGAAGGGTTATTACGAATAGGTAAAGCCCATGCATATTTCGAAAATACATCAATGACAGATACCAAACATCTGTATTGATCGTTATGGGATTGCAAACTTTGAAAATCTGCCAAATCGACTTGCCACTTTTGATCAATGCCTGCAACAATGATTTTATGTCTTCAAAATATTTTAGAGATGGGTTTTCGTTCTTTGGCTTTTCAACCATTCTCTGATTTGTTTAACAGTGATGAATTTATGTTTTTCACGGGCTTCATTGTGCAATCTTTGCACACCACCATAACCAATAGGATGACTCGTATCATAACAATAAATCAGATAACACTTCGTCTACCAATCTTCCCATTTCTGAGAGAGTTTATGTTTTACTGATGAACGGTTTGAAGTGGCTTTCGAAGTGATTGACCATGGTTCTTCCTTCTTACTTACACCACATTTTCTGGGTGTGGTACTTCCAGTATCTGAAGGAGGAGGTTGCCCTTTATACTTTTTAGGAGCCTGTTGTTTATGCATCCATAACCGTCGTTCACGATTTCCCACAAAGCCTTGAAGGACATTAACATCTTTTAACACTCGAATAAATGTTTCCCAGCCTGTTAGATTAAAATCCTTTCTTTGTCTGACAACACCGTTGAACAAGTCGATAATTTTTTAACCTTCTATGGGAGTGCCATCATAGCTCAATACTCACTGTTCATCCCAGTTCATGTGTGGGTGAGATTCCAAAACTGATAACAAAGATTTAGTTTTACGTCTCATTGTTAAAGGGACAATTTCGATGATTCTTTCACGAAAAGAACCAGTTCTCGTCTCTGAACATTGAAGATTGTGATGCCTTCGCGTGAGACATTTGAAATTTCTGCAACGTTTCCCCATATTTTTGTTCCTTTTCACTCTCGGATAAATCGGAACTTTCTAACACACCAGACAAAACTTGAATTTGTGCTGTGTTGGTGACTTGTGGGTTGGGTGGTAATCTAGGACATTCACAATGAATGTCTTTTGTAACATTCCTTATCTTTTAACAGTTGATAAGGTACAATAGCCATTTTCTTCATAATTTCATTAACAACGTAATTGCAGGCTCGAGAAGTGCTAGGAGTGGTAGAAATCCCCCTTTGTGATTCAACAATTTAACAGTTTTTTTTCCAAAGATCTTAATGTTTCGGATACAATTCCCTCTTCTGAGCTACAGTTAAAACTAGGAGTCCTGCCATGAACTGCGCACAAATAGCACATCGATCTGCGCGTTAATCTACGCGTTATGACCATAGTAAGGGTATCAAATTCTGTACATATGGCCTATGCATAAGCAATGTTTCCGCCAATGGACCTCCGGGTAACCCGGAGGTCCATTGGCAGAAACATTGCCTGTGTTTGCTATGAGTAACCAGGAAAACCTGCCGTGCTTTGGATGCCATTCGATATGGCAAATGCGCGCAATTCCTACGCGCAATTAAGCTTAGATAAGCGCACAGTTCGTGACAAGACTTCCAGTTTAACTGTAGAGTAAAAGATAATGACAACATTCTGATTTGCAATTAATGACTTTAATTGGTGCAACTTGCAACATTTTCTTTTGAGTGGGTGTTGAACATTTACTAAGTGCCACTAACATTTCACCATGTTTTTTGATCAGAGGAATTGTTTGCTTCTTACCTTTTTGACCACCTTGCTCGCACGCCAACTACATGTACAAATGACATTCATGCATGTTTGCAGGTGCTTTTATGCACTAAAATAAGAAAAAGCTTTCTTGGCATCACGTCCTTTGGTAGATATATTCAAGGGGTGAAACGGGACATAGTGGGAATTATTTCCTGTAAGGGGGAATATTACACATTCTGATTTGATGACATACGATCGTGATAGGACATGGTTGGAACATCGTCTCGAGACTTACGCGGAACACGTTTTAGCTTAAGCGGTTTTACTTTACCTTTTTGTTTATGTAAATTTGCAACATGTTGTGCTTTAGTTTTTGTCTTGCGTGGGGCAGTTGGTGGATTTAGTACAATTGCAAAACGAGACGCAGTGTTTTTTCTTGTCTTCTTTCTTTTCCACGACGACTTACGTTTCTTGGGTGACTTTCCTTTTACGGGTGACTTTCGTCTGCTTTGTCTTTTGTCTGTCTTCTCTTAAATGTGTCATCAAAGTAAGTTACTGTTTTTTTACCATCTTTAGTTACTGTCACTAAAGGCGTTAACTTAAGTGAAATATTTTACAAAATTTAGTACTCGACGAGCATATCTGAGAAATTAATAGCGTGTGTTGGCCTATACTGGAATTGGAGACCTTTAGGGTTCTATATGATATGTGAAAGATGTGTTGTTTTTTTTTTTTTGGGGGGGGGTAGCGAAATAAAAATTAGGGTGGGGGTAGGGTGCCACTGGTTGCAAATAAGGGGCGTTATCGGTGCGCGACTGCATTTCTCAGAAATGACCCATTGATGAGCGTGACAAAAGAAGAACTGGAGAACTGTTTGTAAGTTTCCGAGACCAGCCTTTGCAAACAATCTTAATAGGCCTATATGTAGTTCACGTGAACGCATTGCAAGTTTGATTTTGCTTATGGAAGTGTTCCAGATTAGATTATGAAATGAGATTGATTATGTCATGAGAGATATTTACTTTGAATGTTTTCTTTTTTCGCAAAGTTTACTTTTCTCCCTGGAAGCCTTTGCAAAAATAAACAAATGCATTTTAAAAATTTCAAGGGGTAATTCACCCGTTGCAGGCCGACAACGTAATGTCATATCAGCTGTTTTTCAACACAGGTACCAGGCACACGTTGCGAAGTCGAAAAAGAAATTTGATAACAGTTTTGGTGGATTCTGTACAGAATCTATCAACACATGTTATCAAATATCCGTGTTTCGACTTCGGACCTGTGATTGTAGAAATGACTGTGATCGTATTGGAAACAACAGCATTTGCACGCATGCGATAGAATACCAATACGTTTTTTTTCTCTCCAAATTTAACTCTTTAATACTGGGGTGGCACAAGAAAGAAAGGGGTTCTATGGAGAAGTAGGAAGTATTTTGAACATGTGGAAAGTTGGGGACATGGTCATACAAGGGCACCCGTACGCTGATATTTTTATCAGCGGTGGCCTGTGTGCATATTGCCATGGTAGGAATACAATACGTGAAGTTATGTTTGGGACTTGAGCACTTCGACATTGAGAAAAATGCACCTTTTCGACTCCAGTTAACAAATTTCTCCATCTATCCGAAACAATGTGAACAAATTTGTTTAATATGGTGCGAAAATATGTATTAATTTCGACTTTGAAGTCATATCAAAACGAAGAAATATTTTGTCACATCTTAAGACTAAAGAGTTTGTGCACCCCGTTCTTGCTAAATGCCAATAGGATCCAGCAAGGGCGGGTTAGAAAAGATAATGTATTATGCTAGCCTACCCCACCCCCCTCCCCATGTCTCTCTCTGTCCCTCTCTCCCTCACACACACACACACACACACACACACACACATAAAACGTCTATATTCTGAAAAATCAAATCGGAAAAGCGAATTATTAAGCTCAAACAGCACAGGAAACAACAATTTTGACCTAGCTTTTATCTACCGAAGACCTTCTTCAGGGTACAAAGAGATCAAACAAAAAAAAATACACAGAAACTACAATTGAAATGAAATATAGCAATATAAACTCTCGTAAGCCAAGTTTTAACTGGATGGATGTGGTGTACAATCCGAAATAAAAAAAACCGTTGCAAAAATAGAAAGCAAAAGGTAAAAAATGCTGTTAGACAAACATTGAGATTATTCTTATAACCCCTGACACCTAGAATTGCATACCTGATGGCAGCATATCCTTCAAAAACTTTAAAGGAATTAAGAATTGTAAGAAGCTCTGTTTAGACCGAGAGGTCTGTGAGTGCATAGCTGTTCGATCCAGAATGTTTCCCGAGAAACGGGCACAGCTTTTGTCCAGTCGGACTTGAAGTAATTGATGAAGGCCTGAAATGATGTAAAACGGTGACCAGTCGACATGCAGTGCCGTGTAATAGCACAGTCATGCTCCATGTTTTTGAATGACCGGTGGTTGTTCATACGTTTGTGAAAAGGGATGCAGGTTTCGCCAACATACTGGATTTGACAAACACCACATTGGATTAGATAAGTCACTTTTGAACTTTAGCAGGTGCCGCGGCAAAAAAATTCTAAATGTTTCCCCAGTACTGGTGCTGTTGAATGAATCGGATGTAGGCATCATGGTGCACGTTTTACAACCGATCTTTCCACGGGCTTGGCTGACACCAAGTTCTAAATTGACTGGACTGAGGCTGACACGAACAAGGATGTCGCGAATGTTATTTTGACACTCAGAATCCACGACTGGAGGCTTGGGCAATATGTTGGATAGGGCTGGATCATTCTCAATAAGCGTTAAATATTTTAGAAGTATGCTGGAAAGATTTGAAAGATCTGGATGAAATGTTGTGACAAATGGTATGCACGCGTCTGTACTGGTGGACGATGCCGCAACAAATCTTTCCGTGGCAGTGCATCAGCTTTACTAAGGGCACTGTCAACTCGTTCTCGCTTATAACTTCGGCTTATACAAGTTGAGACTGAAGATCGTTAAAAACAGCTTCCTTGTCAGCTGTCTCAGAACAGATTCTCTTAATTCTGATAGCGAGACTGTATATGACAATATGCCTTGGGTGGCAACTAGATGGAAGCAAATACTGGTGTGAGTCTGTAGGTTTGCAGTACAAGCTTGTAACAAGAAATGTGATGCTTTCTGAAGAGATTTCTGCAGTGAATTTAATAGAATGGTGAAGTGTATTGCAGTAGACAAACTCCAACAGATCAGATTTAGTTCCACTCCACTTCAAATCAATATCATCAATGAACCTATAATATGGGTGAGGGATATAGTGAAGATAATAAAATAAGCTTCTGAAGACGACCCATTAAAATTATGGCATAAGAAGGAGCCATGCGCGTGCCCACGGTCGTTCCACTGATCTGAAGATAGTTCACTCCATTCAATTGAAAACTGTTCTACTTCAGAACAAGTGTAATAAGATCTGCAATGTGCTCTGTAAGGGGTCTAAACATGAACTTGTGTCCAACGCCTCTCTGCAGGATTCAATCCCCTCACCATAGGGTATGTCTGTGTACAGAGAACCTACATCCATCGTACACAACCGTGAGTCATCTGGAAGTTCAAGCCATTGAATTGAAAATTCTTGAACTTCAGAACAAGTATAAAAAGATCTACAGTGTGTAGGAGGGTCTAAACATGAACGGGTATCCAACCCCCACTGCAGGCTTCAATCCCCTTATCATGGGGTATGTTTGTGTACAGAGAAACTACATGCAACCGAGAGTCATCTGGCAGCTCAACCAGTTCATCCATTTTTCTGATGTAGTGGGTGGTATCTCTCAGATGGGACAACCATTTTTCAACCAGAGGTCGCAGATGACTTTCATATATACATATATATATAAACTATTTCTGGGCGTACCGCAGGCAGGTTCCATTGCCCATGTATCTATGATCCCCGGTGGGGGTAGAGTACAACAACTAACTTCACCTCCCGCCGAAGACTTCAATGCAGTTTCATTACTCACAAATTACAGTAAGTTGTTGTTTCTCTGTAAGAACTTTGTACAAGTGTTCTTGTGGGGATCTGTTCAGGTGCAAATGCCAGACACAATAAAAATAGCAGATGCCAAATGTCTCTCTTTCTATTCTGAGATTTTCTGTTGGCCAATGTCATGAATGTGTTGAATGTAGGTAATTTTGCTGTATCGTTTCGTGCCTTCTTTTCACAGCCGACTTATACGACAAAATGCGCCCCCATCCCTCGAGATTTCCCAGATGGGGGTAGATGTCCGTGACCGAGGGAGCTGTATTCCCCCGCTTGCCCATCCAACCGTGCCACCCGTGTTTGCATATTACTGTCGCACCCTAAAATCAGTTGGGTTAAAAATCAACCCAAATCAACTGGGTTGAGTGAATATGAACCCAATTGGGTTCATATTCACTCAACCCAGCTGATTTGAGTTAATTTTAACCCAACTGATTTTTGATCGGATAATCCTACCCAGGACAGCAACTCTCTCGCTCCTAAAGGAAGCATAATTTGGACACTTTTAACCATATTTCGCTCTGAAAAGTGAAACTTTTCCACAAGAGACACGTTTTAACGGCTATTCGCTTCTGATCCGGAACTCCGTGTGTGTGTTTGTATACGCATGCAAGAATATACGTACCAGTTTAAATTTTAGCTACGTTAACAGACCCCAATTTGACTTAATCATATTACACAACTGTCGCGAAACAATCTAAAATTACGATTGCTACTAAAATCGACGTCGAAACCAACAAATTTTAGACAAGGATTTACATACGTCTACGATGTCAGCAACTGCGCACCACTTAGAATTTACAAAAAGAAGGGCGTGTGTGGAGAGAAGGAGCATCTCCAGATGATGATAAAATATGAGACCGATCAAACTTTGGCTGGGCTGAAACTCTTTGTGACACAATCGGCTCTCCTTGTGTGCAGGGACGCCGGGAGCACGGGGCAGCTGTCATCCATGCCTTTGTGCCACGGGGGCGAGAGGGACAGGCAATGCCCTTCTGCGGTTCTTCACTCAATCTGTTTCAATGATTTATTCTCGAATCAAAGCTAAAATACACACCAGATCCATTCCGAGAGATTTCAGAATTCAATGGATGAGTTGGGGAGTTTGGGAAAAAGCGCCCTCTCCCGATGGGAGGGGGCACGCCCTCTCAAACACCCCCATCTCGGGGCTTCGAGACATCCATGCTTCGTCATGCTTGTGCGAGTAAATGTCCTTTCCCTGGGGTCTGCCCCACCCCCTGCCCTGAAGTGCTTCCGGCGCCGGGCCAGGGAAAGGGCGGGGCCCGGGGTAATAACCCCGGAAGCTTGAAGGCCCGGACTTGCCCAGGATTCTTGGGTCAGGCCTGAGCCCCCAAAGTTCTGACTTCTGTGCCAACAGTTAAGGGGGCTGTGTCGCGAATGGGGCTATTGACTTGACCAACGGTTGTAATTTTGGACTGCATGATTCTTGAAGTGATAACGTTATTAAATCAACTTGGCGTAATAAAGTTGTCACTTCAAGAATTGTGCAGTCAAAAGCTATAACTGCATACTCAATGATGAACTCAACATCTGCATCAGTATCCCGACATTTTGAAAGGGAGTCTGTCACAGAATTAACCCTGGCGCCCGAATTTCCTCTTCTCGGTCCTACCCGGCGCCACTGCTTAATGCGGACGTAATCGACCTGTGGACCAAATCGGTCTTAGGAACTTATTTGGTCAAACCACTTACATAAAAAAAAATTCATTCAAGAACACGCAGCGGAAAGGAATTATGCAATGGCTTTGAGATTGAAAGATTCTGTAAGACATTCATTTAGTCTTGTATATTCGGAAGCATGTATATTATTTTCCTTGTGAGAAAATGCTTATAACTATTTTAAACATTCCCTTTTCAGTAACTGTGATCAATTTCGACCTTTTGTTTGAGGTTGTGCTGACATGGCAGTCAGATAATTTGAAAGAGGTCAGATAAATAATTTTCAGTCTTTCCAACAAGTGCGTGTACATACACACGTTCTGCGTATTCATAATGCAATGACTAAGGTAATATTTTGAACGAATGCACAAGTCATGTTTGATTACTTTTAAGCCGGCGACCAATATCAAATACAGTGAGACAGCATTTTTTTCTCTGGAGTGCATTTGGTGTCACTGGAGAATAGAACATGGGTTTGCAAAGTCAGGCCCGCCAGTTTATTTGACGTAAGAGGTCAAAGGTAATTTGGGAAAATTCTGATGTTTGCAAAAATCAGTTGGATTAAAAATCAACCCAAACCAACTACATGGGTTGAACCCAATGGGGGTCATATTCACTAAACCCATTTGATTTGGGTTGATTTGTAACACAACTAATTTCAGAGTGAAGCAACCAATGTAGTGGCGCAAAGTGGAGTAACATAGAATACATTTGTAACATTTTAACACACATGCAACCTTCCCTGGCCGATTTATGGCAATGTATTGTTGCCCATCACACATCACAATACGTTCAGTGCAATTAAACTGAAATTTTTATTCGATCCACGTCACAAAAATGAAAGGAAAAACATGTAAAAAGAGGCGTGGCACTTTCTTTGTGTTAAATTTTCATTTGATCTGAAATGGCTAAATCATTTTGCGGTTGTTTCGAAACCAATAATTTGTTGATTTAATAGAAATTAGCCAAAAAAACAAGGCACTAAAATGAGGAATGTCACCAAGGATAAACTATGACAGAAATGACAGATGCTCGACAAAGTTCAGAATAAGTGAGGACGTTCGAGTTCGTTTTCATAGAATCTGTTTTTTTTTTCCAAAAGTCATCGCCGTGTAGAACATTCTTCCAACAGAAGTTCTATACGACAAGCAACAATCGAAAAATTACACGGAGGAAATCATTCTAGAAATAAACGAAATGAAGTGTTGTGTATCAAAGGTTATGGCTCTTTTGGAAGAATTAACTAAAAATGTGGCATTCCTCGAAATTTAACCGAACATCGTCGTTTGCAAGGCCTCAACACCTCTATCCCATCCCTCCATTTGGGATATAAGTATTATCGGGCCAGTGTTTAAATTTTTGAATATTTCATAGAACAGGGTCTCAAAACCATACGGAAGACGGGTTTTTAGTCCCCTACCGGCATCGCCGGAGGGGACTATAGGTTTGCACTCTGTCCATCCCTCAGTCTGTCAGTCCGTCAGTCCGTCAATCTGTCAGTCCGTCAGTCTGTCAGTCTGTCCATCCGTCAGTCTGTCAGTCACACTTTAGTTTTCCGAACTTTTTTTGGAAATGCTTCAACCGAATGATTTTTTTTTGGTAACCTACTATAGAACGATGACTTACAGATCAAGTTTGAGTTTCATGCTGATTGCATTATTCTTGTTTGAGTTATGACCCTTGGAAATATGGAAAAGCGCCAAAATATCAGTTTTCCAGACTTTTTGTGGAAACGCTTCATTGGAATGATTTCATTTTTGGTGAACTACTATAGAACGATGACTTACAGATCAAGTTTGAGTTTCATGCTGATTGCATTATTCTTGTGTGAGTTATGGCCTTGGAAAGTCTGTCAGTCTGTCAGTAACACTTTAGTTTTCCGGACGTTTTTGGAAATGCTTCAACCGAATGATTTCATTTTTGGTAACCTATTATAGAACGATGACTTACAGAACAAGTTTGAGTTTCATGCTGATTGAATTATTCTTCTGTGTGTTATTGCCCTTGGAAATATGGAAAAGCGCCAAAATATCAATTTTCCGGACTTTTTTGGAAACGCTTCAACGGAATGATTTCATTTTTGGTAAACTACTATAGAACGATGACTTACAGATCAAGTTTGAGTTTCATGCTGATTACGGTGTTCTTGTGTGAGTTATGACCCTTGGAAATATGGAAAAGAGCCAAAATATCAGTTTTCCGGACTTTTTTTGGAAACGCTTCAACGGAATGATTTCATTTTTGATAACCTACTATAGAACGATGACTTATAGATCAAGTTTGAGTTTCATGCTGATTGCATTATTCCTGTGTGAGTTATGTCCCTTGTCTGTCAGTCTGTCAGTCACACTTTAGTTTTCCGGACTTTTTTTGGAAATGCTTCAACCGAATGATTTCATTTTGTTAACCTACTATAGAACGATGACTTACAGGTCAAGTTTGAGTTTCCTGCTGATTGCATTATTCTTGTGTGAGTTATGGCCCTTTAAAATATGAAAAAGCGCCAAAATATCAGTTTTCCGGACGTTTTTTTGAAACGCTTCAACGGAATGATTTCATTTTTGGTAGACTACTATAGAACGATGACTTACAGATCAAGTTTGAGTTTCATGCTGATAGCGTTATTCTTGTGTGAGTTATGACACTTGGAGATATGGAAAAGCCCCAAAATATCAGTTTTCCGGACTTTGTTTGCAAACTCTTTAACGGAATGATTTCATTTTTGGTAACCTACTATAGAACGATGACTTACAGATGAAGTTTGAGTTTCATGCTGATTGCATTATTCTTGTGTGAATTATGGCCCTTGGAAATGTGGAAAAGCGCCAAAATATCAGGTTTCCTGACTTTTTAGCTCACCGAAGGGAGCTCAACTTATCACTTGCCGTCCGTTGTCCGCTGTCGTCCGTCGTCGTCCGACATCGTGAACATTTTTCAAAACGACTTCTCCTCTGAAACCACTGGTCCGATTTTCAAGAAACTTCATGTGGATATTCATTACTATATGTCAATTCAGGTTTGTTCAAATGAGATGGCCACGTCCCTTGGGGGCTCCGTATGGGGCATAACTCTGATAGCACCGTATGAATTATAGAAAAATTATTAAAAAATCTTCTTCTCCAGAACCAGTGGGCAGAATCTTTTGATACTTGGTATGCAGCATCTTGGTATGGGTCTGATTCACGTTTGTTCAAATCGGCCCCCTGGATTCATATTTGGGCTCACTATAGAAGCCCAAATTCGAACTTAGTGAATTTCAGACAAATTTCTTTAAAAATCTTCTTTTCCAGATCCAGCAGGTAGAATCTTTTGATATTTGGTACGCTACATTGTGGGGTGGATCTAATTCAAGTTTGTTTAAAGTGGCCCCCTGTATTCATATTTGTGCTCAGTATAGAAGCCCAAATTCGAACTTAGTGCATTTCAGACAAATTTCTTAAAAAATCTTCTTCTCAAGATCCAGCAGGCAGAATGTTTTGATATTTGGTATGCAACATTGTGGGGTGGATCTGATTCAAGTTTGTTCAAATCGGCCCCCTGGATTCATATTTGGGCTCACTATAAAAGCTTGAATTCGAACTTCGTGCATTTCAGGCAAATTTCTTAAAAAATCATCTTCTCCAGATCCAGCAGGCAGAATCTTTTGATATTTGGTATGCAACATTGTGGGGTAGATCTGATTCAAGATTGTTCAAATCGCCCCCCCCCCCCCCCGGGTTCATATTTGGGCTCAGTATAGGAGCCCATTTTGAACTTAGTGCATTTCAGGCAAATTTCTTTAAAAATCTTCTCAAGATCCAGCCGGCAGATCTCACTGTGGTAGCCCGAATTATAACTTAGTTCAAAATGAGGAATTTTCTTTAAAAATCTTCTTCAGATCCAGCAATCAGAATGTTTTGATATTTGGTATGCAGCATCCTTAGGGGGGGGGGGGGGGGGGGGGCTGAGATTCAAGTTTGTTCAAGCCATGTCCCTAGGTCCATATTTGGGCTCACTGTGGGAGCCCGAATGATAACTTAGTTCAAATGAGGAATTTTCTTTAAAAATAATTTTCTTCAGATCCAGCAGTCGGAATGTTTTGATATTTGGTATGCAGCATCCTTAGGGGGGCTGAGATTCAAGTTTGTTCAAGCCATGTCCCTAGGTCCATATTTGGGCTCACTGTGGGAGCTTGAATTGTAACTTAGTTCGAAATGAGGAATTTTCTTTAAAAATCTTCTTCTTTAGATCCAGCAGTCGCAATGTTTTGATATGTGGTGTGTAGCATCCTTAGGGGGATGAGATTCAAGTTTGTTAAAGCCAAGTCCCTGGGTCCTTGGTATGGGTCTGATTCAAGTTTGTTCAAATCGAGTCCCTCAACCAATATTGGGGCTCACTATGTGGGCGTGAATTTTTTCTTAGTGCAATTTAAGAAAAAATCTTTAAAAATCTTCTTCTGCAGAACAAATGGGCAGAATCTTTTGATATTTGGTATGCAGCATCTTGGTATGGGTCTATTCAAGTTTGTACCAATCGAGTCCCTTGATCAGTATTGGGGCTCCCTATAGGGGCATTAATTTTTCCTTAGTGCAATTTAAAAAGATCCAGTGGGCAGAATCTTTTGATATTTGGTATACAGCATCTTGGTATGGGTATGATTCAAGTTTGTTCAAATGGAGTCCCTTGATCAATTTTGGGGCTCATTATGGGGACCTGAATTTTTACTTTGTGCAGTTTAAGAAAACAAATTTAAAAATCTTCTTCTCCAGAATCAATGGGCAGGATCTTTTGATATTTGGTATACAGCATCTTGGTATGGATCTGATTCAAGTTTGTTCAAATTGAGTCCCTCGATCAATATTGGGGCTCACTAAAGGGTTGTGAATTTTTACTTAGTGCAATTTAAGAAAATTTCTTTCAAAATCTTCTTTTCCGGAACCTATGGGCAGAATCTTTTGATATTTAGTATACAGCATCTTGGTATGGGTCTAATTCAAGTTTGTTCAAATTGAATCCCCCGTTCAATATTGGGGATCACTATGGGGGGGGGGGGGGGGGTGAATTTTTACTTAGTGCAATTTAAGAAAAAATCTTTAACAATCTTCTTCACCAGAACCATTGGGCAGAATCTTTAGATATTTGGTATGCAGCATCTTGGTATGGGTTGGATTCACGTTTGTTCAAATTGAGTCGTTTGATCAATATTGGGGCTCACTATGGGGGCATGAATGTTTACTTTGTGCAATTCAAGGAAAATTCTTTAAAAATCTTCAGAACCATTATGCAGAATCTTTTGATATTTGATCAGCAGCATTGTCTCATTCAGTCCTGTTGATGTTTTAGCTCTACAGAGAGTATAAATTTACTCTTTAGAAGCTTAAGAATAGCTTTTGATAAAATTTGTGTCTTAACAGTATGGAAAATCCGGTGAGTGTCTAAGGCCCCCTGGGACCTCTAATTTTGGAAACGCTTCAACGGAATGATTTCATTTTTAGTAACTTACTATAGTACGATGACTTACAGATCAAGTTTCATTTGCATTCTGTCCATCCGTCAGTCTGTCAGTCACACTTTAGTTTTCCGGACTTTTTTGGAAATGCTTCAACCGAATGATTTCATTCTTGGTAACCTACTATAGAACGATGACTTACAGATCAAATTTGAGTTTCATGCAGATTGCATTATTCTTGTGTGAGTTATGGCCCTTGGAAATATGGAAACGCGCCAAAATATCAACTTTCCGGGCTTTTTTTGAAACGCTTCAACGGAATTCATGCTGATCACATCTAGGTTATAACATTTGTATAATTATTAATGTTCATTAGTCCGCTGGGAGACATTGTATTGCTTCAGCGATACGTGAGATCTTGTTTAAATACTGTTTTCATGGACGCCTCCTTAAAATTAAAATAATTTTTGTCAGCCTAGGCGTATCGTGGACATTTTGTTGGTGGTGGGGATTTCAAACTTTGCCTTGTATTTTTCAACTCGAATACCGTTACTTGCACAGGATTTGTACTGATGGTCCCTACATGAAAACTCTGAAACAACTTGTTTATGCTGGCTCATGCCCTGGAACTTGACTGTAAAATTTAGGGGAAAAGTCCTTACCTACCTCAGATTTGCTATGAAAGTACCACTTTCCAACACGAAAAAATTGAATTCCCTGGTAACGGGGGTTGTATGGAACTGCATTCTCCCCTCCCGTCTCTTGTGCTTATGGTTCTCAGAAAAAAGCCCCCTCTCCGCCGTCAGCTAACTATCTGTACTCTAAGGTCCCACATAATAGTACAAACCGGAATAATGGTACATGGTGGAAAAATAGCCGGAATTTAATAATAGTACAGACTGGAATAAAAGTACGGGAGTGGGGGCGGAGGAGGAGATGTCTTTGAAATAAGTCAGTTTATGCGTGGTAGAATTTAAGTCTCCGACATCATTCCTTCGAAAGCTCTCAAGGAGAGCTTTCTAAGGAATAATGTCTGAGATAAGTTCAATCATATAAGGACTGGTATGTTTCTAATTTTAAATATTAATAGCCGGTGTTACTTTGTGGAATTTGTCCCTTGATGACAACTGGGAATTTAACAATCACACAGATCGGAATAAGCATCATACAGGGTGGAAAATGTCCTCAAAATTAATAATCATACATGTGTGATTATTTGGCACCCAATAGAAAGCCTGTTGGTTCCGGTGTAACAGTCTATCTTTTTCCTTACCAATCCACCTTCCTTCCAAGGGGATAAAGCTTTGTCAGCCACCCCCCCCCCCTCCTAAATATAATGATCATTTACTTTTAAAAAGCTTTTTTTGTTGGCAGGCAAGGTGAGTGGTTGGGAGAGGAAGGTGCTTGCGGGACACAGTGGCCTCCCGTTTCCCACAACACACACACCGCCATGCGCCCCCGGGTTATGTTTTCTTGAAAATAATGGAATAACGGTGAATACTAAGTATGATTTATTAGAGGTGTTTTTCTAATGGAGAATCATTTTCTAAAAATCTTTATCCTTTTTTCCCGACAGGCCTCAGATAAGGTGAGCGGTTTGGTAGAAAATACGCAGACCACGATATCCTTGAGAAAAGCTCTTGAGAAAAGCTCGAAATACTCAGCCGAGTACATATGATGTACATTATCTATTAGCTGATCATCCAAACATGAACAAAAGATTAGAATTTCTCTGTCAAGATGAACTCTTGTCACACTGTAAAAATATTCACACACATTTCATTTCTTTTCTACCAAAGCGCCATGATAGCAGAAAATTAAGGTAAAATTCTTCATTTATCAAGTACCAACAGCTATTGGGGGTTGAAAATCAAAATCTGAGAAAAGAAATATGAAACGATTACGTGGGGCGGTGGGGAAACTACGAGTAATTTATCTTTTTCTAGGTGAGCGCGGTGGCTCAGTAGGTAGAGGTGCAGGCTGCAAGCCGAGAGGTCCTCGCTTCGAATCCCACCTGCGGCAACCGCGTTGTGTTCTTGGGCAAGACACTTCATCTCCATTGTCCGCGTGGGGACGTTGTGTACTAAGGCGTACTGCACGTCGATGGTGCACTTGTCTTCATCCAATGTGTGGAGTTAATATGTTGTGGAGCTGACAGTTGTTCGCGGTTGCTCGGTGGTTCTCTCCGGGTACTCCGGCTTCCTCCACCCGTAAAACTGTCACGGTCATGATTACTCATTGTGCATAAATGTGTGACCTTAAAACACCAATAAATAAATAAATAAATAAATAATCTTTCTCTAGGGGATACGTAGAGAGGGGTGGGGTCGTGATACACCAGATGGGGTGTACAAACTATAGGGGCGGATTTTCACCCTGCATATGTTCACTTTGTCGGGTAGTCTTGCAAAGTTTTCTTTTGCAATTAATGCAATAGTTCTAGAACGAGAGAGAGTTGCACATACGCAAAATCCTTGTCATATTGTGATAGTTCGAACAAAGCTTCATTATCTCGTGGTATTTCCTTACACAATTGGATTCTTGGCAGATAGTTAACCCCTTGCCTAACGAATCAGCCGCATGCGTCCAGGAAATATGCAAATTCAGCAGTTGAAAAAATATTATTTTTCAAAGTTTCAACAAAATCATAGGACGTAGCCCCTCATTGAAACGAGCTCGTTCCAATCAATGAGGGGTCGCAAGATATGGTTTTGTTAAAAAAAATAGAAAAATTTGAAAAAATGATATTTAAAATAATAAATTCTGATATCGTCTGCGTTGATTAAAGGGTTAACCCTTTGAACTCGCAAGGCCGCTTTTTCGGTCCATGGCATAATTTCGTCCCATTTTTGTCTTATTATAAGAGGAGTATACACGGGGCACTGATGCTAAAATAATAACCGTCCGGCTGCATATTGCAGTTATTATTTTATCCTCCCCGTATATTGATATTGGAATGAACCATCTCACTGTAAGGGGTCATGCAGTTTTAGTTTGCTGAATTGTGTCCAATTTGGGTGCCCTGAATTCAGCAAGATCATTCCACTCATAGACAGACAAAGGAAAGCCCTGCACTGAGACGTAGATACGAGGTTTTTAAAACTTCCACCCCCTTAAAAGAAACGAAAACAAAAGAAAGAAACAAACAAAAAAAGGGGGAAAAAATCAATGAAAAATTCATTCTGCTGTGGCTTCTTCGACGGCATTGTGGAGGCTAATTGATAGATGGTTGTAGATTTAGGATTATTTTGGGAGGAGTGGTGTTATCCTCTTTGCAGTTGCGCCGTCTTCAGATCACACTTTATAAATTTGGAAGTACCCGGTACACGCGTAACTTTCACGTGCTGAATACACCAAGAGATTTCCTCTTTTATTCATATTCATACTCCAGAGATTTGTCGGCAGTGCTGAGCACTCCGTCGTAAAAACTCAACTGTGGCATGTGTCAGGCCTGAAAATAAGCAGTCTGACATTTGCAAAATGAGGTCCCCAGAGGGTGAATTTGATGATGCTATCCCATGCAGTGGGCAAATGTATCCTCTGGGCACCTCTTTCTGTTTAGTTTTGAGACCCTGATTCAGATTAAGGTTCCCAGAGGGTAAATTTAGTGATGCCACCTTGCTATGCAGGGTAGCATCACTAAATTCACCCTCTGGGAACCTCATTTTGCAGATGACAGGCTGCTTATTTTCTGGCTTGGCATGTGTGCAGTCGTTTGTTTTTACATTTTTCTACTTTTACTCTGATGGATAAAAAGCGATTATTTACATGTAGATAAAATACTCAGCTTAGGGAATGAGTATCTAGCCAGAGCTACTCACAAAAATGGCAGTTTAAAAATTTATTTATTTATTGGGGTTGAACGACACTTTCGACAGCCAGCATCACCTCTTCTTGTCAGACAGTTGTACGGGTGGAGGAAGCCGGAATACCCGGAGAGAACCACCGAGTAACGGCGAGCAACTGCCAGGCTCCCCAACATACTAACACCACATAAGCATGGTTAGCATTGGTTGAAGACAAGTGCACCATCGACGTGTAGTACGCCTTAGTACACGGCGTCACCGTGACCCCGCGCGGGCAATCGGGAGATTGTTTGACACCTAATGGAGAGGAAAAATGCCATTTGAAAAAAATGTCTATAGTTTTGCTCAAATCATTTCTTCACGTTCTTGTCGTTTTCTTGTAAATGTCTTGGATGAAAAATGATAGTAAGAATTGTCTCTAAGTCATATCCTCTTGCAACATGATCTAAGGCGAAGATACAGCACATTCCACACACTGATGAAATTTCACTTTGTAAATACATTTCAGTTTTTGTCCAACTTTGTGTATTATCTATGATGAAGCGGTACACTTGATTGTTGACTGGTGGTAAACCATAGGAATCAAAGTATGTGGCGTACTTTCTGTTATTGAAGTAAAGCACCACCCAATGTGCCCTCACCCTTTTGAATTGTGAGTGTTCACAATATATGCTTTTCTATGTTCAGGTCTTTTCTTTGGTTGCAAATCGTTCGAACACACTTTTCCATTTAGAAATTTCAGTCTTCGAACATTGTCTAGCAGGTGTTGTAATTCCTCGATTTCCATTTCTTCAGCTCTGAAAAGGGCTACCACGACGGCTTCAGTCCACTTCACTTGTGTATGCTGAATAATAGTTACTCTTGTCTTTCACTTGATCTGCCCATATATGTTTGTCTTTGTGACAGTCTATTTCAAATTCTGTACCTGCAACTCTTACATGTAGTTTATACACCATAATCACTGGACACAGTTTTCCCAGACATTCTTCAATCAACATTTCTATACACTTGTCTGGTGTTAGATAAGTAGCGCAGAGTTCAATCCGAAGACTGCCGGATTTTATAGGGTGATCCAAAGGCACGTTACTGGTTTGATCAGGTGTCAAATCCACGCCCCAGAGAGTATATCCTCGAGCAAAATCCTGCAAAGATAAACCAAAGGTTTGATTCTGCCCAAAGAAGCCCATAGCTTCGTGCAATGATAATTATCGTATGAATTTCGATAAAGTCCACCGTCAAAATGCGGTTCAAAGGGACATGATTTGATGGAATGTCCATCTGCTGATAATTCCAATTTATTCAAATTGAAATTCTGGAAGTGAAATGGTGATGTGCCAATGACACCATTGATATCTCTGTTAGACACTTAGCCAAGAATAATTCTTTTCGGTATATGTTTATGAAACGGATGGTCTTCTTTTGTTGAATGAAGGTCGCTTCCAATTGTTAACGTTTTAATTTCTGTACGCCTTATGGGACTTTTGTAACTCGAACGATTTATTTTAGCATTCAGCTCATTTGCAAATTTAGGTAAACACCGTTTGGGAGATATTTCGCTTGAGAAAACACATCCAAATGTAGTTTACCTCTGAGCTGAAATGATTTGGTGGCAAGAATGACGTTAGCACGTTCAGTTAAACCTTTGTTAGTTGAGTGTTTGTTATAGTTTCAGTATGTCGGCCAGGAGTATCTGAATACCACATTTTAATTGCAGCCAATTGTGATTTTTTCCACATCTTTTGAATACCTCAACAAGTTTTCCAAACATGCACGGCACGGGTACATGTCTTATTCGTGGTGACAAGGTTGCCATTCAAAGTGACATCAATCTTACTGAACATGCTATGAAAAAAATTAATAATGGGAGAAATTTCTGTATCTGGAGCCAAAGCACTTCCAGCTTGTTTAGTAAATTTGACTTGTATTTCTAAACTCAAAGCTCCAAGGTCCAGGCATTTGGTTGTTTGTCTCGGAACTAAAAATTCCATGGGGGAAGCATTGTTCAAAGATGCAATTGGAAATTGTTCAATTTCACTTATACTTTCTATGCCACTTAATGTTGATGTGACATTATCTGGATCAGAACTGTTTGCCAAATTGTTCGCAAGAACCGTTTAACATCATGATTAATAAAAAATATCAAGTGCTCCCGAAGGTCATTTTGCAAGGGGTCTTCTATGAGACGTCCTTCTCGCTCGTGGTAAAAAGAAAATACTGTGACAGTCTTTGTTTTTTACCACCTTTTCTGCTTCTGACAGAATCTGGCATGGAAGTCAAAAGATGTTGTCCATGTGTCACAACTGCATCTTTAGGTGATTTACGTTCATATAAAATGTCCTTAGCAGTTTATATCCCTTGTTTCAAACCTTCACGTTTTAGAGGTTTTACAAATAGTATGGCTGTTCTCAATACTGTACGAAAAATAGAATCTAAATCATAACCATACTGCCTTGGAACACCTCGGTGCACAGGCATCATGTGTTCTACAAGTGCAGTTTGTTCCGCTGTCTAAAATGCAACTCCACCACGGTCTTACCACTGACAAACTGAATAGATTTACCAGTGTTTCCATTTATATTTTTACAAATCTGATCAAAGAAAGATTTTGATACTGGTACGTAATGTACATTATCAAGTTCTTTAAGGATGTGTTGACTCACTTTCCGTATTTCATGAAACAAATGCAGGGATGTTGAACAATAAACATTCACTCGATGCAATGATTGTAGAGAAAGAAATAATGAGGAAAGGTATCACTGACTTATATACTCAACTTTCATGGCTTCCTCGTACCGCTTGGAGGGAATTTCTCGCAAAGGTGGTTTCAACTCGAATATACTTTCTGCTTGATCTAGACTGCTTTGAGTGATGTGTGATCATTGCTTAAATAGATATGTGAAGACATCTTCATTTTCTATCGCCTCATCCCACCTTTCCCTCGTCCAAAGGTTTATTAAAGCATCTTTGTAAAATACATATACGAGTTGTAACCCACAATGAAACTCCTCAAACATTTCTTGTTTCTGAGTTTTGATCAGCTGTCTGGTGATGGGTTGATTTTCTGACGTTATCAAATGAAATGCAAACAGAAAGGATTTACGACTGAACTTATCTTCTAAGAGACGTCTACCCTCGTCCATAGTTGAGATTGAAATGGGAGTGTTCAGTCTGTTCCCCCTCTTCTAGCCCATCAAGATAATCATTTTCGATTTTACCACAGTCTGATTGTAACCGTTTACTTAATTCACATGTTGCATACATGGTGTTTGTAAATGATGACTTCACATCATCCGTGATCATGAGTGCAAACAAAATATTGGAATCGGGGAAATCGTCTAGACACTTCTTAATTTTTCTCACGGTGGAAAAAATGTCTTGCAGCTTAAACTCACAATCCATGACACATACAACTTTACCAGGAGATGTTTGCACAAAAGTGGGTGGATGGTAAAACTGAGGGGCTCTTTTTAAATTAACATAACCACAATTTGGTGAAAATTTGAGTGCTCTTGATAGGGATTGTCATGTTCTACCCAACTGGTCAAACCCTAACCACAAACAAAGTACCTCACTGCGCCTTTACCTGTGTAGGAGAAACCTGCTTTAGCCAGACTTTCTTTTTTGGAGTCGATGATGGAGTCGTGACACCAAGTAAATGTCGAGAGACGTTTGTTTCTCTTCTGATAAAAACTTGGGAAATGCTGGACTGAGTGGAAGAGACATGTTATCTGTTCAGCTGCTGAAGTGCAAATCCTTTTATTACACGCCTGTTCTATCAAATCACCATCTACAGAAACACTAAACCATGCGGAAAATGAAAATCTGTTCTGCACATATGTGCGGAACGGAAATCGTTGACCAACTATTTTTAAATAGAAGCGAAATTTCACTGGAATTTTCTACAAATCGCGTTCCGCAATTACAATTTGAACTGTTAACAATAGCTAAAAATCATCCCCCGAGTTCCAGTGTGTTGTATGTGCCAGTGGGCACATAGAACATATTGTAACTCAGGGGACGAGATAGTAACACGGGTTCTCCTCGCAAATTTGCTTGGCGATGTTTCTTTTTATTGATAGTTGTCAAATGAATTGCTGAGTGACCTAATAATTGTTTTTATAGACCCGAAGGCGTGTAATAAACACAGAACGACACACGCGTATGTATGGGTTAGTCGATATGGCACTTGTGCCATCGTGGAAGAATAAAGCTCGAGGCCTGTGGCCTCTGGTTCTATCCTTTCATGCTGGCACTCGTGCCATATCGATTAAACCGTTCACACACGCATGTCGTTCTGTGTATTTATGAACATAAGGCAGGGTGTAGATTTTTATCGACCACGAACGGATTGGTGTACACTGATTTAAATGTTTTGGTTTGCGTTTCACTGGTGACTTCTCTATTTTTGTTGCGTTTGTTACGATGTTTGTATTCTATGTTCAGGTTGTACTTCCGTCTGTCGTGTGCACATTTCTCCATGGACATAAAGTTGATTTTCTGTGTCGTGTTGTAATCCAGTGTGATACCTTTCACTTTTCATGTTGTGTGTTCCTTATCACCTTTGGTGTATTTGTATCCATAATTGTTAGGTCCCAATCCAACAAATTCTACAATTTTGGCATCGGGATGTTCATCCGTCCATTTCCCTAATTTACTGTCTTCGATCTTTGGATTCTAAAGTGATGGACAGTGTATGTTCATGCAGCTGTATGTATCAAATTATAAGACCCGGACTACCAGTAATTCCAATACCAAGTACAATTCCAATCGGGAATAAGCAGAGACGAAGGATGCTAAGACGATATTAGCTGATGGATGTGGGTTGTACATGTCAGCAGCAGTATCTGTAATGTGGAATTCCCTTCAAACTGTTTTACTCTCGCGCCGCCATAAGAAAAGAGACAGACGGCACCTTCTTTTCTAATATCCCCCAGAATACATTGTTCGCGGGCTGGCACGACGAGCAATACAGAAATTTGAAATATGAACTCCCGTGTCTTAAGATGTTTCAAAGGCAAAGAAAATGAAAGGCACTAGTGGTGGTGCTTCGGATGGAGATGGATTCTCATACTTTGGAATGTAACACTGCAATGCACAAATTCTGAAAACAAAAATTGTGCGTGACACAAAAAACTTCTTGCTATAAATCAAACTTATTTCTGAAAACACCAAACTTATGTGCGACACTAAAAAGTTTTTTCAGTACATCAAACTTTTTCTTTTAAAAATTATTTTGTGCAAGTAAAAATAATTTCATGTTAGAAAAATAATTTGGTGTACAGTGCAAAACGTATTTGTGTTACACACAAGTTTTGTTTTCAGAATTTGTACAAATTCTGAAAAACAAAAACTTGTGTGTAACACAAATACTTTTTGCATTACACAGTTTGAATTGCATTACTAGGTGGGTAAAACCAAAAACTCAGCTCTGAACCCCAAACCAAGTTGTAGCTAGATCTCTCCAGCTACAATTAACTTCTGTAACCACAAAGTATTTTATTTTGCGAAAACATGTAGGAAACAGAGGTTTACACCTCTTTGAATTAAATCAAGTCTTGACGTCAAGACGTGAGTGCGAACATGCAATCTCTTTGAATTGTTAAGTCTTGACGCCAAGACTTTAATTCAAAAATTAACTCCAATAAAATGTCAAAATCTTGGCCCAAGATTTAACATTCGACCGTCTCGTAATACCACTGAAAAGCGCTGTTAACCGAATGAAAAGGTTGCTCCTTTAAAACAGTGGCCCTGAAAAGAGCCGTTTTCTAAAATTCTCTTTGTAGAAGTATTCTGTCATCACTGTATATTAATCGCCTTCTTCTCTTCGGTCTTTTTCTGTATTTCCCGCTGAATTCTTTTGTTGTTTGTCTTGTATTCACCACTGAATTCCAACCTCGCCCTTATCTTATTTTATTACACAGCCGTAACTGTATTTCTCGCGATCGCATGGATTTTAGGGGCATGCGGTGTATCAACCACTTTTGTAATACAACCACTTTTGCAATAAAACTTATTACAAAAGTGGTTAACGCGTACCAACCACTTTTGCAATAAAACCACTTTTGTAATAAACTAACCATTATTGTAATAAACTCATTCGGTGATAAATCACGGATGTCCATTTTATATTCAGACATTGGGGTGGGTTGAGGGACTAGTTTACCTAAACATGTTTGTGTGTCGTTCGATGGAATAACGTGTCCATTCACCTATTGAAACTTGGTAGTGACTGAAGAAAGTACGAAAGCACCTTTACAATAAACATTATTACAAAAGTGGTTATCGCGTTCCAACCACTTTTGTAATAAAACCACTTTTGTAATAAACTAACCATTATTGTAATAAACTCATTTCGGTGATAAATCACGGACGTCCATTTTATAGTCGGACATTGGGGTGGGGTGAGGGACTAGTTTATCTGAACATGTTTGTGTGTCGTTAAATGGAATAGCGTGTCCATTCACCTATTGAAACTTGGTAGTGACTGAAGAAAGAACGAAAGCACTTTTACAAGAAACTTTATTACAAATGTGGTTATCGCGTACCAACCACTTTTGTAATAAAACCACTTTTGTAATAAACTAACTATTATTGTAATAAACTCATTTCGGTGATAAATCACGGACGTCCATTTTATAGTCGGACATTTGGGTGGGGCGAGGGACTAGTTTACCTAAACATATTTGTGTGTCGTTCAATCGAATAACGTATCCATTCACCTATTGAAACTTGGTAGTGACTGACGAAAGTACGAAAGCACTTTTACAATAAACTTTATTACAAAAGTGGTTATCGCGTACCAACCACTTTGGTAATTAACCATTATTGTAATAAACTCATTTTGGTGATAAATCACGGACGTCCATTTTATAGTTGGACATTGGAGTGGGGTTAGGGACAAGTTTACCTAAACATGTTTGTATGTCGTGCAATGGAATAACGTGTCCATTCCATTCACCTGTTGAAACTTGGAAGTGACTGAAGTAACCACTTTTGCAATAAACTTTATTACAAAAGTGGTTATCGCGTACCAACCACTTTTGTACTAAACTAACCATTATTGTAACACACCTATTTTTGTGATGAATCACGAACGTTCATTTTATAGTTGGACATTGGGGTGGGTTGAGAGCTAGTTTACTTAAACATGTTTGTGTGTCGTTCAGTGGAATAAAGTGTTCATTCACCAGTTGAAACGTGGCAGTGTCTATAGAAAGTACGCAACCACTTTTGCAATAAACTTTATTACAAAAGTGGTTATCGCGTACCAACCACTTTTGCAATAAAACCACTTTTGTAATAAACTAACCATTATTGTAATGCACCTATTTGTGTGATGAATCATGGACGTCCATTTTATGGCCGGACGGTGTGTTTGTTTGGAGATGTGGTAGTACAAAGTAGCGTCAAATCTATTCCCAAATTTGGTGGGCGCTAAAATCTTACTGCACACGGATGGATGGGGAAAGCTGGGTTTGACGTCTATAGCTTTTGATATGTCTGCCCGAATTCCTCCTACGGGCGCAGTTTGTCTTAAACCCCGTAGTTCCTATCGATCTTGTTGTCCCTTTTTATAGGTCGGGTTGAATTCTTCCGCACAAGTGAGGTGAGACAATTAGAAATTTTATTACACACTATTGACTCTTGTTAGTAAATTATCACAATACAGGTGGACGTGCATCAGCCACCAACATCGCTGAAGTTAAGCTCCGTTGAACCCGGTTAGTCTATTGATGGGGTGACCATTCAGTGAATGATTTGGTTTAACACTTCGTGCCCTCGGGCAAGGTACTTTACCTCGACTGCTCGCATGTGGAGCGGGTGGGGAAGCTGACGGTGTTCTGAGATGGACTGGTGTGCATGCGTCTTAACCTTAATTATCCTGACTGTGTTGTGCGGTGCGTAGTACTGATGTACAGTGCGTAGTGCAGTCTTGGCTTATGTGACGTTGAAGACGTTATAGGGTCTCGTCGCTGCTTGGTGGTTCTCTTCTGGTACATCGGCTTCCTCCACTCAAAAAACTGTCACCGACACAAAATGACTCAGACTATATAATTGTCGTAAAACACCAATAAATAAATAAATAAATAAATAAATAAATAAATAAATAAATAAATAAATAAATAAATAAATAAATAGACCCACTGAATACCGTTTTTCGTCGAATGGAACAATGAATGCTGTGAACATGAGCACATTGCGCGCAAAATCATATGTCTCAAAATGAAGATTATGAAAATGAGTTCAATGCGTGCAAAATCATACGTATCACAGCCTCATTTCGATATTTTTGGATCCACCGAGTCACTAACTAGGACTCATTAAATGGATTCTAAGGGAAAATCATTTTACATACAGGCACTTTCTGCTTTCAATGGAGATAACTCTTTTTAAACAATAAATAGAGAGGGAAAATGGTAGAAGAGGAGCCTCCGCCGCTTCTAGTGTCCCTAGCCCCCCGGTTTCTGCTACCTGACCGCCCCTGCCCCTTGCCGCCCATACCCAAGAGCCTCTGGTTCCCTGCCGCCTCTGCCGCCTCGTCCCGAGAGCTCCTGGTCCCCTTTGCCCCTGCCGCTGCCGTCCATCGTGTCTGGAAGACGCGATATTTTCAGAAAAAATCCATCCATGGATAGTTTTTTAGACATTGTCAAGCTGTTTTGGGTAATTCTATATTTAAAATCGGTTGTTTGCTTGGGGTAATTCCATGTTTTCCCAAAACACACTCCGTACAAACATTGGATTCGGAACATTTCCACGTCCCAGCTACAACATTAACATGGTTACCAGAGTAAAATCCACTAAAATACACGAAAGTCGGGTTCATTTGTGTAATTCTATACTACCGGAACATACTCCCCTCGAATCAAACATACCCTCAAAACATACCCCCGATCTTATACCAAGGGGTAAGGTTTCGTCACCAGGCAACCACGTGACACTTGAGAAATCAAGATGGCGCCCCTATACACAAAATGGACGACCAAAACACGTGTCCCCATAAACACCCAAGCTGCGCACGCGCATTCGAACCTCGTATCGCTATGGCAATGACGTCACAACATAACCACGTACATTGGTTACATGTCAACACAACATGGGCGCCCGCAGTCACGTGACATGACGTGACTTCCAAGATCCATCTGAATTACAAGAGGGCGCCTTTGGCTGGTCTACTGCTGTACTAAACGGCTGCTCTTAGGGATGTGATAGCAGGTCTGACTCTGCAGCCGTGAAAATGGGCTCGCATCATATCACTTCTGACACATGAATCTAAACTTTCGCCGTTTTGTTTTTTGTTTTTTTGAATGAACATAACAAAAATAACAAATATTGAGTATTCAGTAGTAAACTCAACTGCACGTTATCCCTCTGGTCTTGTCTCTCCGCGTGCCACAAGACAAGTAAAACATGCCCCTTTGCTTTTTGGTACACGAAAGAATGGCGCAACTTGGACGCTGGTGATAAACTGGATTCAACTTTGATCCCTTTGCATCCATGAAAAGGATTCACCACTGGCCCGATTGCTCGCTCTGAAACGGAGTAATAAATTACGTGCAGTCGCACATGTAATCTTATCAAACATGTGAGTCTGAACTTTCATGAACCTAATTTGGCATTGTAACAATTGACTACGGGCGGATTTGTATATTGCCATACCGGAAGGATGAGTGTTTTAGTTGGCAATATAACAGTTGGCAAATGTATAGTAGTCAAAAGAAATTTATTTACTCTGATCTAGTCCTTCCACATAACACGAAACCAGTTACGCATGCCCCTGATCTTGTGTCGCATGGACGGACTGCGCAACGGTTAACTTATCCGTAGCAATAATCGTGTCTGAACTTTCATCGTTCTTGAATAGAAATAACATATGCTTAATGCAGAATAGTAACAGTAACCACTCATGGTCAATCTGACGCGATCCCTCCATGTGCTACCAACCAATTGAATATCTTGCTTTACATGGGACATTGGACCCCGAATGCAAAGTGGATCAGCGCATCAAAACCCGTGACCAGATATAAAAAGATGTTTATTCCATTTTAGATTAATATTATTAACGCTTTCATTACCGCATTTGGCAACACAAAGCTCCTTATGTGCCAATCCTGCTGACATGGAATGTTTAGTCGAGAAAGCCAGTCAGCTGTACACTGAAGTTGTGTCCAACTGGTGTGAACGTCCTGTCTTTTTCGAGTGACCTATTAAATAGATTTTGATAACTTGTGTAACTTGTTTTTCCTTTTTTATTTTTTTTTTTCGTTATAGGAATTACACCGCCAGACATACGCTGTGGAAGACATACCCCCTCTGACCCAACAATACAGCAGTCTATTTAACCATGTATCATGAGCTGCGCGCTTTTTAATTACCCACACAATCCACTCGATAAGCAGTGTTACAACCGGTAATGTAATACAACCTATTATGCAATAAATTTATTGCATTATCGGTTGCGTTGGATGGCAAACCTAACCTATTATGCAATAAATTTATTACATTATTGGTTGCGTTGGATGGCAAACCTAACCTATAATGCAATAAACTTAATACATCAGCGGTTGTCTTGCATGGAAAACTTAACTGCAAATGCAATAAATTTATTACATTATCGGTTGCGTAAGATGGCAAACCTAACCTATTATGTAATGAATTTATTACATTATCGGTTGCGTTGGATGGCAAACCCAACCTATTATGCAGTAAAGTTATTAGATTATCGGTTGCGTTGGATGGCAAACATAACATATGCAATAAATTTGTTACATTATCGGTTGCCTAAGGTGGCAAACCTAATGTATTATGCAATGCATTTATTACATTATCGGTTGCGCTGGATGGCAAACCCAACCTATTATGCAGTAAATTTATAGCATTATCGGTTGCTTTGGATGACAAACCTAACCTATTATGCAGTAAATTTATTACATTATCGGTTGCTTTGGATGACAAATCTAGCCTATTATGCAGTAAATTTATAAAATTGTCGGTTGCTTTGGATGACAAACCTAACCTATTGTGCAATAAATTTATTACATCATCGGTTACGTTGAATGACAAACCTAACCGATTATACAATAAAGTTTATTGCAAAAGTGGTTGCTTACTTTCTTCAGTCACTTCCAAGTTTCAACAGGTTAATGGACACGTTATTCCAATGAACGACACACAAACATGTTCAAGTAAACTCGTCCCTCACCCCACCCCAATGTCCGACAATAAAATGGACATCCGTGATTTATCACCGAAATGAGTTTATTACAATAATGGTTAGTTTATTACAAAAAGTGGTTTTATTACAAAAGTGGTTGGTACGCGATAACCACTTTTGTAATAAAGTTTATTGCAAAAGTGGTTGCGTACTTTCTTCAGTCACTGCCTTTTAACTGGTGAATGGACACGTTATTCCATCGAACGACACACAAACATGTTTAGGTAAACTAGTCCCTCGCCCCACCCCAATGTCAAACTATAAAATAGACGTCCGTGATTTATCACCGAAATGAGTTTATTACAAAAATGGTTAGTTTATTTCAAAAGTGGTTTTATTACAAAAAGTGGTTGGTACGCGATAACCACTTTTGTAATAAAGTTTATTGTAAAAGTGCTTGCCTACTTTCTTCAGTCACTACTAAGTTTCAATAGGTGAATGGACACGTTATTCCATCGAATGACACACAAACATGTTTAGGTAAACTAGTCCCTCACTCCACGCCAATGTCCGACTATAAAATGGACGTCCGTGATTTATCACTGAAATGAGTTTATTACAATAATGGTTAGTTTATTACAAAAATGGTTTTATTACAAAAGTGGTTGGTACGCGATAACCACTTTTGTAATAAAGTTTATTGCAAAAGTGGTTGCGTACTTTCTTCAGTCACTATCATATTTTAACTGGTGAATGTACACGTTATTCCATCGAACGACACACAAACATGTTTAGGTAAACTAGTCCGTCACCCCACCCCAATGTCCGACTATAAAATGGACGTCCGTGATTTATCACCGAAATGAGTTTATTACAATAAGGGTTAGTTTATTACAAAAGTGGTTTTATTACAAAAGTGGTTGGTACGCGATAACCACTTTTGTAATAAAGTTTATTGCAAAAGTGATTGCGTACTTTCTTCAGTCACTACCGTGTTTTAACTGGTGAATGGACACGTTATTCCATCGAACGACACTCAAACATGTTTAGGTAAACTAGTCCGTCACCCCACCCATATGTCCGACTATAAAATGGACGTCCGTGATTTATCACCGAAATGAGTTTATTACAATAATGGTTAGTTTATTACAAAAGTGGTTTTATTACAAAAGTGGTTGGAACGCGATAACCACTTTTGTAATAAAGTTTATTGTAAAAGTGGTTGCGTACTTTCTTCAGTCATTACCAAGTTTCAATAGGTGAATGGACACGTTATTCCATCGAACGACACACATACATGTTTAGGTAAACTAGTCCCTCACCCCACCCCAATGTCCGACTATAAAATGGAAGTCCGTGATTTATCACCGAAATGAGTTTATTACAATAATGGTTAGTTTATTACAAAAGTGGTTTTATTACAAAAGTGGTTGGTACGCGATAACCACTTTTGTAATAAAGTTTATTGCAAAAGTGGTTGTGTACTTTCTTCAGTCACTACCGTGTTTTTTTACCGGCTGAATGGACACGTTATTCCATCGAACGACACACGTACATGTTTAGGTAAACTAGTCCCTCACCCCACCCCAATGTCCGACTATAAAATGGACGTCCGTGATTTATCACCGAAATGAGTTTATTACAATAATGGTTAGTTTATTACAAAAGTGGTTTTATTACAAAAGTGGTTCGTACGCGTTAACAACTTTCGTAATAAATTTTATTGCAAAAGTGCTTGTATTACAAAAGTGGTTGGTACAATGCAGTAATTTTAACCAGAAAGCTCTAGTGCGATCGGATAAAAAGTACGCTTCGCGTGCACAAGTTCTCTCGTTAGACTAGTTAGCTCACCTGACTGAAAGTCAGGGTGAGCTATTCTGATCACTTTTCGTCCGTCGTCCGTCGTGAAGGTGGTGTTTGGGCCTTTTTCTCCCAAACCACTGGCCGCATATTAATGAAATTTCATGTGAGTAGGGGTTATATAAGGGCATTTTGATTTTTTGTCAAATTAGGTTTCGGCTCATATTGAGTAGAGGGATGGGGCAAAAATGCTCCAATTCTTAAAAAAATCTTCTTCTCAAGAACCAGCAATAGCAGAGACTTGATATTTGGTATGCAGCTTCCTTTTGAGGTGTAGACTCAAGTTTGTTCAAGAAAAGTTCGAGGGGCTATATTTGACGATGTTAAAGGAGGGGCAAAAATTTTGGCCCCGCCCCAAATTTCCATTTTCCAAACTGCGAGGGCGATTTAAACCAAATTTTACGTGAGTGCTTATTGGGTCATAAGTACCTAATTTATGCAGAATTTTTTTCTCCCCATAGCCCCGTGGGAACCACAGGAGCTAAAAATAGAAAAAAATTAAAACGCCCATATCTCCAAAACTACACGGCACTGAGAATTCTTGTTTGTTGTGAAGCTTCCTTGGGACCAACAAAATGGAATGGTCAAAACAAAATTGCCATCGGTTTTATCATGGGGTACTTTTTGGGGACTTTGAAAAAGTGCTGAGTCAGCATTTTTTTAACACTCTGTGGGTAATGGGAAAAACATAAGACTACTTTTCTCCCAAACCACTGATCCAAAAGCTTTCAAATTTCACATATAACATCTTTGGAAGATTGTTTCACATGTTTATTGAAATCAATTGGCTGGGCCGATATTTGGGCTCTCTATGGGGGCCCAAATGTTTAAATTAGTGCAGTATGAGGAGTATTTTTTAAAAATCTTCTTCTTCAGATCTACCAATAAGAATCTTTTGATATTTGGTATGCAGCATCCTTAGGGGGGTGAGATTCAAGTTTGTTGAAGCCAATTCCCTAGGTTCATATTTAGGCTGAAAATTTGGGGTCCCGTTGCGGACTTAGAAATTTTGGACTAAAATCCGAAATTTTTTTTTTTGTTGTTTTTTCTGCGTTTCGGTCAATTTTAAGGCCAAAAAAAATTATTTTTTTTCTCCTGAAAATTTTGGGTCCGGGTGGGTCTTAGAAAATTTTGGACCAAAATTCGGAAATTTTTTTTTTGTTTTTTTATGCGTTTCTGTCAATTTTAAGACAAAAAATTTTTTTTTTTCCCCCTGAAAATTTGGGGTCCGTGTGGAACTTCGAAAATTTTGGACGAAAATCCGGAAATTTTTGTCTGTTTGTTTTTTATGCATTTCTGTCAATTTTAAGACAAAAAAAATTTATTTTTTTTCAAAATTTGGGGTCCGGGTGGGACTTTTGGACCCAAATCCTGAAATGTTTTTTTTTTGTTTTTTATGCATTTCTCTCAATTTTAAGACAAAAAAATTTTTTTTTTCCCCCCCTGAAAATTTGGGGTCCGGGTGGGACTTAGAAAATTTTGGACCAAAATACGGAAATTTTTCTTTTTCTTTTTTATGCATTTCTGTCAATTTTAAGACAAAAAAAATTTTTTTTTTTTTTTTCAAAATTTGGAGTCCGGGTGGGACTTAGAAAATTTTGGACCCAAATCCTGAAATGTTTTTTTTTTTGTTTTTTATGCATTTCTCTCAATTTTAAGACAAAAAAAAAAATTTTTTCCCCCTAAAAATTTGGGGTCCGGGTGGGACTTAGAAAATTTTGGACCAAAATACGGAAATTTTTGTTTGTTTGTTTTTTATGCATTTCTGTCAATTTTAAGACAAAAAAAATTTTTTTTTCAAAATTTGGGGTCCGGACGGGACTTGGAAAATTTTGGACCAAAATCCTGAAATGTTTTTTTTTGTTTTTATGCATTTCTCTCAATTTTAAGACCAAAAAAAATTTTTTTTTTTTTTACGCTGAAAATTTGGGGTCCGCGTGGGACTTCGAAAATTTTGGACGAAAATCCGGAAATTTTTGTTTGTTTATTTTTTATGCATTTCTGTCAATTTTATGACAAAAAAAATTTTTTTTTCAAAATTTGGGGTCCGGGTGGGACTTTTTTGGACCAAAATCCTGAAATGGTTTTTTTTGGTTGGACCCAAAAAAAATTTTTTTTTTACCCTGAAAATTTTTTTTTTTTGGGTTTTTTATGCGTTTTGGTCAATTTTAAGACAAAAAAATTTTTTTTTTTTTTCCCTGAAAATTTGGGGTCCGGGTGGGTCTTAGAAAATTTTGGACCAGAATCCGGAAATTTTTGTTTCTTTTTTATGCATTTCTGTCAATTTTAAGACTAAAAAAAAATTTTTTTTCCCCTGAAAATTTGGGGTCCGGGTGGGACTTAGAAAATTTTGGACCAAAAAAATTTTTTTTTTTTTTTCCTGAAAATTTGGGGTCCGGGTGGGTCTTAGAAAATTTTGGACCAGAATCCGGAAATTTTTGTTTCTTTTTTATGCATTTCTGTCAATTTTAAGACTAAAAAAAAATTTTTTTTCCCCTGAAAATTTGGGGTCCGGGTGGGACTTAGAAAATTTTGGACCAAAAAAATTTTTTTTTTTTTTTCCTGAAAATTTGGGGTCCGGGTGGGTCTTAGAAAATTTTGGACCAGAATCCGGAAATTTTTGTTTCTTTTTTATGCATTTCTGTCAATTTTAAGACTAAAAAAAAATTTTTTTTCCCCTGAAAATTTGGGGTCCGGGTGGGTCTTAGAAAATTTTGGACCAGAATCCGGAAATTTTTGTTTCTTTTTTATGCATTTCTGTCAATTTTAAGACTAAAAAAAAATTTTTTTTCCTCTGAAAATTTGGGGTCCGGGTGGGACTTAGAAAATTTTGGACCAAAATACGGAAATTTTTGTTTGTTTGTTTTTTATGCGTTTCTGTCAATTTTAAGACTAAAAAAAAATTTTTTTTCCCCTGAAAATTTGGGGTCCGGGTGGGACTTAAAAAAAATTTTTTTTATGCACTTCTGTCAATTTTAAGACAAAAAAAAAATTTTTTTTTTTACACCGAAAATTTGGGGTCCGGGTGGGTCTTAGAAAATTTTGGACCAGAATCCGGAAATTTTTTTCAAAATTTGGGGTCCGGGTGGGACTTTTTTGGACCAAAATCCTGAAATGTTTTTTTTTGGTTGGACCCAAAAAAAATTTTTTTTTTACCCTGAAAATTTTTTTTTTTTGGGTTTTTTAAGCGTTTTGGTCAATTTTAAGACAAAAAATTTTTTTTTTTTTTCCCTGAAAATTTGGGGTCCGGGTGGGTCTTAGAAAATTTTGGACCAGAATCCGGAAATTTTTGTTTCTTTTTTATGCATTTCTGTCAATTTTAAGACTAAAAAAAAATTTTTTTTCCCCTGAAAATTTGGGGTCCGGGTGGGACTTAGAAAATTTTGGACCAAAAAAATTTTTTTTTTTTTTTCCTGAAAATTTGGGGTCCGGGTGGGTCTTAGAAAATTTTGGACCAGAATCCGGAAATTTTTGTTTCTTTTTTATGCATTTCTGTCAATTTTAAGACTAAAAAAAAATTTTTTTTCCTCTGAAAATTTGGGGTCCGGGTGGGACTTAGAAAATTTTGGACCAAAATACAGAAATTTTTGTTTGTTTGTTTTTTATGCGTTTCTGTCAATTTTAAGACAAAAAAAAAATTTTTTTTTTTACACCGAAAATTTGGGGTCCGGGTGGGACTTAGAAAATTTTGGACCAGAATCCGGAAATTTTTTTCAAAATTTGGGGTCCGGGTGGGACTTTTTTGGACCAAAATCCTGAAATGTTTTTTTTTTGGTTGGACCCAAAAAAAATTTTTTTTTTACCCTGAAAATTTTTTTTTTTGGGGTTTTTTAAGCGTTTTGGTCAATTTTAAGACAAAAAATTTTTTTTTTTTTTCCCTGAAAATTTGGGGTCCGGGTGGGTCTTAGAAAATTTTGGACCAGAATCCGGAAATTTTTGTTTCTTTTTTATGCATTTCTGTCAATTTTAAGACTAAAAAAAAATTTTTTTTCCTCTGAAAATTTGGGGTCCGGGTGGGACTTAGAAAATTTTGGACCAAAATACGGAAATTTTTGTTTGTTTGTTTTTTATGCGTTTCTGTCAATTTTAAGACAGAAAAAAAAATTTTTTTTTTTACCCCGAAAATTTGGGGTCCGGGTGGGACTTAGAAAATTTTGGATCAAAATCCGGAAATTAGTGTTATCGTTTTTAGCTGCGACTAGCAGCTCTATAAGTGGCAATGTCGGTATGTCTGTCTGTCTGTCTGTCTGTCTGTCTGTCTGTCTGTCTGTCTGTCTGTCTGTCGGTCGGTCTGTCTGTCGATCGGACGGTCGGTCGGTCGGTCGGTCGGTCGGTCTGTCTGTGACCAACGAGTTTCAAAACTCAATAACTTTTGAAATATTTGATGGAATGACTTTATATTTGGCATGTAAGTGTATCTTATTGACGTCTAGCCACTGTTTAATGCATGTGTTGTTCCAAATATTTTTCTTGGAGTTATGGCCCTTGATGAACTTAGAATGTTGGTCGGTCTGTCTGTGACCAACGAGTTTCAAAACTCAATAACTTTTGAAATACTTGAACGAATGACTTTATATTTGGCATGTAAGTTTATCTTATTGGTGTCTAGCCACTGTTCAATGCATGTTTTGTTCCAAGTATTTTTCTTGGAGTTATGGCCCTTGATGGACTTAGAATTTAGTGAAATTGCACCGCCCGTCGCAGCTACGGCGTCGATGTCGCGATTTTTTATGCGTTTTAAGAAGAAGAAAAAATTTAGGCTGAAAGTATTTTGCTTGGGAAAAAAATCTGTTTTTTATGCGTTTATCTCAAGTTTGGGACGTAAAAGTGCAGGAACTGAAAATAGAAGGAAAATCCTGTGTATTGTGTGGGAACAATCGCTTCATCTAGGTGGTATATGCTTTTCTTAGGAGGGACGTATGCAGCTTATTCAAGTCAAGTCCCTGGTTTGATATTTAGACTACCATGTCAGGTGAGCGCCCTCAGGCCCCCTGGGGCCTCTTGTTCTTATAGTTTGCATCGTTTAGTGGAAAATAACCAATGAGAACCATCAGCTACATTTATCTGTCGGAATTACCGATTCTCATTCCAAAATGTTTGATTCATTCGGAAGCCTATTAGCTTCACGTCGTTTTTAGTTATTAAATTGTAGTTACAATTTAATAAATTGTAGTTACAACTTAGCTAAATTGTACTTACAATTTAATAAATTGTAACTACAATTTAGCTAAATTGTAGTTACAATTTAGCTAAATTGTACTTACATTTTAACTAAATTGTACTTACAATTTAATAAATTGTAACTACAATTTAGCTAAATTGTAGTAACAATTTAATAAATTGTAGTTACAATTTAGCTAAATTGTACTTATAATTTAATAAATTGTAACTACAATTTAGCTAAATTGTAGTTACAATTTAATAAATTGTAGTTACAATTTAGCTAAATTGTACTTACAATTTAATAAATTGTAACTACAATTTAGCTAAATTGTAGCTACAATTTAATAAATTGTAACTACAATTTAATAAATTGTACCTACAATTTAATAAATTGTAGCTACAATTTAGCGCCTGTGCTTTTATTGGTCATGCTAAATTGTAGGTGCAATTTAAGTGGCCAATCGGTGGCATTCGCGCGTACCATGGCTCACAACTCAATCCTGCATTTACACTTGAAATAGTCGAAAATCATCAATTTTAGGGGCGAATATACGGAAGCCTATTAGCTTCACGTCGTTTTTAGTTATTAAATTGTAACTACAATTTAATAAATTGTAACTACAATTTAGCTAAATTGTAGTTACAATTTAATAAATTGTAGTTACAATTTAGCTAAATTGTACTTACAATTTAATAAATTGTAACTACAATTTAGCTAAATTGTAGTTACAATTTAATAAATTGTAGTTACAATTTAGCTAAATTGTACTTACAATTTAATAAGTTGTAGCTACAAATTAGCGCCTGTACTTTTATTGGTCAAGCTAAATTGTAGCTGCAATTTAACTGGCCAATCGGGTTCGTTGTTTTGTTTTCGCTGAAAATGGTCTGAATAATCTCTTTCTTTGAGATGTTTCACACATTCCGCCGATTGAGTCAGTCACGGCAACAAAATCTAACAACAGAAATGGGAAAACAAAATCATCATCATTTTATTATAAATGTAATTATTTTTATTTTGGTTATCATTGGGCATAAATTGAGTATTACTGATTAACATTGGCAACTTGGGTGTCATTGTGTATCATTGGGGTAAAACACATGCCGTAAGAAATAGAGGGCCCTAGGTAGCGCCGATCTGTGTGGGCCTGTAGGTTCGAGTAATGTACAAGATCAACCATGTTGTGGATCCGCGGGAGAAAATTTGTTTAATCCAAAAGGAAAAGGAGCCATCTCCTGGCACTTGAACCTCTCAAAAACATCGTTCCACGCGATTAATGTTGCATATTTGAGAGAATGTTATCGTTTTGCACAATTCCGTGTGAAATGTGAGCCCCCCCCCCCCCCTAAATGAGTGAAGCCCTGGGCGTTTGTCAGTCTGGCCATTCCTCAACAATTGGTGGAAAGGTTTTGTGTACGACTTTTGGTGATAATATAGAACATATATATAGAGAAGGGCGTGCACAGTGGGCGGGGAGGTATAGTCATAATTATACAAAGTTGAAAATGGTTGCTTTTAAAACAAAAACTTCAACAAGTTCTGCCTTTAAGTAAATTAATAATTGCATAAATTGTTTGTTTATCCCCGTGTGCCTCGCCCCTGACTGCTGACCAAATGCAGATATCTTGGTTTCGCCCGGCGAGTTCATGATTTTACATCTTAGTCACATACATCCCCGATTTCTGGATTCGATCCGAGCTAAAGCACTCGGCGCCAAAACCTACTCCCATGATTTGAAATACCTTGGCTTTATTCTCTCAGTATGCAACCAGGACATTCATAAAACAACTGCAAACCCCACAAGTGACGAGAAGGTTATTTTGTTAGGCCTAATTAGTTATTTTGGTTTCATGACACTTTCAACGACCAGTGTTGTGTTATGTCGATGACAGGTTTACGGATGGAGGAAGCCAGAGTACCCAGAGAGAATCACCTTGTAACGATGAACACCTACCAGCTACCCAACATCATAACTCCACCCTGCAGAATAGGCAGGATTGGGGCGATTGACAACAGAAGTAAGTCGATAGCGGTTTTTACCTCAATACACAGAGTCATCGTCCCCAATATGTGCACTGGCATGAAACGCCTTGTCCATTATACAATGAGGGTCGCTCTTATGGCTTAACGAGCTTGAACTCAGAACCTCGAGCACAAAGGTCAACCCATCTATCAGTGATTCACCACTACCCCTAAATTTATCATAACAGTATCCTCATGGAATTGACTCGAATTGAGGATGACCTCCATGCTATCATATTTTACCAATTGAGAATGTTGGTTTTCCTTTACAAATGTTCAAGCATATCGGAGCTGAGTGTGCCTTCAAAGACTGAAATTTTTCCGGCTCGGGAAAATATCCTCAAAACGCTTACCCTCTTTGGGGCGCATTTTTTCTCACTACCGGTACTATAACACCCAAATCCTGCCGGTCTGAGTGTTATGATAGTGAGCCAATTTTAAACTATCGCCCAAAAATGCCACGGCTTCCGTGTTTCCTAGGCTACACACATTACATTCCCTTTCTATCTAACACTCTTTTTAATATTTTTAATATTTGCCCCTCAAATTGATGGTTTTCGACTATTTCAAGTGTAAATGCAGGATTGAGTAGTGAGCCATGGTACGTGCGAATGCCACTAATTGGCCTCTTAAATTGCAGCTACAATTTAGCATGACCAATAAAAGCACAGGCGCTAAATTGTAGCTACAATTTATTAAATTGTAACTACAATTTAGCTAAATTGTAGTTACAATTTAATAAATTGTAGTTACAATTTAATAAATTGTAGTTACAATTTAGCTAAATTGTACTTACAATTTAATAAATTGTAACTACAATTTAGCTAAATTGTAGTTACAATTTAGCGTCTGTGCTTTCATTGGTCATTCTAAATTGTAGCTGCAATTTAAGTGGCCAATCGGTGGCATTCGCACGTACCATGGCTCTCTACTCAATCCTGCATTTACACTTGAAATAGTCGAAAATCCTCAATTTGAGGAGCAAATATTAGGAGTTTAAAACAGTATCAGTCGGCGAGGTTTTATAGAATTTTAGAGGATTGTAATGGGAATGAGAGGGTGGGTGTTAAATCTAAAAGCTTATTTGACTGGCTAAGTAAGAAAGAGGCGCCCGCTCTTGAACGTTATCGTGGTGGTTCGCTTGGGGTCACTGTTGTTTAGGGTTAGATCGAAATCACTAGAACTGCGGTGGGGGGGGGGGGGGCATTAAAAAGAGTGTTAGATAGAAAGGGAATGTAATATGTGTAGCCTAGGAAACACGGAAGCCGTGGCATTTTTGGGCGATAGCTTGAAATTGGCTCACTATCATAACACTCAGACCGGCAGGATTTAGGTGTTATAGTACCGGTAGTGAGAAAAATAGCGTCCCAAAGAGGGTAAGCGTTTTGAGGATGTTTTCCCGACCCGGAAAAATTTCCGTCTTCGAAGGCACACCCAGCTCCAAAAAATGCTTGAACATTTGTAAAGGAAAACCAACATTCTCAATTGGTAAATTATGATAGCATGGAGGTCATCCTCAATTTGAGTTAATTCCATGAGGATACTGTTATGATCAATTTAAGGGTAGTGGTGAATCACTGATAGACGGCTTGACTTTTGTGCTCGAGGCTCTGAGCTCAAGCTAGTTATACCATAAGGGCGACCCTCATTGTATAATGGACAAGGCATTTCATCCCAGTGCACACATTGGGCACGATGACTCTGTGCATGGACGTATATAAACCGCTATCGACTTACTTCTGTTGTCAATCTCTCCAACCCTGCCTATGCTGCAGGGTGGAGTTATGATGTTGGGTAGCTGGTAGGTGTTCATCGTTACTAGGTGGATCTTTCTGGGTACTCTGGCTTCCTCCATCCGTAAACCTGTCACCGACATAACACAACACTGGTCGTTGAAAGTGTCATGAAACCAAAATAACTAATTAGGCCTAACAAAAATATCCTTCTCGTCACTTATGGGATTTGTAGTTGTTTTATGGATGTCCTGGTTGCATGCTGAGGGAATAAAGCCAAGGTATTTCAAATCATGGGAGTAGATTTTGGCGCCGAGTGCTTTAGCTCGGATCGAATCCATAAATCGGGGATGTATGTGACTAAGATGAGAATCATGAACTCGCCGGGCGAAACCAAGATAACTGCATATGATCAGCAGGCGGGGCACACGGGGGTAAACAAACAATTTATGCAATTTTTTATTAATGTTCTTGAAGGCTGAAGTTTTTGTTTTAAAAGCAACCATTTTCAACTTTGTACAATTATGACTGTACCTCCCCGCCCATTCTGCACGCCCGTCTCCCTACATATGTTCTATGTTATCACAAAACGTCGTACACAAAACCTTTCCACCAATTGTTTAGGAATGGCCAGACTGGCAAACGCCCAGGGCTTCAATAATTTAAGGGGTCCCACATTTCACCCGGAATTGTGCAAAACGATAACATTCTCTCAAATATGCAACATGAATCGCGTGAAACGATGTTTTTGAGAGGTTCACGTGCCAGGAAATGGCTTCTTTTCCTTTTGCATTAAACGAAATTTCTCCCGCGGGGCCACAACATGGTTGATCTAGTACATTACTTGAACCTACAGGCCCACGCAGATCGGCGCTTCCTAGGGCCCTCTATTTCTTACGGCATGTGTTTTACCCCAATGGTACACAAAGACACCCACGTTGCCAATGTTACCCAATAATACTCAATTTATGCCCAATGATAACCAAAATAAAAATAATTATATTTATAATAAAATGATGATGATTTTATTTTCCCATTTCTGTTGTTAGATTTTGTTGCCGCGACTGACTCAACCGGCGGAATGTATGAAACATCTCAAAGAAAGAGATTATTCAGGCCATTTTCAGCGAAAACAAAACAACGAACCCGATTGGCTAGTTAAATTGCAGCTACAATTTAGCTTGACCAACAAAAGTACAGGCGCTAAATTGTAGTTACAATTTATTAAATTGTAAGTACAATTTAGCTAAATTGTAACTACAATTTAGCTAAATTGTAACTACAATTTATTAAATTGTAACTACAATTTAGCTAAATTGTAGTTACAATTTATTAAATTGTAAGTACAATTTAGCTAAATTGTAACTACAATTTATTAAATTGTAACTATAATTTAGCTAAATTGTAACTACAATTTATCAAATTGTAACTACAATTTAGCTAAATTGTAGGTACAATTTATTAAATTGTAGCTACAATTTAATAACTAAAAACGACGTGAAGCTAATAGGCTAATAGGCTTCACGTCGTTTTTAGTTATTAAATTGTATCTACAATTTAATAAATTGTACCTACAATTTAGCTAAATTGTAGTTACAATTTAATAAATTGTAGTTACAATTTAGCTAAATTGTAGTTACAATTTAATAAATTGTAACTACAATTTAGCGCCTGTACTTTTATTGGTCAAGCTAAATTGTAGCTGCAATTTAACTAGCCTATCGGGTTCGTTGTTTTGTTTTCGCTGAAAATGGCCTGAAAAATCTCTTTCTTTGAGATGTTTCACACATTCCGCCGATTGAGTCAGTCACGGCAACAAAATCTAACAACAGAAATGGGAAAATAAAATCATCATCATCTTATTATAAATATAATTATTTTTATTTTGGTTATCATTAGGCATAAACTGAGTATTATTGGGTAACATTGGCAACTTGGGTGTCTTTGTGTATCATTGGGGTAAAACACATGCCGTAAGAAATAGAGGGTGCTAGGTAGCGCCGATATGCGTGGGCCTGTAGGTTCAAGTAACGTACAAGATCAACCATGTTGTGGCCCCGCAGGAGAAATGTTGTTTAATCCAAAAGGAAAAGGAGCCATTTCCTGGCACTTGAACCTCTCAAAAACATCGTTTCACGCGATTCATGTTGCATATTTGAGAGAATGTTATCGTTCTGCACAATTCTGTGTGAAATGTGGGACCCCTTAAATTATTGAAGCCCTGAGCGTTTGCCAGTCTGTCTATTCCTAAACAATTGGTGGAAAGGTTTTGTGTACGACTTTTTGTGATGACATAGAACATATGTAGGGAGACGGGCGTGCACAATGGGCGGGGAGGTACAGTCATAATTGTACAAAGTTGAAAATGGTTGCTTTTAAAACAAAAACTTTAAAAAGTTCTGCCTTCAAGAACATTAATAAAAATTGCATGAATTGTTTGTTTACCCCCGTGTGCCCCGCCTGCTGACCAAATGCAGATATCTTGGTTTCGCCTGGCGAGTTCATGATTTTACATCTTAGTCACATGCATCCCCGATTTATGGATTCGATCCGAGCTAAAGCACCCGGCGCCAAAATCTACTCCCATGATTTGAAATACATTGGCTTTATTCCCTCAGCATGCAACCAGGACATTCATAAAACAACTACAAACCCCATAAGTGACGAGAAGGATATTTTTGTTAGGCCTAATTAGTTATTTTGGTTTCACGACACTTTCAACGACCAGTATTGTGTTATGTCGGTGACAGGTTTACGGATGGAGGAAGCCAGAGTACCCAGAAAGAACCACTTAGTAACGATGAACACCTACCAACTACCCAACATCATAACTCCACCCTGCAGCATTGGCAGGGTTGGAGCGATTGACAACAGAAGTAAGTCGATAGCGGTTTATATACGTCCATACACAGAGTCATCGTGCCCAATGTGTGACTGGGATGAAATACAATGACGGTCGCTCTTATGGCATAACGAGCTTGAGCTCAGAGCCTCGAGCACAAAAGTCAAGCCGTCTATCAGTGATTCACCACTACCCCTAAGTTGATCATAACAGTATCCTCATGGAATTGACTCAAATTGAGGATGACCTCCATGCTATCATAATTTACCAATTGAGAATGTTGGTTTTCCTTTACAAATGTTCAAGCATTTTTTGGAGCTGGGTGTGCCTTCAAAGACTGAAATTTTTCCGGGTCGGGAAAACATCCTCAAAACTATTACCCTCTTTGGGACGCAATTTTTCTCACTACCGGTACTATAACACCTAAATCCTGCCGGTCTGAGTGTTATGATAGTGAGCCAATTTCAAGCTATCGCCCAAAAATGCCACGGCTTCCGTGTTTCCTAGGCTACACATATTACATTCCCCTTCTATCTAACACTCTTTTTAATGCCCCCCCCCCCCCCTCCCCGCAGTTCTAGTGATTTCGATCTAACCCTGAACAACAGTGACCCCAAGCGAATCACCAAGATAAAGTTCATGGGCATGCGCCTCTTTCTTACTTAGCCCGTCAAATAAGCTTTTAGATTGAACACCCACCCTCTCATTTCCATTACAATCTTCTAAAAGTCAATAAAAAAACTTGCGGACTGATACTGTTTTAAACTCCTAATATTTGCCCCTCAAATTGATGATTTTCGAGTATTTCAAGTGTAAATGCAGGATTGAGGAGTGAGCCATGGTACGTGCAAATGCCACCGATTGGCCACTTAAATTGCAGCTACAATTCAGAATGACCAATGCAAGCACAGGCGGTAAATTATAAGTACAATTTTGCTAAATTGTAGTTACAATTTATTAAATTGTAAGTACAATTTAGCTAAATTGTAACTACAATTTATTAAATTGTAACTACAATTTAGCTAAATTGTAGTTACAGTTTAATAAATTGTAGCTACAATTTAGCTAAATTGTAACTACAATTTATTAAATTGCAACTACAATTTAGCTAAATTGTAGTTACAATTTATTAAATTGTAGTTACAATTTAATAACTAAACAGGACGTGAAGCTAATAGGCTTCCGTAAATTGCGGCTACAATTTAGCTTGACCAATAAAAGTGCAAGCGCTAAATTGTAGCTATAATTTATTAAATTGTAGTTACAATTTATTAAATTGTAGCTACAATTTAGCTAAATTGTAGTTACAATTTATTAAATTGTAAGTACAATTTAGCTAAATTGTAACTACAATTTATTAAATTGTAACTACAATTTAGCTAAATTACAGGTTCAGTTTATTAAACTGTAGCTACAATTTAATAACTATAAACGACGTGAAGCTTTTTGGCTTCCGTAGATTCACAACTTTGCTAAAAACTTTCGATAGTTATCCCAGATACATGATCTCAGCCAGGAAAATGAACACTGAAACTTCACCTTTGCTTTCGTTATGGAAAACCGAAGAAAACTTAATTAATTTGGAGCAAAAAAGTCCACTTTGGGTTCGATATTGGCGTCTGGCACTGGTACAGTTCCTATAGAATTTTGTAACTGTCGACGAGTCGGTACGATGCCAACTGTGTAATCCTATTCGATTCACACTTCGGCAATGAAGCAGCACGTTTGCCAACACAAACATACTTTGAAGATCATGTTAAGTTGAAGTCGTTCTCAGGAAGCAGGAGAAAATCAATCGTGAAAACTGGTTATCGCGAAGCGAAAATACCGACTGCGAGACGCCGACAGTGTCTGCAGATGTCTGACAGCTAGTCAGGGGCGTCATGCTAGGGAAAAATCGGGGGGGGGGGGGCGGATCTGTAACATCAACTAAGCGTAGCGCCACTATCGGTTGGCGCGTAGCGTGCCCCAAAATGTTGGCAAAAAATGCCTCCCAGATTTCCGGAAATGGCACTTCCCAGGCATTCACCGAAAATGTTTATGTCCCCCCAACCACCCACCCCCCTCCCCCGCGCACCGTTGGCATGACGCCACTGCAGCTAGTACATGCAGTTACTGATTAACTCTCACCGATTCCACCCTTACTAGTAGTAGTAGTACTAGTAGGCCTTACCGGGTGACACCCCCTTCCCCTCCACAGCCACACTAGTTGAAGAAAGAAAATAATGTGGAAGAATGAAAAGACCAGTTTATGAAAAACTCAGTAGTTTACATTTGTGGAACCAATGATTTTTTACGTGTTTGTGGGCAATGTTGTTGTTGTTGTTTTTTGTGTTTTACCTGCGTCGCCAGCGGCGAAGCAGGTCTAGTAACCGCTCGACTCCGTCCGTCAGTCCGTCAGTCCGTCCGTCCGTCCGTCAGTCCGTCAGAAACACTTTTTCCGTCAAAGTTTTCTTGGCTTCTATGAAAGGGAATGATTTTATATTTGGTCTGCTGCTTCATAATGATGAGTTGTATCGTGTAAGCAATTTTCAGATCTGCCGTGCAGCCACTTCCTGTTTGCCGATACTTTGAAATTTGACTGTACCCACTGAACATGGAAATTTTCCGTCAAGGTTTTCTTGGCTTCTATGCAAGGGATTGATTTTATATTTGGTCTGCTGCTTCATAATGATGAGTTGTATCGCGTAAGCAATTTTTAGATCTGCCGTGCAGCCACTTCCTGTTTGCCGATACTTTGAAATTTGACTGTACCCACTGAACATTGAAATTTTCCGTCAAGGTTTTCTCAGCTTCTATGCAAGGGATTGCTTTTATGTTTGGTCTGCTGCTTCATAATGATGAGTTGTATCGTGTAAGCAATTTTCAGATCTACCGTGCAGCCACTTCCTGTTTGCCGATACTTTGAAGTTTTACTGTACCCGCTGAACATTGAAATTTTTCGTCAAACTTTTCTCGGCTTCTATGCAAGGGATTGATTTTATATTTCATCTGGAGCCTGATAATGATCAGTTGTATTGTGTATGCAATTTTCAGATCTGCCGTGAGCCACTTCCTGTTTGCCGATTCAATTGCATGAAGTGACGCAGGTCCAGATCCGGTATTGGTCTTGGCTTGTTTTTTTTTTTTTTGGGGGGGGGAGACTTTTTCGGGGGGGGGGGGGCAGTGCCATTGTAGTAATGATGAAAAATGACTTTCTGTAGTTTGTACTGGGAAAAAAATGTTACCACCTACCCACTACTGGATAGAGTAGAGGAGAGGTAAATACATGCGGTCTGATCCAACATATTGTCAATTTTATGAGACGACTTCCATGAAAAATAATAATTAGAATATTTAAAACATAGATTTATATGGATTTTTAAGTGACGAATTAAGAATCTTTGCTAGTATTTCTGTTTTGTACAAGCGTATTATTTTGTTTTGACTCTCAGTATCAAAACTTAAATCAAATGCCACCTATATGGGGGGTTTCTGCACTTTCATCCCCCTCCACCAACAACCTGCTAATTTTGCAGTTTTCATGGAAAGGGATTGGTATTTTCAGAACAATTTGTTCAGAGGGAGGGGTATTTTATTTTGGGCAAATATCAGGGCAGTGGACAGAGCATTTTCCTGGGCTACCAAGGCAAATTCGAGGTAAGGACCTGCATTTTGATTTTGAAACAAAAATTCAGGTCCGTTTGATTGGTCAGGCCCCATCCGGGATGATCCCCACGAAAATGTCCCCCAAAATCCTATCATTAGCCATATTCTATTAGTCCGCTTTAAAACTACTTTCTAAATGCAAATTCAAAATAATTAAAAAATTTAAGATTGACAAGATATAGGACCAGACACATAAAGAATTTTTTTTTTTTTTTTTTGGAACCAGATAGCAAGACAAAAATGTTGATAGAATCGTTTAGATAACGAATTGGTTAAGTATAATTGTACAAAATAATGAAAATATTAATCAATCTTTAAAAATATTATCAACAAAAATAAGTTGGAGCTTACTGGTGAAAACATCCCCACCCTCTTTATTTCTCTTTCTAGTCTTTCAGCCTCTGACAAAGACTTTTGGGTTTTCATTTCGAGAGCTTTTGTGAAAATGCTGTCTGGTTAGTGATGATGGTGGGGGTGGGGAGGTTGTAAAGGTGTATACACTTGTGGAGACATGACATTTTCTTGCAGTTATCGTACAATTTGTGCCTCGCTTTGTATGTAGTAGTACACGTGGATTACCTAAAGCCTTTATTGTAAGTGCAGTCCATTTCAAATAAAGGTTATCAAGACTTGAGGTAAAATGAAAAAAGGCTAAATTTCAAGTCAGAAAGAGAAACTTCATTATGTTGAAAAATAAAGTGCTCACTTACCAAGCCTGCTGAGTTCACCCAAAATGGAATCACAAACTGCCCCAGTTACTCTTAACGATCGAATGGATGCACCGGAAGGTTAATTATTGCACAAAAATGTCTTTTCTCGTCCAGTGTGTAATTTTGTTTCAATGCAGAACAGAAATGACGATAGCCTAATGCACAGTCAACCCGAGTTTTACTTCAGACTTCAGTTTAAAAAGCACGAAATTTAAACAAAGCGACCAGTTCGCATCGTATTTAAATTAAAATCCTTGTACATTTTCCATCCTCCGGATATAATTATGCCTGAACACACACTCCTCAAAACACATTTCAGAGCTCATAATTTCTGATGTCTGATGTTGAACGCAATCTTTTGATGTTTTGAGTGTTCGGACCGACATTTTTTGGCGAATAAAATGAATCAATAGCGATTCTACAGGTGGCAAGGTCAAAGACTCAAAACTGGTTCTCTGACAAAATTGCCCGTTTCTCGGTAAAATCCTTTCAACCGTTCAAATTGTCGACTATTTAATTCAATTAGCGATTAATTACAGTGAATTCTTTTTCAGGGTTGGGTGTGTAATACAGTGTAATACAGAACCACACTTATCTTTGAATGAGTTATCGATTACTGGACTCGAGCGAGTGACGCTGGGATACCACTCGAGCCTAACGCTTCTCGTGGTATCCCTGTGCTACTCGCTCTCGTCCAGTAATCGTTAACCCATTCAAACATAAGTGTGGTTCTATATATATCCACTTTATCTGTGTAAAGAACGACCTTCTCTCCTCGCTGGTTCAGTGTTCAATGATGAAGTTTTGAATCTTAAACTGTATTTAGGGACTATTTAGTGAATCTATTGTTTTATGTTCGCTGTCCTTTGTCTATTTCAAAGTATATTTCGGATTCTTATAAGTGTATAATGTAGTCTTTTTGTCCCTATCTGTCATTTGAAATTCAATGTGTAACGCTAACTTTAACGCTAATTGTTACGATGTAAGCTCTTTAGTTCCAGGCTTGCATTTCTCAATGCCCAGTGTATCTGGTAACGTTACATACACACAGTTTTCTGGTGTGCAGAGTCGCGTCGTATTGAGGATCTTCAAACAAGTGACACTGAATGGTGAAGGTCCTCAACAAGATGCGATACAGCACACCAGAAAACTTCTCTGTACTGATGATCTTTTCCTTATATGACTGCCCTCACGTAATAATTAAGTCTCGATTTCGGAATCTGTCAAATCCATTTTGAACGAAATCGAGAGACAAACTTTTTAATGTGTTTTTTGCTACGGCGTGTTCTTTATCGCTATTCCGGACTGAGTGGACTCGATCGTGCTTTATCTGGCACAAATCTAGTGTAGGTTTGGCAACATTTGTTGAAAAAATGAATCGCTGCATTTGTATAGGGACCAAAATGCGAAAAACCTTAATTGATGGTTTGTGGATTTTGAGCACATTTTATAGTGCGAGGTGGATGAGGGCACAATTCTCACCCAGACTCGTTTTCGATTTTTCAGCATCAAACTACTTGTGTTTTGCCAGTATGACCGATATCACAATCCAGCTGACACTGCAGGAGAGAACTGATGACCGTTGTAGTGTCCGTATCAGTGACAAGTATATAAAAAAATGATAACAAGGCCACCCTGATCTTGTTTGCACCTCACTCCGCACTTTGGCAGCACTGTGTACAGCAGGCTACTGTGATCGCAAAAGAGGTAGATTTCTCGATCAAATCGCAATATGAGCGAGACACGTTTATATCAAAAGATCGCGATTTCATAAATAAATATTGCACAATGGAGACTGAATGAAGACAAACAACACAACAAGTATCTGGGATGTCATGTTTTTTCGACAGGTAATTATTCATGAGTGTTGTGGCCATGGGAGCTAACAAAGAATTTGGACAAGACAGCGTTCCAGTCACCATATGGTCGAAGCTATCTCTCCACTTGAGTAATGATACTGCTGTACGCAATAACTGGCTCTAGCATTGGCTATATCTTTCGGGTTTTGTCGAACAGATGATATTATTTAACCCTTTACCTAACATGAAAAACAGACGACACTTGCAAACAAAATTCTTGAATAACTATATTTTTTTCATTTTTTGCCTCAAAAACAGAGGTTATGACCCTCATTGGAACGAGCTCGACGAGCTCGTTCCAAAGAGGGATCATAACCTATGTTTTTGAGACAAAAAATGAAAAAAAGTTAAAAATTAATTAATTTTTATAAATAGCGCTGGTCGGTTTTAGCCGTTACATTGGGTAAAGGGTTAAATAAAGAGGACGTAGACTTCCAACAAGCATTTTACTTATGAGTGTGACTGAAAATAAATATAGGATATCACCACCATGTGGGTTTCCGAGATGGTGTATTGAAGTTGAGACTTCGCCTCTGCGTCAAATATCGACGAGTGCGTTAGGACAAGTCGATATACGACTCAGAGGGGAGGTCGAGACTTCAATACACTATCTCGAATACCCAATTTGAGGTAATAACCAATCTGTCTTACAATATTCTGCCATGACTTGACTTATTCGCATATATTTTGACGATCAATCAGCGTCTATGAATTGATTTCTTTATGACTGAAGATCATGACGTCGGGGTTTTGTGTTCTTGACCTGTGCATGACGTAATCCCCATTCATTGTTCAGATTGTTCATAGTTTGTAGTACTGTTTCAGCTGTGTGTTTCTTTGTTTTATTTTTTTACGTTTAACGCATTGCAGTTCTATATAATAAATATGATCGTGGTAAAAATGATCTAGTCTAATTAATTTCACTGAATTGGTGATTTATTTATCATTTAATTACTGTTATCAAAGAAAAAAAAATGGTGGCCTCGACATGTGTAATCAGTTTTCGATGAGTGCAGGCAAAAAACATTCTCTTTCTGTATAGAATGATTGCATGTGCGGTTGCTACCCTCAATACAGATTTGTATTTTGTCTGGACGTTTTTTACTTGTAATATTGAGGGATATACATGATCATGACCATGTGCATGTCCTAGAATGTGTATCAGATCCGAGGTCGTGTTTACAATCGGATAGCAACGAGCCTTAACGGGCTCGTTGCGATCCGATTGTAAACACGACCGAAAATCTGATGCAAATCAAAGGACATGCATTTGGTCATGATACATTTATCTTACAATCCCGTTACATAAAGCCCGTTTCCTCCGTTTTTCAGTTTAAATTGGGTTAGAATTGGTCAAAATTTTGCACATTATATTTTAATGCGTAATCATAATCACGGAGCATCATGCATATTGTTTTCATGATGCTGCGTAATGCGAAAATGCAGTGCTTACCGGAAGATGAATCTGAACAGGGGGGGGGGGGGGGGGGGGGGGCTGATACAAACATTTTTTTACCGAGTTTTTAGGTACAAATTAATTTGATTGTCAGATAAATAGAGATTATTATCACAGTAAAGTGGTCTGGTTTGTCGAATCCGTCGATGTCGTATGCCTTCGGCGGCTCGTGTGATCATTTTACTCTCATAATGATATGTTTGTTTCATGCTTTTATAAAAATATTCACCTTTCACACGAGAAATCAGTATAAAATTGGTTAAGAGCAATATTAGACATTCACGTTATTTGATAGTGTGTATTTACACAAATGAAGCGTGCCTAGAACGGTTGGTAATCTGGGCGGACTTGATTGACGTTCTCCAGTGCCGTTCTCGCTATGGTATCAACCATCTGATATGGAATCGGGAAACCACTCAGTGTGATCCGGTGATCAGGATTCGATGGGTTAAAACACGGCGTTTCATTGATAGGTTTAAAGACTTTTATTGTGCATCTTTAGCCTGGAAGCTTCCAATTCGCTAATAACACGAAGATAAAGTGTGGTCCAACAAAACAAATGCATGTATACATAATTTATGAAATCATGTCTTTGGTAAATGGAGATTACAAAAGACTATTCAGTATTCGGTAACTGGCCTCTTTGCCAGCCATTTTGCAACATTAGGCACTTCTTTAACCTTCTTGGTATGTGCTACCAGCTTATCGAACCTATCCGCCCAGTTTGGATCAAACATCGTCCATTTTTCCAAAGTGTTGAAAACAGCTAGATCTGCCCAGGAAAGCTGGAAAAAGAATGAGACAGATTAAGATGCAAGTCTGGGCAATGAGACATCCCCATTTATAATGGTAAAACAGACAAGTTAAATTCAGTATAAAACGTATTTCAAAATATTAAATATTTTGAAATACGTTTTATACTGAATTTAACTTCTAACCTAAATATGTTTCTGTTGAAAGATAAACTGAAACAAAACGCGAGAAGTTGTTTTCTTGAGTTTGTTTTGTACCCCTTCCATGCTAAGTATTTTTTAAAACATTTCATATAAAATCGAGTCATGGCTGCTGTAATGCAGCCATGACTTGCTTTGATAGGAAATTCAAAAGACTTTTGTACATTGTACAAGAAAACATTGATAAGTAGACAACACCCATTTACATGGCATATTGTGCTAACAAGAGCTGGCATGATACCTTTAGCGACATAGCATTTGTGTACTGGGGGGAGGGGGGAGGGATCCGACTGAATTCGGCAAAGGGTAAAGTCAAATAGAATTTAATTGAGAGAAGGTTCATTTGTAATGGCACTATAAATACGTTTTCGCAACAGCGTGAGCTTCGCCGTATGATCTAAGGTGAAATGCATTGATTTCATGATCATGTTTACAGCAACACTTCTACACTTTTAATTTTTTTGTCAACAACAAACCTAACTACCTTCAGTGTGTGAAGGCTGAATACGATAAGACTCGGTTAATCGCCTCGCCCTCAGCCTGTCGTGCAATTCGTATTTCCTAAAACACACGTCACGACTCTGACGAATTCGTAACTCAAACATTAATACCTCGTGTCCAGTGATGCTTTCCTGGGGAACGTGGGCGAATGCCGTTCCACCTACTTTTTCTGGATAAACGCCATTTCCCCACAATTTCAGGATCTAGGATGGCTTAGTCTTGGTGAATATCCAACAATTACATGCTGTGCAGCTAGCAAGACGAAGAAGTGCTCGCTGTGTTGAACACAGTGAGCACTCCTTCGTCTTGCTAGCCACATTAAACCCACTTCATTTGTATGTAAGTTACTTGCTTTCCGAATTATAAATATATATACAGCCGGATATAAATGCACAGAATGACGTCACGAAGTGGCATCCATGATAAGTCGGTCATTTGGGCGTGTAATCAACCATGTCTTACCAAAGCATTTCTACGTTTTTCGTATTAAAACGAAGGGAGGGTGAAGCATCCTAATCATCAGGCAATCAGAATTTCGAAATTCAATTCAGAAAATCAACGGGAATTCGTGTTCTCATTAATACATTTCAAACTTTTCCCGCACTCCCTAACACGTAGATGAGGATACCCCTCTCGGACTGTTCACAACAACGCATATCGTCGGTCATTTCAGCAATGATAAACCACCGTTCCCCTACTTATAAATTTCGGAACGCGTCACTGCTCGTGTGTATGACTGATATCACAACTTACTCAAATAGTTCCCAATCTCTGTATTTAGCTTTCATTAACAACAAAAAAAACAAACAAACAGTAGTTAACGTGCTTTCACTGCTTCGTTAGTGGAGCGAACACGTATAATCTTATCTGGTGGGTTACAAGAACATACAAGCCCCAATTTGGCTTATTTTGAAGGCATGAGCTGTCTTCCAAACTACGCTTAAATTAACATTTGTAAATTCGAGGTAAGGCAGGGGATAGCTTTGTTCACTTGGTCATTCTGTTCATCTCATTTGGCAAGTTTTGTTCAAATATTGTTTCACAGCAGAGTGCATCGACGGTCGCAACTACATTGACAATAAAGAGAAATTCTCACGGAAACCTGACTCGAAATATTTTATGCATTACCACATTAAACAAACTTTCAACAAGTTTAATTCGATCTTTCAACTTTTCGTGACACCAAATCCAACTCCAACCAGGGTTGAAGGACTCGGAGATGGAGGAAAGTTTCAGAACATAAATTTAAACTATCCCGACAACAAACAAGAGACTGATAATCTTATCTCATTTAATACACAATTTTATAAGGTTTCGCTTTTGGGGGGGGGGGGGGGGGGCGATGGGGGGGGGGGGGGGGGGTAGAAACCTGTCCAAAGTCACCTCTTCCCGTAAGATTCCGAGTCGAAAATGGGCATTCGTCGAAGTTTGAGAAAAGATAGTTCCGCTATCCCAACGCCACGATTTGCCCACATGGGGATGTAGCGACGTTCGGACAGCTAAATTTGGAGAAGAAAAAAGGATTTATTTTTATTACCATAAATAACGTACTATAGAAATCTCGTACCGATTGACATCATGCATACTTATGAAGCTCGATTTTGCGTACACTGTAGTTGTAAATAGTAACAGTTCGAACTTTGCCGATTTGAAACCGAGTTGGGATTTTGGGAAGTAAAGGAGACATCAGCATCACCAAAGAAGCTCTAAAATCCAGATAGATGGAATTTCCAACTACTGATGACTTGCCCTCCGAATTTCCAACTATAGGAAATTTTGGCAAGGATTGGGGGGGGGGGGGCACCGCCCCCACCCCCACACACACACCCCTTCTGTCGCCACGTCCTTATAATCATTCCTTCCATTTATAGGTACACGAGCCTCCAAAAGGTACTCAGGATGCTCCAACTGAAATGTAAAATTAATCTCCCCACCCACCCACCTCAGACCTGGACCTTCACCTATGGCTAATACACTTTTTAAGCCAACACGAGGTGAAATGAAGAAGATCGAAAAATAATCTTTGTCTGCTGTCTTTGAAAGCAGAACAATATTTTGACCCCCCCCCCCCCCCCCCGCTTCATTTAGCCTCTATCTTAGCAGACTGTCCGTCTTGTCAGTAGGACCCTGCGAAGCTTCGATTCGATTTCGAATCTTAAGCTGATATTCGATTCGATTCGAAATCGGTTGCCCGATTCGTTTCCTCTAGAATCTTTTTCATAGGAATGTAGCTTGGTATCTGTCCTCTTAATCGTCTCACAAAACGTATAGTCCAGATGGAACTGGTGCATAAATAATGTTGAAATGAAAGATTGAGCGTAACTTACGCTACATTAACATAAATAACATCTGCATATGTGCCACCATCTATGTTAATTCCATTATCACTTAGTCTAGTCTCTATCAATATAAAATGAAAATTTAAAGTTTCCAAGCAATGTCAACGATGAACTATACGAAGGCATGCCTTGATGATGTGGTTGGATTATTTTATCAGTCTGGACCTGAGTCATCGCAGTCAAAACAAATCAGGTTTATAGACCCAACCCCACTGGTTATCCCCAAGACGCCACTGATCCGAGTCGGAGTTCGATTCAATTTGGAATAATAGGCATGCTTCAATTCGAGATTCGATTCGAAAATGTGTGATTCGCAGGGCTCCACATGTCAGATAACGAGTTAATTCATTTTAGATAAATATAGACCGAGTGCATAATTCATAGCAATTATGGGTTAACGTTTTGCATTCTGAGTTCACTAAAATGGCAAATGTCGTATTTTATCTGTGTTGAAAATATTACTCGAGCCTAATAAATATTGACTGAAATGTAAGTTTTAAAGTAACATATTTAAATACCCCGCTAGTTAAGAAAAATCCAGTGTCTTTTCCATACGACTGTATCCATTTTTGAAGGGTTGACAGGAACTTTGGTCCTATTTCTTCGACCGCTTTTTTCTTCAACTCTGCCTGGAAAAAGGAATATAAATAGATAACCGATCAATCTTATTTCTTTATTTCTGTATTTGCTGATTTGGTCTGAAATTTTAAAGCCCGAATAATCTAACAGCAATCATTGATATGCTAAGATAAATAATATAGGTAGGATCTAACAAGTGGTTTCCGGGAAATGGCTTTATTTGCATTTAACGGCGATTTCTTAAATTTACATGGTTGCCACCCTCGCAGAAGAAGAACAACCCCGTCGATTATCAGGTTGGTTGACCAAGATTCAAAGTCAACTCTTACTTGGTCACTAACTTGCAGAAAGTAATCGTATGACGACAATGAAGCAGTATATAGATTCTTGAGACGGGAGCCGAAAGGTCAATTGACACAGGACCAGTACCATAAATTGAACAGTGTCGAAAAATGATTTCTTGGCAATAACTTCAGTTTCATATGTCACATGGTCACCAGATTTACAGAGATTAGATAACCCGTGGGAGGAAAAGAATCCTGTCGATTTTGTTATCTGCAATCATATGGTGTGGTGGAAGGTTTTGCACATTTGCTGATGAGATCGTGATCCAAAATTGGTTTTCGATCATTTTTTTGCTGTACACAATTTAGGTTCTTTAAACCTACAGTGTTGGTACCTGTATGAAAGTAGAAAATCCCCAGGATTTTTAGACATGGCGCTGAAAGATCAAGGCCACTGTTACTTAAAATAGCATTGACGGTGACATTAGTTCTATTTATTACAGATTAAACGAATTTGCAGAAAGTAATCAAAGGTGCCGGAAACGCGGGGGAAAGCTGCCCCATGACTAGACAATAGGGCCGAGGGTCAGCACGTGCCCTTTATCGCCAGAAGTGCCCAGGTGGAAAAGACTTTACTTTTCGTGGACTGTAACTAAGAAAATATCCAGCATCCCTTACTAACATGTTTTAAGTATGCCATTGTGAAATGGGAGGTTGAGGTTGGTCGATGATCACCAAACAAAGAAGCTATCCAATCGGGGGTGGGATTGTAAAACTCTGTGTATTTATTACACGTCTGTTCTGTATAATACCCATCTACAGAAACACTAAACCATGCGGAAAATCTGTTCTGCACACGTGTGGAACGGAAATCGTCGAAGGACTATTTTTAAATAGAAGCAAAATTTCACTGGAATTTTATATAAATCGTACAACGCAATTACAATTTGAATCGCTAGCGATTGCTGAAAATCGCCCCCTGAGTTCCAATGTGTTCTATGTGCCAGTAGGCACATAGAACACATTGGAACTCAGGGGACGCAATAGTAACACGGATTTCCCTCGCAGATTTGGATGGCGATAAAATGTGTTCTTTTTGTTAATAATTGTCAAATGAACTGCCGAGTGTCCTTCTAATAATTGTTTTTACAGACCTGAAGGCGTACAATAAACACCGAACGACACACGCGTGTGAAAGGGCTGATCGATATGGCATTGTGTATAACCCAGTTGGAGACGTGCGGGAACGTAACGTAACGTCTGTCGTTAAATCTAACGTCAAATTTTACTATGTCTGTCCCTTGATAAAGACTGTGATTAGTCGCAAGCTCGTGTTATGAAAGGAAATATGTCTTAAAGGTATAACTCATCAATCTCATACCTCTTGAGTAGATCCATACGGTCCACCCTCGCTACTGCGTATATATATTCTCGTATATCGATCTCGAGGTGAGTTGTAAATGTAAACTAACATACTGGCGAGTCAATTGCAACCTTTTATGGGGTTGTCGTTCGCTCAGTTGTTATAGTGGCGGAGCAATTATGGCCAGGCGATTGGGTGCCGTAGACCCGGGATCGACTCCCGTCGAGGCCACCTTTCAAACAAATTTTCAATTTTCAATCCATTGACGCGATGCTAGGACGATGCCTGATTGAATTCCTGCTTGATATAGGCGATATAAATTAAATTCAAGAAGTTGCATCTTCACGGATCTTGCATTAATTGAGATTCCTGTGTTTAACAGCTGTGACCATAGGCCATTATAACAGAAATCTGTTATCGGTATCGGAGCGAGTTGTAAATGTAAACTAACATACTGGCTGAGTCAACCTTTAGTGGGATTGTCGTTGTCTCAGTTGGTATGGTGGCAGAGTATTTATGGCCAGACGATTGGATGTCGTAGACCCGGGATCGACTCCCGTCGGGGCCACCTTCCAAAAAAAAAAAAAAAAAAAAAAAATGAAGTTTTCAATCCAGTGGCGCGGTGCTAGGATGATGCCTGGTGGAATTTTCACCCAGCTTTCGGTCTGCTGATGACCTTCCTCAGGGTACAGACACAACAGTGAAAAATACACACAGACGACGAAAGAAATGAAATGTGGCGATAAAAGTTCTCGTGAGCCAAGTTCTGGCTGAACGGGTATGTTGTGTCCACCGTTTGCCTCTTGGATGGCAGGACATCGACGGCGCATGGACCCGATAAGTCTCTGGATGTCACCCTGTGGTATTGCGTTCCACCTATGCCTTAGAACATTACGTAAATCGCCTAACGTCTGAAGATCATGAAGTCTTACCCGACGGTCCAATTGATTCTAAAGATGCTCGATTGGCGACAAATCTGGCGAAAGTGGGGCCAGGGAAGAAGTTCGATGTTCTGCTCCTCAAGAAGGTCACGACAGATACGCACCACGTGACATCGGGCATTGTCTTGTCATTGCCGCAGATTTTAGAAATAAGTATCACAGTCTGGACGAATTGATGAGCAACCCTAATATATCTCCTGCCGAATACAAGTCGATGTATTCCATGTTCGAATTCGACGTCAGTAAACATAGCGAACAACTCAAAAGTAGCATCTTAGATATTCAGATCAAGATGCAATTCGATAGGAATGTGCCGAGAAAAACCGAGGCCTTTGCCCTGGTCCTGTGGGATAGAGAATTACAATTCGAATTGGATGGAAATAAGATGTCGATCGTTCGATGAGAGACATGTGTGTGAAGAAAAGAAAAAAAAAGAAATAAAAAAAAATATATATGAATAAAAATTAAAAAAAAATAATTACAAAAATGAATGATAAAGAAAGAGAGTACTTGAGAAGAAACAGACGTGGTTTGATTAAAATTATTTCGGAATATTTGCTAGCAATAATTCTAGACACTTTAGTCGGAACAGAACCTTTGATATTGACTGACTATATGAGACTCGAAATTGAAAATAAAATCTTGATAGAAGATAAGACCAGAAAACTTTTAGACACGTTGACGTATAGAGGACCAACTGCTTTTCGAGAATTTATAAAAGCTCTCCAAAATGCTAAATAGATGTCAACGTGTGTTTCGAGATAGGCAATCCAATTTCACAAGATGAAACATTACGAGAAATAACGTATTAAAAACAAAAACAAAAAATAAACAAAACAAAAAAGTAATGAGATCTAGAGAGATTGAACATCTTTCTAAATTTCATTACTTTTTATTTTTTATTTTTGTTTTTTTGTTTTTAGTTTTTTTGTTTTTAATAATTACTCATTATTTTTAATTAATTATTTCCATGCGTTCACTGTTTGTTCAGAGAATCTAGTTCGATCAGTAGGCTCACCACGGAAGTCATGGCTTCAGGATTATTGGTTTTCGTCCTGAAATTAATCCTGACTCCGGTGTTCACTTTGAGAGGCGTGCTGAACGTGTGGACATTCGAGTGTTGATTCTCGGTCTTTTCGACGCTGTATCTCTTATCGCTCTCTACTTCCTTCACCATGAGATTGACAACCGCTCTGTAATTCAAATCCATGGAAGCCAGAGACATTCGAATGATTTCACCTCCCAACGGCATTGGGATATCTGACCGTGTAGCGATCCGCTACCTCCTATCTGAAAGACCATTCGGCTTTTCACTTGTCTAACGCGCCGCTCTCCTCAGCTCACACGGTGATCAATTGCCTGGCGTATTTGACTTTTTCCACCACCGAAATCAGGGTGCAGGCGTCCGACATGTGCACAGGATCCGGCAGATTCGTGAGCACGTGTCTGCCCATGTCTAGTTTCTCAAGACCAAGTTGTCATCCACGTACTGCCTACTGACCACGCTGGAATTGAATTCGTGATCGTGATCGAGACCGAATAAATTCTGACCGTTCATGTTGATGCCGCCCTTCATGGTTCCACGGGATTGTTTGTTCAGGTAGAGGTCATCCACTTGTGATTCTATGTATTCTTGAGATCACGTCACGGTGGAATCCACGTATCCGTTGTTGACCGCGGTGGAGTGCTCGTCTGCGTCGTCGATCTTCGACAGATTCAGTCTTGTTGAATCCCGTATTCAGATCCAATTTCATTTCTCATATGGCAGACTTTCTCTGTTCCAGGTCTATGTAGTGTTTGGTCGCCCTGTCCTTGGGATTCGTGGGAGTGGTCACGTTCGTTGTTTTGTGAGAATTGGCGTTCAATTTCGACTGCATCATTTTCTGAATGTATCTACCATTCAGGTGTTTGCTGAATCATGCGTGAGAGTCGTCCGCATATTTCTTAGTCGCGGCAATGGTGGGATCTATGGGATTTGCGATGTTCACCAAATTGAGATTTCAGATTGAGATCGTCGGTCATGGCTCTATTCACGTAATTATCTCTCATGATTTGTTCGAAATCCGCGTTCCCCCTGTCAAAGTATTTTTTAGTCGTCGCATCTACGAGATCTACCGGCTCGGGAAGATTGTAGAGCTTGTTATCATTCATGTTCAAAGGTTCCTCTCGAGGTTCATATCTCTGAACGTAACGTTCGCCCAAGTTAGCGACGTCATAACCATCGCCGACTTCAAGCATCTCCCTCTTCTTTTTGGGGCGACTTTCGTCGTCACTCCTTCCAAATTTATCGACTGGCATGTTTTTGTTTTTGTTTTAAAAATATATTTCAACACAGTGTTTAAGAATGAATTATTTTTCACTTATTTTATTTTTTGTTCTATTCGATTAAGTTTTTTAAAATAATTTTTTTACCTTTATATATATACTATAAAAAACTCTCTCTAATGTAAATCATTGAGAATGTCTTGAAACCGATCTCCTTCCGACCATCTCTTGAGAACGTAGAGACACAGGTGACCGCAAAACACTTGATCCGGCAATTGCACTCGTTCCGTATTATAATGAACTACCGATTCATCAAAATAGTTCTTTCGGCGGCGATTCCGTAGCTGTCAAAATAATAATTCTTCTTCCCATTCTTGAACTACGCCATCCAGTGAGTGCCTTCGCCCGATAAATCATCCAGATTTAAAATTCTGCATTCCGATTGTCGTCGAGGCCTTCTCTTTGGCAAGGCATCTCTGGAAAACACGCCTCGAAAATCTTTGATTTTCAAGGCTTTCGCTGCATTTGACAGATCGATGTTGGATAGGGGTTCGTTAGGTAAGACGACACCTTCTATGGATATCCGTATTTTCTTATTCATAAATGTATATTTTTTTTATTTATTTTATTATAATTCATTAAATAGCTTATTTTTTCTTTTTTCTTTTTAAACTTTACACTCTCCTTTAAATTAAATTTCTCGATGTCTCAATCGATGTCCATAGTCTTGTATTCGTCTAATTCCTCTTGATTTTCTGGAATCCTCTCATCATTAATCATATCCAAAACCCAATGTCCGAGCGCCAAAATGCTTATTTTATTGTTTAACATGAATCTCTTATCGTCATCAGCCATCAGTGAAATCTTGTTGATTATTTTGGTCTACAAGTCATGATTGTCACTTCGAATCGATTTCATAGTCTTGTACACTGGCCCACTTCCGAACAGACAATCTTTATACTCTTGGAAAGAGATGTTTTTCTTCACCACACACGCTTGAACCCCTTTGCACTTCTTGATCTCTTCGCCTTCTAGGCAATAAGCATACAGTTTGGGTCTCAAACCCACGAATTTGACGATTTGTTTACCACCGCTCTCATCCTTAAATTTACCCAACACCTTCTTGTTGTCGTTCGATTGAATGTTAGATGGATGATCGATGGGATAATTGCTCGTGTCAAACCACGTGGCCATGTCCAGAGATATATCCCATTTGACATAATCGTAGTGAAACTCTTACATCAATTGCTTGCTGATATCTAAGATAATCGGTCCAAGATAATAGGGTTTGTCAAACTTCAGGTGCGTCTTTTGCATGTGAACAGCCACTAGATTTTCGTCGAATATGGTTCGATGTCCGTAATTTTGTTTCGCCACTAATTTTTTAGCTCTTTTCTCGGACGTGACGAGAATGTCGGTTCTCTTCCTGATGTTTTCCATCGATTTACCATACATGCAGTTCATGAGTTTAAAGAAGTCTTTTTCGAAATCGTTCTCAGCTCCATGTTGAGATTGATGTATTTTTTTATCCAAGGCTCTTTGTTGAATCGAATGCTGCGATGTATGTCGAGTAATTTAATCCTGTGATCGATGTATTGTTTCAAATTCTCACTGTAGACGACGTACTTACGTTTGTTATATAAATTGGGAATGAGTTTTTCATCGTTTCTTTCAACCAGTTCCATTCGTTCGGGAGCCAGCGGATAATCGTTGTGCAGGTCATGCAACTCTTCCGGATAGTTCAAATTGACTTCTAAAATGCAAGGATAGTCTCTCCATTTTTGCATCTCTTCCGGTTCCGTCACCCATTCGAAATTTCCAAATGGTAAAGGATGACTCATGGCCCAACTGTACAGATTATTAGCATCCCAATACTGTATGTATTTACTCGGTCGTTCCAAATCGAAACCTTCTTTCATGTAGGGATTGTTGGCTTCAGAATACCTGTGGGAGATCATCGAGACGCCACCTCTCATGGCCTTTTTGAACATTAGCAACATGTCCACGTTGGATAATAATTCCAATTGGACTTCGGTGGTCTTCAAGAGAGCACCCCATGCCAGGCCGGGTGTGGTGTAATACCAAGCCGGATCCAGATCGTAATTTCGACAACAGACGTCTCGAAAATTTTCGAATACGTCTGTCAGGAGTAGAACGTCGGTCTTCAGATACAGATCGTGATAATCTCTCATGGTTTTCATATCGATCGATTTCCACATGTTTTCAGCGTGTTCGTAATCCTCATCGGAAACGTCAGATTCATATAATTTCAAATAAAAATCTTCTTTTGAAGGTAGCGCAGTGTCATCGAATCTCTTTAGATCATTCATTTAATCATAAGGGTAGACTCCTTTCCTCGACATGACATGACATCTCCAAAGTGTTCACTCATGATTTTAAATTTATCCTCGCTCATGTTATCGACTAATTTTTCCAGACGTCTCTTCGTCAATTACTCTTTTCTTCTCCACGACCTTCCATTATGTGAAGGAAATATATCTTTCTTCGCTGTTCGCGATGCAGTTTAATTCTTCATGGGAGGTACCGAGATTTTTCACGAACAGATGACTGTTGTAACCCGAGAGATTGTGAAATATTACCGGATAGAAAGTGGTGTCCCAATATCTTAAATTACACTCGCTGTGGGCCGGACCGCAATACGGACCCGTGTAATGATCGTGGTCTCTGGACTTTCTTCTTTTCCTGCAAATTCTCATTGAATGATTGTCTGCATATGTGACATTTGGTGGCTCTGTTATTTTCGTCCTGTTGCTCTCACATGATGATCAGTTTCGCTGGAGTTTTGAATTTGTCATATAAAATTTGAATTTTCAATTCTAACTCTTCCACGAATCTTCGAGCCACGTCGTCATCTTTGAACCATTTCGTGTAGGTGAAGGGACCCATGTCGTGTTGTAAGTCGAAAGCGCATTTCATGTAAATACAATAGCCTGAAGGCATGTGTTTTTAATATCTTTTGATGTTACTTTGAAGAGCGTCGGGTTGGCAGGAACTCATTTTCACGGTGAATCGAAATCGGCATATGCAACGAATGGCACTTTTAACCTTTTATTGTGATTGCAAAAGTTCGCAAAGGTGTTGGGTTTGGGAATTGCGATGGCGACGCCTTGCTTTTCATTGCAATATTCCAGATGTTTCGCTAACGATTTTCCCCTGTAAAATGTGTTCATGCAGTTGCAACATAAATATATCTTTTCTTTATGTTTACTACCCTGGCTCGACAGTAATCGGCTTGGATTTTTAACCCAACAATAATGACGATTGTCACCATTTGGAGTTAATAATAAGATAATCGTCTTTTCTTTTCCGAGATACAAAGTCTGTCTGAGAGGATAGATCATTCGTTTTTCTTTGTCATATCCCAAGACGTTCACTGCTACGTTGGGATTTTGAGCTTCGAAACATTCAATGTCTTTTAACGGTGTTGGAAAAGTCACTCCGGTCCAATAGAGATTTTTACAAGTCTCCTCGTAACGAGAAACTCTCTTGGAGTGGATTTCGATGGGGTATAAAGTGGGGGTGACTGCCCATTTAAAACACCGATCATCTTTATTTCTCACATTGACCACAGCATTGTTTTTAGCTAGGAAATACGGTAATTCCACGTTGGAAGATGCTTTCAATGGATCATTTTTGTTCACATGAATTTCGACATTCAACACCTCTTCAAACATCCAATTACTACCTCCCCGTTCATAATTCGCAAGCAACGTCTACATCTTATCTTTCATCATTTCAAAAACGTCCGATAATTCGGAACCTTGAAATATGGTCTGGATGCCGGATCTGAAATGAGCATCTCTCATGATGCTCTCACTGGAGTTCACGTCGATTTTATTCATCACGCAATGAAGTATCATCACAATTTTTAGTCCCACGTCCATATGTTCGTGAAAAAATCCAATACTTTATTCTTCACCCGTTCCATGAGCAATTTCGGATCGACTTTTTTGAAAGAGGGAACCACGTTGAAAGTTTTAAAAATGCCTTTGATCGCACTCTCCCATTCTAGTTTGATTGGAATGCTTTCATGGTGATTCATCCTACATATTCTTCTCCTTTCCGTTCGTCGATTGCTCGTCGAATTTCGTTCAATATATGTCATTCATCTCGATTCTGGATCGCATCACTCGTTTTCGTTTTTTTTAATTTGTTTTTTAAACTTGCAGTTCTTCGATGGCTTTTCGTTTGGTTGTCTTCTTATTTTCCACAACCAGAACATTTTTTTTTGACGTCGGCATTTTGATTCCCCTTGCCACCATTTTCTTCTTATTTTTCGCAACTGGAATGTTTTTTGACATCGTTGCTATCGGCATTTCGTTTCCCTTTTCATCGAGCAAACTACTTAACTCCTCATGTATCATCTCTCTAAGTTTTGAATCATTCTGCACTACTACCTCTTTTCATTTTCTATCATCGGGTGTTACTGCCATTGGCTTATTTTTCACAATTCGAGTTTGTTTAAGTTTGTTTACTTTTGGTCTTTTGATTTCCTTGCCATCGCCTTGCAAATGATACTTGCGTATGGCTTTAAGTTTTTTGATTTGATTCTATGATTTCTGAAATTTGGAATTTTTAATTCTTTACAAATCTTGTTTAACCAGGGTATGGTATACTTATCTAAATTTTCCATTTTTTTTCATTTGTTTGCTTTATTTGTAAGAATATATTTTGAATTTTTTTTTGTTAAAATAATAATTTTGTAAAAGTTTTTAAAATAATCTCTTATATATTTTGTTTTTAATTCCCCTCAAAAACATTTTTTTTGTGAGATTAATCAATTTTATTTCCTTTAACATGGAAAAAATTGAATTAATACGACAAAAATAAAGGAAATTAAAAATTTAAAACTTTTCTATATATATAGAGAGAGAAAAAACTTTCACAAAAATTTCACATTAAAGAGAAATTAAATTTAAAACTTGCTGTATATATATAGAGAGAGAAAAACTTTTTTACAAAAAATATTATTTAACAAAAAAAACCAAAATTCAAATATATTATTATTTGCAATAATTCATAAAACAAAAAAATAATCAACTATGAGAACAACACCTATAAGATGCGAATTGAAATTGAAATGAGTCGAAACGTACAAGAAACTCGGTTGTAAAAATTATATATTACAATGAAACGACGGTATCGAATTGAATGGGGGTCGAGACGAAGTGCTTACAGCACAAATACGACACATACAGCATGCCTTTGAAATTAGATGAAGCCACACTCGATTTGTTTTATGAGTACCACAATGATCGTTGTTGCCAACGAGAAAGAATTCGATAAGAGTGATTTGTCATTGCCCTATGGAAGTTACATATATCCAAAAATCTCTCTCAAACTCATAGACAGATTGGCTGGCGAGAGCGCATTGACCGAAGTAAAAAAAAACTCGTAAAAGTAAAGACAAACATTCAACACATACACAAAAAAGGAGAAGATACGACCGTTAACATGTTAATAACGGACTTGAAAATATAAAAAGACAATAGAGAGAGTTATAGTGAAGAAGAAGAAGAAAAAAAAAAAATTATTTTTTCCCCCTACGTCTTCACTATCACTCATGTATATTGTAATAACGTTTCCCTTTCTCTTCACTTTCATTATTTATTCTTCTTTTTTTTTTTGATATATCACGTTTTTTATAATAACACATTTCATTCCCTTCATCATATTTATGAACGAATGTGGTGCATCTCTTGGCAACACTCATACCATTATTCTCTTCAAAAGGTGGTGCTGGACATCAGCTCATTCTTCTTCTTTTAAATTTCCACAATCTTTCCCTATTTGTTTTCGCTTCATTTTCCAGTTCTTTCCTGAAATATCCATCATTATCATCCAAAAAAGCCTCTCAATCCTTTTTATCTATTTTTATATTATATATTTTTTATACTTTATATAATTTATATTTTTATACTTTATATAATTATATTTATTTATTTATTTATTGATGTTTAAGGTCACATATTATATAATTATATATTTTTTTTACTTTATAATAACATAGTCAAAAGTGGTATATTCTTAAACGGCGAATTCAGACCAAACAGCAAACCCCTACCGAGTCACTCCTCATTCTGTCCTCTGTTCAGATAGAGACCGTTTCCACCAAAAAGGTTGCCACCTCTCATGGGTTTTAGATACAATCCTTTACCGTCATCTGTGTCGATGCGACACACGACTCCTCCCTTCTTCAAAAACAGTCCACCACCCATTAATCCCGAACTCGCGAGCCCCTAGAGAATTCCCATGCCAAGAGCCGGCAACATTGTGTTCGTGAGAATGGGCCATGCTTTAGCAGTGAGTGTTCCCAACAGCGGTAGGAAACCACCTTTCATTCTCTTATTATAATCCACTTGAGCAGGACTCAATCTCAGTGTCAACCCTCTTCCATCAAGAATCACTTTCTCCATCCTTTTGATTTGATTTCTGGTCCAGGCGATCGGATCGCGACCGCCACTCACCAGATCTTTGTGAGTGAATTTGAATCTCACCATCTTGCTTCGAGTTAACGCTCTCCGAAGTTTGTCCCTCTGTCCTTCAGATATGTTCATATTTTTAACCACATATCGAGTCATATTTCTTTTCTATTTTTAAATATATTTTGTTCAAATGCAGTTGTTAAGAATTCAATTGGTTTTTTTTGTTTTAATGATAATTATATATTAAATAATTTTTGGAATTAATATTGCGTTTCTTTTGTTTTCTTATTTATATATATACACAATATCTTTTTTTTTGCTTTATATTTCTCTTATATGAAATCGTATCATCACCCTCTCTCCCCGTAGATCTAACAGCTGACCATTTTAATCTGTCAACGTAGTTTTGAGGCTATACAACGTGTCTAAAATCACAGGTAGATAAACTAAATTTGGAGGTCATTCCTTGATCTTATAACCCGGCAACATGTTTAGAAGAAGGAATAGATTGCTGGTTGCGCGCTACCATTCACATAGCTTCCAGCAATCATGTCCATGTTCACCAGAATACTATTGATGGCGAGAATGTTGATCGTATTTTCGGACGCTGCGTAGCCTCGATACGTCTTTCAATCAAATCCCAACATCTTGCTGATCGAATCGTCCATGTTGAAATCCACTCAGAAATTATCTTCCAAATCCAATATCGTCTGTACGGTATTAGGGTTGGGAGCCAGTCTGATCTTGTTGCTTCCCTTTCCATCCATCTTCATTTGCATCTGAATGTAATTGTTCAAATCGTCTATGTCATAACTTCCTTTGGGAATTCGAATCTCCAACCAATCCACTCCATCGAAATACTTGAATGAGTTATTCTTTTCGGTGACGTTGGGAAAGTAATAATAAGTCTCCAGATTCACCAACGCCATCTCGTATCTTTTCTCCCTATTCAATTCGATGGCAGGTTCGAATTTCGTCGCGAATCGAGTCGAATCGCCACTCACCACGATTTGAATGGACTGTTCTACACCCGTATTCTCGGCTATCCGTTCTGACAATTCTCGTTGTTCGAACATTATTTTATTTTTATTATTTTTAAAAGAAAATTATCGATGATTATTATTTTTAATTTTTGTTTTCTCTCTCTATTCATTATCATCGGAAACATAAAACTTGTCAAATCCGCTCCGATATTTTCCGAGATTAAATTTGCTAGTCAAATCGATCACAACGAAATCGTGAATTTCTCCATCCCAAACCCTCTTGCAGAATCTCCAGAATTCTTCTCTGCTCATGTCGTTTGTGACGTGATCTCCATAGATTTTTATTGAGATTCTTGAGATCCTGGCGAAAGAAACACAGTAAATTAGCGTTCTCCCTTATCGTCTGTATGGGCAGTCGAAAATAATTCTGAGACAGGTAGAGACAGTCCACGTTGCTGTGACGACCCCTGACGTAATACGATTCGCATCAGTTCTTGCCCCCTAAAAGCAGATCGTCGAAAATCATGAGATTCTTATTTTCCGATTTCAATTCCCTGGGATCTGGAACGTCGCTTGCGTTCTCGTAAAATTGACACTCAATGTTCGAAGACGCATTTCTCTTCATCAATTCCACCAATGCACCGTCCAAAATGTTTGAAAGAGAATCTCCGCATCCATCAAATTCCTCCCTACTGTCGAAGATTCTGGCTATGACAATCTACGCTCCATCACTCTTGAAGCAATCTGTATTCGGGTTGAAACAGGCTCTTGCCGAACACGAATAATCTGTCGTAATCCAACCAGCCAGATCGCGACAACAGATCCATCAACAGATTGGTTTTTCCGCAATTCGATTTTCCCACTATCAAATCCCTTATACTCTTGGGAAAGAACTCATTGTTCGACCTCTTGGTTGTGGCGTCGTTCCAAGACATATCTTTGACGTTCATCTTTTTTTTTTATTTAGGTTTTCAAACTCAATTTTTTATGTTTTCAAACTCGGTTTCTTTATGTTTTCAAACTCGGTTTTATAAATATATATTTTTTATTATTATTTATTTATATTACACCATCGTGGGTTCTCAATGATCAATGCATCCACCACCCTCTAGTCCGCTACCGAAGCGATCCTACCACTAGCTTGGGAAGCGGCTTTCTTACCAGCATCCAAAGCCATCTTCTTACCAACCTTGAGCACCGTCGATGCAAGTTTTCTACCGCCATCGCTCGTGAATACTCACATTATAGAATCCACGATACCAGAACCGCCTTGGACGTAAGTTCTGTTGTATCCCCTGTTCTTTATCCCCAACATATTTTTATTTTTATTTTGTTTTTCGATAATAATCATTTTTGTTTTAAATACTTTTTTATTATTTTTAGTGTAGATTTACTTTTATTTATCTATTTTGTTTTTCTCTACTTACTATATATCACTCTTTCAATTCGTTCATCAACTTTTTATGATCTTGTCTATCCAAGACCTTCTGCCTCAACAGTTCATCGCATATACTCACTATCTGATTATCCACTCCCATATTACCGGCGTGCCGACTAGCCATCAACAATTTCAATCTCTCGAACAGAGTGTCAGAATCGCGTGGAAGAAAAGTGGTCGTCACTCCTTTTCCCGTCACCGATTCGATGAATTTTTTATTCATCAACCATATGAGTCTCACCATATTCGTCCACTTGTAACCTCTGTTGGCTTTAGGTCTTGTCTCTCTAGAGTCATTATTCCTCTTCCTGGCGTGGGTCTGAACCAGAATGTCACCGTAATTGTCGTGATCCTCATCCGCATAATCTCTAGGCTTGTCGTATCGAAGCAAATTTTGTAGTCCCGGAGTATTTCGATACTTATTCTGACCGACGACGAAATATCGACCCTCCTCTCGCACTTCAGTGTCACCCACGAAAGTCCTACCGTCCGAATCCTTGCAAATTCCATACAACAGATCTATCTCTCTTACCACCATCATCGGATGATGCGATGCTACTAGTGGTAATAGTCGAAGCTGTATCATCGCTCTCGCTCACATCGGTTTCAATTCCCACAGGAATGTAATCCGACGGAGATCTTTGAACGGAAAACTGTGTAAAACTACTGGGTAACGAACCCGTTCTCAAAGAACTCTCTTTTATAGGTCTCAGTGCCTCAACGATCTCCTTCTTGCTTCGTTCCTGAACCACCGTCACGGGTTTGAATAGTCTGACGGTCTCTCGTCTCAATTCCACCTCCCCCAATCATCTTCTTCTGTTGGCGGACTGAATGCTTTCCTTGAGCCGCTCATATTCGTCGAGGAGCTCGTCCCTTCGCTTGGAATCTTTGATGTTCAAAAACATTTTTTCTCTCGATTATTAATATTTCTTTTTAGAGTGTGGTAATATCGATTATCTATTATTCTCAAAATTAAATGTGATTATTTCTGTGTTTTTAAATAAATAAAATTTTATGTCTTTAATATATATAACTAAACGAGTTGAAAAGAAAAGAAAAACATAAAAATAAAACATCTATAATGCATCGCTTCAAATGCGTTAAATCACATCAGCGGTTATTTCCCGCAGTGAGAACTCAGAGTTAATCTTTGATCTGCTCGGCTTTCATCTTTAGAACTGTTTTCAGCTAAACAACTTAATGCTGTCAAAAACAGTATTGCTTTGAGTTATTGGTGTAGTTTGATTAAACATATTTTCAACCTTTTAATAGTAATAGTTTATTCAAGCAAAATAACACCTACAGAGAAACAGGAAGATTGCATAAAGAGTATACTTCACAAACATTTCATTCTTGCTTCGCTTCGAGAAACACGTTTGAAAACATTCATTATAATAACCATTCACACAGACACTCGCCCATTCAATAGATGAATGACAAACGTTTTTGAAAACAACCATTATAATAACTGTTCACACACACACACTTCACCATTCAAAAGATGAATGAAAAACGCTCATTTACATCCGCATTTATTAAACGATTAGGCGAAATGGAGAAACTCGACAAAACTGTTTTGTTACAATTTATCTCAACTCCTCGCGATTTATTCATCTGTTCCTGCACTAGAATCTTCATCGTTCGTCGACAATCGATCGCGCCGTCTAGGACGCGAAGACAAACATAGAAAATTTCATCGATTCTAATTTTTTCGACATTCTTAATCTTTCACATTTCTGTCCTGGAAACCCCAACGTGTTCGTCAACGATCGATCGCACCATCTAGGACACGACGACGAACGTTGAGAAAGAATCCGAGGGTTGATTTCTTCCACGCATCCTGTCCTGGAATCCCCAATCGTCCGTCAGCGACTGAATCGCACCCACCACCGTCTAGAACGCGATGATGAATGTCTGGAGAATTTCGTCGATTCTAATTTTTTCGACATCTTAATTTTTATATTTTGCTGTCCTGGAATCCCCAACGCGTTCGTCATCGACCGATCGCACTGTCTAAAATGCGATGATGAACATTGGGAAAATTCGAGGGTCGATTCCTTCTGCGTGTCCTGTCCTGGAATCCGCCACTGTTCATCAACGACTGATTGAACCGACTAGAATGCGATGATCAACAAGTGGGGATTCCAGGACAAAATGTACAAAAAATGTTTTGCAAAATTTTGTACATTTTAACACTGAACTCTATGGGTACATGTACGTGTACATGTACACGATGAAAATGTACAAAAAAGTGTCCTGGTACCCCCACTTTACACCTACTGTGGCCACAATGACTCCGAAATCAGCAGCGAGCTCATCTGGAGGTATCCCAGCCTCATGCATACCAGTGACATGCAACGCATGATTTTCGTTTAACCTTGGGATTTTTTTCAAAATGTCGGAAGACAAAAACTAACGTGTTTTCTCAATAACCCAGGCTCTCTAGCACAATATAACACAAAGAAAATCGTCGGTCGCCCATTCAATTTGACATTCTCGGGTAGGACGTCTTATTTTGAAATCCGTAGCAAAATTTTATATGGTTGGGTGGACAACAACATGTCATTAAACTCTTTGCGCGACTTCTTGTCCACAAACATGCAACATTAGAACTATTATATTTCATCCTTTATGCTATTTTTCACATTTGTTTCTATTATACTTTCTTATTTGACTCAGCATATATCGTCCCCTTCAGTGGAACAAAAGTTGCCATCTGGAATGCTTTAGATTTGCAGGTGGTACATTATTCCACACAAGAGGAGATATATAATGCCAGTGTTATAGAGTGTCGTATTACGATTTTTATTGGGGTTTAAAATCACTTTATTTATCACCTCAAAGGTGATATTTTCAGTAACTGTGACTCAGTAAGAGTGACTTTGACCCTATATGTCGACAAATCGACAAACATGATTATCGACGGGGTTGTTCCCTCCCATGAAAGTGACAACCATATAAATTTAAGTAAAATCTCTGGTAAATGCAAATAAGGCTATTTCTCGGAAACCATTTGTTTGTGCCCGCATACCTCTCCGTCCTCCTGAAAGTATAAGTCAAGTTTGACTTCGTCAAAACCCGACTAAAATGGTTATTAAATATATATATAATATACAAAACTACCAATTTACTATGGAAGTGGTTCCTCATCCTTCACAAAGTAACCGAGCCATGTTACAAATGGTACTGTCTTTGCTTTTGAACCAAGAGCATTGCGTAGGTTGGGTGGGGTGTAAACTTTTTTATTGGGGATTTAAGTCCACACAGCCAGGGACACCTCGTGTTGAATAGTTTTATGGGTGGAGGAAGCTGGAGTACACAGAGAGATCACAGCGCAGCGGCGAGCAACTTTCTGACTCCCCAACTATCTCCGTACAAGCAGGGTTAGCATTGGTTGAAGACAAGCGCACCACCAACGTGTAGTACGACTTAGTACACAGCGTCACCGTGACCCCACGTGGGCAATCGGGATTAAGTGCCTTGCCCATAGACACAACGCAGCTAACCCTGGCGGGGATCGAACCGTCGTACACAACGCCACCGTGCCCCCCCCCCCCCCCCCCCCCCACATAGGCAATCGGAATTAGGTGCCTTGGCCAAGGACATATGAAGTTACACTTGGCAAGGATCGGACTGTGGACCTTTCGATTTGAAGTTCAATGCCATAACTACTAAGCCACCGTGCTACCTGGGGGTGGGTGGTGTAAAGTTGTAAACATGATTTGCCCCCGACTGTGATGACTCGAGTCCAGACTACTAAAATATTCGAACTATATCACCAAGACGTGCCCTGGAAGTGGAGTTGGAAATTTAGTATGCTGAGATTGTAATTCAAAGCTGAGTTCATAGAAATTTATTTGTTGATACTTACACGAAGTAATCGCGACACATGAGCTTCTCCATTCCGTGCACATTCCTCGTATAAACACCATGCACAGAAGACCAAATTGGTCACGTTGGTCCCTGGCATCTCGAATCAGGATGATTCGAATCAGACCCTCATTTGCACCACCGGCTATAATATCATGTATCAATAGTGGCGTACCTAACGTATGGAAAAGTCAATCCTATCGAGCTCATTGACTTTTAAGTTATTGCTCGATAGCTTTTTAGGGATATTTGGGATAGGTATGTCTTGTGGTGGCCTAGAAGGTTGGACCAAATATGTAATAGTATCCTCAAATAAGTATCCTATAAAAGGTATCCTCGAAAGGTATCCTCAAATAATACAATACCAGGCCATAGGTATCCTCAAATACTGAAATGAGGCTAAGAGTCGTATGTGCAAGTCACTCGAACAAGCAATTCCTTGATAGCTCATTTGCTCGGTAGACTTCGAGTCGTTCGAGCAGTATGTGCGAGTCACTCGAACGAGCAATTGCTTGATAGCTCATTTGCTTGATGAGCTTCGAGTCGTTCGAGCAATGACTCTTCAGTATTTGCTCGATAGTTTATAAGGGGAATCTGGGATAGTCATGTCTTGGGGTGGCCTAGAAAGTTGGGCCAAATAGATAATACTATCCGCAGATAAGTATCTAAAAAAAGGTATCCTCGAAAGGTATCCTCAAATAATATGATACCAGGCCATAGGCATCCTCAAATACTGAAATGAGGCCAAGAGTCGTATGTGCGAGTCACTCGAATGAGCAAATGCTCTAAAGCTCATTTGCTCGGTAGACTTCGAGTCATACGAGCAGTATGTGCGAGTCACTCGAACGAGCAATTGCTCGATAGCTCATTCGTTCGATCAATAACTTTTCAGTAACTACTCGATAGCTTATTGGCTTTGGGAATGGTATAGGATGTTGTTAAAGACAAGGGAGATAACTCTGCATACAGTTTATAGGAATTGCTCAATAGCTCATTTGCTCGGTAGACTTCGAGTCGTTCGAGCAGTATGTGCGAGTCACTCGAACGAGCAATTGCTCGATAGCTCATTTGCTCGATGGGCTTCGAGTCATTCGAGCAATGACTTTTCAGTAATTGCTCGATAGTTTGTAAGGGAAATCTGGAATATTTATGTCTTGGGATGGCCTAGAAGGTTGTGCCAAATAGGTAATAGTATCTTCAGATAAGTATCCTATAAAAGGTATCCTCGAAAGTTATCCTCAAATAATACGATACCAGGCCATAGGTATCCTCAAATACTGAATTGAAGCTAAGAGTCGTAAGTGCGAGTCACTCGAACGAGCAATTGCTCGATAGCTCATTTGCTCGGTAAACTTCGAGTTGTTCGAACAGTATGCGCGAGTCACTCGAACGAGCAATTGCACGATAGCTCATTGGTTTGAGCAATGACTTTTCAGTAACTACTCGATAGCTTATTGGCTTTGGGAATGATATAGGCTTTTGTTAAAGACAAGGGAGATAACTCTGCATACAGATTATGGGAAATCAAGCAATCTGATTGGTTAGTTAGCACCAGTAAAGTGAACTGATTGATAAATGAAACAACAAGAGTACCCAGAATAGGATCAGAATTAACAAGAACATACCAGAACAGCTAAATAAAGTAATAATAAGCAAAGCTGTTCCAGCTGATAGGCTCTTCTACTCTACTGGAGTATACTCCAGGACAAAGGAACATGGCCAGGTTGACGAAAACTATTACATAGATAGACAGAAGCAGAGAATTCTGAAAGAATTCAAAATAGTACAAGTTGTCGGGTTGTTTGTGGTAATCCTAAGAAACGGGAAATTACTCCTGCACAAAGGAACATACCCCTGAACATACCCCTATCCTATAAGAAGATTTTAGGTCACATAGCAGCCACGTGCCACCATAGAAACCAAGATGGCGGCCTCCAGTAGACAAAATGGACGACGGAAACACATATTGCCCTAACAACACGTGCTGCGTATGCGCACTAACACTACATATCACTATGGGGATGACGTCACAAAATGGCCGCTCACGCGGGTTACCATGACAATACAACATGGCGCCATTGGGTCACGTGACATGACGTCACTTCCGAGGTCATCCAAATGTGGGGTGAATAGGAACATACACTACTACTAGTGCACTATTGCCTCTATCTATTGATTACTTTAGACTATTCAACCCGATACATTACTTAAGATGAGTCAAGAACAGCGACATTGCACATGCTTTACTTGCTTTATTGAATGAAAGTCAGAAATTATTTATAATTCGAACGCTTCAACATGTTGAGCATGCAGATTTCTAATCGGAATTACCCAGTGACTTTTTACAACAGCAGTGATACTTTTCTGGGGAATAGGGGCGCGGGAAACGCCGTTCCCCTATTTTTCTCAAGGGAAACGGCGTTCCCTCACAACTGAAAGCCCTGGAATTACTTGATCTTGACAAATATCCAACACACTGTGCAGCTAGCATTAAACGCATATAGATATTGGTTAATTAGTTATTGGTTATATATATAATATGGGTCGGGTATAAATACACAAAAATACGTCAGGAAATTGTCATCTTCGGTAAGTTTGCTTTGGTTTTGTAACTCAATCATGTCTCACTAGCGCGACATTTCCACGTTCTTCTCCGAAGATGATGGAAGGGTGAATTGTCCTGATTACCTGGCGATCAGAGTAATGAAAATTTCTGCGAAAAATCGACGAGAATCCGATTCTTCAGTAATAAATTTCAAATTTTACCGGGAAGACCAAACCAAAAACAAACCACAAAATACGAAACAAAAAAAAACTAAAACTACAAATACGATCTGCATGTAGAGACAGCTAAGGTAGTTTGGGTAACAAAACAACAATTCGTGTAAGTTGACGTCCTGGGGAGCCTTAAATGTCCCCAGATAGGCGTATTTAAAAAAAATATCCACCGAACGTTCGTACACACCACCAGTGGGATTTGGTGTTCTTCATTTTACCGGATGTATGTCAAGCTTAGACCCCCCTCCACACCCTCCCCTCAAAAGTATTGCCTCCCTTAAATACAGAGGCTTGGCGGCGCACATGTCCGTTGTTTAATACTATTACGCCATTTCTACGTCAACGAACCTTCTTTCCTTCATTCTTTTCGTAGAATATCTTTACCATTTCTGTCATGATATCATCGCACGTGTCGACAATTACATCTGCCTGCAATTTTTCTATATCGGTCGTCCCAGCCAGGCCTGTAAATAAAATATACGGTACTATTTTCTCTCTAGTTGAGATAAGATGAGATTTAATCAGCAAATACACCAGAACAAAGTCAGATTGTTTTGTTCAAACAAAATCAACATAAATAGAAACATAAAACAATACTAATTCAAAATGACAAACGTAAATATGAAGGGTTATAGTGGATGGTTATAGTGGATGTGATATAATATTATCAATGTCACCTCTTGGTGTCCGATTGACAAAACTTGTTCTTGCTTTAAGAATTGCTGGATTATATTACAGATGATAACACATTGTTTCTCAGGAATATGAATCTTTCGGAGGGGATCATCTCAACAAACTCTTGGTATTCAAGTTCCAGTTTGAGAGATGCATATTCATTGCACTCCATAACAAAGTTCCACTCTGTTTCCACTGCACACGAGCCGCACACCGCGCATAAGCGTTCACTTACATGGATGGGTGGTTGCATATTCCGCCCCTTTTCTATCATAAGCTTGTGGTCACTTACACACTTACACGCAAACGAGTAAATATGTTTTTCGCCTGGGGGATGTTATATAGATCAAATACTGCTCCAGGTGATATTTGTTCTTAAACTCTCTATAAGTTCTCAGTTTATTTTGTCCAGTTTTCCGATTGTCATCAAATTCAGCATTATAAAAAATATTTAAATGAGTCTCCTTCAGATTTTCTCTTAGTATTATGTTGAAACGGAATTTTCTGTTCGGATTTCTTCTGAGGATTATAATTGGCTATAAGTTGCTGATATTTGACCCACATTGAGTCAAGCATAGTGTAATTTGCGGATTCAGTTCTAGCCTCTGATAGTAAGGAAAGGGTTTGGAGATCATATAGTTTTGATACAGACTTATCCAACTGGATTTTGGCATCTATGTGCAGTGGGTACTGTCCAAGATCAGCTTCACTGCATGGTTTGATGATTTATTTTTCACACCCATTACTGACTTACAGAACTGAATATGAACGGGTTCACATGGCGATATATCAATATTAGCACCGTTGATTTCAATTCAGTAATTCACTACCACCGTATAAGAGGATGGGTTTTATCAGGATGTTCAATAGTTTTAGGTAAACCGAAACAGGAGGAAGCCACATTCTTCCTGTTGTTCAGGATGAAGAGGGCTTTTAAACCATTCAGTTTTAGATTTTGTTGCACATTCTGTAGTTTACCATTGGATGTAAACGAAAGTCCCAAATTATTATGTGTACTAATAAGCGTGTATAAGCTCATTGTTTCCAATATGGAAACCATGGGGCTCCTTATTCTTTCGCAATTGAAAAATCATAATTTTAGTTTTGTCAACATGTACGCCAATTTTTAGTGCAGTAGGCATTCAAGTTATCCAATGCTCTCCGTAGCCCCCGAGACGAGGTTTAAGATGATCACTAAATTGTCGGCAAATAGCAAGTGACTCAGATTCGTGGTATGTAGACGGACGGGATCTCCGTTTTCATCACAGATTAAGTCAATGTCGTCGATTAAAATTTTGAAGAGCATCGGCGAGATCACACAACCTTGTCTCACACCAACCGTTGACATTAAAGGTGGACTTCAACCTCGCGAAGTTTTTATTTGATAATTTGAGCTCTATGAGGATTTTAAAATTTTACTCACACTTAAAAAATGTTTTTTTCATTTTCCGCGAAAATACTACATTTTAGACGACATGGCAAGCTGGTACAGCGTGAAGACGCACAGACTGGGGGGGGGGGGGAGGGGGGGAGGGGGCGTGTAAATCCAATTTGTCCCGTTTATCATTTCTAAAGTCTCGACTGAAGAAATATTCCAACTAATCATCGAGGCATGCCTTCTTCGACGACATGCCTCGATGGTGTAGTTGGAATATTTGTCAATGTGTTTATTGTTAAAGAACTCAGGAAAATTGTTTGTAGATAAATACATGCAGTAGCCGGTGCCGGATCCTGGATTCTGGATTTTTAGTGTGTGTGTGTGGGGGGGGGGGGGGGGGAGCAATCATGGAATCATGGCTTATGATGGGAAGCATCGTGCCAGGCGCGTAGCAGCGAGTTCTGGTTGCGCAATAGAAACTCTCTTATCGGCGAATTTTAGGTCTTTCTGAGGTAAATATTGAAAAATTCAAAATGGAAGGTTACTTGTGGTTCCACGTTGGCTTCTTTACACATGGCAGCAATGTTTTCCAGTCAAAATATTTCCTCAGTTTTATACAGACTCATTTAAATTTTAAAAAGGGAAGCCAATTTATAACCGCTCACAGGTGATCCCCACAGGAGCTGTAGTTGAAAACCTTGGGAGCGGTATTATCCGCAATACCATATGGACATTCTTAACGGGGACAGTGGATATTCGTGGGTTGTCGCGGATAGTATTGTAATACCTGGTATCGGTGCGTGTGAAAAAAATTCAATATCAAAAATAGAGGGGAGCGCGCCAGGTGCGCGCTCCCCTGGATCCGCCCATGGTAGTCGTGATGCATGGGTTTCCATCGTATTATTTATCAGCGCATACTGAACTCAAAATTGGTCATCTGGGACCCCAACATCCCCAGACCTCCATTTGCTCGAAAGCGCCAAAGTCCAAGAAGAAAATCCAGCCATCTAATACTGTACACGATTACCAGCAAAACTCAGATCAAGGTGAAAATGTTTTTGTTGGTTAATTAAGGCGGCGAGTGGAGGGGAGGGGGGGGGGGGGGGCTATTGCGCGCAAGCACAAGTAGCTGATTTCTGTAACAAGCTTATTTTAACAACAATTTTATGAGAGTACTATATAGTGTATGTTTCGACCTGCTTTTAGGGACTCAGGATCTGATCATCTTCAGATCCTCGCAGCTTTGTGATGAGTTGTGAGGTGGCATCAGAAAACTATGGGTGAACCCTCACATTTATGTAAGGAACCTTCAGTCTTGCGACGAGTTGGAAGGAGCCCCAGAGTTTGTGAGGATATCAAAACACCTCTTTTGCTTTCATCATATCTTCATAACCAAAAAATGCTTATTTGAAACATGGTAGAGGTCTCCATGGCACTAGGGTGAACTACCGAAGGTGTAGGGGTTGGGACCAAACATGAACCCGAGAGCATAAAAACTATGGTGAGCCGTGACGACCCCTTATAAATATTTCCTCTAATTCCTCTCATTTTTTATGAGGAAATTCGATAATTCAGACATGGTGACTAATTATTATTAATAAGAAGAGGTCCCAAAGGGCCTTAATTGCTCTGCTGATAAAATTGTTTAAAGAAAGATTTATGGTCACATTCAGTATTTACATGTTAATCTAATCTAGCTAGGGGAGTGGGGGGTGCGGAATGAGGGTCTGTTGGGTGAATTGGGTTTTTTCCCCTTCCCTGTAAAATCACTCAAACCCCTTCAAAACTCAGTATGATGTAAACAGAAAAAACAATCGCCCAGTTGATCCACCCCAACACCTAGCCCACTCCCCCATCCAGGGTGAAAGTTTTTTTTTTACATCAATCTTGTTCGCAAGCAAAAAACCAGATGCTCAAGTGAGCCTAAAACGCTCACCTGGTTCAAAAGTTGTCAAAGGAGTGCGTCATTAAATGATGGGCAGCAAGGGCAATATTTTGATTTGCCATGTCACAGCCAAAGACATTTGTTGGCCATTCATTTCTGCTTGTCCCAGGAAAGCTTTCTAGACAAAAACAAAGCTCTGTTCTGTGAAGTTTAAAAAAAATGTCTGAACAATTTCTTTTTGTATTTAACCCCTGTGCTCCCCCCCCCCCCAAGAAAGAAAGAAAGAAAAAAAAAGATCAAGTACTTATGACCCAGTTATAGTAAATGGCAAATTTGATCAAATCAGCCCTCTGGTTCTGGAAATAGAAATTTTGAGTCGAGCCTAAGTTTGGGAGCCCACATTTTGACCTACTGAGTTCCTTTAAAAAAATGAATCTGCATCTCTATAGTCAGTTCCACACCAGAAATCCAAGCATTATTGCGAGTGGCTTATGAGAATATGATTTTATAAGCATTTTTGGCTTATGGAGCACTAACCCACCCCAAGGGGCATAGTTACTTTTGGGAAAAAAATCAGAAGAGTAAACTCCACTAGCCCGAAGATGGCAGCAGCTTCATTTGAAAAAAGTAGAAAAAGTACACTTCAGAGATGGTCTGTGCCATATATGAATGAATTTGGTCCAGTTGTTTTGAAGAAGGCAAGTTCCAAATTAGTTGATGGAGCACAAGAAAGATGATGAATCAGTATTTTCTCATTGCCAACAGCGTTAAAATGTTTTCCGCATACGGCACCCCATGACAAAACCGATAACAATTTTTTGGTTCATCTGATTCCAATGGACCTTAGGAAGCTGCATACCAAAAACAATATTCTGGTCCATGCAGTTTTTGATATAATAATAATGCACCAAGTTAAACTTTGGGCTCCCTTAGAGAGCCCACATATTACGCCAGGGATTCGATTTGAACAAATTTGAATCTGACAACCCAAGAGATGTCACATACCAAATATGAAAAGATTTTGACTGGTGGATCTGAAGGAGAAGAATTTATAAGAAATTTTCTCATATTGCACTAAATTAAACCGTGGGCTGCAATAAAGAGCCCAAAACATTAACCCGGGTACCCGATTTGAACAGACTTGAATTTGCCCCCCCCCCCTCCCGCCCCCAAAGAGACGTTGTATAACAAATATGAAAGTATTCTGATTGGTGGATCTGAAGAAGAAGAATTTAAAAGAAATTTCCTCATGTCCCATAGGGAGCCCAAATATTAACTCAGGGACTTGATTTGAACAAACTTGAATCTGTCCCTTATAACAATGGGGTATAACAAATATTAATAGATTCTGACTAGTGGTTCTGAGGAAGAAGATTTTTAAAGCTTAGTTCCCATATTGCCCTAAGTTAAGATTCGGGCTCTTGTACGGAGCCCAAATATGACCCCCCCCCCCCCCCCCCCCCCCCCCCCAATGGATACTGTATACCAAATATCAAAAGATTCTGATCAGTGGTTCTGGAAAAGAAATTTTGCACATATGCTGATTCAGCATTTTTTCGATGCCCCCCTACAGAACACTCTGACACAACCGATGCAATTTTATTTTTACCATTCCTTTCTACTGGTCCTAAGGATGCTTCATTCCAAATAACAGTTCTCTATTCCTTGCGGTTGAATAAATATGGGCGTTTGATTTTTTTCTAATTTTAGCTCGAGGGGTTCCCAAGGGGCCGTGAAATTTTTTTTCGGGCATCAGTCAAGTACTTAGGACCCAGTTATACTACATGCCAAATTAAATTCAAATCAGCCCATCGATTCTTGAAATATAAATTTTGGGTGGAGCCCAAAATATGTATACTCACACTGAGAGTCAAATATTGACCTACAAACTTCCTTTGAACAAACTTTAATGTTCAACACCAAAGGAAGTTCCATACCAAATATTAAGGCATTCTCTTTGGTGTTTCATGAGAAGATGTTTAGGCTTTTGGGGCATTAACCACAGCCCGAAGATGGCAGCTGCTTCATTTGTACATAATAGAAAAGGTATACTCCAAAGATTATATGTTTGAATTTGGCCCAGTGGTTTTGAAGAAGCAGACAAGTTTCAAAAGTTAACGGACGCCGGACGCCAAGTGATGGCAATAGCTCCCACTGATTTGCAGTCAGGTGAGCTAAAATTGTCCAATGGACCCGCCTCTCTCTCCCAGAGCCTCAAGTGGTCTCGTGGAACCCCATTTGAACAAACATTAATCTAATGTACATCTAACTCTGGTGTACCAGTCCAGCCATTCGTTGGCACAGTTCGTTTGAACAAATAATAAATTCTCCATCGGGTTCTGTGTTAAATTTTAAACCCTTTTGGTGTCCCATCAAAATCAGTCAAGAGTAACACTTTGAACAAACATTAATCTACGAGCCATAGTAATGTTATAATAATAAAAGATTCTGTCCGGTGGATCTGAAGAATATCTTTGCAGAATATACCTTATGCTGATTCCCATAGGGAGCCCAAATATGAGCCCAGGGATTTGATTTGAACAAAACTGAATTTCACCATACTAAAAATATATCAATACTATGCAACAAAAGAGTTGTGAATATGAAGGTTTTTTAAAGAATAGACCTTATATTGCACGAAGTTAAAAGTTGGGATCCCACAGAAAAAGGTTTTTAAATACATTTCCTCAAATTGTAAGTTGAAATTCGGGTTCCCATACGAAGCTAGAGACTTGCTTTGAACAAATTTGAATCTGAACCTCATAAGGATGCGGCATATCAACATATCAAATAACAGAAAATTGTGACTGGTAGATCTGAAGAAGTTGAAGCTCGGAGTTTCCATAGAGAGCCCAAGTATGACCCCGGGGACTTGATTTGAACAAATGTGAATCTAACGTTTCTAACCTAAGGATGCTCTGTACCAATCATCAAAAGATTCTGAATGGTGGATTTGAAGAAGAATATTTTAAAAACATTTTTCTCATAATACCCTAATATCACCAGGGCTTGATTTGACCCCCCCCCCCCCTCCATAATATACCAAATAAATCAAGCAAATGGTAGATCAGCAGAAACGGCTTTCTAAAGAAATTGCCTCATATTGCACGAAGTTAAAACCCAGGTTCCCATATGGAGTCCAAATATCTTGCCAGGGACTTGATTTGAACAAACTTGAATCTCAACCTCCGAAGGTCGCTGCATATCAACTATGAAAAGATTCTGACTGGTAGATCTGAAGAAGTGTTTTAAATAATATTCCTCAAATTGCGCCATGTTATGTATGACCCCAATGACTTGATTTAAACAAACATGAATCTGCACCCCGGCCCCCAGTGTGTTCTATTATTCTATATCAGTCATAAAAAGATTCTGACGGATGGATCTGAAGGAGATTTTTTTTAAAAAAAATTTGGTCATATTGAACTGAGTTAAAATTCGGGTTTTCCATAGGAACCCAACTATGAACCCACGGCCTTGATTTGAACATACTGGAATCTCACCCAACTTAGGATACTACATACCAAATGATTCTGTCTGATGGGCCTGAAGAAGAAGGTTTTTAAAGAATACTCCTCATATCATACTATTTTAAATTTCGGGCTCTCACAGGGAGCCGAAATATGACTCCACGGACTTTACGAGGCTTATATTTTGACAAGAATACGAGAATCATTCTCGCAAAGATTCCCGCAACAAAGCCAGCGAGAATCCATGCAGATTCTCACTGCACCTCTGCTAAGATTCGCGTGAAAAGAATTGAGTCAATTTAACCATTTACTTGTATAGCAGTAGAAAATTAACCAATACAAGGCTTGCACAAGAACTGAACTATCCTTAACACTTTGTTAATAAAATTGTACAAATACCAGCCAGTTCCAAAGGCATCCGAATTTGAAAGGTTTTTTTTGATAAATATTATTTTTTTCAATTATCAAATTCAGTTTAGAGTTCAAAAATTATAAAGCTGTGTTGGGTAAAGGGGTAACATGTGTTATCGGTATATAGCAGGGGTTCAACAAATTTAGATGAAATATAAGCCCTGCTTGATTGAACAAACCTCAAGCTGACGCCCTAAAGTTGCAGTATACTAAATATCAAGAGATTTTGATTGGTAGATCTGAAGAAGATTTTTAGATAAATTTAACCATATTGCACCAAGTTAAATCCCGGCTCTCATAGGGATCCCAAATATGAATCCAGGAATTTGATTTGAACAAACTTGAATCCGAACCTTCGAAGGATGCTGCATATCAAATATCAAATAGTTTGATTGGTAGATCTGGAGAAGAAGATTTTTTAACAATATTTCTCATATTGCACTATGTTAAAGTTAGAGTTCCCATAAGGAGCCCGAGGATGCTCCATATCAATCATCAGAACATTTTGACAGATGGATGTGAAGAAGATTTTTAAAAAATAGTTGTCATATTGGACTGACTGAAACTACTGGTTCCCATGAGGAGTCCTAATATGAACCCAGGGACTTCATTTGAACAAACTTGAATCTCACCCCACGAAGGATGGTACATACACAATATCACATTATTCTGACTGGTGGTTCTGAAGAAGAAGAAGATTTTTAAAGAATATTCCAAATATTACACTGATTTAAATTTCAGGCTCCCACAAAAGGCCAAATATGACCCCGGAGACTTGATTTGAACAAACTTCAAACTGGCCCACCTCACCCCCAAAGATGCAGTATTATTAAATATCAAGAGATTTTGACTGGTAGGTCAGAAGAAGAAGATTTTTAAATGCATTTCCTCAAAAAGAGCCAAGTTAAATTCGGTATCCAATCGGGAGTCCAAATGTGAACCCTGGACTCGTATCGAACAAACCTGAATCTGACTCATCTAAGGATGTTGTGTACCAAGCATCAAAAGTTTCTGATTGGTTGTTCTGAAGAAATTTTTAATTTTTTTAAAAACAAAATTGTGGGGTGCAAACAAAATTATACCCCCTTTGGGCGTGGCAACTTTATATTTGAACAAAACTAAATTGACAAATGATAAGTAAGGTGCATCAAATTTGGTTCAATTCGGCCCAGTGGTTAATGCAAAGTTCACCCCGGGCGGACGACGGACAGACGTAATCACTTAAGCTCCCCTGACTTTATAAGGTGAGCTTATAATTAATGCGACTGAACCGACGCGTATGTGCACAGCGCACTAACACAGCGCCGATCATACCAACAACTCCCAACATGCCCGAGCAAAATGCACACAACACACAAACATCATCATGCGTACATGCAACATAGCCTCGGCGTATGCGCACAATACTCAAACATGACACAAGTCATTCGTTGAATATCAAAAATAGCCACTACGCATGCGTGAACGTTATATGACCGACGCGCGTGCGCAGGTCTCCAAACACATGACCTCGAGGTCAGACCTCAGGATCCACAAGAAGGGGTCTAAACATGCATTATGAACTACTCAAGGGCACAGACCACATGAACATGTTTTATTGCTAAACCGTTAACTCTTTATCCGATACGCCCAGAAGACAGTACTTCAAAGTAAAACAAAATACCGAAAAAGTTAGAACCCCGTCACCAGCACGACCTCCTGTATCCGAGCTACAACCCATCCCTGCTCCAAATTTTAACACTTCACAGCAACAATGTTCGGGAGATTGAAGTTGATGATTCTTAATAGATAGTTGGATACTAGTTCTCATTGAAATCAAGCTTTGAATTCAAGCTAAGGATTAAAGTCTTTCAAAGTAATTCGAAATAAGTTGAACTTACGTTGGTATACAGGCAACGGTCAGGAGAAATCAAGTTATTTATCCACACACAGGTTACAATACACTCGTTTCCTCCAAAAAACACCTCTAGCTGTTTGATGGAAGATACGTCTTCCCTGATTTATCCAAATCAAGGAAAATGAACTGAGCTCTTTTTAGTGTGAAAATATGTTATTAAAGTGCTGGTTTTGAAAAAATTATAAAATATTGGTGGTAATTAACTGCTTTCTGAAAAGTGTGAAAGAACATGAAAATTGGGCGTGGGGTGGGGTGGGGGGTCAAAATAATTATGTCTATTTTATTCAATGTGAAACTTGGTATTGGGAGCACTAACTTTAAAAGCAAAGGTCACATGGTGACCTATATTTTTCAGTGTATTTTTTTCAAGAGGTGATAAACTAAATGGCTACAGGTTGTTTTTACAAAAAATATGCTTGATGATGTGGGTGGAAGCAGGGAGGGGGCGGGTGTTTGTAGTGTAAAAACAGGGCAATGTAATCTGCAATTATGAATGATATTCTCTGGAAATAAAGTTGTGATGGATCTATCATTACTTACTAACAGATGGTAAAAATGAAACAAATACCATAAAGGGCAATAATGCTGACATAAAATACTCCGAATAACATTCCACCGAATATTTTAAAAGTGATCGAGTTTAAACATTCGTTGTTCACAAACTGACACGCAGATAGACAGACGTTGCCAGTAATAGAGCTGTTTGTCGCAGCTAAAACTGAAACCCCCATCCAAATACGTTGGAAATTCCACTGACCCTGATGCCCTGCGAGTTTTATTTTTCTGTCATCTGCTTTCGTGAGTGAATGATGCTCCAGATTAATAAATCCAACCCCTTACTGAACCCGAATAAAAGACGACACTTGCCAAAAAACTTCTTGAAGAACTAAAAAATTCATTTTTGTGCCTTACAACATAGCATATGGCCCCATCAGCGAGCTCGTTCCAAAGATGGGTCATAAACATTGTTTGAGGCAAGAACTGAAATAATAATACAATTTGAATGACGATTTTAGTGAATAGCGCTGGCCGGCTTTATTTTATTATTTAACAGTTACTTTACAAAAGGGTTAACCAACTTTGGGAATTTATGGTATCCTCTTCTTGTAAGCTGAAAACTTTCCACGTCATGAGTGAATTACGTTCCTCAAATGTGTTGTGAAACATACCAGCCGGACAAGGGTTGGTAAACTAAGTCTCGGCTTGGCGTAGTATGCGTTATTGGATTTGGGTCTTGTTTTGGCGTGTCCGGGGAAGAGTTAATGTACTAGTACTCGGCGACCTTAACTGCATGTATTGAACTGATATGTGTTTATCGTTCAATAATTTCTTGTTCTCCTCTCTCGTCTCGGTTAACACGTGGAGTCCGAGTCATTTTAGTACAATTCATGTATATAATAGCAGAGTCTTTTGAAGAGCAGCTGAGAGGTAATTTCTAGTTATTCCTACTGGAGTATATTCATTTTGACCGATGTAAATTATTAGTCAGGTTTGGGGGGATTCATGGAATTTTCTTGAATTGAATTCATGGATAGTCCTTTGAATCCTCCCTCGTATTGACTGGCCATGATACCTCCCCCCCCCCCCCCCGGCCGATATTGGAATATTGAGAGAATTTGTGTTGTAAACATGACATAGCCTGGATCGTACGCTTTGCTCATTAATGATGGCATTTAATTTCTGGTGAGGACCAGATATGGATGGTTGCCGGGGAGTAATGGTTGACTCTTTTTTATAGAGTGCGGGAGGTGTTACTGATTTTTATATGTACGCGTAATAAAATGTTGTACAAGTTGGTACAATGAATTTCATGGAAGGCCAGCTCACCTCCATTGAGGTTTGCACTGGATAATTTATTGATTTCATTGTGAGTGTAGAAATAGGTGGGGTGTTTTGGTAGCGGGACTCATCGGAGTGCGCATTGCCGGAACAGGACTGGGCGCGGTGTTTTGGGTGGCGGAACTCCGTAGAGTACGCGAAACCATAACTGATTACAGCTTACTTCATCTCACTTGGGGTTAGATAAGCGGCATCGCAGGTTTATTCGCGCATCGAGAAAGATTGTACGCGTCAAGTGACATTATTATGGTGAAGAAACGCGTTAACCATAACGAGGAGCGGCGCTTGTATATCTTGGTAGGCAAGCCCCGCACACCATAACAAACCTCCATTGGATTAATAGGATTAAAAGTCCTTTAGTGACCAAAGGGTATTGATATATATATATATTTTTTTTAAGTCCAGGTAAAATTGTATCCCCACGAGTTAAACCTTATAATACACAAGTTTAGGGTCTTGTATGCATAGGAATTTAATAAAAATATGTTAACATTCATTATAATCTTGTTCCTTGAACCCCTTAGATTTGATAGCCCCTAGTGAATGGATATAGGGGAATCGTACCTGATTCTTTAGGCCCTTACGTTTTTCCAAACTGCTGCCCCCCATAGGGAACCTCTTATTGTTTTGAGTGAAGCCATTGTGCAAGACTTCCTCTTATGGAGTGAATTAAGAGGGGCAGGGTTAGTGGGGTCTGTTTCAGTTGGTAGTGCCATATGATTTGCTCTTTATTCTCACCTGCTTTTTCCGCAGCGAATTTTGCCATCGCCCGACTTTGAGGGTATATTTGATCATCGATTGAGAGTAATGGCATCTGCCCCAGTGGTGTATCTGAATAAAAAACAAAGAAGAGAATGTGTTGAAATGGAGTAAGAGTCAATATGTTTAGTGCCGACAACAAAAACAGGCATGGAAAAAACATGTGAACGATCGTTTAGGATACGTGGGAGTTACGTCAATAGTAAAATACGCGAACGCAGAACAGGTTATAATAAAACACCACAGCATAAATTAACTTTCTAATCCCGCATGTTGGGCCAATTATTTATTATTTATTTATTAGGGTTTAACGACACTTTAACAGCCTGGGTCATATCGTGTCGGTGACAGTTTTACAGGTGGAGGAATCCGGAGTACCCGGAGAGAACCACCGAGCAACGACGAGCCGTCGCCAGCTCCCCAACATCGTAACTTAGTACTGCAGCACAGGCAGGGTGGGATTGGTTGAAGACATGCGCACCATCGGCGTGCAGTACGCCTAAATACACGGCGTCATCGTGTCCCCACTCTCCCCCCCCCCCCCCCCCCCGTCTGAACAATCGGGGTGAAGTGCCTTGCCCAAGGACACAACGCGGGAGTCCGAATCGATCGCTCAGATGGTCACCCATCCAAGGACTAACCGGGCTCGACGTTGCTTAACTTCGGTGATCTGACGAGAACGGGTTATCGCAACACCACCGCGCCACCGTTTTGCCAGTTAGATATGACAATTTTTTGAAACGAACTCTACGCAAAGATTGCATCCACATACGACCAGAGTTGCATGCTGTTTACGTCCGCCAGAATAAATAGCAACAACTAAAGCGCGAGATCGCACGTTGATTGTTGCTATTTATTTTTGCGGAAAATTCTGCCAAGACGTTAACAACATGACTTGCGCAGAAAAGGACAGAGACATCGGAAAAGCATTACAACACTTATTTCCTGTAGGTTACCACAATATTATAGAGCGTAACCTGCTAACACGTTACTATGTAAACTCTTTATTTCTTGGCCTGCAAAAAACCCAGTTTTCATTAACCCTTTACCTAACATGAAAAGCAGACGACACTACTTGCAAAACAATTCTTGAATAACTAATTTTTTTCATTTTTTGTCTCAAAAACATAGGTTTTGACCCTTCTTTGGAACGAGCTCTTCGAGCTCGTTCCAAAGAGGGGTCATAACCTATGTTTTGAGACAAAAAAAATGAAAAAATAATGAAAATTAATTAGCTATTTTTGTGAATAGCGCTGGCCGGTTTTGAGTTACGTTGGGTAAAGGGTTAAACCTCCATACATTTCAAGTTTCCATCGTTACTAAATTGGCCGAGATATATTATGTAACTCCGCTGTTTATCGTGGCTTCATATCACTTTCAGCATGTAGGGCCATCTCATAGACGAAGAACGAGCATAATGTCAAGTTTAGACTATCATTTATGATTACCTTGCCTACTTTGGTGAAATAAAACATCATGCATGCACTGGTAAAGAAATCTTTTTATGCCAATGACGTACAACTCGCGTTTGTTAGCATACGTTAACAAATTGACAAGCTCTTTCCAATGATCTACTCGTATGATATATTTGGAGCAAAAAAATGAAAAGCGTTCGTCTTGCACACTTTGTGAATAGTGCTGGTCAGATATGGTCACTACGTTGGGTAAAGGGTTAAACATTTTTTGCCCCGTTATGTGTAAATGTTGCGTAAACATCAAATCAGGGGCATAAGAAAAACGAGAGGTAGGGTGGGGTCGGGAACGGAACTCAACTTTTGAGAGGGCATTTTTGGAAAACAAAATAAAGGCGAAGATTTCGACAGTGTCGCCCTCCAGACCATTACCAGAGAACAATCTATCATCCCACCTCCAGCTAATGAAAATGGTGGAGTCCCATCCTCAGGCGTCAAAGCCACAAAAAATCAGTGCTAGGTTGACCCTACAGCTCTATTTGGCTGAAGGATTAAACTAGTAATGATTAGTGAACCCCGGAACAAATACAAAGTAGACATGCACCTCTGTCCATTAGATAGACGGATAGTGTTTAACAATGAGCGGGGCCAAACCTGTCTAGAATTTGACCAAAATATGCAGTTTTTAGACTGAAAAATAGTGAAGGTCGCCAAAATTTTGATTTAAAGTAGTTAAAATCTACCAAATATTGATTTGTAGTTATCAATACCTGAGTTGGAGAATTTACAGTCAAGAGGGGGTGCACATGGAAAACTGTATCTGAAAAATTTACCTTACGAATCGGCCGCATCCCTCTCCCATCCCGTGAAATTTACAAATTGAGAAGTTGAAAAAAAATTCAAGAAAACCACATCATTTGCAACCCTCATTGGAACGCCACATGATAGGCTTTGTTGAAATTTTTGAAAAATGAAGAAATAAACAAATATTAAAATAACAAATTGGTATCATGTGTCGGGTAATGGGTTAAAACCTTTGGTTGGAAACTTTTGAATTGGGGGCGTTGAGAAGGGGGGGGGGGGGGGGCTGGTAGAATTTCGCACTTTTTAAAATTTTGCCTACCGATGGGGGCGGGGGGGGGGTGCAGTTGGTATCAGGAGGGACTCCCACCTCTGAGAGACTTCATAGCAACGTCTCTGCCATTCGTAAACATATTTTGAAAGGGGTTGCGTATATTGTTTTAGGGATTAGGGTGGGTTACAAAACCCCTCCAACAGTTCTTTGTGTGTGAAGTGTGCATTTGAACTTCGACTTGCCGTTGGGAAGTTGGCGGTACATTTAATACTCTGTAATTAGGTCGGCACAATAACGTAATAACGTGTGCGTTGCGACCAACAACGCTGTCGATCTGTAAAAAAAGAGAAAAATGGAAAACAATCTAACTTACTTGGTTTAAGTACAGCCCATTCTTCAGCCGTGAGTCGTTTGTCTTCAAACTTTATATCTTTAGCTGCAAATATCAGCCTGGTCAACTCTGCTTTTCCCTTGGAATGGAAATACGTTACTTTGTAGACTGGCATGGTGAGAAAAATCAACTAGACAATGTAAGCGCAAAGAATGTACGTGCACACTCCCCAGTAATTTGTTTTTCTGTAAAATAATTATGCTGATAGAAGAAATTGCTGTGTCACCATGTTAATATTTGCTCAGCGAAATCACTGGGCGCAATTCAAAAACAGGAAGCAAATAGAGAAACAGAATTGACTGCAACCAGTAAATTCAAGTATGTGTGAAAATAATGAGATGGTAAATAATTAAACTATATATAAAGAGAATTTACGAATACTTATTTTCGGAAGCAAAATATCTTTAAAGAAATAAGAAATGGGTTTTCGTAAACAGCATTTGCAGATTTTCGTACAGGATTGAGGCAAAATGTTAGGCAAAATGTTTCAAGAAATCCGAAATAATTTCTGTGCATAGCATTCACCGTGTTCTATAAATGAATAAGAAATGGATATTTTCGGCTCCGCACACTTTTTGGAATGAAGAAATACACGTTGGCCCATGAACTTCAGAAATGCAGTGGGGGAGAAAGGGGTGGCTATAAAATACACTTTCTAGCAATTTTGAAAAAAAAATGCACTCGGTGACCCCTGGGTGACCCTAGTGATCTGGACCCAAATATTGAATCTCCAGCTGATGTTGACTCATTTGGTGTTGGTCCCAGATATATACTAAGGGCAGACCATGTTTGAGGTATGAGCGTGATCCCCATTCAAACATTTTAGCTACGCACCCTTTTCTGAATATGAAGTACATCATTAATTAGGAGGGCAGACAATATGATTTCCCGCATTCCTAAAAAATTCTCTCAATGCCCCCTAGGTGACCTAAATGACCTGGACCCATATTTTGCACCTCCGACGAGTTTCGACTTGTTTGGTATTCGCCCGCGATCTTTAGCTCACATACTTTGCTTGAGGTATTAGCCTGGCCCATTTTTGATTGAGGTTTAAAAACTCTTTCGACAGCCAGGGTCACCTCGTGTCGGACTGTGTTACGGGTAAAGGAAGAACGACGAGCAGTGGCGAACAACTATTAGATTCCACCTCATACCAACTCCGCACAAGCAAAGTGAGCATCGGTTGAAGACAAGGGCACAGTCGACGTGCAGTACGACTCAGTACACAGCTCCACAGCCCAAATTGGGCAATCGGGATTAAGTGCCTTGCCCAATGACACAACGCAGTTATACCTGGTGAGGTTCGAACCGTGGACCTTTCGGTCTGAAGTCCAACACCCTAACCACTGAGCAACCACGCTCCCACCTGACCCATTTAAAAGGTCTTAAAAAGGCATCTAGAACCCTAAAGAAGGCATACCGGGAATAAGAAGATGACAGGATCTTAACTGGTAGAGTGCTAAATTATTTTTGGCCTTCAAAATTTGTTCACATACCTTTGCCTTGCTACAATTTATGGGAGAGTGCATGTGGGCACTCTCCCTTAAATTGTAACAAGACAAGTCCTTACAGACTAAATAATATCACTTCAAAGATAATACGGATCACATCCTCTGAGTATGAAGCCTTCAAGTTGTAATACCCTCACCTCAGAATAAAGCCCAAATATGGGCTTCCAGCACTTTACCAGTTAAGAAAGGCTTTTGTGTACAGAGTTGCAATGTGACAAAAAGGGTCCAAAACCTTTTACAGCCATGCGTCAAATGAAAGAGTTTGGACGCACATTGAAATATGAAGAGGGTTTAAGACACACCATTTAAATAGTCCATTTTAATAATTCATAATTGTGATAGGTACTTCAGGAAAGCCACTCACCACTTCACCCCGAAACCCGTCTATCATAAGTTATGACTGAGAATAAATAAATTTAAAAATTGCTTTGAAAAGTGAAGGGTGCTTTATTCGTCTCGGATTGAGAATGAATTTGTAACATGAGATTAAATAAACAGATTTATTTATTTATTTATTGGTGCTTAAGGTCACATACTTATGCACAATGGCTAATCGTGACCGTGACAGTTTTACGGGTGGAGGAAGCCGGAGTACCCGGAGAGAACCACCGAGCAACGACGAGCAGCTGTCAGCTCTCCAACATCGTAACTCTGAACTCTGCACCGCAGCACAGGCAGGGTTAGATTGGTTGAAGACATGCGCACCATCGACGTGCAGTACGCCTCAGTACACAGCGTCATCGTGCCCCCATGTAGGCAATCGGGGTGAAGTGTCTTGCCCAAGGACACAACGCGGTTGCCGCGGGTGGGATTCGAACCGAGGACCTCTCGGCGTGCAGCCTGCACCTCTACCAACTGAGCCACCGCGCCCCCAAATAAACAGATAATGTTACTCTTTGTGACAGTTACAACTTATTCTCTAACCGTTTTGTTTATAAGAGATTCCCCGCCGTTTTGAATAACGGCTATTGCTTCGGTGATTTCATTTGCCTGTAAAAGTTGAAGCTGTGAACATCTTCTAACCTTTAGAGACACACCCAAGGCCCCCACATGCCTGAATATCATAGATGGCTAAGTACTAGTGGCTATCTACCAGTATAACCCAATTATTGAGACATGGTATTTTGTGTTCGAGTTATTGTGCGAACAGTGAGTGGGTAGATGACAAATATTCCAACTGCATCACCAATCATGCCTTCTACGAATGCACTAGGGATACTAGAGAAACAGAATTTACTGCATCCAGTAAATTCAGCTCTGCATGAAAATGTTTAAAGCATCAGAAAAATAAGAGAATTTATGGACGCTTAGTTTTGGGGGTAAAATATTTTTAAAGAAATCAGAAATAGGTTTTTATTAACAGTATTTAAAGATATTCATACAGGAATCAGAAAAATTTTCCCAAGAAAACCAGAAAAGCATATATGTTCGATCAAGGAATCAGAAATGGACATTTTTAGCTTTGCCACTTGTTTGAACGATGTTTAGAGCAGTAATGTGATTATGGAAAGGTTTATCATTATTCTTACATACTATCAAATTAAATCTGTGAAACCCACATTGAAGTCGTGAGAGGGTTAAAAGCACGTCTTTAAGTACTTTATTTTAATAATGCCTTACTGTGGAAGGTACTTTCTCAACTTAGTTTGAGGAAACTGAAACTGACACCTTATTAAAATAACAGATAGGATTTAATGTTTTACAGCTAACTCCAGTTTTCTGTAATTTGATTGTTTACATTATTCTCCAGTGTAAATAAATATAAAGTAGCTATTGTTTCGGGATAATTTACTTTTACAAGGAAAATTAGAAGCTGTGAAAACCCTGTGGTCGACTGGGCCACACTCAAGGGCCTTAGCGACCCGAGAAACAGAAAGCCGAGTACTTGTGACTATCTATCAGCATGTCAAAAATCAGCGAGATTGGACAATTCGTTTTTGTGTTATAGTGCGGACAAGGAAGTTGGGAGAAGACAGAAGACAGGAGAATAAGAAAAATAAGAAGAAGAAAAAAGAAAAGAAAAAGAAACCGTACAAAAACAATAGTTTCACACAGACCAATTAGAGAAACAGAATTTAGTACGACCATTAAATTCGTGTCTGTGTGAAAATGGTGAAAGCATCATAACTAAATTATATAAAAACAGAATTTGTGGAGACTTACTTTCGGGAGTAAAATATCTTTAAAGATTTTCGTAAATAGTGTTTAAAGATTTTCATTCAGGATTCAGATCAAATTTCTCAAGAAACCGGAAATAACTTCTGTGCATAGAATTAAATGTGTTCTATAAAGGACACAACAATTAATATTTCTGACTCTGCCCATTTTCTTGAGAGAAGAAATAGATGTAAGAACTTCAGAAATGCATTGGGGTCATAAAATGCAATTTCAGGCAATTATGAAAACTGCACTTCATGAGACCTGTGAGACCCTAGTAAACCGAACCCAAATTATTAACTTATACGGTGTTTTGATTCATTTGGTGTTGGTCCGAGGTCCATGTCATGCCATGTCATGATTGATATATGCGTATGAATTTGTGCCCCCACCCCTTGCCAAATGTTTTGAAAATAAAAATACATGTATGAACTGTGGCAATGCACTATGGGGTCATAAAGTGTGATTTCCAGCAATTCTGAAAAATGCATTCAATGACCCCCTGGATGAACACAGTGACCTTTACCCATATTTTGAACCCCCATTGAGTTTTGACTCATTACCCTTGGTCCCAGGTCCATACATCATACCATGCTTGAGATATGAGTGCGACCAACTTCAAAATTTCTGGTCCCTCTCACTGTTTTGAGTGTAAAAATACATGTATGAACCTTCAGAATGCTTTCGGGTGTCATAAAATTTGATTTCCAACAATCCTTAAAAATACAACCATTGCCCCCTGCGTGACGTTAGTGACCTTGACCCATATTTTGAACCCCTATTGAGTTTTGACACCTATGGTGTTGGTCCATAGCTCATGTCATGCTTGAGATATGAGTGTGACCACTTTCAAAATTTTGGGCCCTGCCCACTTTTTAGAGTATAAAAAATACACGTATGAACTTCAGCAATGCATTAGAGTGTCAAAAATGTGACTTCCAGCAATTCTGAAAAATACACTCAATGACCCCTGGATGACCTCAGTGATCGTGACCCATATTTTGAACCTCTGTTGAGTTTCGACTCATTTGGTTTTAATCCCAGGTCCACGCGTCATACCATGCTTGAGATATGAGCATGACCCACTTTCAAAATTTTTGACCCCTCCCATTTTTCTGGTATAAACATATATGTTCAAACTTTTGCAATGCATTACGTGGTCACAGAATGTGATTTTCAGTAATTCTAAAAAATGCACCTCCATTGAATCTTGACTCATTTAGGGTTGGTCACAGGTCCATAGCTCATGCCATGCTTGAGATATGAGTGTGACCCACTTTCAGAATTTTTGGCTCCGCCCACTTTTTAGTGTATAAAAATACATGTATGAACTTCAGCAATGCATTAGAGGGTCAAAAATGTGATTTCCAGCAATTCTGAAAAATGCACTCAATGACCCCTGGATGACCTCAGCGACCTTGGCCCATATTTTGAACCTCCATTGAGTTTTGACTCATTTGGTGTTGATCCCAGGGCCACACGTCATACCATGTATGAGATATGAGCGTGACCCACTTTCAAAATTTTTTACCCCGCCCATTTTTTCTGGTATAAACATATATGTTCAAACTTCTGCAATGCATTACGGGGTCAAAGAATGTGATTTTCAGTAATTCTGAAAAATTCACCTCCATTGAATTTTGACTCATTATGGGTTGACACAGGTCGATAGGTCATGCCATGCTTGAGATATGAGCTTGACCCACTTTCAAAATTTTTGGTCCCGCCCGCTTTTTAGAGTATAAAAATAAATGTATGAACATCAGTAATGCATTAGAGGGTCGAAAAAAGTGATTTCCAGCAATTCTAAAAATGCACTAAATGACTCCTGGATGACCTCAGTGACCTTGACCCATATTTTGAACCTCTATTGAGTGCCGCCTCATTCGGTGTTGGTCCGAGGTCCATAAATCACACCAAGCCTGAGATATGGGCGTGACACTTTCAAAACATCCCTATCGACACCCCAAATGCCCCAGGAATCAGTAAAACATAGGTGGTCGAGTACTTGTGACTGTCTATCAGTGTGCCAAAAAATCGGAGACATAGGACAAGAAGAAGAAGAAAAAAAGAAAAAAGGAAAAAGAAAAAGAAACCATACAAAAACAAGAGTATGTGCATTTCACACAGACTAATAACTGGCTTGACACACCGGTCTGACGTTGAGAGGGTTGCCACATTATAAATTCTGCCCAAGGCCTGCCCTACAGGTGGTTGGGGTTGACACATAGGGAGTGGATGAGTGTGCCACCTGACCCCCATGTCAAGACCCCTCCCCGACTTTAGGCCAGTATGTCCAAGGATGGGGGTCCAAAATTAGGGAAAGACAGCGAATTTAACATCGACTGATCACATACTAAACATATCTCGTTCATTGAGTGCATTAAGGCGCGTTGGTGCACTCATAGGACGACAATAAGTTACTCGACTCCAGTCACTGGGTAATCGATTAAGCTGAATTTTACGTTCTTTAGTGTTTAACACTTTAACCCTGTACCTAACATGAAAAGCAGGGCGATTTTTGAGAATAGCGCTATACGGTTTTGGCCGCTACGTTGGGTAAAGGGTTAAAATATCACTTTTTATGCTCGTTTATTTTATGAATGTGGTTAGTCCCTCGTTTGATTGGTAAATGGTTATGTGACCAAAGGTGTAATTAATCCAATATAATTGGGGGTGTAGCCCTATGCTGCCCTGCTGATATCACAAATTACGCTGTTTATTATTTTTTGCCCCTAAAACACAGCAAATGACCCCTCATTGGAACGAGCTCGTTAAGCTTGTTCCAATGAGGGGTCATAAGTTATGTTTTCGGCGCAAAGAATGAAAAAAAATAGTTCAATAATTTCGTCTGTTAGTGTCATTTGCTTTTCATGTTAGGGTAAAGAGTTAAATAAAACCGAATCTTGTCAGAAATTAGTCAATAACACATAGTGGATATCTAGTGTTTTTGAGTGGATACCGAAAATTATCCCATAAGTGACCGAGACAAATGTTAATTTTTTGCGATCACTAGTAGTATGTCTCGCACGTTTCAGGTCTAGGTTGCCGGACCTAAGAAGTGAAGTCATGTCACATGACCCAGTGGCGCCATGTTGTGTTGTCATGGCAACCCGCGTGAGCGGCCATGTTGTGACGTCATCCCTGTAGTGATACGTGGTGATAGTGCGCATGCGCAGCGCGTGTGGTTAGGGTGATAGTGCTTCCGTCATCCATTTTTTATACTGGAGGCCGGCATCTTGGTTTCTATGGTAGCACGTGGTTGCTATGTTACCCAAAGGCTTCTTATGGGATAGAGTAATTTCCCAATTCGTAGAATTACCACAAACAACCCGACAATCCCTCCAAATCACCAAAAACGACTTTATTTGATACGGATTTCCCCCAGAATCCTTTTTAGGACAACCATAGCATGGATTTTACTAATAGCACGTATTGTTATAGTACCGAGGGGCCCCATGGGTAAGTTCGAATGAACTAGAGTATACTCCAGAAGAGTAGAAGAGCCTATCGATTGGAACAGTTTTGTTACTATATTTAGATTTTCTGGTCTGTTCAGGCTGGCTCAAAACCCATTCCAAGTACTCTTGTTCTTCTTTTCCAGATAATCCAATCATTTCACTTTACTGCAGGTAACTAATCAATCAGATTGCTTGATTTCCCATAATCTGTATACAGAGTTATCTCCCTTCTGTATAACAAAAGCCTATATCATTCCCAAAGCCAATAAGCTATCGAGTAGTTACTGAAAAGTCATTGCTCGAACGACTCGAATCCCATCGAACAAATGAGCTTTAGAGCAGTTCCACGATCGAGTGACTCGCACATATGACACTTAGCCTCATTTAGGGAAAAGGGGATTCCATAACCACAGACATATCCTAAAAAGGGATTCAAAAGGGATTCCACAATAGAGATTCCATAAATTCTTTGTTTTCTTTTTTTTAATTTCTCCGAACTCCGTTTCCCTAATTTCGACAAATGTCTCACAATCCATAAAATGTTTTTTGCTCTCTATTTCACCGGTATCGCACACCTGGCATCTCCTATCATTTAGGGGCGTTGTGGGTTGTTTATGTCTACCCTTTTCTATTTCTAAATTATGGTTACTAACCTTAAGTCTAGTAAATAGTTCACGGGTCTGTCGAGATCTGGTTATTTTTAGATAAGGTTCAAGCTTGTATTCATTTTTAATTTATTGATACGTTCATAACTTATTACTGCCTTTCATTTTGTCATCATTAAACATATCTTTAGTAAATCTTTCTCTGTGCTGAGATTCTCTAGTACATCGTTTCGGAAGTTTACATTTGAGCGACTCCTTGAATGAGTTGGAGAGTATGTTGTCGCCTGCAATTTTGGATAATATATCGACATATTTATGGAGATGTAAGATGGCATCTTTCACAATAGGATATCTACCTAACTCTCCTCGTGCTGCATGATTAGATGCTTTTTTATTCAACATTAATTTTTGTTTACAAAATTTCAAGTGGACTTGTTCACAGGCTGTAGTGTCCGCAAAAGGAGTATTACGGTCAGGGGACCATATCTCGCAACCATATAATAAAATAGACTTAATCAATTTACCAAAAAGTTTACATTTCACATCAAGAGTTTAGTCGAGTGACTTTGTGAGAGAATTTGTAAGGAAAAACATTGCTTTCGATCCTTTGGTACTTAAATTCTCTTGAACTTGTTTTGTGTTTCCATTGTATGTGAATTCAAGACCTAAGTATTTGTATTGATCTACAATATCTAATTCGCTATTCCAATACAAAAGTAGGATCTTTTTTTATCTTTTCTATTTTTGAAAATCATGCATTTTATTTTATTGATATTGACGCTAAGTTTGTTTTTATCCGCATAGTGTTCTAACTTCTGAACACATTTATTCAATCCGGCTCGAGACTCTGATAACATTACCAGGTCATCGGCAAAAAGTAGGTGATTGAGTCGTTGTCCTTTCACATTAACTGATGAACATGATTCATCAAATATCCCACATACGTCATCAATAAATTTTTTGAAAAGAGTGAGGGGATATAAAACATTTTTGTCTAACCCCCACTTTTGAGAGTAAAGGTGGGCTCAATCCTACAGAGGTATTTATAGAATAGTAAATGGACTCATAAAGAGAGCTAAGAATTTCGAGGACTTTCCCACCGATACGCAATGACTTCATTTTCTCGAAAAGTATTGATCTATCTACCGAATCAAATGCTTTCTTAAAATCAACAAAAGCCGCGTACATTGGTTTCTTCTATTCTTTGTACTTATTTGCCAACGTGCGCAAAATTAATGCCCTGTCAATTGTTCCACGATACATTCTGAATCCAAATTGGTTATCGCTTATTAAATTGAGTTCTAAATACTCATTCAGCCTCGAGTTTATTACTTTATTAAATAATTTTCCGAAATTGCTACTCGGCGCAATCTGTCTGTAATTGTTAGGATCATGTCTATCGCCTTTCTTGTAGAGAGTTTTTATTATACACTCTCTCCAACATACAGCGTAATGTGTGGTAATATTTCAGCATTTACGCACAAAAATGTTAGATTAATTACAATTATTCACTGCAAACTTAAAAGATTCCATTGAATGGACCAAATTAGTCATTTGTCCCAGCATGCATTATATTCTACTGAAAAGTGCTATAAATTGCAAAGATTAAAGCTAACCTCTAAACTATCTGGCAGACTCGAAAACAATCAATCTCGCTACTCAGCTTTTCACAGCTCCGTTTAATTCCCTGGTTATTGTTTGTATTGTTTGCGAAGCTGTTTCAACTGGTCTTGCATGCCACGTCAGATGTTCTGTTGTCTCATTTTTGTATATATATTGCTGCTTTTACATTGTTAATTCACTTTGTGTTGGGAGTCTCCGCGAAAGTCACCATTCTATGTTCCAGTCGGAGGCTCGATTGTTCGTAGTTTATTTCAAAATACATCGATGTTAATTTTTGTTATAAATTTGAAAATAAACCGCTAATTCTCCAAGAGGTATTTATTCGAACATTTAAACCCAGAAACCGCTCTACTATACTGGCGGAAGAATCCGGGCTCAGTGACTGTCTAGCTCACTCTGTAAATTTTTTGTGGAAAGACGCAGCGATCCCGACGACAAATATGTCTAATTGTGTACCCAAGAGCATCCAGGATCTGCTACCAAGTTTTGATTTATTCGGATATCATTTGGAATGGAGTTTCAAAGGACAACAAGGAGATGTGGACTTTTCTTTTGGTTTGGCTTTGAGTTGGAAGAAACCAAAAGAAAAGAACAAATCTGTTTCACATCGCTTGAGAGATGAGATTCGTCTAAAGGAATTCAAACAGAGAAAAGAAAGGGAGAGAGAACTGGTGGGATCTATGTCTACTCAGTCGGCGAAAGAACGTTCGTCAGCAGTAAGTACAATTACGCAATCATCCATTGCAAACAAAGTGCACGTTTGTGTGGACGTTATTGCAAGCGTCGCCGACTCTTCTACACAAACTCGCAGAGTATGTTCCGAAAGTATCGGTCTGATGATGAACATCTCCGCTGAAAATGACGGTGTTCAAACTTCCCCGATTGTTCAGATGTCGCCCATCTCATAGACGAAGAACATCAAAACTACAGCTCAGTTGCCTAGCACCACTAAAAACAATCAGCAAAATTTTTTATCAAGTTCAAAAGTGGACTGTAAGGTTACCGAAAAGATAGTACGCCGCCGCATTAACCCCAAAACAAAGGTTCCACAATACCTTATAAAGTGGCTAGACTGACCAGCGACGGAAAAGCCGTGAAAAGATGAAAGTTATTTGGAGAATATCGCTCTAAAGTTAGTGAATGAAATGAAAGATAACATTCGAGGTAATATATCTGCAAAAACAGGAGAGAGTTTCGTTGGAAATATAAGGACCGCCGTTCACCCAGACTCTCGGCACCCCACAAACATTCATCATTTAGTTGCATGCCATTGTCGTTTTGGTGACATTTCATATACAGTCGAGTATAACGATGGGAACATCGGCACGGACATAAAGGAGGAACATCTTCCAAATGACGTCTGGGAACGATTGTGAAGACAAGAAAATGAGAGTATGGCTGAGAGACACCAAAACAAAAAGTGATTCCTCAGATGCGAGGACGCATCTCATTGAAGGCGGGGAGTTCTGTGGCAGCATTAAAATGGCAGGTGACACTAAGTTCCAACATCCGCCAATCTTTCTTTTCGTAAATATAATAAACTAATGTTCATGTTCGACAGTTTTCCTAGTAGTTATTCCCCCCTTAATACTTAGAAATCGAGCAAATTATGCTTTCCGTGCTCTACAGACCGTCAACTGAATCAGATTCTTTTCAAATTTAATACGCAGCTTCATGGCCATAATATCTCGCACAAGTTCATATTTGGGTCGTGTTCGGTTGTTTTCTTAGGAGTTATTGCCCTTTTCATACTTAGAAATCAGTCAAATTATGCTTTCTGTGCTCTATAGTCTGTGAACTTAATCGGATTCTTTTGAAATTTAATATGCAGCTTCATGAGCATGGTATCTCGCACAAGTGCAAATTCGGGCCATGTTTGTCGATTTCCGTAGGAGTTATTGCCCTTTAATACTTAGAAATCAGGCAAATTATGCTTTCCGTGCTCTACAAACCGTGCACTTAATCAGATTCTTTTCAAATTTAATACGCAGCTTCATGGGCATAATATCTCGTTATGTAAATCTAATAATTTGATCCGGAGATGTTAACCCTTTATCCATCAAATTAGGCACGCCTCCAATCCATTTCTTTTTGTACCCATACCATGTGTGGTGTACATAATGTCGGCATCCAGGGTGGCCCTCCGTCATACAGCTTTCTACTAGTTGCGCGCATGAGTACACATCTGACGATTTCATCGGCCTATTTTTTTATTTTGTGAAGATCTCAGATCGCTTAATATGAAGGGCAGGGAATTGGGCAATGATTGGATGGGGGGGGGGGGGGGGGCAGACATAGTCGAGTCAACAAAAATTTACCCAAAAGAAACTTGTGCATGGTCCAATTTTGACGGGCGTATGTTGCCCCGCTAGGCGGTGCTCTTGTTGTATATATATTGCTGCTTTTATATTGTTAATTCACTTTGTGTTGGGAGTCGCTGCGAAAGTCTCCATTCCACGTTCCAGGCGGAGGCTCGACGTCCGTAGTTTATTCCAAAATATTTCGATGTTCATTTTTGTCATAAATTTGAAAATAAACCCTAATTCTCCAAGAGGTATTTATTTGAACATTTAAACCCAGAAACCGTTCTACAATAAATGACCTGATAATAATATTTTATTAAATAGTGTGACAACATCATCTATAATAATTGGATCAATAAGTTTTAATAATTAATTCGGAATGTTATCTACAGCCGATGACTTTTTGTTTTGGAGCTGCCTTACAGCGTCTAATATTTCTCTAGCGGTTATGTAGTCATTGTTTAATTTGATATCTGGCTCCCTAATTGTCGCCGGAAGATGACGTATTTCAGACTCAGAACTTTTCGGACAAAGTAATGTTTTAAAGAATTCTACAGTTTCATCTGGGTGTAAATAATTGGGCTCTTCTTTTTTAGCACGAAATGCGTTAATAATACTCCAGTACTCGGAAGGATTAGCTGTCTCCATATTAGATGATTTATCAGAGATACATTCATAAAATTCTCTACGGTACCTTTTGTCTCCCGCTTGTAATTCTTTTTATAGAGTGAAATTTAATCTTATCATAAGGCCTCTTCTTCATCTCATTTACGACATTTGTCGTATCTTTTTTAATTGTTTACAATGTCTATCAAATCAGTGACGTTTACGTTTTTGTTTATACCTAAAATTTATCACTTTCGATGAAGCTTTATTAATAAGCAATATGATTTCATTCAGATCTCGCGTGGCCCTTTCGGTTCAAAGAATACTCACTCAATCTGAACTCCATTAATCATTTTTGAACATATGGATCATATAAGGTAGAAATGGCTTTATCTCCACTCTCTTTATACCATTTTGTAATTAAATTATGTTTTCATTAGGTATTTTGAAGCTTAGTACTTTCTACTTCGATTACCTTAAAATCGAAATAATCTGAAAATTCTGTCGGAGTTTTAACACAAAAATAGCTAACATTGGGTAGATACCTCTTATTTATCAATACAAAGTCAGCAATACTATCGCCATTGTAACTGTAGTTCGTATAATTTCCGAGAGAATCTCCAAATTTCCCACCATTCACTATTCTCATACCAGACGATTTACACGTGGATAATAATCGTGTGCCAAATGAATTACATTTCTTATCCGAACTTGCCCTATCATTTTCACAATCAAATGTATAATTATCAGGTAAAACTAAATCTGAATCGTCATCATTTGTAACATAATCTGGTCGACCACCTGTACGTGCGTTAAAATCATTACCAATATATAGAAATGAAAACAATATTGTTTTTTACACTAAACATCTCTCCACTAAATTCAACCCGCAGCGTTGTTCCATGTAGTCTTTCAAGAGATCTGAGATATTTCGTATATTTCGAACGACAATAAAAATCTTTTCCTCCTCTGGCATTCTTTTGTTTGTCGCGACAATAGTCAATGCAGTGATAACCAGGTAAATATAATGACAGACCCTCACAATGCCACGTTTCCGTTATAGTAATGAAATTGATGCGATTTAAAAGTGTGACAACATCCAGGTTATCGAGTTTGTTCACAAAACCCTGTGCGTTCCACGCAGTATAACAAACATTCTTGACGTTATTTTGAAAATGATTTAACATCATAATGAAATTCTTTTGGGGTCATCAGGAACGAAATAAACATTTAATCGAAAAATTTTCTGTCAATACATATTCCATTCTACATTTTACGGAATGTTCCATATAAATATATTTATAACCCATGTACTTTTGCACAAGTATATATATCATAAATATTATTAGTTTTTCAAATTCTCAAGTTATCGACCTTTATATGTTATAATAATTGTATAAATTTAAGAAAGTATCATAAGTAGAATCTGTATGAATATTAAACGAGCGTTATACGTAATTAAACAGTGTACACAACAGTATAAACTTTAACATGCAATATTATGATTAAACCCTCCCAAATCTGCCACAAATAACTTCTGAAAATTTCATCAATTGGTTTGAAAACATAATCAAATCATTTCTCAAAAATTGGTCTGTACATGACATTCCGTTACTTCTTTGTGACCTATTGTTCAATTCATGTTGATTTGTCGTTACCCTTCTTCCACCACGATTCACTGATTCATAGCGATGAATCGAAGCAGGCTGATTGCATCGAGACCCGTCCAATCGATTGAAGTGACCTGTTTGTACATTCCTCAGTGGTATTCTGTTTGGTTGTAATTGAATAATCTCCCGGGATTCTTTCACATGTTTGATGTTTAATGCTAGCACACGCACCCCATCAAAACTCAGGTGCAAGTTATCCCAATATTATTTATATTATTTATTTATTGATGTTTAAGGTCACATATTTATGCACAATGGCTAATCATGACCGTGACAGTTTTATGGGTGGAGGAAGCCGGAGAGAACCACCGAGCAACGACGAGCAGCTGCCAGCTCCCCAACATCGTAGCTCCGCACTGCAGCACAGGCAGGGTTAGATTCGTTGAAGACATGCGTACCATCGACGTGCAGTACGCCTTAGTACACGGCGTCATCGTGCCCCCACGCGGGCAATGGAGATGAACTGTCTTGCCCAAGGACACAACGCGGTTGCCGCAGGTGGGATTCGAACCGAGGACCTCTCGGCTTGCAGCCTGCACCTCTACCTACTGAGCCACCGCGCTCCCCAGTTATCCCAATAAAATGAACGACGAATTTCTGATGTTGAATTGTCGACAGATCCACTTGTATTGTCTATGAAAATACATCCTTCTTCAGAGCAGACGTCCCTGTACAAACAGTTAGTGTCTTCAACTATGTAATTTATGTGCTCCGAATGAAGTTATGGTAATTTTAAAGACAATCGCCCTTTGGCTCTAGGATGCTTTTTTTAATGTTGGAAATAAGCTCAACAAGCTCTTTCCGACTGGTAACAAGAAAGTAAAACAAATATTTTTTTTGATTTTTCGGAAAAATAATGTCTGCTACTTCCGTTATATTAAGGGTTAAGAGATCCTGTAATACTAAACCCCATGTGAAATTTAAAAATGAAACCGAAACCAATAACCAAATGTCCTTAAAACTCAACTTCAAAATGTGAAAATTGGCCAACAGTGCTCATAGAAATTCAGTCCCCGTCACTGTCAATGACACGAATACGCTTGAAGCGCTTTGGATAACAGACGGAATTCTGTTTGTGAGAGTACTTTTGATTCAGAGAAGCCTGAACATATACATTCACAGTCGCATTGAAGGTATCAGCGCTAAACATGGACTTTGCCAAGTTTCCAGAATTCTCGCAGACATTAACAGGACTCAAACTGGAACTACTACTAGGCACAGATACACAGATACTAGCAGAACTTGTAGAGGGCTGAATTCTTGGCACAACAGTGTTTGTGCATTACCTGTCGGAACTATTCCTTCTTTCAGTTACTGTTTCGTTTCAGTTGTGTTTATGTACCGGATGTATTCCGTGCTTTCGATATAATAAAAGAAAACGTGTTTACCAATTAGGTCGTATTTCGAACAGTTCTCTCACTCATATTAGCAGTATATTTAGGCTAGATTCGCTTCTCACAGTTTGGTCCCTCGATGGAGAGAGAAAAGCGAATTCGTAATGCCCTTCATGGCCAAGCCAAAAGCTGTTGAAACAACTGACCACAGCGATTGATTCGAAGAAACCACTTGAAGCTTCGCTGACGCTAAAAAATTTGAACCGCAAAGCAACATATCTCGAAAGTGTTGATAAGAACATTCTTCATCATTTAGGAGTCGAAGATCTCGAAGATTTTGTAATCGAAAGTGATGGTTATATCAATGAACTTCAAAAACGTATAACTGAAAGTGAACTTGGAATCAATGAACTCTTTTCGCACCAAGACGTTTCACCAACACGACACAATGTTCAACGAACTCGACCCATTCTCAAACTGGGTTTAATGTTGACAGAACTACACCAAATGACAATACACCTTCGTTCCAACGAGTAAATTTGCCTAAAATAAATATTCCTAAATTTGCTGGCGATCTTTTAGAATTTCCTACATTTTGGGATATGTTTGAATCTGCCATACACAACTCAACAAATTTATCGAATATATACAAATGTACATATATGAAATGTTACTTAACTGGTGAAGCCAAATTGAGTATTGAGGTCTCTCATTAACAAATGGAAATTACGAAAAGGCAATTGACTTGATAAAGCCATTTGGGGCAAACACACAAAATGGTACAAGTCTACATTAACTTTCGCATTGAGTTGGATAACCCACAGGGCAGTAATTTGTCATCATTAAGAATTTTTTTTTACAGCATTGAAAGTTCAGTTAGATCTCTGGAATCTCCCGGAAAGGCCATGGCAGTTACAAAACTATTCTCGTTCCCATATTATGGGATAAATTACCTGGTGAAATTAAACGCAATTTAGTTCGTGCCTATGGAAACCGCGAAAGGGAGCTTCACGAACTACGCGAGTGTCTGCAGGAAGAAATTGATATTCTAGAACTGTGTGCACCTACTCAAAGTCATTCAGTTGAAAATACATTCTCAGAATCTGAGTCTTCAAAATATTCGGTGGGTGGTTCAATCACTACCTTTCACCCAACAGCTCATTCAAGCCCACTTGTGTTACAATTGTCCTGGGAGACAGAAGATTAAACAGTCTCAGTCTGTTAAAAGATGTTTAAAGTGCAAGCAAAAAACACCATACCATCTCTGTAACTCATCTGATGAGAGTGAAATTACACAACCTAGACAGTTTCGAACGAGACCCACAACATCAAAACAGTCATCATCTGTGAATAAAATAGACAGTGTTTCTAGACAACAAAATTCAACTTCTTCTGACACCGAGTCAAAGAGTTCTGTTGTATCAACAGTTTCAGCACGAATCGTGGATGTTTTGTTAAAAAACTGCAGTCGCGACTATTTTTTGATGATAAACTTGATTTGTGTACCACTGGTCATTTTTAGCTCAACTTTGACTTTCGTCAAAGTTGAGCTTATGCCATGGCCAGCCGTCCGTCAATCCGTCAACAATTCAATACGGCTCGGGCTAGAGGCCATATTTATGAACCGATCTTTACGAAACTTCTTGAGCACCTTTATTATGGCCGTGGGACGAGAACGAGTGTTTTTAGGTCTGATCCGAAATTCAATTTGGCCGCTGGCAGCCATTTTGTACAAAATTAGGTGCAATCCGATTTTTGTGCAGAACTTCCATATGAAAGCTCTGATTTGAATATTGTGTTTGCATGTTTAGTACCATGGGATACATCACATATAATACGTTTTTTTTTCTCGTGCTTAAATTATGCAAATTAGACTAAATTTTATGTATTTAGTGTTACTTTCAGCACTGTAAGTGGAAATGCCAATACGGCTCGGGCTAGACGCCGTATTTATGAACCGATCTTTACCAAACTTCTTGGGTACCTTTGGTATCACCGTGGGACGAGAACGAGTGTTTTGGGGTCCGATACGAAATTCAAGATGGCCGATGGCAGCCATTTTGTACATAATTAGGTGCAATCAGATTTTTGCGCAGAACTTCCATATGAAAGCGCTGATTTGAATAATTTTTTGTGTGAATGTTTAGTACCATGGGATACATGACATATAATACGTGTTTTTTTCTCGTGCAGAATTTATGCAAATTAGATGAACTTTGATTTTTTCAGTGCTACTTCCACACAGTAAGTACACATGTCAATATGGCTCGGGCTAGAGTCTGTATTTATGAAGCGATCTTCACGAAACGTCTTGGGCACCTTTGTTATCACCTTGGGACGAGAACGAGTGTTTCTGGGTGCGGTCCAAAATTCAAGATAGCTACCAGTGGCCATTTTGTACCGAAATTAGGTCTAATTAGTTTTTTGTACACAACTTCTATACGGCTCAGACTAGAGGCCGTATTTATGAACTGATCTTTACGAAACCTCTTGGGTACCTTTGTTATCACCGTGGGATGAGAATGAGTGTTTTGGGGTGTGGTCCAAAATTCAAGATGGCCACCAGCAGCCATTTTGTACCAAAATTGGTGCAATGAGTTTTTTGTATAGAACTTCTGTATGAAAGTTCTGATTTGAATAAATTTTTGTATGAATGTTTAGTAACATGGAATACGTCACATATAGTACGGGTTTTTTTCTCGTACAGAAATTATGCAAATTAGATGAACTTTGATTTATTCAGTACTACTAGTACACAGTAAGTGCACATGTCAATGCGGCTCGGGCTAGAGGCTGTATTTATGAACCGATCTTCACGAAACTTCTTGGGTACCTTTGTTATCACTTTGGGACGAGAACGAGTGTTTCTGGGTGCGGTCCAAAATTCAACATGGCTGCCAGTGGCCATTTTGTACCGAAATTAGGTCCAATCAGTTTTTTATCACAACTTCTATACGGCTCGTATTTATGAACTGATGTTCACGAAACTTCTTGGGTACCTTTGTTATCACCTTGGGACAGGAACGAGTGTGTTTTGGGGTGCCTTTGTTATCACTGTGTTATGAGAACAAATATTTTGGGGTTCAGTCAGACCCACTCTGGGACTCAAAGATTTCTTTTCTAGTTTAGCATCTGACCGTCACCCACCTTTACAGTACTTTACCTATACATTTGTTACAGGCTACGGTCAGTATTTATGTACAGACCGTTACAATACTTTATATGTACCTTTGTTATCAGGTCATTACCTAGATGTTTGTCATTGCTGTGTCACATACTATACATGTACATGTCTTAACAAGTTGAGCTACAGTGTCATTGACACTTTCATTTATTCGATGATGGTTCCAAAAGATCTTTTATTTCTGAAAGTTTAGTAAGGGAGTTAAATTTGACACCATTCACAACAGAAACCATTCATATATCAGCATTTGAATCAATGACATCAAAATGCGTGAACTCGGTATAGTCAACATAAATGTTCTTTGCACAGACAAATCTGTTTTGACTTTTTCAGCTCTGGTTGTGCGAAAAATTACTCATCCTATAAAAATGCTTTATTCAAGACCATTGAGTTCAATTTTTAAATCTCAACCACTTGCTCATCCAACAAACTACTCATGTGAAAACTTTGAGGTTTCAATATTGATTGGTAGTGACAATTACTACAATTTTGTTGAAGGCAAAATTATTAAAAACTGACTCTCGCCCAGTTGCGGTGGATTCAAAACTTGGTTTTCTGATTTGGGGACCGTCACATGAAGCACACCGGTCCGCAACAACAATGCTCAGATTCAGATTTTTTTATTTTGCGGTATAATTATAGATGCATAACAAATTTGATTACATGGTTATTATAACAATAAATAATGCACATGTATATACCGCACGGAGATGACATAGCCAAATTGGCTGTCCACCTGTCACCTCCTTGTAATAAATATGTTATGTACTCGACACTGCAAATCGACGTGGAATTGAATATTATTAAGTGTGCAGCCTCCTCTTCGACATCCTTCACGATTTAGTACTATTTTAAAATCTGTTTTGCACTCCCGTTGGCCCACTGTGAAAGGAAACGGGACGAGATACTCAGAGGTACTTCAAACTAGGAGAAAGATGTGTATGACGATTGACCTGGTAAAAGAGGCAATAATTTGGGCAAGGTCTATATAGACCTCGGAATGATAATGGTGGCGTTGGTACAAGAAGTATCTACGCATTACAGTCGGGGCAATAAGAATTGTTACATTGGACATTAGCAATATATGATGACAGCAATTTAAATTTGAGTTTTCTTTTGAATTCATTACGGTTAATGAGGTTATGAAATTCGTCACCCAGATCATTCCATAACCTCGGGTACGCAAATACGGGTAGCTTATCCAATGATCTTGTCCGTGTTTTGCTTACCCGTATTTGGCCCGTTTGCATCGTGTTCATATATGATGGGTTGTGTAAGATACTGAAGTAATTATTCATGGACTGTTGAAGTATATCTTGTTTCTAGTCGAACATGAAAAGGCATGCCTGTAATATGTAATATGAACATATCATTCACCTTAAGAATTTTATCTTTTAAGAACAGAGGGTCTGTATGCGAATTAAATTTTTTGTTGTTTATAATTCGGAGTGAACGTTTTTGTAATGTGAAAAGTTTTCTTACTGCTCTTGAAGTGCCCCATATATGAATACCATATACCAGATGGCAGTGAACTAATGTGTAATATAGTGTTTTTAGAGCTTCGTGTGGTAAAATCTTTTTCACTTTATTCCGTGCGTAATTTTCCCATCTTATTTTAGAGTTGATTTTGGATATATGGGCTTGGTATGATAAATTTTCATCAATGTTTATTCCAAAAAATTTCAAAGTTTGTTCTTCCTCATGGGTACCCACTCTATCTATTTTCTTATTGTTTATAAAAATCTCAGGCATTTCGGTATTCCTGTTATTGGGTGTTGGATTGATCAACATATACTTAGTCTTATTCGCATTTAAAACTAACTGGTTGGCCGAGCACCACTCAAATACTTTGTTGAGCTCATCATTAGCGCGTGTCGCTAGAAGCTCGACGTTAGAGGACGATTCGAACGTAGAGGTATCATCTGCAAATGAAAAAAGGTTTAACGATGTTGCGGTGTTGATATTGTTAATAAATAACAAGAATAGTATCGGGCCAAGTATTGATCCTTGTGGAACGCCACACGTTATTTCGGCTAAATCAGATTTTTTGTCTCCGCATTGGACGTATTGGTACCTGTTAGATAGATAGCTCCTAAACCAATGCTACTTATTCCCCTAAATCCATATTTTTCCAGTTTACTCAACAAAATATTGTGTTTTATAGTGTCAAAGGCCTCAGAGAGATCTAAAAATACTGCTAAGGTATTGCTTTTGGTGTCTTTGTTGTTTTCTGAACCTATATGCTTAAGAAGTTGCATCACGGGATGTATAGTTGAGTGAGACTTTCTGAATCTGTATTGATGATGGTAAAGAATGTTGAATGAGTCTAGGTATTTAGTTATTCTATTTGACCTTAGTTTTTCTAGTACTTTGGAGAAGGCTGGTAAGATACTGATGGGCCTGTAATTATTGAACTTATGTTCGTCGCCTGCTTTCCTGCTTTGAAAATTCGAATTACTTTACTTATCTTCATTTTGTCGGGAACTATGCCCTGAGTAAACGAGTTGTTAATTATATGTGTCAGAGGTTCTGCAATCTTATCAATTGTATGTTTAAGTAGGCATGTAGACATACCTTCACATTCCTCGCTATTTTTAGATTTCGTTAACATGGTAACATTTATTATTTCTATCGGTGTTGTGGGTGTTATAAAAAAGTTATGTGGAGAATTGTTATCCATGTAATCTGGAAAATGTTTTGTGGGGTTGGTTATTTTCTCACTCGTAATTTTCCCTATATTTGAGAAGTAATTGTTGAATTCTTGGGCGATCTCATTGGGATTATTTATTTCCTTATTTTCCTCTTTCACAAAGAAGGATGGTAAAGAAGAAACGCATTTGGTTCTGTTTATTGTTTCATTTAAAATTTGCCATGTTTTACGTAAATTGTTTTTGTTTTCCGTGAGTATTTCTTTGTAGTACATTGCCTTTCTTTGTTTTTTTATATTTTGTTGAATATTCGGCAGTAATTTTTGTAGTTATTAATATTCTGTTCTGTTGGCGCTTTTAGTTTTTTATTGTAAAATTTCAATTTATTACGCGATGAAATTAGGAGTCCTTTGGACATCCACGGATTTTGTTTTTTGAATCTTTTACCTAATAGCGTGCGTCTCAGTGGAAATGCTTTTTCGAAAGCGGATGAAAATTTGTTAGAAAATATATCATATGCTAAATTAGGGCAATTAGACTCATATACTGATGAAAAGTCAGTCTGGGATAAAAGTATTTTAAAGTTTGCTATACTATCTTTATCTAGTATGCGCCTCAGTGTACGCGTTGGTGTATCTGAAGGTTTTTGGTGGGTCTCTGTATAAAAGGTGGCAAAGTGATCCGACACATCCGTAATAATAATGCCAGAGAGAGATGGACATGTGTTATTTGAAAAAATATCAATTAAAGTAACCGAATGACTAGTAACTCGCGTTGGTTTTGTGATGTGCGGCAGAAAGCCCTGGCTCATCATAGTATCAACATAATTGGTGGTATTACTGTGAGTGCCAGCTTTCAGGAGGTCAATATTAAAATCACCCATAATATAAGCTTTTTTATTCTCATTATTTAGTTTATCTACTAACTCATCTAATTATACCCCACGCAACGAAGTTGCTGGGGTATAATGTTTTTGACTGGTCAGTCCGTCAGTCCGTCAGTCCTACTTGTTTTCCGGACTTTTTTTTCTACACGCTTCCAGATATTGAAGTGATTTTTGGTATGTGAGTCTAACATGGTGGCCTACATATTAAGTTTGCATTTTTTTCCGCTCCACTGATTTTTACCGAAATTACGGCCCTTGGACTCTGAAAAATTCATCAAAATTACAGTTTTCCGGACTTTTTTTCTACACGCTTCCAGATATTGAGCTGATTTTTGGTATGTGAGTCTAACATGGTGGCCTACAGATCAAGTTTGCATTTTTTTCCGCTCCACTGATTTTTACCGAAATTACGGCCCTTGGACTCCGAAAAATTCATCAAAATTACAGTTTTCCGGACTTTTTTTCTACACGCTTCCAGATATTGAGCTGATTTTTGGTATGTTAGTCTAACATGGTGGCCTACAGATCAAGTTTGCATTTTGTTCCGCTCCACTGATTTTTAACGAAATTACGGCCCTTGAACTTTGAAAAGTTCATCAAAATTACAGTTTTGCAGACTTTTTTCCTACACGCTTCCAGATATTGAGATGATTTTTGGTATGTTAGTCTAACATGGTGGCCTACAGAACAAGTTTGCATTTTGTTCCTCTCCACTGATTTTTACCGAAATTACGACCCTTGCATTAAAATTAGAGTTTCCGGACTTTTTTTCTACACGCTTCCAGATATTGAGCTGATGTTTGGTATGTTAGTCTGACATGGTGGCCTACAGATCAAGTTTGCATTTTGTTCCGCTCGACTGATTTTTACCGAAATTACGGCCCTTGAACTTTGAAAAGTTCATCAAAATTACAGTTTTCCGGACTTTTTTCCTACACGCTTCCAGATATTGAGCTGATTTTTGATATGTTAGTCTAACATGGTGGCCTACAGAACAAGTTTGGGTTTTGTTCCGCTCCACTGATTTTTACCAAAATTACGGCCCCATAGACTTTGAAAAGTTCATCAAAATTACAGTTTCCCGGGCTTTTTCTCTGCTTGAATTCTTTCAATACCGTTGAAACTACAGAACACTGTTTTCTGCAGTATTCCTAGAATCTATGTTTATTTTTAAAAAATGATTAGAGCTTGAAATATCGGGGCGCGTGGGGTATGTGAGCGTGCTCACTAAGGTTCTATATTTTGGACAGAAAGAGATCTATATCTGCTTTCGGTTGAGTATTGGGTGTATATATTGCCCCCATTGTTTTAATACATTTATTAAATTGGATTTCAATAAAAAGGGATTCAAAAACGTGTGGGATGAAGACGGAAAGTTCATGTCGTATTTTGAAGGCTATGTCCTCTTTGATATAAATACCGACACCACCGCGTCCGTCGTCTCCATCAGGCCTTGTGCTTTTAATTAAACTGTAGTAACCGTTTAGCCGGTATGACATATTTGGCGTAATTTGAAAGATTTCAGTAAGACCTATGATGTCAAACTGGTTTTGAGAATCTTGTATTTCACAGAGCAGCTCTTTAAGGGGATCCCAATGAGCTTTGAGACTCGGACAATTGAGATGAAACAACGAAATCGACAATCATTTTGAAGTCGTTCTATAGGGTCTTAATCTATATTTGGATCACATTGTCTCTGATTACAAATGTATCTAAAGTCATATTCATTCTTACTCTGGATCTCGTCCAGTGTTGTGTTACCCGCCATCGGTCATGTGGCCACCCAGGAGTGTTTGTGGAAAGTTATGTGACTTATATGCTAGATTAACTGTGATTACATGTAATTGATGGGAGTCAAAGGTAATGCTGCAAAAACATTCAACTCGATTAAAAAGGGCCAGTTGCAGTGTCGAGAGGCTGGAGACGGCGAAACAAACAAAACATAAAAAGCAGGCAAAAACATATGTACAATCATCACTATTTATAATTTGGTACCGTTCCTGCGGGGCGAGGAAGTGTGCAAGGAATAATCTATCAATATAATGGCTTTTTCCAAACATGGAACAGAATACTTATTTGGGCGCATGAAGGGTTGAAACGGCTATCAAAATAAACATGGAAACAATTCAATAGAACCATTCTCACGGACCATTCCCAGAAAACCAGAAAACCCCCGCCATTTATAATTATAATTCGATAAATATTTTTCTTTTTTGTTTTTTCGGGTGAGAGTGTGTGTGTGGGGGGGGGGGGGGGGGGGGGGGGGTCAAGAGCATTCAAAAGGGTTTTCCTGATATTTCATGGCTTCGTGAATAGCCTTAGTGAAATATCGTCTCCCGAGTGTGGCAAGGTGCCATTTGCAATGCCTTAGGCACCCTATCGCACTCGGGGGACGGTATTTTTAGCACTCGCGATCCGCCAATCCTGAGAACATTTAACTCCTGTTCAATGGGAATAAGTACTTCCACATACAAATAATATTATTGGGAGACAATAACATTCTTATTTCCAAACAGACAACCCGTATCCGCCATTAGTGCAAACCCAACACAAGACCGTTCCAAGAAAAACAATCGCTATCTAAAGATAATTTTGTGAGTAGCAAATTGTATTGATGGGCAAAGCGCGAACTCAGTGCTTTAGTTTAACTAATCCCTTATCAATCAGGGCTCATGTAGGGTTGGGACGGTTATGATAAGAAATGAGGGAGTGTGTGACGAACGACGAAGGGAATATTCGGATAGTTTCCTTTTGTGTCTCAAAGAGATAGCCAATAATCCACTATTGTATTGATGGGCAATGCGCGAACTCATTGCTTTAGCTTAACTAATCCCTTATCATTCAGGGTTCATGTTGGGTTGGGACGGTGATGATAAGAAATGAGGGAGTGTGTGACGAACGACGAAGGGAATATTCGGATAGTTTCCTTTTGTGTCTCAAAGAAATAGCCAATAATCCACTATTGCAACGAACTCAAGATCCAATGGGAAGACACAAACTATTTGCCGGAATAAATCAATGATTGACAAAAATTACACATATGTACAATCGTCACTATACATGTATATATTAGGGCGATGGCGGTGTGGGGGTGCTAAAGTAATCAAACGATATTCTGGATTTTTTCAAGCTTCTAAAATAACCTTGGTAGAATGTTACCTTAACACTCTGTGGCTCACTATTGCTACGAGCCCAATGAGATCGATCCAATGAGGGGACGCAAGCTATATTAAACAAAAATGAGAAGAATAAAATTTTATAAGGTGAATGGGCAACTTAAGTACTCAATGCATTACGTTAATTTTCCCAGGGTCCTCACATGACGGGTTGAAGCGGCTATCAAAATAAACATGAAAACAATTCAATAGAACCATTTTCACGGACCATTCCAAGAAAACCCCCGTCATTTATAATTATAATTCTATAAATCTTTTTCTTATTCGTTTTTTCGGGTGAGAGTGTGTGGGGGAAGTGGGAGAGGGGGGGGGCAAGAGCATTCAAGGGGGTTTACCTTATATTTCATGGCTTCGTGAATAGCCTTAGTAAAATATCGTCTCCCGAGTGTGGCAAGGTGCCATCTGCAATGCTCTAGGCTCTGACGGTGTGTGACTAACGACGAAGGGAGTATTCGTTTAGTTTCTTTTTGTGTTTCAAAGAGATAGCCAGTAATCCACTTTTGCTCCGAGCTCAATCCAATGGGAAGACACAAGCTTATTTGCCGGAATAAAACAATGATTAACAAAAATTAAACATATGTACAATCGTCACTATACATGTATATATTAGGGCGGGGCGGGGTGTGTGTGTGGGGGGGGCTAATATAATCAAAAGATATTCTGGATTTTTTCAATCTTCTAAAATAACCTTGATAGAATATTACTTTAACACTGTGTGACTCTCCATTGCTACGAGCCCAATGAGCTCGATCCAATGAGGGGACGCAAGCTATATTAAACAAAAATGAGAAGAATAAAATGTTGATAGGGTGAATAGGCAACTTAAGTACTCAATGTATTACCTTGCTTTCCCCAAGGTCCTCACAATATCATGTGTTTCATGTGCTCAATGTTTTATGTCAACCCGATGTTTGAGACCTTGAAAATTTTTGGTCTTTAGAGTCATTTGGTATACTTCCAAAGAAAACTAATGCGAAAGAAAACAACTTTCTCGAGAAATATTGGCGTAACGCAATAAAATTTGTTGATGGGGGATACCAAGCAAAACTACCTTGGTTGGAAATTCACAATGATTTACCTTCAAATATTGAAATAGCTTGCAACAGGACTCGCTCAAGTGTTCGACGATTATCCCAAAATCCTGAAATGCTCAAAAAGTATCAAAATATTTTTCAAATTGAACTTGAGAAACTTTTCATTGAAAAAGGTTGAAAATCCCGGAAAGCTCACAAACAATAAGGTTCATTACTTACCTCACCATGCAGTGTTCAAGGACTCGGTAACAACACCTATACGAATAGCGTTTGATTGTAGTTGTCACCAGTATGACCTTCCCTCCTTAAATTCTTGTTTGGAGTCAGGTCCCTCATTACAAAATGACATTCCAGCAAATCTGATGCGATTTCGACTTTTTAACTATGGGGTCATCACTGATATAGAAAAGGCTTTCTTCAAATTGGTCTCGATGAAAGTGATCGTGATGTGACACGTTTCTTCTGGTTGAGTGACCTAAATGACACTGAAAGCAGTTTTGAAGAATATTGATTCAAACGTATTCTGTTCGGAGCAAAGTGCTCCTCCTTCATGCTCAACAGAACTGTTCTTCACCATTTGGTCAACGTTGAACAAACACGTGTTGCCAAATATATGAAACAAAATATCTATATTGACAACATTGTAACCAGTTTCAGTGAGCCCCAAGAAGTTCTTGAATTCTACATCCAGTCTCATGAAACTATGTCAGCAGCCAATTTCACATTGCACAGCTGGTCATCAAACTGTAGTGACCTTCAGAGTTCAGCCAAACGTGATATCGTTTATAAGCAAGCTTCAGTAGTGAAAGTACTCGGTATTTACTGGGATGTTTCTAGTGATCAACTCCATTTAGATAAAAAATTAATTCTGTCCAATGAAAATTCTGTTATAACGAAACGACATATTTTACAACATGTTTCACGAATATATGACCCTCTCGGTCTTATATCACCGGTGTCCATTCATGCGCGCATCTTGATTCAAGACTTATGGAAAAATTCTTAGATTGGGATTCAACATTGCCAGAAGAATATCAAATCCGGTGGAAAGCACTTTCCATTGACTTATATCAAGCTCAGCAATTACGTGTTTCCTGTCAGTACACGTGTATAACAACCGGCATTCTTCATGACATTGCACTTCATGTGTTCAGTGAAGCTCGTGTACATGCCTATGGAGCAGTTTGTTATTCAAGACAAAATAAAGACCCTGAATTCTCATTTCTAATTGCCAAATCACAGGTTGCCCCCATAAAGACTTTAACAATACCACAATTAGATTTAATGGCTGCAATCACTGTTGCAAGACTTGGTGTACAAGTACACAATACTCGTCAACCCAGTTTACCTAACTGCAAGCTTGAACTCTATTTTTGGTCAGTTAGAAATATAGTTTTAAGTTGGTTACACTCACATACATGTAAGAAACTGTCTGTGTTTGTTGCAAACAGAGTTAAGGAAATTATACAACTGACCCATCCTACAAAATGGAATCATTGCAAAACTGATAAAAATCCTGCTGATTTGTTAACCAGAGGAATTTCAAAAGCACAATTGTTAGAAAAGCGACTTTGGTTTCATGGACCAGAAAGTTTCTTATTAAATAATTCTAAAAATGAATCAAATATACCTGTACCAGCATGTTTATCTCTGGCTAGTAACACAAAGAGTGTGACAAAAAAGACAATATTGTACAAATTCAGGGATTTATCAAATTATTGACCTTGAAAATTTTTCTACACTGAGTAAAGTACTGCGAGTGACGGCTTGGGTACTCAGATTTATAAACAATCTCAAGTCTGGACAACAAAGAAAGAGATGTCCTCTTGAATTATGGGAATTGAAACATGACGGACTGGTATGGACTTAAAGTGTTCAGCAAACTTATTTTTCTGATGTTTATGAGATTTTGTCTGACAAATCAAAACAAAGGTTAGCCATCATAGATCAGTTGCAACTATATCTTGACAATAACAAAGTGATTAGAAGCAGAGGTCGCATTCAAAATGCACCACTTGGTGATTCTACAAAATGTCCTGTACTTTTTGCAGGAGGAACATTACTTTACTAAACTTGTTGTTTTAGATGCCCACATAAAAGTAAAACATTCTGGAGTGAATTCAACGGTCACAACTGTTCGACTAGCATATTGGGTGCCACGAGTGAGACAGTTGGTCAAATACTTTTAAGACAGTGTGTTGTATGTCGTAGACTAACATGTCGTCCGTACCGTCTACATAACCTACCACCTCCACCAGGAAGCCGTGTTTCAGATGTACCTCCATTCTATTACACTGGTGTTGACTATTGTGGTCCATTTTTCTCAAGACTGACAGTGGTTCTGAAAAGAAACTATGTGTGTCTTTTCACTTGTGCAGTTACTCCTGCTGTTCATTTAGAACTGACCTGTAACCTTAGTATAGCATCAGTTCTTGCTCTCTTCCGTAGTTTTTCAAGTAGAAGATCATTACCTCGAAAACTGATCTCAGACAATCCAAGCACCATTCTGTCAGCAAATTCAATAATTCAGGATTTTTTCAAATCTAGTGAAGTGTCAGATAAACTGTTACAACATGGTGTAGAATGGCAATTTATAACAAAAAGAGCCTCTGGCAGGGGGGATTTTATGAACTTTTGCTAGGCAGTGTTAAAGTGGCTTTGAAGAAAATACTTTATCGTCCAATGGTCAGTCATGAAGAACTTGAAACCATACTTACAGAAATTGAGGCTACAATCAACAATAGACCTTTAACATACATCTCTTTGGTCAGGATTAATTTCAGAGTGTGAGGCTTTAACACCCTCTCAGCTTATTCCTGGGTACATCAACACATTGCTACACCCACCAGTTGAACTTGAAGATCCTGGATTCTGTTTGAGTCATGATGATTTAGCTGAACGTGCTCGTGTTCGTGCACCACTGATGAATAACTTTCGAAAACGATGGACACTTGATTATTTACTCAGCTTACGAGAAAATCATCGTTTCAATGGTGACAATAGAGAAACTGTAAAACTGGGGTCGGTTGTTCAAATATAGGAAGATAACCCTCGTGTGCAATGGCGTTTAGGTATCATTACTGAACTTCATCATGGGAAAGATGGTCACATTCGTTCTGTGACGAGTTAAATGCAAATGCTGATATTGTTTAAAATACAACTAACAGTACACATGAACCAGATTTTACTATGAATCCTTGTTGCCAGTTCGACATCGACGTCATGCAGCAGCTGCTGCCTTGCAGAAGTTCCACATTTGGTTAGGTGGGGAGGATGGTGATGATGGTGAGGTTACAATACACTAAATGGAGGCAAAAGCGCCCTCTAACGGATTTTATCTCATCATTTAATAGAGCATAAAATGAAGGAGATCAGCTGATTGGGGCAATATTTATGGATTTTGAAACCCTCAGGAAAACTGCCACAATGTCTATTTTAGAAAAGACTGAAAATATTGGAACTGGCCATCCTTTCAAAATTGTGAGAGTTGAAAAATAAGATGAGGGGCAAGCAAAATTTGCCTTTTCAGTTGAGCGTGAATCTGGACTATAGTTGGGGAATCGTCAAATTTGAACACAGAAAATACACGGTGACATATGTTTTTATCCTGTTCATTTTTATTTACTGAGATGATATACTCAGTGGATACAGGACTGTTTTCCCACAAATAACCTCGATGAGCTTAGGAGACAGGAAATTGTTAACATTGTCGGCAGAGCAAATCTTTTAGTGTATTGCAACCATGAGTGACAGTCTTTACCAAAACCTTTCGATTATCTCCCTTTGGTCACTTATTTGAAAGACAAAGAATATTATTCAAAAACTGTGCGAAAAAATAAAAGAAAACGTGTTTACCAATTCGGTCGTATTTCGATACAGTCCTCTCACAAGATTCATATTAGCAGTATATTTAGGCTAGATTCTCACATTACCCGACAGAATATCTGAAATTTTGCAACTTTGGTCAGGATTAATTTTGCTGCAATTAAGAAGGCTATTTACATTTTTGTGTCCTGATACTTGGATTATTTCATGGGCAGGCACACCATTATCACTAAGGTATTGAACCAACTACGTCGTGCTTCTCTGAAATCCGTGCCAAGAATGCTGGTTCCGCAGACTACTTCTCCCTCCCCCCCTCCCAAATTGACGCACTCGGTAGAAACTTCTCAGCAGACGTGATCAAACGCAATAATTAGCCCATCCTTGTCGTTTGCGAAACAGTAACAAGTTTTACCACTGCAGTATTAGTTAGTGAAACTAGAGACTCCCTACGCGACTCTCTGATACAGCTTTGTGTTTTTTTACGACCATTGGAAGGTTCCCCGGCTGTTATCCGAACTGACCCGCGCCGGACTTTAAGGCTTTTGTTCGCGATACTACATGTACATTGCAGTCTCACTACTTAGCTGTAGAACTCGGTCAGCCAAAGAATCCGAACAAAAATCCCGTTCCCGAACGGACGGTTCAGGAATTAGAGATGAAACTTCTACGCCAGAAACCTCAATGCTCCACTGTGACACCTCTTACATTATCGTTGGCTACCTCCTGCCTCAATAGCCGTTTGCGCGGAAGAGGCTTTTCCTCGCGAGAATTGTGGACTCAACGTGATCAGTTTACACATGAACAGATTCCCCTCTCTGATAAGCGGCTCATCTGTGAACAGTATGACAGGTGAATGAAAAATCATCCGCAGAGTGAACGTGCAAAAGCCCCGCGAAAGACGTCAGGATCGCACTTTGTTGAGTTGGCGATCTTGTCTACATCAGGAATGACCGCGATAAAAATCGTGCCCGCGATCGTTACGTAGTAGTGTGTAAATTTGACGGTTCTTAGATTAGGGCTACGCCGTATCGAATCAAACAATCGGAATGCTTCCGCGTAGCGTACCCCAGGATTGCGCACTATCTTACATGTCTGTTAATTATAGGCCCAGTGCTGAACTCGACGATTCTGATGACGAGATGGTTAGTGAGCCCCCCCTCTCCCCCCCCCCCCCCCCAACCTACCCTTTATTCCAACCGAGCTATGACAAGCAGTCAGCCCTGGTACTCCTCAGACCTTAATCCGAATGTTCCATCCGTTCCCGACTCAAATATCCAGCAAACACCCCTACTTCCAGCCCGAGACGATCTGGTCGTCGAACCAGAAGAGCTACCTACTTGGACAGTTATGAGTGTGGCGTGTACTTTGTGCTAGTAGTGTTATCCTATTGACAATTATGTGCAGAGAGAGAGAGAGAGAGAGAGAGAGAGAGAGAGAGAGAGAGAGAGAGAGACAAAGAGGGTTGCGCCAGTACGAACTGCAGTTGTGCATGTTTGTGGGAGTCACATTTTCTGTGTTTGTTTTGTGTTCACGGGGATCATAGAGTTATCCCCCTTGATATATTTACATACGCTTCTTCGAGTTCGTGTTACAAATTACAAATTTTGAAAGACACAAAGTGTTTATTATCTTCTAACCCAAAGTGCTACATCAACCTTGGCGCTAAGTGTTGTGGGCTCAAATTCACAACCATCCTTTTTTCGAACCGACAGCAGGAAACCAGCAATCAAATCGGAGAGTTCATTTGGTAGAATGTTCTCAATACCGATATCTCGTGTTTCACCCATTTCTACAAAAAACATTTTCAGTAACTTCAGGTCATATTCAGTCTTCCTTTTAGTGTTTTTATTTTCTTGCTGTTGAATGAAATTATCAGCATCATTCCCTGACAAGTTCACAAATCTAAGATTGTTCATTCTCCTCCTCATCGGTTGTGAAACTGTGGAAATTTTAGGGTTAATTCTGTCAATTTCATAAAATAAAACGCCGTGGTCCAGCTCATTTGCCGTCCCCGGGCAGTCCCATTTGCAATACTCTCAAAAGTCCCATCACCATCACAAGAAATTTCAGAGGAACACACATTCGGCTCATCGAAATCATCAAAGAATTCTTCAAAAGAGACTTCTTCATCTAATTGGAAATCTCCCCACAGAATATCTCGGTGAGTTGTACTCTGGCGGTTTTCCATATATTTTCACGCAAAATGTAAACAACGCTGACGAATTGATTGGACTAGGGAAGATAACTCTATGCTTTTCGCGAGTTTTTTTTTTCAAATAGTCCAGCCTCCGTCGCGCATTGATACGCGGAAGTGATTTGATCGATACGTGGAACAGGTAGTGTCTTGCAATCTGATTCAACTGGCGGGTTTCATGCATCAATTCAAGAGATGAATACGTGTTGAATTATGGCTGGAAATGAACGGTATCCACTCAAAAACACTAAATATTCTTTTCATCATACATTTTTAGAACAAATTGATAATTTCGAGTGATAAGTTGACTCGTATTCACCTTGAAGTAATGCTTTGAAAGCCGCCATATTGATTGATACCGTGAAAGTGAAAAATTCTAATCTTCACAGTGGGGGACAGGATTTCTATCTTTCCGCAATGTTTTCGATAACCTGTTGTTTAGCGTATAATAAAATTAATTACACGCCTTCAAAAAGGAATAAAGGTTTTTTTCCTTCATCATATCCAGAAAACGAGACAAGGAATTTATCCAACAATTTATCCAACAAATACTTTGGCTCGAAGATTGTTCGAAGACTACACAAAGTTACCGCCGTTCGTATATCCGCTGTGAAGACAACATTTTTTTCTGGTGGTGGGGCCCGGCCATGAAATAGACGACAGAAATAACGACGCACAGCATCGGTGCTTACCACAACTTGTCCACAAATTGTACACAGCGACGAATTACATCACTAATTTGTGTTGATTTGGGGAGATTGTCTGGTCTATTTGGGTAATTAGATTCACTCCAGTTTAATCGAACACACCATCAGAACACACTCTCGCCCTGTTGTAGGCTGTTGGGTCAGATAGCAACCACATGCTACCAAGATGACTGCCTCCTATATACAAAATGGACGACGGAAACGCGTCACCTTCACAACACGCGCTAAGCATGTGCACTAAGACCCACGTTTCACTCCAGTGATGACGTCACAGAATGGCCGCTCACGTGGGCTACCATGACAAACAAACATGACGTAACTAGACCACGTGACTATGACGTCACTTCCGAGGACCTCTTCGAGATTCCCCATGGTGGGATGGTTCATCGTTCTCCTACTGCTTACGACGAATGAGAATGAGAGAGAATTACTGCATCGAATGCACTTGGAAAATGCCGTATTCTGGTGGAAAAAGGGACCCTTGTCGTGTAAAGGAGTGCAACCAAGTGCTACCACTCCATCACGGAGTATCACCAAACCTTGAAATCGGAATATTTAGATTTTGTAGTAAGTATTCATGTTGACAGGTACAAAGATGGGTTTTCGTTATTTATTATTAGCTCATCTTTGTATTTGTTGATCTGCATTGTGCAAATTTATGACGGGACCTGGGGTTCTTGTTAGAGTCACTCCCCTTAACTGACTTTGGCACTATAATAATAATAATAATAATAATAATAATAATAATAATAATAATAATAATAATAATAATAAAAATAATAATAATGATGAAGTTTATAGCCTCGGTTGCAGTATGTGCTCGCTGGCTTTACAACATCGAGTACACGAATGGTGTATAACTAAATAGACTCTGAGACTGATACTGAATTTATACAAAAAGAAAAAGTAAACTATTAATCAACCAAGGTTAAGCTCAGTGTTATATACTTGCCTGAAGAGATAAGTCTTCGGAGCAGATTTAAACTGGTTGAGAGTTTGTGGCATCTTCATATAAGCGGGAAGCGAATTCCAGAGCTTCGGACCGGCAACAGAGAAAGCGCAACCACCGCATGATAGAAGGCTGCAAGATGTGTAAACTAAGTCTTTGGAGGAAATTGAACCTGAGAGTCCTGACAGGTTTGTGGGCACAAGAAGATCAGTAAGGTATGAAGGATCAAGATTGTTGAGACATTTATATATGGTTAAAAGGATTTTAAAGTCAATCCTTTTCAGAAATGAGAGCCAGTGTAGATCTGCCAGTACCGGAGATATGTGGTCATATTTCCCGGTCTTGGTCAGAACTCTGGCTGTACAATTTTGGGCATCCTGTAACTTAACCAATAGAGATTTGTTGCAACCAAAAAGCAGTATTACAGTAGTCGAGACGACTCAGGACGAATGCATGGATGAGCATTTTCATCATATTTTCATCAATCATATCCCGTACTCTGCTGATGTTTCTAATTTGAGAATAAGACTGCCTGCAGATCTGTGCGACACGGGCCCCGCTGATAGGTTGCTGTCCATCATAAAACCAAGATTGCGAACACTAGAAGACGGTGTGACTGAAATCCTCTCAAGCACCAAATTACGCCCAGTACACTGATGCAAGTAATATGGAGAGCCTATATAAATGAGTTCAGTTTTGTCTGTGTTCAGTTTCAAAAAGTGTTCGGTCATCCAACTTCTAATGTCGGCAACACATTTCTCAATGCCTTCGGTGGACACCGGTCCATCGAGTGGTTTAAAATGAATGTATAGTTGTGTATCATCTGCATAGAAGTGGTAGTGAAGGCCGTGGTGGCGGATAATATCGCCGAGTGGTAGAACAGAAATGACGTACAAAAGTGGGCCGAGAACCGAACCCTGTGGAACCCCAAATTTTAGATTGTGGTCACTGAAGCGAACGTTATTAACTGTGACACTGGGAGAACGGTCATAGAGATAGGACTGAAACCATGTAAGTATTTTTCATCGCATTGAATTTCGAATAATATGGTCGAAAGCTCGATTCTGACCCGCGTCGTGTTCTTGGTGGGGCACCTAATCCCAGTGCCTAAGTGGGAACACGGTAGCCTTCTAACTCCAAGTAGATGTCCCCATTCGTAGATTCGATAGATGACTGCTGAAAGTTTTCGAACTATTTATATCTAAATTAAGATCCCGGTATCTCAGTTACAATAAAACGGGAACCAGGAACGTAGATATGGCAATTTGTAAAACTTACGCCATCGAAATCGTCAGTAACTGTTTTGAAATGTTTCGTTTGTCTGCAAACAAGTAAACTCTAAAGTGTGTTGGGTTACAAATTAACCAAATCATCTGGGTTAAGTGAATATGAAACCAATTGGGTTGATATTCAAAATGTATTTATACACTTTGAATATGTATTTAAAGTGTATAAATACACATTCAAATTTAACAATCCAAGTTGGAAAAGAGACAAATAATAACTGTCTTTGTGTGGCCTGAGGGAGTGTGGGGGGGGGGGGGGGGGGGGGGGCTTTTTTGAATAACGCGGGGAAATTCAGAAAATGCATAACAATTTACGAAACTCAAGAAACGTTTGATTGATTTGAACCCTTTCTCTAACGAATCAGCCGCATCCCACCTCCCGCGTAATTTGCAAAGAGGCGCAGAACGAACGGAGCTAAGGGAATATTTCGCTCAGTCCGTGTCCTTTCCAGTCCCGCTTCGTGCCCCAGCCCGACCGACCTGGTCCTCGGAGCCAATCCTTCTCCCGAAGTTACGGATCTAACTTGCCGACTTCCCTTACCTACATCGATCTATCGCCAGAGGCTGTTCACCTTGGAGACCTGCTGCGGATATGGGTACGGTCTGGCGCGAAAATCACTGTGCCTCCCTCGGATTTTCAAGGGTCGACGAGAGCCCACCGGTTGAGCAGAAGAAAGGTTTTTTTTTTAAATCAACAAAACCATATCATGTGACTCCTCATGTACATAATGTTACCGGGGTTATATGATGTGGTTTTGTTGAAACTGTTCACAAAATTTACTTAAAATAATAAATTTTGATATCCTGTGCGTTGGGTAAAAGTTGAAGAAAGCGTTCTGGAGGTTATATGAACAAAGCAACTAAAACAAAACGAATGATACGGAGTCTATCTCTACTAACGAATCCAACTTTCCGAAAAGCAGCAAAACAAGATTTAAGGACTTCCAGGAACCCGCGGTTGAATCTCGAAATCTCTGCTAAAATTTTATGCTGTTTTCAAAAGTTCTGTGAAGATTTCAACCAACATATTTATATTTATTGTTGAAATAATGCCATCTTTCTATTATTGGGTTGTATTGTTTCGTAAATGTTCGGTGCAGTATGCGTAGAGTGAATTATAATAAAAACCTAGTGAGTGAAGTTATTAGCACTGCAGTAGGTAAAAAAACGGTTATGATGATGATGATGACGATAAAGAGACATAGCATCAAACAGATTCGCTCCCATGGCTCAGTTGTGGACATCTATTGGTGGTGCGTGCGAGTCAGGAGGTAGATGGGGGCCTAATTGTGTGGACGTGGCCCCGGATGATTGGGGGCCCTATGGTGGAATTGTCTTGGTATTGATAGGTGGTAACTGTGGTAAGTTTTCAATGTATGGTGGTCACCTTAAATAGACATCAGGGCTCGGGTCAACCCTTAGTAGGTCAAGGGTTCAGGGTTCAGAGTTAGCAATGGCGCCTCCTGAGGTGTGCAGGGGTGCGGTCTCTTTGTGGTGAAGGCCCGTATTGTTTTCATTGAAGAGGGACCTGGTAGGTTGTGGAGGCGTTGGTATAAGTTCCAGTCCCTGACCAAGTACATTTTTATCGTATGTACTGAGGGCGTAGGTCGATAGGTTGGTAATGTGCTTGCTAGCCTTATCGGCCAGTGCAGTAAGATGGGACTGTCGTTCCATTTGTCGTTGTGTGGGCCGCTTCCATGCGCGTTTGACATGTTGGTCCGCTTGTGAAATGGTCACGCGTCTGCGGTAGGAGCTGTGTCAAAAGCTGGTGGTTTGAGAGCTAGAGTGTCGATGTTCGACAACATGTCGTTCTCAAATTTCAGAATGCCAATAATGGTGTAGCGCTGATCTGTTTGTACAGTATTGAGGAGATTTGCAGGTACGACATTTTGTGACTTGCATTGTTGGTAAATGCGGTGTTTATGGTGAAGTTGTGAGCAGACTAGATGGCTTTGCATATTGTAGAGGTTGTCGTTGCCACGGACGGTGTGCTCACTATGGTGACTGGTATTGATAAAATGGAAGTGTGTGGTTGTCAATTTCACAATGGCAGTGGTTTATTGGTGAGATTACCAGGGTGCTAGGGATATCTCGTGAAGTAGGTTAGATGCTTAGGTAGGTCTAATGCGGGTACTGGGGTGTCCGAGGACGTGTTGTAGAAGCAGGTGGGCCAATCTTCGTTGGGGTCAGTTGTCAAGCAAGGCAAGACAGCCTCACGCTTTTAATGCTCTCTGTCGATAGAAACTCGAAAGTCCGGAGTGGTGATATTAAAGGGACAAAGCAGCAACCAGGTTCGCCCCCATGCTTCAGGTGTGGACATCTATTGGTGATGTGAGACAGGAGGAGTCATGGTGGCCCTACCTGTGCGTGGGGGAACCGTGGTGGCCCTATCTGTGTGGATGATGGGGGCCGTATGGTGCCACTGCGATAGAGCTTCAGGTATCACAACTCACATGTAGTGATGTCAGCATTGCCTCGAAAATAGGATATATTAACTTTGAGCATCAAATTATATTATGTAACAAAGGTATATGGTGCTAATAAAGAATTGCAGGGTGTAGAATGTGTCTCACACCTTAACACAATTTATAAGACAAATCTCTGTTTTGATAATTTTTTTAAATCATTTTACATGGATTTATAACATGAGGTTGAATTTCAATTTAGAATTACTTCCCTTGTATTAGTTTATGCAGAACAAACTAAAATTTGGGAATGCACAATAGCATAGAAAATGGACCATTGATAATTGGCCAGGTTTCAGCAGTGTTTTGAGCTCCGGAATGAAATATGGGGGTTGGGTGCCCTCGGGAGGGGCTGGAAAAAATTTACAGATTTGTGGTGATGTTTTTTAGTTTAAACAATATTTATTTGTTCAACATTTCAAGAGATACAAAGTACAACATTGTTGATGGTGGATCCGACAGAAAGCTAAAGAGCTTATACCAAGTCGTTTCCAATTTTTTTTTAGACCTGTGTCTGTAAATTTTTTCCAGACCTCCTCCCCCTCCCCCTGGTTTGTATATGAATTATGGGTGTTTTTACCATGACAACACAACATGGCACTACTGGGTCATGTGGTATGACGTTACATGAGATCCACCAGATGAGATCCATAAGATGGGGTCGTCCGGGTACATGATATACTATTTTTCCCCAATAACAGGTGCGTCCCTATCAATATTTCGTTTCGACCCCTACCTTATGGATCTCATGTGGTGGATCTCCTGTGACGTCATAGTCACGTCACCCAGTGGTGACGTGTTGGGTTGTCATGATAGCCCCATAAACAGTCATGTTGTGACGCAATTATCATAGTTATATGTGGCCTTAGTGCTCATGCGCAGTGCGTGTTGTTTGGGTGATAAGTGTTTCCGTCGTCCATTTTGTATATTGGAGGCCGCCATTTTGGTTTCTATCGTAACACGTGGTTGCTGTTTGACCCAAAACGCTCTAATAGTAAAGGAGTGTGTTCGACTGAATAGGAGTAAATCTAATTACCCAAATAGACTCGAAAATCCCATCAAGTGACCAAAATCAACCCAAATCACTTTATTTGATACGGATTGTTGCATTCCCCCTTTAATTTTCCTTTTTCCAATAATAGACATGTTCCTTTGTATAAGAGTCAATCTAATTACCCAGAATCCTCAGTTAGAATTACCACAAACAACCCAACAAGTTGTACAAGTTCTGATTTCTTGAGAACTTTAATTTTAATAGGAGCACATAATGCCATAGGACCATAAAGGCTTCTAATATCACTTAGAGGCTTATAAAACTAGCACGTAGTGGTATAGGTGCGTTCCATTGTATAAGAGTCGATCTAATTACCCAGAATTACCACTAACAACCCGACAAATGTTTTACTAGTTCGGATTCCTTCGGAATTCCCTGCTTCTACTTATGTTAGTCTATTCCACAGCTTATTATTCTCTCCACTCCTTGGTCTGTCCTGTCCATGTTATGACTTCCTCGATCTCCCTATAAAATATTCTGACTTTCCTAGATGTGTTTGTGTGCTAGTGCACAATGTGTACACATTACATGTAGCACATAGGGACATGCTGAATGTGTCGATATGTGTTTGTGCGCTAGTGCATAATGTGCGCACATCACATGCAGAACATAGGCACATACAGGTATTTGAGGATATTTATAGCATGGTGATGTAATATTTGAGGATACCTTATGAGGATACCTTTTAAAGAATACCTTTTGCGGGATATTTATCTGAAGATAATTATGGCTCCCAACCCTATTCAGCTCCTGACTTCTAAACCACCCCCATTCCCCCATAGCTTCAAGACTACCACTGCTGACTTGTCCATAGTCACCACCATCTGTCCTGTGATCAGTTTGCATAGTATTCACCTTTAGTGTGGTGATCTGCCAGCCTTGCAGCCTCGTACCATTGCTACCGAGAATCATTACTATTGGCTACCACTTTTCTGTCCTGCGCTATAGTGTCTCAACCATTACTAACTTTTGGGACTACTACAGCCCTTAGTATACTACTTCCACTACGGGTCCCAATTCATATCATTATCAAAGTTGTATTCCACTACTGCTTGCTCGAACAATTCGAATCTTGAGCAAATGAGCTATCGAACAATTGCTTGAACGAGTGACTCTACATACGGATCTTCGACTCATTTTAGTAATGGGGATTTCATTATTGGGAATCCGTAGGTGGGATTCCAAGCTCCCATACAGCTCCAGGAAGTCTTTCCATCGGTGTCCATCGTGTCTTCAACTGTCTGTCCTATGATTTGCCTCTATTGCAGTTACCCAATACTACAGTCTTCTACCACGCTTACAGCTTTGTACCATTGCTATTGACTCTTCTTGCACTACTTCAGACTTCCTAGCTATGCCTGACCCTGTCTCGACTCTTCCCTAGGTCAGGTCTTCAACAGGCGCAACCAGATTGCTCCATTCATCTAAGCCTTATCAGTCAAAACAATGCGTAGACCTCGGGCAAGCTGGGGTACCTCACATATAAGAAACTGTATGTTGATCGTACCGAGATGTGCTCATGTGTTAATAAACATTGTGTCAGAACGTGTACACCTTGCATGCAGCACCTTGGCACATACGATGAAAAAGGGATTCTAGAAGTAAAGTCGAATATGTTTTTTGGTATTCTGCTTCCTTTTGGGGTTAAGAATAAAATTTCTTCAAAATGAAGTTTGTGGTTCAATATTTGTAGTCAGCCTGTGAGGAGCAAAATTTTTGGCACAACCTAATTTTTCACTATTTAGAACTCTTTGTCTGATTTGAACAAAATTTTATATGCTGCTGCCTAAGTGGGCAATATGTATTTGATTTATGAGAAAAAAATTAACCCTAGCTCTCTTGGGACTCGACATGTGCTAAAAATAGAAACAATACATATTCTAGGATAAGGAACTATGTGACTGAAGAATTCGATATTTTTTGTTAAGTAGACTCTAGAGGTGTGTAACTAAGATAAATTCCAATAGGTTGTATCAAGGTGCCCATTAAGTTATGATAAACTGGAAAAAAGGCATGATGCTTGGATTATTTTAAGGGGCTTCTGAGTGGCTCAAAGAATAACAATGGATCATATGGATATTGATTGCTTGATGAAAATCCATTATAGATAGACCACTGTTAATATGGGGTTCTGTTCGGGGTGAGCGCTTCTGGTCCCGTGGGGCCTCTTGTTAACATTACACTCTAAAAAGGATGATGGCCGACTGACCATGCCGTTCTTTCACTTCCTTGTTTGTTTTGGATGTTACAATACACAAACAATAAAACCCAATTAATTCCACAAATGTTATTTTAGTGATTTATTGATTCTAAATATGTAAGTTGAAAAAAATAAGAAAATAAATTATCGAATTTTTCGTATATTAATAACGGCAACGGAACTGTTACCCTCATTCCCTCTGCAACTTCATTCTCTGTAATTCTTCCCAGTAAAAACTAAAAAAATTGTAAACTCTTACTCTTCTTACTGATAAGTGGCACCAACTTTCTGAACTTCATGTCGGGGGAATAAAGGCACATCTTATACACAGGCCGATAGCAATCATGAAAGATGCCGGTCAGTACCACTGTACCAAACTAGGGGTCTATACCAACAAGAAAAAGTATGATTAATCGATAATCGTCGATTATTACCAAACGATTATTGAAATCAATAATTGAGTCGTCCCATCCCAAACCTCACGGGACAGAGAAGTGTTATTTGGTATGAAGCATCCTTAGGATAAGTAGAATGGAATAGTAAACAAAATTTGCCATCGGTTGTGTCAGGATGTTCTGTAGGATTCGGGTGGGGGGAGGGGTGGTCGAATAAATGCCGAGTCAGCATATTTGCAAAAACTGAAAACAACATTTGTTTCCAGAACCACTGATCAGACTCTTTTGATATTTGGTATACAGCACCTATAAGGGGGTTAGAAACATTTTTTTTTAAAATGAAGCTCCTTGGTTCATATTTGGTCTCAATACAGGAGCCTGAATTTTTAACTTAGGGCAATATGGGGAATAATCATTAAAAATCTTCTTCTTTAAACGACTAGTAAGAATCTATTAATGTTTGATATACATCATTTTTAAGGGGCAGATTCAAGACTGTTCAGAGTAAGTCACTCGGTTAATAATTGGGCTTCCTATTGGAGCCCTATTTTTAACTTAGTGCAGTATGGGGGATAATTTTTAAAAATCTTCTTCAGATCTACCAGTCATAATTTTTGGGGGATTTGGTATACAACGTCCTTAAGGAGGTAAGATCTCATTTTATTCAAACCAAGTCCTTGGGTTAATATTTGAGCTCCCTATTGGAGCCCGAATTTTAACATAGTCCAATATGAGGAATAATCTGTAAAACTCTTCTTTTCCAGAAACACCTGCCAGAATCATTTAATATATATCATACAGAATCTTTACAGGGGCTGGATTCAATTTGTTCAACTCAAGTCCATCGGTTGATAACTGGTCTCTCTAAGGAGCCTAAATTTTTAACTTAGTGCAATATGAGGAATAATCTTTGAAAATCTTCTTCTTCAGATCCATCAGTCAAAATCGTTTGATATTTGGTACACAGCATCCTTAGGGAAGTCAGATTCAAGTTTGTTCAAATCAAGTCTTTGGGTTCATATTTGGGCTCCCTGTTGTCCCTGGTGTCTGAATTTTAACTTAGTCCAATATGAAGAATCATCTTTAAAACTCTTGTTCTCCAGAACGACTAACCAGAATTTTTTGATGTATGGTAAACAAAATCCTTGCAGGGGTCAAATGCATGTTTGTCCAAATCAAGCCCATAGGTTAATAATTGGGCTGTATATGGGAGCCTGGATTTTAACTGTGTAATATGGAGAACAATCTTTAAAAATTCTTATTCAGATCCACCAATCAGAATCTTCTGATGTTTGGTATACAGCACCCTTCGGGAAGTCAAGATCTAAGTTGTTTGACCCAAATCCCTGTTTTGATATTTGTGCTCCCTATTGCAGCCGAAATTTTAACTTGGTCCAATATGATGAAAAATGTTTTAAAACTCTTTATTCAAATTCTTTTAATATATGGTATTCCGAATCTTTATAGGGGTGGGGTCACATTCAAACTTGCCCAAATGCAACTCAGTGAGCCCAAATTTTAACTTTGTGCATTATGGGGGATAATCTTTAAAAATCCTCTTCTTCAGATCCACCAGTCAGAATCTGTTGCTGATTGGTATTCAAAATTCCAAGGGATGTCAGATCTTAGGTTGCTCAAACCAAATCCCTGTATTAATATTTTCTCCCTATTGTAGCCTGGATTTTAACTTTGTCCAAGTGAGGAATAATCTTTAAAACTCTTTTTCTCCAGAATGACTTGTTACAATCTTTTGATATTTGGTACACTCATTACAGGGGTCAGATTCAAGTTTGTTCAAATCAAGCCCATCGGTTAATAATTTGGCTCTCCATGGGAGCCCAAATTTTAACATTGTGAAATACGGGGAATAATCTTCAAAAATCTTCTTTAGATCCACAGTCAGAATATTTGGTTTATGGTATCCTTATGGGGTCAGATTCAAATTTGTTCAAAGCAAGTTCCTCGATTATTATTTGGGCTTCCTACTGAAGCCTCAATTTTAAGTTGGTGCAAAATGAGGACTATTCTTTAAAAATCTTTTTCTTACAAACTCCCAAACAGAATTTTGGTATTTTGATCAATGGTATACACCATCCTTAGTGGAATCAGATTCAAAATTCTAAATATCAAGTCCCTCGGTTAATATTTGGCTTACCTGTTGAAGCCTGAAATTTAACTTAGTCCAATATGAGGAATAATCATTCAAAACTTTCTTTTCTCCTGTACCACTACTCAGAATCTTTTGATATATGGTATGCAGAACACTTACAGGGGTTTGATCCAAGTTTGTACAAATCAATGCCCATCGGTTAATAATTGGGCTCTCTGGGGGAGTGCGAATGTCATCTTAGTACAATATGGGGAATAATCTTTAAAAATTTTCTTCTTCAGATCCACCAGTCAGAATCTTTGATGTTCGTTAGGTCAGGGCCTCAGTCCGCACGGGGCCTCTTGTTGAATTCTGGTATTAGTAATGAAAGTCAGGTTCAGCTATTGTAGTCACTTGCCATCCGTCATCTGTGAACTACTTCTCCAAACCTGCTGGGCCGATTTCAGTTAAATTTGAATTGATTGTTTGTTCTGACATTTCTTTTTGTTTTTGCTCAAATCAACAAGCCCCATTGGAGGGGGCTCCCAAATTTTAAAAAAAAATGTTCTCATGAACCAATGGATACAATTATTTGATATTTGGTACTAGCTTCCTTTTGAGGTGTTGAGTCGTAGTTCGTATGTTCGTAGAGCAAAATTTAGTTGGGGGAGGGAGGAGGGGTAGTTAGGTATTTGCCTCACCCCAAATCTCTGTTTTCTGAACTTAGTATGTGGTATTATTGAGTCATCAGTACTTGATTCATACAAAAAAACTTTCTGCATTTCCGTGGGAACCCAGGGAGTTAAAAATTTAAATATTTTCCAATGCCCATATTTCTAAAACTGCGTGGAACTGAGTTTGTTATTTGGTATGAAGCATCCTTAGGACAAGTAGTAGAATGGAATGTGGTAAAACAAAAGCCATTGTATGTGTCATAGAGTACTGCAGAGGAAATCGAAAAACTGCTGAATCAGCATATTTGCAAAAATGCAAAACATCTCCAGTACCACTAATCAGAATCTTTTGATGTTTAGAATACAGTCTCCATAGTATGGACAGATACAAGTTTGTTAAAATTAAGTCCCTCGGTTTATATTTGGGCTCAATCCAGGAGCCCACATTTTAACTTGGGCAACATGATAAGTATTCTTTAACCCTTTACCTAACGTAACGGCCAAAACCGGCCAGCGCTATTCTCAAAAATCGCCAATTAATTTTCATTATTTTTTTCATTTTTTGTCTCAAAAACATAGGTTATGACCCCTCGTTGGAACGAGCTCGTCGAGCTCGTTCCAACGAGGGGTCATAACCTATGTTTTTGAGACAAAAAATGAAAAAAATTAGTTATTCAAGAATTTTTTTGGCAAGTGTCGTCTGCTTTTTATGTTAGGTAAAGGGTTAAAAAATCTTCTTCTCCAGAACCTTCTGTCAGTTTTTTTAAATATTTGGTATACATCGTAACAGGAGTTACAAGGGACAGATTCATATTTGTTCAAATCAAGTTGTCCAGTTAATTCTTGGGCTGCCTATGGGGGCCTGATTTTTAACTGTGTAATATGAGAAATAATCTTTAAAAATCTTCTTTTCAGATCCACCAATAAGAATCTATTCATATTTGGCATACTGCATACTTAGGGAGGTCAAATCAAACTTTGTTCAAACCAAGTTCCTGTGTTAACATGTGGGCCCCCTATTCAGGGATTCATTTGGGTGTCTACAGGGGCCAAATACGGGTTCTTTTCCCAGTGGCATTTTGGTATGATTTTTCAAAATTCAAATAAAATATTTCCCAAGCTCAATACTCATTCAAATAAAAATTTAACTCTTGAAGGTCAAAGTTTGATTTTCAAAAGTTTTACTGAAAAAAAAATAATAAAAGCAGGTGCCTCAAGAGGCAGTTTTTAGGTGTTTGCAAGTTACATCGCAGGAACATTTTCAGTTGTTAATAGGCAGCCAAAACATGTCTAGTTACAACTGCAAAGCCAACAATGTAGACCATTGAAGTGTAGCAAAATGCATAAATATCTTCATCATTTAATAGTATAAGAAAAATGTATTTACTCATGATTACAGAGACTCATAATTATTTCATGCGCCTATTTGTAATAAAACTTACGAGATGTCCTATACATGTAGTAGCTTCTGTATTAATGTTTTCAATTCAATAAGAAGGTAACATTCCTTATTCTTTGTATGTTTTTTCTCTCAAACAAATTCCCAGTTGGACATTTCATGATGTGAATTTTCCATATTGCATGGGCCCTTTCCCAAAGAGGGCAGAAGAATACCTGCAACTGAGGCCTGAACAGGAGGAATAATCTTGAAAAATCTTATCTAGAACCACCAGTCAGAGTCTTTTGATATATGGTATACAGGGGTCAGGTTCAAGTTTGTTCAATCTATGGGAGGCTGAATTTTAACTTCGTGCATTGTGAGGAATATTCTTTTTCAAATCTTCTTCTGCAGATCCACCAGTCAGATTCTTAATGTTCAACCGATGATCGGAATCGGCCACCACAATCGGCCAATTGTTGGCAATCGGATGACAACGGCAACGGCTCCTGGAACATCGGTTCAACCGATTGTTGCCAGGCATTTGACATGTCAATGATACCATTCAATAAAGTTGAAAAACAACCACAACGTGTACTTTTAATCTCTCCAGAAGCCCCTTTACGGGATATACAAGTTACACGACATGTAAAGCTTACAATTGAGCGTACTTGCGGCAATCGCCAGTTCATACCGGAAAAGTGAAGGTTGTACTCCATTGACTCAAGTCGCAGTAAAATTACCAGTCGCACGCACTTGGGCGGTAAACGTGGCTCTGAGAACTACGTTTACCGCCTAAGTGTGCGCGACTGATAATTTTACAGCGACCCCAGTCAACGAAGTTTAACACTGTGAAAAATGTTAAGTTTAATGTAGTTCTTTTGAGCCTCGACTTGTCTAGTAGTGCACGGTATTACAAATCGGAATCGACATCAGAATCGGCAGTTGTGAGCTCAAATAACCGGTAATCGGTCAGCGACCATTTTTGGTAATCGGTTGAACAGTACAGATTCCTTTGATATTTAATATATACCATCCTTAGATAGGTCAGATTGAAGTTTTTTTCTTTTTCGGCGGAACGAACGATACCAAGCGAGCCTTAATTTTAACTTAGTGCAGTATGGGAATATACTGAAAAAATCTTCTCCAGAACCACCAGTAAACATCGTTTGGTTTTTGGTATACAGCACCCCTAGGGGGAGGGCTGATTCCAGTTTGTTCATATACTATTCACAAACAGTAGGGAATATCCAAACTGATGATGATATTTTCGGAAAATGGTATTGGATACGCGTGACTGGACACATCAATATGTTACCAAGTTTAGTGTGGATCATAAATGTCACCGGTCCACGAAAACTTCGTGCAGGTTTTTCGCACGAGCGCCGCGTTAATGGCTGTGGGGTACGTTTTGAAATTTTTATTTGTACTGGCTTTTTCTGAGGGCTCATCGTTCTTTTCTTGGAATAAACTAGTTCATCGATAGTTTCTGGTCGAAACGTAACTTTTGAGTTATGCGAAGACTGACACGTGACGAACGTTTACGTGGCGTTGGCATGTTGGAAGCTGGCAACAGACAGACTACAGTCGCTCAAATTCTAAGCGTTTCTCAATCGGTGATTAGCAGGTTGTGGTCAAGCTATCGTCAGACAGGCAATGTTGATAACAGACGTCGGTCAGGTCGCCCAAGGGCGACAACTGCTAACCAGAATCGTTTCATCCGAACCATAGCATAGCATTACGTAACCGCCATCAAAGTGCCTCAGAAATTGGATAGCAGCTGCACCGACCGACAGATGTGCCAGTCAGTGGTCAGACTATCCGAAATCACCCACACAGCTGGAATTTGTACGCTCGAAAACCTCGAATAATTCCACGTTTGACTGAACGTCACATCACATCAAGGCGTAATTAGTGTGGAGCACGACAGCGCTGAGACAATCGTCAGTGGAGCAACGTCATGTTTTCCGATGAATCAAGGTTTACTCTCGACTTCCACGACAGGCGAAACAGAGTGTGGCGGCGGCGGCGGCGGAACGAACGATACCATGACGTAACCGTTAAGCAGCACGATCGTTTTGGTGGTGGATCGGTTATGGTGTGGGGAGGCATAACCATAACGAGCAGAACAGCATTACATGTCATCCAAGGGCGTGTCACAGGGCAGTACTACCGTGACAACATGTTAGCAACTCGTGTGGTGCCATTTGCGCGACGTCACGGCCGTCGATTCATTTTCTAAGATGACAATGCAAGAGCACACAGGGCCCGTGTCGCTAGAGATTTCCTCCAGGAGCACAACATCACTACACTGTCTTGGCCAGCACTAAGTCCAGACCTTTCACCAATCGACCACGTCTGGGATATGCTTGGCAGGCGCTTACAACAACTTCAACAGCCCCTACCAATGTCCAGGAACTCGCTCCTGCACTACAGGAACAACGAAATAACATCAGGCAAGCTGATATTGGACGTTTGGTGGGGAGTATGCCACGTCGGATCCGCGCTTGTCTCGCAAACCTAGGATGATTTACAAGTTTTTGAATGTGGTAAATTCTCTGACTGACCACCCATGTCTTCTACAGCTCAGTGCGTGGAATGTGTTCTTATCAGACACCCAACTATCGCCAAAATTATTCACCAGATGTCACAGTGCAATGCCTCAACTGTCTTTTTGATGAAAATATAAATATATTGCTTCGTATATCTCACTTTTATCAAATATCCCCTACTTTTTTTGAATAGTATAGGAAGTCTCCGATTAATATTTGAGCCCTCTCGGCTACACAAATTCTAACTTAGTGCAGTATAAATAAGGAAGAGTCTTAAATTTAATGGGAGCGCGGTGGCTCAGTGGGTAGAGGTGCAGGCTTGCAAGCCGAGAGGTCCTCGGTTCGAATCCCACCTGCGGCAACCGCGTTGTGTCCTTGGACAAGACACTTCATCTCCATTGCCCGCGTGGGGGCACGATGACGCCGTGTACTAAGGCGTACTGCACGCCGATGGTACGCATGTCTTCAACCAATCTAACCCTGCCTGTGCTGCAGTGCGGAGTTACGATGTTGGGGAGCTGGCAGCTGCTCGTCGTTGCTCGGTGGTTCTCTCCGGGTACTCCGGCTTCCTCTACCCGTAAAACTGTCACGGTCATGATTAGCCATTGTGCAAAAATATGTGACCTTAAACATCAATAAATAAATAAATAAATAAATAAATTTAATATTTTGATATTTGGTATAGATCATCCCTAGTGAGGTCAGATTCAAGTTTGTGCTAATCAAGCTATGGGGGTTGATGTTTGGGCTCATATGGGAGCTGAAATTTGACGTACGGCAATATTGGGAATTTTCTTCTCCAGAAGCACCAATCAGAAACTTTTGATATTTAGTGTACAACATCTTTATGCAGTCTTTCGATTTTGAAAATTAGAGACATTTCAACAAAACCATATCATGTGACTCCTCATAAGGCTCGAGTTGTGTGTGACCAAACGCATCCACAATGAGTTCGACAAAAAGTGTCTCGTCCAGATGCGTATTGCATTATATGTTTATTCCGCATTCTTCCCTTTGTGTCATCGGCATCAAAGTTTCTGAATTTTTGCGTTAAAACTGCAATTTTATCTGCCCAAATTAAACCATGATAATTTTTTTTCGAACTAGTCTTTTGGGAATGATGTTAGCCCTGTCGTAATTTACGTTACGTTAATTTACTTTACTGATGCTCTGTATGCAACGAGCGTTGTGTATGGATGGAGTTATAGAATTGTAGGAATGGAATAAATGGATGTGGAATAAATAGCTAGAATGCAGTGTCCATCTGGATCTAGAATATTTTATCAAACGAGTTGTTAGGTGGAGGGATATTCAGTTCAATCCGCACATTTCTTGAGCAGATCATTATATTTCCTAATTTAACAAATTTGAATAAGGATCACCAAAGGATTTCATTCCACACCAATGAGCCCATTGCCTATTCGCCATGTTTAATGTTAATGATATGCAAGGTTAACGGTCGCTTCGCGTAAACTTTTCGATCAGCCTATCTGTCAAGACTGTCATACGTGCGATGGCAACAAACAAAATGTTTCGATGGAGACGAGAAAATGTGCGTTTTCAATTTAATACTAATAAAGATAGAAACAATATTATACTTTCAACACATTTAAACGACAGGACAAAATAATATTGATTTTTTCGTCATATGAATACCCCAACGTACCCCTTCCCATAAGCTAAGGCAGACTCGGCATCACGATTTTCTTTTTTATTGGCGAGTGACAAAATGGCAGATAGATCATTCAAACGACACAAAGATGACTGCGTGAGTGAAAATTCAAACCCTGGGTATTCAAACAACAAATCAATACAAATATTTAAAAGCATAATACACAGATGTTCCAGCTGGGAGAGGTTGGGGGGGGGGCGTCGTGAAAATCCTCTGCTAGTAGCAGTGTCGCGTATTTAAATATTATTTTGTCCATATACAGTACATGTCAAAATGAGTTGAAAAATAAATACGACTGGGATAAGCTATAGATGTAATGTTTCCTATACCAATAACACAAGAATCGGACATCCTTTTTGTGAATCTCTTACAAAGCGCTTCCCAGAAAATGATGCAAGATTCTTGTATTAACAGTGCAGAAGCAGAAACAACAGGATTCTTAATTTACTGTTGTAGTTATGTTACAGCCTATTTTGCCTGGTAATGTACATGTGTTCTGTAACTTTTTTTTTACATATTTTGGGTTTATACACAGCACTTAAGACAGTTGATTGCATTGAAATTCCCATTGCGGTACATTTTTCGATGCATAGAATTTTAATATATAATCTATAATGTCCAGGAACTGATATTTCTTCAGGAAAACTAAATTTTTGGTTGAAGTAGCTTTGATATGCCAAACAAATCTGACCCATGAGTGGTGAGAATTTACCCTTCTGGTACTGCTGATTTGGAGGTTTTTTTTCAAACATTGGAAAATGGATTGATAAGAATCTTCATAATCCACACTCCTCACTGCCTTACCCATTACCTAACAAATTGACTGCACCTGCACACATAATTCATGAATTCAGCAGGTAAAAATGTTTTTTTAACGTCATATGCAAACCACATCATGTGATGTATCATCGGAACAACATTGTTCCCCCGAGGGTCATATGCTTCGATTTGTATTAAGCTTTTTGTGTAAGTTTGAAAAATTGAAATTGAAATTTATAGTTCTAAGAAAAGATAAGATTTATTAAGCAAATAACCCAGAACAAAGGCAGATTGCTTTGTACATACAAAATCAACATAAACAGAAACATAACACAATACTAATTCCAAATGACAAACGTAAATATCAAGGCTTATAGTTGTTGTAATATAATCTTGTTAATGTCGCTTCTTGGTGTCAGATTGACAAAACTTGTTCTCGATGTTTTAAGACTTGATGGATCATATAACAGATGATACCGCATAGCTGTGGAATATTGTTTCTCATCAGGAACATGAATCTCTTGAATGTGTCCATCTCAACAAACTCTTGGTATTCACGTTCAAATTTGTAAAATGCACGTTCTCTGAGAGATGCATATTTACTGCACTCCATAACGAAGTGCCATTCTGTTTCTGCACCTGAGCCGCATACCGCTGATAAGCGTTCACTTACGGGGATGGGTGGTTGCATATGCCTTCCCTTTTCTATCATAGGTTTGTGGATACTTACACGCAAACGAGTAAATATGTTTTAATGTTGTCTTTGGGTAAAGGTTTAAGTAGTAAAGTACAAAATGTACTGTACTGCCTTTTTTGTGATCAGAGCACTGCATTTGTAGATTATATCAGCAAGTCAAAATGTGTTGTTTTAAAATACTGAAATGTGGATATGGATACAGTCCACACATTTTTAATAGAACTAATCTGTAAATGAACTATTATTTATTTAATACCTAAGTATGAAATGTCTGGAAAAAAGACTTCATATGAATATAAAAGCATGGTACAAGGTAGAAGCATGTGTTCTAGTCTTCAAATACTGTATGAATCAAAATAAGTTGTAGCATAAACGCTATAAACAAAATAGCGCACTGCCATGACACCAATTACACAAGAACCTGACATCATTTTCTGGAAAGCTCTCTTTGAGAGCTTTCCAGAAAATGATGTCAAGTTCTTGCATTATTGGAGTAGTTGAAGATGCATAGTTTATTGTGGTTATTCTACAACTTCTTTCGACTCGCTCTGGAAGTCAAGTGATTTCTGAATTCCACTCGAAGGTCCGCTGGCTGAAATTTCGCTTATGCAAAACAACACACATGGGCATCAACGTACCAAAGCAAAAAAAAAATAAAAAATTTAATACGGACTTTCAGGCCATGTTGGTCTAGTAACCCCCCCCCCCCCCCCCCCACACACACACACACACCACCACCCATCCAAGTTTTGACTCCTGTGCTAACTGTTAAGAAGGGGCTGTATCGTGAATGACGCTATTCACTTGACCAACGGTTGTAATTTAATTTTGGACTGCATCATTCTTGAAGTAATAACTTTATTAAATCAACTTGACGTAATAAAGTTATCACTTCAACAATTGTGCAGGCAATAGCTGTAACTCAAGGTCATTCGATGCTCACTGATGAACGTGGAAATTTGAAACATGCTGCTAAAAAACGCCATTTTGACGGCCAAAAAAATAACGTGATTTTTTATCCAAAAAGCCGTCAGAAGACTCCATTTAATAACTGATTTCAAAATTTTCTTCGGACAGAATCCACCCCCCCCCCCCCCCCAAACCACCCTATGATCGATCGAGCATTCGGCACTCGCCGCAGATGCCTTTACCATCTGTATCAATATCCCAACACTTTTGAAAGGGGGCCTGTCACAGAATTAACCTCGTGGCCCGAATTTCCTTTTCCCGGCCCTGCCTGGATCTTCCACCTTGTGGGTGTTTTTTGTAATAAGACAGCTTCCACTGTGTGGCATGTAAGTTTGAGTTGAAGGAGAAAATGGCCAAAAGAAGAATTTATATATTTCTATGTCCGATTCTTGTGTTATTAGTATAGCAAACATTACATCCACAGTTTATTCCGGTAGTGATTATTCTTCAGCTCATTTTGACTTACACTGTATGTGGACAAAATATTACAAGACACGCGACACTGCTACTAGAAGACGATTTCACTTTTTAGGGACCAACTCTCTCTCCAGTCTCTTTCAGCTGGAACATCTGTGTGTTGTGCTTGAAAATGTTTTGTATTGATTGGTTGTCTGGATACCTGGGGTTTCAATTTTCATTTTCGCAGTCATCTTTGCGTCGTTTGAGTGATCTATCTGCCTTTTTGTCACTCGCCAACAAATGAAAATCATTATGCCGAGTCTACCTTCGCTTATGGGAAGGGGTTCATTGCGGTATTCATTTAACGAAAAAATCAATATTATGTTGTCCTGTCAGTTAAATGAAATGTTGAAAGTATGTTATTTGTTTTCATCTTTATTACTATTAACCCTTTACCTAACATGAAAAGCAGACGACACATGCAAAACAAATTCTTGAATAATGAGGGTTTATACCATAAAATATAAACCCAGTTATAACAGGAATTGCTTTTGATTTGGGATATAAAGTTAGAGTTAGCTCCCTTCCAATGTAGACAGCTTGAATTACATTCAGTTAACTCGGACGCCCTCTGGTGGATGATCCTCAATTGTTTTCGGAAGAGTAAACAAAGTACGACCATTTTCTTGAAGAATGAAGTTTTAATTATTTTCACTTTGGTCATCGGTTGATGGAATATAAATTTCTCACCCTCCCACCCACCCTTGAGTATTTCCGATTCTGCTGGGGCTTTTTCATTTATTTTTCAGACATGCTGCTCGTACAGTCTGTCAGTGGGGCATATTTTTCTGCATTTGAAGAGACAGCTAAAGATATAGATTCGACACGGTCTTCATCAGATGATGTATGTTTGGCGATTTATGCGAACACCGTTATAAATGGACTTATTTCTGAGCCGCTGAATTTTCACAGGGTTCGGAGTTGTTTGTGTGAACTTTATTGAAATATAAATGTACCAAGACCGTGGTCAAACTTTATGCCACACGGGTATGTAAAATACTTTCAGTTAATTAAAATATAGGCAAAGTATGGTATGTATTGTTTGTTCTTGGCATGCTCTGTTATAACTAATTTTTTTCATTTTTTGTCTCAAAAACATAGGTTATGACCCCTCATTGGAACGAGCTCGACGAGCTCGTTCCAATGAGGGGTCATAACCTATGTTTTTGAGACAAAAAATGAAAAAAATAATGAAAATTAATTGGCGATTTTTGAGAATAGCCCTGGCCGGTTTTGGCCGTTACGTTAGGTAAAGGGTTAAGTCGAAAACGCACATTTTCTCGTTTCAAACAAATCATTTTATTTGTTGCTATCGCATGGATGATAGTCTTGATAGAAAGGCTGATCGAGGTGTTAACCCGATACAACCTCTGACCTTGCATCTCATTATCGTTAAACATGCCGAATGGGCAATGGGCTTATTACTTTATTCTACGTTGCTCTCGGTGATTGAAGCTCTGTATACAAAGCGCGTTGTGTATGGATAAAATTACACAATGGCGGAAATTCGATTGCATAAAATGTTTTCTGGGTAATGGTTGTCCATACATATTAAGTAGGATAAATACTTATTGTGTTATGGATAAATTACACAATGGTGAAATTCGATGCCATAAAATGTTTTCTGGGGAATGGTTGTTTTAGGGGTGGGGGGGGGGGGCTTGAAATAAGTCCTCTACACAGGACTGAAAAAACTTTTTTTTTTCAGCCTGAAGACCACCAACCACCTCCTTTTTGGGAGGATTTTTTTTTTCGTTTTCATGTGGGAAACCCACCTCTTTTAAACCCAGTTCAACCCCCTAAAATGAATCCTCAACATAAAATAGTCCAGTTTTTAGTCATATTACTTATCTTTTTCTGCTATTCCACTTTTTATAACAACACAAAATGGAGTCATTTCACAAAAAGTAATAAAAAACTAGTCCAGATTTGGAGCAAAACCAGAGATAAATAGGATAAATACTTAATGTCTGCATAATTTAATGGTGCCTATTTTTTCCAAATTTGTATCTTAGTGTCTTAGCATGGGTGAATATACTGACAAGCTCAATTATATTCACTAACTAGAGTCGAGGTGTAGGATGTTGCTCCCTGGCACAATGTTGCCAGTGTGTTTTTTGGCCACTCGTGCAATATACAACGAAACCTAGCAATGTTAAGTCATCCTTAGAACACATTAAGTGACAATTACAATCGAACTTACTTTCAATGGGATCTTGGAGGTGAGTTAAGGATGGGGTAGAAAAAGGCAATAGCCTTTAGGACATACATGTACACTGTATTGATGCTATCTTTCTAATCCAGCCAGCACGATGATTTTGCTGAGGAATTGACATACTTGATCATATACCTTCACTTGAATTCGAACCAAATATCAAATTCATTGTGAATCATGGGTTTCCGGTACGGCACAACTCTGTGGCCAGCTGGTAGTCATGGCTGCTTAAATTTGTAGTAAAGCACCATGCAGTTACCGATACCAGTTCTTGTGTATAGTGTAGTAGAATGGGGTCATTTTTTATTTGAACAACCTGGTCGGCCGGTCGGAGTAAACTCTAATGTACTTCGGTGCAAGTTTTAATCTGCTATCACACAGGGGCCAGGGCAGTACTCCGCTCGGTCGTGATCGAAAGATAATCTCAATAACCACTTGAACAAATGGGCTGTCATTAGCGTGACCACCGGGTAAATCACTTCAAAATCCAAGAGTCCAGGGTAGACTAGAATAGATGGGATTAATCGGGGAGGTGGGAAAGCAGTTATACATGTATAAACCAAGCTAGGCCTAATATGGATGGCCCACATTCTGGGTCCATTTGTACTTGTAGTTCTCATATCTGTAAGGATACATATTTTTGTACAAAATATGTTGTGAATTCTTTTGTTGAACTCATTTATTTCATGCATCTGTTCATCTTATTACTTCCTCAGTCAGACTTTCGAATTCTGATTTTTATTTTTCTTACTGATTTTTCTCTATTTACTGTCTTGCTACATACAACCCAGCTGCACCCATTGATTTTACAGAATACCTTAATGAATATCACTTGATTTTATGTTTAGTTTAACTTTCTACTCTTTTTTGGTTTTGTTTTTTCTTCTGTCAAACTTTTGCGGTGTTTGAAAACTTTTCTGTATGCAGTTGTTGGATCACGGACAGCGGGAATGATGAAGTTAAGTTACTATAATTTTTTGTCATTCTGTTGTAATCTTTGCCGAAGAGGTAGTTCCTAAGGAAGAGCAACAAAATTGGTAGCTCTGGGACCAGCCACCCACCCACCCCAGCCGTGTGTAGAGCAAGTTTTTGAAGACCCCCCCCCCCCCTCCCCCCGGTTGTGGAATGAAAAATTTTATACAATCTTATATGTTGCATGCTTTGGGGTTCCTCCTTACGCCATGCGTATTATCTGACACTCGAAAATGTTATTTCCCCTTTTTGCATTATTTGCGTTTTTACCCGACAAGTATTGCGTCAATCATAAAGAAATTTGACAATGCGCGAGAAAAATCACTGCCACACCAACCTGAGAAGATTGATCTCTGTAAGTGCTATGGTAATGGCTGTACGCGTGACACATGTGTTTTGGGCACGAAAGACGCAATTTGACGTAAAAACGTCGAAAATGACTTCAAATAAACAACTGCTATTTTTATTTATTTTTAAAGCTCAACAACACACGAAAATTTCATTGAAATCGGACGAACCTATTTTGAGTGGAAACTGAAATTAGAAATAAGAGTCGGCATGCTTGGTCAGGTGTACATTTTTATACTCATACGGAAGAGAACTCGAATCATTCCATATTTCGGGCGACTGCGTGGTTGAAATTTGAAAACAAAAACTTGTCGGTATGGGTATAAGCAGTGATGTAGCTGCCTGAGGGTGCTTACCCATCTCCCTAAAAGTTTCGCCCCCCCCCCCCCCAGAAAAAAAACATTGGCCCAATGCAGGTTTCCCGCAACATAGAACCCCAAAATAGTCTCCAATATAGGGGCTACACACGCTACAAATGCCTCAGATTCGCTTTGAGATCACTAATAGGAACATTTTCTCGGAGGTGTGTGTGGGAGGGGGTTAGTCCGAACTAAGACTCTTCGGTTGTTGCCTCTTCTTCCCTTCAGGTAGGTGGGAGGGGGGCACAACCGGAGGGTCCTAGTTAGGACTATAGAAGGCTCCCAAAATGTTATTATTATTATGCTTTGTTACCTTTACAAACTACATCGAACTCGGCACTCCGACAAATTCCATTAAAAGAAAATTTAACCCCCAAAATATGTATACTCTATCACTAATTCTAAAATATTATCATCTAAACTGAGTTGTTGGTACTTTTTTGAAACTCTTTTTTGGAAACATCATACATTTAGTTTTGAAATGATAAACAAGCAAATCATTTCTTGATGTATAGCTAAACAACTTATTCAAACAGATCTGCAAATCTCCTGGTGTTTCACAGATATCATTATTAAATCATCTGCAAATAAAAGATTATTTGTGGATTTGTCACCAATAGTAACCGGTCTACATTTTTCATCGAATTCTGTTCCAGTATCATCAATAAATATTTTTAAAAAGTGTAGGCTATACAATGCACCCCTGCCTAACCCCATGCTGTAGATATCCTACAAGGACCAAATCCAGCACGGGTTTTGGTCGAATAAGCACTAGATGCATACATCGATTTTATAGTATTCAGAATATTCGCTGCAATACCGATGTGATCTAACTTAGCAAACATAATATCTCTATTAAACGAAACAAACGCTTTACGAAAATCAACAAAGGCGCATTTTAAACCTTGTTCCCTTCATTTATGTGTAGATTTTAATATGAACGCACTATCTATACATGTAGTACTTCTTTGCTTTCTGAATTCAAACAGATTATCACTTATTATTCCATTATTTTCTATTTTCTATCTTTTTTAATCCGTCTAGATGACGATACATTTATTTGTTGCAGCGATTCTGTGAATTCTTGCACAATAATATCGGATTTTTTTCAGTTTCAGCATTTAATTTAGATCTGAACTGCAATATTTTTTTTCCAAAATCAACACTTGAAATTGTTTTCAGTGCCTTTGCTGCACTTTCACGGGACCACACTAATTTATATTCAGGTTTGTGATCGGAATACTTATTTGGATACTTGACACAAAAATACGATACTTCGGGTGTAGTTTAGTGGATTATGTAATTATTTCTGAGAGATAATTATCTCTCAGAAATAATTACATAATCTACTACACTACACCCGTCGTTGTAGTTGAAACTGGTAAAATTTCCAAAAGGATCACCGGACATTCTACCATTTACAATACGCAGAGATGCAGATTACATAGCGAAGTACGTTGCCTTCCAAAATAACTAACTCTCTCATCAAGACTTTTTCGACAACTTGCCATGTCAATGATGTATGTATCTGGAAAAGCAATCTATTTATCACAATCACCTGTAACATAGTCCAGCATTTCACCGATGCGCGAATTGAAATCACCACCCATTATTATCAGATCATCTCGTTCACGTACACACAGTAATGATTCTATGCTTTCGAATATCGAATCATTTTAATTCTGTGACCAAATGTTGAGTTCGCCGGAGGAATGTAAACTGGGGATAAATATTTGGATTTGATATTGAAAAGAGAACCATCGAATTCTAGCCCCAATGCATACTCGTTAAATTTTAGAACCGTCTGTACTGCGCTAACATATTTCTTACAACAGTAAAATGCTATACCCCCTCTTGAAAAATCATTCGAACTTCGACTCGTTTCAAAACAGCAATACCCATGCAACTCAATTTGTGATGGTGCTTGATGCCACGTTTCATATATGTTTATGAATCATTCCTATAAAGCACAGATTGACATTATATAGCATCAACCTTATTAACGAACCCCTGTGCATTCCGGGCAGTATATGCAGCCCTTTTATAGGGGCATACATTGTACTCTTGATCTAGTAACACCTATCAAAACATAAACAAGTGTTTGTACTCCGAAATTCACATACGGGAACAAACTACATGAATATTGTAAATTTAGACATGAATCACTTCAAATGGACACTCTACTCCAAAATTGTTGTCATGCGATATGCATCATACATTGTAATTCTAATTAATGGTTAAAGGTGACTATTTAAGCATTAGCTTTACAAATATCCTATTGCAGCTATATCGATAATAATCCCATTTAGCATTTACATAAATAATAATATATACATAACATGTACTTTGGTTTTCAGAATCAAAATGGTATCAATCATATATATGTTAAATGTACTCCCAATAACATATATCTAATATCGTCTTTGGTATTGAGTATTTATGTAACTAAGTACGCTCGAAAGTTGCTGTTTACAAAAAGGAAATCATCTGATCTTGAGTCAGTTTATACCATTTGTTGATTCGAACTCTTTGCATTACGAAATTCAGTCTTCTCATTTTGAATCACTCCGTTTTACTGATGGTTGTGAACATTAGATCTTGGCCTCGAATGTCCTCTCCGTCCGATTGACAGAGATACGCGCATGTCCGATACATATTCTATTCTAGAATCCGGATTCATCTCCCGGTAATTTTTCGTAGCTTCTTCAGGCGGACATTCAAATTTTTTGCCAGTACCTTAACTCCGATCCAATTAGGGTGCCAATTGTCCTTGCATAGATTTCCATTCACTGCGCATTTCGATACGAAAGCCATTGACTTATCAAAAAAAACGATAACCGTTTCTTGTACAAAAATTCCTGTACTGTTCCTTTGTGCCCAAGATGAGATTGTTCACGTTATCTGAATGTATTGTTGGCAAAATAGTTGGAAATCTTATCTCAAAGCTACTGAAATTCTTATCCAAGGATAACTTCAGTCAATTTAAGGGGTCGTCCAACCTAACTTTGGTCAATTTTTTGACATTTTTCCCAATGCCTGAGAAACAGATAAGAGAAGTAAGGAAAGGCAAATTATATATCAAAATAATGAGTACAGTGCATAGAAAAGGTACATATATTTTTTTTCAGGAAAAAAAGTGAATTTTAGGATTTTGAAGAAGATTAATTTGCAAATGGCATAAGTAACGAACCGGTAAAACCACAAAATAATCGGTAATTCGAAAGCCTTGTCCTCAATATAATGATAACATACTACAGACTCGGAGAAAGCATTTTTTTGACACACACTCTGGTGGGTTTTGACGTTTGAATGTAATAACATCAACACAAATTTTTGATGTTCCGGATGTGGCCATGTTTCAACGATGTTTTTCCGGTCATGTGATTACGATGTGGTTCTTGCAGAAATACTCAATTTGGGCAATCGTAAGAATGCAAGGACGTGATCACGCCCTTTATTTGTTCGAGACAATGTATGAGCGTATTTGCAAACAGGTGACAGCAAGTACTTGAGCTGTTAATGTCACAACTGCAAAATATGGTTCGAAATTCCCTCTCGTGTTTACAGGCCGTCTGAACTTTTTTGTTGACAAAAAATCTGAATTATTGCGCACTAGAAAGACAACATGAACCACTTGTAAAAAAAATAACCGAGTGTATAAAATCGGGACGATACACATAAAATAAGGCAATATTCATAACAAAGTAAGCAGAATGCTTCAGAAATCACCTTTTCACGAAGTATATTCCAAGTGACCTGGAACTATATTGAGTGTGTTAATTTCCCCCTGTCGCTGCGAAGTTATTTACGTCCAAGTAACCATGGAATTTGAAGACGGGTATGTTTGATGTCTGCAAAGGACCGATTGAAGATGGGTTGAAAATGATGCATTCGTGCTTTTAAATAAGGTGCGCTTGGACGATGCTGAGAATTTAGTTTTTTCTTCCAACCAACCATAGTAATACAAGCGTCGATCAGTGGTTTTTTTTATCGTTTTACACTGACAAATGTGACAAATCTCCTTCACCGGAAACCATCCCCCAATTTGCATATCACAATAAACATAACCGCTGTCACGGAGTGTCAGCGTGGCCGTGTGGTCAAAACCGAAACGAATTATCGAATGCACGGTCAATATTAGCTGCAATTGGCTTTTAAATAAATGAAATACACGAAATATTCGCAATTTCTTCATTATTCATGCCGAGTTACTTTTTAATCAAACCACATGCGTTCAGTTTCGTTTGTCGGCATCAAACTGATATTGTTTGTGGTAATTAAATAGTACGAGAAGGCGAAGGAAGCCAAATATTTTTACATCATCTATTATTTAATTCAAATTGATAATTTCTTTTATTTAACTGAAATTATGAACTGATAAGTTGGGTGTGTTGCGATTATTATGCCCCAGACCTGGAACTTAGTGGAAGTTGGAAAATCAAAGGTGCATCTAGGGTCGTGCAGTGGTGACCCCCTGTCCTCTTAATCTTAGTCTTACCCATTCATCATTGCATGTACCAACATTCCCCCTTGTATCTCAACCATTGCTACTCCAATTTGAAGGATATTTGGTTTTGTGATCGAGCATCATGGAGAAACAATGCCTGTGTAGCTGCTGTAGCATGTGTTTCTTCCCACATTTTTTCAGAGTTGTGGTACTTTTTCACTCTTTTGAGTTAGAAAATTTGTTTATAACTAGTTGATTTGTTACAATTTGTTGCAGAGTGCCTGCTAATACCCTCAATTGTATTGCTGCAGAATTTTCTTGTGAAGATTTTTTTCCTATTACTTATCAAGCAACAACCTAATGAATATTCTGTATAAAGCCACCAATCTGATGTTTGACACTTTTATTGGAGCTGTTTTGAAGGCTTATGGAACTCAAAATGTTGATTATGGCAGGACTTTTCTATTCACCCATGAATCAATAAATTAAGTGTTATAGTTGGAAGTAAGAAGCATGAAAGGTCCAGAACTAAAACTCTAAAAAGAATGTTTTGCAATGTAACATGATTTTTGCAGATACACTTATTTGGAGGTTTACCTGTCTGATAGTGTTTGGAACATGTGTGGCCAGGATCTTCAAAAAGAAAAAAGAGTTAAACTTTGAGAAAAAAGGCATATGCCTTGAGTGCCGGAGGTAGAGTCATACAAGGAAGAGAGCCCCACCCCCCCCCCCCCCCAAAAAAAAATTTTCTGTGTCAAATGGAGCTCACTTGTCATCTTTTGGGGATTGCTTTGTATACTGCGTTCTTGAAAAAAATATGTGAGACCCTCTGGATGTGCCCTTCTGATCTCAATATGTCAGTAAGCCTCCTTGGGGAAAGTACATGCAATAATGGTTATGTAAGGTTGATTTGATGTGTTTTGAATAACAATGTACTTTTAAGTACATTAGATGGTTTGTTGCAGTGACAGGTTACAGTTACCCTTATTTCTTCTCCAACAGATATCATGAGTGTATTGGTGTCCAAGAGTTAAACAAAGCTAATGTACTTATTGATAAACCAGACAAATTTAACAATTTAATCACTATCAAATTGATGCATGGGATAAAAGGGGTTACAGTGCAAGGGGTTTGTAAATATATTTATTCAACTACAATGTATGACTTTGCAGTGCATTCTACATAGGAGAATATATTTTCTTTCCAAACCATTACAGTAACACATACATCTTGATATTGGGAGACACTCTTTTGTCCTTCCATACTTCTTCTGCTGGACTCCTTCAAGTTGACCTTTGTTGAACTCCCCAAATCAAAACATAAACAAAAGAAAATGTCTGCCTTCAATCAGTGAGCACTCCACTTATAACATTTGGTCTCAATCTTCATTACTTTCATGAATTAGGAAAAGATTTCTTCGAGTATGTACTTAAATGTTTATAGAATACAGCTGTTATTTTATTTTGAGGTATTTTATTGTAAAAATTTTGTTCTCTTACTTATGCCATAGCAGACTTTCAGGTGGTGCTATTTACACATGGCAGCAGTTCCATGGCAAATTTCAGTTTCCACATGTTCTATGTTTCATTCCAAGCATTTTGGTATATAATTTATTGGGGTTATTCATTTTGGGCCTTTTTTAGACTTGAAAGAAAATTACATGAAATTTGACCAAAGTTAGGTTGGACGTCCCCTTAAATCACTCTCGCTTATCTGAATTTTATTCCAACAATAGTTAACGCCTACAGAGGATTGTTAACTTGGAAACATTGGAGAATTCTGTCGCGATATCCTGTTCCATCCAATCACAAAGATCACCTATTCTTTGCCCAAGGGTGAATACGGTGGTGACTCTTTCGCCCCTTTTCTCCATCTTGCGTGAATAGATGCCTGCAAGAACAGCATCACCAACCATCAAGTGTAATGGTAGATGACGTGCTTCTCTGAAGTGATTCTTTTGAAATGTGTTTAGCTTCCGTCTGTTTTTGTTTGTAATAGTTTCATTTCCACCAGCTTTTGGTGATGCAACATTTATGAGAATATCACTAACTGGTGGCGTAATGTCTTCAACGGATTTTTGTGTGTCTATTTTAACATCTCTAATTCCATCAAGACGTAATTGCTCAGGTATTGAGTCAGAAGAACATATATGCTAAGTGCTGTGCGGGTCATCCTGTAGTTTATAAGTTGAGTGTTGCGTAAAGGTATACATGTAATTAACACGGCGGGAGCATTAGTTGCAGTATATTGAAAGAGAACATTTTATTTCATACGCTTATCACACTGGTCATACTGTAAATAGTGCCATGGTGAGTGTACATGGTGCTGCGGGTGAAAGTAAATGATTTTTGGGCCAACATCTGACGTCGTGTGTTCGGTAACTAAGATTGCAATTTCATCATGCAACTGGGTAGTATTTATTTTTGTTCGACTTTTACTTTCGTAGTTCATAAATAAATGTTCAGGCGACACTGTACAGAAGTGTAAAGATCTGGACAAGATATCAATTAGCATGTTTATCTGCACGTCTTTAAGTTTTACCACGAAAATGGACTCGCCACTAAATTATCATGCTTATAACAAAGATTTTCAACCGATATTTCGAGTTTTGTGGTGTTAAAACATTCTTTTTCATGCGGCTCTAGCTACAGATCCAAGAACCTTCTTGATAGGAAGAATGACTTTTATAAGATACACCCAAACCCGGCTCGAGTAAAAAGTCAGACCTAGAATGTAAACGTTGATACGGGTTGGGTATGAAACGAAGACCGGGTAAGCTGTTTCGCTATTGCAAAAGTTTTTTCGGGATACTAATCATAAAACGTATCGCATAAACTTGTATTTTTGTAAATAAGACTTTTGAAAGGAGCCAAGACCACATATTGACCTGTAGGAAGCATAATGTGTATACAATGCCTACCAAAAATGTTAGTGTTCGTGTATTCCGAGGTGAATTTAGATCACTACATCACCGACTTCTGATGTTATATTCTATCAACCCCTATTGCAATACAGTCTCTGCTGCAATAAATTATTGCAATAAGGGTCGAAAGACACTGACATTTCAATCCCTATTACAATAAATTATTGCAAAAGGCGTTGGAACACAACTGTTAGATCAGCCCAGTGCAATAAATCTATTGCATAAGTGGCCAAAACATAGTAGCCATTAAAACTTGATAAAAAAGTGATAAATTTAACAACCGCGTTCTTTCTGTTCAAAAATGCATGGCAATGTTTGTAAACGAAGACTAAAAGATAGCGGAAATTTAAACACGTTAAGGCTGGTTAAGGCATGTTACCGCACCAGTCGGGATTTCTGTTAACAATGGTACTGTTGGCTGCATTTTAGGAGGAGGGAGGCTTCCAACGTAACAACTGCCCCCCCCCCCCCCATGTCAGAAAGCTTGTGCTGTCGGAATTTCAGTTAAATTAAACCTGGGGAGTGTTTCCCCTCAGTAGTATGTCTCGCACGTTTCGACCCTCATTTGGGGGACCCCGGTGGCGGATCCCGGAAGTGACGTCATGTCACGTGACCTAGTGGCGCCATGTTTGGTTGTCATGGTAACCCGCGTGAGCGGCCAAGTTGTGACGTCATCGCCATAGTGATACGTGGTGGTAGTACTACGACTCTTATCCTCATTTCAGTATTTGAGGATACCTATGGCCTGATATTGTATTATTTGAGGATACCTATCGAGGATACCTACTGGAGAATCCCTTTTTTCTGAAATGAGGATAAGAGTCGTAGTAAAAATCCTTCAATGAGGTATAATTTACTACGACTCTTATCCTCATTTCAGAAAAAAGGGGTGCCGAAGGCCATATGTTTTTCAAAAAAGGGGTGCCGAAATTGGGGTGCCGGGGATATTGCCATTGGATATAGGCTTTTATTATACAGAAGGGACATAACTCTGCATACAGATTATGGATAATCAAGCAATCTAATTGGTTAATTATAATTTATATAAATGATCTAGATAAATGAAATTACAAGAGTACTCGGAATAGGGTAGGAACTACTGGTATTACGTACCACCTTACCAGTAACAGGATGATACAAAGCATTTGGTAGGTTAATACTATCAACGGTTAGGATGGGACCTACAGGGGAATATACCAACCATACTCTGCTGCCGTTCTGTATTACCAGGCATTGACCCCACCCCAGAATACCGCTCAATAATATGAAGCACCTGGTGGATCAGTAGTACCAAGGGCCAGCAAGAGACCTACAGGGATATGTACAGCCTATGCTATACTACCGTTCTAAATTACCAAGCATTACCCCCACCCCCACAAAATCACTAGGTCTACCATAACGTACTACATATACCAGCCATATAATAAAACAAAGCAATCGGTTGGTTAATAGTACCAAGCACTAACAGGGGCCTATAATTGTATATACCGCCATACTATAGTACCGTTCTAAACTACCAGGCAGTACCCCTACCCACAATGCCCCTATGCCTAGCATTGCATACTACCTATACCAGTCATAGGATAACATGAAACATCAGGTGGATTAATAGTACTAAGGGCTAACATGGGCCCTGCAGGGGCCCGCAGAGGTATGTATCGTCCATACTATTCTGATGTTCTATAATGCCAGGGATTACCCCCACCCCCACTCCAAAATTCCACTTGACCTGCTATAACGTACTACCTATACCAATCATAAAATAATACAAAGCAATCTGATTGGTTATAAATGTTCTAGATAAATGAAACAACAAGAGTACTTAGAATAGGGTCAGAACTAACAAGAATAGACCAAAAATAGCTAAATATAGTAACAATAAGCAAAGCTGTTCCAACTGATAGGCTCTTCTACGCTGCTGGAGTATACTCTAGAATAAAGAAACATGGTCAGATAGACGATAACTATTGCATATAGATAGAAGCAGAGAATTCTGAAAGAATTCGAAAGAGTAAAACTTGTCGGGTTGTTTGTGGTAATTATCCAGGGAAGTCGTTCCAGAAAATACTCCTATTCAATCGAACATACCTTCCGAACAGACCCCTGTCCTATTGTAGGCCTTTGGGTAACATAGCAACCACATGCTACCATAGAATCCAAGATGGCGGCCTCCAGTATACAAAATGGCCGACGGAAACACGTATCACCCTAACAACACGCGCTGCGCATGCGTATTACCACCATGTATCACTTTGGCGATGGCGTCACAACATGGCCGCTCACTCGGTTACCATTACAGCCAAACATGGCGCCACTAGGTCACGTGACATGACGTCACTTCCGGGGTCCCCCACCGGGGTTCCCCAAATGAGGGGCGAAACGTGCGAGACATACTACTCCCCTCTCATCCAAGCAGATCCAAGGTACATTCCATTTTTTCATCGATTCCTCCCACAATCTTAGCGCGACCTGGCAGCTGATATTGCAATACATTTATTGCATTAGTGGTTGATCCATACTCAATTCAACCGCTGTTGTAGTAAACTTATTGTTTTAGTGGTTAGAACACACTTGTCATTTCAGCCCATGTTACAATATAGTTCTGCAATAGGTGTTGAACCCACTCGTTATTTTAAATCTCAAGGCAAAAAATTATTGCAGTTGAGGTTGAGACACACCTGTCATGCCATACCCTATTGCAGTAAATTATTGCAATATGTGTTGAAAAAGACTTGTCATTTCAACCCCCATTGCAATAAATTATTTCAGCCGAGATAGACACGAAGTTGCCGTGTCAACCCCTATAGTAACAACGAATTGCAATAACGGTTGAAATGCCCTTGTTATTACACCCCCATTTCAATAAATTATTGCAACATGGCTTGAAAAACATGTCATTTCAACCCCTATTGTCATAAATAATTGCAACTAAGACTGAAAACACTTGTCATGTCAACCCCATTATTTATTTATTTATTTTATTTATTTATTTATTTATTTATTTATTTATTTATTTATTTATTGCTTGAAGCACACTTGTTAAGTGAACCTTATTACAATAAATTACTGCAATAGGTGTTGGAACACACATATCATTTCAACCCTTAAAGCAATAAATTTATTGCATTTAGTGATCGAAACACACCTGTAATTTTAAACACATATGTTGTAAGTTCTTTCTGCAAAAAATGTTTAGCAGTCTTTGCACGTAACAACTGCGGGATAGCGGCACTTTAAATGAGGGGATGGGAGTGCCACCAAACCGGCCAAACCTTCCCTTTCAGAATATTAGTGTTTAGTTAAATTTAACTTTGCAGGAATTTTGCCTTTATTGAAAAGGAAATTTTTTAGTTTTATCTAGAGGTAATTTATTCACTGGGGGAGGAAGCTGCCACCTGAACATCAGTCCCTCCTCCCCTTTTCAACAGAATATCTGTGCCTCCCGACAGTGAAAGTTTTGTTTTTTAATTTAAATAACACTTTGCGCGAATATACTCTTGCATACAAAATACATTTCCAGTTTTATTTCGAGGTAGCTTATTTATGAAAGGGGCTTGGCAAAAGACTCGGTCAAGGGGAGGTTATAAATACACATTTAACGAGTACGCAAAAGTGCCAAGCTGATGTTATTCAAGATAAATAAAACTTTGCGCGTATATATACTCTCCAATACAAAATACATTTCCAGTTTGATTTCGAGGCAGCTTATTTATGGAAGGGGGCTTGACACCAGACTCGGTCAAGGGGCGGTTATAAATACACATTTAACGAGTACGCAAAAGTGCCTAGCTGATGTTATTTAAGATAAATAAAACTTTGCGCGTATATATACTCTCCAATACAAAATACATTTCCAGTTTGATTTCGAGGCAGCTTATTTATGGAAGGGGCTTGACATCAGACTCGGTCAAGAGGAGCTTATAAATATTTAACGAGTACGCAAAAGTGCCAAGCTGGTGTTATTTAAGTTAAAACCTACACTCTTCCAAACAAAATACATTTCCAGTTTTATTTTGAGGCAGCTTATTTATGCCTCGGTCAAGGGGAGGTTATAAATACAAATTTAACGAGCACGCAAAAGTGTCAAGCTGTGAGAGCAAGTTTAAGGGTGGATGATGCAATATGTATTTTCGTTTAATTCTTAACCCGCTGAATATTTTCAAGATATTTTTATCAAATCTAGTCATGGCTGCTGTTAAGCAGCCATGACCAGATTTGCTGAAATATTTATCTAAATTTAACTCCAGGAATCATTGGTGAAAAAATCTATTCAGTTTACAGGGGGAAGTTGGATTAAATGTGCCAAAATTATACTTATTTCAGTGGCAAGAGAAATCATGTCCTGGAAGGAATATCTGCCAGCAGCATGATAATTGTCAGCATCTACTGTCGCATCGTGACAGCAACAAAAGTATATTCAAATTTATCTAGTCAGTCCTTGAAATTTGTCCCAATTCGCGAGAATAGGTTTTTAACCCTTTATCTAACGAATCGCCCGCATCCGCTCGCGTAATTTGTAAAGATTGAGCAGTTGAAAAAAAAAAATTTCAAAGTATTTCAACAAAACTATCACATTTATGGTTTTGTTGAAATTTTTTTAAAAATAGTAATTAAAATAATAAATTTTGATATTATCTACGTTGGGTAAAGGGTTAAATTACTTAGAATATGAGAATAGTGTTACATCCGTGTCAGTGCATCTAGCACATATTCACAGTAAAAATAATAGACCTCATTTATATATTTTCAAGAGTTTAACCCTCATAACGGTCTCGTCCCAATTTGGCGAGTTTCCTGTCTAACATGTAGAACCCATCTTCCAAAATAAAGGGTTTTGGTGGTCTTGCTGATAGAAGTTTCAGTACTTCGGCAGAGGTTTCTAGTGAAGTTTTGCCTGCTTGTATCCTTATAATGAGGTACCAAACATAAGTAGAATTTCCCAAGTCCCAATGGACAATTCCAGAATCTTTGACAAGAATCAAATGAACGGGATCGCGGTGGCTCAGTGGTAGACTGTTAGACTTCAATACTAGAGGTTCCGAGTTCGACCCGCGTTGTGTCCTTGGGTTGCCTACATGGGTGCACGATGACGCCGTGCACTAAAGCGTACTGCACGTCGATGGTGCACATGTCTTCAACCGCTGTAACCCTGCTTGAACAGAGTTAGAATGTTGAGGAGCTGACAGTTGCTCGTCGATGCTCGGTGGTTCTCTCCGAGTACTCCGGCTTCCTCCACCCGTAAAACTGTTATGGTCACGATTAGCCAGTGTGCATAAGTATGTGACCTTAAACAGAAATAAATAAATAAATCAACTGAACATTTTACGAGAACCAAAGTTGATTCTCATCATTTTCCTTCTGAGAATCGATTCCGGTCATCGCATCAATTTTAAGACTCGCTGGTCGTTTTTACTCGTGCTCCGCACCTTTGAGGACCCACGTCTGGACATTGGTTACCGGATCACGCTGTACCCGTGATATCGAACTTATTCACCTCAGAGCCAATTTACTGCACGGTGAAAATTACTATTAAAATTATAGTGGAACCAAGGGCCTTTATTTCCACCGTAAATGTTACTGTGATGACTGTTACCTCTTAAAGTTTCACCAAATTTAGACTGGTAGAGGAGTGTCCACGTATAGTGGAGCGGGGTTTCTTTCAGAACGAACTCATTCAACTGTTTAATTCCTGCTTCTTTTAAAAGGAACCGTCTGTGGGGGAAGTTTATTTATTAGCTCACCTGAGTTTATGTCGGTCGTCTGTCGTCCGTCCGTCGTCCGGCGTTAACTTTACATTACCGAATTCTTCTCACAAACTACTCAACCAAATTGAATCAAATCTGGTGTGCATGATCCCTATCATATGTTAATTCAAGTTTGTTCAAATTAAGTTACCCTGCCCCTCGGTAGGGCCACGCCCAAAAAGTGTGCCTAAATCTTAAAAAATCTTCTTCTCATGAACCAGCAGTGGCAGAAACTTGATATTTGGTGTGCAGCTTCGTTTTGAGGTGTAGACTCAGATATGTTCAAGAGAAGTTCGAGGGGCTATATTTGCCGTCGTTATAGGAGGGGCAAGAATTTTTGCCCTGCCCAAAATTTCTATTTTCCAAACTGAGAGACTGATGTGAACCAAATTTGATATGAGGGCTTATTGGGTCATAAGTACCTAATTTATGCCAAAAAATTTCCCATCGCCCCATGGGAACTGCAGGAGCTAAAAATGGGGAAAACATTAAAGAATCTTCTTCTCCTAAACCACTGCTCCAAAAGCTCTCATATTTCACATATAACATCTTTGGAAGATTGATTCACATATTTGTTGAAATCAATTCCCTGGGTATATATTTGGGCTCTCTGTGGGAGCCCAAATGTTCAGATTAGTGCAATATGAGGAATATTATTTAAAAATCTTCTTCCGATCCACCAATCAGAATCTTTTGATATTTGGTATGCATCATCCATAGTGTGTGTGTGTGTGGGGGGGGGGGGGGGGGGGGGATGAGATTCAAGTTTGTTCAATTTGAGTCCCTGGCTTAATATTTGGATTTTGTATGGGTGAGGTGAAGGGGTGCTTCCTTAGGAACAGCAGAGAGGAATGGCCCAAACAAAAATTGCCATCGGTTTTATCATAGGGTACTTTTCCAGGACTTTGAAAAAATGCTGAGTCATCATTTTTAACACAGTGAGTAATGGGAAAAAGTTTAAAGAATCTTCTTCTCCCATACCACTGCTCCAAAGGCTTTCATATTTCACATATAACATCTTTGGAAGATTCATTCACATGTTTGTTGAAAGCAAATCCCTGGGTCCAAATCTGGACTCTCTATGGGAGCCAAATGTTCAGATTAGTGCAATATGAGGAATATTATTTAAAAATCTTCTTCTTCCGATCCACCAATTAGAATCTTTTGATATTTGGTATACAGCATTCATAGGGGTGGGGTGGGGGGGGGGGGGGGTGATGAGATTCAAGTTTGTTCAATTTGAGTCCCTGGCTTAATATTTGGGCTTTCTATGTGTGAGGTGAAGGGGTCCATGTTAGGTTCATGTTTGTTCAAATCCATTCCTTAGTGTTTTTCCATAAAATTTGCCTTTTATGACTTCATTCCTTTGTAGTGTTGATGAACCATGTTTAACTGAATGTGAGCCCAAATACTTCTTTGAACCACTTTGGCAGTTGTGCAATTAAGGCCACTTGGGGCCTCTTGTTTTTAGAGAAGTCAGTTTTTTACGGTAGCCTAATCAATACCTTTCATCTGCATCTGCACGGCTGCAGGTAAAAGATATTAATTGGTTTACTCTGTATGACAAATCAACAACTTTGTCGTGCAGTACCGAGAAAACAAATATCGCTTCCTCCGTTTTTCTCCAAGATCTAGAAAAAAAATAGTCGGCATTTTCACAAGTAGCTTCATCCTTTGAACCCCAAAGGCCGTTAAATTTCCTGCCGGGTCATAAGCTACGTCATAATGTCAGTAAGTGGGATGTCTACAACCTAAATGTGTGGTGTAGACCAATCAATATTTTCAACGTGCAGCCCTAAGGCTGCACATTGAAAATATTAATTGGTCTAACCCCAAATAATAAATATGGACTCTTCCAATTGTTGCCATTGAGGTGACATGGAAGATACCACCAGAGTTTAAAGGGTTAATACGATATTTTCGCCGTAATATTTTACGTTAAAATGACCGGTAGCTTTTTGGCAGTATTTTTACTGTATTTGGTATTTTTTTTATAGTGTGCTGCAATTCCCAGAATACCCTCGGCAAAAATGGATTAAAAACATACTTAGTTTTGATGTCAAAATATCTAAATTTCAGGCAGAAAAAATTTCCCATAATGCATCTAGAAATTTAACCAATTCAATCTCGTTTGACAAAGCTCATTGAACTCTGTCAAACGAGATTGAATTGGTTAAATTTTTAGATGCTTTATGGGAAAAAACAGCTTCCTGAAATTTTGGTATTTTGACATCAGAGTGAAGGTGAAGGGGGTTAAAGACGCCAAATGTTGCCTTATACACGTTTATCGTTGGTATTCCGCTTCAGCTGTTGACGAAAATAAGCAGAACAACATGGCGAGCGAGATGAGGAAAATCAGAACAAGGTATCTTCTTTGAATACATGTATGTTGAAAAAAAACCCCACTTCCTTCAAATACAGAAAAAGTTTGACTTCGGGAAATGTCCGAAATATGAAGTTCAAAGATTCCCGTTTCTATGACGAACTACAGGCTGATATTGGGCCGAACTGTTCAATTTGAAAAAGAACGCCGGAGATAACGTCCTTGTAGCGGTAAGTAACTATTTTTTCCAACTTTTCAAGTGATCACATGCTAAACTCGACTCGCATCGGCTAAGATACGTGTGTGTGTGTCGTCAACATGCCATATCACACTGCGCCAATGTGCTTCCACTTGAGTAAGGAAAGTTAAGACTCCTGACCATGCACATGTTTTGCAAGTGACCTTTGTGGGAGATTCAAAATCACGATCTCTCGATCAAAAAGGGGGGAAAAGAGGAAATTGGAGGAGACAGTGCTTCATTTCTTTCACAGTAAGGCTAGCAAAAAACGGTACATCCAAATTTATTATCGCTAAGTCGTCTACAGCCACAAACTGCCACTTTTTTTGCTTTGGAAAGGTTGTCCCCAAGTGTGTTCTTCGTTAAGATCTCTACCGGCAGGCTGCATTTATCTTGGAAATGTTTTACATCAGAGGTTGGCATGTTCCCGCTTTGGCCTATTCTGCCGAAGGAGAAATCCGGAAAAATCGATGATGTCATTTTAATTGGTTCTTTTTAATTGTTTAAATTTTTGTAATTTGTTTTTAATTGTTTTTAAATTTAAAAATTTTTTTTTTATTGTTTTTTAATTTTTTTATCTGTGTTTTAATTTATGCGTTTGATTGCTTTAAATTAGTTTTAATCGCTTTTCGGGGAAATCCCAAGTCAAGTTCATCTAAGGTCAGAGTTGTGGTCAGGATAATTAGCCACCTGATCGATACTGTTCCGACTTTTTGTTTATCAAGCCTGTCAATCACCTGCACCTGTGTTTATATAATGGCCGGTCTATTTTATATATCTTTCAATCCCCGCCAGGAATAACAGCGTTGGGTCCTTCGACAAGGCACTTCATCGCGATTGCCCGCGGGGGGGGGGGGGGGCGGTGGCGCTGTGTACTAAGGCGTACTACACGTCCACTTGTCTTCAACCAATGCTAACACTGCTTACGCGGAGATGATAGTACGCTGGGAAAGCTGAAAGTTACTCGCCATTGCTCGGTGGTTCTCTCCGGGTACTCCGGCTTCTTCCACCCGTAAAACTGTTGGACACAAGGTGACCCTGGCTGTCGAAAGTGTCCTCAAACTCCAATAAATAAACTTGTATATCTGGCATCACTTGCTCTCTGCTCGAACATGCGATTCATCCACCGAGTGATGATGTCGTCGATATGATGTCCCACAGAGAAACGACGCTGATTGGATGAACCCAGCAGAGAACGTACACCCCCCCACCCCCACCCCTACTGTGAACTGATATTCCCAAAGACATCCGGACAAAAAAGGAAAATAGCGTAAATGGGTGGGTACTGGTTTGTCTGTCTTTGATGACAAAAGATTGGTAATACACAGTGTGTTTTAGAGAATCTATTTTGAGGAATGTGTGGGCATCGTAAAGGGCTGGAACGAAGCCATTGTGGTGGCTAGCAGAACGCTCCACGCATCTCCGCCTGTGTGAAGCATTCTTCTTCCCGGTTTTCCTTTTTCCCTACTATTACTTCTTCTTGAGTCCAAATGGGGAATTCGAACTAGTGTTTCGGCCTGTTTTCCTTTTATGTTTCTAAATATGTCCAGTTGGAGCTCATTATAAACCATTTCGAGGATTCCTGTGAAATGGCAACGTACTATTGGAGGATACCTTTTGAGGATACCTATTGAGGATACTTAGCTGAGGATATTTGGTCGACCCATTTCGCGGGGTATAAAGGGGAGGATACCACCACAACTTCATCATTGTGCTTCAGACCAGCAATGGCTTCACGTCACACCTGTGAAGAGTATCAGAAAATTTTCACAAAGAAATGTAATCTTTATCGGCATAGAAAGACTACCGACAGATCCGTAATCTACCAATGCACTAGATGTCCAAGAACGTTTAACAGTAAAGTCAACCTAAGAAGACACCAGATGCACCACTCACCACAGGAACTACGACATCCCAACAAAATAGAAGAACGCAAAACAATAAACCAAGTGGAACCAATGGAACTGTCAAAACCGCACGAACTGTCAAAACCGCACCAGGTGAATAACGACTTATAGAACCAGAGCATAATCCAACAACGAATGCGCAATAAGAGAGAAAATACGTTTTGTTTTGGTCGAACCCAGTTCACTGGAAAGCTTACTGGAACGACAACATTCGGTAACTCGGAGAATCAAACGGACTTGCCACGATGGACCTGGATAGAGACATGAGAGAGATCGTAGAATCTCGAACCATGAACGAGAAAAAGATGATTCTTCAATACAACCAGATTTCACAAAGATACTATTAGTTTTTGTTGTGTTCTCCAGGGTGTATGGGAATTTACACCGGTTTCGGAACTCATACACCCTGAGGCAAAGCCGAAGGGAGTATGAGTTCCCAAACCGGTGTAAATTCCCATACACTCTGGAAAACACAAGGATAAAAGATTTATTTCCAAGAATTTTGGTGTAGTTAATACTTTAACCTACATTGTGGGCAAAAACTGACAGAAAATTTGTACTTTGTAAGTTTCTTAAAAATAAAACCAGACAAATATGGATGTCATTGGAACTGGCTCAATGAGCCAGTTCCAATAACATCCATATCTGCAATAGTTTATTGCACATAAATATTAAATTTCCTGTATTTTTATTTTTGTTCTAAAATATCTGAGCAGAAGGTATGAATTAATAATTAAAAATTGTTACTTTTTTTTAGCCATATAGCCTGCTATTGTATATTCTTGTTTTTACACCGTGGTTAACCACGGTGTAAAAAACCACATGTGGATTGCAAGTTACACCATACCTCTCAGCCAATCAAAATGCAGTATTTTGTTTCATTGGGAAATAAAGAAAATTCTTCATCAAAGCTTCACAGCCAATAACGATCAAAGATACAGAACCAGGAATGACAAGAGAGAGAACAAAGTGAACATGAAGACGGTAGAAAAACGGAACAGAGTAAAAAGACTGAAGAGAAGATCGAAATGGAGAGAGCGAAGATCCAACACACCCAAGATAAAAAAAAACCAAAACATGTAATATTTTTTATAGATGAAATAAAATTCATATCGTTGAAAATATTTCGTTAGTTGTTTATCGCTTAATCTCTTGGTTAACAGAAGGGGGGCTCCCTTCCCTGCTGCATTCAACCAATCACCGACGCCGAAGGGGTTAATCGGATTCGGCCATGACGGGGTTAATCTGTGAAAAAACATGTCGATTGAAAAATCCCGAAAAACCCCATATGAGGATGTCAAAAAAATACATCGGAATGAGTGGAAAAAAGGTTTGAGTGACTTAGAAAAATCTGTAAGGGTTTTGAGTATATTGCCTCATTTCCAGATATCAATCGCGCGAAAATGGCATATTATTTTGGCTTGAGCTGTAGTCACGATATAGCTGTGGCTATTGAAAGTGATATCAAAGAGATGTAAGGGGTTGGGTTAAGGTAGGCCAACGTCCGGATTGGGGCTAGGTCGACCAGGTGTGAAATTGGGTGTGTGGGTCTTTGTCGCCAATAGTGGTGATTCCCAATTCAAAGTTCGTATTAGAATTCATGTAGACACCTGAAAGAAATATTGATAGAAGCAATATACACAAGACGTGGAGACGATCGGAGGTTAATTACTATTAAAATCTAATCACAGAAGCTGGTGGAATGTTCTGACCCCCCCCCCCCCCTCATAAAAAGACCCCCCCCTCCTCCACCCCCCCCCCCCCCCCAAAAAAAAAAAATAGTCCAATGCGAAACATTGCATATGCCCTTTCCTGCAATGTCAACATGGGTAGTACAAAATTTTTCCCATGTCCAAAAAACTTGCAAAAAACACAAACAGTTCTTGCAACTGTGGTAAGTATGCATGCTCGTAACCCGCAATATGCGGATATCCTTTCCCCCCAGAATAATCTACACCACACCAAAGGACATCAAAATGCAACAACCGATGCCGGAGTTATAATGCAAAATGTTCGTCCGGAATATTTTATTAGTGTAACAAGGACCATAACTCTGGGCTGTATGCATGGACGAAACTCGCAATATGTGGATGTTTTTCCCCATGCTAGTCTCTCACCATACCAGAAGACATCAAAATCCGCCCCCAAATGATTAAGTTATAATGCAAAACGGTCGTACAGAGAGTTGTGTAACAAAGGCCATAGCTCTGGTAGGAATGTACGGACGAAACTTGCGATATGTGGATATCATGTTCCCTATGCTGATCGATCAGTATACCAAAGGAAATCAAAATCTGACAGCCGATGTCAGAGTTAAAATGCAAAACATTCATTTACTACTTGTCTAAGTCCTACAAGGGCCATAACTCTGGTACGAATGTGCGGACAAAACCCGTGATTTGTGGATGTTATTTCCCCCATCCTGGTCTATCATCTTACCAAAGGACATCAAAATCCGACAACCGATGCCAGAGTTATAATACAAAATGTTTGTATGGACGTATGGACGAACGTAACGGACGGGGACCTCGACTATACCACCGAACCTCCTAAGGAGGTTGGAGACATAAAAAGATCCTTGTGCTCCATTAATATAGATGTCTGATCCTCGTCACAATCCACCATGCCTGAGTGCATTCTGGGTATAGTCAGTAAATTGAAATTAATGAAAGGAAAGATACACGTCTGTTCTTACTATTTGGGTTTAAGGGCTACGAAAAAAACATTTTATATGTCCACAACCTCATTTTAGCCAGAACCCCACCCATCCACCCTAGAACTTATATTTAACCCTAACCCCCACCCCATTCACTCAAAAACCACACCCTGACCCTAAACCCTAAAACCCCACCCCTGACCCTAACCTCCACCCCCTGGGACCTAACCCTCCCCAACCTTAAGATCTACTCTGGGGCTACCCCTAACCCTAACCCAACCCCAACCCCTCCCCTGACCCTAACCCCACCCTAGCCAGACCAAAAGGATTAGGGGCTATTTTTGGTTCAGGGGGTACTAAAACTAAAACCCCCACCCCTGACCCCAACCCCCACCCCCTGAGTCCTAGCACCCTGCAATCTTAAGCCCTGCCCTGGGGCTACCCGTAACCCTAACCCCACCCCTCTCCTAACCCTAATACTGCCCTAATTTGGAGGTACCCCCTAAAAATAATAGCTCCTAAACAGGTTTAGTTGGCCCGATGCATCTAATTCTTGGCAGTCACATCGTTATGTCTGTTTAACAAGTAGTTTCTGTAACAATATGTTTCACTTCCAGCCTAACTGTTCTGGCGCTCCGAAAATAACAACGCCAGAATATTATCGCCTCAGAGGGAATCAATGTCATCAAAGTAGTTGGCTGATAAAGTCATTTCTGATTAAAATAAAAATTGCTGTCCGAATAATGCACACATTTGATTAAACACGTTTCAACAAGCTATTGCCAAAACTGTACGATTATTATTTTATTCAATTGTGTGTTGTTAAGGCTTTGCACGCATATAAGTTTTGTTAACCCTTTACCTACCCTGAAAAGCAGACGACACTTGCAAACAAAATTCTTGAATAACTAATTTTTTTCATTTTTTGTCTCAAAAACATAGGTTATGACCCCTCATTGGAACGAGCTCGTCGAGCTCGTTCCAATAAGGGGTCATAACCTATGTTTTTGAGACAAAAAAATGAAAATTAATTGGCGATTTTTGTGAATAGCGCTAGCCGGTTTTATCCGTTACGTTGGGTAAAGGGTTAACTGTTGATAAAGGTTAGTCTGGAGAGCCGATTGTTAAAAGTAGGCCTCAGCGAATCCTAATTTTTCGGCTCGAATCGAATACCGAATCGAATCTTAAGGAAGATTTGAATCCGAATCGAATCCGAAGTTGTGTTAAATACCTTGTAAAGTCAGCGAACTGCGCGATTTTTCGTGACGGCAACAAAAATCGAATGCAATATTGTGAGTGCCAGTGTAAATATATCATAAAAAGATGGTTAATACGTTTACAAGCATATGAGTATAATGCAATCAATGATTTTTATCAATCCAACTGGAGCACATCGCAACAAAATGATAAGTAGTTTAATTGCACATTCTCGCTTTCATTATATTGATGCAGCAAACAGAACACGATCGCGCCGAACATTGTTTACACACGTATTTTTGTCAACCACTCGTGTATCGAAACGAGAACGAATTCTCGCCATTTTAACTTTCGTATTTTGGATTAGTCCCATTCTGCAGGGCTTTCAGTTAATAGTCACGACGTTTGAGCACATGTTCATGTCATGACTTAACATTAATGTGAATAAATTGAGTAACAAGTAAAGGCACGTGAGTTCCAACAGAAGGAATTGTGAGTCACATTTGCTTTTATTATTATATTGTAATTCTGTGTCGATTTAACCCTTTACCTAACGAATCGCCCACATCCGCCCGCGTAATATGCAAATTCTGCAGTTGACAAAATATTATTTTTCAAAAAAACTCAACAAAACCATATCATGTGACCCCTCGTTGGAACGAGCTCGTCGAGCTCGTTCCAACGAGGGGTCACATGATATGGTTTTGTTGCAATTTTTTGAAAAATTTAAAAAAATGATATTTAAAATAATAAATTTTGATATCATCTGCGTTGGGTAAAGGCTTAAAGATAACAGTCACCGACTCGACGAGTACAGATTACAATTCTATTAAGACGAACAAAAATGTTCTTGTACCTGGGTATTATATTAAGATCGTATATCAGTTTTTGAAAACTGTATTGAAGGGAATTCATCAATAAAATATCGCAGTAATAACTATAACAAAACTGCGCCATGGATTCGAAATTTCGAATACCCGTCGATGGATTCGAATCGAATCGAATCTCACGGAAGATTCGAATTCGAATCGAATCTCGAAGCCTCGCAGGGGTCTAGTTAAAATCATCCAACAGGGTGTGGTAACCAACTCTCGTCACATGTATGCTCGAGTCCAAAATTGTTAACTCTTTGAACCCCAGCAGCTGCTTTTCCGCCCCAGAAACAAGAAATGTCATACTTTTTATTTAGTAGGATGACTGCTGAGTTAAAGTATGGGGCAGACCAATCAATAAGGCTGCACGTTGAAAATATTAATTGGTCTATCCCCAAATAATAAATATGGACTCTTCCAGTTGCTTCCATTGAACTGACATGGAAGATACCATCAAGGTTCAAAGGGTTAATGTTAAAACCCCGGTACAAAGTACCTTTGTGAACAGCTTCCCCGCCATAATAAATCTAATAATATTTACTTCACAGCCCCGGTCTGCTTAGGATCTTTGCCGAGGTTGGTCTGGCGTGTGGTGTAGAAAATTATTAGATATATCCTGCAGGTGTGTTCAGGGGCGTGAGCAAAAGTACACGTTCCTCGGTTGCAAATAAGGTGCGTTATGGGTGCGCAACGTCATTCCTCAGAAATGAACTACCGAGGAAAGTGGCAAAAGAAGAACTATTTATAAGTTCTTGATACTCGACCAGCTTGTGCAAACAGTCATACATATACACCTGAACTTAATTAACCCTTTACCTAACATGGAAAGCAGACGACACTTGCAAAAAAAAAATTCTTGAATAAATAATTTTTTCATTTTTTTTTCTCAAAAACATAGGTTATGACCCCTCGATGGAACGATCTCGACGAGCTCGTTCCAACGAGGGGTCACAACCTATGTTTTTGAGAAAAAAAATGAAAAAATAATGAAAATTAATTGGCGATTTTTGAGAATAACGCTGGCCGTTTTTTGCCGTTACGCTGGGTAAAGGGTTAAGCACCCCCTGAAATGTTTCAGGACAGTGAAGTTGCTGTTACTGATTATTACGTTTTAATGATCGCTTTGTCTTACAGTACATTTCATCTAGTGAAACATGATGTTTCTGGTCGATAAGCGTATCCTCGTCCACGTGAAGCATGCTTATCACGAATGTCTCAAAAAACACTCTCATCAACATGCAATATCTGGGTATAAAACAAGAAAATTTGTCACGTCTGTTATCAATAAATGTTGACATGGCAAGGAGGAGACTGTCAGAGGCACTAAGATGGCAAACTGTTGGCATTGCCCGCAACAGGCATGTCATTCAAGGGCTATTAGAAGGCAAAATGGCTACAGTCATTCTGTCATCACCAGGCTTGTCCGAAAACATCAACAAACCAGCGATGTTAACCAACCCCAAAAGACCTCTCCTCGGGAAGATCGGAGTCTGGCACGCCTCGTTAGGCGTGAACCTTTTGCTTCAAGTGGGGTTTTGAAACGCCTTTGGCTCATAACATGCGTTTGTGCAACAGAACTGTCCGAAACCGTCTCAAAGCACCGGGTATGAGGTCCAGAAGGGTCATCAAGCATCCAACTCTGTCCGATCAGCATCAAAGACGACGTTCCGAGTGGTGTATGGCACGACAACATTGGAATCTCAGGACGTGGAGAAGAATCCATTGGTCAGACGAGAGTAGGTTCCTGCTTCACGTCGCTCTCATGAGTGTGGAGGCATAGAAATACTGCTTTCATGCCCAGGAACATCAGACCTACTGTTCCTTATGGTGGAGGATCAGTAATCTGAGGATGCCTCTCTCATGATCGTAAACTTGATATGGTGACTATACGTGGGAATCGCAATGGTCATCAGTACATCCGGGACATTCTCAATCTGGTTGTCGTGTCTCATTTTGACAACTACCCGTTGGCGCTACTCGCCCTGTATTCCTGGACGACAATGGAAGGCCACATCATTCCTATACTGTGAGAGCATTCCATCAAAACAACGCTATTAAAACACTACCTTGGCTTTCAATGAGCCCCGATTTGAATCCCTTAGAACACATCTGGAACTTTCTTGGACGCCGTGTGCAAGCAAGGGATCCGCCTGTACAGAATTTGGTCCATTTGGAAGCTGCATTGCATGAGGAGTGGCAGCAGTTGCCTCTGGACCGTATCAGAAGGCTCACTAGTAGCATTAGGAGGAGGGTTCAGGCTGTCATCCGGGCACGTGGTGGATACACTCGCTACTGACGTCGAGCTCGTTCCAGTGAGGGGTCATAACCTATGTTTTTGAGACAAAAAATGAAAAAAAATAGTTATTCAAGAATTGTTTTTGCAGGTGTCGTCTGCTTTTCATGTTAGGTAAAGGGTTAATATATGTAGTTCACGTGAACGCATTACAATTTTGATTTTGCTTACAGAATAGCTCCAGATTAGACGATGTCATGAGATTGATTATGTCAGGAGAGATATTTACTTTGAACGGTTTTTTTCGCATTCAGAAATGAACTTTACGCAAAGCATTCAAATGATTTTAATGTTCAAATACACACGGATAACAGTAAACTAAGAACATATCGTCTCTTTAAGAGCAAGTTTGGGCTTGAACATTTCTTGTGTATACGAATTCAAGTGATGATAGGTCCATATTCACACTTCTCCGAATAAGTAATCATTGCCTTGATATCAAAAAGGGACTGCATCATCAACCTCACATTGAACTTGAAAATTGGTCATGCTGTGTTTGTTCAGTGCAAAAAATTGAAGATGAGAAACATTTCATAATGGAGTGTCCTGCATATGCCGAATTAAGAACTATATTATTTGACATCATGCAGAGATATACGATCTTTGGGGAATTAAATATAGATGAACAAATGAATCTAATTGTATTAAATAATTGTCCAGCAATTGTATCGAAAGTTAGCAGCGTAATCCGACAGTTCTTTGATACCCGGCGATTGCTGCTAAGTACTTTATAATCTTTTGCACATTGAGATTTACCTGTCACGTATTTGAATTATAATTCATATATATGTATGTTCTTTTCTGTGTGTATATGTTCATCGTTGTTATGCAATCAGCCCATATGGATGTTTTATTGCAATTAAGTTTCTCTCTCTCTCTCTCTCTCTCTCTTCTCTCTCTCTCTCTCTCTCTCTCTCTCTCTCTCGCAAAGTTTACTTTACTCCCTGGAAGCCTTTATAAAATAAACAAAAGCATTTTAAAAATTTCAAAGGATAATTCACCCGTTGCAGGCCGACAACGTAATGTCATATCAGCTGTTTTTCAACACAGGTATCAGGGACACGTTGAGAAGTCGAAAAATAAATTTGTAAACAATTTTGGTCGATTATGTACAGAATCCACCAAATCATCTTATCTTATATCCGTTTTTCGACATCGGACCTGTGAGTATAGAAATGACTGTGATCGTATTGGAAACAACTGCATTTGCACGCATGCGATAGAATACCAACACGTTTTTTCTCCAAATTTATCTCCTCGGGTGTGGCACAACGAAAGTATTACATTTATTCCTGCTAGCGCTTTCACCGCTCTTTGTGTGGATTTTCAGTCCTTTTATTTTTCAAAAATATGTTATACAAATATTTACAAAATAACTTTATGACGTAAACTCCTGGGTGTTGTATAGATAGACTGTGTAGACGTGCCAGAAACTGCATTTCAGAGAATTATTTTGTACGTTTGAGCAGTAAAGTGTTGATCCTTTATCCAAATAAATTGTGGGTAAGAACTTTTCATGTACTCCTGAATAACAGGAAAAATATAACATTGCCTAAACAAAGCTGCTTATGACACCACGTCGCACCGGGCTGAATGAACTCGCTCCAATGAGTATTCCTGAGCTTCAGTGTTATAAGACAGGGGCGACGCCTAGAAATTACGGACCGGTGGCCTAACTAACGTCTCTGACGGAGGAAGAGTCAAAGACTGAGTTGGTTAGGGCTACACAAATACTCACTGTGCCGACCATGTTTCGGTCCAGTGAAAGAAAATTTGAAACATAACCCACAAATCAACAATGTTGCCTTTATAGTATACCAGAAGGTTATCGGTTCTCTAATACATGTTTTTAACGAATGCTTCCAATGTTAACCATCTATATATTTTTATATTGATAATACCAATATTTCCTCATAATTTATGGGAGTGAACGCCTTACTCCGACTCCAGCTCGACCCCACGAGAGTGTTTCCGTGGAGTCGAGCTGGACTCGAAGCAAGCGTTGTTATACATGGAACTCTCTGACGATGGAGGGGGGGAAAGTTGGTTTGGTTGGCTCTACACAAAAACTCACTGTGTCGACCATGTTTTGGCCCAGAGAAAGTAAATTTTTGAAACATAACCCATAAAACAAAGATGTTTTCCTTTATACTAGAAGTTAAGTTATAAAGGTTATGGGCTCTGAAAATATATGTTTTCAGCGAATGCTTACTATGTTAACCTTCTATATATTTTTATTTTGATCATGCCAATATTTCCGCATAATTTATGGGAGTGAACGCCTTTCTGCGACACCAGCTCGACCCCACGAGAATATTTACGACTGTGGTCTGTATTCTGTCTGTATTCTGTACTCTGTATATACCTCCTCTGTCAGGAGCACCAATATTCCAGTGCTATAAGAATATTGTAAAGTCACTTATTTGAAATTAATATTAATCGGTGAGCGGCAACAGATCTTGTCCACCGGAAGCAGTCTGATTTTCGTACTTTGTTCTATTTAGATGCAGTTCATAAAATCAAATTTCTTGAAAGATATTCAGTGTTGGAAATAATGTTAGTATCAAGATTAAGAGAAGTTTCATGGAGAAGATCTAGTAATACTTGTAGAGTTAGTACAGGAAGTGGAGGTAAAGTGCTGGAATCTTTCATGGAAGTAATGTTATTTTTCAGTAATGGTTTTATTGCAGGAAGGTATTTTGATCTCGTTGCATCCAAGTATTTACATTTCATGAGAAAATGTGCCCGATCCTCGACTTCTGCATTGCACTGTTTACAGTTTTTATTTGCTGGATTGGTTAACCCTTTACCCAACGTAACGACCAAAACCGGCCAGCGCTATTCACAAAATTCACCATTCATTTTTTTTTTACTTTTTCACTTTTTGTCACAAAACATAGCTTATGACCCCTCATTGGAGCGAGCTCGTTCCAGTGAGGGGTCACAAGCAGCGCTTTTGATGCCAAAAAAATAGTTCTTCAAGAATTGTATTTGCAAATGTCGTCTGCTTTTCATGTTAGGTAAAGGGTTAAGTGACGTTGAATGAATATTGCTTTATGGACTTGAAGCTGATAAGTTCCAGTTTGTAATTTAGCTTTCATTCTAGCTTTCCCTGTTTCATGTTGATTTTTCCATCTTTTTTTTTTATAATTTTTATTTCAGATGCATAATCACATTGTCAATAGTACAGAATATAAATATATATATAATATAAAACCTGAAAGCTTAGTCGATTATAATGTATGCATATTCCCGTTTAAAAAAAAACAACTGTGTGAGAATATGAAGTCTACTGTACTGCAAAGAATTCTGCACATTTCCTTTGTTTGGTATTCGGTTAAGTTAACTTTTTCTTTTTGCCCAGGGTGGTCTCTCCAAACGACAAACACGGGTCATATCTTCGGAAGCAAAGACTGAAATCTCCGGTTACACCAGAAGTTTCGTTTCGCAGATGAGTAGTAGGCTATACTCTGGAAGCAAAAGTGAAAACAAAATGGTAAGATTTTTCTTGGCTTACGCCCATAAATAGGCTGGGCTAGTCAAACTGAGTGATGTCGACGATATAAATCTCAATGATGTCAAATTTTCGTTAGTTATTTACTCTCACGGTGTCGAGCTGGACTCGGAGCAAGCGTTATTGTACGTAGAACTCTCTAACGGAGGGAATGGAAAATGTTGTGTCGGTTGGGGGCTACACAAAGACTCACTGTACTGACTATGTTTGGGTTCAGTAAAAAAAAATGTTTGAAACATAACCTATAAAACAACGATGTTGCCTTGAAACTAGAAGAAAAGTTATAAAGGTTATGAGCTCTGAAAATATGTGTTATTATCCCCGCATTTTAAAAAATGCGGGGATATTGTCATGATCTCCGTCCGTACGTCCGTACGTCCGTACGGCCGTACGTCTGTACGGCCGTACGTCCGTACGTCCGGTTTTGTAATTCGAAACGCTGTAACTTTCTACAGTTGTTCGATAGGGTCTGTGCAACCCAAAAATACAACTTTTAAATTTTTGTGCCACCAGGTGGCTTCTGTGGAGCCACTTAAAAAATGCGTTATTTTTTCACTTTTTTGCTGAATAGTCCCAACCTATGTAATTCGGAGATCTAAAATTACACTAGGGTGTTGCTAAATGATCTGTAGATATGTAGGAAGGTTTCGGATTTTTCGGGTGCCACGTGGCTGTGCCACCGTAGCCACTTTTGTGTTTTCTTAGACCGTTTCCGGCAAAAGGCTCGTAGGATATGTAATTCGAAATGCTAAATCCATGCTCAGATGTTGCAGTAGGGTCTATAGATGCGCACGAAGGTTTCGGATTTTTTGGGTGCCACGTGGCTGTGCCACCGTAGCCACTTTTGTGTTTTCTTAGACCGTTTCCGCCAAAAGGCTCGTAGGATATGTAATTCGAAACGCTAAATCCATGCTCAGAAGTTGCAGTAGGGGCTATAGATGCGCAGGAAGGTTTCGGATTTTTCGGGTGCCACGTGGCTGTGCCACCGTAGCCACTTTTGTGTTTTCTTGAACCGTTTCCGGCGAAAGGCTCGTAGGGTATGTAATTCGAAATGCTAAAACCATGCTCATATGTTGCAGTAGGGTCTATAGATGCACACGAAGGTTTCAGATTTTTCGGGTGCCACGTGGCTGTGCCACCGTAGCCACTTTCGTGTTTTCTTAGATCGTTTCCGGCGAAAGGCTCGTAGGGAATGTAATTCGAAATGCTAAAACCATGCTCATATCTTGCAGTAGGGACTATAGATGCGCACAAAGGTTTCGGATTTTTCGAGTGCCACGTGGCTGTGCCACCGTAGCCACTTTTGTGTTTTCTTAGACCGTTTCCGGTAAAAGGCTCGTAGGATATGTAATTCGAAACGCTAAATCCATGCTCAGATGTTGCAGTAGGGGCTATAGATGCGCAGGAAGGTTTTGGACTTTTCGGGTGCCACGTGGCTGTGCCACCGTAGCCACTTTTGTGTTTTCTTGAACCGTTTCCGATGAAAGGCTCGTAGGGTATGTAATTCGAAATGCTAAAACCATGCTCATATGTTGCAGTAGGGTCTATAGATGCGCACAAAGGTTTCGGATTTTTCGGGTGCCACATGGCTGTGCCACCGTAGCCACTTTCGTGTTTTCTTAGATCCTTTCCGGCGAAAGGCTCGTAGGGAATGTAATTCGAAATGCTCAAACCATGCTCATATGTTGCAGTAGGGACTATAGATGTGCACAAAGGTTTCGGATTTTTCGGGTGCCACGTGGCTGTGCCACTTTAGCCACTTTTATGTTTTCTTAGACCGTTTCCGCCGAAAGTCTCGTAGGGTATGTAATTCGAAATGCTAAAACTATTCTCAGATGTTGCAGTATGGTCTATAGATGCGTACGAAGGTTTTGGATTTTTTGGGTGCCACGTGACTGTGCCACCGTTGCCACTTTTGTGTTTTCTTAGACCTTTTCCGGTGAAAGGCTCGTAGGGTATGTAATTCGAAATGCTAAATCCATGCTCAGATGTTGCAGTATGGTCTATAGATGCGTACGAAGGTTTCGGATTTTTCGGGTGCCACGTGGCTGTGCCACCGTAGCCACTTCCATGTTTTTCTTAGATCGTTTCCGGCGAAAGGCTCGTAGGGAAAGTAATTCGAAATGCTAAAACCATGCTCATATGTTGCAGTAGGGACTATAGATGTGCACAAAGGTTTCGGATTTTTCGGGTGCCACGTGGCTGTGCCACTTTAGCCACTTTTGTGTTTTCTTAGACCGTTTCCGCCGAAAGTCTCATAGGGTATGTAATTCGAAATGCTAAAACTATTCTCAGATGTTGCAGTATGGTCTATAGATGCGTACGAAGGTTTCGGATTTTTTGGGTGCCACAGGCTGTGCCACCGTTGCCACTTTTGTGTTTTCTTAGACCTTTTCCGGCGAAAGGCTCGTAGGGTATGTAATTCGGAATGCTAAGTCTATGCTCAGATGTTGCAGTACGGTCTATAGATGCGTACAAAGGTTTTGGATTTTCCGGGTGCCACGTGGCTATGCCACCGTAGCCACTTTTGTGTTTTCTTAGACCGTTTCCGGCGAAAGGCTCCTAGAGTATGTAATTTGAAATGCTAAAACTATACTCAAATGTTGCAGTAGGGTCTGTAGATGTGCACAAAGGTTTCGGATTTTTGTGGTACCACGTGGCTGTGCCACCGCTGCCACTTTCATGTTTTCTTAGACCGTTTCCGGCGAAAGGCTTCCAGGGTACATGTATGTAATTCGAAACGCTAAAACCATGCTCAAATGTTGCAGTGGAGTCTGTAGGTGCGCACGAAGCTGTGTCACCTGTGCCACTCAATATGATTTTAGTGTGTCATATAATACATTTCATCTTTGTATCAAGCATTCATACAAAGTCAAGGATGCAAATGCGGGGATACACTATAGTGTGCTTTGCACACAAGTGACACCATCTAGTTGAACTTTATTATTTGTCTTTATTATTTTTCTTTATTATTATTTCATCGTATGCGTTTTGAACTTTATCATTTTTCTTATAACTACCAGCACAACGACTATATTCTGATAAAACAAATCTGTTTCAAGTGTGCTGGATCTAAAGGATGCAAGGGTCTAAAGCGAAAGAAATTCGTCTATATCAAGCTCAAACAGCACAGGAAAAACAATTTTGACCTAGCTTTCGGTCTGCCGTAGACCTTCAGGGTATAGACACAACCACAAGAAACAAATACACACAAACAACAAAAGAAATTAAATGTAGCTATAAAAACCATCGTAGGCCAAGTTCTGACTAAACGGACGAAATAAAAAAAAGCCGTTGCAAAAATAGAAAGCAAAGGGTAAACAAGAGGCCCAAAGGGGCCTTAATCGCTCACCTGACAAAGTGATTCAAATAAGTATTTTGGGTCACATTCAGTTAGTCATGGTTCATCAACACTACAGTGGAATGAAGTCATGATTTTTTTCATAGCTCTAGTATCCATGTCAGATGATTATTATCAGAGGTCTTCCTGACTGCTTCCAATTCTATCAGCTGTAGACAAGCACTGCCTAACTTGAATCTGATACCCTTAGAGATGTTATATACCAAATATGAAAGGATTCCGACTGGGAGACCTGAAAAAGACGATTTTTAGCTCAACTTGACAAAGTCAAGCTGAGCTATTGCTATCACTTTTCGTCCGTCGGCGTACGTACGTACGTCCGGGCGTAAAGTACGAACGTCCACAATTTCTTTGGCACACCTCACAGGTCGCATTCATGATCAGATCACTTTGAAACTAGGTATGCTTGTTTGGGGTGACCTCTAGATGGGAGCTATCGATTTTCTTCAATTTCCGTCAAAAAATGTTGCCGCGGCCAACGTTCTTAGAACTTAGTTTAGTCGGACCTCAATATTTCCCTTTGGCACACCCTACAGGGCACATTTATGATCGGAATGCTTTGAAACCTGGCATGCTGGTTTGGGGTGACCTCTAGATGGGAGCTATCGATTTTCTTCCATTTCCGTCATAAAATGTTGCCGCGGCCAGTGTTCTTAGAACTTAGTTTAGTCAGACCTCAATATTTCCCTTGGCACACCCTACAGGGCACATTTATGATCGGATTGCTTTGACACCTGGCATGCTTATTTGGGGTGACCTCTGGATGGGAGCTGTCGATTTTCTTAAATTTCCGTCCCAAACTGTTGCCGCGGCCAACGTTCTTAGAACTTGTTTAGTCAGACCTCAATATTTCACTTTGGCACACCCTACAGGGCACATTTATGATCGGATTGCTTTGAAACCTAGCATGCTTGTTTGAGGTGACCTCTAGATGGGAGCTACCGATTTTCTTCCATTTCCGTCCGTCGATTTTCTTCCATTTCCGTCTGCCAACGATCTTTGAACTTAGTTTAGTCAGGCATCAATATACTCCTTTGGCACGCCGTACAGAGCACATTTTTGATCAGATCGGTTTGAAACTTGGTATGCTTGTTGGTGGTTGCCTCGAGATGGGAGTTATCGATTTTCTTATATATCTGCCAATAAATGTTGCCGCTGGCAACGACCTTTGATGAACTTAGTGCAGTTATGCATCAAAATTTCCCCTTGGCACACCCTGCAGGGTACATTTATTATTGGATCACTTTAAAACTAGGTATGCTTGTTTGGGGTGACCTCTATATGGGAGCTACAGATTTTCTTCCATTTCCGTCAAAAAATGTTGCCGTTGGCAACATTCTTAGAACTTAGGTTAATCAGACCTCAATATTTTCCCTTGGCACACCCTACAGGGCACATTTATGATCGAATTGCTTTGAAATCTGGCATGCTTGTTTGGAGTGACCTCTAGATGGGAGCTATTGATTTTCTTCCATTTCCATCAAAAAATGTTGCCGCTGGCAACGACATTTGAACTTGGTTTAGTCAGGCATCAATATATTCCTTTGGCATACCCTGCAGGGCATATTTATGAGCAGATCTGTTTGACACTTTGTATGCTTGTTTGGGGTTACCTCTAGATGGGAGCTATCGATTTTCTTTGATTTCCGTCAAAAAATGTTGCCGCTAGCAATGACCTTCGAAGAACTTAGTGCGGTTATGCATCAATATTTTGCTTTTGGCACACCCTGCCGTGCATAGTTTTGACCATTTCACTTTGAAACTTGGTACGCTTGTTTGGGGTGAGCTCTAGATTCAAGCTATCGACTTTCTTCCATTTCCATCAAAAAATGTTGCCGCTGGCAACATTCTTAGAACTTAGTTTAGTCAAACCTCAATATTTTCGTTTGCCACACCATACAGGGCACATTTTGATCGAATTGTTTTGAAAGCTGGCATGCTTGTTTGGGGTGACCTCCACATGGGAGCTATTGATTTGGTTCCATTTTCCTTCAAAAATTGTGGCCACTGGCACTGAGCTTTGATCTTAGTTCAGTCAGGGATCAACATATTCCTTTGGCACGCCCAACAGGGCACATTTATGATCAGGATGGTTTGAAACTTGGTATGTGTGTTTAGGGTTACCTCTAGATGGGATCTATCGATTTTCTTCCATTTTCGTCAAAAATAATTGCCATTGGCAACAACCTCTGGTGAACTTAGTAAAAACTTAGTGCAGTTAAGCATCAATATTTCCCTTTGACACACCCTGCAGGGCACATTTCTGATTGAATCGCTTGCAAACTTGGTGTGCTTTTGTGGAGTGACATCTATATGGGAGCTGTCAATTTTCTTACATTTCTGTCAAAAAATGTTGCCGTTGACCTTTGAACTTAGTTTAGTCAGACCTCAATATTTCCCTTTAACACACCCTTCATGGTACATTTCTGATCGGATCACTTTGAAACTTGGTATGTGTGTTCGGGGTGACCTCTAGATGTGAGCTATTGCTTTTTTTCATTTCCATAAAATATTATTGTCGTTATCACTAGCCTTTGAACTTACTGCATTTGTGCACCATCTTATCCCTTTTGCACTCTCTGCAGGGTATATTTATGAATTTCCATAACCCCCCCCCCCCCAAAAAAAAAAAACCTTGCCCCAAGCAATGACCTTCTACGTAGTGCATTTTGCATTGACATCTTCCTTTGGCATGCCTCAGATGGCACATTCATTATCAGGTTGTTTTGAAACTTTGTGTGCTTATGCAGGGTGACAAAGATAGGAGCTATTTATTTTCTTTTGATTTCCATCAAAAACTGTTGCTGTTAGCAATAACCTTTGTATTTAATGCATTTGTGCATCAACACTCTTTGACATGGCCTACGGGCCACATTTATCATAGGATTGTTTTTGAACCTGGTGTGCTCAATAGTCAAGAACTCTAGATAAGATCTGTTGATTAGCATTCATTTCCGTGAAAAAGTTGACATTTGTGTATCAACATTCTTCGTTTAGCCAGTCTTACAGTTTACATTTAAAATGCACGGATTACTCTGACGTTGTGCACACACAATGCTGTTATGTTGAAATTTCATCAAATAACATTGGTACCAATGATCTTCAATTTTGCCATTTCATTTATAACTTACCAAGTTCTAGTTTGTCAAGTTGAGCTACAGTGTCACTGACACTTTCATTAAAGAAATCTGCCCATATTGCACTAAGTTAAAATTCGGGCTACCACGGGGAGCCCAAATATTAACCCATGGACTCGATTTGAACAAACTTGAATTGGACTCCCCTGGAGACGTTGTATACCAAATATCAAAAGATTCTAATTGATAGTACTGGAGAAGAAGATTTCTAAAGAAATTCCCTCATATTGTACTCGATTTGAACAAACTTCAATATGACCCCCTCCCTAGAGATGTTGTATACCAAATATGAACGCATTCTGACTGGTGGATTTGGATAAGAAGATTTTGAACGAAATTTTCTCATATTGCACAAAGTTAAAATTCGGGCTCACACAGGGAGCCTAATTATTAACTCAGTGACTCGATTTGAACAAACGTCAATCTACCCCCCCCCCCCACCCCCCCACCCCCCCCCCCACCCCCTTAGAGATGTTGTATACCAAATATCAAAAGATAACTGATGGCTCTGGAGAAGAATTTTTTTTAAAGAAATTTCCTCATATAGCACGAATTTAAAATTCGGGCTCCCATACGAAGCCCAAATATTAACCCAGGGACTCGATTCAAACAAACTTGAACCTGACCCGCCTAGAGATGTTGTATACCAAATATGACCGCATTCTGAATGGTTAATCTGAAGAAGAAGATTTTAAAAAAATTCTCTCATATTGCTCTAAGATAAACTTTGGACTCACATAGAGAGCCCAGATATTAACCCAGGGGCCTGACAACTCAAACTTGAATCCCCCCCCCCCCCCCCCCCCCCCCACTAGAGATGTTGTATACCAGATATGAAAGCATTCTAACTGGTAGATCTCTGAAGAAGAAGATTTTAAAAGAAATTCCATCATATTGCACGAAGTTAAAATTTGGGCTCCCATAGGAATCCCAAATATTAATCCAGGGACTTGATTTCCACAAACTTGAATCTGACCCCCAGGGATGTTTATACCAAATATGAAAGCTTTCTGACTGGTGGATCTTGAGAAGAAGAGTTTTAAAGAAATTCCCTCATATTGCACTAAGTTAAATTTTGGGCTTCAATAGAGAGCCCAAATATTAAGCCAAGGGCCCGAGTAAATCTGCCCCCACGCCCCCCCCACCCCCACCCCACCACCCCCGATACGTTGTATACCAAATATGAAAGCATTCTAACTCGTGGATCTAAAGAAGAAGATTTTTAAAGAAATTTCCTCATATTGTACTAAGTTCAATAGAGAGCCCAACCATTAGCTAAGAGACCCGATTTGACCAAACTTGAATCTGACCCCCTAGAGATGTTGTATACCAAATATGAAAGCATTCTGACTGGTGGATTTGAAGACGAAGAGTTTTAGAGAAATCTCCTCACATTGCCTCACATTGCACAAAGTTAAAATTCGGGCTCCCACGGGGAGCCCAAATATAGCTCAGGGACTCGATTTGAACACTCTTGAATCTGCCCCCTCCCCCTCCCCTCCCCACACCGTTAGTATTGTCGTATATCAAATATGAATAGATTCTGTCTGGTGGATCTGAAGAAGATTTTTTTTTAAAAGAAATTTCCTCATATTGCACAAAGTTAAAATTCGGGCTCCCATAGGGAGTCCCAATATTAACTCAGAGACTCGGTTTGAACAAACTTGATTCTAACCCCATAGAGATGTTGTATACCAGTATCAAAAGATTCTAACTGATGGTTCTTTCCACAGGCTTGACTGACACCAAGTTCTAAATTGACTGGTTTGAAGCTGGCACGCACAATGATGTCGCGAATGTTTTTTTACGCTTAAAAGCCACGACTGGAGACTTGGGAAATATGTTGGATAAGGCTGGATCATTCTCAATAAGCGCCCAGTGTTGAACGATCTGGATGAAATGCTGTGCTAAATGGTATGCACGCGTTTTGTACTGGTGGGCGATATCGCAACAGATCGTCCCGCGTTAGTGTATCAGCTTTACTGATGGCACTGTCACCTCGTTCTCGCTTTTTGCTTCTGCTTAAATAAGTTGAGACCGAAGATGGTGAAAAGCGTGCTTCCTTGTCAACGGGCTCAGAACAGATTCTCTCAATTCTGATAGCGAGGCTGTATGGAATGTTTTGACAATGTGCCTTGGATGGCACTACAAGTGTGAGTCTGTAGGTTTGCAATGCAAGCTTGAAACAATGCAGTTATTTTCAATGCGTGTGGTGCTATCAAGAAATGTGATGCTTTCTGAAGAGATTTCTGCAGTGAATTTAATAGAATGGTGAAGTGTGAAACTCCAAAAGATCAGATTTAGTTCCACTCTACTTCAAATCAATATCATCAGTGAACCCCAGCCACGATATGGGTGAGGGAAATAGTGAGGATAATAAAAATAAGCTTTTCAAGACGACCCATAAAAATGTTGGCATAAGACATGCGCGTGCCCATGGCTGGCTGTTCCACTGATCTGAAGATAGTTCACGCCATTGAACTGAAAGTTGTTCAACTTCAGAATAAGTATAATAAAATCTACAATGTGCCCTGTAAACATGAATGTGTATCCGACGCAGGCTCCAATCCCCTCATCATCCATCATACACAATAGAGTGTCATCTGGAAGCTCACCCAGTTCATCCATTTTTCTGGGGTAGTGGATGGTATCTCAGATGGGACGGAAATTTTTCCACGAGAGGTCGCAGATGGCAAGTTCCCATGTCCATGGATCTATGTTCCCCGGTGGGGGTAGGGGACAACAACTTCAATGCAGTTTCGTTACTCACAAATTACAGTCTGTTGTTGTTTCTCTGTAAGAACTTTGTAAAAGTGTTCTTGTGGTGACCTATTCAGGTGCAAATGCCAGACACCATAAAAATAGCAGATGCCAAATGTCTGTTTTCTATTCTGAGATTTTCTGCTAGCCAGTGTCATGAATGTGAGGTATGTAGGTTATTTTTTATTGCTATATCGTGTAGTGCCGCCCTTTCACAGCCGACGTACATGACAAAATATGCCCCCAGCCCTCGAGATTTCCCAGACGGAGCAGACGTCCCGGACTGAAGGGGGCTGTATTCCTCAACTTGCCCATCCAATAGTGCCACCCGTGTTTGCATATTATTAGCGCACTCTAAAATCAGTTGGGTTAAAAATCAACCCAAATGAACTGGTTGAGTGAATATGAACCCAATTTGGTTCATATTCACTCAACCCAGATGATTTGGGTTAATTTTTAACCCAAGTGATTTTTGAGTGCGAATAATCCTGCCCAGGACAGTAACTCTCTCACCACTAAAGTAAGCGCACTTTTAATCACATTTCGCTCTGAAAATTGAGTCAATTTTTCCACCAGAGACACGTTTTAACTCCTATATGCTTGTGATCCGGAGCTCTGTATGTGCTTATTTACGCATGCGAAAATATGCCCTCCAGTATAAACTTTAACCATGTTAACAGACCCGAATTTGACTAAGTCACAATACACAACTGTTGAGGAATAATCTAAAATTACGATTGAAAGTTAAATGGACCACCAAATTTGAAACATGGATTTACACACGTCTTACGATGTCAGCAACTGCGTTCCACGCAGAATTTATAAACAGACGGGCGTGACTGGAGAGGAGGAGCATCTCCAGGTAATGGTAAAATATGTAAAACCATCAAACTTTGGCTGGGCTGAAACATTTTGTGACATAATCGGCTCGCCTCATGCGCAGGGACGCCGGAAGCAGGGAGGCAGAGGGGATAGCTTCCCTCCCTGCCTTCAGACCACTAGGGCGAGAGGGGGCAGACAGTGCCCTTCCCAGGTTCATCACTCAATTTTTTTTCAATGATTTATCCTCGACGTAAAGCTGAAATACTCTCCAAATCCGTTCTGGGAGTTTTCAAAAGTCAATTGAGGTGTTTGGGAAGAGGCGACCCCTCCCAATGGGAGAGGGCACGTCATCTCAAACTCCTCCATCTCAGGCCTTCGAGACATGCGTGATTCGGCATGCTAGTGCTAGAAAATGCCCTTTTCTTGGAGTCTCCCCCTCCCCCCCTACGCCCTGAAGTGCTTCCGGCGCCAGGGCTGGGAAAGTAACCCCGGAAGTTTGGGGGCCCGGACTTGGCTCAAGAGTTTAGGATTCTTAGGTCAGGTCTGGGCTCCCAAAGTTCTGACTCAGTTAAGATGCTCACTGAACAAATCTTCTGTTGTAAGTTTTTCTCTATGGCTAAACTCAAAGTAACTTGGCTTTGGACACTTGAAGAATAAATAGTACAGTTTGAAATATTGTGATTTTAAGTGAATTTTGCAGTTTTCTGTACTCATTTTTTTCCAAAACCAAAAGTGCATAGCTCTATGTGTTGTCTACGACTGTACTGAGCAATTATTGTGGAACAAATTTTGTTGTATATGTTTTGGTGTCCCGCTTCATCCAATGTCTGTTTTGGCTGCATAAACACAACTGTCACAGAAACTTTGATTTTCACTGAATTTTGCAGTTTTCTGTACTTATTTTTTTTAAAACAGAAAGGACATGGCTCGTTTTGCTTTCCATAATTATATTCAGCGATTATTGGGGAACAAATTTCGTGTTATATGTTTTGGTGTCACACTTTATTCAATATCTGTTTTGGCTGCATAAAAACTAGGACCATCACCAAAACTTTGATTTTCACTGAATTTTGCTGTTTTCTGTATTCATTTTTCCAAAAGAGATTGGCAACTCAACAGTTCCATAAATTTAGAGCAAAATACGATACACCAAAATTACCACACAAATATTTCAATGTTAACCCCCACGGCCACAAACGACGTGAATGCAGTGATTTTTTTTTAAAACTGAATTCCTTTCAAATGCTTTACCGTGAGCGTTGTGTGACAAATATTCTGGTTTGAACAGGTGCAGCAATGACAGTGGACAAACGTTACCACTGACCCTTTTTCTGTGAGATTCAACCCCCGGCGTCCTAATCACTAGAATGAGTACAGTATCGAAATACCAAAATTTGTCCATTTTGGTTACTATAGCCTATTAACCCTTTACCTAAAACGAAAAGCAGACGATACTTGCCAAAATCATTCTTGAATAACTATTTTTTTTAAAGTTTTTGTCTCAAAAACATAGGTTATGACCCCTCATTGGTACGAGCTCGACGAGCTCGTTCCAACGAGGGGTAATAACCTATGTTTTTGAGACATAAAATGAAAAATAATCAAAATTAATTGGCGATTTTTGAGAATAAAGCTGACCGGATTTGGCCGTTACGTTGGGTAAAGGGTTAAAGAAACTTACTTTTGTAAATTTTGAAGTTGGGCCTAACCAAATATCTTCTATGGCTGCTTGTTGAATAGAACGTCCAACAAAGTTCGATTTCAGGTGAATTTTGCAATTTTCTGTACTCATTTTTTCCCAAATAAAATAGTGTCGTCAAGTACAGACAATATCTGCCCAGCTTAGGCCTGTACCTTTTCCACATGGACGAACAGACAGTTTGTGTGTGGCAAAGGATGGGTTAACCTGAGGATTTCTAATGCCAGTGTCCAAAAAATCAGGTGTAAGGATAATCAAAATGATGTATAGTTTCGTGTGCAATACAGTCTGCCTTTTCACATTAAAAAGATGGGAAAGCCCATAATTTGTCCATCAAATTACAATTCTCCAGTTGAGTCTTGTATATTCGGAAGCATGCATATTATTCCCCAATGAGAAAATGCTTATAACTATTTTGAACATTCACCTTTCCAGTAACTGCGATCTATTTCGACCTTTTGTTCCAGGCTGTGCTAACTTGGCGGTCAGCTAATTTGAAAGAGACCAGATAAAAAAATTCAGTCTTTTCAGCAAGTGCGTACACCCATACACGTGTTTGCCGTATTCATTTTACAATGACTAAGGTTGTATTTTGAAAGAAGTCATGACCTATATCAAATTCAGTTATTCAGCATTTTTCCACTGAAGTGCATTTACTGTCATTTGAGAATAGAACAAAGGTAAACAAAGTCGGGATCACAAGTTTATGTGACGTTAGAGGTCAAAGGTAATTTGTGAAAATTCTGATATTTGCGAACACTCAGAAATCAGGTGGATTAAAAATCAACCCAAATCAACTGGGTTGAGTGAATGTGAACCCATTTGGGTTCATATTCACTCAACCCAGGTGATTTGGGTTGATTTAAAACCCAACTAATTTTAGAGGGAAGCCACCAAGGTAGTGGGCAAAGTGGAATAATAGAGAATACACTTGTAGCATTTTAACACACATGCAGTCTACCCTGGCCTATTTATGGCAATATATTGTCGCTTTTCACACACCGCAATACATTCAGTGCAAATTCAACTGCAAATTTTATTCGATTCACATCACAAAAAGGTAAAGAAAAACATGTAAAAGAGGCCGTAGCACTTTCACTGTGTTAAATTTTCATATGATCTGAAATGAGGAATATCTGCGACAGAAATGACAGATGCTCGACTGAGTTCAGAACAATTGACGAGGTTCATCGAGTTTGTTTTGATAGAATCAGTTTTTTCTAAAAGTCATCGCCGTGTAGAGAATTCTTCCAATAGAAGTTCTACGCGACAAGCAACAATTGAAAAATTACACGGAGGAAATCATTCTAGAAATAAACAAAATGAAGTGCTGTGTATCAAAGGAGAGGCCTCTTTTGGAAGATTTAGTGCCATTGTTCGAAATTTAACGGAGCATCGTCGTTTGCAAGTCAACCACACCCCCATCCAATCCATCCATTTGGGATATAAGTATTATTGGGCCAGTGTTTTAATTTTGAATATTTCATAGAACAGGGTCTCAAAACCATACGGAAGACGGGGTTTTTTTAGTGCTGTCTTCATGGACACCTCTTTAAAATTAAAATCATTTTTGTCACCCTAGATATATTGGTGACATTTTGTTTGGTGGCTAGAAGGTCAAACTTTGCCTTGCATTTTTCAACTCGAATATCGTTACTTCTGCAGGATTTGCACTGATGGTCTCTGCATGAAAACTTTGAAACAGCTTGTTCATGCTGGCTCATGGCCTGCAACTTGACTGTAAATTTGGGGGGGGGGGGGGGAATCCTTACCTACCAAAGATCTGCTCTGAAAGCACCACTTCCCGAAAAAGTTTAATTTCCTGGTAACGAAGGTTGGGCGGGGCTGCATTCGCCCGTTCCGTCTCATATGGTTATGGTTCTCAGAAAAAATAAAATGACGCCTTCTCTGCCATCAGCTGTCTGTAGGCCTATTGCTTCCGGTGTAACAGTCTATCTTTCTCCTTACCAATCCACCTTAAATCCAAGAGGATGAAGCTTTGTAACCCCCCCCCCCCCCCCCCCCCCCACATCCTAAATATAATGATCATTTACTTTTAAAAAGCTTCTTTGTTGACAGACAAGGTGATTGGGTGGGGGAGGAAAGTGCGCGCGGGACATGGTGGCACCCTCTCCCCCAACACACACCTCCATGCGCCCTCGCATATGTTTTCTTGAGAATGATGGAATAACTGTGAATACTAAGTACGATTTATTACAGGTGTTTTTTCTGTTAGAGAATCATTTTCTAAATATCTTTCTCTTTTTTGCCGACAGGCCTCAGATAAGGTGGACGGGTGGGTAGAAAATACGCAGGCCACGGTATCCTTGAGAAAAGCTCTTGAGAAAAGCTCGAAGTACTTAGTCGAGTACATAATTATGGTGAAAAATATTCATCAGCTGATCACCCAAGCATAAACTGATGATTAGAATTTCTCTGTCAGATGAACTGTTGTCACACTTTAAACATGTCCACAGAAATTTCTTTTTTTTTATCCAGCAAAGCGCCAAGGCAGCCAGAAAATTAAGGTAAAATTCTTCATTAATCAAATACCAATAGCTATTGGGGGTTGTGTATCAAAATCTGAGAAAAAAATATGAAACTTGAAAAATACCAGGTTGAGGGAAGGGGGATTACGTGGGGCGGTGGGGAAACTAGTTTATCTTTTTCTAAGGGGGTGGGGGGGGGGGTACGAATATAGGGGTGGATATCGACCCTGCATATGTTCACTTTCTCGGGCAGGAGTCTTGCAATTTTTTTTTTTGCAACAGTTCTAGAACAAGAGAGAATTGCAAATTCGCAGAAACTTTGTCATATGGCGATAGTTCGAACAAAGCTTCATTGTCTCGTGTTTTTTCCTCACAAAACTGGATTCTTCGCAGATAGATAACCCTTTACCTAACGAATCGGCCGCATTTGCCCTCGCGTAATATGCAAATTTAGCAGTTGAAAAAATATTATTTTTCAAATTTTCAACAAAACCAAAGCATGTGACCCCTCCTTGAAACGAGCTTGATCCAATCGAAGAGTGGTCACATGATAAGGATTTTTTGAATTTTTTGGAAATTGAAAATTTGTTATTTAAAATAAAAAATTCTGATAATGTCTGCGTTTGGGAAGGGTTAACACTTTGAACACGCAAGACGGATTTGTTCAGTCCACGGCTGAATGTCGTCCCATTTTGTCTTATTATAAGAGGTGTATACACGGGACACTGATGATAAAATAATAACGCCCGGCTGCAGACTGCGGTCATTATTTTATCCTATCCGTATTTTGATATTGGACTGATCCATATCACTGTAATTGTACACAAACGCGAAACCATTCCAAAAAGGGGGTTCAAAGGGTTAATGCAGTGTGGATTTGCTGAATTGTGTCCAACTGGGTGCTCTGAATTCAGCAAGAACATTCCGCTCATAGATTGACACGGAAAACTCTGCGGTTCCATGGGCATAGAGACGTAGACAGGGGGTTGTTAATACCCTCTCCCCTTAAAAAACGAAAACAAAAGAAACAAACCCCCAAAAAAGGTGGGGGGAATCAATGAAAACATAATCTGCTGTGGCTTCTACGACGGCATTGTCGAGGCTAATTGATAGATGGTTGTAGATTTAGGGTGTTTTGGGAGGGTGGGGTTAGCCTCTTTCTAGTTGCGCCGTCTTCTGGTCGCACTTTATAAATTTGACAATACCCGGTACATTCGTAACTTACACGTGGTGCACACCAAGAGATTTCTTTTTTTTTTTCATATTCATGCTCCAGAGATTTGCCGGCAATGCTGAGCACTCCCTCGCGAAAACTCACCTGCCGAAGGTATGAGTCCGCTTGTTTTTTTTTTCTTTCAAGTTGACAAAAAGCACACAGTCGACTTTAGAAAGAGAGTAAATTACAGACAACTGTCTGCAACTCAATGCAGCTTGATATACATCCTCTCGAACATCCCCGTCTCGAGCCTCCGGCATGACGAGGTTCCTGGGATCTGATCCCCCTGACCTGAAGTGCTTCCGGCGCCCCCTTTGAGACCACTCAAAGGGTGTGAAAAACACGACACCAACAGTGGAGGATGGATGAGGTCTACGTCCATATAGAAACTTGAGATTGTAGAAGCACGGAGCGCAATGGATGTTTTGAACACTTTACAGTTCAAGTGTGTGTATTCTTATTAATATTCTCCATTATTCTGCAAATAATGGAATGTGCTTTCTATTACTGAGACGTTCGGGCCCCGATGACCAAGACATCATCTGCTTCGTAGTGCAGATGATTAGACAGCATTGATTACACAGTAGTTTAGATACAGAAGAATCGGTTGGTCGTGTCGGGGGAGGAATATCTCAGCACTGGAAATCTTATGGGAATTTCTCTTTTTTCCCTTGCACAATGATCCGGTTGTGCAAGAAATGTTTACCAGTTGTCAGAACTAGGGCTGGTTTTTAAGACTTTCATTTTCCCGAATGTGCTGATTTATGTAAGAAGGCATCCTTCCACAATCAGGTCTCTGAATCATAACCTTTCCTTTTTCTGCAGAATCGTAGAAATGCAATTGCTGCCGAGCCCTCAGGCCACCATGCAAATTCTGATTGGAACTCGACGCTGTTTTGGCCCGTTGTTTACAGACTTTTCGTGGCGTTTGCGCCCAGACTAACGTTGATGCAATGTTAAGTCCCTACACTCATAAATATATAGATATTCTTTCTTGTTCCCTTTATAAATATTCCAACAATAAGTATTTAATTAACCTTGGAAACAACAAGATATTAACACAATTAGGGGAACAACGCGGCGAAATCGCAAAACTACTGCTGTGGTGAGTCTTCATCTATATCTATAAATCAAAGTTGTGACTCACAACTTTGCTTGCGTGCGTGCGTGCGTGCGTGCGTGCGTGCGTGCGTAATAAATTCGAGAGGTGGTTATCCCTTGGGTTTTCAAATTTGACACAAGTAATTTACTGCTATAGGCGGTCGTTATTGTAGATTTAAATTCTTATTTTATCAATGCGATGTTTCTTTCGTTTTTGCTATTTTTACATTCATTGATGCTCAGGCCGCTTCCATTTCCCAGTTCATAGCCATTATCACGTTCGTGTTCTATACAACACAACCTTCATGTTGGTGTATAATTTGTGCATATTTAATTTAAGGAATATCAGAGGTGGGAGTTTCAAAGTAAACAGTTTTCTCTTTCTTATATAGCATCTTAACAAATTCAGTTCAAATGTAAAACAAAATCTGTTCACATGTAATGTTTCGTTTAGAGCGAAATATTCCCTTTATTCGTGATATACATAGGAAAGCGCTATAAGGCACACTTTTCGCGACCGACTGTCCAGTCATACATCCTTCTCACCATTTTCATCTATTCAACTCATACCCTTCGAAGTGGCGGAACTAGGATTCTCAAATAAGAAAGGGGGCTGGGCGGTATTCAAGGAGGGGGCACAGCATGACATGCCGTAGACGTGTCCAGATGCCCGAAGGGTTGAGTGGGTGGTGGGCCAGGACGGGGTGTCCCCCGCCCTAGAATGGGGATCCGAGGCCATCCCCAAGAAAAAATTTGAAAAATCGAGTTCTCTGAGCGAATCTGGGGTAAAATTTGCTTCCAACTGGATGGAATTATCTGCGATTCTTAAACAGATCTTATATAAGAAAATTGATCGTGTTTGTTTGATGTCTCATAGATATGCAAAGCCGTATGTGCCTATGTGCTAGTGCACAATGTGTCACATTGTGCCTTTTCACATAAGCACTCATCGGCACATCCATCATGTGCTTATGTGCTAGGGCACATTGTGTCACATGGTGCCATTTCACACAAGCACATATTGGCACTTCCAACATGTGCCTATGTGCTACCTGTAATTTGTACAATAGAACATAAACATGTTTAGGGAAGTTAACATAAATAGAACAAAGAAGTCATAAAAGGGGATTCTGGGGGAAATCCGAACCAGACAAACTACTCTAGTTCAGTCGAACTTACCCCTAGAGGCCTTCGCGGTACCTAGGGGCCTCTCAGTACCTTGGTATGGCGATCCTAAATAGGATTCTGGGGGAAATCCGTACTAAATAAAGTTACTTTTGGTAGTTTGGGGTGAAGTTTGTGATTTGGGAGGCATTTATTTTCGGGTTGTTTGGTGCAATTAGATTTACTCCTGTTCAATCGAACTTACCCTCGCTGCCCCCTCGGTACTATAGTACTACGTGCTACTAAAATCTATGGTATGACTGTCCTAAAAAGGATTCTGGGGGAAATCCGTACTAAATAATTTTGGTGATTTGGAGGGATTATCGGGTTGGTAATTAGATTTACTCCCGTACAAAGGAACACACCCTCCGAACATACCCCTATCCTATAAGAAGGTTTTAGACACCATAGCAACCACGTGCTACCATAGAAACCAAGATGGCGGCCTCCAGTATACAAAATGGACGACTGAAACACGTATCACCCTAACAACACGAGCTGCACATGCGCACTAACACCACGTATCACTATGGGGATGACGTCATAAGATGACCGGGCACGCGGGTTACCGTGACAACCAAACATGGTGCCACTGGTCAGGTGACATGACGTCACTTCCGGTGTCCGGCAACGGGATCCGTCCAATGACGCCCCAAACGTGCATGACATACTACTGACAACATTCGCAGAACAAGAGCTACGCCTGGCAGTGCATCATACGCCCATTAGGCTTTTTCGAATTGAATATAATCACTGTTTTTATCCAACAAACGGCTTTTATCGCCAAGCGCTAAATCCTTCAAAATGCTTTTTGGAGTAAAGGAAAAAAATTACCTAAATGTGTGTGTGGGGGGAGGTGGGGGTGGAGGTTAGTTATAGGAGTACTTTTTTCAGCATATAATTACTCCAAATCCTTCAAAATGCATTTTGGAACAAAGACAAATTGCCTAAATGACACGGGGTGGGTGGGATGGGGGAGGGGTTATAAGAGTCATTTTTTTCTGCAGGTAATAACTTCAAATCCTTCAACATGCATTTTGGGGAAAATTGCCTAAATGACACGGGGCGGTGGAGAGGCAGGGCAATACCTCTGACAATTTTCAACGGATAACGGTGGTCATCAAACTTGAGGTAGACATTGTCCCTAAAGAGATGTAAACGCCCAAAATTGGTATTTGGTTACTAATGTCCAAGTTATTCCATAAACAAGCACTACACGATATTTCTTAACAAAGGACAAGGGAGCGCGGTGGCTCAGTGGTAGACTGTTGGACTTCTATGCTAAAGGTCCCGAGTTCGATCCCCGTCCGGGACGATCCGCTTTGTGTCCTTGGGCAAGGCACTTTATCCCGGTTGCCTACATGGGGGCACGATGACGCCGTGTACTAAGGCGTACTGCACGTCGATGGTGCACATGTCTTCAACTGCTGTAACCCTGCTTGAGCGGAGCTTTAACAGAGTTAGAATGTTGAGGCGCTGACAGTTGCTCGTCCATGCTCGGTGGTTCTCTCCGGGTACTCCGGCATCCTCCACCCGTAAAACTGTCACGGTCATGATTAGCCATTGTGCATAAGTATGTGACCTTAAACACCAATAAATAAATAAATAATAATATATAACAAAGGACAATAACTCCCATAATTTTCATCAGATATCACTGGTCATCGAACTTAACGTTGACATTGTTGCTATAGAGACATATACCAAAAAGACTTGAAATCCTTTATCTATTGTTCATGTTATGCCATATACGAAATTCGGACAAAATGTTGATGAAAATATATAATGTCCATGTCGAAAAGGCCCGTAACTCTTGTAAAAATCATCGGACTGTGCTCCAATTCGAACTTAACCTTCATTTTGATATAACTGAGGCAGAAGGCAAGTTTCTATGAATCCAAACTCAGTTGTCATCCGGAAACCAAAATGTTGATGGTAATGTGAAATTGCTAAGTCGAAAAGGCCAATTACTCTTGTACAACTTATCGAACCAAGCACCCATTCGAACTAAACCTTTATTTTCATATAACTGAGGCATGAAACAAGTTTGGTCCTTATCCATAAATCCAAACTCAAGTGATTATCCGGAAACCAAAACATTGATGGAAATGTGCAATTTCTAAGTCGAAAGGACGATAACTCTTGTAAAAATAATCGGACTAGGCCCTAATTCGAACTTTTCCTTCATTTTGACATAATTTAGGCCGAAACCAAGTTTGGTCCTGATCTATAAATCCAAACTCAAGTGATCATTCTGTAATGGAAAAGTTTACAGACAGACGGACATACCAATCACATAATACGGCCGTTTTTTTAAACGTATGCATAAAAATGAATTGCTGCATTTGTATAACCACGAAGATGCAAAAAACCTTGATTAATGACTTGTGGATTTAGAACACATTTTATAGTGCGAGGTGGAAGAAGAGGACACTGTTCTCACCCAGCCTGGTTTTCGATTTTTTAGTGTCACTGTAGTGTGCTTTGCCAGTATCACCAGCATCACCAGTATCACAATCCATCTGATACTGCAGGAGAGATACTCAGAGATTTGATGACCGAAGCTGAGTCCTCATCAATGACAAGTATATAAAAAATCCTTTCATTCTATAGTGATAAAATGTCCACCCTAATCTGGTTTGTTTATACCTCACTCCGCACCTTGGCTACAGTAGGCTACTGTGAGCGCAAAAGTGGTCGCTTTCTCGAACAGATCACTATGTGATCGAGACACATTTATGACAAAAGATCGCGATTTCAGAAAATAAAATAAAATAAAATATTGCAATATAACGGACCCGTCGACATAAAGATAAAGATAACTTTACTTGCAATAAAACGTCCATTTGGGCAGATTGCATAACGACGATGAACATGTACATATAGAAAAGAACATACATATATATGAATTATAATTCAAATACGTGACAGGTAAATCTCAATGTGCAAACGATTATAAAGTACTTAGCAGCAATTGCCGGGTATCAAAGAACTGTCGGATTACGCTGTTAACTTTCGATACAATTTCTGGACAATTATTTGATATAATTAGATTCTTTTATTCATCTATATTTAATTCACCAAAGATCTATGATATCTCTGCATGATGTCAAATAATATAGTTCTTAATTCGACATATGCAGGACACCCCATTATGAAATGTTTCTCATCTTCAGTTTTTCGCATTGAACAAACACAGCATAACCTTTTTTTCAAGTTCAGTGGGAGGTTGATGATGCTGCTGTCCCTTTTCGACAGTAAGACAATGATTACTTATTCGGGACGGGTGAATATGGACCTATCATCACTTGAATTTGTATACACAAGATATAGTTAAAGCTCAAACTTGCTCTTAAAGAGTCGATATGTTCTTAGTTTACTGTTATCCGTGTGTATTTGAACATTAAAATCATTTGAATGCTTTGCGTAAAGTTCATTTCTGAATGCTGATACATTTACATTAAATGATGTTAAACTATCACCACTAACATGCTTATTAATTTCAAAAGATTCCAAAGTTTTGAAAACTGATATTTTTTGAAGTTGGATTCATGTGTTCTGAAGCAGCATTTTGCAAAAGTGTGTTACTTGAGACTGATGCTGATTTATTAACGTAAGATGCCATACGACAATGAATAGCAATGTGTAGTGGTAACTACCCAGTTCAGCCCTAACAGCATTACTGCATGCATCTTTTCCAACTCCTAATAATTGTTTACAAAATTTAATGTGTAGTTGTTAACAGTCAAGACGATTAGTATTCTTCTAAGTTATTTCCATACCCCATGACTCACAACCATATAAGGCTACGGGCTTTATTAATTTGTGAAACATTTTCATAGAAGTTCCGACAGGAAGCGAGGCAGTTCTATGACAAGCGTTAAGTAAGGAAAACATTGTTCTCCGACCTTTCGCACTCTGTTAAGAAATTGCTTGAGTGAACGTTCCTGAATTTTTTAACATTATTCCAGGATAATTATATGCATCAACATTTTCTAGGGGGTTGATACTTATGGAAAATGTAGGGTCTCGTTTTGCTGCTCGGGCCCTAAATAGCATGAATTTTGTCTTATTCATATTAATAGATAATGCATTAATATGGGTAAAAATTTGTAACTTCTCCAAACATCGTCGAAGACCTCCAGGACTATCCGAGACTAATGCAAGGTCATCCGCAAACATGATTTGATTAACTGGATTACAAGTTGCATCGAAGGAACGTTCGATATCATCTAAGAATATTTTAAATAAATTGGGTGATCAAATACAACCCTGGTGAACACCTGTTGTTAATAACGTAGGCGGCCCTAAACCTTTGCTTGTTTTTGAGACATAGTAACTTTACTCATATAGGGATTTAATAATCTCGAACAGTTTGACTTTCATTCCAATAGCGTCCATCTTTCGAAACAATATCGATCTATCAACAGAATCGAACGCTTTACGGAAATCGACAAAAGCCGCGTATAATAGTTTATCTCAGCATTTATATTTCCGAATAACTATGTCAAGTACAAAAAACACTGTCGATCGTGCTTATCCCGCTACTGAATCCAAATTGATTCTGGCTAAATTATACCCTTACTTTCTAAAAATGCAACTATCCTTTGGTTAATAATTTCATTGAAGTGTTTGCCCACCGTGCACCAATAGCACGATAATTATTCGGGACATTTCTTGATCCCCTTTTATGTATCAAGCTAAGCATAGACTCACTCCATTCAGTGGGATAATGGCTAGTGTTGAAAATGATATTGAATAATTTCACGAATTCATCAATGGATAGAGGAACAATCAACTTAAGGGGTTCATTGGAAATCTGACTAGGACCAACTGACTTGCCGTTTTTTAATTGGCGAACAATACTCAGAATCTCTTCCGAAGTAATTGGGTCGTTATTTAAAGGTATTTTAATATCATCAATGGTCCGTCTATCGCTTATTACGCGACCACTTCCTGGTTCATCATAACTAAAAAGTTTACGAAAGAATTCAACACTTCTATCAGGATCAGTCGCGTATGTATTATTTGATTTCTGTCTCAATTGCGCTATGATATCCCAATATTTTTTGGGATTGTCTGACTCAAGCATGTCCAGTTTATTGTAGAGCTCAGTAAAATATGATTTCTTCTTAAGCTTTAATTCTCGTTCGTATGTTTTCTTAATTGAGTGATACTTGATTCCTAGTTGTCTATCAAATGGGTTACTTCTCATATTACGAACAATTTTGTCTAAGCTTTGTTTCAATTCTTTACATCTGTTGTCAAATTATTTTCTTTTTCGGTGAGTTATTTTGTATTTTGGCTTTTTCGAACAGGCGTACCAATTAATTTTCATTATGATTTCCGCGAATTCTTCCCCGCAGTTACAGAACCTTCTGGTTCCGATTTATATGGCTGCATTCTGAAATTCATCAACTGTTGACGGCATGCTGATGAGTTTACCATATCCATATATGACTCAAGGTGCGAGGTTGAGGCCTCAATACACAATCTCGGAAATTCACTTGAAGGGTAATAACCGGCGAAGGACGTTTGTGCTAATTTACCTGTATTCCTAAGAGGACATATCTTACAATATTCCCCCATTTCTTGACTTTTTCGCATGTATTTTGACAGTCATTCAGCCTTTATGAATTGATTTTTTTATGAATGACCATCATGACGTTATGACGTTACGTTCTTGAGCTGTGCATGACGTAATCCTCATTCAGTGTTCCACTTGTTTATAATTTATAGTACTGTTTCAGCTGTGTGTTTCTTTGTTTTATTTTTCGAGTTTAACGCATGTAGGCCTATATAAAAATATCATAATGGTAAAAATCCTCAAGTCTAATTAATATCGCTGAGTTGGTGATTTATTTATCATTTAATTATTGTTATCAAAAACGGTGGCCTCGACATGTGTAATCAGTTTTCAATGAGTGAAGATAAAAAAAATTCTCTTTCTGGGTAAAATGCTCGCACGTGTGGTTGCTACCCTCTATACAGATTTGTATTTTGTCAAGACGTTTTTACTTGTATTGGGGGAAATACATTCTTGTAAGATAAATAGATTATTATGACAGTAAAGTGATCTGGTTTGTCGCATTCCGTCTGTTTGACGACGTCGAATCGCTGAGTGTGATCTGGTGATTTGACCTCGTCAACGAGACGAAATGTGATAAACAGATCAATATAAAATTGGTCAAGAACAATATTAGAAATTCACACTATTCGAAAGTGAATATTTACACAAATGAAGGGTACCTAGAAACGGTTGGTAACCTGGTGGACTGGATTGACGTTCTTCAGTATCGTCCTCGCTGTGAGACCAACCATCTGATACAGAATCGGAAAACCACTCAGTGTGATCCAGCGATCAGAATTCGATGGACGAAAAACACGGTGTATCTTTGATAGGTATATAATAAAGACTTTTATTGTGCATATTCAGCCTGGGTGCTTCCAATTTGTTAATTTAATTCGCTAATAACATAAAGATAAGATGTGGTCTAACAAAACTAATACTAATACATGTATACATCATTTATGAAATCATATCTTTGGTGAATGAAGTTTACAAAAGGCCATTCATTTTTCTGTAATTGGTCTATCTGCCAACCATTTTGCAACCTGAGGCATTGCTTTAACCTTCTTGGTATGTGCTTCCAGCTTATCGAACTTATCCATCCACTTTGGATCAAACATCGCCCATTTTTCCAAAATATCGAAAACAGCTAGATCTGCCCATGAAAGCTGAAAAAGAATGAGACAGATTAAGAGGCAAGTCCGAGCAATGAGATATCACCAATTTAATGGTTAAACAGACAAGTTAAATCAGTATGAAACGTATGTCTCAAAATATTTATCGCCCAATAAAAACATAACGTAAACATGTTATTGTTGGTGTTGAAAGATAAACTGAAACAAAACGCGTGGAAGTTGTTTTTGCGAGAGTTTTTTTTTAACTCTTCCATGCTAAGTATTTTCTTAAATTTCACATAAAATCGAGTCACGGCTGCTGTAATGCATTCATGTCTTGATTTGATAGGATATTCCAAAGACTCTTGTACAAGAAAACATTGATAAGTGGACTACCCCCATTTACATGGCATATTTTGTTAACAAGAGCTGACATGATACCTCTAATGACATAGTATTTGTGTACTGGGTAGGGGGGGGGGGGGGGGGGTCTGATTGAAGCAGGCAAAGGGTTAAGTCAAATAGAATTTAATTGCGAGAAGTTTCATTTTTCAAATAAGGGTTTATTTAAAGCAGATGAATACATAAGATCTTTCGCTTCATGCCTTTAAAAATTCGTTCCCCCTCCCTCCCTACTCTTAAAAACAACAAAAAACTCTTAGGCTCAAGTGAGCCTAAAACGCTCACCTGGCTCAAGTAAGTTGTTAAAAGAGATGAGTTTGTCAGTAAGCGATGGGCAGCAAGAGCATTTTTTTATTTGCCATGACACCCCATTTAAGCTTCCTAGGCAAACACAAAGCTGTTTTGTGTAATCTCAAAGAAGTGCCCGTACGAATTTCAGAATCAAATAAGCCCATCGGTTCTGGAAATAGAAATGTTGAGTGGAACACAAAAATGGGCATCTTCCCACAGAGAACCCAAATTTTAACCTACTGAGTTTCTTTGAAAAAACTTTAATCTGCATCACTTAAGTACGTTCTATACCAGAAATCTAAGCATTATTCTGAGTGGCTTATGAGAAGATGATTTTTGAAGCATTTTAGGCTTTTGGGGCATCAACCCCAACCCAAGGGGCAAAGTTACTTTTTGTGAAAAAATCAGAAATGTAAAAACTCCACCAAGATGCTTTGTACCATATTAGTTTAGGTTTGGCCCAAAGGTTCTAAAGAATATTTTGTTGATGGAGCACAAGAAAGATAATGACTCGGGCACTCGCATTTTCCCATTGCCAACAGTGTTAAAATGGGTACTCCCATATGGCACCCCACAACAAAATCAATAGTAATTCTTTTGGTCCATCTAATTCCACTGACCATACGCAAGCTTCATACTAAAAAACAATATTCTGATCTATGCAGTTTTTGAAATATGGGCCTTTAAATGTTTTCCATTTTTAGCTCCTGGGCTTCCCATGCGGCAGGGAAACAAAATTTTCAGGCACAAATCAAGAAGTTATGACCAACTTATACTACATTCCAAATTTGGTTCAAACCAGCCCATCCTTTATGAAATATGAATTTTGGGTGGAGCCCAAAATGGGCATACCACCACACGGAGCCCAAAGATTAATCTACCAACAAATTTCAGTCAAAACTACAAAGGAAGTTTCAAATTAAATATCAATACATTTTCTCTGGTAGTTCATGAAAAGAACCGTTTTAAAATTGTTTAGACTTTTGGGCCATTGACCCCAGTTCCAAGGGCAGTAGAAATTTTTGGGTGGAAAAACTCCGAATAGTTTACACCATCAAGATGTTTTATACCAAATTAGATTAGATTTGGCTCAAAGGTTCTGAAGAAGAATACTAAGTTGATGGAGCACAAGATCTACGGATCTAGCTGGATGGTGCCGACATTTTGCACCGGCAAAAGTTGCACCGGTAAAAGTCCGGTTCCCATGGGAATTTAACACTAGCTGCACCGGCAAACGTCCAGGTGATGGGGGTCGTTCGGGTACATGCTATACTACTCACGTCACGTCACGACCCGGACGATTTCGTAACTCAAGCATTAATACCCTGCGTGCAGTGATACTTTCCTGGGAAAAGTGGGCGACTGTTGAATGTCGGCGAATGCTGTTCCTCTACTTTTTCTGAGGGAACGCCGTTCCCCCAAAGTTTCAAGACCAAGGATGGCTTGATCTTGACGAATAGCCAACATACCATGCAGCTAACAAGACGATGAAGTGCTCGCTCTGTTGAACACAGCGAGCACTTCTTTATCTTGCTAGCCACATTAAACCCACTTTAGTTATCTGTTAGTTACTTGCTTTCCGAATTATAGAATGATATACAGTCGGATGTAAATTTTCAGAATGACATCGCGAAAGTGGCATCCTTGGTAGGTTGGCACCGCGTTTGTATTGGTTTGTAATTCAACCATGTCGCACCAGAGCATTTCTACGTGTTTCTCAATAAAACGGAGAGAGAGAGTGAAGCAACCTGTTCATCAAGCAATCATACTAATGAAATTCACTGCAGAAAATCAACAAGAATTCCGGTTTTCATTTATAAATTTCAAAATATTCCCGCACCGCCTTTACACATAGACGACGAAGCCCCTCTCAGGCTATCCCCCAACAACACATCGTCGGCCATTAATACAATGATAAGCTACCGTTCCTCGACTTCTAAATTTCGGAACGCATCACCACTGCTCGTGTGTATGACTGATGTCTCAATTTTGTCAAATTGTTCTCAATCTCTATATCAGGTTTTCATTAACAAATATAAACAGTAGTTAATGGGCATTGTAAGTGAAACACATATATAATCTAGTCTGGTGGATCACAAGAAAATGGAGACCCCAGTTTTGCTTAAAAGCATGCCCCCCCCCCCCCCCCCCCCCATCATCTATGCTTAATTAACATTTGTAAATTAGAAGCAAGGCAGAAGATGGCGTCTTTCACTTTGGCATTCTGTTCATCTGGAAAGTTTGTAAAATTCTGTGTTCAAAAAACAGTCTCACCGCAGACCTGCATTAACCCTTTACCCAACGAAGCGACCGCATCCGCCCGCGTAATATGCAAATTCAGCAGTTGAAAAAATATTATTTTTAAAAAAAATTTCAACAAAACCATATCATGTGACCACTCGTTGGAACGAGCTCGTCGAGCTCGTTCCAACGAGGGGTCACATGATATGGTTTTGTTGAAATTGTTTGAAAAATTTGAAAAAATGGAATTTAAAATAATAAAGTTTGATATCGTCTGCGTTGGGTAAAGGGTTAACTAACGCATCTACATTGGCAGTGGATATAAATTCTCACAGAAACCGGACTCGAAATACTTTATGCATTACCGCATTGAACAAGGTTTCAACAAGTTTAATTCGATCTTTCAAGTTTTCTCGACACCAAATTCACATCCAACTCCAACCAGGGTTGAAGGACTCAGAACTGGAGGAAAGTTTTATAACAAATTTAAACTATCCAGACAACAAGCAATACATTGATAAACCTTTCTCTTTAACCCTTAGCCCAACGTAACCCAACGTGACGGCCAAAACCGGCCAGCGCTATTCACAAAATTCACCATTCAGTTTTTATTACTTTTTCATTTTTTTTGTCACAAAGAATCTGACAATAAACCGAGAGGAACCGAATGTTACTTCAGCCACAAATTGTAAAAGTCAAGTATGAGATGAACATGAAACATACAATCACCGACCAGTCACATCGGATCCGGGGAGTCTAGACAGGCTTTTAACAACACACTTTTTCAGAAGATGTCAATGTTTTTTTTTTACAGACAATACAAGCAAACTGATGTTGCTCTTTCAAAACAACGCTCCAACATGATGCTAAAAGGAGGAAGCGAAATAAAATATCACATTAGAACGCTCACTCATATAATTAGAAACTTTGGTGTTCCCTTTACCTGCAGCAACTTTTGGCTTGAAGTCGATCAACTTCGGTTTAAAGAGGTTATTACTTGGTTAGTTTCATACTGAGATATCAATTCACTGTAACTTCACATCAGCCTTTGACATTCGGTATCAGTCTGGTATGAAGTTACCTTGGCTGATATCTCAGCCGATGTAAATTATACCTCAAATGAACATGGATCTTTGCACCTATGAGAAATGTCAACCTTACAAACATTCAAGTTTGAAATTCCTAAAACTGGTTTCTGTATTCTCACCCTGATATTTCTTGGGTCGCATTTTGCTCTAATCATTCCTTCAGTTTCTAGGTACATGTGCCTCCAAAAAGTACCCAGGATGCTCCAACTGGCATGCAAAGTTAATTTTCCCTATCGAAGACCCTGGGCCTTAACCTATGGCGGATACACAGTTGTAAGCCAGCACGATGTGAAATGAAAAGGATGAAAAAACATTTTTCTGCTGTCATTGACAACAGAAAAATATTTTGACCGCCCTCACTTCTTTTGCTTCTGTCTTCAGTCTTGTCGGGTAACGAGTTAATTCATTACAAATAAATATAAACCGAGTCCATAATTCATAGCAATTATGAGAGAACTTTCTGCATTTCGAGTTCCTCAAAATGACAATGTCATGTTTTATCTGTGTTGAAAATATTTTACACGAACCTAATAAGTGAGAAATCAGAATATTGAAAAGGAAGTTTTAAAGTAACATATATCAATACCCCACTCGTTAAGAAAAATCCAGTGCCTTTTCCGTACGACTCTAACCATTTTTGTAGGGCTGACAGCAACTTTTGTCCTGTTTCTTCGAGCAGTGTTTTCATCAACTGTGCCTGGAAGAAGGAAGATAAATAGATTCCCGATCAATGATATTTCTTTATTTCTGTAATTGTTGATTTGGTAAAAGGTCTGAAATTTTAAAGCCCAAACAATTTAACAGCGATCACTGATATGCTAAGGTAAATTATAGGTTGGCTCTGCGACGACGAGCTCAAATAACCTCATATGCATTTAACGGAGAGTTCCTACATTTATATGGTTGCCCCCCTCATGGAAGAGGAACAACCCCGTCGATTATCAGGTTGGTCGACCAAGATTCAAGGTCACTCTTACTAATAGTCATGAACTTGTAGAAAGTAATCGTATGAAGACAATGAAGAAGCATATAGATTCTGGAGTCGGTAGCCATAAGGTCAAAGGATACAGGACTAATACCATAAATGGAACAATGTCGAAAAAGGATTTCTTGAAAATAACTTTTGTTTCATATGTCACGTGATCACCAGATTTAGAGATTAGATACTTCATGGGAGGAAAAGAATCCTGTCGATTTTGTCATCTGCAATCGCAGGGTCGAAGGTGATGGACATTTACTGACGAGAACGTGGTCAAAAATTGGTTCCCGGTCAAGTCTTTTTGTACACAATGTAGGTCCATCCTACCTAGTGTTGATACCCGTATGTAAGGAGAAAAATCCTAAGGTAAGTTAGGATTTTCAGACTTGGCACTGAAAGATCAAGGCCACTGTTACTGAAAATAGCACTTCGGTTTCATGGCGGTGACAGTAGTTCCATTAATTACATATTAACCAAAGTTGCAGAAAGAAATCAAAGGCGCCGGATGCGCGCGTGGCGATGTATAATGTCAATATTATTGCGTGTCCCATTACGATTTTTGGGAGGTTTAACATCTTTATCACCTCAAACGTCACTTTCCCGGAAACCACTTGTTTTACCCGCCGTTGGAACACCTGTCAGCCAGACGCTCGCACACCTCTCCGTCCTCATCAGACTATAAGTAGAGTGACCGTCTGAGCGATCGATTCGGACTCCCGTGTCGTGTCCTTGGACAAGGCACTTAACCCCGATTTTCCACATGGGGGCACGATGACGCCGTGTACTAAGGCGTACTGCACGTCGGTGGTGCGCATGTCTTCAACCAATCTAACCCTGCGTTTGCTGCAGTGCGGAGTTCCGATGATGGGAAGCGAGCTTGCAGCTGCCCGTCGTTACTCGGTGGTTCTCTCCGGATACTCCGGCTTCCCCCACCCGTAAAACTGTCACGGACACGATATGACCGTGGCTGTTAATGTGTCGTTAAACCCTAATACAAAAAAGTAGAGTATGACTTCGTCTCACCTCTTCTAAATATGGTAAGTATATAATATATAAAAACTAACAATTTACGATGAAGTAACCGGACCGTTTTACTGTGTTTGCTTTTCAATCAGGAGCGTTGCGAAGATTGGGTGGGGTGTAAACGCTTTTTACTGGGGTTTTAACGACACACAGCCATGATAATCTCGTGTCAGACAGTTTTACCATTATCGGTGAGGATAATCTGGGCCATATAATGGTCATCGAAACCGCATCTCTACTCCTGTACAAGAAACGATGACATTGCATTAGCTTTGTGGAAAGACTATTTTCTCACTCCAAAATAAATAAAGGATTTAACCACAACACTAAACACAATATCCAAGCATGGTTATGAATAAGTGTTATCTTAATGTACACGATCTAGCCGCCATCCTGCTAGATTCTGCGACATTTGGTATATTACAAACGTGCATGTCGCTATATCTGTGAAGTAAGTACCACCGTCAGTATGGTCCATAAACTATCTTCGTTCCTCTTCACGTATTCTATCCAGGTTGATTACTTTGTACCTAGAATACATAAAGGTGCCAACTGCAGTGCTTAAGCACTGAACGAAGTTTGAATTCACTGGCAGCTGTTCGCCAAAATAGAATAAAACAAAACAAAATTAACCCTTTGAACCCTAGCGGCCGTTTTTCCGACCAGCAACATGAGTTGGATTGGGACCAGCATCTCTCTCTCTCTTCTGTAGGTGTACATCAGGGGTGCATCTTATCTCCTTCTATATTTAAAAATTTTATTGATAACATAAAAGATATTTTCGACATTTTGTGTGATCCTGTGTGGAATCGTGGTTACAAATTAAATCATCTTCTTTTTGCAGATAATCTTGTAATGATATCTGATAGCCCGCAAGGGCTTCAACGGTGTCTCAGTAAGCTCCACAATTATACCGAAACCAATATGCTGCAAATAAACGTTAGAAAAACAAAATATTTAACATTTGGATCTGCGTCAGTTAATAACACACAAATGCAACCAATATTTTTATCGGAGGCAAGCCTATTGATGTGACTGACGAATTTACATATCCAGGAATAGAATTCTCAAAAGATGGTACATTCTCTAAAGCCCAAAATTATTTGGTTGTTAAAGCCCAAAAAGCTTTATACTCACTTTTTCGTACATTTAATGAACCTTCAAAGGTTCCAATAAAGACAATGTCAAAGCTGTTTGATAAAGTAATTCAACCTATAGCCTTATATGGGTGTGAAGTCTGGGGATAAGAAATAAGGTACGGTAAGCGTTACAACATAGTTTGTGAAAAATTACACACTTACTTTTATAAAAAAAAGTCTTAACGTTGGGAAATTTTCCTTCAACCACGCGGTTCGCGCAGAACATGGTCGATATCCTCTATACATCGAGGCGGTAAATGGGGTGGCTTCTTTCGCAATCAAAATATCTGAGAATCATAATGATCTGATGTGAAATGTGGTAGCTGAACACAGAAATCGTAAAGGCAAACCGGAATCCCCTCTCAGATTACTGCAAAGATATGGTCTTGCTGTCCCTCAACATCCAGTTATCACTAACACTAATGATATAGGTTAGCTCAAGTATAATTTGCGCTTGCAGCATGTAAACACGTTCAAGAAATGGAGATAATAAACTGAGAACTTACAGGTTGTTTAACTAGAGGCTCTACAGAGACTGTAATCGCTCATATACATATAAAAATGTGATTTCCCATAGGCTTTCCATGGTAACTATGAGCTATAGTAACCATCAAACAGAATGATAGAATGTTTTTGGTGGCCATATTTTCCAACCAACGGGAACAGAAAGAAGATCGTTTGTAGAGAGCCTCCTATAGACCATTCTTGCCAATTTTGGTTCACGTCAGCTCAGTAGTTCCAGAGAGAAGAGGAAAATGTGATTTCCCATAGGTTTTTTCTATAGTAACTAACCGCAATTGTGTGCATGTTTGCAATACGATCAACATTAAAATGAGGAACGTTGGTGGAGGGTGTCCCAGTTATCAACCATGCAAAGTTTCAAAACATTTGGCCCTGTGGTTTCAGAGAAGAAGAGTTTTCAAAACTGACCAATCAGAATCAAAGAATGCTTCTGGCGGCCGGGTTTTTTCACCCAAAAATGAATAACAGTTGTAAAGAACCTCTCATAGACAATGCCTGCCAAGTCTGGTTCACATTGGCTCAGTACTTTCAGTGAAGATGATGAAAATGTGATTTCCTATAGGGTTTCTATAGTAACTATAAGCCACAATTGCAGCCATAATTACAACCCGATGAAGATTAAAATGAGGATCATTGGTATAGGGGGTTACAGTCATCAGTCACATCAAGTTTTTTCAAACCATTTGGCCTTGTAGTTTCAAAGAAGATTTTCTTGAAAATGCAAACATTTATGAATTCTGTTTCAACAAAAAAAGAAATCAGTAAAAAAGGGTTAAATATTTTTAAAATTACAATTTTTTCAGACAGTATTCTCTTTCAAAATAGCTTTTGGATAGGTAAAGGGTTACAGGAATCTTAAAAGATATACAATAATTACTGCCATCTAAGCTGACACGATTGCAAGACAATAAACAAAACTTCCGTATGTTTTCCAAACAACCTGTCATCATGTATCAAACGTAATTAGATTACAGCTGAAGATATCAACCTACAGTTGCACTTGTTTTACAGTACAAGTCAAAATAAGTTGCATAGGATAATCCAATAAACTATGTATCTTTTCTCTTCCTACACTGATAAGATCAGAAGCTGACATCATTTTCTGGAAAGCTCTCACTGATAGCTTTTCTAGAAAATGTCAGCTTCTGCTCTTGTCAGGGCAGAAGCAGCAGTTTACTTAGTTTATTGCAGTTATGCTACAGCTTATTTTGACTTGTACTGTATACACAACATTTTGTTTTTTTTTCACCCAGTTCTCAGTGGAGAAAACTCGAACCAACCCTTACCAGATTCTCAAAAACAAGTATTTTGCTGACAGTACTGATCTTCGTGCAGATAGGAGAGGCATTGGGTTAAGCATTAGAATATAGCCTCTGGTGGCCACATATTTCCATCTTCTCATAGACCATTCCTGCGAAGTTTGGCTCACGTCGGCTCAGTAGTTCCAGAGAAGAAGATGAAAATGTGATTTCCCATAGGGTTTCTATAGTAACTATAAGCCGCAATTGTGGCCATGTTTACAACCCGATCAACATTAAATGAGGATCGTTGGTAGAGAGGGTCCCAGTCATCACTTTTGTGAAGTATGAAAACATTTGGCCTGGCAGTTTCAGAGGAGAAGATTTTAATGAGGATCGTTTGTAGAGGACCTCCCATAGACCATCCCTGACAAGTTTGGTTCACATCGGCTCAGTAGTTCCGGAGAAGAAGATCAAAATGTGATTTCCGATAGGGTTTCTATAGTAACTATAAGCCGCAATTGTGGCCATGTTTGCAACCCGATCAACATTAAATGAGGATCGTTGATAGAGGGGGTCCCAGCCATCATTTATATGAAGTATGAAAACATTTGGCCTGGCAGTTTCAGAGAAGAGTTTTGAAAATCCACCAATCAGAATAAAAGAATGCCACTGGCGGCCATGTTTTTCAACCCACGGGAACAAAATGAGGATCGTTTGTAGAGGACCTCCCATAGACTATCCCTGCCAGTTTTGTTTTCACGTCGCCTTGGTTTTTCCAGAGAAGAAGAGGAAAATGTGATTTCCCATTGGGTTTCTACAGTAACTGTAAGCCGCAATTGCGGCCATGTTTGTAACCCAATCAACATTAAATGAGGATCGTTGGTAGAGGGGGTCCCAGTCATCATTTGTGTGAAGTTTCAAAACATTTGGCCTAGCAGTTTCAGAGGAGAAGATTTTTGAAAATCCACCAACCAGAATCAAGGAATGCCTCTGGAAGCCATGTTTTTCATCCGACGGGAACAAAATGAGGATCATTTGTAGAGGACCTCCCATAGACCATTCCTACCAAGTTTGGTTCACACCGGCTCAGCGGATACAGAGAAGAAGATGAAAATGTGAAAAGTTTACGGACGACGGACGACGGCCGACGGACGACGACGAACGCCAAGTTATGAGAAAAGCTCATACGGCGTTTTAGGCCAGGTGAGCTAAAAATGACTAGTCAATGGAAACGTTCTTAATGGAAACGAACTCGGCGGAAGACCGGGAAATTTTCACTAAACTTGGTAGCAGCAATCATAAGTTAGCTATTGAGAAAGGGCGACATTATCAACCGCCGAAGCCTGTTATCGACAGGATATGTACTTACTGTGAAGCTAACTCTGGGAAAATAGAAAACGAATACCATCTTCTTATGGAACGTACACATTATTCTGAGCTTCGATCAGAACTATTTGTTCTGATCAACAGTGAAATCGACGGTTTTAGTGATAGGAGTAAATTTGAGAAATTCAAATTGATATTTGAAAATAGAACCCCAGTTTATGCCATAAAATCTGCAGCGTGATCCGGGATTTTTTCGTCAGACGATTATGATTAGTGATGCGAATTAGAAATTCTAGTTCACATCTCCACGTTCTTTTGCATATCAAATTAATAAAAAATATAGTACTTTGATCATTGAAAATTTAAAATTGTAGATGAGATTGTAATGTTTTGAGTACTACTTTTGTTCATGTTACTTATGGATTCTCGCATACTGTCCTGTAGAGGATCCTTTATGCTAATAAATGTTATATTATGTTATGCTATGTTATGATACGTCATAACGTCATTAAATAGGATGGCTGCTCAGTAAATGTGTGGGGTAGACCAATCAATATTTTCAGCGTGCAGCCCCGTGGCTGCAAGGTGAAAATATCGATTGGTCTACCCCAAATAATGAATATGGACTCTACCAACTGCTGCCACTGAACTGGCATTGAAGATACCACTAGAGTTCAAAGGGTTGAAGTAAGGCTACAATCCAGAGTCTCAGAGGCTCTATCTGTGGATAGGGATTATAAAGAGATAAACTAACTGCAGATATCTGACGTTAAATGCACCGCGAGCCGTGTCGTTGCCACGGGTGGGAATGTTCCCCCAAATCTCCACCCACCCCCAAACAAAAACCCAACAAAAAATAAAAAAACACCAAAAACATAAACAACAACTAGCAAAGCAAAGTGTTCGAAATTATCCATTTCCAAAATGATCGACAAAAAGCATCCAAAGTTGGCTATTTTTGGCATTCTATAACGGTACTCTTATTCTCGCCCTCATTGTGCTTGGGGGTTAAATCTTGAGATTAAAAGTAAACAGTAACTTTCTTCTGCAACCATTGTTACATCTATCCATACCAAAATAAAAGCTACAACAACCTTGCAATTAGAGGAAATGAGTACAGATGTTTGCAAAATTCACTGAAAATCAATTTTTGTCGGACAATACTATTTTTTAAGTGGCCAAATCAAATGTTGGGTTAATCCCAAAGCATAACTTACAGCAGCGAATTTGTTCATTAAGCACCTGTACCTATAGTAAAGCAAAGTGTTTAAAATTAACCCTTTCCAAAATGACAGGAAAATGTAACCGTAGTTAGCTAATTTTAGCATTTTCGAATGGAACTCTTACCCTCATTGTGCTTGAGGGTTAAAGATGAGATTAAAAACTAAACAGTAACTTTCGTCTGCAAGTATTGTTGCATCTGTGCATACAAAAATACTTATTACAACAACATTGCAATTAGAGAAATTAGCGTTTGAAGCTAGTCAATCTCGAAGATAAAATGCTATATTCATATCATTTGAGGCCAAAAGGGGATAATTTTAAGATATTTATGTGGTGATTTTAGTGTATCATATTATGCTCTAAATGTGTGAACATCAATCAGTGACTGAGTGTCTGATAAGAGACCTGGAGGAATCTTGAATCTTGGTATTTGAATGAACATGTACAAGTTGAGGGTATTCCAAGTCAAGGCACAACAACTGGGCGAGGATTAAAACTTGAAATAAAACATATAACAGCAAAATTGCTCTTAAATGAATGCCCTATCTTTTCATGCGAAACGTTTTGAGAAAATATGGCTCCAGTGCTGAGAATTTGCATGTAAATTTTGGCGAAAATAACAATTATTCCGACAGTAGCCTTATGGGAAGTCTCAAATCTGCCAAGGGTTAAACTTTTAATAATAACATATAGAACAAAATTTGTCATACTTTGACTGCTGCACGCAGCTATAGAAAATATTCAGGGCTCAATCAATTAAAATGGAGTAAATCGTCACCTAAACTTACCAAATTCTGAAAAAATGGAGTTTTTTTGGACGGTACCTACTTTTTTGCAGCCAAAATTGGATAGGGTTAAGCTTTACAACCGAACTTACAACAACAGATATGCTCGGTAGTCAATTGTGAATACGCACATGAAAAGTGTTTGAAATTAACCCGTTCCGAAATGCTAGAAAAAGCAACCAAAGTTGGCTAATTTTGGCATTTTCAAACGGTACTCTTATTCTCGCCCTCATTGTGCTTGAAGGTTAAATTTAAGATTAAAAACAGTATGGTCAATTTGGAACAAAAAATCGATATTCATGTCATTTTTGGCCAATGGGGGTTAATGTTGAAAGATTTGAGTGGTGATTGTGGTGTATCGTATTATGCTCTAAATGTGTGGAAAATTTGAGCTAAACAACTATAAACAATTTTGAGACTTTCGAAAAATGTTAAAATTTTGAAAGTTTTGGCAGAATATTTTGAAAATACGCGTTTTCACAGACATGACGATACCGCATTTCACTAGATTTGATGACATTACATAAGTATGCCAAATTTGGTTAAAATCGTACAGCTTGTTTTTGAGAAGTGCAACAGACAAAATTCACGGCGAAAAACCAGAAACCAAATTGTAGTGGTACTTTGAGAAACCAAAACTGTCTGGTACTTTATTGTGGTTCTCCAGAGAATTCAACTCAAGTAACTATACTATGATGCTCTGAGAAACCGAAAGTTTGGTACTTAGTTAGCACCCACCCCATCCCTTTCTTGTACACAACATATACATGGGAGGAACAGGCTCAAATATTGCTCCATTGGGGGACCCAAAGAACCGACCGAAGTATGAAAAGCTTCAAAAGTACCAGCCTTATTTATTGTGTAGATAAGACCACAAATTATGTCGCTATGAAAAAAAGAGAAAAAATGAGTGATGCAGTTATGTATTTCCTTTAATAACCTTTAATAGTTATTAAAGACATTCATTGCATCTCACATAAATACAGTTTGCGCCAATTCATAGAACCCGCTCCCTACATATTCAGTCACGTTTTCCAGGTCCCAGGATTCGACTGAAACCGCCATTGTTCATACAGACGACGCGCGCGTTTGGCGGCCAAGTTGCTTACGTGGTGGATATGCATGGGATGTGACTCCTGTTTATCGACAGTTTGGTATTCCACAACCATCCATTTGATGTTATACGCGCAAAATATAGGGGAAGCTATCCATATACACTGTTTTAGGTATCTCACATACTGGTGACATCCTGGAATACCAAAATGTATTGCTGTTTTTTAGAGTTCTTTTCGTGTAAGTTGACGTCCCAGGGAGCCTTAAATTGTCATGTATGCACATCATACCACTGGTACGCAACTCATTAGTGCATAAAGCGCGTTGTCATTTTGTTACATTTTCGTACAATGTTTACTGCGAGTACGCAGAGTATGTAAGAAAATAAGTTGCAAAGAAAATAAATCTTGTTTATGTTAAATGTTTTGGTCGGTTATCCGTCAATTGCAAGAATACCCAGACATAACAGTGGCGACGAGGATGGGATTTCACGGCGAACAATTGTGCAAAGTTTGAGTTGAAAACAATCGTGAATTTGATGTTTGAACTGTGGTTATAAAATTTCGCGAAACCTCGAAAACTGATCAAGCATGGCGTCAGGCGGGTTCATTGGGAGCGTCGGCCCATTCCAGGACTGAGATGAGGAATGGGATTCGTATGCTGAACGAGTTCAGCTTTATTTCGATGCTAATCAAATTCCAGATGAACGGAAAGTCTGTTCTTTTCTGTCCATTATTGGAAGTGCTATGTATGGACGTTTGAAGTCCCTTATTTCACCGCGCAAGGCCCAAGATTTATCTTTGGATAATCTGGAACCCTCGTCCTATCCAAGCTTGTTATTCGTGCCCGTTCCAAAATTATTTCAAAGAATCTCCTCATCACTCAAGAAAGAATCCGTAAACAGCAAACAATAGACAATTATTAATAATCTTTTAGACATCTTTTAGAACAGTTGATTAATCTTACGAGCGCACAACCCATATATGTGTCGGTAAACCCCCACAACCTTTTTCTATGATGCGAGACTCATCGGTCAGCGCATTTGTCGAGCACTCTTCAAAATGTACTCCCCGAATGTGCTAACCGACGTGGACTCGGTGCTAAAACATACCAACCAAGTGTGCTGTCAATGCTTGTACTGCACATAGTTCTCACCGGAACACGGTGCTAGCTGAAATAGTGGAGCGGACACGACAAGCTGGTTACCATTCTTCAAATTGAAATCACCGGTCTCCAGCCGGAAAAGGTGTGGGACAGTATTTTTCTGGGACATTAGTATGGCCCAATGCCATGACATTACTCGAGTTCCATTCCACCTTTATATATCGTACATGATCTGCTACATGTAAAACTTCTGTAACAATTTTGATCACAGTCTGTTTGCAATTTTAAGGGGGGTGACAGGTAGACAGCCAATCTGGCTATGTCACCTCCCTCAGTATGCATACCAACAATTTTAAAAAATATATTTGTAATTGCTTTTTTATGTATACTGAAATAAAGAATATCTTGGATGAACTTATTGCAACACTGAAGAAACATTTCACACCCCAGCCACTCGTGATTTCAGAACGGTTCCGGTTCCACAAACGTATGCAAAATAGTACTGAATCAATTACACAATATGTTGCTGTTTTAAAAAGGCTCGCGAAAACTTGTGATTTTGGCGATACACTGAATGAACGGTTGCGTGACCAACTCGTGGTTGGCATGAAATACAACACAGTCCAACGTCGTTTGTTAACTGAAGAGAAATTGACTTTAGCAAGGGCACTTGGAATTGCGACTTCGATGGAACTTGCTGCAAAAGACTGCTGAATTAAGTAATTCAAGTAACCCAGGTCAAAAATCAAATCAATTCCCTAGTGAAGTTTACAAATTACAGAATGCAGTCAGTTCTAATAATGACTCACAAAGGCGATGTTATCGTTGTAATGGTAAGTTACATCTGGCAGACAAATGCCGTCATAAGAATACAATTTGCAACCGTTGTCAAAAAGGGGACATTTACAAAGTGTGTGCAGAAGTGATAGTTTTTCAACAAAAATCATTACGCAGAGAAATACAGATAACAGTACTTGGTCACATAAGAAGTCACAATATAAACATAAATATAATCGTGATCGGGTTAATAAAATTGAAAGTTTTCAAAGCAACGAAAGTGATGATGTTTGTGATGACTTATCTGATTCGTTTGCAATGCTTTATAAAATGAGTGACTCGACTAATCATATTTGGCTAGATTTCAGTGTGAACAAGAAAAATATTAAAATGGAGTTAGATACAGACTCGAATGTGTCAGTGATATCTGAGGACACTTATCGTGAACATTTCAATGACATTCCTTTGAAAAGCTCATCGTTACAAATGAAAACTTACACTGGTGAAATTGTCAAGTGTTTGGGTGTTATTAATGCAAATGTTGAACATAATAAGCAGTCCTGTGTTTTGACATTGTATGTAATTAAAGGTGAAGGCCCACCTTTATTTGGCCGTTAATGGTTGAAGCATATACAGATAGATTGGCCAAAATTAAAGTGTAGAATAAATGTGATAAATTCAAATTATGTTCATGGCACTGTCGATGAAAACTTAAAAAAAAAATATGTAACATTTATAATGACATTTTCTCTGATACATTGGGGACAATTAAAACATTTAAAGCCAAACTTTCTGTAAACGATGGTGTGCAGCCAAAATTCATGAAAGCACTTGCGGAAAGAGTCAATAATGAACTTTCGCGGATGGAAAAAGCAGGTGTCTTCGAAAACTCGAGCATAGTGACTGGGCAACTCCAATAGTACCTGTCATTAAGCCAGATTCAAATGTTAGAATTTGCGGCGATTTTCGTGCGACGGTTAACCCAGTGTTAAATGTTAACCAGTACCCCCTACCGAAATTTGAGCATATGTGTACTAAGTTAGCTGGGGGGGGGGGGGGGGGGGGCAAAAAGTCTCCAAAATGACCTTGAACATGCATATCAACAAATGGAGGTTGAATCTGAATCACAGCATTTACTTACAAAAAATACCCCAAAGGGACTTTACCAGTACACCAAGCTAGCTTTCGGAATCGCTTCGGCGCCAGCATTATTTCAGGCTACAATGGAACAAATTATTCAGGGCATCCCTAAAGTATTATATCTACAAGATGATATACTGATCATCGGTGACGATGATCATGTACATTTGTGTAACTTGGAAAAAAGTTTTGAGAAAATTGAATGAATTTGATTTACGAGTAAGGCGTGAAAAATGTAAATATTTTTGTGGACAAAGTTCATTACTTAGGTCATGTGATTGATAAAGAAGGCCTACATACATCTGATGATAAAGTACGTGCAATAGTTGATGCACTAGACCCACAAAATGTGAATCAGTTGAGGTCATATTTGGGACTTTTGAACAATTATGGGAAGTTTTTGCCTAACATTTCTACAGTGATACATCCCCTAAATGAACTTTTAAGAAAAGTCAAAAGGTGGAAGTGGTCTATGGAATGTAAGACAGCCTTTTTAAATTCAAAAGAAATGATTCTGAAATCAGCAGTGGTAAAACACTTCGATCCTAAACTTCCATTTCGTCTGGCTTGTGATGCGTCTGCATACGGTGTGGGCGCTGTTCTTTTGAATGTAATGCCTGATGGAACTGAGCGACCTATTTCATTCGCTTCACGTACCTTAAATAAATCGGAGAAAAACTATTCACAAATAGACAAAGAAGCACTTGGAATTATATTTGGCATAAAACGCTTTCACCAATATATATATGGGAGGCATTTTGAACTCATCACTGATCATAAGCCACTTACATACATTTTTGCACAAGGTAAACCAATTCCGCTTATGGCAGCTGCAAGAACTCAACGGTGGTCATTGTTACTCAGTGCTTATGACTACACTATTAAATATCATGAGTCACGTAATAATTCTAATGCGGACGGACTGTCCAGACTACCTTTAAATAGTAATTCTGATGAACAAACTGTTGTTGTTGATATTTTTAATGCTTCACAATTTGGATGTTTTACCTATTACATGTACTGATGTGAGAACATACACAGGAAAAGATCCTGTATTATCAACAGTATATAGAGCTGTAGCTAATCGCTGGAACTTAAGAATAAAAGTGTTTTAAAACCTTTCTTCAATAGGAAAAATGAACTAACAATTCATCAATGATACATTTTATGGGGTACACGTGTTATGGTTCCTCAAAAAACTTCGTGATGTGGTACTGAATGAACTTCATGTGGGGCATCAAGGAATAGTTCGAATGAAATCCATTTCTAGAAGTTATGTTTGGTGGCCAGGTATAGACAGTGATATAGAGACATTGGCAAATTCATGTATTTCATGTCAAAGATATAAGCATATTCCAACTGCAGTACCTGTTCATCCTTGGACTTATCCTGCTGGTGTTTGGCAGAGACTTCATGTTGATTTTGTAGGTCCCTTCATGAACAAAATGTTCTTAATTGTTATTGACGCTTACTCTGGCCTGAAGTTATTCAGATGAACTCTACTACAGCTACAACAACTGTGTCTGTTTTGAGAAATCTATTTGCTCGCTATGGCTTACCTGTGCAGGTTGTTTCTGATAACGGCCCACAATTCATATCAACAGAATTTAAAGATTGTCTACGAATGAATGGTGTGAAGCACATACTCTCAGTGCCATATCACCCTGCAACAAATGGTCAAGCAGAACCTGGTGTACAGTCATTCAAACAAGCTATTAAGGCGTCTGTTACAGACAGTGGAACTTTTTAAACCAAACTTGACAAATGTTTATTAACATATCGGTCTACTCCTCATTCCACAACTCGTGAAACACCTGCCAAGTTATTTCTTGGACATGAATTGCGGACCAGACTTGATTTGTTAAGACCAGATTTAACAACCCAGGTTTGAAATAAACAGACTCCTGGTTTTGCAGATAAACATTCACGTCATTTTAAGAATAATGATACTGTATGGGTCAGAAACTATATCGGTCATAACAAGTGGATCCCTGGGGAAATTTTAAGTTGTAATGGCACTAGACATTATACAGTTGATATTGGCAACACTAAATGTCACAGACATATTGACCAGTTGAGAGATAGGAAGTGGGACCCAAATCTAATACCTGACTTGATTAACCCATTATCAGATTGTAATTACCCTATTCCTCCATTTAACAGTGAAACTGAGTGCTCTGGTGTTACTAGTACGGTTTCTGAAGAAACCACATTTGCAACTGCTCATAATGATAACTGTTCACCCATTACAGAACAATCCAATAAGCTAGTTGAAATTAGTTCTAAATGTACGCCCCCATTGCAACAAGCCAATACTCGTGATAGATCACCAGATGATACCACCCATCTCCGAAGGTCGAACCGCACAAGAAGACCTGTCGACAGACTAAACTTGTAAATTACCATTAACCATTCAAGTTACATTAATGTGATTTATGACTGATCTTAATCCAGTTAGGAATTTTTATTTTCTTTTTTTTTTTGTGGAGAAAAGTGTCATGTATGCACATCATACCACTGGTACGCAACTCATTAGCGCATAAAGCGCGTTGTCATTTTGTTACACTTTCGTACAATGTTTACTGCGAGTACGCAGAGTATGTAAGAAAATAAGTTGCAAAGAAAATAAATCTTGTTTATGTTAAATGTTTTGGTCGGTTATCCTCCAATTGCAAGAATACCCAGACATAACATAAATGTCCCCGAATAGGCGTATTTAAAAAAGAATTATCCGCGGGAAGTACACACACACCACCAATGGGATTTGACGTTCTTTATTTTACCGGATGCATATGAAGCAAAGACCCCCACCCCCCCCCCCCTCCCCTCCACACACACGCACACACACAAAAGTATGTGCCTCCCCTAATTACATAGTCTTGTCTGCGTACCTGCCCGCTATCGTAATTTCTATGTCAACAAACCTTCTTTCCTTCATCCTTTTCGTATACAACTTGTACCATTGCTGCCAGGATATCACCGCACGTATCGACAATTACATCTGCCTGTAATTTTTCTATATCGGTCTTCCCAGCCAGGCCTGCAAATAAAATGTACGATACTGTTTTCTTTCCTGTTATCCATGCATTTTTGAAGAAAAAAATATTGTGGTGATCTCCGTCCGTTCCGTCCGTTCCGTCCGTACGTCCAAACTTCATATCACCAAGAGTATGTAATTCGAAACGTTTGAACTATCCTGAGGTGTTCAGATAACATCTGTAGATTTGCCCAAAGGTTTCGGAATCTTTCTTCGTCGCGCCACTTTTGTTGTTATTGTTAGGAAATCAGTTTACAGTGGAAGGCTCTTAGGGGTTTTAATTTGAATCGTTGAAAGTCTGTGTTAATATGTCCCAGTGGGGTCTCTAGATGTGCTTGACGGTTTTGGATTTTGATTCGGCCTCGTGAGGCACCCGTAGCGCCACTTTTGTCGTTAGAGAATCGGTTTATGGCGAAAGGCTCCTAGGGGTTTTAATTCGAAACATCGAAAATGTGTTAATAGGTTCCAGTAGGGTCTCTACATGTACATAAAGGTTTTGAATTTTTGATTCGGTCCTGTGGGGCAACCGTAGCGCCACTTGTCGTTAGAGAATCGGTCTATGGTGAAAGGCTCCTAGAAGTTTTAATTCGAAACGTTGAAAGTGTGTTTATACGTTCCAGTGGGATGTCTAGATGTGCATAATGGTTTCGAATTTTTGATTCGGCCCTCATGTGGCACCCGTGGCGCCATTTATGTCGCTAGAGAACCAGTTTCCGGTAGAAGGTTCCTTGGGAGTTTTAATTCGAAAAGTGTGTTGACATGTTCCAGTAGGTGTCTAGATGTGCATAAAAGTTTGGGATTTTTTATTCAGAAAACGTTGGCTAACAGTATCTCCACTTTTGTCGTTAAAGAATCGGTTTATGACGAAAAGCTCCTAGTTATTTTAATTCCAAACGATGAAATGTGTTCATATGTTCCGGTAGGATCTCCAGATGTGCAGAAAGGTTTCAGAGTTTTGATTCGGTTCCGTGTGGCGCTCGTAGTACCACTTTTGTTGATAGAGAATCGTTTTCCAGCAAAAGGTTCCCAGGATTTTTAATTCGGAACGCTTAAAGTGTGTCCATATGTTCAGATAGGGTCTCCAGACGTGCTCAAAGGTTTTGAATTTTTTATCTGGTCCCCATATGGCTCCCGTCGTGCCACTTTTGTCGTTAGAGAATCGGTTTGCGGCAAAAGGCTCCTAGGGATTTTAATTTGAAATGTTGAAGGTGTGTTCACATGTTCAGGTATGGTCTCTGGATGTGCATAAAGCTTTTGGATTTTTGATTCGGCACCATGTGGCACCCATACCAACACATTTGTCATTAGAAAATCAGTTTCCTGCGAAAGGCTCCTGTGGATTAATTCAAAATATCGAAAGTGTGTTCATATGTTCCGGTAGGGTCTGTAGATGTGCATAAAAGTTTCAAATTTAATTTTTTACATGTACCTTTTCGTTTCTGTCTGTATCATACGGAAGCCGTGGAGGGACATTTTTTGTTACTGGTTATTACTTACTTGTTATCACAAATAACAAATAAGTAATAACAAATAAGTAAAAACAAGTAAGTAATAACAAATAAGTAATAAAAATTGCAGCCTGCCCATAGTAGGGAGGGTGATCGGGCACTTATTCCTTATTTGTTATTACAAATATATAACAAATAACAAATAAGTAATAACAAATAAGTATTAACAAGTAAGTAATAACAAGTAAGTAATAACAAATAAGTAATAACAAATAAGTAATAACAAATAAGAAATAACAAATAAGTAATAACAAATAACGAATAACAAATAAGCAATAACAAATAACAAATAAGTAATAACAAATAAGCAATAACAAATAACAAATAAGTAATAACAATTAAGTAATAACAAATAACAAATAAGTAATAACAAATAACAAATAAGTAATAACAAATAACAAGTAAGTAATACCAAATAAGTAATAACAAATAACAAATAACAAATAAGTAATAACAAATAAGAAATAACACATAAGTAATAACAAATAACAAATAACAAATAAGTAATAACAAATAAGTAATAACAAGTAACAAATAACAAATAAGTAATAACAATTAACAAATAAGTAATAACAAATAACAAATAAGTAATAACAAATTATTATTTGTTATTTGTTATTACTTACTTGTTATTTGTTATTACTTATTTGTTATTACTTACTTGTTATTTGTTATTACTTATTTGTTATTACTTATTTGTTATTACTTACTTGTCATTTGTTATTACTTATTTGTTATTACTTATTTGTTATTACTTACTTGTTATTCGTTATTACTTGGGGAACGCGGTGGCTCAGTAGGTAGACGTGCAGGCTGCAAGCCGAGAGGTCCTCGGTTCGAATCCCACCTGCGGCAACCGCGTTGTGTCCTTGGGCAAGACGCTTCATCTCCATTGCCCGCGTGGGGGCACGATGACGCCGTGTTCTAAGGCGTACTGCACGTCGGTGGTACGCATGTCTTCAACCAATCTAACCCTGCCTGTGCTGCAGTGCGGAGTTACGATGTTGGGGAGCTGGCAGCTGCTCGTCGTTCCTCGGTGGTTCTCTCCGGGTACTCCGGCTTCCTCCACCCGTAAAATTGTCACGGTCATGATTAGCCATTGTGCATAAATATGTGACCTTAAAACATCAATAAATAAATAAATAAATCCGTTATTACTTATTTGTTATTACTTACTTGTTATTTCGAAGACATGCCTTGATGGTGTAGTTGGAATATTTGTCAATGTGGTTTATAGCTAACCCTTTACCTAACATGAAAAGCAGACGACACTTGCAAAAAAAATTCTTGAATATACTAATTTTTTATTTTTTTTTCTCAAAAAAAGGTTATGACCCTCCGTTGGAACGATCTCGACGAGCTCGTTCCAACGAGGGGTCATAACCTATGTTCTTGAGACAAAAAATGAAAAAATATTGAAAATTAATTGGCGATTTTTGAGAATAGCGCTGGGCGGTTTTTGGCCGTTACGTTGGGTAAAGGGTTAAAGAACTCAGGAAAATTATTTGTGGATAAATACATGTAGAAGCCGGTGGCGGATCCAGGATTCTGGGCTTTTGGGGGGGGGGGGTGGGGGAGTGGGGGTGGCAAAAATGGCTTATGATGGGGAGCATCGCGTAGCGGTAAATTTTGGTTGCGCAATAGAAACTCGCTCTTATTGGCGAATGTTAGGGCTTTCTGGGGTAAATGTTGGAAAATGGAAGGTCATTGTGGCTGTCCGTTGGCTTCTTTACACATAACTGCAATGTTTTCCAGTCAAAATATGCCCGCAGTTTTATACAGACTCATTCAAATTTTGAAAAGGGAAGTCAATTTTCACCGCTCACAGGTGATCCCCACCGGGGCTGTAGCTGTATATCTTTGAGAGTGGTATAATCCGCGATAACACATGGACATTCCAATCTGGGGTAGGGGATGTCCGTGGGTTATCGCGAATAAAACGTAACCCCTGGTATTTCAATATCAAAAATAGGAGGGGCGTCCTCTTCTGGATCCGCCCATGGTAAGCGTGATGCAAGGCTTTCCCATCTTATTATTTAATTAGCACATACTGGACTCACAAATTGGTCATCTGGAACTGCAACATCCCCAGACATTCATTTGCTTGAAACCGACTGCGTGTGCGATAAAGTCCAAGAAGAAAATCCAGTCCTGTAAAACTGTACACGATTACCAGCAAGTCTCAAATCATGGTGAAATGTTTTGGCTGGAAAATTAGGGGGTGGGCTGCAAAGTTACGCTCCTGGAAACAAGTAGCTGATGTGTGTAACAAGCGTGTCCATAATTTTATGAGAGTACTATATATTGTATGTTTCGACCTCATTTTAGGTGCCCAGGATCTAATCATCTTCAGCTTCTCACAGCTTTGTGATGATTGTGAGGTGGCCCGAGAAAACTATTGGTAAGCCCTCGCAGTTATGTAAGGAACCTTTAGTTTTGCGACGAGTTGTGAGAAGCCCCATAGTTTTGTGAGTTGTGAGGATATTAAAAACACCTCTTTGATTTCCTAACAAACAAAGAGAATACCCACAAAAGGCTTTCCTCGTATCTTCATGCGCAAAAAAATCTTATTTGAAACATGATAAAGATATCCATGGCACTAGGGTGAACTACCGAAGGGGTAGGGGTGGTGACCAAACATCAACATGAGAGTATAAAAACTATGATGAGCCGTGACGACCCCTTACAAATAATTCCTCTCATCCTTTTAAGAGGAAAATCCGATAATTCAGACTTGGTGACTAATTATTATTAAAAACAAGAGGTCTCAAGGTGCCTTAATCGCCCACCTGATAAACTTGTTTAAAGGAGGATTATGGTCACATTCGGAATTTACAGGTTTTTATAGTTAAACTAATCTAGCTAGGGGAATGGGGTGGCAGGAGTGGGTCTGTTGGGTGAATTGTTTGGATTTTTTTCTTTTTTTGCGTAAAATCACTCAAACCCCTTCAAACCTCATTATGAAGCAAAAAGAAAAACAAATCACCCAGTTGTTCCACCCCAACCCCTATCCCCCATCCAAGGTGAAAGCGTGTTTTTAAAAATCAATCCACATCCTCCCAATCTTGTTCGCAAGCAAAAAAAATGTCCAATGGACCCGTCTCATCCTCCCCTGAGCCTCAAGTGGACTCGTGGAGCCCCATTTGAACAAACATTAATCTAATGTACTCACATTTATATCTAACTCGAGTTTACCAGCTCAGTTATTCGTTGGCATAGTTCATTCAAACAAATGGTAAATTCTCCATCAGGTTGTTAAATTTCAAACCCTTTTGGTGTCCGTCAAAATCAGTCAAGAGTAACACTTTGAACAAACTATAATCTACGAGCCATAGTAATGTTATAAAGTACTGAAATGATTAACTGAATAACCGGTTTGAAACCAGTTACCAACCTAACCGATTAGAAAAACCGTCAACCGGTTATCCGAAATATCGGTAGTGATCGTCATTCCACGATTAAAACGTAGTAAATATGCCGCTTCTCCTTTGGGATAGATTACACCTCGAAGCCGTATTGTACATATTGAGAATTAATCGATTTCGACGTTCAAGACTTCGTTAATGATCGGCAATTTCCGTGAGTACTGAGTAATCGCAGAAATTACTCCGTACTATGTATACAAATGAACGTTGTCGAGTACTCGACAACGTTAGTTTGTATACACATTACGGAATAGTTTCTGCGAATACTGCTTTCTAATCCCTATAGTTTTGCTCCCATATTCGATGAAATAATGACCACAGATAACTGGATATTATCCAGTTATAGCTCTCGGTTAGTCGTTTAAGAAAATGAGCCAACCGTTTCAGCCCTAATGTTATATACCAAATGCAAATAATAAAACATTCTGTCCGGTGAATCTGAAGAAAATTTTTGCACAATATTCCTCATGTTAAAAGTCGGGTTCCCATAGGGAGCCCAAATGTGAGCCCAGGGATTTGATTGGAACAAACTTGAATCTTACCATACTAAAGGTGTCAATACTATACAACAAAAGAATTGTGAATGTGAAGAAGATTTTTTAAAGTATAGATCTTATATTGCACAAAGTTAAAACAAGCTGGGAGTCCAAATATGAACCGAGGGACTTGGTTGAACAAATTGAAATCTGAACCACCTAAGGTAGCTACTTCTCAAATATTAAGAGATTCCCTAGCTGGAAGATCTGAAGAAGGGGATTTTGTTAGGGTATACCAATATTGCACTAAGTTAAAATTTAGGTTGCCATAGGGAGCCCAAATATGGACTTGATTGGAACAAACTTGAATTGGACCCACACTAAGGATACTGCAAACCAAATAACAAAAGATTCTGACTGGGGGATCTGACAAAGGTTTGTAAAGAATATTCCTCATATTGCAAGTTAAAATTTGGGCGGGAGCTCAAATAGACCCAATCTGTACCTCCGAAGGATACTGCACGTCAAAACATTCTGACTGGTAGATCTGAAGAAGAAGATTGTTAAAGTATATTTTCATATTACACTAAGTTCAAGTTCTGAGTTCCCATAGGGAGACCAAATAGGACTTCGAGGACTTGATTTGAACAAACTTGAATCAGGATGCTACATTTCAATCATCAATACATTTTGACTGGTAGATCTGAAGAAGAAGATTTTAAAAACATTTTTCTCATATTACACCAGGTTAAAATTCGGGGCCCCCACAGGGATCCCAAATATCAGTCCATGGACTTAGTTTGAACAAACTTTAAGATGACACCAATCCCCCCCCCCCCTCCCCGAAGATACAGTATACCAAATATCAAGAGATTTTGACTGGTAGATCAGCAGAAGAAGATTTTTAAATACATTTCCTCAAATTGTATGAAGTTAAAATTCGGGTTCCCTTGGGGAGCCCAAATACGAAGCCCAAATGCTTGTCAAATATCAGAAGATTCTGATTGGTAGATCTGAAGAAGAAGATTTAAAAAAAGTTATTCCTCATATTGCACTAATTTAAAGTTCGGAGATTCCATGGACAGAGAGACCAAATATGACCCCTTAAACTTGATTTGAACAAATTTGAATCTAACGCTCCTTGGGATGCTCTATACCAGTCATCAAAAGATTCTGACTGATGAATCTGAAGAAGAAGATTAAAAAAACACATTTTTCTCATAATACGCTAATATCCCCCCAGGGCTTGATTTGAAAAACCCACGATGATGCAGTATACCAAATCAATTAACAAGAAATTCTGACTGGTAGATCAGCCGAAAAAGATTTTTAAATACACTATCTCCTATCGCACGAAGTTAAAATCCGGATTCCCATTATGGAGTCCAAATATCTAACTAGGGACTTGATTTGAACAAACTTGAATCTGAACTCCAAAGGCTGGTGCATATCAAATATGAAAAGATTCTGACTGGTAGATCTGAAGAAGAAGAATTTTAAATAATATTCCTCATATTGCACCAAGTTAAAGTTAGAGTTCCCATGGGGATCCCAAGTATGACCATAAGACTTAATTTGAATAAAGGTGAATCTGCCCCGCCCCCACCCCAGGATGCTCTATATCAATCATCAAAAGATTCTGATGGGTGGATCTGAAGAAGATTTTTTTAAAAAACATTAATCATGTTGGAATGAGTTAAAGTTTGGGTTTCCATAGGAACCCAGGGACTTGATTTGAACAAACTTGAATCTCACCCCACTTAGGATACTACATTCCAAATACCAAATGATTCTGTCTGATGGGTCTGAAGAAGATTATTGAAGAATATTCCCCATATTATACTATTTTAAATATAACTCCGGGGACTTCACAGGGCTTATATTTTGGCGAGAATCCGAGAATCCATTCTCGCAAAGATTCGCGCAACAAAGCCAGCGAGAATGCATGTAGATTCTCGCTGCACCTCTGCTAGGATTCCCGTGAAAAGAATTTAACCATTTACCTAATAAGGGAACACGTATCTTCCATCTAACAACTAGAGATGGTTTTTTTTGTAGGAAAACCGAGTATTGTAACCCGTATGTGGATAAATAATGTTAGTTACCCCGTGTCTGATCACGTGGTACGGGTTTTTACCTACCCGAAGCCAGCCGTATCCCATGAGGCCACGTGATCAGACAAGGGGTAACGAATTTATCTATTGACTTTCCGTTTCAGAAGTACAATCTATTTCATGTGTGAACACACACAGCATGAGATCTTTTATCTTCCATTGTTGAGCCATACAGGTTTCTGTGGATTTTTTGTGCAAAAGAGTTTTTGTGAAAATATGCCGATATGACTAGTATATAAAAATTATTGAATTTCTTTTTTTTCTTTTTTGTCTCAAAAACATAGCTTATGAACCCCATATTGGAGGGTACTCGACAAGCTCATTCCAATAAGGGGTGGGTCATGAGCTATATTTTGGAGATAAAAAATTAAAATATAATACATGTACACTGTAAAACTGGAATGACGCGTCTTCTACGGGGTATGGACAATTTGTAGATTTCGGAACGAGGCTTCCACTGGGTATGGGAAATTTGTCAGTGGCTGGGCGGACGTATCGTGGGTTTCAATGAATATGGTCTCATACCATGTATCTATCAACCAATCAAATAAAAAAAATTCAGTTTAGTCAATAAATAACTTGATTTCTCCTGACCTTTGCCTGTATACCCACGTAAGTTCAACTTATTTCGAACTACTTTGAATGACATTAATCCTACAAAAAAAAAAAAACACCTCCAGTTGTTTGATGGAAGATACGTGTTCCCTGATTTATCCAAATCGAGGAAATTGAACTGAGCTTGTTAGTGTGAATAAAATGTTAAAGTGCAGGTTTTGAAAAAATTATAAAATATTGGTGGTAACTGTCTTGTGAAAAGTGTGCGAGAACATGAAAATTGGGCCGGGGAGGTCAAAATATGTCTATTTTATTCAATGCAAATCTTGGTGGTGTTATAGGGATCACTAACTTTAACCCTTTACCTAACGAATCGCCCGCATCCGCCCGCGTAATATGCAACTTCAGCAGTTGAAAAAATATTATTTTTCAAAAAATTTCAACAAAACCATATCATGTGACCCCTCGTTGGAACGAGCTCGTCGAGCTCGTTCCAACGAGGGGTCACATGATATGGATTTGTTGACATTTTTTGAAAAATTTAAAAAAATGCTATTTCAAATAATAAATTTTGATATCGTCTGCGTTGGGTAAAGGGTTGAAAGTAAAAGTCTCATGTGGTGACCTATAGTTTTTTTCGATGCATATTTTTGAAGAGGTGATAAACTAAATGGATATCAGGTTGTTTTTTTGCAAAAATATGCTTGATGGGGTGTGTGTGTGTGTGGGGGGGGGGGGGGGGGGTACTGTAAAAACAGTGTAATGTAACGTACAGTTAGGAATTATATTCTTAGGAATAAAGTTGTGGCGGATTTATCATTACTTACTTGCAGATGATAAAAATGAAACAAAGTACATAAAGGGCCATAACTATGCTATGACAAAAATACTCAAACTAACAGCCGCATTAAACACGGGCTAGGCGTCAAAAGGATACACTTGGACACCAAATACGATTTCATTCCACCCAATATTTTAAAAGTGATCGAGTTTAAACAATCGTTGTTCACAAACTGACCCACAGACAGGCCGACCGACAGACGTTGCCAGTAATAGTCGTTTGTCGAAGTTTTGTTTGTCGCAGTTAAAACTGAAACCCCCATCCATATACGTTGGAAATGCCACTGATCGTGATGACCTGCGAATTTTATTTTTCTATCATCTGCTTTCGTAAGTGAATGATGCACCAGATTAATAAATCCAACCCGTTACTGAACCCGAATAAAAGACGACACTTGCCAAAAAACTTATTGAACAACTAAAAAATTCATTTTTGTGCCTTAAAACATAGCATATGGCCCCATCAGCGAGCTCGTTCCAAAGATGGGTCATAAACTTTGTTTGAGGCAAGAATTAAAAAACTAATAAAATTTGAATGACGATTTTTGTGAATAGCGCTGGCCGGCTTTAACCGTTACCTTACAAAAGGATTAACCCCCTTTGGGAATTTATGGTATCCTCCTCTAGTAAGCTGAAACCTTTCCATGCCGTAAGCGAATAACATTCCTCATGTGTTGGTAGTGGCGTTTGATGCGCTCTTTATTCTCACCTGTTATTTCCGCAGCGAATTTTGCTATCGGCCGACTTTGAGGGTATATTTGATCATCGATTGAGAGTAAAGGCATCTGCCCCAGTGGTGTATCTGAAGATAAAAACACAGAGAATGTCAATGTTTAATGCCGACAACAGAGACAGGCCTGGAAATAACATGTAAACGATCGTTTAGGTTACGTGGGAGTTACGTCAATAGTAAAATACGCGAACGCAGAGCAGGTTACGATAAAACAACATAGTATAAATTAACTTTCTTATCCCGCATTTTTTGGCAGTTAGATATGACAATCTTTCGAAACGAACTCGACGCAAAGGTTGCATTCACATATGAGCAGAGTTATTTATTATTTATTTATTTATTGGCGTTTAAGGTCACATACTTATGCACAATGGCTAATCATGACCGTGACAGTTTTACGGGTGAAGGAAACCGGAGCACCCGGAGAGAACCACCGAGCAACGACGAGCAGCTGCCAGCTCCCCAACATCGTAACTCTACACTGCAGCACAGGCAGGGTTAGATTGGTTGAAGACATGCGCACCATCGACGTGCAGTACGCCTTAGTACACGGCGTCATCGTGCCCCCGTGTGGACAATCGGGGTTAAGTGCCTTGCCCAAGGACACAACGCGGGAGTCCGAATCGATCGCTCAGACGGTCGCCCATCCGAGGACTAACCGGGCTCGACGTTGCTTAACTTCGGTGATCTGACGAGAACCGGTTACCGTAACGCCACCGCGCCCCCATGACCAGAGTTGCATGCCGTTTACATCCGCCTGAATAAATAGCAACAACTAACGTGCGAGATCGCGCGTTGATTGTTGCTATTTATTTTAGCGGAAATTCTGCCAACACATGACTTGCGTAGAAAAAGGGAGAGAAATCGGAAAAGCATTACAACACTTATTTCCTGTAGGTTACCACAATATTATAGGGCGTAACCTGCTAACACGTTACTATGTAAACTCTTTATTTCTTGGCCTGCAAAAATTAAAAACCCCACTTTTTCATTAACCCTTTACCTAACATGAAAAAAGGACCACACTTACAAAAAAATTTTTGGAATAAAAATTTTGTTTCATTTTTTGTCTCAAAAACATAGGTTATGACCCCTCTTTGGAACGAGCTCGTCGAGCTCGTTCCAAAGAGGGGTCATAACCTATGTTTTGAGAGAAAAATGAAAAAATAATGAAAATTAATTAATTAATAATCCAACGTAATTGCAAAACCCGCCCAGCTCTATTCTCAAAAATCGCCAATTAATTTTCATTATATTTTCATTTTTTGTCTCAAAAATATAGGTTATGACCTCTCTTTGGAACGAGCTTTTCGAGCTCGTTCCAATGAGGGGTCATAACCTATGTTTTTGAGACAAAAAATGAAAAAAATTAGTTATTCAAAAAGTGTCGTCTGCTTTTCATGTTAGGTAACGAGTTAAATCTTTTTTGATCCGTTATGCTGCATTATGTGTAAATGCTGCGTAAACATCAAATCAGGGGCGTAAGAAAAACAAGAGGTCGAGCGGGGTCAGGAACGGAACTCAACTTTTGAGAGGGCATTTTTGGAAAACAAAACAAAGGCGAAGGTTTCGACAGTGTCGCCCCCCAGACCTTCACCAAAGAACAATCTATCATCTCACTTCCAGCTGATCCTCAGGGATCGAAACAACAAAAAACGTCAATGATAGGTTGACCCTACGGCCCTATTTGGCTGTAGGATTAACTTACTAATGATTAGTGAACCCCACAACAAATACAAAGTAGGCATGTCTTTGTCCGGTAGATAGACGGACAGTGTTTACCACTCGGCAGGTGCTTTACCGCGAGGGTGGGAGGGGTGAAGGTGGTCCCTCCTCATCGTTCGTCAAATTTACAATTATAGTTGGTAATTCGATGCCCTAAATTGGAAAAAGTTGAAAATTTCAGACAGTGCGATAGTGAATTTTTTTCCAAACATGCCTAGAATTTGGCCAAATTCTGGAGTTTTTAGACCGAAAAGTTGTCAAGGTACCCCAAATTTTGATTTAAAGTAGTTAAAATCTATCAAATAATGATTTGTAGCTGGAATTTGTGGCTGTCAATACCTCAGTTGGATAATTTACAGTCAAGAGGGTGTGCACACGGATTTGGCATCTTGAAATTTACCTTACAGATCGGACGACCCCCTGCGGAATTTACAAATTGAGAAGTTGAAAAAAAATTCGACAAACCCACATCATTTGGCCCCCTCTTGGAACGGCACATAATATGGTTTTGTTGAATTTTTTTTCAAATGAAGAAATAAAGAAATACAAAAAAAAATTGATATAACAAATTTTGTATCGTGGATCGGGTAAAGGCGTTAAAATCTTTGGTTGGAAATTTTGACTTGGAGCCGCTGAGAATGGGTGGGTGTGTGTAATTTCCCAATTTTGGGAATTTTACATACCGATGGTGGGGTGGGGGTGGGGTGCAATTGGAAGCCCAGAGGGACTCCCACCTCCGAGAGACTTCCTAGCAACGTTTCTGCCTTTCGAAAACACGTTTGAAAGGGGTTGCGTTTACTGATTTCGTATACCATAATGATTTTCCCCACTAAAAGATTGGGATTAGGGTGGGTTACTACGGTGGCTGATTTAGGATATGGGTATTTTTTTTTATCTCACTATAATGAGATACTTTCTCGTTATAACGAGAAAACATCTCGTTATAACGAGAAACGGTTCTCGTTATAACGAGAAAACATCTCGTTATGAGGACTGAGCATCTCGTTATAACGACTTAGCATCTCGCTATAACGACTTAGCATCTCGTTATAACGAGATAACATCTCATTATAACAAGATTAGCATCTCGTTATAACGAGAAGACATCTTGTTATAACGAGAAAACATCTGGTTATAACGAGATAATATTTATTTAAGAGGCATCACATGGTGCGGAGGCGGGCTCGGTTATTCGCCTTCCTACGGATATCTTGGTATATGATGTTTGCAGAAATCAATCAACTTTGGCTAAATATCCATTTTGACTAATTTTGACTGAATAAAAATGAAAATAGCTCAAAGCTCTGTCAATGGAAGGAGGAGTGACACAAAGAGATAATCACTTCAATATCATTGCAAGATTTTGTTTGAAACAGTAGTCCTATGTGTAACATTCTCGCGTTGTGTGTGTGATTGGGGCGGGGGTGGGGGTGGGGGTAGGGGGGGCGGTCTGTCTTCCCAACTTTGTGAGAACCCAAACAATAGTGTCTGCGTTTCTGCGTCCCCTCGCGGATTTCTTTGGTTCTCACAGATGAAACAAGAGGCCCCAAGGGGCCTTAAATCGCTCACCTGACAAAGTAGTTCAAAGGAGCATTTTAGGTCACATTCAGCTAGTCATGGCTTATCAACACTATAGAGAAAGAAAGCCATGACATTTTTTATAGGTCCTGCTGACTGGGTCCAATTCCACCCGCTGTAGACAAGCACTGTCATAATCTAAGGGTCATTTTGTCACTGCAGTTTGAAAGGCATAATTGATGGAAAAATACTGAGGAATGGATTTTAAAACTAGATGAAGCGATTGTGCCCACACAATTCTCAGGATTTTCCATCAATTTTCAGTTCCAGCACTTTTACGTCCCAAAATTGAGATAAACGAATAAAAAACAGATTTTTTTTTATTTTTGTTCGGAAATTTTCGAAGTCCCAAACAAAATATTTTCAATCTAAAAATTGTTTTTCTTCTTTTTAAAATTGACCAAAACGCATAAAAAACCCCAAAACTAATTTTCGGATTTTGGTCCCACCCGGACCCCAAATTTTCAGTGTAAAAAAAAAAAAATTTGTCTCAAAATTGACCGAAACGCATAAAAAAACCATAAAAATCATTTCCGGATTTTGGTCCAAAATTTCTAATCGGGACCCCAAATTTTCAGCTTAAATATGAACCCAGGGACTTGAACAAACTTGAATCTCACCCCCCTAAGGATACTGCATACCAAATATCAAACGATTCTTATTGGTAGATCTGAAGAAGAAGATTTTTAAAGAATATTCCTCATACTGCACTAATTTAAACATTTGGGCTCCCATAGAGAGCCCAAATTTGGACCCAGGGAATTGATTTCAATAAACACGTGAAACAATCTCCCAAAGATGTTATATGTGAAATCTGAAAGCTTTTGGAGCAGTGGTTTGGGAGAAAAGTAGTGTTAAATGTTTTTCCCATTACCCACAGTGTTAAAAAATGCTGACTCAGCACTTTTTCAAAGTCCCCAAAAAGTACCCCGTGATGAAACCGATAGCAATTTTTTTTACCATTCCATTCTGTTGGTCCTAAGGAAGCTGCACACCAAAATCAGAATTCTCAGTGCCGTGTAGTTTTAAAGATATGGGCGTTTTAATTTTTTTCTATTTTTAGCTCCTGTGGTTCTCATGGGGCGACGGGAAAAAAATTTTTGGCATAAATTAAGTACTTATGATCCAATAAGCCCTCATATCAAATTTGGTTCAAATCTGCCTCTCGGTTTGGAAAATAGAAATTTTGGGCGGGGCGACAGTTCTTGCCCCTCCCATAACGAAGGCAAATATAGTCCTCGAACTTCTCTTGAGCAAATCTGGGTCTACAACACATAATGAAGCTGCACACCAAATATCACGTCTCTGCTACTGCTGGTTCATGAGAAGAAGATTTTTTTTCCCGGATCGGGACCCCAAATTTTCAGCTTAAATATGAACCCAGGAACTTGAACAAACTTGAATCTCACCCCCCCTAAGGATACTGCATACCAAATATCAAACGATTCTTATTGGTAGATCTGAAGAAGAAGATTTTTAAAGAATATTCCTCATACTGCACTAATTTAAACATTTGGGCTCCCATAGAGAGCCCAAATTTGGACCCAGGGAATTGATTTCAATAAACACGTGAAACAATCTCCCAAAGATGTTATATGTGAAATCTGAAAGCTTTTGGAGCAGTGGTTTGGGAGAAAAGTAGTGTTAAATGTTTTTCCCATTATCCACAGTGTTAAAAAATGCTGACTCAGCACTTTTTCAAAGTCCCCAAAAAGTACCCCGTGATGAAACCGATAGCAATTTTTTTTACCATTCCATTCTGTTGGTCCTAAGGAAGCTGCACACCAAATCAGAATTCTCAGTGCCGTGTAGTTTTAAAGATATGGGCGTTTTAATGTTTTTCTATTTTTAGCTCCTGTGGTTCTCATGGGGCGACGAGAAAAAAAATTTTGGCATAAATTAAGTACTTATGATCCAATAAGCCCTCATATCAAATTTGGTTCAAATCTGCCTCTCGGTTTGGAAAATAGAAATTTTGGGCGGGGCGACAGTTCTTGCCCCTCCCATAACGAAGGCAGATATAGTCCTCGAACTTCTCTTGAGCAAATCTGAGTCTACAACACATAATGAAGCTGCACACCAAATATCAAGTCTCTGCTACTGCTGGTTCATGAGAAGAAGATTTTTTAAGATTTTGGTCTCCCTTGGGGGCGTGGCACCACCCAGGGAGAGGAGCAACTTCATTTGAACAAATCCGAATTGGCATTAGGTAATAAACATTTAACCAACATTTGAATAAAATTGGGCTAGTGGTTTTGGAGGAGAAGTCGGTTTTGTAAAGTTTACGCCGGACCACGGACGGAAAGTGATCAGTAAAGCTCTCCTTGAGCTTCGCTCAGGTGAGCTAAAAATGGGTTAGGGTTTGCTTTCCGATTTTGTGGGAACTTGTGTTTCATTGTTTCTCACCGGTAACAAAAGGAAAAAACAAGTCCTCACCACAACGCGTGCGTGCATGCGTGCGTGCGTGCGTGTGTGCGTGCGTGCGTACGTGCGTTGCGTGCGTGCGTGCGTGCGTGCGTGCGTTGCGTGCGTTGCGTGCGTGCGTTGCGTGCGTTGCGTGCGTGCGTGCGTGCGTGCGTGCGTGCGTGCGTGCGTGCGTGCGTGCGTGCAATAATTGTGGCAATAATTGATGTTATTCATTGATGGACTCTAATTTAGTCCTTACAACGTCCGTCCGTCCGTCCGTCCGTCCGTCCGTCCGTCCGTCCGTCCGTCCGTCCATACGTCCGGGAATGGTTTCCGGCGAAAAACTCCTAGGGGTTTCAATTCAAAACATTGAAAGTGTGTTCATGTTCATTCATAGGGTCTGTAGATGTGCATAAAGGTTTTGGATGTTTGATTCGGCCCTCTGGGGCGTAAGGGGCACCACTTTTGTCGTTAGAGGAATGGTTTCCGGCGAAAAACTCCTAGGGGTTTCAATTCGAAACATTGAAAGTGTGTTCATGTTCATTCATAGGGTCTGTAGATGTGCATAAAGGTTTTGGATTTTGAGTCGGCCCCGAGGGGCGCAAGGGGCACCATTTTTGTCGTTAGAGGAATGGTTTCTGGAGAAAAACTCCTAGGGGTTTCAATTCGAAACACTAAAAGTGTTCATGTTAATCAATATGGTCTGTAGATGTGCATAAAGGTTTTGGATTTTTTATTCGGCCCCGAGGGGCACAAGGGGCACCATTTTTGTCGTTAGAGGAATGGTTTCTGGAGAAAAACTCCTAGGGGTTTCTATTCGAAACATTGAAAGTGTGTTCATGTTCATTCATAGGGTCTGTAGATGTGCATAAAGGTTTTGGATTTTTGATTCGGCACCGAGGGGCGCAAGGGGCACCATTTTTGTCGTTAGAGGAATGGATTCCGGAGAAAAACTCCTCGGGGTTTCAATTCGAAACACTAAAAGTGTGTTCATGTTCATTCATAGGGTCTGTAGATGTGCATAAAGGTTTTGGATTTTTGATTCGGCCCTCGGGGGCGTAAGGGGCACCACTTTTGTCGTTAGAGGAATGGTTTCCGGCGAAAAACTCCTAGGGGTTTCAATTCGAAACATTGAAAGTGTGTTCATGTTCATTCATAGGGTCTGCAGATGTGCATAAAGGTTTTGGATTTTTGATTCGGCCCCGAGGGACGCAAGGGGCACCATTTTTGTCGTTAGAGGAATGGTTTCCGGAGAAAAACTCCCAGGGGTTTCAATTCGAAACACTAAAAGTGTGTTCATGTTAATCAATAGGGTCTGTAGATGTGCATAAACGTTTTGGATTTTTTGTTCGGCCCTCGGGGGCGTAAGGGGCACCATTTTTGTCGTTAGAGGAAGGGTTTCCGGCGAAAAACTCCTAGGGGTTTCAATTCGAAACATTGAAAGTGTGTTCATGTTCATTCATAGGGTCTGTAGATGTGCATAAAGTTTTTGGATTTTTGATTCGGCCCTCGGGGGCGTAAGGGGCACCACTTTTGTCGTTAGAAGAATGGTTTCCGGCGAAAGACTCCTAGGTGTTTCAATTCGAAACATTGAAAGTGTGTTCATGTCCATCCATAGGGTCTGTAGATGTGCATAAAAATTTTGGATTTTTGATTCGGGCACGAGGGGCGCAAGGGACACCATTTTTGTCGTTAGAGGAATGGTTTCTGGAGAAAAACTCCTAGGGGTTTCAATTCGAAACACTAAAAGTGTGTCCATGTTAATCAATAGGGGCTGTAGATGTGCATAAAGGTTTTGGATTTTTGATTCGGCCCTCAGGGGCATAAGGGGCACCACTTTTGTCGTTAGAGGAATGGTTTCCGGCGAAAAGCTCCTAGGGGTTTCAATTCGAAACATTGAAAGTGTGTTCATGTTTATTCATAGGGTCTGTAGATGTGCATAAAGGTTTTGGATTTTTGATTCGGCCCCGAGGGGCGCAAGTGGCACCATTTTTGTCGTTAGAGGAATGGTTTCTGGAGAAAAACTCCTAGGGGTTTCAATTCGAAACACTAAAAGTGTGTTCATGTTAATCAATAGGGTCTGTAGATGTGCATAAAGGTTTTGGATTTTTGATTCGGCCCCGAGGGGCGCAAGGGGCACCACTTTTGTCGTTAGAGGAATGGTTTCCGGCGAAAACCTCCTAGAGGTTTCAATTCGAAACATTGAATGTGTGTTCATGTTCATTCATAGGGTCTGTAGATGTGCATAAAGGTTTTGGATTTTTGATTCGGCCCTCGGGGGCGTAAGGGGCACAATTTTTGTCTTTAGAGGAATGGTTTCCGGAGAAAAACTCCTAGGGGTTTCAATTCGAAACACTAAAAGTATGTTCATGTTAATCAATAAGGTCTGTAGATGTGCATAAAGGTTTTGGATTTTTGATTCGGCCCTCGGGGGCGTAAGGGGCACCACTTTTGTCGTTAGAGGAATGGTTTCCGGCGAAAAACTCCCAGGGGTTTCAATTCGAAACATTGAAAGTGTGTTCATGTTGATTCATAGGGTCTGTAGATGTGCATAAAGGTGTTGGATTTTTGATTCGGCCCCGAGGGGCGCAAGGGGCACCATTTTTGTCTTTAGAGGAATGGTTTCCGGAGAAAAACTCCTAGGGGTTTCAATTCGAAACACTAAAAGTATGTTCATGTTAAGCAATAGGGTCTGTAGATGTGCATAAAAGTTTTGGATTTTTGATTCGGCCCTCGGGGGCGTAAGGGGCACCATTTTTGTCATTAGAGGAATGGTTTCCGGCGAAAAACTCCTAGGTGTTTCAATTCGAAACATTGAAAGTGTGTTCATGTCCATCCATAGGGTCTGTAGATGTGCATAAAAATTTTGGATTTTTGATTCGGGCCCGAGGGGCGCAAGGGACACCATTTTTGTCGTTAGAGGAATGGTTTCTGGAGAAAAACTCCTAGGGGTTTCAATTCGAAACACTAAAAGTGTGTCCATGTTAATCAATAGTGGCTGTAGATGTGCATAAAGGTTTTGGATTTTTGATTCGGCCCTCAGGGGCATAAGGGGCACCACTTTTGTCGTTAGAGGAATGGTTTCCGGCGAAAGCTCCTAGGGGTTTCAATTCGAAACATTGAAAGTGTGTTCATGTTTATTCATAGGGTCTGTAGATGTGCATAAAGGTTTTGGATTTTTGATTCGGCCCCGAGGGGCGCAAGTGGCACCATTTTTGTCGTTAGAGGAATGGTTTCTGGAGAAAAACTCCTAGGGGTTTCAATTCGAAACACTAAAAGTGTGTTCATGTTAATCAATAGGGTCTGTAGATGTGCATAAAGGTTTTGGATTTTTGATTCGGCCCCGAGGGGCGCAAGGGGCACCACTTTTGTCGTTAGAGGAATGGTTTCCGGCGAAAACCTCCTAGAGGTTTCAATTCGAAACATTGAAAGTGTGTTCATGTTCATTCATAGGGTCTGTAGATGTGCATAAAGGTTTTGGATTTTTGATTCGGCCCTCGGGGGCGTAAGGGGCACAATTTTTGTCTTTAGAGGAATGGTTTCCGGAGAAAAACTCCTAGGGGTTTCAATTCGAAACACTAAAAGTATGTTCATGTTAATCAATAAGGTCTGTAGATGTGCATAAAGGTTTTGGATTTTTGATTCGGCCCTCGGGGGCGTAAGGGGCACCACTTTTGTCGTTAGAGGAATGGTTTCCGGCGAAAAACTCCCAGGGGTTTCAATTCGAAACATTGAAAGTGTGTTCATGTTGATTCATAGGGTCTGTAGATGTGCATAAAGGTGTTGGATTTTTGATTCGGCCCCGAGGGGCGCAAGGGGCACCATTTTTGTCTTTAGAGGAATGGTTTCCAGAGAAAAACTCCTAGGGATTTCAATTCGAAACACTAAAAGTATGTTCATGTTAAGCAATAGGGTCTGTAGATGTGCATAAAAGTTTTGGATTTTTGATTCGGCCCTCGGGGGCGTAAGGGGCACCATTTTTGTCGTTAGAGGAATGGTTTCCGGCGAAAAACTCCTAGGGGTTTCAATTCGAAACATTGAAAGTGTGTTCATGTTCATTCATAGGGTCTGTAGATGTGCATAAAGCTTTTGGATTTTTGATTCGGCCCTCGGGGGCGTAAGGGGCACCACTTTTGTCGTTAGAGGAATGGTTTCCGGCGAAAGATTCCTAGGTGTTTCAATTCGAAACATTGAAAGTGTGTTCATGTCCATCCATAGGGTCTGTAGATGTGCATAAAAATTTTGGATTTTTGATTCGGCACCGAGGGGCGCAAGGGGCACCATTTTTGTCGTTAGAGGAATGGTTTCCGGAGAAAAACTCCTAGGGATTTCAATTCGAAACACTAAAAGTGTGTTCATGTTAATCAATAGGGTCTGTAGATGTGCATAAAGGTTTTGGATTTTTGATTCGGCCCCGACGGGCGCAAGGGGCACCACTTTTGTAGTTAGAGGAATGGTTTCCGGCGAAAACCTCCTAGAGGTTTCAGTTCGGAACATTGAAAGTGTGTTCATGTTTATTCATAGGGTCTGTAGATGTGCATAAAGGTTTTGGATTTTTGATTCGGCCCCGAGGGGCGCAAGAGGCACCATTTTTGTCATTAGAGGAATGGCTTCCGGCGAAAAACTGCTAGGAGTTTCAATTCACTGAGAGTGTGTTCATGTTCATTAGTAGGATCTGTAGATGTGCATAAAGGTTTTGGATTTTTGATTCGGCCCACGAGGGGCGCAAGGGGCTCCATTTTTGTCGTTAGAGGAATGGTTTCCGGAGAAAAAAAACTCCTAGGGGTTTCAATTCGAAACACTAAAAGTGTGCTCATGTTAATCAATAGGGTCTGTAGATGTGCATAAAGTTTTTAGATTTTTGATTCGGCCCCGGGAGGCGCAAGGGGCACCATTTTTGTCGTTAGAGGAATGGTTTCCGGAGAAAAACTCCTAGGGGTTTCAATTCGAAACACTGAAGGTTCGTTCATCTTCATTAATAGGGTCTGTAGATGTGCATAAAGGCTTTGGATTTTTTATTCGGGTTCGAGGGGCACAGGGGGCACCATTTTTGTTGTTAGAGGAATGGTTTCCGGCGAAAAACTCCTAGGGGTTTCAATTCGAAACATTGAACGTGTGTTCATCTTCATTAATAGGGTCTGTAGATGTGCATAAAGGTTTTGGATTTTTTATTCGGCCCCAAGGGGCGCAAGGGGCATCATTTTTGTTGTTAGAGGAATGGTTTCCAGAGAAAAACCCCTAGGGGTTTCAATTCAAAACACTGAAAGTGTGTTCATGTTAATCAATAGGGCCTGTAGATGTGCATAAAGGTTTTGGATTTTTGATTTGGCCCCGAGGGGTGCAAGGGGCACCATTTTTGTCGTTAGAGGAATGGTTTCAGGAGAAAAACTCCTAGGGGTTTCAATTCGAAACACTATAGTGTGTTCATGTTAATCAATAGCGTCTGTAGATGTGCATAAAGGTTTTGGATTTTTGATTCGGCCCCGACAATAATCACAAATGCGAATGCGGTGATATACTATAGTGTGCTTTGCACACAAATGACACCACTCTAGTTTAATTTATCATTGGTTAAATTGAATTCATCATTTTTGCTATTTCGATATTCATTCTGTTGTATGTTAAAGTGAAAGGAATGCTGGGTTGGTTATTACAGACCTGGTTGTTACAGATTGTAACAACCAGTAGTGTAATAATCAACCATTAGTGTAATATTAACCAGTAGTGTAATAAAAATTAACCAGTAGTGTAATAATCAACCAGTAGTGTAATACAAATGAACCAGTAGTGTAATAACCAGTAGTGTAATGAACTTAACCAGTAGTATAATAAACATCCATGAAAACCAACAATTTTTCAACAAAATTTGAAAAATTTTTTAGGTCGCTCAAATCATAGTTTGGGCACATCTTATCGATTTTTAATCATTTTATCGTACATTTAAAGGCGTTTTGCAGGTCAAAAATCATTTCGTGGGTTCAATACGGCAAGAAAAGGTACTTTTATGATTTTTATGTGATGTGCGTATTTTCTGGTGTTTAATGTCACTTTCTACATTTGTGGCTTTATGTAAATTCAAAGTTGGCCAATTATTTATAGTAATGCTGTGCTTTTGAGAGACTGCTTACCCCAGGCATAAGTTGTCAGGTTCTATCATACCAGAAAACTTATGGGTGATATAATCTGGTATTTAAGGGCTAGATTTGTATGATCTCTTGCGTTGTCTACAATTATAATATTTAATACGGTCCCGGCGAACTCTGAAGGTCTCTCTCACATCCACCCATTTCAGTCGCTGTATCATTATGCGTGGCTTTTTCAGTCTAGTTGACCGTTTTGAATTCTAAAATCCGTTTTTCTTTTGGGAGTGGTGCTCATCATATTCCTTGAGCATAGACATTCTACCATATTTTACGAAGGTGTGTGTGTGTGTGGGGGGGGGGGGGTACCTAAAATCTGCGGTTAGTTATTTTTTTCCATCTTGAAGGAGAGGTCGGTAAGAGAGTAGAGGGTATCTAGGGCGAGATGAATAGGGTGGGTGATTTGTAGGTCCACTGCCATTTCCGTCTTCCATGCCAAGTGATTGTTCTCGATTACCGAGAGATTACGACAGTAGAGGGTATCTAAGGCGAGATGAATAGGATTGCTGCCTCGGAGGTCCACTGCCATTTCCCTCTGCCATGTCAAGTGATTGTCCTCGATTGCCGAGAGATTACGAGAGTAGAGGGTATCTAATTAGGTGAGGTGAATAGGGTGGGTGCTTTGGAGGTCCACTGCCATTTCCGTCTGCCATGTCAAGTGATTGTTCTCGATTACCAATGGTAGACAGCTATTTAGATCCTGTGATGATTTACATTTAATGTAAAAAGCTTGAACGCATTCAACATGTAGAAAATATTGTTTCAGCAGAATTCCTTGATGGGTTAACACTACTCTTATACTACATTAGTAGTAGAGAAGTGTGTCCTGTTGATAAATGACCCTCATTTGGGGAGAGAATGGGGAGGCGCAAGGGACGTGATAGTCACGGGACCCAGGGACGCCATGTTGTCCTGTTATGGTACCCACGTGAGCGACCATGTTGCATTCCCATAGGGATATGTGATGTAAGTGGGCGTGCGCAGCGCTTGTAATTAGGTGATACGTGTTTTCGCCGTCTATTCTGTATACTGGAGACCACCATCTTGGTTTTTATGGTAGCACGTGATTGCAATATGGACCCAATGGCCTCCAATAGAACGAGGATATGTTTTGAGGGTAAGGTCGATTGGACGGGAGTATAATGAATACCCAGCTACTACTACTACTACTACTAACCACTACTTCTACTACTACTACTTCTACTACTACTACTACTACATCTCTTGCTGCTACTACTACTACTTATTACTACTACTACTACTACTACTACTACTACTACTAACTACTACTATACTACTACTACTACTACTACTACTACTACTACTACTACTACTACTACATCTCTTGCTGCTACTACTACTACTACTGCTACTACTACATCTCCTGCTACTACTACTACTACTACTACTACTAACTACTACTATACTACTACTACTACTACTACTACTACTACTACATCTCTTGCTGCTACTACTACTACTACTGCTACTACTACATCTCCTGCTACTACTACTACTACTACCTCTACTACTAATAATAATAATAATTCTACTACTACTACATCTCTTGCTACTACTACTACTACTACATCATAATTCTACTACTACTACATCTCTTGCTACTACTACTACTACTACTACTACTACTAGTACTACTACTACTACATCTCTTGCTTCTTCTACTGCTACTACTACTACTACTACTACTACTACTACTACTACTACTACTACTACTACATCTCTTGCTACTACTACATCTCTTGCTACTACTACATCTCTTGCTACTACTACATCTCTTGCTACTACTATTACCACTACTACTACTACTACCACTACTACTACTACTACTACACTACTACTACTACTACTACTACTACTACTACTACTACTACTATTAGTACTACTACTTCTACTACTACTACTGCTACTACTACTACTACTACTACTATTATTATTACTACTACTACTACTATTACTATTACTACTACTTTTACTACTACTACTACTACTACTACTACTACTACTACTACTACTATCACCACTACTATTACTATTACTACTACTTTTACTATTACTATTACTACTATTATTATTTCTACTATTACTACTACTACTATTACTATTACTTCTATTACTATTACTACTATTACTACTACTACTACTATTAACCAGAAGTAGTAGTAGAATTAGCAGTAGTAGTAGGTGGTGGTAGTAGGTGGTAGTGGTAGGAGTTAGTAGTATATAATAGTAGCTGGTAGTAGTCCCCGAAGACTGATCTCCACTAGTCCCCATAGACTGGCTCTGGTGATCCCCAAATACCTAGATGAGGATATGATGAATGGCAGATTGTGCCTTAATAAGGAATTTCCTCATGGTCCTCATGGCCTCTTGCGATGAAAAGGGTGCCAAATGTCAGTCCGGAGAGTCTCAGAACTAGCTAGGACTAAAGCTAATGATAAGGACATAACCAGGAACATAAATAGATTAAAAATGGGCAGTAGATGGTCTAAGCAGTCAAAAAGGAGGTTTCTATATAGAATTCAAGCCACATAAAGACGAGGAGTCTGGAAGAATCCGTACTTAACCCTTTACCTAACATGAAAAGCAGACGACACTTGCAAAAAAAAATCTTGAATAACTAATTTTATTCATTTTTTGTCTCAAAAACATAGGTTATGACCCCTCGTTGGAACGAGCTCGACGAGCTCGTTCCAACAAGGGGTCATAACCTATGTTTTTGAGACAAAAAATGAAAATATTTTGAAAATTAATTGGCGATTTTTTAGAATAGCGCTGGCCGGTTTTGGCCGTTACGTTGGGTAAAGGGTTAACAGAGTGGAAACGAGGATTTGCCTGCAATGCCACTCTCAGTAAAAATACTCTATAGTACAATCAAACACCGCGTTTTCAAGTTCATGTACCACTGCGTGGTACTCTGTGCAGGGGTCCGTTTCCGTTAGAACCCACCGCACCTTCGCAAAATATGGCAGAGTGTCCATGCTCAAGGAATATGATGAGCACCACACCCAGAAGAAAAACGAATTTTAGAATTCAAAACGGTCAACTAGACGGAAAAAGCCATGCATAATGATACAGCGACAGAAATAGGTGGATGTGAGCGAGACCTTCAGAGTTCGCCTGGGCCGTCTTTAATATCATAATTGTGGACAAAGCAGGAGATCACACAATTCTAGCCATTGAATATTTATTTATTAGGGTTTAACGACATTTTAACAACCAGGGTCATATCGTGTCGGTGACAGTTTTACGGGTGGAGGAAGCCGGAGTATCCGGAGAGAACCACTTAGCAACGACAAGCAGATGTCAGCTCTCCAACAGCGTAACTCTGAGCACTGCACCGCGACACAGGCAGTGTTAGATTGGTTGAAGGCATGCGCCCCATCGACGTGCATTACGCCTTAGTACACTGCGTCATCGTGCCCCCATGTCGACAATCGGGGTTAAGTGCCTTGCCCAAGGACACAACGCGGGAGCGCGAATTAGTCGCTGAAATGGTCACCCATCCAACTACTAACCGCACTCGACGTTGCTTAACTTCGGTGACGCCCTTGAACACCACACTTTATCACCCATATGTTTTCTGGTGTGATAGAACCTGACAACTTATGCCTGGGGTAAGCGGTCTCTCAAAAGTACAGCATTACTATAAATAACTGGCCAACTTTGAATTTACATTAAGCCACAAACGCAGAATGTGACATTAAACACCAGAAAATACGCACATCCCATAAAAATAATAAAAATTCCTTTCCTCGCCGTATTGAACCCACGAAATAATGTTTGACCTGCAAAATGCCTTTAAATGTACGATAAAATGATTAAAAATCGATAAGATGTACCCAAACTATTATTTGAGCGATTCAAAAAATTTTCAAATTTTGTTGAAAAATTGTTGGTTTTCATGGATGTTTATTACACTATTGTTTAAGTTTATTACACTACTGGTTATTACACTACTGGTTGATTTGTATTAAACTACTGGTTGATTATTACACTACTGGTTAATTTTTATTACGCTACTGGTTGATTTATTTATTTATTTATTTATTGGTGTTTAAGGTCACATACTTATGCACAATGGCTAATCGTGACCGTGACAGTTTTATGGGTGGAGGAAGCCGGAGTACCCGGAGAGAACCACCGAGCAACGACAAGCAGCTGTCAGCTCTCCAACATCGTAACTCTGAACTCTGCACCGCAGCACAGACAGGGTTAGATTGGTTGAAGACATGCGCACCATCGACGTGCAGTACGCCTCAGTACACAGCGTCATCGTGCCCCCATGTAGGCAGTCGGGGTGAAGTGTCTTGCCCAAGGACACAACGCGGTTGCCGCAGGTGGGTACTGGTTGATTATTACACTACTGGTTGTTACAGACCTCCTTTCGCATTCTCCCTCTGATATGTTCATACCAAATGGCCAGAGGGTTTGAAGCGTATTGATCCAAAAAGCTTCACGTTTTTTTTTCTAAATTCATCCGTTTCATCTAATATGTCTTTAATTGGTGGTTGTTCAATAGGATGAATTTCAAAATCGTCCAAAGAATGGCCAGGAAGGTTAAAATGTTGTGCTACTGGGGCATCAGCATCATGTTTTATATCTTGTTTGTGTCTATATAGCACGTTCTCGGAAAGGATTTTGACTTTGACCAACATACTGTTTCCGACAGCACTTACCTGTGATAAGGTAAATAATGTTTGGTGAATCACAATGGAGGGGATTACGGATCTGATAATGATTTTTCGTTTGTTCGGAGGAAAATTCCTATTTCTGATCAGGCATAAAAGTATGCAATCTACAACGAGGCTTTTTGCAATTAAATACCGCGCCACTACCATTTTGCAACGTTCTGTTGTGTTCAGTCTTCAGTGGTTCGAAATCAGTAGTTTCAGCTGGACTTTCGAGCTTTTTCAGAGTTTGGTATTTCAGGGTACGCAAAAAGCGCAGTGAGTACCCTCTCGATCCGAGGGCGCCAAATATAGTAGAACAAGCCTCATTGAAATTTACCTTATCACTTGAATTGCGGTGGAAACGAATGAGCTGTGATTTGATGATACCTTCAAATGTATGTTGAGGATGAAATGATTCGTGTGCAACAATTGATGTGAATCAGTTGGTTTAAAATATACTTTATAATCTAAGTGACCGGACGCCTGAAATTGCTTGCCTTTATACACGGTCACATCGAGAAAATGAACAGAATTTTCACTGATAGTAGCTTTCAATTTAATATTTGGATCATGATTGTTCAAAATTTCTAAAAATTCACCAAAATCTTCTTTTGAATGTTCCCAGATAATAAAAATGTCATCTAAATACCTGAGCTATACGAGAGGATGCTTTGCACATTTGCTTAAGGCATTTTCCTCCCATTCCGCTACATAAATGCTTGCAAAATTAGGACTGAATCTTTTACCCATAGGACAACCCATTATTTGTAGAAAATATTCTCCATTGAATTGAAAGTCATTACCTTTTAAGCTCAGCTCTAAAAGATCCAAAATTTGTTCATCCGGGCGTTTTGCATCCGGATAGTGTGTGTGTGTGTGTGTGTGTGTGTGTGTGTGTGTGTGTGTGTGTGTGTGTGTGTGTGTGTGTGTGTGTGTGTGTGTGTGTGTGTGTGTGTGTGTGTGTGTGCGTGTGTGTGTGTGTGTGTGTCTATCTGTCTGCGTGCGTGCGTGCGTGCGTGCGTGCGTGCGTGCGTGTGTGTCACTCTCTCTCTCTCTCTCTTAGTCTCTCTCTCTCTCTCTCTCTCTCTCTCTCTCTCTCTCTCTCTCTCTCCTACCCAAGTACATGGATTGAATCCCAAACCTGTATGTGGGTAAATTGTAAGCTTACTGTTGTTTGAGATCTTCCTTTTCTCTATCTCTTCCCACTTTAACTTTATTCTATGTGTCCCTGCCGCCCTCCGACCCCCACACCTCGAAGTACTGGTTCACTTTTCACCATGTATGCACTCCTGGCCACAGTCCTGAGAAATCTTTCCTCCTCAGTATACAATCATTTCGCAAAGAACTGCCAGACTTAAGACGATTCAAATATTCGCTTGCCTTTCTACAAATATATATACCAGTATAATACCATTTCTCATAGCTCTCTCTCTCTCTCTCTCTCTCTCTCTCTCTCTCTCTCTCTCTCTCTCTCTCTCCGCCACCCCTATCTCTCTGCTTCTCTTTATCTATGCATATCTCTGCATATCTCCAATAACTTCACCTCTCGCTCTCAGTGAACCATTGATTACAACTACACATCTACGTTTTATCCAATAAAAGAGATGAATCCAAATAACTAGTGCTCAAACACAAATCAGCTCTTAACACCGTGTTCGTAAACCCGGGGTTCACATTTTGTTCACCCAGGGAGCGCGGTGGCTCAGTGGTAGACTGTTGGACTTCTACGCTAGAGGTTCCGAGTTCGATCCCCGTCCAGGACGACCCGCGTTGTGTCCTTGGGCAAGGCACTTTATCCCTGCTCATGGTAAATTGACCAAAAGTTAGCTGTTCTCCAAGTGTCACTCTCTCTCTCTCTCTCATTTTTGTCGTCCCTGGGGTTTTCACTCTTCTTTCAGTACCATGATATAAATCTGTATTTTGGATGCAGTGTGTAACAAACTAATAGAGGGCGCGGTGGCGTTGCGGTAACCGGTTCTCGTCAGATCACCGAAGTTAAGCAACGTCGAGCCCGGTTAGTCCTTGGATGGGTGACTGTCTGAGCGATCGATTCGGACTTCTGCGTTGTGTCCTTGGGCAAAGCACTTAACCCCGATTGTCCACATGGGGGTACGATGACACAGTGTACCCCATGTGGACAATCGGAGTTAAGCTCGTCGAGCTCGTTCCAACGAGGGGTCATAACCTATATTTTTGAGTCCAAAAAATTAAAAAATTAGTTATTCAAGAATTTTGTTTCCAAGTGTCGTCTGCTTTTCATGTTAGGTAAAGGGTTAAGGTGTGTTAGATATGCTTGAGGCTGTTCCATCAGGTACTGAAAAACGTGACGTTTTTTAACGTTGTGATGACATCGGCGGTGCCTAATATTCATTCAATAAAAAAGAAAGCTCTAGAAACCCTTGCTTCACTAATAAGGCATATTCCCCCTACTGCAAATAGCAGGTTTTCTCAGGAGAATTTACCCATTTACTGTATACCCACTCATATTATAAGGAGGTGGCGGGGAGGGGGCGGGGGAGCTTAACTTTTTTTGGACAGTGTATATTATTTCTGTAAGCAGATTAGCCTCCCCCATTCTGCTTCATTGGCGTCGCCGACTTTGAACCAGTTTGGGGGAGGTTTTAAAAGTTTCACAACTTTTTGTTTTCCGCCTCAGTCACGAGGCTCAGGTTACATTTCGACGATGGCTGGGGTTTTATCCGTCGCAATCGGCGTTGATGTGACTTGATTCTTTCATTTCTCTTTTTCATTTTGTGTGTTGGGTGAAACATCCAACCACTTATGTGAAATTTTTTGAACTTTGTGTAAAGTTTGATTGATATTTTTGATAATTCTTGCTCAGGTGTAGCAATTGTAAACATTGGGAGGCCATTTTTTAATTGGGAAATTTTTGTGGTGTTTGCGCTGCAGTACAATTCTGCAGCTATGTATTTTTCGTCATAAATATTGTTTAATGCAAATTTGTTTGAATTTTCTGAGCTGGGGCAGCATTCGTTGGATTGCGGAGACAGTTTGTTCGGATATTTTTCAAAACTTTGCTCACTTAGTACACAGCGCCACCGTGCCCCCACGTGGGCAACGGGGCTGAAGTGTCTTGCCCAAGGACACAACGCGGTTGCCGCAGGTGGGATTCGAACCGAGAACCTCTCGCTTGCAGCCTGCACTTTTACCTACTGAGCCACCGCGTCCCCCGCGTGATGAATATAAAATGCAATGAGAAAACTTCATATTAGTCAAAATATGTCCAAAATGCATTCAATGAGTGCACAAAACGAGACCTATCCATCCTGAGTGATATTTTTTAATTAACCAGTTCACAAACCAAATAAATCATGCCGTGTGAAACATGACAATTTGACGTACAGGTCTGTAATTAGGTCGACACAGTAACGTGCGCGTTGCGATCAATAACTGTCGACTGCAAAAAAAAAAGAGAAAAATGGGGGAAAAAAACAACTTACTTGATTTAAATACAGCCCATTCTTCGGGCGTGAATCGTTTGTCTTCATACTTTATATCGTTAACTGCAAATATCAGCCTGGTCAACTCTGCTCTCCCCTTGGAATTGAAATACATTAGTTTGTAGGCTGGCATTGTGAGGAAAATCAACTGGACTTCAGTGTTAGAGCGAAGAATGTACGTGCACTCTGTTCAGTAATTTTTTTTCCTGTTCACATAATTATGCTTTTAGAAGAAATTGCTGTGTCACTGCGAAGTGAATGCGCGCAATTCAAAAACGGGAAGCAACTAGTTCAAACAATTATTACTGCAACCCGTAAATTCAAGTCTGTGTGAAAATAAGAGACTTATTTTTGGGAGCAAAATATCTTTAAAGAAATCAGAAATGGGTTTTCGTAATCAACATTTTTTTTACAGATTTTCGTACAGGTTGCAGACAAAATTGTTCAAGAAACCAGAAATAACTTCTGTTGTAGAATAAGCCCATTGCCGCGATTAGCCATCTTTGACATTAATGATATGCAAGGTCAGAGGTAGCTTCGGGTAAGCACTTCGATCAGACTGTCTGTCAAGACTGTCATACATGCGATAGAAACAACCAAAATGTTTCGCTTGAAAAGAGAAAATGTGCATTTTTACGGAAGCGTATTGCTGATTACGGAAGCGTATTGCTGCCACGTGGAAAAAAAATAAATTGTTTAAACGAAAACTTTTTCGTTTAAACGAAAACTTTTTCGTTTAAACGGAAACTTTTTCGTTTAAACGAAACAGCAACGAGTGTGGGGTCTTACGCAGTGATGTGGGGGTCTTGTGCATATTTCACTTCGTCCTAGGTTGTCGGCCATCTTTCATCTTTGGTGGCACGTAGGTGTATTGCATGTTAAAAAGCAGAAGATGGGCCTAATTAAACGAAAAAGTTTTCGTTTAAACGAAAAAGTTTTCATTTAAACGCAAGTGGTTTCGTTTAAACGAAAAAGTCTTCGTTTAAACAAAAGTGTTTTCGTTTAAACGAAAAAGTTTTCGTTTAAACGAAAGTGCTTTCGTTTTAACGAAAAAGTTTTCGTTTAAACGAAAAAGTTTTCGTTTAAACGAAAGTGCTTTCGTTTAAACGAAAAAGTTTTCGTTTAAACAAAAAAGTTTTCGTTTAAACGAAACAATTTTTTTTTTCCACGTGGCAGCAATACGCTTCGATTTAATACTAATAAAGATAGAAAAATAACACACTTTCAACTCTTCATTTAATGGACAGGGCAAAATAAGATTGATTTTTAAATGAAATAAATACCGCAATGAACCCCTTCCCACAAGCGAAGGTAGACTCGGCATCATGGTTTTGTTTTGTTGACGAGTGACAAAACTGCAGATATATCACTGAAATGACACAAAAATGTCTGCGTGAGTGAAAATGCAAACTCTGGGTATCCAAACAACTAACCCATGCAAATATTTTCAAGCATAATACACAGATGTTCCAGCTGGAAGAGGTTGGGGTGGAGGGGCGTGGTCCCTAAAAAGTGATTGAAAATCGTCTGCTAGTAGCAGTGTTGCGTGTCTGCTAATAATTTTTTGTCCATATACATTACAAGTCAAAATGTGTTGAAGAATAACCAATACCGGTATAAACTTTTGATGTAATGTTTCCTATACTAATAACACAAGAATCGGCCATAAAAATAAAGAAATTCTTCTTTTGACTATTTTCTCCTTCAACTCAAACTTACATGTCACACAGTGAAAGCTGTCTTATTACAAACTCACCCACGAAGTGGAAGGTCCACGCAGGGTCGGGAAAAGGAAATTCGGACCCAGGGTTAATTCTGTGACGCCCCCCCCCCCCCTTTAAAAAGTGTCGGGATATGTACAGATGATAAAGCATCAGCAGCGAGTGCCGGAGGCGCGATCGATCACAGTGTTGTTGGAGGGGGCGGCGTTTATGCCCCAACAAAATTTTTAAATCACTTATTAAATGGACTCTTCTGGCGGCTTTTGGGATAAAATGACGTTTTGTAGCAGCATGTTTCAAATTTCCAAATTGATCAATGAGTATCCAATGACCTACTGCCCATAGCTATATTGACTGCACAATTCTTGAAGTGATAACTTGGTTACGTCAAGTTGATTTAATTTATGGGGGCGCGGTGGCTCAGTAGGTAGAGGTGCAGGCTGCAAGCCGAGAGGTCCTCGGTTCGAATCCCACCTGCGGCAACCGCGTTGTGTCCTTGGGCAAGACACTTCACCCCCATTGCCCGCGTGGGGGCACGATGACGCCGTGTACTAAGGCGTACTGCACGTCGATGGTGCGCATGTCTTCAACCAATCTAACCCTGCCTGTGCTGCAGTGCGGAGTTACGATGTTGGGGAGCTGGCAGCTGCTCGTCGTTGCTCGGTGGTTCTCTCCGGGTACTCCGGCTTCCTCCACCCGTAAAACTGTCGCGGTCATGATTAGCCATTGTGCATAAATACTTGACCTTAAATATCAATAAATAAATAGATTTAATTTATTATACCAGTATAATAATTACTATTACTTCAAGAATCATGCAGTCCAAAATTACAGCCGTTGGTCAAGTGCACAGCTTCATTCACGATACAGCTCCCTTCTTAACTGTTGGCACAGAAGCCAGAACATTGGGGAGGGAGACTAGGTTAAACATGGCCTGAAAGCCCGTATTTTATTTTTTGTTTGTTTTGGAACCCCCTTTGAAAGGACGTACCAAACCAAAAAAATTAAAATACAGTCTTTCGGGTCATGTTTGGACTAGAGGATGGGCAGGCGAAACCAAGATCCTGACTCCTGGGCCAACCGCCCCCGCCCTCAAGTTCCAGGCTCTGGGGGTTACTACCCTGGAGACCCACCCTCTCCCCGACCCCGGATACTTGACCAAAATGTGCATACATGGATATTGTATTACAGAACACACAGAGTGATTTTGTACTTCTCCTCTCAGTAAGTGGATATACATATATTTCCAACATATTCTTCCCAGTTTGTAGACAGTTTGGGACTCAAGCTAATCTGCGATTTATGGACCACCAGATAACTAACTTATCAGTTCTCCTTAAACTGCAGATTTGCTTTGCGAGTTACAAGTATTTACTGGCTGTCAGGTATACTCAGTGTTTGATGCCCATGTGCATTGGTTTGTACAAGCAAAAAATTCCAGCTAGCGGACCTCCGAGTGGAACTCAGAAATCACTTGACTCACAGTACGAGTCGAAATACTTTGTAGAATAACCAATATAAACTACTATTATGCATCTTCAACTACACCAAAACACAAGAACCTGGCATCATTTTCAGGAAAGCTCTCATAGAAAGCTTTTCGGAAAATGATTTCGGGTTCTTGTGTTATTTGTGTAATGGCAGTGGGCTTCTTCGTTTTTTGCGGTTATGCTACAACTTATTTTGATTCTTACAGTATTTGTAGACTTCAACACATGCTTCTACCTTGTATCATGCATTTATACTCATAAGAAGTCTTTTTTCCCACATATTTCATACATGGCTATTAAATAAATAATTGTTAATTTACAGATTAGCTCTATTAAAAATGATTGGACTGTAGCCATAGCCACATTTCAATGTTTCGTGATTATAAAACAAATTTAAAATAAGAAGTTTTGACTTGCTGAAATAATCTACAATTGTAGTACTCTGATCACAAAAAGCAGTATAATATATTTTGTACTTTACTTTTTAAACCTTTATCCACCGATAACATTAAAACTGGAAATTTAAATTTAAATTTTTCAAATTTACACAAAAAGCTTCTAGCAAATCGAATCATGTGATCCTCGGGGGTGGGGGGGGGGGGGGGCAATCTTATTCCGATGATAGATCACATTATGTGGCTTGTACAAAACATTTTAAAAAACATTTTCACCTACTAATTCATGAATTATTATATTCCTTCGTGGACATTATAAATTACATTTTTTAATTTCTATGTATTGGAAAATATAATGCAATAGGAATTTAATGCAATTAACCCTTTTAAATGCTGTGTGTAAAGCCAAACATGTTAAAAAAGGTAACGGAATACACGTACATGTACATATATTTTTATGTCCGATTCTTGTGTTATTAGTATAGAAAACATTACATCTATAGTTTATACCGATAGTGGTTATTCCTCAACTCATTTTGACTTGCACTGTTGATGGGCAAAATATTATTAGTAGACATGCGACACTGCTACTAGCAGACGATTTTCATTCACTTTTTAGGGACCACGCCCCCTCCACCCAATCTCTTCCAGCTGGAACATCTGTGTGTTATGCTTGAACATATTTGTATTGGTTGGTTGTTTGGATACCCAGGGTTTGCATTTTCATTCACGCAGACATTTTTGTGTCATTTCAGTGATATATCTGCAGTTTTTGTTACTCGTCAACAAAACAAAACAATGATGACGAGTCATGGGAAGGGGTTCATTGCGGTATTCATTTCACTAAACGCGTGCATGACTGTCTTAACAGATAGTCTGATCGAAGTGTTTACCCGAAGCTACCTCTGACCTTGCATAACATTAACGTCAAGGATGGCTAATCGGCAATGGGCTTATTGGCATATTTGTTTGCGAGGCGTCATTTGAAACAGTGTTTCGGTTCGGGTGGAGTAATTCCGCCTGTGTTCTGGAACGTCCAAGACAGTGTAGCATTCCTGGAAACCACGTGGCTGTTTGATGCAACGCGATTGGAAGAAAGGGGTTAATCTCTCTCTTGCTTCTCGGACTTCATTGGATGTGGCTGCACTTCAGAGTTGATAGAAGCCTTGATGCGACGACAAATCTTGGAAGTATCTTAGTTACTATTTCCATCACAAATACATATATTATTTCTGTAAGCAGATTGGCCTCCCCCATTCTGCTTCATTGGCGTCGCCGACTTTGAACCAGTTTGGGGGAGGTTTTAAAAGTTTCACAACTTTTTGTTTTCCGCCTCGGTCACGAGGCTCAGGTTACATTTCGACGATGGCCGGGGTTTTATCCGTCGCAATCGGCGTTGATGTGACTTGATTCTTTCATTTCTCTTTTTCATTTTGTGTGTTGGGTGAAACATCCAACCACTTCTGTGAAATTTTTGGAACTTTGTATAAAGTTTGATTGATATTTTTGATAATTCTTGCTCAGGTGTAGCAATTGTAAACATTGGGCCGCCATTTTCAATTGGGAAATTTTTATGGTGTTTTCGCTGCAGTACAGTTCTGCAGCTATGTATATTTCGTCATAAATATTGTTTAAGGTGATTCTAAACTGAAGATTGTAGTTTGAGTGGACAGGTCGAAAACATGATGTTTTTTTTCATTACTTTTCAATAGTAATGGTTATTTAATACATGAATGATTACTTCCTATCTAATAGATTACAAAAATGTGATAACAATTTTGAAAAAAAGAATTTACTCACCAAAAAAATGCTTTTAAAAATATCTAACTCACGGTCAACTTCCTGCCACCTAAACTTAAAATATGAATCTCACATTGAAAAATATGTTTTCTATGTGCACTGAAGAACAACAGTTGAGTCATAACTTTTTAAAAAATAAATCCAATTGTATGTTTATTTAAATTTTTGAAGGACCACTGCATGAACTGGTCCATCCATTTTTTCACAGGGAACTATTTACAGTTCAAAAGTATGGCACACCACACTAATCAGTAATCTAGTTGACCTCCTCTGGAAATATTAGCCATACAAGTGATATGTCTGTTCTGCCCTCTTCCACAAGTAAAACTGTCTTGACATGAAATGACCCTGTTGAAAGTGTATCGTCAAATCCCAATAATAGAAAATAAAAGACTGCATGGCTACCCCCCCCCCCCCCCCCCCCCCACCACCACAAAAAAATGGAATTTTTCAAAATTGCAAAAGGGACATAACTCTGGCAAAAATTGTAGGATCAAATCCCCTGATCTGACTTGACCTGCATTTATGTTGATACACCTTCACAACAAATTTTATTTGATTCTGTCAATTACAGCTCAAGTTATTGGTTGGAAACTAAAAAAAGGAGCTTTCAAAGTTGAAAAAGTGTGACACTGGAATCACCTACCAGGACTACAATAGTCTACATGCAGGCTCGAAGGGAAGTTATGGAATTGAATTCCACCAGTAAGTCGTATCGATTGACCAATACTTACAGTGCTCAAAGTATAAAATATTCGTCGAATTATTGAAAAAATCAATAACTGGACGAATATTTTATACTTTGAGCACTGTAAAAAGTATTCATCCAATTATTGATTTTTTCAGAAAAGGTGCTTAATGTATAAAAGTATTTTTCATGGGCTAAATGCTATGTTTGGGATCATGAATAAACTCATGTTGTGTCAGAAACCTACCTTGTATTATTTTTTTGGGGTGGTGCGTTGACCCGTGGCGACTTGACCCGGTGGCGAGTTGACCCGTTCCCAAAAATTTGATGCTCGATTGTGCCTTGTGTGTGTTGCCATACTTCACTTTCGTTGAGAATTTTTATGCAACGACTGATAAAATAATTTTCTAGAGAAAAATTTCATGTTCACACTTCTGTCATATTTTATTTGTGATTAGGAGGTCTAGTGGGGTGGATAGAAAGAAAAAATATTATTTTTCGCACTTTGAACACGCGACTTACCAACGCATGTGACTTTCAGGTGACAACAACTTCGATCAACAAATACTTGCAGGCATGAGTCTAATAGCCCACAGATTATTCGAAATTATCGATGATCTTTGTGGATTGCGAACAAATTTAATGAAATACATCATTTACAATGATTCGCAATGTAAATCACACCCGATCGCAAAATTAGGAGCATTATTTCTGGAACTCACCGGAACCAGACCGAAACGGGACCGAATGACAGACCAATAAAGTTAACCATCCGTATTACATGACGAACAATAGTTCCCCCGATTTTCGATTAAAAGAAGTGAAAAAGCAACCAGTTTACGAATATTTCAACAACGAAAGAATACAACATGGTTTTCTAATTCCACTATATGTCACCGTTTTGTTAATTAAAGAAAATTTAAATTTTTGTTCTCTATTGGTAATTTTGGCGCATGAATACAAACTAATGGCAAGGTCGATCCATGTAAACAAATTTATTGCTTCAGTTGGTGAGGAAGAATATTTACATAGAACAGACAATCAATGCAATTTGCCTCTATTAGTCTGCTTCCCTTGAGATATATCGACAATCAGAATTTCAGCAGTGGCATTGTCATGAGAATTTACTGGACATATGGCGAGATCTTTTGTCGCAATGTTGCCCACAACCTTCAGTGTTTTGAATTTCCCACCGTAAACATGGCGGACACTTTTGAGACTGAAACGACCCAGGTTGACAACGTGCTTAGTCCTATCTTCGATGTGTTTTAATAAAAATTAAGACTCAACTGCAGCAGTACATTATTGATAGTTCACGTTGGTTGTTCATTGGAAGGTGAGGCGTCTCGCTATTTTTTGAAATCCTGCCCACGCCATTTCCGACTTTTTGACAGTACACATTTTCTAATGTCTCCAAATGACTCGTAAATTTGTTAAATGCATATTTTGCGGGTCCCAGCACGTTCTATGTGACATGACCATTCCCCCCAACCCTGGTAACCAAGGGCAAGGCTGTTTCGTTGCCAAGTTATTGTTCAATGAAATGTTCACATTTTTCTGTGTTTCTGGCTTCCATGTTGGCAGCCATGACTTTAGAATCACCTTAATGCAAATTTGTTTGAATTTTCTGAGCTGGGGCCGCATTCGTTGGATTGCGGAGACAGTTTGTTCGGATATTTTTCAAAACTTTGCTCACTTGTTTTTGATGTGGCAGCGGATTGAAAATTCCGTTGATACCTTTACATTATTTTGTGGTGGCTGCGGATAGTAATCCGCAGATACCTTTGGAATCTGTTGGTGGCTGCGGGTTGATAATTCGCAGATACCAGTTTTCAAGTGTGTTACTGCTGTGGTTTTTGGGACTGCAGAGAAAAGTTTGTTTACACTTTCAAATATTTTTCATTTTGGATTTCTGCTGTGGCTATGGTGTTGTGGCATCGCAGATACAGTCAATAAATTGTTAATTTTTTTCTTGTCGTGGCCGTGGTCTGCTGGGAGGCTGCGGTGACGAGTTTCATTAACAATTTTTGCATTTCTTGTGAATTCGGTATTTTTCTTGTTGAGGCTGTGGTGCTGCTGTACTACAGAATCAGCCTTGACAAATTTTTAAAGTTTTTGATTAAATTTTCTGTGGCTGTGGTTGAGAAATAGATTGCAGATACAGCTTGACTTCTTTGTGATTGTAATTTGTGAATGTTACTTTGTTGTGGCCGTGGCCTAACTGGAGGTTACGAATACAGTATTATAGCAATTAAATTGTTTTCGCCAGTTGTGTAACTGGAATTGTTGGATTAGGGATTGTAAGTGGTGGTGTAGTTTGATTAGTGGCATTTGTATATTGGCTGCGAGCAATATGCAAGCTCTTTACCGTAGGCCTAGGTAAACTGAGTTTTTGGGTACAACTGAGAGCCAGTTGGTGTCACTGAATTTTATCACATTCTCATTTGTTTATTGACTGCGGTAGTACACAAGCTTTTGAAGTCTGACAGGGTAGTCAGTCAGTAGATTGAAGTTTCATAGTTCTGTGGCATTTGTGTGCTGATTGCGATCGCACACAGGCTCATTACCGTAGGCCTAGGTAAGCAGAGGTCTTGGGCGAGACAGGATAGTCCGTGTCATTAAACTAGTTTATTTTTTGAGGTGTGTTGTATTACACCTTTGAGTTGTGTGCTATCCGTTGTAGGGGCCAGTAGACACATTTTCGTACCTATTGAAGGTGAGAAGAGTGTAGTGATTAGGAAAAACAATACCGGGTCGTGCGTGTTTTTCGGAAATCTCAGATTTTATTACAACCCACACTACACAGATGACGACGATTAAAGTTAACTCTGCTAGTTTTGAGGAGTTACAGTTGATTCTCAATATTGGACCCAAGATTGCGTTGGGAATTATTGAGGAGAGCTAGGTTGCGGCCCCTCTCCAGAGAGGACCTCTTTAATATACCGCATTTTAGGGGTTCCAAAAACCAGTGGGAATGCATGTTTTTTTCCTTACCCCCACCCAATGTTAAAGTTAACAACAATGTGGATGGGGGGATTCTTAGGGAAATAGGTCGCATAAATGAAGCGACACCTCCCGGGGTGTAATCACTCCACCCCAGGCGGGAATTGACGAAATGTTGCAAAACAAGAAGGACCACAAAAATGCAGCCAATAATGGGAGTATATTCAACTTCTACAGGGAGCCCTCATACCCCATTGGAAAATAAGACTTGTTACCCACCTTTGATTTGTGCATGGGAGGTGCTGTCCCCAGTATAACTTCAGTGGATGCAGCCGATTGAATCATTGGGAGCAAGAATGGGTTAGGGTAATGCAGGGCCAGTATGCCGGAGTGGTCAAGAGGAGGAAAAGAAAAAAATGGTTGATTTTGTTAGATTTGATTTCCTTGGAGCATGTCTAAGACCTTGTTTATTAATTCAGTGTGTGGATACCCTGCTCCAAGTCAAACACAGGGAATGAATGTGAGTGGGCAGTATGGGCATGCAAGTGTGAGGGTGATGAATGAGCCGACTGTGATGGAAGTCACATGAGTGCGAGGGATGTGAGCAGGGGTGAGTACCCTTATGGTTTAAGGGTTATCCCGACTGCAGAATCCGATGCGATCAGTGCAGGCATTGCTATCACCCAGCGAGTGGAAAGTTATCCCTCACCAATGGCTACAGAAAGTGAGTCAGAATTTTCGCAGAGAGTGCGAGCGTGGGTGGAAGCTCTTATGGTCGGAGAAAGTGGGCGAGTAACTGACCCTGCCTTGGGTAGGTCGCCAGGTGGGGTTCAGGGACCAGCTAGCAGTACACCACCAGTTCAGGCCGTAATACCACGGATGTCATCCCGGGGGAGCCTCGTGGTGGGGCAGTCAGTTAGCCAATACCAGGTGTAAGATCAAGGGCCTCCCTTAGTAAATGTGTTTCAGCAGGCAGATCAAAATGGATCGACTGTACAAGCACAAATGTTTACTGCTCAGCCCAGTCAGGTGGTCCGAACTGCCCCGTCAGGACTGGGCCCACAGTGTATTATGGGGTCCCAGAATCCTACATTGCAGTCGACCCCTTTCATGATTCCATATAGTCAACCGGTCCCCAAAGCAGCTTTGCCGGTGCGAAGCCAGCAGGGTGGGATGGTTTACCGGATGAAACCACGAAAATCGACAGGAGTACAAAAGGAAAATACAAGCGCCCAAGTCTATGTCTTACGATGGCTCAGAACTTTGGCATCTCTATAAAAAAGATTCTAGGATTGGCTTCAGTATGAAGAAATCACTGAGGAGGCAGACAAAAAGTGTCTTTTTAGTTTAGGCCTGAAAAGCAGAGCGGCTGAGCACGCTGCCTTTTTAACGGAAAGGAATCCGAACATCTCTTTCGGGGAATTGATGCAGGGCATGGAGAGTCGGTTCGGATTCCATGATTTGCCTCAAACTGCTCAATTGCAATTCCAACAGGCTAAACAGGGACCAAAGGAGTCTTTAGAGGAATGGGCGGATACAGTCCTAGCCCTTGTCAATAGAGCTTTCAGGGATTGCCTAGTCACGTCCAGTATGGGGCAGGCAATCCTCCGTTTCTGTCACGGTGGTAGGGATATTCAGGCTGGGGAAGCGGCAGTAAACCAACGTCCGACAACAATGGAGGACGCTATTAATAAAGTTCGCTGGTATCAGCACAATCAAACAGCAATGCACGGACAGAAAGTTGACAGGCCGCGCCGCGAGTTGCGAGAGTTAAGTCCGTATTCGGAGGACTCTGAGGAGGAAGTATCTCGTCAAGTCAGATCTTTCAAGCGCGTCGGGCGTGGAAGAACCACCCAGCGTGAGGAACGAGATAAGGCGGAGTCGAATAAAACTGAAACAGACCGCCAACGATCTCCGTCTCCCAAGTTCATGAATTACGCGACCGAAATTCGCGGCATGAAAGACGATCAATTCGTTATGAAAAATGAATTGGGGAAAGTTCAGGAGCAAGGCGCAAAAACTCAAGAGGAGCTAACTATGCTTACTACCATGATGGCTACCTTCCTGAAGAAGGAGGATAAGCCGAAAGAACCCTCGAATGAGAGAAAAGAGGCCAAGGCCTGGGAGCGCCCCAGGTTGAGTACTCCTTCCTCCAACAGGGTGCAGTGTTATTCTTGCGGAGGCTACGGACACTTTAAAAATAAGTGCCCATCGAGGAGCCCCAACAATAAAACGGTTAAGGACCGTAGAGTTAGATTTTCAGACCGGACGTCAAACGAGTAGGGCCGAAATCGCGGGGTCGGATTTCAGCCCATAAACCTTTAGAAGACCCCAAGCAACAGGTTACAGCTAGGGATTCAGAGGTGGAACCTCTGATGGCGATTCTGTAAACCCTCTTTCCAAGTTGCGCTCCAGGTAGGGAAACTGACGAAACTGTTCAGAAAACAGTCCAGCTCCACCGATAATAAAAAAGGTAGATTTTCTAACTGCGGAACTTGGGGATAGAATGGAAGGGCATTGCGTAGGACCGTTAGGAATTAAAATAGGAGATACAGTTTTTAACGAGTGCCTATACGTGGCACCTATATGTGATTCGGTTCTGCTAGGATGTGATTTTCTAGCTAAACATAATGGACACATCTACTTCAGGATGGAGTTACTCTTTCTGGGGGACTGGGCGGTTCCAAAAGTGCCTGTAGAACGTATAAAATCTAGCGAAAAGCCTGCAAAAAGTGAATTACAGCGCGTAATACCCGTGTCAGGAAATATGCGTGACCAGGGAGTAACTCCCTTAGCCAGCTTAGTCGATGAACATGCAGGTCACCTGGACTGTGCCGGTGAAGCAAAGACGTCCGATGCCGAGCTAGCCGCTGAATTGAAAAATAAGGAAACTGCAGATCAGCAAAAAGTGGCCAAGGTGCTGCTGTGACACCACAATTCCTGCCAATTCGGTGGCCCTGTTGCGATGCACAATGAAACCGTCACTGTTAGCTACGGATTTTATAATTGAACAAGTTCAATCAGAACCGATGTTAGGTCTACGCTCCATTCATTCTAAACAATCTGAACCGGTAGTATGCGTATTTAACGTAAACAATCACAGCCGCCTGTCATTAAATAAGTCCCAAGTGATTGCTGAAGCCCATCGGGTGGATTCTGTGTTAGACATGGGGCCAGTCCCAGGGGCTGGTGAGGATTCCGGCAATAAAAATGATGGAGAAACCTTTGAACAAGATGCCGCCGACCTAACTTAAATTTTAATTGATGAAGTGAAGTTGCCTGGGGTACACCGAGTGACTCCCCATCAAGAGTTCGAGCAGTCTGATGGCCACAAATCAAAATTGGGGAATGCGCTGAGGATTCCACCACATTTGACAGATTTATACGAGCGCTCTTCCAAGCTGTTAAATAAATCTGACACAGATGAATTTGCCGCTCTTTTGGATGAATACCAGGACGTATTCGCCAAAAATGATTATGACCTTGGGAATGTTAAAGAACTTCAACACAGTATAGACACAGGTACCTCCCCACCCTTGCGCCAACAAATGAGGAGAACACCCATGTGCTTTGTTGATGAGGAGGAGGCCCACCTTAAGAAAATGTTGGAAGCCGGGGTAATCCACCCCAGCATGTCCGAATGGGCCTCGCCCCCAGTACTTGAGAGGAAACGCGACAAAACTGTACGCTGGTGTGTCGATTATCGGCGGTTGAATGCAGTCACGCGAAAGGAAGTGTATCCCCTTCCCCGTACGGATGAGTGTATGGATGCGTTGTCGGGAAACTTCTGGTATGGAAAGGCAGATTGTATGAGTACATACCACCATCATTTCAAAACGAGTCATCCTACCATCGGTGAAAGAGGAAGACCGAGAGAAAACAGCATTCAGTACGAAGTACGGGAGTTGGGAGTTCAAAAAGATGCCTTTCGGCATGTCGGGATCCCCATATACATGGTCACGGGTAATTAACTTGGTGCTCCAGGGGTTGAGTTGGTCAGTAGCCTTGTTCTATTTGGATGATGTGGTGATAGGGGGTTTATCGGTTTGGGATCATCTTGGGAATCTTAGGAGAGTTGGTGACCTCAAACTGAAACCCAAGAAGTGCGGGTTTTTTTTCCAGCAGTGCATTGAGTTCTTGGAGCGAATAATTAGTAGGGATTGTATCCAAATGAGTGAGGAGTCCGCGAAGATTGTTAAGAACTGGGCTATTCCCTCTACAACTAGGGGAGTGGAGAGCTTTTGTGGCCTTGTGAATTATCATCGGGCCTTTATCCCAGGTTACGCAGAATTGGCGAGCCCACTTTATGCCCTCACTGGGAAAGCTAAGTTTGAGTGGACTGAGGATCAAGGAAGTCATAGTTCCTGTTGACCATACCAAATCAAACGGATACTTTTGTTTTAGATACAGACGAGACCAATTTCGCGATCGGAGCTAAACTGTCACAGATTCAAAAAGGAAACGAACGCGTCGTAGCATACAGTAGTTTTGTTTTGACACCTCAACAAACTCGGTACTGTACGACGAGGAAAGAGCTGTTGGCAGTGGTGCGGTTTACAAGGCAGTTTAGAAACTACCTTTTAGGCCGACCATTTATTTGTTTGTTTGGATCACAGTAGTATACGCAGGCTGATGGGGTCCCGCGAGCCGCAGGGTCAATTGTCCAGGTGGTTGAAGGAGCTCAGTCAGAATGACATGACTATTCAGCACCGTCCTGGAGTAAAACATGCGAATGCTGACGCTGTATCAAGAATCCCGGTTGGGGACACATGCCCGCGATATACTGCCGGATGTGAACCCAATGATTTGCCTTGTGGGGTGTAATTACTGTCAACGACTCCACAAGTCCTAGACAAAATTTGAAGACGAAGTCGATGACATTGTGCCGCTGGCCCAGGGGTCAATAAAATTTGAGGGGGACGACATACAGCCCAGAAATTCCAAAATCAGAGAAGTGGCATTTGAACCAGACGTTCACGTAGGTGACGAGACGGGCGAAACGGTAGCTCCCAAACCCTCGGACGATTCAGACCACCAGGACAATCACTCAGACCTTGATGTGATTCGGACACAGACAGACAGAGGAGAACCCTCTGGACCCTGGGGCAACCGGTTAAAACGAGGGGAAGTGGGTTGGCACGTCCCGTCTGTAGAGTTAGATCTGACACTTTAGGGTTGCCCTGGGATCTCGGAGAAGATTGGACGGACGATCCATCATGCAAAACTTGTATCTGCCCAGAGACCGGGGAAGAATACCCTGACGATCAATCATGTCAGGGTTGTGTTTGCCCAGAAACTGGGTGGACTCACTCTCATCTTAAAGTGACTTATCTGATAGACGTAATAACAGTAGACCAAAATGGATCACCACCGATCAATAGTGACTCAATAATTTGACCGATGTGTGCACGCTAGCTGAGCTGGGGGAAATTCAGCGAAATGACCCTGACACAGCTCCTATCATGTCGTGGTTGGTGAGTAACACTGAACCAAGTCGGGGAGAGCTGTTCCTCGCTAGCGCAGCTACCAAATACATGTGGGCAGATGAGAAACAGTTTGTTCTTGACAATGACTGTTTGTACAAAGTTAGGAAGACTGGGGATAAGGTTTTAGTTCTTCCGGGGAAATTCTCCACCGAGATGCTAACCTTAGCCCATGACATACCAGCATCGGGACATCAGGGCAAGGACAAGACAGGCGAACGAGGAAGGATGGAGCTCTATTGGTACGGAATGACGCAGGACATTAACTCGTTTGTTGCTGCCTGGCCGAAATGTAATCAGGGAAAGAAACCCTACACTGCAAAAAATATAGGTTCTCTTTAGAACCAAAACTGGTTCTAATCTTGTCCCTGAGATGGAACCAGTTCTGTTTAAACAGTATTTATTTCAAATCAAATAAATTTACCAAGATTAGCATTCAATTTTAACAGAATATTACATGAACTGAAGCAGATTCAGCAGTAAAACAAAGGAGATATGAACAGTTGGCATATCGAACCAGTTTTGGTTCTGAAGAGAACCAAAACTGGTTCGATATGGCAACTGTTCATATCTCCTTTGCTTAATAATGATTTGAGACAACCTCGTATAAGCTCTAAACTTACGGCTGAAACCCCCTCAATTTATGTTTAATTCTGTTAATATTTAATGTTAACCTTTATAAATTTATTTGATTTGAAATAAATATTGTTTGAACAGAACTGGTTCCATCTCAGGGACAAGATTAGAACCAGTTTTGGTTCTAAAGAGAACCTATATTTTTTGCAGTGTACCGAAAGTACGACTTGACCACTTTCCATGCGGGAGTCTCCATGGAAAGGGTACATCTGGACTTCTTGGAAACCTTGCCCTTAAGTAATTTAGGAAACAAATACATACTGATGATGACAGATCAATTTACGAAGTGGGTGGAGTGTATTCCGCTCCCTGACCAAACGGACTACAGCCGTTGCGGCCGTAAATGAGTTTTTTGCACGATTCAGCTGTCCGCTCCAAATCTTCACCGACGAGGGCTCGTGTTTCGAAAAAGCAAGCTCTTTTGTGATATGTGTGAACTGCTCTGCATTCACAAAGCGAGGACAACTCCGTATAGGCCTTCCTCGAATGGCCAGGTGGAGTGGCGAAACCGAACCCTGATGAACGCGGTAAGGTGTTTCGTGGACAAGAATCAAAAAGACTGGGATAGGTTTTTACCTCAGTTGGCCGGAACGATCAGGTCATCAGTTCATCGTCAAACCGGATTTACCCCCAATAAACTTATGCTGGGCAGGGAGGTGAATCACCCCCTCGGACCTTGTTTTTGAGTTTAAAGGGGAAAGTAAGAACGAAAGGACATATCGCAGTATGTCTTGGATTTGGAACGCGAGGTAAAACGAGCGAACGAGGTAGCCAGGACCAAATTAAAAACCGCATGTGAAGCGAGATTACGATCTGACCGCGGTGAAGCGTGCCTACAAAGTAGGGGATCCAGTGTACTTGCTGGATACGACAGTAAAAAAAAGGTAAGAATCGTAAATTATCCCTATATTGGAACGGTCCTGGCATTGTTGTGGAAGTTTTCACGCCTTATCCATGTAAAGTCCAATTTAAGACATCGGCAAATGTTGTTCACCATGACCAGTTAAAGGCACGTGACGATCACGTATTGCCGCCATGGGTGATGAAATGTCTTGATAACTTTGGGGAAACGGGCATCGTTACGATTCTGAAGCCCTCTGCTGTGTTCTGCCTATGTAGGAAAGCATATCATGGGTTGTTCATGATACAGTGCGGTTTTTGCTTTGATTGGTATCATGGCCAATGCGTGAACATAACCCCTGAGGAGGCAGAACAAATTGATGAGTACCGTTGTCCTAAATGTTAGGAGTTTCCTGCATTTAGATTATCAGGTAATATGTTTAACTGATTCTTCTCAACAGCTGGGGATTTCTCAACCATGGAGGGGATGTCAATTTTAAAATTGGGTTTTGGGGGACTTTAGGGATCTTAGATCCCTACCATAATTAAAAAATTTGGAGTCTCCCTTTGGCTTTAGGGGTTGACTGGAGTGTTAGTCGCGAAGTTAATATCCACTCTCTATTCTGGATAACTTGGAGTAATTCCTAGTTGTCTGGAGTCCCCATTGTGGCATCTCCTGGGCATCATGACCTAGGACTTTTTCAAATAAAACGGGGGAGAGTGTTGTAGAATTGGCATATTTGTTTGCGAGGCGTCATTTGAAACAGTGTTCCGGTTCGGGGTGGAGTAATTCCGCCTGTGTTCTGGAACGTCCAAGACAGTGTAGGATTCCTGGAAGTCACGTGGCTGTTTGGTGCCACGCGATTGTAGGAAAGGGGTTAATCTCTCCCTTGCTTCTCGAACTTCAATGAATGCAGACGCAATCTTCATCACAGAGTTTATAGAGGCAAACGTGCTACGACAAATATTGTAAATATAGCTAAAATACTATTTCCTTCGAATACATATATTATTTCTGTAAGCATATAAGCCTACCCAATTCTGCTTCACTTCTGTGCACAGCATTCAACGTGTTTCTTTTAATGAATCAGAAATGGATATTTTCGGCTCCCACACATTTTTGAAAGAAGAAATACACGTTGGCCCATGAACTTCAGAAATGCAGTGGGGGAGGGAGGAGTGGTTATAAAATACAATTTCTTGCAATTCTCGAGGTGTCCGAACACACTCTGTTAGCATCAATTGTGGGGTTAATGCTGTCACAGCGTACCATCATATCGGGTGGGGACGTGAAATGGTGTCCTCTGTGCGGAGAGAGACACACTCCGTGCAGGCTAAAGATCCCTTCGTAGTATTCGAGAAGAGCGAGTCCATGAAGTTGCCGCTACGAAGGTCATCTCACACACCTGCGCCGTTGGGCCATGGAGAGGCGTTAATATAAGTTGCGTAACTTGTTCGCCAATCCTTGTAAAACAAAAGGATTAAATAAGGTGTTGGTTCCAGGTCCATAGGCCTGAGATATGGGCGTGACACGCTTTCAAAACACACCTGTGGACACCTCCAATGGCCCAGGGATCTGAAAAACATGCATGGCTGAGTACTTGTGACTGTCTATCAGTATGTCAGAAATCAGCGACATAGAACAAAGAAGAATAAAAACAAGACAAAAAAGAAAAGAAAAAGAAAGCATACAAAAACAATAGTATGTGCGTTTCACGCAGCCTATTTACTGACTTAACCCTTGACCCAAAGCAACGGAAAAAACCTTTCAGCGCTATTCTCAAAAATCGCCAATTAATTTTTATTATATTTTTTTTATTTTTTGTCTCAAAAACATAGGTTATGACCCCCTCATTGGAACGAGCTCGTCGAGCTCGTTCTAATGAGGGGGGGGGGGGGGGGTCATAACCTCTGTTTTTGAGACAAAAATGAAAAAAATGAGTTATTCCAGAATTTTTTTTGCCAATGTCATCTGTTTTTCATGTTAGGTAAAGGGTTAACACTCCGGTCTGACCTTGAGACGGTTGCTACATTATGAATGCTAGCCAATACCTGCCCTACGGGTGGTTGGGAGTTGACACATCCGTAAGGAGTGGATGAGTGTGCCAACGGGCCCATACCTCAAGCCCCTCCCCGACTATAGGCCAATATGTCCAAGGTTGGGGGTCCAAAATTACGGAAAGACAGTGAATTTAACATCGACTAATCACATACTAAACATGTCTCGTCCATTGAGTGCATTAAGGTGCGTTGATGCACTCATGGGACGATAATAAGTTACTCGATTCCAGTCACTCGGCAATCGATTAAGCTGAATTTTACGTTCTTTAGAGTTTAATACTTTAAAATATCTTATTTATGCCTGTTTATTTTATGTGGTTATACCCTCGTTTGATTGGTAAATGGTTATGTGACCAAACGTGTAACTAATCATTGTGCAGAAATAAGTGACCTTAAACACCAATAAATAAATAGATAAATTTATGTCAGGTGCCCCCGATTACAGGGTACCCGACATGACGAGGTGAATTATTAACACTCACGCAGGGTACTATTCCGAATAATTTCCTGTGTCCTAAAATTCTAATCCCTGTTCGCGGGGCGGTTGGTTGCCCCGTTGGGTGCATCCTGCCAATCCATTACCTTGGGGACGGATAGCTCAAGAATTTGAAGGGTGTGCAACTCCCCCTCCTTAGGGTTGACTGTGTGTAGTGTTTGAAGGGTTCAGACCAACGACCACCATAAAGACAAGCCACAACTCCTTAGATCACTTAATCCCGGACAACTGCCGAGTACCCGACACTTCTCCTTCAACGCGCCTGGACATGTAGCTTTAAAAAGATCTTACACAGTCAAAGATGGTCGAAAGGGGCTTGCTCCATAGCGCCCATGGGCGCCTATGGCGCGCGAAACCATTTCTTCTGCTCTGATAAAAAAAATACTGTTCAATGTTTATGAAAGGATTATGAAATAAGACAAGAATTATGATAATTGTGAATATGTTAATTTCTGTTCCCTATATGCTGTTCTCAATAAGTATAATTTGAGGTTTAGACTGTTCTAAAGAATTGAGGCCTGGGTTGATGTACGGCATTGTGGATCTCACAGTTAATGTATGTCAACCAAAGTTAACAAGTTACAGTACAATAATTTCAAAACGAGTCATTCTACCAAGTTACAATGAAAACCCTTCATAAATATAACACGCAGACCTTGCTAAAGGAATCTAGGTCGCGTGACGATTCGGCGGTCACGGTTGACCGATCATGACCAAAATACGAGAGTCTCGTTGAGATATCATACCAAGTTATACCACCAAGTTACAATGAAATCCCTTCTTAAAAACAACCTGTAGACAGTGCTAAAGGAATTTAGGTCACGTGACCAGGTGGCGGCAAGGGCATACCGGTCGTTACCAAAATAGGAGAGTCGCATCTAGACATCATACTGAGTTATCCTTCCAAGTTACAATGAAATCGCTTCATAAATATGAACTGTAGACTGTGCTAAACAAATCTAAGTCACGTGCCAGTGTGGTCGTCAGAGCTGATCGATCACGGCCAAAATAAGATGTTCTCATCTAGACATTATACTGTAAGAAGGCGCAACTTAGTTGACAATTTCACAGCCGTTTTACAAGAATATGTCTCAGTTGAAGTCAAAAGATGGTTAGCCTTTCCTAGTTCATAAGCTGCTCCATTTAGGTACGGTAGGCTTACATAATCTTTGCTATACGTTTCCATGTCAGTTCATCATGAGGAGATGCCAGTTCATTGAAGATGCAATGTTGGTCATACTTGCAAAATAATTGACGAATTCTAACAAACCAGTTTCAGCTAATGTTGTCTTTCAGTGGAAGCTGACGTGATGCGAGACGTTTCTGAACAGATGAGTCCGATTGACGACACACATTATTGAAGAGTACTAGTGCTTGGAGTAAGTAAAAGACTCTCAAGCTGACGTATTTCGCCAACATGGATTTTTCCAAAGTGAAAGAGCTAACAGAAGAGGATATAGAGAAAGAGGCGAAGAAATATTTGAAGGAGAGAAAGCAGAGAGCAAATGAAGATTTCTTCTTAGTCCCCTCTTCACGATGGAGTTCGATGAATACAGAGAAATGATGGAAAGATTTCCAGAGGTTGGAGCAGCGAGACGGTCGTTTGGAGAGATACAGTTTCGGGACAGAGAAAAGCTTATCTGCGATCTTCCAACGGCTGTCTATGAAACGATCACGTTTGGCAGAACAGATAGAAAAAACTGGGAAAAAGATTTTTTTTCAGATGAAGAGAGGAGATCGCCTCAACATCATTCCTTGGCAGAGTGAACTTCACCACCAAAATGACTTCGTGCCGGCCCTTTTCAGGGCCCACATATTCTTAAAAAGAGTACCTTCTACACATGTTGCAAGGCGTCAAGTGTGTGCTTTTTTATCAAACAAAAAAATTGTCCATGTGAACTCACCCCCCCCCCCCCCCCTGCTTGAATATAAAATCCAGAATTAAAAAAAATGCGTTTCCCTATGAACTTCAAGTACGTGATTTTTTATCCAAGTGAACTCATCCCCTCCCACTTCCTTGAATATGAGGAAGATTATTTTTTTAAAAAAGAGGGACTTTGTCTCTATGAGACTTGGATGTTTTTTGTGAACGTGTTTATGCAAGTGTTTCTCTTTTGAATGATTTAGGTAGCCTTGAAAAAGGCTGTTAGTTTTGGATGAGAATATCTTAGTTGTCAAGTCCTCCAAAGTGAACAGACTTTTTCTCCATGGGTTCCTTGAATAATTCCTCATCTTCTCATCTTCTGTCTGAATACTAGCCTCTGAATATTTTCTTCGCTTGCGTGATGGTCTCGCTGTTTTGGTGGGTTGGGAAGTTGAATGGGGTTAGCTAGCGGTGTAAATTCGATTGGTATGGATGGTGAGTTTCTCTGGCAGCAAAGTCAGTTGTTTCGTCCCCATAAGTCTCTCCAAACTCTTCTGCATTTGCCTCCATGCGGTGTGAATCGCCGTTAAACTTTAAAAGGTTTGGAAGTGGGTGGATGCTCTCATTAATAAATTGTATGAGATCAGTGAAATCTGTTAAGTCATAGCTAGTCATTGTGTTAGTATTTTGAGTTTCGAGTCTGCCAGCCGTCACGGTTGGTAGATCGCGACCAAAAGGGGACGTTCTCATCTAGACATCATACGGGGTCATCCTACCAAGTTACAATGACATCCCTTTATAAATACGACTTCTAGACTGTGCAAATGGTTTTCGGGTTTCGAGCTCGCGTAACCGTCACGGTTGACCGATCGCGACCAAAAGGAGACATTCTCATCTAGACTTGACCTTGAACCTGCATCTGAAATTTCGTGATGGTCAGATAAGAACTACGGGGTGTAGCCTGCGCTAAAGAAAATGTAAACAGACTGACAGATTCACAGACCCACAGACTTTCGCACGCGTGATGGCAATTGCCTATCTTGACTTTGTCAACTTAAGCCAGTGAAAGTGTCAGTAACACAGTAGATTAACTTGACTGTGTGTAGTGTTTGATGAAAAGGATAATGTTCAATGTATATGAAAGGATTATGAAATAAGACAAGAATTGTGATTGTCACAGTGCTGAGTTGGGACCGCACTATGGTTTTCTTCCCTGCCGAGTGAACTCGAAATATAGGTTCGCTCTTTGTTAGGTGTGATTCCTAATAACTTCAGGCTGCGGAAGGGAAACAATGATTAAAGTAACAACGATTCTTTTATTCACATTCAAAATAAACTCATTTCCATATTCCACACATTTAACAATTTGATCAACATGGTAGAAGATTTATCACAGGGGTTAATAGTTTTTCAACAAATCCAATTTATCTATAGTCCTGTACTGGCGCTATAGTATACTCTCAGAATGTCACTGTCGCGGGCTCGCAACAGGAGCTTAAAACACCGAGTCTTAATCTTTTGCGCCTGTGCGCGTTTGCAGCTCTGACTGCCGGGGAATCCCGACTAGCAATGTTAGTTACCTTGTGGCAACACAGTTCTGATTTGGATTCAGTTTATCCATTCTGTCGGCTAGTTTAGCAAGTCTACGTCACATACCTTATACATGTGTCCTTTGATAGAACTCTCCTTGAATGTTTCCTGTCCGTTGAAATACATACAGTTCATGCAGAACTCACAACTTCAATATGCGTTTCGAGCTTGCGCGAATTGTCACTGTTGACCCTGAGTCGATGTTCACAGCACTCTGATACTGAACAGGCTACTACGCGATCAACATCTCCGTTCCTGAGGGTTAATACCACAATACAATAGCCTACACTTTGAGACAGGTGCGAGTCGATCCTCTCTAATGACATCTAAACTTAGCCGTTACTTGGGTTCGTAATCTACTCTCTACATTAGGGCTTGTAGCCCTACTACTTCCACCAACTCTGATAATAGCGGCGTACAACGGAGTTTCGTGGATTGCCCAGCAATTCTACTCGCACGAGACCCTATGTGGCGTCTCACTCCTAAACAGTCGGAACCCAAGACTCTCTGAAATGGCTTGTTCTCCACACTTTATATCTCGTCTAGTGGTGGTCAGATAGCAATATGTCAAGATGCCTGAACCTGGCACACGATATCTCTGAAAATGAAATCATCTCGCACCAATGCATATGCTATCAAGCGTATCCCAAGAAATAATATACTTGATAGCCGTGACGATTCAAAGTGTCGGTCACTTCAATATTAGGGAGTTTGCGATTTCAAACGTGTACGGGTACGGGTACGTGTAGCTACACGTACCCGTACACGTTGGGATTTGAGAAAAATTGAATTGCGAAACCACTTTTTAATTAACGTGTACGTGTACGGGTTACGGGTCAGTAACTCTGTGAGTTCAGGGTCATTATGTTGTTGACCAAGAATGGCTTCCTCAGATCTTCTGATGTTCGGTGCGATTGAAGACGACGTAGAATTAGTGTTGTTATCCACAACTGATGAACGTTCAGCTTCTAACATTAGGTTTCATTACCCAAGCTTTGACTTGTTACGATTTAGAAATGAGGAATGCCATCAAATGTTTAGGTTTGACAAGGACGGTTTAGCCAAGTTAACAACCACATTCCAATTACCCCAATCAATCGTTTGTGAGAATGGCACCGTTGTATCTGACACAGAAGGGTTGTGCATCATGCTGTGCAGACTTGTATATCCAAACATTTCATAACACCATGTGGCAACCCATGTAAAACCCGGGGGGGGGGGGGGGTGCCGGTTGGATGCTATTCGCTTCAAATATGCTCCATACCAAATATCAATGACCTGACACGTACAGATTTAGCAAAAGTTGCGTTTGATTTTTTTTTTATTTTGTATTTTGAGGCCCATGCATGGGCCACATTTTTTCCCGCTAAATGTGCCCCAAAGGGATCAATTTAAATAGACCTGAAAATCCTACTTACAGTGATGCCATATATATATCAAATATGAATCATTTGAGGCAGTGGTTTAGAAAAAAACAGATTTTTAAATGTTTTTTTTCTATTATCCACAGTGTTAAAAAAATGCGGACTTAGCATTTTTTCAAAGTCCAGAAGCTGTATTCTACGACAAAACTAATGCCATTTTTTTACTATTCCTTTCTGTTGGTTGGTTCCAAGGAAGCTTCACACCAAATAAGAAATCTCAGTGCATTGTAGTTTTGGAGATATGGGCGTTTAACAACAAATATTTCTATTTTTAGCTGCAGCGGTTCCCACGGGGCTACTGGAAATTGTTGGGGGCATAAATACTTATGACCCATTAATATACTTCATAATAAATTTGGTTCAAATCGGCCGCTCGGTCAGAAAATATAAATTTTTGGCGGGGCAAAAATTCTTGCCCCCTCCCATAACGACGGTGAATATTGCCCCTCGAACTTCTCTTAAACAAATTGGGTTCTACACCCCAAAGGGAAGCAGCATAACGGTCTCTGCTACCGCTGGTTCAAGAGAAGATGTTTTACCAATTGGCGCATTTTGGCCCCACACCACTGCCCCCCCCCCCCCCCTCCTCAATACGAGCAAAAATATTATTAAAAAAATGCCCCTAATAACCGCTACTGAAGTGAAATTTCAATAAAGTGTTCCCAAACATCACCTTCACGACGGACGCGCGACGGGCAAAAAGTGATTAGAATAGCTCACCCTGATTTTCAGTCAAGTGAGCTGACACGCCACTTGCCAACAGCCACAGAGAATGACTAAACGCAAGCCAATGATTGAAACTTGTCTGGCTAGAACAAGTGTTTGACTCTCTAAATAAGGAAATAAATATGTCCACAACCAGCCCACGACAAGGGCATGTGGTGTATGTGAGGGGTCATAAGGTGGTCGTGTGATTGTTTTCTGGTTGCTGTATTTAGTCATCGGTTCTCCCAAAGGGAGACCGAATTGCCAACCTTTCATTCTGTAAGCTAATGGATGATTCCAGCTTTTACAAACCGTCATATTGGTCTGTTTTGGTGGCGTTCTTTCCATTTTGTAACCGCTATGGAAATCATGCTGGCGCTGCTCCCAAAGCAGCGTTATGTTTGTGTTTTTCTTCTCTCTTTAACGAAGATTGTTTTGCGGCATTGATTAGATGCCATGACTTCATCCCAAAAAACGCATCACACCTGTGTGTGCCTCGGCACCTAGCAAATGAACCACTGGTCGATTGGAATCCTTATGGTAGCTTGGTGAGCCAAGCTGCATAAATCTCACATCCTAGAATAACGTGGCTGGTGGGGGCTAGCCCTCCGGTAAACGCATTCAATGCAATGTGCAATCTCTTTTCACGATCTGGATCTTGGTTGCTATCCGGCTTCCTTGATTCTGTCTGAAACTATCAATCCAATGATAGCCATTCGGTTCGCAATGGTTTTAAAATCCCACGTCGTACCTGTTTTGTTTTTGTTTTGCTTTCCTTATGCTTATGCCTTGCTCTCTACCTTTCAGCAGGTCCCTGCTACAAACACCTTCCACCGGAAAGCCATTACTCAGTGACGTAGCCAGGCCTGGGAGAGCCCCCCCCCCCCCCCCCCATACACACACACACCCACGTCATGACCCGCTCCCATTTAAAATGAAGCGCGCATTTAAAAACACAAAAACAAACAGGGTATAAATAATTTTGAAACAAACAGGGTATATAAAATAATTTTAAAAAATAATTCAGTAGTTCGATTGTTATCAATGGGGGACTTGAATGTCCCTGGGGAGAACCTCCTGATTATCCACATTGGGAGGGGCACCCTTCCCATTGTCCTCATCTCAGTGTTGTGCACTTTGGGATCTGCGTCCGGCTCAGTAATCAACATACGTGCCCCCCCCCCCCCCCCCACCATATTGTTCCTAGCTCACAACCATCGTAGTAAGCCATCTGATTCAATCGAGCTTCCCCACTACTAAATCAATTCTCCACCCCCCCCCCCCCCCCCCACACACACACACACACCCTCACACCACAAACACACACTTCCCCCGTACACGAAAATAAATAAATTAAGAATAAAATAATCAAATATATAATAGTGATCGTTCATAGGCGTAGTGGCAACGTAACAGAAACATCCTCGTGTGATAATTCATCGTTGGAAGAAAGGGAAAATATATTCTCCAAGACTGTTCGAGAAAACAGCTGCGTTTTAGATCTTAAATATTCAATCCACAACAAACACAACAACAATTTCCCCTTGATATCCGCGAAGAATTCTTCCAGAACACAAGGATTACAACGAGAATAACCTGTTATGTTATATATGTAGAGAGAAAATGAAACCAATATTATTTTAACAAATTCATATCTACCCGTTCGTCGAAACTTGTAAACCTACTTCTACACGTTGGATAAAAACGTGTACGTGTGGAAGTAAGCGAACTTTATGATGTTGTCGACAAGATTTTCGTCTACCCGTACACGTACACGTAATGACTTTTCATGACCAAAACGAATTATTTCGTGATTAATGCCAGTGTTGACATGTCCTTGTCACAACAAAATAAAACTAATTTGTTTCACAAACACACTCATTATTTCGATTGTTGCAATTAGAAAGCTTCTAGGAACCACGGGATTGTAGCTGGCACGAATTTGTGCATTCAACTGAAACACATTTTGTCTTTTAAATCACTGGAATTTTCAAATTTCAACCCCGCAGTTTTACGTGTAGCAAACGTGTAAGCGTATGCAAGAAGTACTTCACAAATTATCTGCTACACGTACCCGTACCCGTACACGTTTGAAATCGCAAACTCCCTATTAATTGACTTTAGATAGCATGGAAACATTTTATGCTGACTAGTAATATGCCAGAGAAGTATCCCACTGTGAATCGCCTAAGGCTAATTATCTAATTAAAACATGTGTGCTTACAACACAGAGAGAAGAAATATATATACATGTATCTGAACTTGAAAGTAGGGGGAGGGGGCCTCCTCCCTTTTAGACTGGCTTTGCCCAGACAGTGATAATTGAGAATATGTTAATTTCTGTTCCCGGTATGCTATGTTTTCAATAAGAATAATTTGAGTGTAGACTGTACTAAAGAATTAAGCCCTGGGTTGACGTGGCCCTAATAGTTCAAAACCACGACATACGTCGCAGTAGCCGATCAGGAGGACGAAAATCATCAAGTCATCCCAGGGCAATGGAGAAAGGACAATCCTCTGGTTGACGGGATCTCCAAACTCGCTCGTCACTCTAGTACACGGGCTGCGAAGGCGCAACGGGACTACCTTTGTGCATACTTTAACTCCGAGGCCGGATCGGTGCCTTGGCAAGACAGTATGATTTGAAAAACAATTATTTTGGCTCATGTTGCATAAAAATGCCAAACATTGTACCTCGTATGACCAAAAGTGAATGTTGACATAAAATAAAATGTTGTAAGTTAAAAAAGCATGTTTTTATTTAGCAAAATCAGAAAATAAAACCAATGCAAGACTTAAAAAAAAGGAAATGAAACTGGAAAAAATGCGGGGTAATAAATTTTTTCGGATATCTTTGAAAATCTCATTCGAAAGTAAGGAAATAGTAATTGAAGAGAAAAAAAAGAAAAAAAGGAAAAAAGAATGAAATACAGAAAAAGAAGAAAGAAATAAACGAAAAATAAAGTACAATGACAAGGAATGGGAAAAAAAAGAAAATTGCAAGGCGTATACAGTGAAAAGCAATAAAGATGCACATGAAGTATTACATTAAAATTCTAAGTGTAAGTTTACTGTTATGTTTTTGTTGTAGTATATGAAGAACTGCGAAACTTCTGACAAAGTTTACAAAAATGAGGCCCTTTTGCACCGGATTGTCTCATTTCGGTCACTGTAGCATGAAAACGGATTATCATGACTTTGCGAAATTTGCCAGGATTCTTTTTATTTATATTTCTTTGTTTACGTGGTCCAAGCCTTTTGTTCTATGTGTTATATTTCGTAATTTATTTCTTTCCAGTTTTGTATTCTTTCTTTTTATTTATATTTATTCATTATTATAACTTTTGCTTTTGCATTTCTTTGCAACTTTTTTAGGATATGTTTAGTCATTTCTTTTATTTACAAGTATATTTCTTGTTCACGACATCATATAGAGATTTTTCAAATTTTTATTCATGTCAATCCAGCAAGTCATCAAACATGAGATTCAAAGTTTACAATAAAACAATAAAATGCAGGAAACATAATTATCAAATGCATTATATCAGTTTCAGTTCACGACAGTTCAAAGGTATACAGTTCGGCCAAAGTTTGTCAATTATATTCATGACCGTAATTTTGTTGGCTTGGCGATGGCGTGTTCAGGTTTCCCGACAAGTCCGAGAGATTTGGCAGGATCACAGAACTGGTGATCGGCGTGCTGGCTGGTCGTGCTGGTTGACTTGGAACAGGTTCTGCAATGCCTTTCCCAGCAATAGGAGGCATAGATTTCCATGCTGGAATGTTCAGTGTTGGTTGCCGTATCTGCTGCGGAGTGTACTGCTGTTGTTGGGGCTGCTGTTGTGCACTTGGATATTGTTCCTGTTGATGCCGGGGATCTATCTGAGGCACGCAGGCAGTGAAGGTGTGTTGCTGTTGTTCGTGCTGGGCGTGTTTTTGATCCTGAGGCTCTTGCTGCTGTTGTTGTTGGGGGTAAGCGTCTAGGTTCGCCAGAATCGGGATATACTGTTGGTTGTCATGTGTCTGAGCAGGCGGTGGCGCCCCCTGGGACGAGTCTTCGACACACTGCAGAACTAAGTCCAGACTTTGCCGATAGAATCGGGGAAGGACATGGGGTGCAAAGTCCTTTGCCATGGTCCCGATCCACGTTCCCCAGGCTGCTGTGGCGGTAGTTTGGTCCTTGGCGAGGAGTCCACTGATATGTCCCTGTATCTCCTCGGAACGTCTCTGTTGGCTCTGCAGCTGAGTGATGACGGCGCTTAGGTTTAAGTTGTCATCTGCACTAGTATCTTGTCGAGCAGGAGGATCTTGACGCATAGAAGACTTGTATGGAACACGAACTGAAGATTTCTCCTTTGGCCTGTGGTGTTCGCTCGTCTCAGGGGCGTTTTCGTCTTGCATATCCTCAAGGTCGGAAGGAGGCTCTGATACAGTTTCGTGTACTGAAGGCGTTGGTGAAGAGGCAGCCGTTGCAATACGAGGCTGCAGCTGCAAAGACACAAAGACAAAAGTGCATTAAGTACGAAGTATCATATATGTACGAACATGTTACATTCAAAATTACACAAATTATACTTACACTGCTCGCAACCTTGCCCTTGTGTCTGCAGATGTGGGTGTGTAGGAACGTAAAATGTGATAGCAGGAACTTGTCTCTCTCTGTCGTGGCCTTGGCCGCCGACCCGCTTGGTTTCGGTGCCAATAACTTGCCAATCTTCGTCCGGACGCTTTTCTACCACACCTTCAGTTTCGTCCCAAAGTCACAGTCTTTGCCCATGTCAACTGCCTTCTGTATCCAGGCTGCAGTCTCTTTGTATTCTTTGAGGCCCTTATCATATAAGAATGGATGGTCTCGCAGCCACTCAGCCATATCTATCTCCTCTTCTTCCGAGAGAAGTACAGCCTTGCTCTTGGCTTTCTTCGCCTTCGGCTCTTCTACTTCTTGGGATCTGACTTGGGATACTTCTTGACTCTTACTTGGCGGTGGAGATGGTGATCTGGGCGCTGGTGAGTTGGACCTGGACCTTATAGGAGGCTGTCTCTCTTCCTCCGACTCTGACTTCTTCTGCCCCCCCCCCCTCTTAGATTGTGGAGGTGGCATTTTCACGGACATCTTCTTCTTTGCAGGCATCTCTCTTGTAAAAGTAAATCAAAATGACCTGATCAAATGCACGAGAACAATGAAAATTATCCTGCGAAAGGGGGTTTATATAGCATCGGGAGTCAGCCGGGAAAGTCCTGGACTCTACCGGGACGGTCCGGGACTCTGCCGGGACGGTCCGGGACTCTGCCGGGACAGTCCGGAACACTACCGGGATGGTCCGGGGTGATCCGGGATTGTCCGGGGTGATGCGGGATGATCCGGGTCCTGTCCGTAGTGATCCCTATTCATCCCTAACTCTGCCGGGTCGATCCGTGACTCCTCCTGGATGGTCCTGGACTGTCCGGGGTGGTCCGTATCGACACCGGCTTGTTGGGTTTTTATAACGCATTGTGGGCAACAATACGCATCCGGGGCGGAAAAGTATCGCCGGATCATCCCGGACCACAGTTACGGCAATCCGGGGTAATCCTGGGCTATAGATCCGGGACTAGCCTATATGGGACTGTAGCTTAAATTACGTTCAACGAGTTGCGAACTGCAAACGATTCGGTACAAACAATTTAACACATCAAGGGGAACAACTCTAGCTTAGTTCATCTGACCCAAGATCGGCGTCATATCGTCCAAGCTTGAAAGAGAGCAATTCTGGGGGGAAAAAACTCATATCTGACAAATAAAGACTTTTATTGTGCAGATGCAGCCTGGACGCTTCTAATTCGCTAATAACATGAAGATAAAATGTGGACTGACAAAACAAATACATATTTATAAATTATCTCTTAAATCTTGTCTTTGGTGATAGGTGTTTACAAATTTAATTTAAAGTCCGTTTAGTGTTCTGTGTCTTGTCTCTCTGCCAAATATTTTGCAACATTAGGCTCTTCTTTAACCTTCTTGGAATGTGCTGCCAGCTTCGCGTAGTTATCCATGCATGTGGGATCCAACTTCACCCATTTTTCCAAGGTATCGAACACAGCGAGATCTGCCCAGGAAAGCTGGAAAAGAAAAAGACAATTGTTTAGATGCAAATCCAAGCAATGAGACATCACCAAATGTATAGTAAAACAGACAAACCATGATCAGTATATGAACATACGTTCTTAAGATGTCGAAAAATATACTGAAGTAAAAAGTGCTGAAGTTGTTTTAGGTGCTTTTTAACTCTTTACCTGCTGAGTATTTTCCTGAATTTCTCAAAAAGTCAAGTCACGACTGCTTTACAGCTGCCATGACTTCATTAGATGGGAAATTCAAAAGAGTCTGGCATCAAACAATCAAAAGAGGATTACTTCCATTTACAGTGCATATTTTGTTAACAAGAGCAAGTATTGCACCTCTGCTTAGATAACAGAATATTTTTTACTGGGCAAGGGAGTCCGATAAAGTAGACAAAGATGGTGTATTTGTAAGAAGTTTTATTTTCCAAATAAGGGGTTATTTAAAGCAAATGGTGACATGTGAGCTTTCTTTTCGGGCTTTTAAAAGTCCCTCCTGTTCACTACCGCAGCCTCCACACCCAAGAAAAAAAAAACCGCCACCCCACCCCCACCCCCAAACTTCCTGCAGGAATTAATTTTGAATAAATTCTCACAACAGTGTAAGCTTCACTGCAGACACTTCAGTTTAATTAATTAATTTATTTATTTATTATTCATTTTTATTTATTTATTTATTTATTTATTTATTTATTTATTTATTTATTTATTTATTTATTTATTTATCTCCTCACATTTTGACTGAAGTAGTCCTCCTGAATTAGCGTTGTGTAGCAACTGTAACGACAGTACACAGTTGTTTTGAACGTTCCTCTCGCACGCGAATTCCAACGGATATGAAGCTGTACACACTGGTTATCAGTGCCGGATTTACCAATGTGGGAGACTTGTCGCGTTATTCATTATGTTGGAAGGCAATAGAAGCCCTTTCCCGGACGTTTAATTTAATAACTACGGCTCTTCTAGAGGTATAAATTCAAACCGAGTTCAAATTTGTACTACTGAAACAGGTCGTGGTCAGGCTAAATAAAGTGGGGCACAACATATTTTTCTGCTGCAGAAAATATTTTCTCTCGCGTCATTTCACTTTGTGCTGAGTTTACTGGTTGAGGGCTATATTATTTTTGGTGGTCTAAAATTGTTGTTCAAAATTTGTTTATTACAAATTATTGGAGAGTGCCACGGGCACTCTCCAATAATTTGTAATAGAACAAACTTATATAAACAAAATATTATTTGCATTTGACTGAATGGGAAGCATGAGAAAGGAAGATGTTTGGTTTTGCTCTGGTACCTTCATTTTTTGAAAGCCCTGATAGTGGCTTCTAGAACTCAAGCTGTTAAAATAATGCATCCCCCATACCTGAAGGTCCTGGGTCATCCCTGGGGGAAAAAAACTGTTCATGCCCACTGGAGGACCCAAGGCACTTTTTGAAGGTTTATGCACCCTGAAAGTGACGGAATAACAAAAGCAAAATGACCCAAAAAATATCAAGGCGAGAGTACATGAACCAGTTTTTGTGGATTTCGGACACGAATGTATGTAGTGTTGATATTTTTTCTGGAAAAATGCGGAAGGGTGTCCTCCAATACCCCAGCTACGCCGTTGCACCCGAACTACTGTCTTTATCAATAGTTTGAGTGATTAATTGTGACGACTCGGGGGGGGGGGGGAGGGGGGTACAGTCCAAATTTATACCAACTGCACTTTACCCACATACGATAGCGACCAAAAGAATAAACAACATAATTAGGATATAATTAATTGTAGTAAAAGATGAATATTAAAATAAAAAAAAAACCAAAGAAACACACAGAGGTTAATTAACAAAGCTTCAAACCGAATGAAAAGAATTGGAAATCAAGTTTGCAAAACATAAAGTCTTTTTCTTTATTGTAAGAGACGCCGGTTGGCGACCAATTCAGAAATGACTTGGAGCTTTGTTAAGAGTCGCCGTGGGGTTTATCTCAGCCCATTAACTCAACAATCTGCTGCGGCAAAACCTAAGGCCCCAAAAGTCCAAAAATTTCGGAACTCTCGAAACATTGCTTTTGACATGACTCCAAATCGAACTCCCGCGTTGTGTCCTTGGGCAAGGCACTTAACCCCGATTGTCCAGATAGGTGCGATGACGCCGTGCACTAAGGCGTACTGTACGTCGATGGTGCGCATGTCTTCAACCAATCTAACCCTGCCTGTGATGCAGTGTGGAGTTACGATGTTGGGGAGCTGGCAGCTGCTCATCGTTGCTCGGTGGTTCTTTCCGGGTACTCCGGCTTCCTCCACCCGTAAAACTGTCACCGACACAATATGACCTTGGCTGTTAATGTGTCATTAAACCATAATAAATAAATAAATAAATAAATAAATAAATAAATAAATAAATAAATAAATAAATAAATAAATAACTTCAAATCAAATCGAATTGATCATCAGTTGACCTCTCTGTGGCAGAGTGCGAATCAAAAGGCAGAGTTTTACAAAGTTGTGGGATAACCATTCCATGTGGTAGGCCTGTCAACTGTGTCACTTGCATTTAGGTAAATCCGGTATCACCGGTAAATTCGGAATGAAGCTACCCAAATGCGGCCACATGCATCACGTTCAATTTCTGCAAGGTGTACTAAATCCAAAATTCTTGAAGTAGGATCCAGGGATCTTCACGACTGTTTTAAACCCTTGGAGATTCATTTTCACCATGTAGAAGGCTATTCGTGGTTCTTATGTAAAATCCAGGATGAAAGCCTATATACAAACCACTTTCTGAAATCGCAGTCGGAAATCGGCGATCCATATCGAATAGAGAAAAGGCTCTACACTGTACAAACTATGGTAGTAGAGTAGGCAATCTCATAAACTTCTTCGTTTCCATGGTTAGGATTCAAATACCACTCCAAGTTTGTATAGAATATAGCCTTTTCTCTGCATGAAATAATGAGTTATTGGTGTTCCAAATTTGATTTTACTAGGCAGTGTTTAGAACATTTACTAACCATCTGACGGAATAGAAGTTAGATATAAAAAAAAAAATAGTCATCAGGTGGCTGTGATTTCTCCAGCTTATATTTTCCTTCACGTTCTCAAGCCACCAGTCAAATTCTGCGAGGAACTCGATCTTTTTAAGGCGTGAAATCAGTATAGCCCTTAAATAATTTACCGCCTATGTTAGGACTCAGTCGACTGAAATATTTCATTTGGTCGAAAAAGCGAACTTGCGGTTCGCTTTTCCGACCAACTGAGATATTCCCTCCAGTTGAATCTACAAATATCATGAACATTCATTGTTTAATCAACGTGACAAATTTTTCTCAATCGAGACTTAATTTGGCCAAATCTTTAATGACTCTACCAATACTCTTAATTAGGCATTTTTGTTCTCCAAATAATTATGAATGAAGACTACCACCTGATTAAGCCCTTTCCAACAATTAATCAGATGAATAGAGTTTCGAGTATGTCACAAATCTTATTGAACTTCTACGCATGCGTAGTTTTATGATTATACCGCGTAGTTCTACCAACTGTGTTAATATATTGATGTTTTCAAGGCAATTTAAATAGTTATTGACTGAAATATCTTAAATCGGTGCAGGAAAGAATATACGTACATGTTTTAGTAAAGAAACATTACATTAAACCAATGGTAGCTTGTGTACACACTCCACGAAAAGCGGATACACATACAGCCCATAACAGCGCCTGACTCCTCACAGAATTTGTCTGGTGGTCTGAGAGCGTGATATCCCTTAACCCTTTACCTAACTAATTGGCCATATCCCCCGCGTAATTTTCATATTAAGCTGATGAAAAAAAAAATTTCAAAAGATTTCAATTAAACCATATGTTACCCCCATCAGAACGTGCTCGTCGACCTCGTTCCAATGATGGATCACATGATGTGGTTTTGTTGAAAGTTTTTTTTTTAATTTTTTTAAAAAATCAACAATAATTAACATAATAAATTTTGATATCCGATGCATTGGGGGAAGAGTTAACAATGTGAAGGAAATGAACTCACATAGTTGTTAACTTTAAAGACAAAACATTAATCTTTTTCCAGCAAATAAATTTACCAAGATTAGCATTCAATTTTAACAGAATATTACATGAACTGAAGTAGATTCAGCAGTAAACTTGGAGCCTATTTAACGCAGTCGCCAAACATTTTGAAACAAAGGAGATATGAACAGTTGGCATATCGAACCAGTTTTGGTTCTATATAGAACCAAAACTGGTTCGATATGCCAACTGTTCATATCTCCTTTGCTTCAAAATGTTTGGATAGAACCAAAACTGGTTCGATATGCCAACTGTTCATATCTCCTTTGCTTAATAATGATTTGAGACAACCTCATATAAGCTCTAAACTTACGGTTGAAACCCCCTCAATTTATGTTTAATTCTGTTAATATTTAATGTTAATCTTTATAAATTTATTTGATTTGAAATAAATACTGTTTAAACAGAACTGGTTCCATCTCAGGGACAAGATTAGAACCAGGTTTAGTTCTAAAGAGAACCTATATTTTTTGCAGTGTACATCACAGACTCGATGCACTGTGACGACCATGGTTCATCTGAAGTCGAAGAATTTTTTTTAAAAATCAGTACTTAAGCAATGTCATTTTTTGGGTTGCTTCCATTGGCTTTTTTAACCCTTTTACTGCAACGCGCACCTTAGCCATATATGGAGGACCTCTATGTACGCCTGAGGGCGCGGTGGCCCAGCAGGTAGAGGTGCAGACTGCAAGCCGAGAGATCTTCGGTTCGAATCCCACCTGTGGCAACCGCGTTGTGTCCTTGGGCAAGACACTTCACCCCCACCACGGTGTCGTTGTGTACTAAAGCGTACTGCATGTCGATGGTGCACTTGTCTTCAGCCCATGCTAACCCAGCTGGTGTACAGTTAGTATGTTGGGGAGCTGACAGTTGCTCGCCATTACTCGGTGGTTCGTGGTCATGATTAGCCATTGTGCAGAAATATTTGACCTTAAACACCAATAAATAAATAAATCTATGTACGCATGTGTGGAAGTTCAATAAGATTTGTGATGTACTCGAAACTCTATTCATCTGATTAATTGTTGGAAAGGGCTCTCTGAGCCCTTTCCAACAAGTAATCAGATAGTAGGTTAGATCTGCGCACACCAGAACGTACAGATAATCATCATAAAATAGGTGGCAATAGTCGCTTTCGACAGCGTAAGTGTTAATTATACAATAACATTATTTTTGAGGGCGTTATGGTTCATTAACGGCCCTACGAAAATGATTAACAGCCCAGGGGTCTATTAGTGGCCCGAGACGAAGTCGAGGGCCACTAATAGGCCCAAGGGCTGTTAATCATTTTCGTAGGGACGTCAATGAACCATAACGCCCGTAAAAATAATGTTATTTGTATTATTATCACATTTCAAAGAGGTTACATGTTAAACCAAGAAAAATCAAGATTGCTATTTTTTTCATCATTTATATATTATTTCAACACAACTAAAATTCAATAATTCTTAGAAATTTAACTTTTATCATCACTAGTCACTAGTATTTGGTTTATCTTCCAGAAGTTGGCCCAGAGGAATAATTCATATTTAGCTAAGTATTGTCACGTGATTAATCAGTTGACGCCCAACGCAAACAAGTACCGAAAGTCATTTGTTGTACACGAGATTAGGAAATTTTAAACTCCGCGATTTTTCATGTCAAAACTATCAACTTTTCCACACCAAACCTTATAAAATCATAAATCGGATTTTTTTCCGGAAGTATTACAAATATTTTCACAGTATTTAAGGCTCTGGTTCACCTGTGAATGATCTGTTTAAAACTTGAAAATTTTACTTACCTCGGCGTGTCGTGCGTTTGCGGTTTTCACCTGGCCGCCGCTTCCCACGCTGATAAATTGAATGCCTAGCACTTTTGATTGCTCATTATTATCATTTTTCAATGTAGTAGATGTGTGAAATTCCCACACAATAATTGTCAGTAACTAACTCATGCCTTAAATGTGAATGTATATCTTAATCTTTCACGCCAAAGATCACAAAAGTCCGCCATCACATCTCTCTTCTCCAAATATTCAAACTCAAAGCAGTGTTACCTCCCCTACATCCGGGGATGTGCGGGCCACATTGAAACGAATTTTTCATTATTGCCCGGGAACCCGGATGTGAACGGAAACATATGAGTTTTGTGCAACCCCCGAAAATGAAAATATTCGCCAGGGAGTGCCCTATAAAGTGATAATAATACCTAATAATAATTTAGAAATTACGTTATGATGAAACTGGATAAGTAAACAGAAAACAAGCCAATCTCAGGTCAGGTCTCTTATTTTGGACACATTCAAGAATATGGGGCATTTCCTTCCTCGCTGTGAATTTTACGGAATTTAAATGCCCGGTTCCGTTATTAATAATCTCTGGTTGGTTTGATCTCAACACTTAACCCAATTCACACGATTTGAAAAATTGTTATTTTAATTTTTGTTTTTTTAAATTCAAAACATTTCAACAGAACCATATCATGTGAACACCTCATGGGAACGAGTTCAACGAGATCGTTCCAACGATGGGTCACATGAAAGGGTTTTGAAATTTTTGAAACAATTTTTTTTTTAACTGCCCAATTTGTAAATTGGCCGTGCGCGTGCGGCCGATTCGTTATGTAAAGGTGATCGAACACGCACTATAGACATTTACAACCTAATTTCTTTTTATTCCAAGTGTCTCACTTTTTATTACTTTCCAAAGTGTGATTTACTGTGTGATTTCCGGGTTTGATTATAAACGATAACTTCACAAGTGAATTATGCAATCAACAGTTGTGTCATGTATCCGTGCGCCAACGAAGACGCTTTGCCGTGGGTGTAAAGGGGACTTCAGTGTTTTTTAGTTTTTTGAACCCTTTACCTAACATGAAAAGCGGACGACGCTTGCAAAAAAGATTCTTGAATAATATTATTTTCATTTATTTTTTGTCTCAAAAACATAGGTTATGACCCCCTCATTGGAACGAGTTTGACGAGCTTGTTCCAATGAGGGGTCATAACCTATGTTTTAGAGACAAAAAATGAAAAAATATGAAAATTAATTGGCGAGTTTTGAGAATAGCGCTGGCCGTTTTTGGTCGTTACGTTAGGTAAAGGGTTAAATAATATAATTATCGTTAATAATGAAAATTAATAAACAGAGTAATCGCTTGACTGGACTGGTTACGTGAAATAATTCATGAGAGGCGAGGGACGTTGTACAAACACGAGTGTTTTACAATATAGTCCCTCGCCTCGAATGAATTATTTCACGTAACCAGTCCAGTCAAACGATTATTCTCTATTTATGTTTGACCTCCTGGGCAATTCAAACTCATCTATTATTAATTATAATATTACATCTTAAGGCATTTAAGTACAATGCCATAGTTTATCTAATCTAAAAATTTTACTCAAACCTGACGGATAATAAAAAACAAAATATTGAGAAGTTTTATGCAAATTCATTTAAATACCCCGCTCTCTAAGAAAAATCCAGTGTCCTTTCCGTACGACTGTAGGAACTTTTCAAGGCCTGACAAAATCTTTGGTCCCGTTTCTTCACGAGCTGTTTTCTGCAACTCTGCCTGGAAAAAGTAAAGATAAAAATGATATCCACTCAATCATGTTTCTTTATTCAGAGGCGGCGGAAACATGATGACAGTGGAGCAGCACAAATTTCTAAGACTATCGTGGTTCGACGCAGTGGAGAAAAGTTACAATCATCCATCGGCTAATGTGCGATTCCCCTCTAGTCTCTTGTTTAAATGAGCATGTCGCTGTGTGGTCAGTGTCCGGTGGTCTGCATGTTTCTTCTCCTTAGTCATCTTGATGGCTGAAGTAGCAGAAACGGAAGCGACCGAAGATGAGAGTTTTTTGGCCGAATGCATCAAAATTCCCATCAGATAGTCACATCTAAGTACTTAATTCTACGAACAGCACCTCTGAAGAAATCAGCAACATTTGGCTTTTTCAAATTTCCCGTATGCCATAGAATTAAGAAAGGACGCTGGTTTTGTTTGCAATGGCATGGCGGGGATTCAAACCCATGCCGAGAGAGTTTCCTTCCTTGAACCACGCACACCACTCGGCCACCGACAGACCCCTGGGTGTGTGTGGTTCAGTATAGTTTCGCTAGGCGGTTGGTGCCGAAGGAAACTCTCTCGGCGTGGTTTCGAACCCCCACCATGCCATTGCATCTAAATTTATTTGGATTTTCAGATATGTTATAAGAATGCCTGGACATGTATATTAACACGTTTGCATGCGGCCATTTTTTCAACTCCTTGTGTTGTCACGTAAAATGTCTGTGGACAAAAAAAGTGGAAGGACACGTGTCACCTGTGCCAGCTCATCCACTGTCTTTATTTCTGTATTTGTTTGTTTGAGAAAATGTTCGGAATTTTAATGGCAGTAAGATCTAATCACGGTCACTGATACGCTCAGATAAATAAGGTAGCAATGGAGGAACAACATTTTAATAAAACCATATCCAGGTAAATATACTACTCAAAGTTTGCTAAGCACCAATACCTGTTTTACGTTTTTAGTTGACCCTGCCCCAATCTTTGCTCCCGGCCAAGTTTTTAATGAGTTCACACAGATCGCTCCATTCTCCAGCACCTGCCGCAGTCTATACAGTCGCTTTTCCTGTTGCATGCTAATGTATCTTACATATAAGAAACAGTTTGGTGGAATGTGCTTGTGTGTTAGTGTACAATGTGTCACAATGCATGCAAATTATATGCAGCACATGGGCTTATGTCCTTGTGTGACAATGCACAATGTGCGCTTAACACATGAAGCACATAGACATATATGGCGAAAGGGGGACTCTGGAAAGGATACTAGGAAGGCATTCCATGGAACGTGGGACTGATGTTTGGTGGAATGTGCGTGTGTTTCCACTGATCATTGATAATGTTTATATAGAACTGAGACTGGCCATTGGTAATGTTTATATTGATATGAGACTGGGCATTGGTAATATTTATATTCCTCCGACAGGTTGGGTGTTTGTGAGCGGAGAAAAACGCCGAGGGCAAAGAGACTGGTTACGAAAGGCAGCTTATCTTGGCAATCGATACGTAGATGTGCTTTTCTGGGATACGGATATATCCAGGAACATAGGGACGGGGATTAACTCCTTGCATGCTGCTGGTGGATATTCCTTCCCAGGACATAAAATCTCTTACCACTGAAATAAGTACAAAATGCTCCCATTTAACCAAACTTCACCCTGTAAATTGAATAGACTTTTTGCCCGATGATTTATTGAGTTAAATTTAGATGAATTTTTCATAAATCTAGTCATGGCTGCTGTAAAGCAGCCATGACTAGATTTGATGAAAAATATTTTGAAACTACTCAGCGGGTTAAGAATTAACAACCACAAACCTAAAGGTTCTAGCGCTATCTCATCCGCGATCAGTGACATAGACTTGGATGGGAGTGATCCCCCCAAATCTCCACCCCACCCCCTCCCGCACCCCAATGCGATCTGCATAGAGCGATAACTAATAAAATTACGCTTAACATATCACATGAAGTTAAAATTGGAAGCGTATTTTTTTTTAAAAGATTCATCCGAGGAAGCCCACACACCACCGCCAATGGGATTGACGTACCTGGGCCGTTGATCTTCATTACACGCCAGGTACACATTCAAAAAAAAAAGGAGAAATAAAAAGTAAAAAATATGATTTTGCCCCCATTATAAAGGGTACTGGCTGTATGCCTGTCGACGATTACCCCATCTCTTTGTGAACTTACCTTCTTCTCTGCATCCTTTTCGAAGTGCGCTTTTATCAATGATGTCATAAGATCACCACACGTATCGACAACTACATCTGCCTGAAGTTTTTCCACTTCAGTCTTCCCGGCCAACCCTGCAAATAAAATGAACGAGACTACCTTTCAAGTACATATTTTTTCGGACACATTTCACGAAGAAGGTGTTTTTTTCTTTTTCGGCTAGAATTCGCTCGTTTTGATAACAGGAAATGTTGCACAAGTCAACAATATTATAAGTATAAAGGACGTAAACAAAAGATCACGACACTTCAAAAATAAATAAATAAATAAATAAATGAATAAATAAATAAATAAATAAATAAATAAATAAATAAATAAATATGAATAAAAGATATAAAAAGTCCATAAAAAAGAAAATATTTTCATTTTTTGTCTCCTGAACATGGCTTATGATTCCCTCATTAGAGCGATGTCCTGCATCCTAGTCAGACCACCTCTCCAGCTCCGAACTTTGCCACGCAGAACAATTTTTGGGACGCGCATAGTCAAGTAGTTTGGTATCTGTGGCTGGAGGGGGAGGGATCCTCTTTTTGGGAGGGGGTGGGGGTCCAAGCATTTTCACGTAGTAAGAATATTACGAAATTCAAGTCTTGAGTTGGGGAAAAGTATGTAGGTGGTGTCCCTCTCATGCATGTTGGTGCGGCGGAGAGTAATCTTTCCAATGGGGGGGGGGGGGGGCGGTGGGGGGGGGGGGTGGCATTGGCTTCTCGATAAAATCTTTGAAAATTATGTCTTAAATGGCACTATTTACAGACATTTTGAGGCTCGAAGGAATGTCAACTTTCACCAAGCGTGATATGTCATCTGTAATTTCAATAGTTGTAACCGCTGCATCACTGATTTTCGATAAACCGATAGCTGACCAGTCACTCTTATTACATTCAAGCTTAGGGTGAGAATCTAATTAAAATAATTTGAAATGAATTGATCTTGCGTTGGTCACAGGTGCTCGGCATATGCGGAGAAATCAAATTTTTGAATCGATGATGTCGTGTCCCCATAATGGAATATAAATATTAATATATATAATATATAATATATTAATTTTTATATTAATATTTATAAGCTGAGAAATCGAAAAAAAAAATTATATCTGAAATTTATATTCCATTATGGGGGCACGACAGCATCGATCCAAAAATGTTATCAGATATCACTTTTTGTCGATTTCTCAGCTTGTGCCGAGTACCTGTGGCGTATGGTACACGGCCAAACGTTTCACAGAGACAAACAATCTGTTGGGCGTGAAAATGGTCTGATGCGATTATAAGAGAAATAAACGTAAATCAGGGGCCAATACTATAAAACTCGTGCAATTGTATTTTCTAGAATTGTTATTCGCAAATTGCCAGATCTTTTAAAATGCGAAAGATTCATTTTAGTCAGTTATATTAATAGGTAGAAAATACAATTCTAGAAAATACAATTGTAAAAGTTTTATAGTATTGGTTTCAGATATGGGGGTACGTTGGCTCATTGGTTATTGGTTAGACCATTGGACTTTAAACTGGAAGGTCGACTATTAGATCCTAACCCGCGCCATCTGCTCTGTGTCTTTGGGCGAGACACTTAGTCCGTCTGCCTCAAGTGGGGGCACGGTGGCGCTGTGTACTTAAAGGTTATTACGTGATTAGTTTCATATCGGCCGAGATATCAGCCTGAGGTAACTTCATATCAGCCCAAGACCAAAGGTCGAAGGCCAATGTGAAGTTACAGAGGGCTAATATCTCGGTCGATATGAAACTAACCACGTGGTGACCTCTTTAGTTAACCATCTGAACCCTAGCCGCCGTTTTTTAGGCCTGGAACATGATATGTCATAGCGTCATTATATAGGATGGCTGTTCAGTAAATGTGTGGGGTAGGCCAATCAATATTTTCAACATGCAGCCCCCGAGTCTGCACGTTGAAAATATTGATTTGTCCACCCCAAATAATGAATATGGACTCGTCTAATTGCTGCCATTGAACTGGCATGGAAGATACCACTAGAGTTCAAAAGGTTAAACCAAACCAATAATTCTAAAATGTTCTCAGATCTGTTATAGTTTTCTGACAGTGTTATTGTTTCTCATTCTTTTCAAGTCCGAAGTTTCCTCTTCTCCTTGTTCAGCTATCTGAACGTCTCGTTTTCCCCACTGGAGGAGCCGCGAGGTTCGGATAGCTAAACCATCCCTTCACTCACTCCCACGAATCTCCACTTACGACTCTAAATCTTAGTTTTGTTGAATTTTCTGTTCAACTCTCATTTTTCATCTCTTCATCCACCAAATCACCACGTATTGCCATTTTCAGCTCAGCTTCATGTCACTCAATTATGCCTGGTCACACCAATTTTTCTGATTGCACTCGGTGAAAACGATGAAAGGTTTCGATGTAATCAAACTAGCGGCGCCTGGTAACGTCTCGGGAGGGGGGACTCTAACACTGTTCATATCAGCCGAGTTCGAAGTCATATCTGCCGAGTTTGCCAATGGGCAGCTCTGGGGAAGAAAATGATCTTATAAATAATAAAGCGTACTTCAGGTCGATGGTGCACATGCCTTCATTCTCTACTAACTGTGTCTGTGAGTGGTTAGCAACCTGGAGAGTCCGACAGTTGCTCGCCGCTGCTCGGTAGTTCTCTCCGGATTCACCGGCTTCTTCCACCCGAATGGCTTTCAGGTGGAAGAAGCAGACACTTGCTTCTTCCACCTGAAAGCCATTCGGGTGGAAGAAGCCGGCGAATCCGGGGAAAACTACGGAGCAGCGGTAGTTCTCTCCGGATTCGCCGGCTTCTTCCACCCGAATAAACAATAAACAAACAGACAACAGAAATCAGATATAAAAAGCTTTAAAACCTCATCCCTGCACCATGCACGCTTTTGATCGTGTTGCCCTAAGAATTTTGTTTTGTATCATCGACTCTTGAAAATGAATCATGCTTATGAATTTAACATGTAAAGACTTTACGCGAATAGACATTTCTGAATAAAAATGTTCATTGGTTTTGCCTCAAAAACAAAGCCTATGACCCCCATTGGAACGAGCTCGTTTCAACGAGGGGCCAAAGCAGTACTTTTGTGGCAAAAACTGGAAAAATGAAATATGAATGATGAATTTGGGCATAGCGCTGACCGGATTTTAGCGTAACGTTGGGGAAAAGGTTAACCATTAACTTCTTACGGGAATTTCTGCTATCTTTTTTAGAAACGAATACCTTTCCTCGTCGTAAGAGTATAAATTTATTCTTTTGTGATTGTAGTGTCATGTGATATTATCTTTATTCTCACCTGCTTGTGATGCAGCGAATCTTGCCATTGCACCACCTTGTGGATACACAACTCCATCGATTGATAATAATGGCATCTGTCCCAGTGGGGTATCTGAATAAAAAATAGCACGTGATAGATTGCAGTAACAATCAATATGTACGGCACTAACCGTAAAAAACAGAACTTTTTCATTACTCTTTCATAGCAGGCATAACAAAGAAAGGACGTGGGAACAGGGAGAACATGCCCCCACTTTGTTTCTCAGAGAGAGAGAGAGAGAGAGAGAGAGAGAGAGAGAGAGAGAGAGAGAGAGAGGGGGGGAGGGAGAAAGAGAATTAACAGGAACATGCTGTACTGATTCCTGCCGCCTTCTCTTTAGTTGTGACCGAAGATGCCCTCGTATACGATGTGTCTCTTCTACGGATCCATATTTTTCACATATTGTTAAACATGCAGCCAAAAATATGCATTTTTCTCAATGTTGAGGTGCATTAGTCTCAAACGTATTGCTTCGTACATTGTATTTCTGCCATGGCACATGGTCCACCACAGATATACAGGGGCCGCGGAGCGATTTTGGAAAGGAAGGGGTCCGGGGACATGCTCCACGGAAAAAAAAAAATATTAAAAAACACCCCAGAATGCTATTTTCTGCATTCTGAGCACTGAAATTTGTTATTTTGTTCTGTCAAAAAACAAAATAATATGGCCAGAAATTACCTCTGACAAAAACTTATAGGGAAAGACATAGAAACCATCATAATTCCGTGAGTCGTGTAACAATGCCAACCATTAAAAGAAATTTTGGATGACATTATTATTAGGAAGGTAAACTTACCACAGCCGTAGTTTTAGGATTACTCCGCGTAGTTCCACTACTTGTGTTAGCATCTTTATGGATGGTTTAATGGCGAATTAAATACTTGTTGATTTGAATATCTATAACTGGAGCAATGAATACCATGTATATCTTTGTGAAAAGAGGACATCACGTCACACCAACAGTAATTTGTGCGCAACCTCCACTACAGGTGGGTAAACAAGTTACCCAAAACAGCGTCGGATTTCTTACGTAATTTGACTGATGTCCCGAGAGCTTGTTTTTCGAAGATTGATACATAAGCTGCCAGTAGTGTGTCTCGCACGTTTCACCTCTAGGTTGCAGGACCCCGAGCAAGACCTCGGAAGTGACGTCATGTCACATGACCCAGTGGCGCCATGTTGTGGCATCATTATCATAGTGATACATGCGCATGCGCAGCGCGTGTTGTTGGGGTGATACGTGTTTCCGTTGTCCATTTTTGTATACTGGAGGCCGTCATCTTGGTTTCTATGGTAGCACGTGGTTGCTATGTGACCTAAAACCTTCTTATAGGACAGGGGTATGTTCGGATTGAATGGGAGTAAATCTATTTACCACAAACAACCCAACAATTCCTCCGAATCACCAAAAACGACTTTTTTTACTGCATGATTCTTCAAGAATCCTACTTATAACACTAACACGTAGTGCTATAGTACCGATGGGGGCCCTGGCGGTAAGTTCGATCGAACTAGAGTAGTTTTCCTGGTTCAGATTCCCGCAGAATCCTCGTTTATTTCGTATAATTACCACAAACAACCCGACAATCCCTCCAAATCACCAAAATCCACCCCAGTCTACCGAAACGGACTTGGTAAACCCACATTTTGAGTTTATAAGAGTAGTTTCTAACCATTATTCGAATTATAAGTATGTGTAGGGCCCATATGTGTACATGAGGGCCATGAAGCTAACCCCAAGTCCCCCATGTACTCATGTGAGGATCTACCAGTATGTTAAGCTATTTTTTGGAGAATTCCTTTTTTGTCGTATGAGGCCATGAGGGCCAAACAAAATCCCTCAATGAGGTCTAATTTAAAATCTCTCTTAGCCTCATTTCGGTCTCCGAGGATACCTACGACATGGTAATATATCATTCAAGGATACCTTATGAGGATACTGTTGTATTTTCCAGATATCCCAAATCAGAAAAATAGCATGAATGAATTGACATTTTAAACATGAAAATGTATGACAAAAATCTACGACAATAATCCGAGTTTACCACACACAGCAGTAAAAACGGCACACAACAGTACAAAATATCAAGATACACGGTCAACAAAACAGGTGCTTACAGCTGAACATTCACATTACTAACTGAAATTGGACCCAAATTCACATCTCACTCACACACAGAAATCAAATGAGCATTACTGTGAACACAGCTCACTGGGTCATTGTTGACAACTTATATTCACTGACACAATTATACAACAATACCATTTGAGGATACTCTTTATAAGATACAATTTGAGGATACCTCTGGTATTGTACTACTGGACTCGTTGATAACAACACAATTTTTACATTTTAATTTTTTTTATTCAACAACAAGTTACAACTTTATATGGAAACAGTTTCTTCTATGGTATGTAGCTTGTCAGATATTCATAAACAGTCTTTCTGCAGATTGGACATCTCAGTGGTTCACAACAGTCTTTGCACAGGCACAAATGATTACATGTTCGCGGAGCGACATTGGCTTCAGCTAATAAACACACACTAAATTTCATCCTCCGTGAATCTTCTTCTTCAACTGATGTGTCCATTCTTCTTTGACGGCCATTTCTTCTTCTTGAACTTTTTCAACGTCCATGAATTCAGGTGGTAAATTATGAATGTAATTACAGTCTGAAGAATATTTTCTGTGTTCTTCCATAACATCATCTTCTGTTTCTCAGAAACAAACAATAATACCATAGTGAAAACATTGAGTTCTGTCTCCTGTCCCCAAATAAAAGAATCCAGCTTTTTCAGTTCATTCGGGGTTTTCACACTTTCACGTGGCAACATGAATTCAAATGTCTTGAGACGATTTTCCCCCAATGCATACTTGATGTGTTTTGGCGTCTCTGTTCTGGTGCCTTTCTTATTATACTTATTATAGCTTCATCTTCTCCACGTAATGAAACCCTCATTCTCTCTACAATGTCTCTTGGATTTCTTGTTTCTTGGCTTCTTGATTAATAATCATTCAGCGCCATCCTGATCAAACATGGAATAATGAACATTCTTTAATTCTTTTTATCTTCATTCTTCTTTAGTTTTCTTTCTCTCTTCGGTTTGGGGTCTCCTATTTCAAGGCTTCTCTTCTTTGCAATATCCACTGCTTTGGTCACTTGTTTCCAATCTCGCGTGGTTAACTGGAACCCAGCGCCGTTCTTGAACAGTTGAATCTGTAAATCGTTGTTGAGTTTGAAGACAGTCACATTCGTAGACACCCTTCTTCTTTGGCTGTCGAAACACAAATGAGCTGAAAGCCAAGTGCGCCTCTTTTACATAGTTTTTCTTCAACACAGCGGCATCTAGTGGAAGGTTTCTTCAATGACGTTATTAACCAACACATCATTATCCATTTGCTCAGTCGTAAACATGTTGAATATGGTTTCCATCGGTACACCGCGAGAGTGATGTTTCAAGTAAAATAGACAGTATAGATCGTTTTGGTCCTTGAAGGCGTTTTGTATTTTCCTTCCAATATCTTGATTTCTTCTTCAGGACATTCTCGTTTCTGTGTTCTGTGTTGTGGCGGTAGTCCATAGGAATCAAAGAACTCTGAGTTGTGGAGACTCACAAAGAGAGACACCCAGTCTTCTTCTTTTCTCTGGTCTGGATTCGTGTTGGTTATCAGAGTCACTGGTCTGTGATCTGGTAATCTTCTTGGCAATCTTTCTTGCAAATACACCCAAACATATTCTCTTCAAACCAAACAACTATCTGATCGAAGGGCGTTCTCAAACTGCAAGGTGTTCATGTCGAGTAATCGAAAATTACTTGTCTGTTCTTATCCACTTCTATGATATTCTGGAATTCTGCATACACCAGTACGTTGATTGTGGTTGGTAATGGGTTTTCAAAATGGGCTTCTAGTCTCAAGGTTCCTCTCTTTATCAGATCGAAGTGTTGTCCATGTGATAGGCCTGGAGTCAGGTCGAATACGAATAGGGTGTATCCATTTATGTACTCTTCTCGGCTGATGTGGTTTCCTTCATTCTCGTACATTTGTCCAGTCCCTAGGAACAGGGTCGCATATCATCTCATCGTTGAATGTAAGCCTTTGGTCCTTTGGTTATTGGAATGAGGATCCGGTCGGTGTCTTCTGTTTCCTCGGTGTTTCTAGTGGAATAATATTGCATCTTCTTTTGGTTTTCTTGGTCAAATCCTGTTTCTTGTTCGATCCAGTGTTTGGCTCATGAATCGACCGTACAGGGCATTCTTGTGGAATTGATAAGCAACGTAGACGTCCGTTCTTCATAACCCGAGTCAGATGTTTCTAATATTCCCAAGTAAAGTCAAGTTCCATCCTGTTTTTCAATAGATGGATATGTACATCACCTCCCGTATTTTTCGAAACCGTAACGAGTAGTTGTTCAGACATCCTTTTTCTGTCAAGTTTCGAACAGAAATGAGAACTTTGTTACCCGAGTGCTCCTTTTATAGTCTCTGGTCACTCTGACTTTCCCTTGACAAGGTCCTTGCCTGTTTTATGGCTGGGGTCAGACCAGTTGTGTTTCTAGAAATTTGTATTTCAAATCCATTTTCACATGGGAAAATCATTGTCATAATATTACCAGTCATCTTCACGCTTTGTTTATGTCACGTTACTAATTTTATATAGTTGCAGTAGTGGCCGGAATTCTTTTTTATCTATTAGGCTTCAAACCATTTAACCATCTTAGATATATTTTGCTGTTTAGGTTTTGTCTCAGTCTCCAACTTTGTCTCCGACTGTCTCATGACATCCTAATGTTCTTAATGACCAATCAATTCTTGGGGTATGCTACTATCTCTAAGGGCCTCGGCCAACACTTCCTATCCTTTGGGTTGGAAAGATTTTGTCTTCTAAGCAAATCATTTAGAAGATCTGTTACATTCGACCCTACTACTGTTTGATCTTTGTGGCCTAGTTCGCCTTTCTCATTCTAAGATCTTGGTCTTTATTATCTTTCTCAAGTTCGACTTTGATGGGTCAAGGGGACATTGCCTTTTGCTGAAATGTCAATTTCCTTTGTAAAACCTGATTATTTCGAAGCATCTTTTCGTCGGATGTGATCCAACGATACAAATATGAAAGAGCCATTCCATTCGGTTGTCTTGGAGTCTCATGCAGACGCTCCAATAACCTTGGTTCAACCAACATGTACCTCTTTTGTCCTGTTCCCTTCTTTGTAAAAGGCATGTGTTGTGGTTCTTCCTTCTTTTTCGGATTACCTTGGTTCAAGGGTGTGAGTGGCCACATGTTTTCTGTTCGGGGTATTGGTGCCCACAAGTTTCTGATTGGTTCAACATTCTGATACAAATGTTGTACTTCGAGAGGTTCCAATGGATTTATCTTAAGTTCATCCTTTCTTTTGAGCATCCGTATCCATAGATTTTTGTCTGGTCCAACATTTTGATTGAGCTGTTCAGTTGGTTTATTATCATGGCCAAATAACTTTTCGTGCGCTTTTACATTATCTTTTCTCTTATACCGTGCTGAACACTTACCACAGTAGAAAGTTGTATTGTTGTGCGAGAACCCATCGCTAGGAGAAAACTGCAATGACTATGTTCGGGGGAAGCACCTATTAGACTACAACCTTCATGGCTCTTATACGACCTCTAGCGCCTATTTGAACCATATACAGCTAGCTCCTAGGCTATGGCCTTCATGGCTCCTGGCTACTATACGACTCCTAGCTCCTACATGAACCATATACAGCTTCTAGTTCTTGTATGGACCTAGACTATGGCCTTCGTGGCTCCTACTTTGCTCCCATCTCCTATAGTAATCATATATCGTCCATCTAAGGGCCCAACCTCCTATATGGTATTTATATGGCTTCTACTTACCCGTCCAACACATCCATCACCCCGACCCTAGTAGCACTACTACCAATGCCTTCAAAACTCATGAAGACTACAGTCACTAGTCACTCCAGAGAAGGCGGGACATACTTTGATTTGAGGCAGACTTGCTGCTCCCCTTTTATACCTTTCAGAGGTACATGTACTATTTTTCCCCTGGAAAAATTTGACTTCTCAATCTCATGTGCTCATCAGTATCTTGTTTAAGGTCGATTAAAAGGTAACCATATGGGGTCGAATTGGCTTCTTCAAAAACTTCTCTCAGAAACTTGGAATGACCAGGATACGGATACATCTGTGCTGCCAAGTGTGTGATCTGAGAACGTTCCCTTGGACTTTTGAACAAGATCATGCAATGATTATTGAGAGCTGCAGTCCTGTGGACTTTATTGTTGTCGAATAAATTTTGAACCATGTACATCACACGTATCTTACAGTGATGACCACCTTTAGTAAATAATCTAGACACCCGAGCATATGCATCGAGCATTAGACCATCCAATTTGACTAAACTATTAGATTTTAATTCTTGAGGGGGAACTTCTGCAAATTCTACTTGGGATAAAGTATTCTATAATTGTTGCCATTCACTATTACACCAAATGATGTGACTTGGAACAGGTGAGACAATATCTTGAATGTTTTGAATAACCCGATTTACAAAGAATGATTTACCACTACCCGTGGGACCACACAATAAACAAGTGAATGGATGCTTCCAACGAGGATCCATCTTTGTTGTTCTATGTGGGTGGTGCGCCCCTTTAATACCTTTTGGGAAGGTGGTCTTTTTGACCGCCCTCCAAAACTATTTAGCATTGGTTGCCCTCTGACGTACTGGCTGGGGACAATTCATGTAACTCAAGCGTCATTACCACATTTTTTCTTCTATTTTTTCTTTTTGTCTTCTTTTTCCTTTTTTATAAAAAACAATCCATCTATTTACAACTTCTATTTACATATTCAGACTGAAAGGCTTATTGTGGGTCATGAATTCAATCACTAAATCCACAATACAACGTCTCTGTTCATTTGTGAGAGGTTTTTCGAATCCATCTTCATGCTCTTTCTGCACTGGCGGTGGATTAATTCCAGAAGTATTATGGTGCCACAATAGATGGACATCATTCTTGTTAACTCTTTCAAGTGCTTCATTAAAACATGTTATAACCTTCTCTTGAGTCATCATCAGGCATGGGTGATCAACTGTATATCCATAGCGTGTTTCTTTCATCACTGCATCAGTGTTCTTTTCAACATAATGAGCATATGCTAGACAAAGAAAGTTCATGTTGCAAGCGAACTTGCCTGAGTTCACTATCAATTTCATCAACGATCGATGATCGTGGTTTCGTTATTCTCACTGTGATCTTCTTCGAAGGTGGTTCTTGGATTGATTTCATAAAGTTTTCAGGTTTAGCAGGCCCAGGTTGAGAAGGTTCAGTAGGTTTAGTGTTTTCAGTTAAAGCTGTTTGTTGGGTGTTGGTGGTTGCATCTACTTCTTCTATTTGGGACTTCAAGGCATTCCATTCCTAGTGCAAACCCAGTCTGGGTAAGATAAGGTTTCTGGTCTTTACCCTCGAAATATCTTCGGAAATGTATCTTCAGTTCATCCTGGTACTGGGTGACGTTAGCATAAGTCTGACTGGTGCCAAGTCCGAACAGTTTCACTGCTCAATGCTTCAACTGTGATTGATGTCAAGCCCATGCTTTGTCTGATCTTATATATCTTTGGCGGACGTGTTTGAAAACATCACCTCCTTTTATCAAATTTTTATCGACTTTTTTTATTCTTGGTTGGGGTTTATGTTTTGGTTCCTATAGGATTATAGGTTAAATTGTGAAATTTAGAAAATTAGTAGAGAAGTCAATGGAAAAGAAAAACAATGTACTTTTCTATTGTAAATTCAAAGAGGGGAAGAAATATGATTGGTCGATTTACTTCGATCTGATTGGTCAGTTTTGCGATCAGACTTGAATCTTGATCCTTAAACTGTAAAATAAAGATGTTTCATCCGGTTCCAATAGGGGTAACCAAAAAGATGCCATGAATCAACTTTTTTTTAAATGAATGGAACGAAACTAAAAAAGTTTGAATGAAAAAAATGTGTCGTCCTGTTCCAATCTAAAAGATATTTAGCTTTATGGAGTGGTTCCACAGCACACAACCTCAATTATACACAGTGTTCACGCTGACATGTGCCAAATACACATTTTTCAAAAATCTGGCACATAAATGTGAGTGTTTGACACAAAAATCTGGCATATAAATTCAAAATCACGAACCTAGTGTCTTCTTGATTTTCGAAAAGACCGGGTTTATACTATTACATTTTCTCCAAGTAAAGTGAACAAATGATAAATTAAATATATCAATATCAATGCCCACGTCATTAATTACAAAAAAAAGTAATCTTGTTCAACTGTGTACACAATGACCAGTCACTGAGCAGTTGTCCTTACCAGTGACTTTGGATTAAGAAGTCGTGTATTGTGTAAACAACGCATCTTTGTTTCTTCACCAGCGAACAACAGACCAGATTATCAATTGTCTTCAATTGTTGGTGGTATTTTCCCCATTGACCAAAATCAAAGATTAACACATCAATAAAATGACAAAAGTTTCAAACCACATGTCAATCAGTTACCGTATAGATTGTCGAGGTGCGAATTTCTGTTTACATATGCACAACTAAAACAATGATATTTTATTATTTTATATTCTGTTTTATGTTATGTTTGATTTTATGTAATTTTATGCTGGGGAGCGCGGTGGCTCAGTAGGTAGAGGTGCAGGCTGCAAGCCGAGAGGTCCTCGGTTCGAATCCCACCTGCGGCAACCGCGTTGTGTCCTTGGGCAAGACACTTCATCTCCATTGCCCGCGTGGGGGCACGTTGACGCCGTGTACAAAGGCGTACTGCACGTCGATGGTACGCATGTCTTCAGCCAATCTAACCCTGCCTGTGCTGCAGTACGGAGTTACGATGTTGGGGAGCTGGCAGCTGCTCGTCGTTGCTCGGTGGTTCTCTCCGGGTACTCCGGCTTCCTCCACCCGTAAAACGGTCACGGTCATGATTAGCCATTGTGCATAAATATGTGACCTTAAACATCAATAAATAAATAAATAAATTTTATGCTTTTGATTCATCGTTCATCATCTTCAGGTTCACATCGTTGATCCGGTAGTTATACTGGTCCTGGACTCTTCTATTCATCACATGGCGAGTTCTAATAGAACTCCAGTTATCTTTGTATACATTCAACATCTCATCGGTCTCTTCTTCGGACATCATATTCCGAGTCAACATCACAACGGCTGGTCGTCGTGGTCTATGGTTGCTTGGTTTGTCCTCTCCTCGGTTCATCAGTCTTCCTTTTAACAGGTACTGGAATTGGTCGGTGGGCGACGCTCTGGTGTCGATTTAAATGGTGTGGTTGGTTAAATTCCTGGCCGCATTCCATGCAAATATAAATCTTCGAACATTTCTTTTGATGGTTAAGGAGGTAGTCCTTTCTTGTAAAGGTCTTGTTACAATTGTTGCAGTCAGAGGTCTTCTTCTCTTCATCATGCTGGGTACGCACATGGCGGTTCCGGTTCCGACGGTTCGTAAAGGTCTTCCCACACTCTTCACAGGCATAAACGTCAGTCCTGGTAACGGACACGGCAGTAGACTCCATCTTCATCAATTATTTGCGAAGACAAAATTGCTATAGAAAACTCTCTAGCGATGTGTTAAATTCCAAGGTTTGAAACAGAATGACGTGACATTACTATACTCCGGAATTTATCTATACGTGACGGATGTTTTTGAAAACGTCACGACGTCCAACGTTTTTTTTCATCACTTTTGTTTCATTCTTGGTGGGCATTTATGTTTGTTTCTAATAGGATTATAGGTTAAGGCTGGGATAGTTAGAAAATTAGTATAGAAAACTATGGGAAAGAAACACAATGGGACTACACTAATCTGATTGATCGATTAACTTCGATCTGATTGGTTAGTGTAGAAACATCTTGATCCTCATTAAATTTATTATTTAAAACCACGTAGTCAGGAGTGTCATTTAAAGAAATTACTAAATATAGACCCTAACAATTATTTAGGGGGTCAGTTAAGGATGTTAATAAAAATAGAGCGTAGGAATTTATAAAACAAAAATATAGTTCAAGGTGGAAGCAGAGGGTACTGGGTAATGACAATACAAAGGACCGTGCCTTTTATTGTGGAAAAAAAAGCCATGGTATGGCGATCCTAAAAAGGATTCGGGGGGGGGGGGGGGGTGTCTGAGCCAAGTAAACAATTATGGGGTTGTTTGTGGTAATTCTACGGAGTAAACGAGGATTCTGCAGGAATCCGAACCAGAAAAAACTACTCTAGTTCAATAGAACTTACCCCAGCCATCCCCCCCCCCCCTTCTCAGTACTATAGCACTAAGTACTACTATTATAAGTAGGATTCTTGAAGTATCAGTAGTAAATAAAGTCGTTTTTGGTGAATTGGAATGATTGTCGGTTTGTTTGTGGTAATTAGATTTACTCTCATTCAATCGAACATACGCATCGAACATACCATACCCTTGTCCTATAAGAAGGTTCTGGGTCACATAGCAACAACATGCTACCATAGAAACCAAGATTGTGGACTCCAGTATACAAAATGGACGATGGAAATACGTATCACCCTAACAACACGCACTGCGCATGCGCACTAACACCACATATCACTATGGCAATGACGGCACAACATGGCCGCTCAGGGGGGGGGGGGGGGGGTTACCATTATAACACAACATGGCGCCATTGGGTTCGTGACATGACTTCATTCCGGGGTCCTGCAACCTAGAGGTGAAACGTGCGAGACATACTACTGATACCGAAAGAGACTTTTGCCACCTATTTTATGATGATTATCTGTACGTTCTGGTATGCGCTGATCAAACCTACCATCTGATTAATTGTTGGAAAGGGTTCAAAGAGCCCTTTTCAACAATTTATCAGGTGATAAAGTTTCAAGTATGTCATAAATTTTATTAAACTTCCTCGCATACAGGCGTACATAGAGGTCCGCCATGTAAATGTAAACTCCACTCGGGTAGTGTATTTTTTCTAGCCGAAACCATGACATTTGGAGCTCGTTTGAAGAATAATCAGTAATCGCTTGATAATACAGCCATACATGGCTGAGGGATTACCTTATTACTGTTCCTCGCAACAAATATATAATAAATGTGCCCATGCTATGTAGAGAGCAGTGGCGTAACAGTAACATTGGGGGCCCTTAGGCCACATACTGTAATTATTCAGTACATTATAATGTTATCACTCTGACTAGATACAAACATTCTATTCGGTATAACATCCATCCGGACTTGACAAGCTTAAGAAGTTCTAGTGATGGTTAATGATTACAGTATGGCCGCCGTGGACTGGTCACTTTCCACGGGTGGACAATATTTCTACGGAGGCAATAATTTTAGATTCCAAACGCTAATTATAGGAGTAATAGTCAAAACATAAATTAATGAAGCCCCTGGTACAACCCGGTGCTTCATTAATTAAAATTTTCTTGATGGTGATTTTCGTTTGTCCTTTCGTTCGTTTCCGTGTTCATTTCTTCGTTAGTTGGTCTGCACATTAGTCGAGAAGCAGTCAGACTGAGTCAGTCATGTTGGCATTGGTTGGTTTCGGATACTATTTCGACGGTTTGATGTAACAACTTGTACAGAATGAATCCACATTTGTAAATGAATTAAAATTGAAATTGTTTCGTCATTTGAGCTACTGTCTCAGGTTATCATGTTCCACGTACACAACCTTGCAATTGGTTTCAAGGAACACCGCCCCGATTCTTTATGCAAGCTGGTATTGAACCATCCAGGCTCAATGCTTCAACTACAACACTGTTTTGAGGTTCATAATAATGATTTTTTCCAAAATGTTTGGAATTGTCGAGGGCTCATAAAAACATGCAGTTGTTTGGGTCTCTTGTTATAACCTCGTTAAATGGGCGTTACGTCACTGGTACTAGAGATATAGATAGTTTTTATCGTTCATAAACAAATGTTTGAAAAGGGTTAACTGATTTCGTATACCATAATATTTTCCCCAAACAGGGTCAATATTTTTCGCTCCACTAAAATATAAGGGATACAAACCTTACACTCATCCCCATATGTAGTTTGTTGTTCAGCTGTCACGTAGTTCACTGCAAATAGGTCAGCACTGCAAAGTGCAATGCGCGCGTTGCGATCGATAACGTTGTCGATCCGCAAAAAAAGAGAGAAAAAAAGACTTACCTGGTTTAAGTTTAGCCCACTGTTCACCATTGAGGCGTTCGTCTTCAAAATCTTGCCCACCTGCTGCAAATACCAGCCTTGTCAACTCTGCGCGTCCTTTGGCGTTGAAGTATGTTACCTTGTAGCTTGGCATAATGATTAGAAATTAGTTGAAGTTCAATGTGTGTATGAAGAATGTGTGTGTCCTCTGTTCAATAATTTGTCCTTGTATTATCTATAAATATATACATGCTGTGTCCTAATATTCTATTGTTTACTAAGCGAAGTATGTTCGATTCTTCGTTGTGTGCAGCTGAAGCAAATATTGACGTAACAAACCGGTTAGATGTTCGTCAGGTAACCTCACTTTCATAATTGGGATCACGGTGGCTCAGTGGTATACTGTTGGACTTCTATGATAGAGGTCCAGAATTCGATCCCCGTCCGAGACGATCAGCGTTGTGTCTTTGGGCAAGGCACTTTATCCAGGTTGCCTCCATGGGGACACGATGGTGCCGTCTACTAAGGCGCACTGCACGTCGATGATGCACGTGTCTTCAACCGTTGTAACCCTGCTTAGAGTTAGAATGTTGAGAAGCTGAGAGATGCTCGTCGATGCTCGGCGATTCTCTCCGGGTACTCCGGTTCTCCACCCATAAGACTGTCACGGTCACGATTAGCCATTGTGCATAAGTATGTGACCTTAAACACCAATAAAAAAATAATAATAATGTTTCATAGTTGGGCAGATGGAGACGTGATAGGTTACAATACACTGGGTTTTTTTTTACATTGGCCACAGTTGAAATCATTTCCCCTCTCCCCACCTCATGAAGCAGGTCGAGTTTCGCACTGAATAAAATAGACATACTTTTACCTCCCGAACCAGTGTTTATGTCCTCTCACACTTTTCAGAAGACAGTTATCACCACTATTTTATATTTTTTTTCAAAACAGGCGCTTTAACCCTTTACCCAACGTAACGGCCAAAACCGGCCAGCGCGATTCTCAAAAATCGCCAATGAATTTTTATTATTTTTTCATTTTTTGTCTCAAAAACATAGGTTATGACCCCTCGTTGGAACGAGCTCATCGAGCTCGTTCCAACGAGGGGTCATAACCTATGTTTTTGAGACAAAAAATGAAAAAAATTAGTTATTCAAGAATTTTTTTTGCAAGTGTCGTCTGCTTTTCATGTTAGGTAAAGGGTTAACTTAACATTTTATTCACAATCACAAACTCTGTTCATTTTCCACCAACTGCACAAATCAGGGAACTTTTATCCCTCATTAAGTTTTCATTAATTCCCTGACTCATGCAACTGCGTAAACTCTCGCATAGTAACGAAATGTAGTCAACTCGGTTAATACAATACTACTGTGTATAAACGGAAGTGAACGGAAGAACCCGGTAAACATTTTTTTGAGGCGGAAAAGGATTTTCTGAAATACACGGTGTGTGTATTTTCGCTTCATAGTTTGTCCACGTCATCAGATCGCATGTACCATCCCATTATCCAGACTCATCATACACTATTGTGTCATTCCTACCCAACTTTTTTTCGGAAAATGTTTATTTTTTCATGATAAATCGATTGAGAACCGACATAGGTCGCTTCCGTAATGCAACGAAATTAGGAAAACAATGCTTATTTATTTTTTTGTTCTTAAAATACCGAATCGAACTTGTAAAGGTGGTTTATGATTGGCCCATACATCCGTAAGAATTATCCCGGTTTCCTAATTTTCATTTTGAACAGACGGTAGGCCCAGCTCCTAAATCTGTTGAACGGGAGGCACCCATTTCAGGTTGAAACGTTGAACGGGTGGTAGATGCATCGAGTTCCACATTTTGTGTTGAAATTGAGCAATTCTGAACAGCGTATCAGTTTCTTCCGCTATGTCTTGTTTCAAACTCTAGTGGCGCATTTATTATACAATGTTACATTTAATTCAGTAGTATGTAATCTCATTTTTTTCTGAAATCCTGACCGCAAAAATTACAGCGAGCTTTTCATAAGTAAAAGAAAATTGTGTATTGTAATATTAATTTCCAATGTTTTGTGAGTGCCCCATGGCATTCTCTTTCTCGACATTGCCCCCCCCCCCCCCACCCCTCTCACATATACATTCCCTCTCGCAAGGAAGCACGCACACTTTAAGAAGTAGATCAAATTAAACTTCTTTTATTTTTTATAATTAACAAAAGGATTGGATGACAAGTGCCCAGCATATCCTTTCCTTAAAATACAGTTGAAAATTACAAAGTTTGCTTAAAAGCAGTTACGTGGATGCGCGTGTAATGGCGCAGCAAACATATATATATTTCGAAACAATGTTGTTTATGTCCACGGCTCGAAACAATGCTAATGACTGAACAACTTTGAAAAAAGTCAGAACAGAAGAGTGAGATGGGGAAGAGACGAGAAGTAAAATGCCTCATCCCAATACTGCCGGTTCGGATCAGCAAAACTATTCGGGTGATACTTCAGTTCAACACCATCGCAACTCCGGCGGGGACCCATACAACTGCTGTAGCCAGGACTGACAGGACAAAGATGCGAAAAGCAGAAAGCCATGTATGAAGTGAACACAGATGACCATTGATTTTATAAGTCAACAGCTTAAGAGTAAGTTGTTTTAACTCTCTTCCCAACATAACGTCCCAAAGCGGTCTGCGCTGTTCACTGGAATCGCCATTCAAACTTTATTATATTTTCAGTTTCTTGTCTAAAAAACACAGCCCTGGATGAGCTCACATCGATGAGGAATCACAGAATATTTTCTCGAGGCAAGAGTTGAAAAAGTCTAGTTATGCATCATTTCTGCCAGTGTTGTCTCTTTTTCGCGTTGGACAGAGGATTGGGACCTGTCCGCTTGACTAGCGGTCCAATCTTAAAAACGCTTCGTTACTTTGATGAATGTTGACGGATTCCGGTAGGTTTCGGATACCATGAAGAAGATCACTGGTCGATCTTATTGTCATGCGCGCAAGATTACTTCGTAGGATTTGTCTTTCATCTGCATAGTTACTAGAGTCGAAGAAGTAATGGTTTGCGTCTTCAGACTCGTAACCACATAGACAGTTTGGCGTGTTGGGGATGTGATTAGTGTACTTATCAAAATTTAGATCGCTGTAACAGTTCCGCAGTCTGAAGTGTATTAAACTGACCGCTCTACAGCCGCTGTTAAAGTACTTGGGTGGTCTAAACACGCCTCTATTGAAATATTTATCAAAATTATTTAGTGAACTCGACTGGCTAACTTGTGTAAGTAGTGCATTTGATTCCGAGATTCCGAGATCACGAGGGTATAAATGGGCGCTTAAATACTTCCGTATGGATATTGGATAAGTGGAAACTGGACGTTGGAGCGGGGCCGAGTGTTACACGGGGGAATATTGTCAAACGTTCTTGGTAAAAAGTCAGAGAGATATGTGGAGGCCTGGTTGATCACCATTTTGAAAAAAGGGAATCATTTTGTGCAGATGGCGTCTCTGTCTGGGAGTTTCCCAAACAAGCGCTGCATGTATAGCAGATAGTAGAGAATATCTCGTGAAACTGGGTACTATTAAAGCTGCATCCATGTGGACTCTATACAATTTAGAAAGTAAATACTTCGGTGCGCTGGCCTATACAACATCAGCATATTCTGAGATAGGGAGCATAAATGACTTCTACAAAGTTTCCATGCTTTTTCTACCAAGAACACACTTTAGTTTCTTCAGCTGAGAAAGTCTCGAGTCAGCTTTCCTCATTCTACATAATCTATTAATTTGGGTATGCCAGTTCAAGACCTCCTGTAAAACAGACCGAGATGGGTGTGTCACATTGTGAGTTCAAGTGGTGTCTCATCGAAGATTACAACATTACCTAGGTTAATATTTTTCTCAGTGAATGAAACGATTTCAGTTTTTTGAGAGGTTAAATTGGACTAACTAGCCAGGTATTTCCTCATTCGGAGAGGGTCCTACTGTTTTCTTTAGACTTTGCCGCAATGTCATCTTGTTCATATCCATTTTCTATTTCACTGGTATCATCCGGAAATAACCTACACACATCTGGCGAGTCAAACATTCAGAAATGTCATTGATGTATAAGAAAAAAATAGTCCTTCTACAGATCCCAGAGGAACACCACAATTAATAGGTACTCTGACAGAGCCGAGTCAACATTTACCCTTTTTACGGTTGATCAATTAGCTAATGATTCACTTGATGAGTGGTCCAGATATACCATATTGTCTCAGTTTATAAATTAAACTTTTGTGCCAAACTCTATCAAAGGCTTTTGATACGTCACAGAATATCCCAAGAGAAAATTGGTTCCTATCAAAAGCTAAGCAAAGATTATGATATATTTCAATGAACTGATAAACGGTGCTATGTTAGGGTAGAAAGCCGGACTGATATTTAAAAAAAATATATTATTAACACAGCAATGTTCATACATTTGGTTATATGCAATCCGCTCAATTACTTTGCTGACAAAGATGAAAAGAGAAACTGGTCTGTAGTTATTACTCTCTTCTTATGAACTGGCACGACTGTTGCCAAATTCCATTCTGATGGGTAGACGCGTGGTGTGAAGAAGAGCGGAAATAATTGAACCAATGCATGCATATTGTGCTTTCTGTTTCTTTGAGCATACGGTTGAGCATGCGGTTGCTGATAACGTCGTGGCCAGTTTTTTTTTGTTTTTTGGTTTTGGTGTTTTGTTTTGTTTTTTTGTTTTTTTTTTTTTGGGGGGGGGGGGGGTGCAGGGGGGATTCGTAGGTTGCTGAGGATCCTAATCACTTCGTCTTCGGAGAATTCGATCTCAGACAGGATCTCCGAACACATCGGTCTGAAATCAGGTTAGCTGTGTCCAACATCTTTTATCTTACAATTTGATAAAAAGGTTTTATTGAGTAAATTGGCTTTGTCTACGTCGTCTCTTACCATAACTATGCCGCCGGCATCAACTTTGTGATTAACCCTTTACCTAACATGAAAAGCAGACGACACTTGAAAAAAAAAATTCTTCAATAACTATTTTTAGCTCACCTGAGCGAAGCTCAAGGGGAGCTTTACTAATCACTTTCCGTCCGTCGTCCGTCGTCGTCCGTCGTCGTCCGTCGTCCGTCGTCGTCCGTCGTCGTCGTCGTCCGGCGTTAACTTTACATTATCGACTTCTTCTCACAAACTGGAGGACCGAATTGGACGAAATTTGGTCTGCATGTTCCTTATCATATGCCAATTCAAGTTTGTTCAAATAAGCTTGCCACGCCCACAGGGGGCACCACAAGGGGCATAACTCTGATAGCACCCATAGATTTTTTTCAAAAATTAAAAAAAATCTTCTTCTCAAGAACCATCATGTGGAATCTTTCGATATTTGGTATACAGCATCTCTAGGAGGGTTAGATTCTAGTTTGTTCAAATCGAGTTCCTGGGTTGATATTTGGGCTTTCTATGGGAGCCCAAAATTTAACTTAGTGCAATATGGGGAAATTTCTTTAAAATTCTTCTTCTTCAGATCCACTTGTAAGAATCCTTTCATAATTGGTATAGAACATCTCTAGGGGGGTCAGATTCAGGTTTGTTCAAAGTGAGTCGCTGGGTTGATATTTGGGCTCCCTATGGAAGCCTAAATTTTAACTTAGTGCAATATGAGGAATATTCTTTAAAAATCTTCTTCTTCAGACCCACCAGTCAGAATCCTTTCATATTTGGTATAGAACATCTGTAGGGGGGTCAGATTCAGTTTTGTTCAAATAGAGTCCCTGGGGTTATAATTGGGTTTCCTGTGGGAGCCCGAATTTTAACTTAGTGCAATATGAGGAAATTTCTTAAAAAATCTTCTTCTTCAGATCCAGCAATCAGAATCCTTTCATATTTGGTATAGAACATCTCTAGGGGGGTCAGATTCAGGTTTGTTCAAAGTGAGTCGCTGGGTTGATATTTGGGCTCCCTATGGAAGCCTAAATTTTAACTTAGTGCAATATGAGGAATATTCTTTAAAAATCTTCTTCTTCAGACCCACCAGTCAGAATCCTTTCATATTTGGTATAGAACATCTGTAGGGGGGTCAGATTCAGATTTGTTCAAATCGAGTCCCTGGGGTTATAATTGGGCTTCCTGTGGGAGCCTGAATTTTAACTTAGTGCAATATGAGGAAATTTCTTAAAAAATCTTCTTCTTCAGATCCAGCAATCAGAAACCTTTCATATTTGGTATAGAACATCTCTAGGGGGGTCAGATTCAGGTTTGTTCAAAGTGAGTCGTTGGGTTGATATTTGGGCTCCCTATGGAAGCCTAAATTTTAACTTAGTGCAATATGAGGAATATTCTTAAAAATCTTCTTCAGATCCTCCAGTCAGAATCCTGTCATATTTGGAATAGAACATATCTAGGGGGGTCAGATTCAGATTTGTTCAAATTGAGTCCCTGGGTTAATATTTGGGCTCCCTATGGAAGCCCGAATTTTAACTTGGTGCAATATGAGGAATATTCTTAAAAAATCTTCTTCAGATCCTCCAGTCAGAATCCTGTCTTATTTGGTATAGAACATATCTAAGGGGGTCAGATTCAGATTTGTTCAAATTGAGTCCCTGGGTTAATATTTGGGCTCCCTATGTGAGCCCAAATTTTAACTTAATGCAATATGAGGAATATTCTCCGTCGTCGTCCGTCGTCGTGAACATTTTTAGCTCACCTGAGCGCAGCTCAAGGGGAGCTTTACTAATCACTTTCCGTCCGTCGTCGTCCGTCATCCGTCGTCGTCCATCGTCCGTCGTCGTCCGGCGTTAACTTTACATTATCGACTTCTTCTTACAAACTGGTGGACCGAATTGAACGAAATTTGGTCTGCATGTTCCTTATATGCCAATTCAAGTTTGTTCAAATAAGCTTGCCACGCCCACTGGGGGCACCACAAGGGGCATAACTCTGAGAGCACCCATAGATTTTTTTCAAAAATTAAAAAAATCTTCTTCTCGAGAACCATCATGTGGAATCTTTCGATATTTGGTATACAGCATCTCTAGGAGGGTCAGATTCAAGTTTGTTCAAATCGAGTCCCTGGGTTCATATTTGGGCCCCCTATGTGAGCCCAAATTTTAACTTAGTGCAATATGAGGACTATTCTTTAAAAATCTTCTCCTTCAGATCCACCGGGCAGAATTCTTTCATATTTGGTATACAACATCTCTAGGGGGGTCAGATTCAAATTTATTCAAATCGAGTCCCTGGGTTCTTATTTAGGCTCCCTATGGGAGCCCGAATTTTAACATAATGCAATATGAGGATTATTCTTTAAAAATCTTCTTCAGATCCACAAGGCAGAATTCTTTCATATTTGGTATACAACATCTCTAGGAGGGTCAGATTCAAATTTGTTCAAATCGAGTCCCTGGGTTCATATTTGGGCTCCCTATGGGAGCCCGAATTTTAACTTGGTGCAATATGAGGATTATTCTTTAAAAATCTTCTTCAGATCCACCTGGCAGAATTCTTTCATATTTGGTATACAACATCTCTATGGGGGTCAAATTCAAGTTTGTTCAAATCGAGTCCCTGGGTTCATATTTGGGCTCCCTATGGGAGCCCGAATTTTAACATAGTGCAATATGAGGATTATTCTTTAAAAATCTTCGAAACTTATGTGGATGTTCATTACTATATAGCAATTCAAGTTTGTTCAAACGAAATGGCCACGTCCATTTGGGGCTCTGTAAGGGGCATAACTCTGATAGCACCGTATGAATTATAGAAAAATTATTAAAAAATCTTCTTCTACAGATCCAACAGGCAGAATTCTTTCATATTTGGTATACAACACCTCTATGGGGGTCAGATTCAAGTTTGTTCAAATTGAGTCCCTGGGTTAAAATTTGGGCTCCCTATTCTCGTGTTGATCACAAATTGATTCATCTGTGATTGAATAAAATTTCCATGAATGAAAATGATATATATCTTTTTTTAGTGTTATTTTTTAGCATGCACACTTTCTTTTTTGGGAGAGTATATTATTTTGTTATCAGGTATTAACAATAGGCAACAGAAATTGTTGATATAACAATAACATGATTTTCAAGGGCACTACTGTTCATTTGCGGCCCAACAGAAATGATTAATAGCCTGAGGTCTTACAAGCGGTCTCCCGAGACAGGCTGCCATAAAGACTGAGGGCTTTTAATCATTTCTGGCAGGCCACTAATAGAAGTGTAATGCTTTTATTACTATTATTATCACTAATTATGAAGGACATTTAACCCTTTCGCGCCTCATCAGCGCACGGTTCGCCGATGGTAAACTGGCACTAGAAATCAGCTGCACGCTGATGACATAATAATGCGTCTACTCTTGCCTCAGTCCACGTGTACTATCTCTATCAGTCCACAGAAGTAATTTCCAGGCCCGAATGAATTTAGAGTCATTTCCCTTTAGTTGCTTGGCTGCAGTTTTAGCGTCAATTGCACCAGAATGATAGTGATTTCATGGACGAATATGACTCTAATGATAGCGACGTGGAACAGGATTCTGAAGTACAGTCTGGCTCAAATCAAGCTGACATGCATGACACTACTATGAGTGCTGGACAATCCGATTATGTTGCCCGTAATAATCCAGATGACCGAGAGAGTCCTTCAGCGTCTAGATAGGACTGGCCAGGGGGAGGGGATGCGGCAGAAAAAGAAGTACTGGTCAGGGATGTAGCAGAATACGAGGGAGTTGTCATGGATGCAGAATTGGTCCAATTTTTCAATGGAAAAATGCACAGATTTGTTCCACTAGATATCCACTAGATATCCCATGTTCTGAAGCTGGGAAGATCAATCTTGACTTTTCTGACAATCCAAATAAATGGAACTTTTTACACCTTTATCTAATGGATGAGATGATCCCGAAATTTTCCCCAATATCACAAGTCTGGGGGGGGGGGGGGGCGGTTTGACTGAGTCGCAAAAGGGTTAAGTAACCTCAGAATAACTGCAAGTCAATAGTTTAATCAAATTAATAAATAAGTAAACATTTCAGAACTTTAATCACATACTTGATTTTCCATCGCGAGGGTGAAAACAAACAGTATGTCAATTGAAATAAATTGATGTGAGATCATGTGACGTGTCAGGTTATGGGTGAATAATGGATCATAAGTACTTGACTCGTGCAAAAAAATTCCCGCAACCCCATGGGAACCCCAGGAGCTAAAAATAAAAATATTTTCAAACGCCCATATTTCCCAAATCACATGGAACAGAGAACTGTTATTGGCATGAAGCATCCTTAGTACCAGTAGAATTGAATGGTAAAAAAAAATTGCCACTGGTTATGTTAGGATGTTCTGTAGAGGGCATCAAAAAAAATGCTGAGTCGGCATATTTTCTCCAGAACCTATGGTTAGTATCTTTTGATATTTGGTATACTGCAGCCATCCATGGGGGAGGGGGGGGGGGGTGCAGGGTGGGGGAGGGGTCAGATACAAGTTTGTTAAAATGAAACCTATTGGTTCATATTTGGACTCAATACAGGGGCCCAAATTTTTAACTTGGGACAATTTGGGGAATATTCTTTTAAAATCTTCTTCTTCAGAACCACCAGTCAGAATCTTTTAATGTTTGGTATACATTATTGTTATGAGTGTCAGATTCAAGTTTGTTCAAACCAAGTCCCTAGGTTAATATTTGGGCTTCCTATGGAAGCCCAAATTTTAACTTAGTGCATTATGGGGGATAATTTCAAAAACTCTTCTTCTTCAGATCCACCAGTCAGAATGCTTTCATATTTGGTATACAACATCTCTAGTGGGATCAGATTCAAGTTTGTTCAAATCGGATCCCTAGTTATATATTTGGGCTTGCTATGGTAGCCAAAATTTCCTGAGGGGCTCAAGGATTGACAATGTATCCTATGGAGATGGATTGTTTAATGTAGATTCATTCTTGGATTCTGTTTATGTCATATTCTGTTCAAGGTGAGCGCTTCAGGCCCTGTGGGGCCTCTTGTTTTCATTTTTTGTCTCAAAAACATAGGTTATGACCTCTCGTTGGAACGAGCTCGACGAGCTCGTTCCTGTGGGGGGTCATAACCTATGTTTTTGAGACAAAAAATGAAAAAATAATGAAAATTAATTGGCGATTTTTGAGAATAGCGCTGGCCGGTTTTGGCCATTACGTTGGGTAAAAGGTTATGGAAGAGGACAGGTGCTTACACTCGATTAATCGCTTTTGCGGGTGAAATGGAGGCGAGCTGATTTACTCAAGAATATCAGATCACCTTTCTTCATCATTGACAGTTTTATTTTCTTGCCATCTTCCACTGGAATGATTTCTTTGTCTTGGGATAGAGCAATGTTTGGAATAACTTTGAAGTTTCTCTCGCGTGTAAACAGTGTGAAGTCCGGATTTTCACGCGGGCCCTCACTTTCACTTCAGCAGCTTTGTGTGCTTCAACTGTGTGCATAATTGCTGAGGTGAAACTGTCGGGACTTGTTCGCGTGATGGACACTCGCACCAATTATCCATTCTCTGCTTAATATGTATGAGTAAATTTCACAATAGAGCACAAACAAGTTTACAATGATTATATTTTCGTTCATAGAATGCCCTTGTCAAATTAAACAAAAAACTCACTTGATAACTGTTTTTGTCCATCCACCATCAGGGCATAATCCATTTTGCAGTGGAATGCACTTCTAAAAGTGTGTGTGTGCTTCCGTGCGAAAGGAAGTGTGTATGTGTATGTGAGAGAGGGAGGGAGGGATGGCGTGGGAGTGTGTGTGTGTGTGAGGGGGGGGGGGGGGCAATTTTGAGAAAGAGAATACCCTGGTGCACTCACAAGCACAGAAAATTAATATTACAATACTCATTTTTTAAATTTTTTTATGATAGCCCGGTGTCATTTTGGGGGACAGGATTTCAGAAAAAATGAGATTACATTGAACTTAATTAAATGTTACATTGTACAATGAATGAGTCACTCAAACTTGAAACAAGACATACCAGAGAAAACTGATATATTGTTCAGGATTGCTTAATTTCATCACAAAATGTGGAACTCGATCCGTGTACCGTCCGTTCAACGTGTCAGTCTGAAATGGGTACAGACCGTTCAATAGGTCTCGGAGCTGGGCTCACTATCCGTTCAAAATGAAAATAAGGAAACCGGGATTTTTCTTCCGGATGCAAAAGTTTCCCTCGATTTAAGTAACAGATCAATTCTTACGGATGGGACAGTCATAAACCACCTTTACAAGTTCGATTCGGTATTTTAAGAACAGAAAAATAGACATTTTTGCTTAATTTCGTTGCATTTCGGAAGCGACCTATGTCGGTTCTGATGCAATTTATTCTGACAAAATAAACATTTTCCGAAAAAATGGGAAAGAATGACACATTAGCGTATGAGTCGGTATAATGCGATGATACATGCAATCTAACGACGTGGACAAACTATGAAGCGAAAAGATACACACCTCGTATTTCAGAAAATCCTTCTGCGCCTCAAAAACGTTTACCTTGTTATTCCGTTCACTTCCGTTTATACACAGTGAATACGGATCATTAAAATTCACTTTTCGAAAATTCGATGCACTCATTCCTGACGTATCTCGTCATGAAAAGCGACTTCCGATAAAGCTGTCTCCCCGGAAATTATTAGACTGACGAGGTAAGTCTAGTTAAGAAGCATATGTAATTGTGGAGAAAAACACTTATAACCTCCGTAAAAAATAAAAACGAAGTTTCCTTTAGTTACTTTTAATAAAGGAAAACAACAGACTGCTCTTGGAGCTGTCTGTTGTTTTCGTTTATAAAAAGTTTACAAAAGGAAACTTAAATTTTATGACAAGCTAATTAGAAGCAACCGATTAACTGTTCACTTGGTCCTCTTTATTTAGCGTATGTGTTTTCACAGTAATTTGCAGGTTTTTAATCTTCCTAGGATAAAAATTAGCAAACCTTATTACCTAGACTTTTGTATTAATGGAAAGGATAGAGTCTGTGTTATATGTCATGATGCGCACACTGTTGATATAATGAATTAAAAAAACGTTACAGAACATCAAAAGATGGTGAGAACGTCGTTTTCTTATTTTTAAATGGGATTGAACATAGAATAATAATCAAACTTTCAAACTGATTGCCTCGAGAAGTAATATTTTTTTCTTTCGTGAACCACTGTAACTCGCCAGTAGTTCTCGCTTCACGTATTGCACTATGTAACTCTGTGATGCTCCAAACTATTCAGAAGTGGCTTTTCTGGTATAATTTGTTGGTGGGCGCCCCATTGGGCTACCTCAGTCCGATTGCCTTAATATAGTCATCTAGCTGATTGGCATCGTCCAACATTATTTTCCTGAAAGGTAGGTTTAACTCTGATGTAATATGCTTTGGTGGTCGGTGCAGCATGCATCGGATCTGTCAAAAGCAAATGTATCGCGATGCCCGACTACAGTCACCCGTTACGCTCACATAATTTGATGCACCTTTTCGAGAAGTTACAAATTGCTCACCGATGGCTGCACTGATGCAATTTGCTGGTGAGTGCCTCTTGGTAATCATCAGCTGACTGCACCAGAGCAGCTACCGAACTGACTGGCTTGGTGTCAAACCACCTCTGGAAAAGTAGCATCTATTTATCTATCCGCAACTATTTTGCAGTAGCTAGCTTGTGTTGGATGGGGTGGGGTTGCTCACAACCCCCTCCTGGAAACTGTGAAATAGCAAAAGAACCTCGCCAACACCCCCACGCTTTGTTGACTATATTTGATGTAATCTTTCGCAATTCAAGTTACCCAATATTCATCTCAACGCTTGTGAGTGGCCATAGAGATATCACTGGGGGGGGGGGGGGGGGGGGGGGGTGCTTGGCTCTGAACATCCTACTAGAAATCTTGGTTGGTTGCGGGGTAAGATTAGTGGGGGGGGGGGGGGGTATGTTGATCCCCGTCAATCTCCGTGAAGCTCCACTATTTGATCCGATTCCCAAACTGGGCAGCCGATGTAAACCCTAGACCCTCGCAAGTAACTGCACTTCTAACTCCTTGTAGAACAGGTTAGCCCATATAAGGTTCTTTCTATACAATCGATCCACCTCCAGTTGATATGTGTCTGTGTGGGATGGAATGGGGCCAGGTGTGTTCAGTGTCGATATAGTACCGAAATAGGACTGTTCTGGCAACGGAAATCCCCATGACATCAACAGTACGATATTCAACTCGCCTTCCAAAATTATTCAATTATGTCCAATCCATTGTATGTCCAATCGTGTAAATATGTTTTGTTTTGTTTTCTATTTTGTTACCATCATCTTGTCTTCTCAGTTGTAGTTACTACTCCTCAATCAGCTCAGTACTAACAAGAGACAGTGAACTATTATTTCTTTCCATTCCCAGCAACCCAACTTCCACATCTAACGATTGTCACCTCAGGGGCCCCGATGGAATATTTCATGAATTACCAGTGATATGTTGTGTACCCACACCCAGAACATTATATGTTGCAGCAGAAAAAAATGACAATGGCTAATGAAGCCATGTACAGACTAAGCGTAGGTCTCTTCGCGCCCGTTGCTCATTCTGGGGGGCACCGCAAACGCCGCCTAACTCTTTTGGAAGTAGTGTTTGTAAATCTTATATCTGGCTTTGGCTTGAGGGGGAGTAACCATGGTGGTTTTCATTCACAACGTTCTTAACAAACATTCATACATGACCCAGTTAATCCCTGTTCCACGGGCACAAGAATCAAACTTTAAACAATTCATAAGGGACGAGTCTCATCACATTTTATCAAATGTGTTTTGCACTATTCTGACTTTATGGGTCTTTCTTCTTTTACTCCTCTCCGCCGACATTGAAACCAATTCCGGTCCCCACAGCCGTTCATCCCAATCCTCAGATAATATTACTGACTTCGATGATAAGTGTGCATCAAAGACTAAGGGATTAACACTATTTCATCTTAATATCCAAAGCCTAAACCAAAACTTGATATTCTTCGGGCTATGAAATTTGTGTTTTTACAGAGTCACGGCTTAATGTTTCTGACTCAAATTCGGACCTAGAAATACCAGGATTCTACGAACCTATCAGAAAAGACCGCCTTCTAAGAGGTGGTGGTATAGCCATTTACCTCAAAAATACAATTTCTTTCAAACATCGACTAGACCTGGAAGTTGACAATGTTGAATGCATTTGGCTTGAAATTGCATTTCGTCGGCTGAGTGCTAGAATGTTCTATGTCCCATAGGGGGCATAGAACATTCTAGCACTCAGGCGACGATTTGGTAACAAACATTTTCTCCTCGGGTCCTTCTATCGATCCCCAAAGTCAGAAACAACTACCTGGGATTTAATATACGTCAATAGAACGGGCAATCGACTCGAACCCAAATTCAGTTATTATAACAGATGATTTTAACGATGATCAAATTTCGTACTGTAACGGACCAATTCAAACGATACTTCAACAATTTAATCTGTCCCAAGTAATTCAGCAACCAACATTTTTTACCGAAACATCATCATCATTGCTTGACCTAATAATCACGAATGATACCCAGCTTATAGCATCCTAGCATGTCGGAGATCCCCTTCTTTTACGACGAGCTAATTCGATATCATTGTCCAAAAATTGCAGAACTTAAGTTACCAATTAAACAACACCACTCCATCAGGCGAAGACTATGGCTTTATCCCCGACGCAGATTTTGAAGGCCTCAACAACACCCTCTCAGAGACTAATTGGGAGAATATCATTAACCAAAATAATTCTCTGCTCGTTGTAGACAACTTTACATCGCATCTAGAAAATCTCTTGTTCAAGTTTGTTCCGAATAAATTAATTATTAGTCGTCAAAACGAACCTCTCTGGATGCATTCAGAAATTAGACGGCTAATTTGCCAGCGAGACGTCCACACAGGCTGGCCAAATTTAGAAATACTCAACAGGCTTGGGAAATGTATCGTAAAAAAGAAATGAAACAATATCTGCGATAAAGCAATCCAAATCTAAATACATATCAAAAATTGAAAATACGCTTTGTTCCCACACTACACCGTCACACACCTGATGGAAAACGTTTAAAATTACTTATAGGAAAAAATCAATCCGAAATACCTGATATTTACCACAGTGGCATTACCCTCTTATCGAACGCTGATAATGCAAAAGCTTTATACTTCTGCTCAATCTCTAGAAAAGATCATTCCAATGCGTCCCTTCCGCCCCCGCTTTAAACGACTCTCTTCATCCAACACTTGCGGAAGTTGTCTTAGACGAAAAAAATGTTTCAGATGCACTTCTGTCACTGAATGTCTCTAAAGCTTGTGGCCCCGACAATATAAATCCAAGAGTTCTTGAGGGGCGTTCGAAATCGTTATCAAAACCATTAACTAGTATTTTCAACCGTTACCTCAATGAACACTTTTTCCCCTTTCAGTGGAAAAGGGCAAATGTTTCTCCCATTTTTAAAAAAGACTCTCCAAACCTTGTGTCCAGTTATTGACCGATTTCTCTCTTGAGCTGCATCGGGTAAAGTCTGAAAGATGTATCTTCAAGAAAGTCTTTGCATTTCTGGAATCCAACTCCTAGGATTTTTAATACGACTCTTATCCTCATTTCAGAAAAAAGGGGGTGCCGAAGGCCATATGCTTTTCAAAAAAGGGGTGCCGAAATTGGGGTGCCGGGGGAAATTGTCATTGATATAGGTTTTTATTATACAGAAGGGAGGAAAACTCTGTACGATTAAATACAGGTTATGGGAAATCAAGCAATCTAATTGGTTAATTATAATTTATATAAATGATCTAGATAAATGAAACAACAAGAGTACTCGGAATAAAGGTAGGAACTACTGGTATTACGTACCACCTTACCAGTAACAGGATGATACAAAGCATTTGGTAGGTTAATACTATCAACGGTTAGGATGGGATCTATAGGGGAATATACCAACCATACTCTGCTGCCGTTCTGTATTACCAGGCATTGACCCCACCCCAGAATACCGCTCAATAATATGAAGCATCTGGTGGATCAGTCGTACCAAGGGCCAGCAAGAGACCTACAGGGATATGTACAGCCTATGCTATAGTACCGTTCTAAACTACCAAGCATTACCCCCACCCCCACAAAATCACTAGGTCTACCATAACGTACTACATATACCGGCCATATAATAAAACAAAGCAATCGGTTGGTTAATAGTACCAAGCACTAACAGGGGCCTATAGGTGTATATACCGCCATACTATAGTACCGTTCTAAACTACCAGGCAGTACCCCTACCCACAATACCCCTATGCCTAGCATTGCATACTACCCATACCAGTCATAGGATAACATAAAGCATCAGGTGGATTAATAGTACTAAGGGCCAACAAGAGACCTATAGGGACATGTACAGCCTATATAGTATCCTCAGATAAGTATCCTTTAAAAGGTATCCTCGATAGGTATCCTCGATAGGTATCCTCAAATAATACAATACCAGGTCATAGGTATCCTCAATTTAGTATCCTCAAAAGGAATCCTCAATTGATACGTAGCCATGTCATAGGTATCCTCAAATACTGAAATGAGTCGTCGAGTCGTTCGAGAAGTCACTCGATCGACCAATTGCTCGTTGGCTCATTTCTTCGATGGGATTCGAGTCGTTCGAGCAATATGCCGAGTCACTCGATCGAGCAATTACTCTAAAGCTCATTTGCTCGGTGGGATTCGAGTCATTCGAGCAATGGTTTATCAGTAACTGCTCGATTGCTTATTGGGTTTGGGAATACTTTTGATATACACAAGGGAGATGACTGCATTATGGGAAATCAAGCACTGGTAATTATAAGACTTGGACGAGAGAACCAGAGATAGTTTGGACTGGATAGACTGTTAGTGATAGAGAAACATATGCAATAGGCATTAAAAATGGGATTCTGGGAAAATCAGGCCCTGTACTCCTATTCAATAGAACATACCCCCCTGTACCCTTAGTACTATAGCATAACGTGTTATTTTTATATGCCCAAAATGGGGCTTCACGTGTCCGTTTGGGTGGATTGGTGGAGATTTTGGTGGTTTGTAAGGGTGGTCGGGTCTATTTGGGTATTTCTTCGAGAATTCTGGGAGAATTGTAAGTCAGAAAAATACTCTAGTTCAATCGAACACACCCCTGGGGGACCCCTTGGTGCTATAGCACTGCGTGCTACTATTATAAGCCAAAAGAATGGCGGTCCTAAATAGGGTTATGAAAGAATTCGAAATAGTAAAACTTGTCGGGTTGTTTGTGGTAATTCTACGAATGGGGAAAATACTCCTATTCAATCGAACATACCCTCCGAACATACCCCTGTCCTATTGTAGGCCTTAGGTAACATAGCAATCACGTGCTACCATAGAAACCAAGATGACAGCCTCCAGTATACAAAATGGACGCCCTAAACACGTATCACCCTAACAACACGCGCTGCGCATGCGTACAAAGACCATGTATCACTATGGAGATGACGTCACAACATGGCTGCTCATGCGGGTCACCATGACAACACAACATGGCGCCACTGGGTCACGCGACATGACGTCACTGCCGAGGTCCCCCACCGAGGTCCCCCAAATGTTCCCTCAAACGTGCCTGAGATACTACTAACATTCCACCTGGCCCGTTTGGTTTGACCAGTCTATCTTATCCGCAACTATAGTATCGTAGCAGTGCTATATGGTCGACGTCATTGTTAAATTATTAAAGATCACCAATGTTCCAAACTCGATTCCAAATCAAATACCATGTTACTACTCTTTAGTTCATTTGAGATTGCCTGGGGACAGTGAGTAACCCGCGTTTCGAAAATCGGTGAGTTTATGCCATTCCATTGTGTGGCCCCAAATTATTTTCTTTCAAGCACTAATCTACGCCCCCTCGGCTTAAACGTTTCCCTAACTTATGGCTACTAAAAATATATTCTCCTCGTGGGAACCCCGCGTAGTGAAATAGTGCTTATTTACGTCGGTAAACCAGTTCAGTTTGTCGGAGAAATGGGACCCGGTCATTAATGCCTGTGTTGGAAGGCCACTAAAATGGGTAATATTGGTATATATGACTGTTTAAACTTGACTTTATGCCCTTGTTGTGGTTGCAATTAGTCATGTTCGCAGAAAAGTAATCCCAAACACCAGTACATTAATAACAAATAAACTCATATCCGGTCGAGTCCATATAGCACTGAACCAATACCTAATGTACAGTGCCAGGGGAGTGAGTTATGGGTTAGTAATTGAGATGCCTCATTCTCATTTCACTCTGTTGATGGTTCCGGGCCAGGACGCCATCTCCTGGGAAGCTCGCAAGGTGACTCACGAGGGGTTGTGTCCAGGTTTGGTATTTTCAGCGGAGGACAATTGAGAGCTAACTTCTCATGTGAGTGACCTACAGCTTATCTCCGCTTATACTGCGCACCCGAGACCCCAACAACCACCAGTATTCACTAGAGACAAGATATTTACTTTTTGAATTCAAATTCAAATATTCTATTCTGATATTTAATCAACCTCGCTATATCAAATCAGCTCAATGTACTTAAATGCAATGGAGACAGCTTACATAAGCTTAAGCTTGCTGTTGGATCCATTTTCCGTCAATCATTTGTATCCTGTATATATTTTTGTACTTGTAGGTTTTTGCTTACCGGAAATAAAATATTGTTTAAACTAAACTGATTGGGTAAAATTGTACAAAGTCAGCCTCTGTAATTTCTATACTACTCTACAGGAAAATGCCTGAAGTTTGTGAAATGATGCGCACATCGATGATACAACTTCGCTAACATTTCGAAATTTCAATTTTTATATGAAATTCCCATACCCTTAGTGTTAAATTTACTGGCAATTTTAGAAGCTTAACGGGGGGGGGGGGGGGGGGGGGGGGGGGGGGGGGGGGGGGGGGGGGGGGGGGGGAGGTAAGCTTTTCTGTAAATCTCTTCCAGTGGTGAAAATTGTCAGTCACATATCGTGTGGACAGATTACCGGGAGGTTTGTTGTATGTGAAGACTATTTTAAGCCCCTCCTATCAGTAAAAGTCTTGACAACATTACACTCGCTTAATGGATTGTTTAATCACTGTCTGCAACAAGGCAAACTGGATCATACTCAAATGGAATCACTATATATGAAGTTTAATTTCGCTTATTCTTTATCTATTCATTTATTGGGAGTTTAATGACACTTTCGACAGCCAGGGTCACCTCGTGTCCGATAATTTTACGGGTGAGACAAACTGAAGTACCCGGAGAGAACAACCGAGCAGGGCGCGCAATTTTTAGACTCCCCAAGGTACTAACTTCACACAAGCAGGATTAACATTGGTTGACAAGTATAGCATCGACGTGCAGTACGCTTTAATGCACAGCGCCTTGCCCAAGGCCACAACGCAGTTACTCCTAGCGGGGATCGAACCGTGGACCTTTCGGTTTGAAGTCCAATGTCGTAACCACTGAACCATCTCGCTTACAAAAAGAAAACCCCAAATCAACAAAAGAAAAAAAGAAAAAGAAAAGAAAAAAAAAAACAACAACATATAACACAGTTCTTACCACAGTGTTTAGTCAGGCTCATATCCGTACCTGATTTTCTTTCCAAGTTTACAGAAAATAAATGTCGTTTTTCACTTTTTTCTCTTCTCTTAGTGAATTCCGTAACAAGTTCTATTGAAAACAGTATGTCTAAGTGAAAACAGGCTTGTAAATAAAGGACTTACCTCGTAATCCGTTGGTGGGTTCCACTGTACAGCATGATGGTAACCCATAGGGAAAGGAATGCAGTAGTGCTTTTCCGCCTTCTCTGTTTTTACTGCGCCAGAAATGCTTTTTACGTCTTAGCGGGATTTCCACCAATATAAATATCAACAACAAACGCGCGATCTCGCCGAAGCGAGATCGCACTTTATTTGTTGCTATTTTTTGTTGAAAATTCATTTAAGATTGCAACAGCATGCCATTCCATTCACATACTCAATGCAATATTCAACATTTGAGTATCTTCTCTCTTACGGAGCCAGCAACAAGCAGAGTATTTCTGATCATAGTTTGTTTACCGTCCATCTGTCATCCAGCGTCATTCCGTGCGCCAGCAAGTCATCTGTCAGTATTTTCAGTTTCCGTGTTAAAATATTTTATTAAACATCGCAGCCCTTTAATTAAATGAGTTCCTATCATTATGGATGCCTTTTATCGCTTTCTTCAAAAGATCGCCGGTAGATTTCTCAGTAGAGGGATAGAAGGGGGTGAAACAAATGCACAAAGAGTTTTTTCGGGTTATCCCACTTGGTTTATTAGTGGATTCATTGGCAGATTTCTCACCTCCCCAACTTCTACCTGCATCTCAAACTGCGTACCACATGGGAAGTCCAGGAAGTGAAACAGTTTTTGTTATGCCCCCGAAAAATGTTTTCGAGGGGTATATAGTAGAGGTCTCCGTCCGTCCGTCCGTCCGTCTGTCCGTCCGTCCGTCCGTACGAACATTTTGTATTATAACTCGAACATCACTTGTCGGATTTTAATGTTCTTTGGTATGGTGATAGGGCAGCTTGGGGGAATGGATGCCCTTGTACCTATGGTTTCGTCCGACAAATCTTACAGGAGTTATGTCCCTTATTTACTTTTTCCGTCCGTCTGTACGAACATTTTGTATTATAACTCGAACATCAGTTGTCGGATTTTAATGTTCTTTGGTATGGTGATAGGGCAGCTTGTGGGAACGGATGCCCTTGTACCCAGGGTTTCGTCCGACAAATCTTACAGGAGTTACGTCCCTTATTTACTTTTTCCGTCCGTCCGTACGAACATTTTGTATTATAACTCGAACATCAGTTGTCGGATTTTAATGTTCTTTGGTATGGTGATAGGGCAGCTTGGGGGAACGGATGCTCTTGTACCTATGGTTTCGTCCGACAAATCTTACAGGAGTTATGTCCCTTATTTACTTTTTCCGTCCGTCCGTACGAACATTTTGTATTATAACTCGAACATTAGCTGTCGGATTTTAATGTTCTTTGGCATGGTGAGAGGGCAGCTTGGGGGAACGGATGCCCTTATACCTAGGGTTTCGTCCGACAAATCTTACAGGAGTTATATCCCTTATTTACTTTGAAAATTGATGATTTTTTGGTTTCCTACCAATTAAAATTGTTTGGCTGAACCGATGAGTTTCAAATTTTATATGCTGATTACTCATGTCAAAGTACAGGTTGCTTTCAATTTGAGGTTTGACTCGGCAATTTTTGATGCAGTTATGCCCCCTTTTTCACTTGGAAAAGATTCAAGACCAGTTCTACTTTTTCACTGGTTTGAGAATTTTTAACAAAGGTATGTACTATTCCTATTTTTGCCTCTTTCAGTTATTATTCAATATGGCACCATTCAAGTCATCTGCAATTATTTTTATAACTTTTTCTCTATTACTGACTCCTTAGTGCTGTTCTGCAATGTAGCAGTAGTGAAGCTGTTGTCTGTTGTTACAAAACATTGGCAGATTTCTCACCTCCCCAACTTCTACCTGCATCTCAAACTGCGTACCACATGGGAAGTCCAGGAAGTGAAACAGTTTTTGTTATGCCCCCGAAAAATGTTTTCGAGGGGTATATAGTAGAGGTCTCCGTCCGTCCGTCCGTCCGTCCGTCCGTCCGTCCGTCCGTCCGTCCGTCCGTCCGTCCGTACAAACATTTTGTATTATAACTCGAACATCAGTTGTCGGATTTTAATGTTCTTTGGTATGGTGATAGGGCAGCTTGGGGGAACGGATGCCCTTGTACCTATGGTTTCGTCCGACAAATCTTACAGGAGTTATGTCCCTTATTTACTTTTTCCGTCCGTCTGTACGAACATTTTGTATTATAACTCGAACATCAGTTGTCGGATTTTAATGTTCTTTGGTATGGTGATAGGGCAGCTTGTGGGAACGGATGCCCTTGTACCCAGGGTTTCATACGACAAATCTTACAGGAGTTACGTCCCTTATTTACTTTTTCCGTCCGTCCGTACGAACATTTTGTATTATAACTCGAACATCAGTTGTCGGATTTTAATGTTCTTTGGTATGGTGATAGGGCAGCTTGGGGGAACGGATGCCCTTGTACCTATGGTTTCGTCCGACAAATCTTACAGGAGTTATGTCCCTTATTTACTTTTTCCGTCTGTCCGTACGAACATTTTGTATTATAACTCGAACATTAGCTGTCGGATTTTAATGTTCTTTGGCATGGTGAGAGGGCAGCTTGGGGGAACGGATGCCCTTGTACCTATGGTTTCGTCCGACAAATCTTACAGGAGTTATGTCCCTTATTTACTTTGAAAATTGATGATTTTTTGGTTTCCTACCAATTAAAATTGTTTGGCTGAACCGATGAGTTTCAAATTTTATATGCTGATTACTCATGTCAAAGTACAGGTTGCTTTCAATTTGAGGTTTGACTCGGCAATTTTTGATGCAGTTATGCCCCCTTTTTCACTTGGAAAAGATTCAAGACCAGTTCTACTTTTTCACTGGTTTGAGAATTTTTAACAAAGGTATGTACTATTCCTATTTTTGCCTCTTTCAGTTATTATTCAATATGGCACCATTCAAGTCATCTGCAATTATTTTTATAACTTTTTCTCTATTACTGACTCCTTAGTGCTGTTCTGCAATGTAGCAGTAGTGAAGCTGTTGTCTGCTGTTACAAAACATTGGCAGATTTCTCACCTCCCCAACTTCTACCTGCATCTCAAACTGCGTACCACATGGGAAGTCCAGGAAGTGAAACAGTTTTTGTTATGCCCCCGAAAAATGTTTTCGAGGGGTATATAGTAGAGGTCTCCGTCCGTCCGTCCGTCCGTCCGTCCGTCCGTCCGTCCGTCCGTCCGTCCGTCCGTACGAACATTTTGTATTATAACTCGAACATCAGTTGTCGGATTTTAATGTTCTTTGGTATGGTGATAGGGCAGCTTGGGGGAACGGATGCCCTTGTACCTATGGTTTCGTCCGACAAATCTTACAGGAGTTATGTCCCTTATTTACTTTTTCCGTCTGTCCGTACGAACATTTTGTATTATAACTCGAACATTAGCTGTCGGATTTTAATGTTCTTTGGTATGGTGATAGGGCAGCTTGTGGGAACGGATGCCCTTGTACCCAGGGTTTCATCCGACAAATCTTACAGGAGTTACGTCCCTTATTTACTTTTTCCGTCCGTCCGTACGAACATTTTGTATTATAACTCGAACATCAGTTGTCGGATTTTAATGTTCTTTGGTATGGTGATAGGGCAGCTTGGGGGAACGGATGCTCTTGTACCTATGGTTTCGTCCGACAAATCTTACAGGAGTTATGTCCCTTATTTACTTTTTCCGTCCGTCCGTACGAACATTTTGTATTATAACTCGAACTTTAGCTGTCGGATTTTAATGTTCTTTGGCATGGTGAGAGGGCAGCTTGGGGGAACGGATGCCCTTATACCTAGGGTTTCGTCCGACAAATCTTACAGGAGTTATATCCCTTATTTACTTTGAAAATTGATGATTTTTTGGTTTCCTACCAATTAAAATTGTTTGGCTGAACCGATGAGTTTCAAATTTTATATGCTGATTACTCATGTCAAAGTACAGGTTGCTTTCAATTTGAGGTTTGACTCGGCAATTTTTGATGCAGTTATGCCCCCTTTTTCACTTGGAAAAGATTCAAGACCAGTTCTACTTTTTCACTGGTTTGAGAATTTTTAACAAAGGTATGTACTATTCCTATTTTTGCCTCTTTCAGTTATTATTCAATATGGCACCATTCAAGTCATCTGCAATTATTTTTATAACTTTTTCTCTATTACTGACTCCTTAGTGCTGTTCTGCAATGTAGCAGTAGTGAAGCTGTTGTCTGTTGTTACAAAACATATTAACAAAATATAAGTAATAATAATAATTTTATTGGCACTTTGCCATTCCTTACTGTTGTTCTGCAATGTAGTGTTGTTCTGCAATGTAGCAGCAGTGAAGCTGTTGTCTGTTGTTACAAAATAATTATAACTAATCATAATATATTATTGGCACTTCGCCAACATACTTTTTGCAGAGTTGGTTCATTTTCCGGATTGCAGTTGGGTGTATCTTTGGATCGTGAAGAAAAAACAACAACGGCCCTTTTCGGGGATCCCCTTAGAAAGACCAGAACTTCCCTGGTTCGGGGACAGGCCTGCATTGGATCCTATTTGGCTGGGTCAAAAATTGCGCGCTATACAAAAGGGGTAGAAGCGGGGTGCAGGACCAACGCTCGCCTCCCTGGAGGATGTTCATAGTCCATAGCGGTTACTGTGTTCCATATCGGTTAGATCATTTCATAGCGGTTATTGGGGTGCTGCAGATCGAAAAAGAAAACATCTCCGTGTACCTGCTAAAAGAAAAAAGGCAGACATAGTTGATTTTAAGATAGACAAAAATATGTGGTTACATTTTGGTTGGTTGTCGATCAATGGGAGCAGCTCGTACAAATCCCATGTGCTGTTTTCCCGGATTTTTGTTTTTCGGGTAAAAATCGGAGGGAGGGTAGCAGGCCTTTACGAAAGTACCACACCCGGAGGTGTTTCCCACCCTTACCGCTTCCTGATTTAGCTGAGTCGGTGAAGACAGCCCATCCTGGTAGATGGTCACAACGGAGCCGTTTTTACTGCCTGTTTTATTCACCTTCTCTTTCCCAGTTTTTGTTAGTTTTCGACATTAAGTTTTAGTGATTTAGCTGAGTCGGCGAAGACAACCCATCCTGGTAGATGGTCACAGCTGAGCCGTTTTACTGCCTGTTAGTTCACCTTCTTTTTCCCAGTTTTTGTTTATTTATAGACGTTTGGTTTTAAATGATTAAGCTGAGTTGGTGAAGACAGCCCATCCTGGTAGATGGTCACAGCTGAGCCGTTTTTACTGCCTGTTTGTTCACCTTCTCTTTCCCAGTTTTTGTTTATTTTTTAGACATTAGATTTTTAATGATTTAGCTGAGTCGGCGAAGACAGCCCATCCTGGTACATGGTCACAGATGAGCCGTTTTACTGCCTGCTTATTCGCCTTCACTAAGGTATCTTCCGGTCGAAATAGGGGGAGGGGGCAGGCCTTAACAAAGAGCCATACCCGAGGGTGTTTCCTGTCCTTACCTCCGCGGTTTTGTTCCCACTTACACGGTGGTTAGATTAATTTTTGGCGTTTTGGGGTTTTTGTCGGCTTTCGCAAATGTCCTGGAGTTCGGATATTAGTTGGCTGTCGGTGAGCCGGATGTGATTTTTCGCAGCTGGGGGGGGGGGGGGGCGATCCTTTATGGCTCGGATATCGGCTCTGTCGTGGAGTATTTTTATAGGTGTATCCCAAGGTGCACGGAGGGCGACTCTGAGCGCGTGATTCTGGACCTTTTGGAGTTTCCCCATATTTGTTTGATTTAGGTCGGTTAGGATGATAGCCCCATACTCGAGGGCGTACAAAGGCTTTGTATAGTTTAAGCAGAATAGTCTGGTTGGCTCCCCATGATGTACCCTTTAGCATTTTTAATAAATTAATACGTTTGGTCGCTTTGCTGGCAATATCGTTGGTGTGTTTATTGAAAGATAGGTTTTGGTCGATGGTATTGCCAATGAATTTCGCCTCTGTTCATTCAGGGAGGACTTTGCCCAGAAGTTTTAGGTCAAAGTCACGCTTGTTTTTCTTACGGGTGAACGTGATTCTTTGGGTTTTATTGGTGTTCAGCTTGATTCTCCATTTGGCACACCATTGCTCTGGGTCGTTGACTGAACCCTCGGGTGAGGACCAGAGCGAGAGGGGGTCCTCTCACAAAGGTGCTACCTCTCCCCGAGGATGCTGTGGTGTTTTTTCGGGCAAGTATAGTCTGCCACTTCGAAGATAAATCATGGAGCGATGGTGGGCCATCATTGGCAAGTATAATCTGCCTCGGGCTGTTTTAATGAGATTTTCTGGCTTTACAGCTGGATGTGTTTTTGGATAGACCACAACAACGGTCCCTCTCGGGGACCACCCATAGAAAGACCCGAACTTCCTTGGTTCGGGGGCAGGCCTGCTTTGGAAGCCATTTGGCTCTCTCTTTCCCAGTATTTGTTTATTTTAGAAATTAAATTTTAGTGATTCAGTTGAGTTGGTGAAGACAGCTCTTCCTGGCAGAAGATCACGGCTGAGCCGTTATTACTGCCTGTATGTTCACCTTCTCTTTCCCAGTATTTGTTTATTTTTAGAGATTAAATTTTAGTGATTTGTTGAGTTGGTGAAGACAGCTCTTCCTAGTAGAAGATCACGGCTGAGGCGTTATTACTGCCTGTATGTTCACCTTCTCTTTCCTAATTATTTAGGAAGACAGCCCATCCTGGTAGATGGTCACAACGGAGCCGTTTTTACTGCCTGTTTTATTCACCTTCTCTTTCCCAGTTTTTGTTAGTTTTTGACATTAAGTTTTAGTGATTTAGCTGAGTCGGCGAAGACAACCCATCCTGGTAGATGGTCACAGCTGAGCCGTTTTACTGCCTGTTAGTTCACCTTCTTTTTCCCAGTTTTTGTTTATTTATAGACGTTTGGTTTTAAATGATTAAGCTGAGTTGGTGAAGACAGCCCATCCTGGTAGATGGTCACAGCTGAGCCGTTTTTACTGCCTGTTTGTTCACCTTCTCTTTCCCAGTTTTTGTTTATTTTTTAGACATTAGATTTTTAATGATTTAGCTGAGTCGGCGAAGACAGCCCATCCTGGTACATGGTCACAGATGAGCCGTTTTACTGCCTGCTTATTCGCCTTCACTAAGGTATCTTCCGGTCGAAATAGGGGGAGGGGGCAGGCCTTAACAAAGAGCCATACCCGAGGGTGTTTCCTGTCCTTACCTCCGCGGTTTTGTTCCCACTTACACGGTGGTTAGATTAATTTTTGGCGTTTTGGGGTTTTTGTCGGCTTTCGCAAATGTCCTGGAGTTCGGATATTAGTTGGCTGTCGGTGAGCCGGATGTGATTTTTCGCAGCTGGGGGGGGGGGGGGGGGGGGGGGGGGGGCGATCCTTTATGGCTCGGATATCGGCTCTGTCGTGGAGTATTTTTATAGGTGTATCCCAAGGTGCACGGAGGGCGACTCTGAGCGCGTGATTCTGGACCTTTTGGAGTTTCCCCATATTTGTTTGATTTAGGTCGGTTAGGATGATAGCCCCATACTCGAGGGCGTACAAAGGCTTTGTATAGTTTAAGCAGAATAGTCTGGTTGGCTCCCCATGATGTACCCTTTAGCATTTTTAATAAATTAATACGTTTGGTCGCTTTGCTGGCAATATCGTTGGTGTGTTTATTGAAAGATAGGTTTTGGTCGATGGTATTGCCAATGAATTTCGCCTCTGTTCATTCAGGGAGGACTTTGCCCAGAAGTTTTAGGTCAAAGTCACGCTTGTTTTTCTTACGGGTGAACGTGATTCTTTGGGTTTTATTGGTGTTCAGCATGATTCTCCATTTGGCACACCATTGCTCTGGGTCGTTGACTGAACCCTCGGGTGAGGACCAGAGCGAGAGGGGGTCCTCTCACAAAGGTGCTACCTCTCCCCGAGGATGCTGTGGTGTTTTTTCGGGCAAGTATAGTCTGCCACTTCGAAGATAAATCATGGAGCGATGGTGGGCCATCATTGGCAAGTATAATCTGCCTCGGGCTGTTTTAATGAGATTTTCTGGCTTTACAGCTGGATGTGTTTTTGGATAGACCACAACAACGGTCCCTCTCGGGGACCACCCATAGAAAGACCCGAACTTCCTTGGTTCGGGGGCAGGCCTGCTTTGGAAGCCATTTGGCTCTCTCTTTCCCAGTATTTGTTTATTTTAGAAATTAAATTTTAGTGATTCAGTTGAGTTGGTGAAGACAGCTCTTCCTGGCAGAAGATCACGGCTGAGCCGTTATTACTGCCTGTATGTTCACCTTCTCTTTCCCAGTATTTGTTTATTTTTAGAGATTAAATTTTAGTGATTTGTTGAGTTGGTGAAGACAGCTCTTCCTAGTAGAAGATCACGGCTGAGGCGTTATTACTGCCTGTATGTTCACCTTCTCTTTCCTAATTATTGGAAATTTAATTCAAGTGATTTTAGCTGAGTCGGCGAAGACAGCTCTTCCTGGCAGAGGGTCACGGCTGACCCGTTTTTACTCGCCTTCTTTTAGGAATCTTCTGGTCGAAATAGGGGTAGGGGCTGGAGTTAACAAAAGAGCTACACCCGGGGTGTTTCTTGCCCTAACCTTCGCGGTCTGGTGCCTACTTACACGGTTGTTACATTATATTTTGGCGTTTTGGGGTTTTTGTCGGCTTTCGCAAATTACCTGCAGTTCGGATATTAGTTAGCTGTCGGCTAACCGGTCGTGATTTTTCGCGGCTAGGGAGGCCAGGGGGTCCTTTATGTTTGGGTTTTCGGCTCTGTTGTGGAGTGCTTTGATAGGTATATCCCAGGGAGCGCGGAGGTCGACCCTGAGCGCATGATTTTGGACCTTCTGGAGTTTCCCCATATCTTTAGGATGATAGCCTCATACTCGAGTACAGGGCGCACAGAGGCTTTGTACAATTTAAGCAGAATAGTCTGGTTGGCTCCCCATGATGTACCCTTTAGCATTTTTAGTAAATTAATACGTTTGGTCGCTTTGCTGGCAACATCGTTGGTGTGTTTATTGAAAGATAGGTTTTAGTCGATGGTATTGCCAATGAATTTCGCCTCTGTACATTCAGGGAGGACTTTATCCAGTAGTTTTAGGTCAAATGAATGAATGAATGAATCTTTATTTAGCAGTAGACAAACAATATACAATATACATAAATATCAAAAGGAGACAGTTAAGCATGTATACCACAGGGAGATGACATAGCCAGATTGGCTGTCTACCTGTCATCTCCCAGAAAATATAGCGCGGACGTTGGAATCGAGCTGTTTAATATTGACACTTGAAGCTGGTGGCTGGTGGGGTAAGCAGAACTATGGTAATAGACGAGAATTGAAATATCCAGACCCATTTGCCAACAGTATAGGTGGAAGCATCTCGCTAGATGACCAAAAACTTCACTTCCGTTGACAACTCCAAATCCTGGCGTAGTCCGCTGAGAGCTCCCGAAGGCAGCTTTCAGATGACTGGTGCCAGGTGTTGGGCTCTCGAGAAGGGAAGGGTAAATAGTCAGTCTACCTAATGAAACTTAATGAAATTTAGCGCTCAAGGACCCGCGTTAATTGGCACAGTTCTTGAGGGACGCTAGGCTAGTGTATCTATAAAATGCATGCACTGGAGTTTATTCTGCAAAATCTTATCTACTAGAGGCACACCCATTACAGTAAGGATTATAGCATTCAATGTAGTCGGGATACCGAGACAGCAATTTTGAAGTTAGTTGTTGATTTTTTTTTTTTGTTGTTTTTTTTTAAATGTTTCTGTTGTTTATATTACGTAAGTTATTCTGGGAAATCTACCTACTAGAAGCCACTCATTACAGTAAGGATTGTCGCAGTCGATGTAATCGGGATATTGAGACAGTAATTTTGAAGTTAGTTGTTTTTTAAAAATGTTTCTGTTGTTTATATTACGTAAGTCAAGATCTAGATCATTCCAAAGTTTGGGGTAAATGTGTATAGGAAAGTTCTCCAGAGACCTTGTCCTTATTCTAGTATATTCAAGCGAATCTCTTCTTCTGCTAGCTCGACCCGTAGTGTTGACAACCGACTGAAAATGATTTCGAAAAGATGACGGCAGGTTATCGTGATACCAATCGAATACGAACAAACATGCGTGCAGTTTAAAGAGGTCATTCACTTTGAGAATCTTGTTTTCTCGAAAGAGGGGATCGGTGTGAGCATTGTATTTTTTATTGTTTATTATGCGGATTGAGCGTTTCTGGAGAAGAAGTATCTTTTTAATCGTTCTAGAATTTCTCCATACGTTTATCCCATACACTAAGTGAGTGTGTATCAGGGCATAATAGAGTGTTCTCAGGGCTTCACGAGGGAGTGTTGTCTTCACTTTATTCAGTGTGAAATTAGCACGGCGATCTTGGAGGAGAGTTGAGATATATGGTGCTTGTAAGATAGACTATCGTCAATATGTATACCTAAGAATTTTAAGGATTTCTTAGTATTATTTGAACCTACTCTACTTATGATTTGGCCGTTGATTAGAATATTATGACGAATTTCTGTTGTTGTTTTTTGGCTGATGGGTTCATTAGAATATATTTGGACTTGGTGGCGTTTACGACAAGTTGATTCGTACAGCACCATTCAAAGATTTTACCTAACTCATCATTTATGAGTAGGGCTAGCTGGTTTGGGTCTGGACCTGAAGAATGCCCCGTGTTATCGTCAGCAAAAGACAATAAATTGAGGGAGGTAGCGTGATAGATATCATTGACATATATCAGAAATAGGGTTGGACCAAGTATCGAACCTTGAGGAACTCCGTGCGATATTGTAACCCTGTCAGATATATAGTTTCCGTATGCAACGTATTGCGACCTATCTGAAAGATAACTTCTAAACCATTCATTGCCAAGTCCCCTAATACCATATTTGTCTAATTTATTAATCAAAATGTCGTGGTTAATTGTATCGAACGCCTTTGACAGGTCCAAAAATAACGCCAATGTGATGTTTTTACTTTTCTTGTTGTTTTCTTCGGCTATGGATTTCAGTAGTTGCATGACTAGATGCACCGTACTATGATTTTCCCTAAAACCGTACTGATTCTGATGTAGGATGCCAAAACGATTTAAGTACTTTAGAAGTCTTGCTGACATAAGTTTTTCTAAGAGTTTAGAGAATGTGGGAAGTATGCTAATAGGTCTATAATTTGTGAAGTTATGTTGGTCGCCTGTTTTAAAAATAGGAATAACTTTTGCAATTTTCATTTTATGCCACATGCAAAGGAGCAATTGAAAATGTGTGTTAGAGGGTTAACTATGGGATCGATAGTTCGTTTGAGAAGATTCGAGCTTATTTCGTTATAGTCCTTGCTCCATTTAGATTTTAGGGACTTTGCGATACTCTTCACTTCAAACTCACATGTAGGACTCACGTAAAAGCTATTTGTGAAGTTTTGTTCCATGAGGTCATAGGGCGACTTGTTGGTCTTAGGTATTTTGTCACTCGTGCGTTTTCCTATATTTGCAAAGTACATATTGAGTTCTTTAGCTATTTCTGTTGGGTTATTGAGTTCTTTATCATTATGGATAAAATATTGAGGTAAATTTGTTGCTATGTTTGGTGTTTTGATGGCGGCATTTAGTATTTGCCATGTTTTACGAAGGTTATGCTTGTGTACGCTCAAGGTACTTTTAAAATAATTTGCTTTGCATTGCTTTTTGAACACAACATGGCGCCACTGGGTCACGCGACATGACGTCACTGCCGAGGTCCCCCACCGAGGTCCCCCAAATGTTCCCTCAAACGTGCCTGAGATACTACTAATGAATATTCTACAGTAGTTTTTGTAGTTTCTTATGTTAGATTCACACGGGTTTTTTATTTTTCAAAGTCACGGTTATTTTTCTTACGGGTGAACTTGATTCTTTGCGTTTTACTGGCGTCCAGCTTGATTCTCCATTTGGCACACCATTGCTTTAGATCGTCGAGAGCGCATTGAAGGGTTTTGTAGATTGGCAGTATTATTAGAGTCCCAGAGACCCTTATCGTCTGCAAATTGTGAGATTTGAACGCGATCCTCGGAGATTTTGAGATCACTGGCGTAGATAATGTATATGAAGTGGCTGAGGACGGATCCGTGGGGTGCCCGCTTCCAGGGGGACGCTGTCAGACATTTCGTTGTTTACTCTGATTTTTATTTCGCGATCGTTAAGGAAGGAAGAGAGTAATCTAAGCAGTTTCATGAGGAGTTTCATTTTAGAAAGTTTGAGACGCATTCCGTTGTGCCAAACGGAATCCAACGCTTTTTCGACGTCTGATAGGACTATTTGCTGGTTATTGATCGAGTTTTTCATTAGATTGACTAGGCGGTAGACAAGCTCAATGCCTTCTTTACGGTTTCTATAGGCTCTTTGCCATCTATTTAAAAAGTCGATTTCTTCGAGGTGTCCCCCAATCGTTTGGTGAGGATTCTTTCGAATACCTTACCAATGCATCTGAGAAGGCTGATTGGGCGGTAGCTGGTCGGATCAGAAAGGTCTTTGTCTGGTTTCGGTATCATGACACCAATGGCTGTTTTCCAACATTTTGGAAAGTAGCCATGGGTGAGGCATGCATTGAATAGGTTGTTGAGTTTGTCAATTAGGGAATTTGGGTTCTTCATGGAGGACTTTATCCAGTAGTTTTAGGTCAAAGTCACGGTCATTTTTCTTACGGGTGAACGTGATTCATTGCGTTTTACTGGCGTCCAGCTTGATTCTCCATTTGGCACACCATTGCTTTAGATCGTCGAGAGCGCGTTGAAGGGTTTTTTGAAGTAGATTGGCAGTATTATTACATCCCAGAGACCCTTGTCGTCTGCAAATTGTGAGATTTGAACGCGATCCTCGGAGATTTTGAGATCATTGGCGTAGATAATGTATATGAGGTGGCTGAGGACGGATCCTTGGGGTGCCCGCTTCCAGGGGGACGCTGTCGGACATTTCGTTGTTTACTCTGATTTTTATTTCGCGATCGTTAAGGAAGGAAGAGAGTAATCTAAGCAGTTTCATGAGGAGTTTCATTTTAGAAAGTTTGAGACGCATTCCATTGTTCCGGAATCGAACGCTTTTTCGACGTCTGATAGGACTATTTGCTGGTTATTGATCGAGTTTTTCATTAGATTGGCCAGGCGGTAGACATGCTCAATGCCTTCTTTACGGTGTCTATAGGCTCTTTGCCATCTATTAAAAAAGTCGATTTCTTCGAGGTGTCCTCCAATCGTTTGGTGAGGATTCTTTCGAATACCTTACCAATGCATCTGAGAAGGCTGATTGGGCGGTAGCTGGCCGGATCAGAAAGGTCTTTGTCTGGTTTCGGTATTATGACACCAATGGCTGTTTTCCAACATTTTGGAAAGTATCCATGGGTGAGGCATGCATTGAATAGGTTGTTGAGTTTGTCAATTAGGGAATTTGGGCTCTGTTTCAGAATTTTGTAATTGACTTCATCCTCGCCGGGAGATGAAAAATTTTTGCATTTTTTTATGATATTCATGATTTCATCATTGGTGATGGGGGTGACAAGGTCGTCTCCATCCCCTTCTTCTGGGTCGGTATCAAATTTAGGGTCACGGTAGATATCCGGGTGTTCGTTGATGAAGCCATCAATGGTGTTTATGATTGCGTCATCGTTGTCAGGGCCTTGGTATGGGCGATCGGTTTTTCTAAGGATGTTGGCGAAAGTGTTAGCTTTGTCTTTGTCGGTACGCGTGAAGGAGCCATCTTCCTTTTTAAGTGGTTTGGCTGCTGCTTGTTGCCTTTTGTTTTGTTTACCAGTAAGTGTTTTGAAAGAGTTTCAGAATTGTTTGGCATCCCTGACCTCATTTAGATTGGCTGTTATGATGTTGTCACTTGCCGCCACTGAATTAAATCAACTGTATTTAAACACGTTGGATTCTTAGACCATGCTTTATTGAATGCTATTCTACAACTGACTGCTAAGTATACATAGAAGATATAACGCCTGTTTATATATATGGGTTTCCCACGATTCTAGCACCGGATGTGAATTCCTGTCTCATGTCTGTTATTTGTCATAAGTTGACATGTATCAAGTATAATACATTACACATCTCCCCTTTTCGAATTAAAAGTTATATACCCAAAAATTAGAAATGGGTCTACTGACTCTTTTTACTAACATGGAAGTTAACTAAACTTAACACTCCATTACTGTGTGAATTTAAAAAAAAACAGCACAGTAACATCAAAAGGGGATTATTTTGCTCCAGCACTTTGGTGTTACCTGAATGCAATCAGTTACCGAATTCCATTATAACATGAAATAATAATCCATCATAGTAACATCAAAAGGGGATTATTGTGCCCCGGCACTTTGATGTTACCCACTACACAGACACGTGACACACAAAATCATCTAAATGTTTAGGCAAGCGACGTTCACGCGCAGGCCTGAATCCAGAATCGTTTGGAAGTACTTTGTCAGAATCGTTTCCAGTTTCATTTCTGGTAGAACTACTTTGTCATTTTGAGGGTTGATATTCCTTGATTTACTCGTCGTGCTATTGACATACTTCTTCACATGAGTGACATTCCTTCTGTAAGTAACTCCATCGTGTGATATAACTGTAACCTGATTTCCGTCACGGTTTGTTACGGTATAAGGTTCATTTTCAAACTTAGAAGAAAGCTTATTTTGCTTCTCGCATTTCAATAGCACTTTATCTCCAACTTTTAAGTTGCATTCCTTTGCGTTTCTATGAGAGTCAGCGTAATCTTTTCGTTTCTGCTTTAGTTCAGAGTCCCTATCTCTAAACGCACTACTATCCTCTCCGTTTATTCTGATTTTCGTGCTTTCAAAGTCAAATACTTCGGGAATTTCAGTTCTCAGCTTTCTTCCAAACATCAACTCAGCTGGGCTAACTCCCGTAGTTGAATGAGGGGTTGATCGAGATGCCAAAAGAAAGTTATTGAGTTCCTTTTGCCAAGTCAACCCTTTTGAATTTGCAATTCTTATTGCTTTTAGAAGACTGCGGTTTTGCCTTTCTACTTCCCCATTAGCTTGTGGTCATAAAGGTGTTGTTCGTCGATGGGTAATACCACAATTATTCAAGTATGTAATAAAATCCTGAGAAACAAACTGAGGACCATTATCAGTTCTGAGTGATACAGGATAGCCATGGACAGACAATATTCTATCGAAACACTGCAAGATTTTCTCTGTTGTTACAGTTTTCAGAATGTCTATTTCGTAAAAACGACTGAAGTAATCCACAACAACAAGAATATAATGTCCATCAGGCAAAGGATCAAGAATGTCTGCTGCAATATCCTGCCATGGTCTTTCGGGTAATTTTGTAGAAACCAAGGGAGTTGGTGGATCATACTGACTCATGATTTGACAGTCATGACACTCTCTACACTTTCGTTCAATCTCATTGTCTATGCGTGGCCACCACACTTTAGAACGCAGACTTTGTTTAGACTTGACGATACTCTGGTGCCCTCCGTGAGCTAATTCAATAACACGTTGTCTCAGCTTCAAGGGAATAATCAACCGTGTACCACGAAGTATCAGGTTATCCATTACTGCAAGTTCATTTCGAACACACCTGAACGCAGCAAGACAATAGTTCCAGTTACCTGTTTGCACAGCATTACGCACAGCTTTCAGTTCACCGTCCATTGCAGATTCGTGTTCAATATCGTGAATCGGAATTGCACAGGGAGTAGAATGTTGAGCGATAAAGTTGATATACTCTTCTGTGATGTTTTTCTCAGAAACAGTTTCAGTGGTTGTCAATCTAGATAAAGCGTCAGCAATGTTTTTCGTACCAGAAATGTGCTTCACTTTAAAATTATATGACTGTAATCGAAGAACCCACCGTTCAATTCTGGCTGAGGGTTTGGATCTAGGAGAATAGATGTACTGAAGTGGCTTACAATCAGTCAACAGTTCAAACTCACTTCCGTACAAATAAGTGTTAAAGTGTTCGCATGCCCACACAAGTCCGAGAGCCTCTTTTTCCGTCTGGGAATAGCATCTTTCTACGTCTCAAAGGCTTCTACTTGCATAACACACAGCGCGCTCAATGCGGTGTTTTTCTTGGATGAGTACAGCACCTAGACCTCCTGGCGATGCGTCAGAGACCACTTTAGTAGTTGCATCCTTATCAAAGTATGCTAAAGCAACCGCATTCTTCAAAGCGTCTTTTAGCTTTTCAAAAGATATTTGCTGCTCTTTTCCTCAGACGAATATCACATTTTTACGAGTTAATCGTCGCAGAGGTTCAGCGATTATTGCTAAATTTGGTATGAATTTCGAACTGTAAGTCACTAAGCCTAGGACACTACGTACTTCTGTGGCGTTCGATGGCTGTTTGCATCAAGCACCGCTTTCACTTTTGAGTCGGTCAGTCCAGCGCCATGTTTTGATAACAAGTGCCCCATAAATTCGAGTTGTTGCATGCCAAACACACATTTCTCTCGGTTAAGTGTGAAGTTCTTTTCCCTTAATCTCTCAAGAACTTTGACTAATCTTTCGTTGTGCTCATGAATATTACGACCGTGTACTATCACATCATCAGAAATGTTGTGCGCGCCTGGACAGTCTGATAACGTCTGTTAAATAACATGCTGATATTTCTCAGGAGCCGAAGAAATACCGAACATTAACCGTTTATAGCGATATAATCCATTGTGGCAAGCAAATGTAGTTATTTCACGCGAGTCTTCGGTGAGTTCAATCTGGTGAAAACCCATTTTAAGATCAAGTTTACTAAACACGGTTCTTTGATTCATATCATTGAGTACTTCATCAACAGCTGGAATTTGAAATCTCTCCCGAACAACTGCCTGATTTGCTTGTCTCATATCGACACAAATACGACGAATGTCACCTGATGCTGTTGGTACTATCACTAAAGGACTAACCCATTTAGCCGGACTGTCAACTTTTTCGATGATGTCCTCTTCTAGAAGTTTCTGGATTTTGATGTCTACTTTTTCACGCAAATGGTGGGGAATTCTTCTCGCTTTTTGAATAACTCCTGGTACGGAATCATCAATGTGCAATTTACACTGATAGTCTTTTAATTTCCCCCAAACCATTAAACAGGTCTGAATAGTTACAGATAATGTCTTTGGTAGCCAGGTGGTTAACTTGAGCTCCTACTTTCAGAACACCCATTCTTTCAGCTGTTTTACGACCGATGAGTGAACGACCTTTACCGTCTATTACGACAAATTCTTCATAAAATTTATGATTGTTCATGTCTAACTGTGCTTGTAATTTTCCAAGTATTGTAATGGGTTTTTCTTGGCCATATGCATACAGTTCAAGTGTAGATTTTTCTGTCCGACATCTAATATTTTGCTGTTTTAATTTCAACCAAGTGTCCTTATCAATAACGTTACACGTTGCGCCGGAGTCTATGAGAACATTTCATAATTTAATTCCTCTAACCACTAAATCAATTTCAGCAGAATTCCCGCTTACAGTCTCCACAGAAAAAAACATATTCATTGTTGCAGTCAGCAGCATTAACTTTAGATTTGTAGGCCGGTTTATTTCTGTTTGCGCTGGATAGTCTGTTCGAATGTTCCTTCGTGTTGCATACCCTGGCAAAATGGTCAACAAGTCCGCACTTTTTGCACTTCAAACCCTTTGCTGGACACGACTCGTCTTTTGAATAGTGCCCTTCTAAGCCACATCGAAAGCATTTTCCCTTCTTCTGAGTTCTCTTTTAAGTTTGATTTTGAGTTGCACTTTTGTGCGATAGCACACGGTTGACTTGTTCAGTTTTGCTCGAATTCTTGTTTGAAATTACCGAAGTCTCTCCCTCCATTTCTCTGGCTTGTTCGTCTACCGCTCCGAATATTCTAGCCATTTCCAAAGCAGTAGAGCGTGTTAAACGTCTGCCTTTTTCCAACAACTTTCGAAGTAGCCTTGACGATTTACATTTATCAATAATTTGATTGCGTATCTGTTCTTTCTTGTTGTCTACGGAACCAAATTCACATGTATCTGCCTTTTGACGTAGGCGTGTTACGAATTGTTCAACAGTTTCGGTGCTGTGTTGACACAAATTCCGAAATAAATGTCTTTCATACGGAACGTTACTTTGAGGAGAAAAATGTTTTTCCAGAGTCTTTACAACTTTTGAGTAGCAATCACCACTGTCCTCCTCCGTTAGCGTGACAAAAATGTCCTGCACATGCACGCCCACCGTGTGTAACAACAAGGCATGTTTCTGCTCCGGCTTCGTAACTCCACGCCCAGCAGCATACAACTCGAACAAGCGAATCCGTTTCCATCTGGATACAATTCCCGACGTAATTAAACAGTCAAATGTGGGAATGGAAGCAATGTCGTGTAATGACACACCAGCCATTGTTTTCTGTGGAAAGTTCGTTAATACCGTCGCCAATTATGATGCTGTCACTTGCCGCCACTGAATTAAATCAACTGTATTTAAACACATTGGATTCTTAAACCATGCTTTATTGAATGATATTCTACAACTGACTACTGAGTATACATAGAAGATATAACGCCTGTTTATATATATGGGTTTCCCACGATTCTAGCACCGGATATGAATTCCTGTCTCATGTCTGTTATTTGTCATAAGTTGACATGTATCAAGTACAATACATTACAGCTGTTGCTTTTTCCCAGTTGGCCTGTTTTTCAGTTTGGAGGGCTTTCTTAACCTCGCCATGAAGACGGTTATGTTTTTTTTTTTGAGGTCAGCTTTTATGAGGTGGTCAATTTCGGATTTTAGAGCACGAAGAGCTTTCCATTTGGTTTTGATTGATGAAAGTGTGTCGCCTGAGATAACACTTTTCTAGGGGCGCACTTTTTCTTTAGGGCATATTTAATTTAGGGTTCGGTTGATGATTTTTTCTATGCCCTCGCATTGGGCTTCGAGTTCAGTTGCATTTGATGGGGAGCTGTTGGGGAGTTTGACATCGATGATGTCGCGGTAGAGGTTCCAGTTAATTTTTCTAAAATTCCTGCGGAGGGTGGGGGGTCCTGAGGAGGCCATTGCCTAATTTGATTGAGGCATGGACCGGGTGGTGGTCGCTGCCTAGGTCTTCTTCGCCGACCCAGTGGTCGTTGATGTGATTTATCAGAGAGTCTCTGGCGATTATTAGATCAAGGATTTCGGATGAAAATAGTAGGTTGCTACTGATGTAAGTTGTGGAGTTGTCGATCATAACCACGTGTAGGTTATGTTTTTGGGTGATTTCGAGAAGGGCTTCACTGTTGGGGCTGGTTTTATTGCAGCCAAAGTATAGGTGTTTGGCATTGAAGTCGTCGAGGTAGATGCAGTGTTTGTATTTCCTCATAAAAAATTCAAAGACGGTGTCCGAAACAGTCTTGCTTGGGTCGTTGTAATAACCAACAATCGCGATGTTTTATTATCGACTGTGATTTCGGTTCCAATCACCTCGGCATCGAGGTGATCAGTTTTGATAGTTTTGCTTTTGTTGTTCTGCTTTATTAGAAGAGCAACGCCGCCTCCTTTGGTGAGCTGTCGGTCTCTTCTAATAACGCTGAATCCACTGAGTGAAAAGTTTTTTTATCTATGTTTAGCCAACTTTCACAGATACAGACAATGTCTTTATTTTCGAAATATCGGCTCATTTGGAGTTTTTTTTTATTATTAACGCTTCTAGCGTTCCACGCGGCTATTTGTAATTTATCCATGATAGGGGTTGATGTTTTGTCGTGTTTTTTGGTGAGAGATAAGCGGTGGCTTTAGTTAATATTAATTGCGGCTTTGACTAAAAGTTAAGGTCAAAGTCACGCTTGTTTTTTACGGGTGAACGTGATTCTTTGGGTTTTATTAGTGTTCAGCTTGATTCTCCATTTGGCACACCATTGCTCTAGGTCATCGAGAGCACGTTGATGGGTTTTTTGAACTAGATTGGCGGTGTTATTGGAGTCCCAGAGGCCCTTATCATCCACAAATTGTGAGATTTGAACGCGATTGTCGGATATTTTGAGATCAGACTGTCGAATTCAGGAAATACATACATTTTATAGTAAAACAGTTACTCATAACAACGGTTACTTATTAACATAAATCCTAAAGAATAATAAAACCCTTATGGATAACAGTATAGAAGGACATTGCTGATTACCAGCTTATGTATACATTCTAATATAATCGACAACAATACAAACACGGAAATTACTGCTTAATCACCAAAACAGTTAGCACCTGGGTTTTCATAATAATCTTTTAAAGACGCCTTGGAATTTTGTTCTTTTGAATGTCACTTCAAAACCAGCCTATGACAAATGCATCTTCGGAGACAGAGTACCACACATCATAATTCACCCGCAGCCCATCAAATCGGACAGTAGCCCATCAAATGCTGAACATCAAATGCTACAGGCAATGTACATTTTGTTCCCATGTTAGTGAGGCCTTTTCCCCAGAGTTGGTTGCATCCTGTAAATTTGGAAAAAATCGTCGGAATATTTCAAGAGTCCCAACATGGTCGTGTCTTGACTGGGATGAAACATGGATTCTATCTCTTGATTGGACGATAGATATTTTATGTTTGACGTTTTCCAACATTCTGTCGCCAAATACGTCATAGCGTAAACAGTTTTCCGACAATTCCAATGAAACTGCACAATGATTGAGCAAAGGTATTGCTCTTGACGCCTGGGATACTATTATAGTGCTATGTTATGTAATTGTGGGAGTATGGCTATTACCAGATGGGAGGGGTAACGCCTGATGGTTTTGACGCCATATATCATGTATTTGACGTTTGATTTTCTAATATTTTCAACTTGTTATTCGGGACCATGAGTACTAAAAGTTCCCTTGATGTAAACTTTATGAAGTTAAATTTAATTTTGACATTTTTCGACTTTCGATCGCAAAAAAACTTTGGGCTTGATACAGGCATTGTTATTAAAAGTTGAACAAACCACGTAAATTGGACGTTGTATTGGATAAAGGTGCGAAATCACAAATGTGAAGCAACCGTGGGAACTGGGAGTTAAGTGGGTCGGTTCAGTAACGATCGCTGTAAATCATACAAGCAAATTGAAAAAAAAGACGAGAGAGAGAGCGAAAGACGACAGACAGACAGAGTAATCTGGTGTTTGATGCGAACTGTACATTAAACTGTCATACTGCCACTTAAATATCTGGTGTTGGTGTCTTCCCACTAGACCGATTCCCTTTAAACCAATTCCATTTAGACCAACTCCCACTAGGCCAATTCCCAAAAGACCAATTCCCCGTAGACCGACTATTTACTGTTATTCATTAAGGGTTGATTAAGGATAATTAGGATAAACATTTTGATAAAAAATATTTATATGCATATATAACATACAAAAATATAGGTTTATAAATTTTCAGCACAACTCAGTACATACAACATTTTACTTCAATTTCTCAACCCATTTACTTCAATTTCACAATTTCCCAAATACAAAAAATATAGATTTAAAACATCAATATTATTAAACACCAGGGTCTTTGAACCTTGTGCTGTGTCTATGGAGTGAATGTCTTTCTCCATTGTTGAAAAGAAGGCACACAGGGGCGATGTGGGATTGAAATGCCTTGCGACCCGAATAACTTTAAATGCTTATGAATCCACGAGAGTCGGAAGCGACAGCCAATAATCTTATTTGGTTTGAGTGTACGCACTGGGAGTAGGGTAGTGGGTTCAGATAATCTGATAGACGGTGAATGAAAAGTTTCAGCGCGTCGAAGGCGCACAGGGGCGATTTGGGGTTGAAAATCCTTTGCGACCCGAATAACTTTATTTGCTTTATAACTTTGTTTGCTTATGAATACACGAGAGTCGAAAACGAGAGCCAATAATCTTATTTGGTTTGAGTGTGCGCACTAACAGCAGGATAGTTGGTTCAGATCTCCGAGAACCGAGATCTGGAAGATGACTAGGAATTGTGCATAACTACAAGAATTCTGCTCCGTGTTTGCTTAGAGAAGTTGGCATATTTATGATAATACTGAAACCGCAGTTTGATGGTTGTTTTAGAAAAAAGAAAACGAAACCCAAACAGTCGCTGGTTTGGGAGTGGCCTCAGCATATTATCCACAACGGTTACAAAAAAGAAAAATCCACCAATATGTGTTTTTGAAAGCTGGGAGTCATCCATCAGCCTATTAGAGAGAGTGGATGCTGAGCCTTGGCCATCTGGGCTGCCTTCAAGGGAAACATATGACGGGGTGATGGAAGGGGGAAAAAAACTAACACACACACCCAAAAGCCCTTAAAAAGGCTGTTATATCTTTATTCGAATTTTTATCTATTTAAAATGTATACTGATACCAGCCAGTCAGGCAAGGCAAGCTTATTTAAGTCCTTGCTTTGTGTTTAGTGTTTTCGTGTGTATGTTAACAGAAAGGTATGTTGTTCCAATTCCTCCTATGCTTCGTGTACTATTTCCATGCGTCTTCTTGATAAGAGTGTTCAATTAGAAAAGTTATAGGTAGAGAGAGATAGGAATCCGCTTTTGTATATTATGAATGTTGTGTGTTTGTTGCTATCGATGGGGCGAGGGGTAGTAGACAAAATTATTTGGACCCATATATCACAAAAGATGTATTTGTTTTGTTACCAAAATCAGCCCAACATCTGTTGGTCACAAAACAATAAAAATAATCACATCATTTGAAAGTTTGTCTTTACTGTTATCTATAATCCACTGGTAGCCATACATTCACTAAAATCACATTTAACACAAAGGATTGTGTCTGTTTTGCCATGAAAATTAGCTGAAACTTTATATTCATTCATTCAGAATCACATCCTTTCACAGTGTGTGATTGCTATCAAAATTGTTAGGAAAATCAGCCCAACATCTATAAAATATCAATGCCATTAAATAACATTAGATACATTTATAAATATTTATATGTATATCAAATTATTGATATAAAATTATTTTAAAAGTAGAACATAGTAGTTGGTCTAAGGGGAATTAGTCTTTTGGGAATTGGCCTGGTGGGAGTTGGTGTAAAGGGAATTGGTCCAGTGGGAATGAATCCAGGTGTTTTTCTCCGACAACACCCACATGCTAAATCCAAATACAAAACAAAAATAGACAAAAAAAAAGGTTATAATAACAAAACGCGTGTTTGTAAAACATATCTGGGGTTTTAAAATAGATAAACACTTTGCAATATATAGAAAAATCAATATGTTATAAGGACCGAATCGTCCACACTCGGGGTCCGAATCGTTCCAAACTCTAGAGCGGAATCCTCCAATGGTCGGGGCCGACTCGTCCGTAGTCCGATTTGTCCATGATGAACGGTCTGGCATTCCTCAGCACCTGAACAGCACCTACTCTTTTTGATGAACACTTGACATTAAGTACACTCCTTTGGGTCAAGGCCAATAACACGCTGGAACATTTTTGACGGATGTATTTTGGCCACACATCTTAAATCTGTTTCCAGCAATCCGGCGTTTAATCTTTCTTTGTTTAGATAAACAATAGAAGGTTTTCAGGAAGAAGTAAAATTTTGCTGCATCGAAAATAGTTGAGATCCTTTTCTGTCAGTCTGGTGGACATGGGTCTCTGCAAATGTCCGAAGAAAAAAGTTACCAATCTTTTTTGCTACGAACACAGAGTGAATGTCTGCGAATTCTGCCTGGTTTCACATCATTCTAGGGTACGTGTTGTAATCAAATATCTTAGGAGACTGTATTAGTTGTCAGGCTAACCACATAGTTCAGCTGTCTGAGCGTAGTGGCGCTGGCTCCCCCATCGGTGCGACGATTGGGTGCTACTAGTCTTTGTAAGACTGTGACCCGGGGCCCTCCTGGCCCTCACAGTCTTTGAGAGACCCGTTCAAATCTAGTCTGACTAAAAATGAAAGAAACTGACTGCATTTGGGTCGACTCAGTTCACGCTTCATATCGAAGACACAAATCACATAACATTCTACTTGTCGTACTCAGCCCAAATATAATTTATTTATGTATCTGCATTTTTTAACGCAAACACAGCATCAAATTCAAGAAATGTTGAAAAATATCCGTCTTCACGACGTCAAAAAACACCGATTTCAAAGATATACAAATTGTACTACACATACGCACAGTATCTGTGCGCATGCGTAGTACAATTTGTTTATCTTTGAAACATGATGTTATTTTACGTGTTGAAGTTGGATATTTTTCAACATTTCTTGAATTTGATGCTGTGTTTGCATTAAAAAATGATGCAGATACATAAATAAATTATATTTGGGCTGAGTACGACAAGTAGAATGTTGATTATGTGATTTGTGTCTTCGATATGAAGCGTGAACTGAGTCGACCCAAATGCGGTCAGTTTCTTTCATTTTTAGTCAGACTAGATTTGAACGGGTCTCTCAAAGACTGTGAGGGCCAGGAGGGCCCCAGATCACAGTCTTACAAAGACTAGGGTGCTACTAAACAGCCACTGTGGCACAGGATTCTGGAACTTGTGATACAGGCCATATAAATTTATAATATCATAAAAATATATAATACCGACCGAAGCGAGGAAGGAATGACTGGTCATATCACATTCACGCCCCGCATTACGATTCAAATCAACTTACCTCTTGTTTTTCTCTTCACACTTACTCACAATTGACACAAATTATATATCTAACAGCTGAAAAGTTGGATTCACAATTCTCGATTACATACTTTATTACACGATTTTCCTAAAAAAAAATGACAGAATTTTAATCTGCTGCGACACCAGTGACCATGTCTCCCAAGCCAAAATGAAAGTAAACTTGTTGAATAAGTTGGAATTGGAAACAGACCGAAGAAAACTTTACAACTGATTTATGCATTTGTTGAAATGCTGCATTTGATATGACTTCAACATACAGTGAGTGATGGCAAGTGGATAAGTGCGCTGGTCCCTCATGTCAGAGGTTCCAGGATTGATCCCCGGTCGGGGAAAGTTCTTGAGGTGTCCGAACACTCTCTGTCAGCATGGGTGCACCTTTATACCGCAGGTCCCCGATTTTACCGCAGGTCCCTCAAAATTACCGCAGGTCCCTTGTTTTGCGGGGTATTATCTTTGTTTTAACTAATAGTTCGAGGCAACTGTCGTCTCGTTGATAGTTGGGGGTATTTTACACCAAAAATCAATAATAACGGAGCATATTTTTCCATTTACGCTATATAAACAACATAAACTTATCACGCACTTCATGTCAAAACAACGTGTGCAGACCTATAAAACTATAACTAATATAAAAACTGTCTTCTATTGTACATAACATTCCGATATGCAATTCATCAGGCTTTCAGAGCTTGCCATTTGTCAGGAAAATTACCCATGATGGCATCCCACCCCATGTGGCCCCCGCCACACTCGGGAACATGATTCAAAATATTTCAGCGTTGCAACTTTTTAACACTACTATATCGTATTTCTTGGTTGCGGCTTTTTGGTAATTTATTGCATTTATTGGGCATAAAAGGCAGGCTGTCGAGCATGACCACAGGTCCCAAAATCTACCACAAACTACCACAAGTCCCTTCTTTCGCAAAACAAGATGGCTGTTTCTTCCACAAGTCGAGGGACCTGTGGTATATTAAAACTTTATCACAAGCTAGCGCAGGTCCATATGAATTATTTCCCTGCCCCCCCCCCCCCCCCAAAAAAAAAAAAAAAACTCGGGCAATGTACCAGAGTTTTAGGGGGGGGGGGGGGGGGGGGGCGAGAGAGGGCTACTGCAGGTCCCTTTCAGTTTTTCCCCTCATCTTCACTATCTCCGTCATTTACTGCAGGTTAATACTGATAAATGTTTTGTTTCGCGGAGATTAAGGGATGAGACCGGTCTGCGCCGTGGGGGTATCCTTACCACAGGTCACTAAATCCTTCGCATATCTATTTTTAATATACTGCAGGTCCCTCGTTTTGCTGTTACTCCCACAAATTGAGGGACCTGCGGTATATTAAAAACGTTACTATCACAAGCTACCGCGGGTCCTTTTTTAAGTATTTCTCTGCGGCATGTTAGAACTTTCGTGATCTAACATAAGTCCCCTGGTCATCCCACTCCAAGCCTCATTATTAGGGTGAAAAATTCATGAAACAAGGAACCTGTGGCAGAACAAAACTATCAGAAGCCATTGGAATTGGGATGCATTACCATATAAAAAAATTATAATGAAACTGTTTTTTAGTTGATGATCAAAACTGGTTATCTTAACATATTTTTAATATACCGCAGGTCGCTTGTTTTGCTATTACCTTCACAAAACAACGGACCTGCGGTAAAATAAAAGCTACCGCAGGTCCCTTTTAGTTTTTCCCCTCATCTTCACTCTCTCCGTCATTTACTGCAGGTTAATACTGATAAATATTTTGTTTCGCGGGGACTCTGGGATGAGACCGGTCTGCGCTGTAGGGGTATCCTTACCACAGGTCACTAAATCCTTCGCATATTTATTTTTAATATACTGCAGGTCCCTCATTTTGCTGTTACTCCCAGAAATCGAGTGACCTGCCGTATATTAAAAACGTTACTATCACAAGCTACCGCGGGTCCTTTTTAATTATTTCCCTGCGGCATGTTAGAAACTATCGTGATCTACCATATTATATTTCTGATTTTATGCAGGCCCTTGTTTTGCTGGTATCACTCTTGCCCCTGCTCCATATAACTGCAGAGTTCGTTATGGAGGTACTGGCAAGAAAAAGGACAACAATGATAGAACTGTTTTTATTTAATTTATTTTATTCAATTTACGGATAATGAGTAAAAACTACACAACGAAAAAATATAAACAAAACAAATAGGTACCACAGGCACCGTCATTTCGCAAATTGGTCGAACCGGCGAATTGATCCGGTTCCAATAATATCCACATATGACCGAAAGCGCTGGCCCTTTACCCAACGTTATGGCCGAACGCGGCCAGCGCTATACTCGAAATCGCTATTCAAACTTGGCCTATTCTAAATTTCATCTTTTGCTTCCAAAACACAGGTTATGGCTCCCCGTTCGAACGTGCGCGCCACACTCGTTCGAATAAGGGACCATAGCCTATGTTTTTGAAGCAAAAATGAACATTTTAGGTTACTCGATTTTTTTTTTTTCTCCAGTCTCGTCTGCTCCAATCGTTGGGTATCGGTTTAAAGCAAAAAGTACCAAGTGAGTAGTGTTCAAACAAAGGCTATAACTGTATAATAAGAGAGTTTTCAACTAGTGTGGTGTAAGAACAATGACACAGAAAATTTCTTTAAAGCTTTTATTGGTAAATTTGGGTTCTACCTATTGTTTCAATAAGTTAAACGCGGGATTTTGGGAACCGTAGTTGTTATAGCAGATATTTTTCTTTTAACCTGGCCCGGTTTCTTCCCCCCATTTAATGCTGCAAGGACCATTCTCTCACCGTTCGTTGTTCTTACTGTTCGATCCTGGACTGGGACAACCTGTTTTAAAAATCTTTCAAAATGCTTTTGTTTCGCCTCCGAGCTTTTCCTATTCCAAACCTCGGGTAAGATATGGAACTTTGCGAAATCCTGTGTGAGTCTGTATTGGCCGAATTTAAATAAACTCCTTTCTATTTCTTTATACTCCCCTCTAACAATTTCGAAAATTATATTGACTAGTTCTGACAATGGTTTTGATTTCCAGTCTATGGCTTGTTTTAAGAGATGGTTTAGAGATTCGCAATTATTGTTTGTCCATGACGCATATCGACTCCAAATTTGAAAATGATTTGCCAGTGATACCAGCACTGGTCTTAAATACTTTACGCCACTTTTGTGTACACAGTTTGCTTGGGTCCCTTTGATGGTAGTACAAACTGCAGGTCGGCCTTGTTCTTGAAAAACGCGCTACTTTTAAGTATTCTGTGCCGACAAAGACAGAGTTCCTTTAAAACGATGCAAATGCAGTACAAACACTCTGTCGGCCCCGATTGTCAAAAGCCCCATCTGTCTGGTCAGTTTGAAAAAAACATCAGCTCGGGTTTATTTAGCTACTGTATAAACAACGAATCAACTATGCCCAATTCGAGGTAGCCTATATTAAAAAATGAAAGATAAAGCCGTGCAAAAAATATACATTATCTCCTTAAAAGTTTCATTGTTTCGTTGTCACTGATTAGATATCCTTGTCACTGATTAGATATCAAAGTTCCAAAATATAGCTTCATTATTTTTTTTCATGGTAATACTTCTGACACCAAAGAATACCGGGTCGCAAGAGATTTTTAAGACCTTTCATTCATCATTCATGGTAATACAATAGTTTCTGACAGTTTTATTGTACCGCAGGTCCCTTGTTTTGTGAATGGTCGACTGCATTGCCTAGCATTTTGAGGGGTGGGAGTAGGGATCAGGGAAATAATTGAAAGGGGAACTGTGGTAGCTTGTGATAGTTTTAATATACCGCAGGTCCCTCGATTTGTGGAAGTAACAGCAAAACGAGGGACCTGCGGTATATTAGAAATAAATATGCGAAGGATTTAGTGACCTGCGGTACAGGATACCACCACAGAGTAAACCGGTCTCACCCCAGAGTCCCCGCGAAACAAAACATTTATCAGTATTAACCTGCAGTAAATGACGGAGAGAGTGAAGATGAGGGGAAAAACTAAAAGGGACCTGCAGTAGCTTGTGATAGTTTTATTATACCGCAGGTCCATTGTTTTGTGAAGGTCACAGCAAAACAAGCGACCTGTGGTATTATTAAAAATATATTATAATAACCAGTTTTGGTCATCACAAAAAAATAGTTTAATTTTTTTTTTTTTTTGTCTTGGTAATACATCCCAATTCCATGCAATAGCTTCTGATAGTTTTTGTTCTACAGCACTGGCAGGTTCCTTGTTTCGAGAATGGTGTGGTACATGTACATTGCTAGAATTTTTTATTTTTTGGGGGGGGAGGGGGGGGGGGGGCAGGGAAATAATTCATATGGCCCTCTGGTAGCTTGTGATAGTTTTAATATACCGCAGGTCCCTCGACTTGTGGGAGAAACAGCCATCTTGTTTAGCGAAAGAAATCTATTTGAAGGGACTTGCGGTAGTTTACGATCGATTTTGGGACCTGTGGTCAGGCTCAACAACAGGCCTTTTATGCCCAATAAATGCAATGAATTACCAAAAGCCATGTCCCGAGAAATACGAAAGAGTAATAATGTCACAAAGTTGGGCTAACCTGCATCGCTGGAATATTTTGAATCATGTTTCCGATTGTGTGCGTGTGTGTTGTTCAGACACGAGCGTGATAGCGTGAATAGAAAAATACGCTCCGTTATTATTCATTTTTGGTGTAAAGTACCCCCAAATATCATCGAGACCACATTTGCCTCAAAATGTTAGTTAAAACAAAGATAATACCCCGCAAAACAAGGGACCTGCGGTAATTTTGCGGGGCTGCGGTTGTTTAGACGAGAAGAGTGTGATAAGTTTATGTTGTTTATATAGCGTAAATAGAAAAATACGCTCCGTTATTATTCATTTTTGGTGTAAAATACCCCCAAATATCAACGAGATGACAGTTGCCTCGAACAGTTAGTTAAAACAAAGATAATACCCAGAAAAACAAGGGACCTGCGGTAATTTTGAGGGACCTGCGGTAAAATCGGGGACATGCGGTATAAAGGCGCACCGGTAAGCATCAATTGTGGGGTTGATGCTGTCACAGCGTATCGGGTGGGGACGTAAAATGGCTGTCCTCTGTGCGGAGAGAGATACACTCTGTGCAGGCTAAAGATCCCTTCATAGTATTCGAGAAGAGCTAGGCCACGAAGTTGCCGCTATGAAGGTCATCCCACACATCTATGCCATTGGGCCAAGGAGAGGCGTTAATATAAGTTGCATAACTTGTTCTCCAATCCTTGTAAAACAAATAAGATTGAATTAAAAAAAACTAACAGTGTTAAAATAAAAAAGGTTTATCATTATTGGCACTGTAACTAATGTAAACATATGAATATGGGACTTGTTCTCTGTGCCTGGGTCAAATGTGGGGGAAGATGCCCAAACACGGAACATTTTCGCCCGAAGCAGCCTCCACCTGACCCAAACCGTCCCTCACAATTTTAACTAAAACCAGGGTTGGTAAAAAAACGAGAAACACTTGGTATTTACTGCCCAAAACCTGTTATCGACTTTTATCTCACAATTGGGGCGTTTTTGCACTGTTACGCAACTAAAGTTTAATGTATCTGGGCCCTGGTTCCAAATCTGTATCAAGGGCCCCTGATACAAGCGCGTGATTTTGCTGTTGCCAAAACAACGGCATTAATATAATTTTTTGATTGCTTCGTGTTTTTCCCTTCAGAGAAAACAATATTAGGTGAGGCAAAGCCAAACCTAATATTGTTTTCTCTGAACCGTATATGACACTTTATTATGCCAGCTAATGAAATTCGCCAATCACAGCCCCCGAATAGTAGGACGGTTAGGGCTGTCACGATTAATCGATTGTTGATCGGTCACGGCGAAATCGATTAGTATTTTTCGTTGTCGAATAATCGGTAAATTGTATCCCGTTTTAGATGTTTAATAATTTAAAGAAAATTTGATGAAAAAAACTATTGTTTCTAAAGGTATAGAGTTAAGAACATCGATGTTAAACCCCAATAAGCCGTTGGAAGCATTTGTCTTCCAGATACATCCATCAAAGCTTTGATGTTCTGAATCTTTGAACTGTCAGTTTAATAATCAAAACCGGTCGGCAGTTGATTATGGGGGGTCATCTAGGTACGATTAATCGATTATTATCGATTATTTGCGACGAATAATCGATTCCTAAATTGAAAAATCGTCACAGCCCTAGGGACGGTACTGAGCTGTATTGGGTCACCTGCGGCCTGAGGTGACCTAATACGAAACTATTAGGTCAGTACCGGCTTTTTGTTTCGACGTGAAAATTCCTCACCTCGCGGTGCTTTTATATCCATATTGAAGAAATTGCAGTACAATCAAACGTCCCTCCGTGTCTATATGTCTCATTTTCTCTTGTTTTATAATAAATTTATTGTGAAATTTATTTTCTAAATGTAAATTTAATTATTTGAAGTGAGAAATACTACTGTATTCGATCTACCGATAACGGATAAGTCGGCCTGGCCCTAACTTGACATAGGGTCTAAGCTTATTGAGGCTAACACACAACAGTTTGGGTACGGTGTTCGCCTCGATATTTTAAAAGCTTTAGAAAAAATATATAACCCATAAATGCGTTGTTAGAAAGTTGAAAAATATATATAGTGTGAATAAATAAACTGAGAAAAAAAATTGTCTTATCCCGGGAATAGATTAATTTCATTTTTTCTCGTTGAGCTCATTCTGTAGTCTCTGTTGTGGTAAATGGATAACGTCGCTTCGAAAATGGATTTAATTTCATTGAATAATTATAAGATTGCACAATGATGAAATTGTAGGAAAATGAATGAAAGTCAATGGGAAAAAATGTGAGATACATTTATTTTGTTTGAATTCTATAAAATCGGACGTTTCGGCCATTTTCTGCACACTCAAGACAAAGTGACAGTACAAAGAAAAGCGTCTATCGCTGTTGTCTGTGTTGTCAAGGAAATTATACACAAACAGGGAGACAACTGTGCATGTTTGTTACAACTTACATAGCATTTTGCACCAGTTTTGAAAATGTGCCGGCGTTCAAATTTGATTGTTATTTTGTTTTCGCTGGCATAATAAATACGCTACAGGACGTTCAAGTGGCGGATACGGTGTCATATGAGGCTCGGCAAAAACAATATTGGACTCGGCGTACCGCCTCGTCCAATAGTGTTTTCACCTCGCTTCATATGATACCGTATCCGCCACCTGAACGTCCTGTAACTTATAGTATCTGGCTATCTGCCAACTAAACACTCTGTAACGTATTTATTATGCACGGCATGCTAAAATGTCACTGGGGAAGTTAACTCAATGAATAGTTAAATTATGCAAACTTTTCGGCCTCTTGGGCTGGTTTGTAGCCTATTATTGGGATTTTCCTGAACGCTCGAGTCGAGGCTTCTCTCTTGAAGTTAAAGGATTAGCTTCTGCTATGGAATGTGGAAAGCTCCACCTCAATAAACAATGAACAGGATATTTTAAAATATAATAAACCTTTACACCATGAGGGATATTTAATTCACCAGTAATTATTGCAAAAGTAACAACCAAATTCATGTTGACGAAACACACAGTTGCTCCACTTCACAGGACAGTATTCAGTAAAGTGAATCCCAGTGACGTAATTTTCTCTGAAGTGTAACGTCATCACTGACCTCAATATGGAGATCAATGAACGCTATTCTATTTTTCAATTTGCGTCTTTCCGTCGATAAGGCAAATGAAAAAGTTCCTCTTAAAATAGTTTTATAACACATTTTGTGGTTAATATTGTGAGATCAATTTATCATCACCACAGTGTGTGTCTCCAGAAATTCTGATCAAGTCTCGTTGTAGGCACAGAATCGCATTTCGACTCACCCTAACATGCTCGTCTAAATACTGTTCTGTTCCTACAACTCGACTTGATTTGAATTCCTGGAGACACACACTGTGGTGATAATCTGTGTATACCACCATACCATCACTTTATGCAGGGTTAAATGGGGATGTGTGTAGAAAGCCTAATGCTGCTTAGCAGTCTTCAATTTAATCTGTTCCCATAAGTCAAATGGAAAAGTTTTTCACTAGTTCTGCTTAATATCTTAATCTGTAGTTACAGTACAGTAGGATGGTGTTATGGTCATGATGTGGGCCAACATTACACCGTATCACTCCAGCACAGGAATGGGGCTTCTCAAAGCTTAAATCAATGTTTCAAAATATAAGAAAAAACTGGCTTATTATTTCTCATCCAAGACAGATCAAGGTACCTAAACGGTAAAATGCTTCCTCTTCTTTCTGAGTTTTATTGGTAAGAATGATTTCTCTTTCTCATGTAAAGTCTCAGCAGAAACTGTAAACAACTTCAACCATATTGCATTAACATCATGACTTGCCAGACCTGATACCCCCTCAACTTTCTTCTGAACAGCTGAAGGAAGCTCAGGAGTTGGTGAGGAATGAGAGTCCTAATCTTGTGCCAGAATTGTTGAAACGTTTGGCTGGAGAGTTGCCTATTCCTAGTGCCTTGGATGCAGATACAGTAAGAATGAATACTAAACCAAATGTGTGGTAGACTGTTTTAGTGTTTGTAATAGTGCTCTTGGTTGGGTGGAACGCCTGCATGTAGATCGGCAGTGTAATTATCGACGGGGAGGCCAGTCAGTCATGGAAAGTCGACCTTTATGGTTGAGACGGTACATATTTCTAGGATTGGGATCGGGTTTCATAGAGCGCATATGGCCGAGGTGGTTACTTGGTAAAGAGTATAGACACTACCAAGCTCGTTTTCTAAAATTTCTTTTTCGCGACGGAGTTCAAAATGGTCAAGCGTTAAACCAACAGTTCAGACTGCGTTGGCGCCGTCTTTGGTAATTAAATTCTCGAATAAGCATGCAGTTGTACTTTCTTAATATATGCACACCCAGACGTATGTGCGCATGCGCCGCACACTGTACAGCCACACATCTCTGTCTACAGATATGTAACTGCGCAACACACAGCATACACACACTCGCATATAAGCATGCATACTCACCGAATAATAAAAAAAAGTCCCTCGCGTAATGCCACATCAATATGATAAATGGGTGTGAACGTGAGCAGTGGGGCAGAGTTATTTTTTTTTAAACCTTTTAGTTAGCAAGATAAAACTGTGAGTTGTTTCAAAAATGTTTCTATTGTTTTCAGGAGTGGAAAGAGAGCTGCCGTACAAAAGGGTGTCGTCGTTGACAATACCTAACTGACCTATTGTAACTGTTCGTATGTTGTTTTGAAGCGGGCAACGTAGCAGGAAATGTTCTGTTGTTTCCCGTTTGCCACATCTACAATAGAATGAAGATGATAAGTGATTTCTGAATAGGTGATCATTAAGATTGCTGCATCCTAGGTGGAGCCTACAATGTAGAATCTGGGCTAATCAGGATTTATGACCGATATAGAAGTTGGGTATCTTGCGATTGTCCTTGTTAAGATACTGTTTGAAGCTGGTGGGATTAGGGTTTTCTGTCACCTGAACTGGGGTCTCATTCCAAAGGTCGGTTGTGGAAGGTAAAAAAGAAGATTGGTGACTGTGAGTTTGGCATCTGACGTTACTCAGGTTAGAGTTGTTAGAAGGTTATAGCTGTGGGTTTCCGCGAGTGTTGGAGGGATCATCAGTGATATATAATGGGGTGTTAGACGATGGTACATTTTGAAGTACTGCATAAGTTTATGTTTTTTCCTTCTTGGAACCAAAGTTTCCCACCCAGTCTCAATACACAGAGACTGCTTGCTCGCACTTTTAGTTCCTCCAGTCACAATCTGGGCTGCTTCAATTTGAATTCGTTCTCAAGTCCACGGGATTCTTCTATACTGCAATTATCCCACACTATGTCTGCATATTCCAATGCTGGTCGAATGAATGAAAAATAAACTCTTTAAAGGGCTTTACAATCTAGTCTAAACTTTAGTTGCCTGATCATGCCAATTCGTTTCCACCCTTGAGTGATTATTTCACTTAGATGGGATGACCAACTACCACTCTCTTTGTGGTCAGCCTGAGGGTTTTGTGCTTTTGGACGTTCTTTATATTCTGTGAGAATATTGTCAGATGGGGCTGGGTCTGCTGTGATATCTTACGTGTAATTACCATAGATTCCATTTTGTTGGGATTGAAGGTTGCGAGCCATTGGCAAGACCAGTCCTCAATTATTGCAAGATCATTATTAATAATTTCAGCTGCCAGTTGCGAATTCTCGACAACAAGAAAAAGAGTGGTATCATCAGCAAAGCGTCTGATATTACCTTTAATATTATCCACTATGTTGTTGATGTAGATCAAAAACAAAAGTGGTCCTAAGATAGATCCTTGGGGAACACCGGCTGTGACATTCCCCCATGATGTCGTTGCAGAGTTTATACAAACCTGTTGCTGGCGGTCTTCTAAGTAACTTTGAAACTAGCAAAGTAAGGGTCCAGTGATACCTATATGTTCAAGCTTAAACAGTAAGCCATAATGCCATACTTTATCGAATGCTTTGCTTACATCACAGAATACGACCTGAATTTCCTTCCCATCGTCAAGCGCAGAATTAAATATATGATAAATTTCAGTTAATTGTAGAACTATTGAGTCAGATGGGAGGAAGCTGGATTGAAGAGGTGTAAGTAGAGAGTTTCTTCATAGAAATGCGATAATTCTTTTAAAAATGCTTCTTTCAAAGACTTTACTTAGACAACTAATTTGGGTTATTGGACGGTAGTTCGTTGCCAATTGGGAGTTCCCGGATTTGTAGACGGGACAACGTTACCCCTCTTCCATTCAGCTGGAAAAAAATGAGTGGATCAGCATCATATTGAAGACAGTTATCAAAGGAGGTGCTAAGCTCATTGAACACCTTTTGAGAATCTTTGGGCTGATATTGTCGGGGCCACATGCTTTGGAAACACTCAGAGAGTCGAGCGATCCTTTCACTTCCTCGGGGGTAAGAGTAATCTGGCTTATTACTGGGCGATCAGGGCTGAAAGGGGTATGCGTGAGGGAGTGACCTTGGTCTTCAAAAGATGAGATATTACAAAAATAGTTGTTAAAAATTTGGGCTTTATCTCTCTCGTGTGAGATGAGATAGTCATTTAAATGAAGAGCAGGGATGGGCGACCGGTTTTTGAAGAGTATGTGTCTAAGGTTTTACCAACAGTTACATGTAGAGGGATTTGCGGGCGGACTATTCAGGACTGTGTCAATCTTAGGAAAATGTAATTGCTTTGATTTTCGTATTTCTGATGTTACTTTGTTGCATTTTTTCCTAAATGTTTTCCCATGCCTGTGGGGAATTTACTAACTTTGTTTTGCGATGGAGATGCTTTCTCTGATGTATTAGACGTCTCAAATTATTGTGAAACCGCTTCAGTTGTTGGGGTCTTACAGTTACAAGTTTGTTGGGAATGCATTTAGCAGTTGTACTTGTTATTGTTGTGGTGAGCTCGTTTGTAACAGAGGTAATGCCGCAGTTAACAAGCAGGTCTGAGAAGCAACTATTTAATTCAGGAAAATTCCCATCATCATATGTCCAGACAAGTTGTTTATGAGGTTTACTGTGGGTTTTTTGGAAATTAAAAGTTGCAATAACAGGACAATGGTACCTGACATAATTACCAAGGAAAGGGTCACCAACTTTTGCGGTTAGAATTGAGAGGTCATCATTTATAAGGATCAGGTCTATTAATGATGATGAATTCTCTGTGTAATAGGTCGGTTCGACAACCAGTTGCTGGAAATTGAACTGGTGGGTAATTCGTTGCAGTGAGACAGAGGGACCAGTGACCTGGTTATCGTTGAAGTCTCCCATTAGCAAAACATTTTTAATATCTGTGTCTAGAACTCTTTCAATAGATGTTTCATGTAAGTTCCATAAATCCCAGTCTGAGTTGGGTGGCCTATATAGTACACTGGTTGTATGGTTTAATGGAGATAGGATAAGATATTTATTAATTCAGTATCAACAAAGATAAATGACTAGAAACTCATTCTTGGCAGTGGTGGGGGGGGGGGGCATAGCCTTCCTTGGCATTGCACCTATTGTTTTAAAAGAAGTAAGAAATGATGGCATGCATATTGGGAATTGCTGTGGTTATGAGGTCCCCATGTTGTAGTAAAATTGGAGGTCAACTTCTCTTGTTTCTATGCATTGTTTGTGCTCATATTCTCATCTGAATCAAGATGATAAAAATCCTCACAACTGACAGAAAATTTGCAGTGAGGGAATTAACCATCACCGTCTTCTCTAAAATACTAAACTTTTCAGATTGAAACAATGCAGATTCAGAAAAAGTAGGTATTTTCATTCTAAAAACTTAAAATTGCATAGTTTGTAATTAGTTCACACTCGCACATTTTTTGGGACCTTTTTCATTTCCATGGCCCATGGTCTACTAAAAATCATTACTGATCCTCCTTAACTATTTGTTGTCCATCACATTGTTTGTTAATTGGTCACCAAATTTTCTTCCATGCAAAAAGTTATGCATACCTTGTTCAAAGGATTCAAGGAATGGCCTAAGTTTAATTTGACTTTAGGGCTACATTTGTATTTAGGGCCTTGAAATTCTGGAAAATGGTCTGTGATGTTTTGAAAAGCCTTGACTATTCCTGAAATAAAAATGCTGATGAAACTTGTAATCATAACTATATAGTTTTTAATGCCAGAGCCTGCAAAGATGACGTCCTAGATGAAAGATGACTCCATGGCCATTGTACTGTATCTTTTTACACATTACTGAAATCGACAGTTAACTCCACCTCCCAGGAATTTCAGTGACAATCCACTTTCCATGTACTGTAATATTTTTGAATTCAGTCAACATTTTGGTTGATATCTGTTGGTCAATGTTTTTCTTTTTTAGTGCTTAGTGCAATCCTATTTGCAATGGTTACAAGACAGTGACTATAATCCTGATTGTCCTTTATGTGGGAAAAGATTGTCAGATGAAGAAACTGGTGAATGTGTTCGACTTGTTTGCTATGGTAAGATTACTCATGAAAAGATATTGACAAAATGAATAACTAATTTCTCTTGTCAGTGATTGTGTTTTTTTTTCATTTGCAAATTCTAAAAATTATGTTGAAACTTTGTGTACTGTGATTACAAAAGTGGCCTCTTTTCCGATTCGATCACGGCACACTTTCACCAGTTGATCGAGATTTCATAAATATAATACAGTGGAACCCTGTTAACCCTGAGTTCCCCATAAAGCCACGCACAGCCCCTTTTATATTGCTCTGAAAAATCGTTCCAAGTGTATTCTTCATTGAGAACTCCTCCTCAAGAATTCATTTATCTTGACAGTGTTTTACAAAATTGTTGGCTGACTGTACAGGCAACCAACAATAATGTAGAAACATTGTTAAGTCATCTGCAACTGTGTATATGAAAATATGATAGTTATTGATATATTACAATATTTTATTCATTTAATGGGAATTTATTTTATACTACTCAAAATTTGCTAAGCACCAAATATTTGACACATCATTGTGAAATTTGCTTATGACATATTGGCGATATTTTTGGTGGATATGATTGAGGAATGTATTGAGATGGTCCCCAGTGTTTTCATTAGCTCTCTTGACAGGCAGACTTTTCGTGACATGGAAAGTATGTACCCCTTGATTTTCATAATGTTTTTGTGTACTGTCTACATGCACATGATGTGTGGGGTATTCAATCTTCATTTCTTCTCAACCTACTCACAAGAGTGCAAAAGCACGAAAAAGATCGAAAAAGGGTTGATCGAGACCAGCATGCGACATTACAGATACTCTCTCTGCACACCTCTTGCGATTACCAAGCGCATGTGCAACAACCGTGATGTCAATTCCTTTTATTTCCGCCATTGTGACATGGTCGGAAATTTTGTGGCTCGTGCTGCTTATTTGTTATTTCTTCGTGAACAACTTGATTTTGTCTGCTCTTCTTGTCAATTAATGTGCAAGTGGACTGTATCCTTTTATCAAGCTCTAATTTGATATATTATATTATATTATTTATGCTCATTTTTGCTTGTCTTCTCATACATTGTCTTGCTTTTCCCCCGCGTGTAAACGCAACCATCGTTGTTTGGTTTTCCGTCAGCAGGAAGCTTGATTGTTTTGATCATCTTGGGGATTTTTTCCCAATTAAAATTATTATGCCTAAAACAATTCCCTGTACCTTGTTTGTAGGTGAAACATGTAGAGGATTCTCATGCTACTTGTGTCACTTGCAACAATTGCACACAGGCCCATTCCTGTGGTATTTGTGGGGTTTGGTCCACTACATTCTGGGCATCTGTGAACAAGGTGGTTCTCTCCAGGGCTAGAACCCCTCGTTCTCGGGGTAAGGGTAGCCATGCCTCTTCGGACATTTTTGGGAGTGCACGTGGTGACTATCACACAGGATGTTGATCAGTCTATTTCGATAGGAAGCTCCTCTGGAACTGCTGACGGTGCTGGTGCTGTGATGCCTGAAGTGAAGACTGTGGTCTCTCTTTCTTTGGCTTCTGATGTCACCCTTGAGGCGGCTGTTTTCATTGAGCGTTTCTCCGATGTCAGCTTGGTGACTCTCTCCGATTTGCCTCCTGCGCCGTCGACAGTTGCTGGGAAGTTGTTCTTGCTGATCCTATCTTGTATGATAGTGGCTCTTCCATCTCTTCCGGGGATGGTGTACAGTCTCGGGGGGTCCTAGGCTGTATCTGCTGGTGCTTCTCTGGGCTCTCAGCCTCCCCTGCCGACTTTGCTGTGCGGGTTTGCTGTCTGCTTCGTCTCATCTGGCTAGGTTTGCTCTTGGTCAGTTGGGCCATTCGGTCGCTTTGGCAGCGATTCCTCACCCCTCGAGTGAATCATTTGTTGTTCCACCTTCCCCTGCTGGTGTGCCGACTAGCAGGATGGGGCTGGGACATTGGCATCCAGGGCCTGCTGTTTGGCAGTGGTCAGTGCCAGCTCCGGTTAGCTGTCACTCTGGGAACCTTCCTCTGGTGATTTCTCACTATGTTCCAAGTCTGGCTGTCGATCGATGCTTGACGGCGGTCTCAGAGTATGGGCAGTTGGGGCCTTCTGTTGCGCAGAGGCTAATGGCAGGTTCCCGTCATTCTTGGGACAATCCTCCGGTGTCTTCTCATCGTGTCCCAAGTCCAGCTACCGATCAACGTACGTCTTGGTCTCTCTAGAGGATTTGCAGGCAGGGCCTTCTGTTTCGCAGAGGTCAGTGATTGCCCCTGGGCATCACTCTTGGGGACTATCCTACGGTGTCTTCTCACCGTCTCCCTACTCTGTCTGCGGATTGACGTTTGTCGTCGGTCCTTTCTGAGGATTTGGGTTCTTCTTCTAGAAGGGTCCATTGGGAAGACACTCCATCGGGCGCTGCTGCTACAACGGATTCTCAGGGTGAGCTGCGACAGGCCGTTTTGGTGCTCACCCGGTTGCTTTGTAGCAACCCTCAAGTTGGCTTCCCTGTGCCTCCTGAGGCACAACCTCCTTTGTTCGGTTGCAGAGATTCCTCGCCTGGCCCTTTGGATGCTGTTCAGTATTCACAAGAGGTTCCTGCTGGTCAGCCCGAGTTGGGCTAAGTCTCGTCTGCTGCAGAGGATGATCATTTTCTTGAAGGCTACGGGTCCCCCTCATCAGTCTTGGGGCAGGCTTTGGATTTTGTCTTTGGCTTATTGCCAGACATTCAGTCTTCAGACCAGCTATCGGTGACCGTCCGGCAGCGGTCCTCTGTGGAGTGCCGTAACCCTGTTGAGCCTTCTAGCTCTGGAGTTTTGCGTCCTCCGAATCGGCCAAAATGCGTTCCAATGCCCTGAAGGGTTCTTTTTTTTCACAATCTGATGCTTTTCTGCCTCTGTCGCGGTTTCGTGTTTACGAATCCGTCTGTCCACCAGTCTTCCAAGAGATGACTACTGTGGATGAAGATTCTTCTTCCCTCGGGTTGACTAAGCCTAAGTCGGCAGTTCTCCCGATGTTGGTTGTTGAATCTATAGTGGGCTTGTCCCGAGAGATGCTGGGTATGTTATCTCTCGCGGACCATGTCGTCGCTGCCCTGGCCGCATATTTTCCACCAGGGGAGTTTGATGATGCTCAGACTCTTTTGCGTGTTTTGTCGCAGGCTCTTATGAACCTGACACATGCTCATGCCTGTAACACGGCTAATTTGGAGCATGCACGCTGGGATGTGGTGTTGGATTCTTCTCCATCCCTTCCTTCTGAGCAGCCTGCTGTTCTGAGGTCTGCTTCTTTGGTTGGACCTCAGCTGTTCCATGGTTCTGTGGAAGCTGTCAGTGGTGAGGTTCTTCGTCATTCGAATGACCAGCTTTTGTTACGACAGCTGGACCAACCTGCTGCTGCAGGTGGCGGTCATTCCAGGCCTGCCAAGTGCCACGCCGGCCATGCCTTCGGGCTCCTTCTGCTCGTCAGAAGCCCCGACGTGGCCAGGCTCGCTGGCAGCCTCAGGGAGGAAAGTCTCAGGACTCTGTTGCTTCCCGAGGGGGTGGTTTTTCCTCTCAGGGGCCTCGTCGAGGCCGCAAATGAAAGGTCCTCACCTCGATTTGCCTCCAGTCGGGGGAAGGCTGTTGCTGTTTTTCGACTGTTGGACAGAGATTACGTCGGACCATTGGGTCCTCGACGTCATCCAATCTGGTCTGCGACTGTCCTTCTGTCAGCACCCCTGTTTATCTCGGGTTCCCCTCCCGACTCAGGTCCCTTCCGATTCTCTGCGTCAGGACCTTCTGGTGCAGGAGATCGACAATCTCCTCTCCAAAGGGGCGATCAAGGTGGTCAGAAACACCCTTTCACCAAGGTTTTACTCGAGACTTTTCTTGGTGCCGAAGAAAAATGTCCAGTTTCGTCCTGTCATCGATCTGAATATCCTGAATGAGTCCATTATAGCACCTCTTTTCAGTATGGAGACTTTCCGGTCGGTTTGACGTTCAATTTATCAGGGCAACTTTGCAGCCAGTATCGACCTGAAGGATGCCTATTTCCATGTACCCATTCATCTGGCAGCATGGAAATACCTTCGGGATCGAGTCTTTCAATTCAAAGCTCTCCCGATCGGTTTTGAACCTGGATCCTTGGGCTTTCACCTGACTGATGTCACATGTGCTCGCTTTTCACCATACTCAGTTGGCTGTGACTTTGTCAGCCTACCTGGACGACATCCTCCAACGGCACCACAATGCTGCAGTTCTGGAGTCTGATGTCCAGCAGTTGCTTGGCCTACTGGCGTCATTGGGTTTTAGAGTCAATTCCGAGAAGTCGGATGTCCTTCCTTCTCAGCAATTTTGTCATTTGGGAATGGATTTCGACACTTCACAATATGGTGTCGGTTCCCAATGCTCGGGCGACGATTCTTTCCGCCTTGACTCGGTCCCTGCTCCAATCTTCCTCGGTCTCCGCCAGAACTTTCCTTCGGATGATGGGCCTTTGCAGTTCGGTGACAGATCTCATTCTGCTGGGTCGCTTGTTTGTCCGACCTCTCCAACACTTCCTGTTGGATCATTGGCGTCCATATTTTGGATCCTCTGGACCTGGAACTTCCTATTCCTCGGTCCCTGCTTCGTCACCTCCATCCTTGAGCCGATGTTCCCTGGTTGACTCAGGGTGTCCCATTGGATCTCCCTTTGGCCGATCGCATCCTTACTGCGGATTTCAGCGATCGGGGCTGGGGTGCGACATTGGATTTTCTCGGTCTGTCTACTCACGGTGAGTGGGACAGCGAGCAGGTGGCCCTTCATATCAACCAGAAGGAGCTCCTTGCTCTTCTGTTGAGTTTTCGGCTTTGGATCTCTCACCTGTCGGACCACACAGTCCTACTTCTTTTGGACAATTCGACAGTGGTGGCCCACATACGGAATCAAGGAGGCACACATTTGATTCCCATGTATCGGCTATCTCAGGATCTTCTACTGTTGGCGTGGAATGTAAATGCTCGGATGTCCATTCGGCACATTCCCGGGCATCTCAATGTCCTAGCAGACTCCCTGTCCCGACGTGACAGTGTCCTTCCCACCGAATGGATGCTGCATCGGTCGGTGTTTCACGCGATTTGCGAGCGGTGAGGGCATCCTCTGGTCGACCTTTTTGCCACTCGCTGGAATCATCAGGTAGAGACATTTGTATCTCCTTGCCCAGACCCACAAGCATTTGCGGTAGACGCTCTGTCCCTGAACTGGACAGGTTGGATCAGTTATGCCTTTCCTCCTGCACCGATTCTTTCTCAAGTGTTGGCGAAGATTCGTGCTTGCAGTTGCAGAATCATTCTGTTCGCACCTCTGTCTCCACAGAGGGTGTGGATCAATCTGCTGCAGTCTCTGTTGGCAGATCGGCCGATTCGTCTACCTCTACGTCGCGATCTTCTTTCCCAGGGTCGTCCCAGGAAATATCACGACCTGGCGAGCCTGTCCCTTCACGCCTATCTTTTATCAGGTCCTGTCTCTGACATAGAGGTTTTTCGAGACGATCAGTGGAGTGCATTTCTGCATCGCAGCGTCATTCCACCGGCATGACTTATGCTGCTAAGTGGAAGGTTTTCTGCCGCTGATGTACAGCTCAAAATGTGGATTACCATAATTCTGCCGCTGGTGTACAGCTCAAAATGTGGATTACCGTAATCCGTCAATCGCTCAAATTGCGGATTTTCTGGTATACCTTTTTGACTCCAAGGGCCTCCAGCTTATTACTAGAAAGGGCTATCGGTCTATGCTGTCTGAATCTTTCTCATATGTGGGAAAGCGGTGCATCGGTCGTAATCTTTTTCTCTCCAAACTCATTCAGCACTTTTCTTTGAAGAGGCCTCGAGTTTTGCGTCTTACACCCAAGTGGAACTTGACATGGGTGTTGCATTGTTTGGAGGGGGTACCATTTGAGCCTTTATCTGAGACCGATATGCATTTTCTCACCTATAAGTCTAAGACTGCTTTCCTTCTAGCATTTGCTTCTGCCAGACATGTCAGTGAGCTTCATGTGCTATCCATTGATTCTGCTTTCTTCAGAAATGAGGCTAACAGTGTCACCTTCACTACTGATTGCTCTTTTCTGGCCAAGAATCAACTTCCTGATTCGGTACCTCCTCCCATCTGTATTTGGGCTCTCCCTGCTGTCGATGGCCAGAGGCCTCTTCTTTGTCCTGTTCGTGCGATCAAGACTTACATTAATCACACTCAGTTCATTTGGAGGGGTCGGAAGAGATTCTTTTTCTGTCTCTCATTCCTAGGAGGCAGTCTATCTCTTCCCATTCTGTTTCCAGATGGATCTGTCTTGCAGTCAAGCTGCCTTATTCCAACTTGTCTACTTCGGATCTTGTTTCGAACCGGTTTAATGCTCATGAGGTTTGTGACATTTCTACATCTACGTTCTCCATTCTGTTTCGCTCCGGGTTGTTATGAATGTGGCTTACTGGAGGAATGCTTCTACTTTCTCCTCCTTTTATCTCTGCCACCTACAGCAGCATTCTGAGGACCTTTTTTCTTTAGGCCCTCTCGTTGCTGCTCAGGCTGTTGTGCATCCTTGTTAAATTTGTTTTAAATCGGGTTTGTGCTCCGCTCAGCCTTGTTCTTTTCAGGTGCCTTCTTTCTTTCTTCATTTACAGGTTTGGCTATTATTCTCTGCCCTCCTTGCTTTTTCTTTCTGCTGCTCTTGATGGTATTGGTTATGTGATTCACCTCCTCCTATTGTTTATTCAGCCAATTGTAAACAATTGTGAGTAGGTTGTGAAGAAATTAAATTTTTTTTAGTAAATTTTGTTTCTTAACATACCTACCACAATTGTTTACCAGAGTTTACAAAGCACCACCAGGAACCTGAATGGGAGCATGAGAAGACGTTGTCAAGCTGTAATTGACAGTAATGGGTCTCAAACTCGATACTGAACCCATACCAGTTCGCTTCGTCAACTTTTTGGCAAATTTGAAAAATTTCCTCTTTTACCAATAATATCCATTTTCCATGGTTATCGTATTCAAAAGCTAAAAAATAATGTCAAACACAATTAAAATCTTAATTTCTGTGCTTAAATCATTAAAGATATAATTAAATAAAAAAAATATACACTTTTCATCAAAAGATTTCAACTAAAACATAAAACAGGTAGTTGGATATACTTGGTGCTTAGCAAACTTTGAGCAGTATATTACCTATAGGAGTTAACAATGTAAATGCTTGAAAATTATATTCAATTAACAGGGTTATTCAGTAAAGAGATATCCAGTTAAGAGTGCTCTAATGTACTGCAAAATCAAGACTGCATCAAGAGACACAAGTAAAAATAGCATCTCATTTTCAGTGTTCTCTTGCTTTTTGAGGGGGCAGATGAGATTTTACAGTGTTGCAGGGAAGAAAGCAGACATAGGTGTTTGTCTGGATCCCATTGAATTCTTTGTCTTTTTTTATGAACACAGTACTACATTTTTATGGACTGATGTTTTTTTAATTCCTTGCATGCTGTTGGCGGATATTCCTTCCCAGGACATAAATTCTCTTGCTACTGAAATAAGTATAATTTGGGGACATTTGGTCTAATTTCGCCCTGTAAATTGAATGGAATTTTCCTCCAGTTATTTTTTAAGTTACATTTAAATGAATTTTTCATCAAATCTAGTCATGGCTGCTGTAAAGTAGCCATGACTAGATTTGATGAAAAATATCTTGAAAATACTCAGCGAGTTAAGAGTTAAGTTACTACAACTAGTAAAAAACCTGTGATGTGATGAAAGTACAAATTTTCTGATTGCGCAAGTGTGAATATGATTGTACATAAAATTGTGCCCAGTGTGAACCTTTAAACCTGAACAAATCCATTCCTAAAAATCTTCTTCTTCAGATCCACCAGTCAGAATCCTTTCATGTTTGGTATACAACATCTATAGAGGGGTCAGATTCAACTTTGTTCAAATCCAGTCCCTGGGTTTATATTTGGGCTCCCTATGGGAGCCTGAATTTTAACTCAGTGAAATATGAGGAAATTTCTTTAAAAATCTTCTTCAGATCCACCAGTCAGAATGCATTCATATTTGGTATACAACATCTTGAGGTGGGTCAATTTCAGGTTTGTTCAAATTGGTTACCTGTGTAAATTTTTGGGCTCCCTATGGGAGCCCGAATATCAGCTTAGTGCAATATAGGGAATTTTTTTTTAAAATCCTCTTCTTTAGACTCTGTAGTCAGAATGTTTTCATATTTGGTATACAACATCTCTAGGATGGTCTGATTCATGTTTGTTCAAATCTGGTCTCTGGGTTGATATTTGGCTCCCTATGGGAGCCTGAATTTTAACTTAGTGCAATATGAGGAAATTTCTTTTAAAAGTCTTCTTCTTTAGATCCACCAATCAGATCCTTTCATATTTGGTATACAACATCTCTAGGTGGGTCAGATTCAAGTTTGTTCAAATCGGGTCCCTTGGTTAATATTTTAGCTCCCTATTTGAGCCCAAAGTTTAACTTAATGCAATGTGTGGACATTTCTTTAAAAACGTTCAGATCCACCAGTCAGAATTCATTCATATTTGGTATATACATTTGTAACATCTCAAGGGGGATCAGATTCAAGTTTGTTTAATTTGAGTCCCTGGCTTATTATTTGGGCTCTCTATGGGCAGGTCTGTGGAGGGGGGAGGGCAGGGGGAGCATGTTAGGTTCAGGTTTGTTCAAATCCATTCCTTAGTGTTTTGCCATAAAATTTGCCGTTGCATGGCTTCATTCCTTTTTAGTGTTGATGAACCATGTCTAACTGAATGTGACCCCAAACACTTCTTTGAACCACTTTTGCCAGTGAGCGATTAAGGCCCCTTGGGGGCTCTTGTGTTCTTGCATGATCAATACAACTTTTAATAATTGCATTTATAGACATGATTTCTTTTACTTGTATGCAGCTTTTTTTCTCATTACCTGAGTTTCACAGTTTGAAATATACAGATATGCCTTCTGCAGCATACTTCTGTTGTTTTACAAAAAAGTAATATAGATTGGAAGGAAATGGGAGTGAGGGACTTTGATGCTGTCTCCAAAACTTCGGGGGAGATGGGTGGAATCAATCCACCCCTCCCTCCTCCCCATGTTATCCAGAAGATAAATCCAGTTCTAATTAAAAATGGTCATATTATGTAAATGGTCCGAACCAAAGTTGATATGTGTATTTTCCAGCTAGTAATACAGCCCAAGTTTGATTATCGGTTCACATTTTCATCTTCTCTCTGGAACTACTGAGCCGACTTGAACCACAACTTGGCAGGAATGGTCTACAGGAGGCCCTCTACAAACGGTCCTCTTTTTGTTCCCGTTGGTTGGAAAGTATGGCCACCAGAGACATTCTCTGATTCTGTTTGATGGATTTTGCAAAAATATTCTCCTCTGAAACTACAAAGTCAAATGTTTTGAAACTTCACATGATTGAGGACTGGGACACCTTCTACCGATGATCCTCATGTAATGTTGATGTAATGTTGCAAACATGGCCACAATTGCAGCTCATAGTTACCATGGAAAGTCTAAGTGAAATCACATTGTTATATGTAGCTCCAGGTGAGCGATTACAGGCTCTTTAGAGCCCCTAGTTTATATATTGTATATGTTTATGTTATAACAATACAGGGTTCCCGCGGGCCTTGAAAAGCCTGGAATTTCGAAAATGAAATTCAAGGCCTTGAGAAGCCTTGATTTGGCTCTCTGGGCCTGGAAAAGCCTTGAAAAATGAAGCATTGCACGCCGAGTTGAGATGAATGAAATACGTCCGAGACGGTTCGAGTGGTTCAACTACGATAAGCCTGGAAAAACCTTGAATTTAACTTTCTATTAGCCTTGAAACTGAAAATTTGGGGTGTATATGGCCTGGAAAAGCCTGGGATTTCATGTCAGGTCAGGTGCAGGAACCCTGCAATGAAACTATTTTAAACTTTCAAACTATGATTTTTTTATATGCCCGTTTTGAAAAAACGGGTTGTATTATGGTATACCGCTGTCCGTCTGTCCGTCCGTCTGTCTGTCCGGTCATATGTCATACGATAACTCAAGAATGCTTTGAGAGATTTTCGTGATTTTTGGGTAGGTGGTGTATATCGATGGAGGGAAGCTCCCTTTCATTTAGTGTCACCGTTCGATTAGTCATTCCAGAGTTATGGGACTTTATTACTAAGAAAATTGTTGATTTTTTTACACATCGTACGATAACTCGAGAACGCTTTGAGAGATTTTCGTGATTTTTGGGTAGGTGGTGTATTTCGATGGAGGGAAGCTCCCTTTCATTTAGTGTCGCCGTTCGATTAGTCATTCCAGAGTTATGGGACTTTATTACTTAGAAAATTGTTGATTTTTTACACGTACGATAACTCGAGAACGCTTTGAGAGATTTTCGTGATTTTTGGGTAGGTGGTGTATATCGATGGAGGGAAGCTCCCTTTCGTTTAGTGCCGCCATTCGATTAGTCATTCCAGAGTTATGGGACTTTATTACTTAGAAAATTGTCAATTTTTTACACGTACGATAACTCGAGAACGCTTCGAGAGATTTTCACGATTTTTTGGTAGGTGGTTTATGTTAATGGAAGGAAGCTCCCTTTCGGTTGGTGTTGCCGCTTGATTAGTCATTCCAGAGTTATGGAACTTTATTTTTCACATGTCGAACAATAACTTGAAAATGCTTAGAGCAATTTTTTGGTTGCAAGTATATGTTGATAGAAGGAATCTCCCTTTCGATTTGTGTTGCTGTCCGATTTGTCATTCCAGAGTTATGGGACTTTATTCATCAAAATATAGGCAATTTTCCACATGTTGGACTTTGAGTAATTTTCATGATTTTTTGGTGGCAAGTATATGTAACCTGACAAGTACACATGTATACTCATATTGTGTGGTTCCCTCTTGTAATTAATAACGGGCGTATCATGTGCTCATGGCGCAGCTGTTTATTTATGTATATTCTACAATTTTATTTTTGAAAGATATGTGTTATAATATCCGATTTTAGAAATTTAAAAACATTTACCCAACAGAATTTGTATTAACCATAACCATATAGATATTTTCACACAGAATTGTGTATTAACCGTACAAAGGTAATTGCATATGAACCAGCTCATCAATATATAAAAAGTAGGGGTTTATAACATAAAAATATACAATATATATATATTACTCAAAGTTTGCTAAGCACCAAGTACATCCAACTACCTGTTTTACGTTTTAGTTGAAATATTGTTATGTATATACTTTTTATTTAATTATATCTTTAATGATTTAAGTACTGGAATTAAGATTTTATTTGTGTTTGACATTATTTTTTAGCTTTTGAATACGATAACCATGGAAAATGGATATTATTGGTAAAAGAGGAAATTTTTCAATATGCCAAAAAGTTGACGGAGCGAACTGGTATGGGTTCAATATCAAATATGAGGCTCATTACTGTTAATTACAGCTTGACAACGCCTTCTCATGCTCCCAATCAGGTTCCTGGTGGTCCTTTGTGGTATGTTGTTCCATTCTTGGACCAGCATGGCACCAAGTTCCTGGACACTTCTAGGCTGGACTGGACAGGCTGAAATTGCAAGCTGCAACTCATTCCAGACATGTTCGATTGGATTGAGGTCAGGGGATCTTGCTGGCCAGTCCAAACGCTCAATACCCTCCCTTTGTCGGTACTCCCTGACAGCATGTGCAACATGAGGACGGGCATTATCATCCATCAGAATGAATCTATCACCCACTGCACCTGCATACAATCCGACATGGACATCCAGGTTCTCATCAATATACCGCTGTGTAGTCAGTGTACCACGTTCAAGGACACAGAGCTCTGTACGCCCATTCCTGCTGATGCCGCCCCAGACCATGATTGACCCCCCACCATAGCGGTCATGCTCAGCAATGTTGGCTGCATGTAATCTCTCTCCTGGACTTCTCCATACCCTAGAATGCCTATCTGTGTGGTCTAGGCAGTACCTTGACTCATCTGTAAAAAGGACAGGTCGCCAATCTTCTCTGGTCCATCCAACGTGGCCCATGGCCATTCATATCGTGCCTGGCAGTGGTTCTAGGACAGCGGAATGCGAATACATGGTCTTCTCGATCGGAGACCACCTTCGTGCAACCTTGCCCAGATATTCTGCGTCGAAATATGTATCCTGGATGCATGATGCCGCCCCAGACCATGATTGACCCTCCACCATAGCAGTCATGCTCAGCAATGTTGGCTGCATGGAATCTCTCTCCTGGACTTCTCCATACCCTAGAACGCCTATCTGTGTGGTCTAGGCAGTACCTTGACTCATCTGTAAAAAGGGCAGGTCGCCAATCTTCTCTTGTCCATTCAGCGTGGTCCATGGCCATTCATATCATGCCTGGCAGTGGTTCTAGGACAGTGGAATGCGAATACATGGTCTTCTCGATCGGAGACCACCTTCGTGCAAACTTGCCCGGATATTCTGCGTCGCAATATTTACCCTGGATGCATTCTGAAGATCACTGCAAAGCTTTGTTGCTGTGGCAAAGCAGTTCCTATGGGCCTGAATGATCAAAACTGGTCTTCAGCTGCAGATGTTGCCCTGTCTCTGCCACCACCATGCCGTCTTATTGGTGTGCCATACTGCTGAAATCTTGCCCAGGCCCTGGTGATCACCGTATGGTTCACACCAAGGTTTTCACCAACCTGACAATGGGTAGGCCCTTGCTCCACCATCCCTACAGCCTGCCACATTTCTGCTTCAGACAAATGTCTTCTTACATTTGCATTTGTCATATTCAATCATTGAATCACTAGGGTTTGTGTTAAAATGAAGATTGAATACCCTACACATGTCATGTACATGTAGACAGAACATGAAAACATCATGAAAATCAAAGGGTACATGCTTTCCATGACTGTCACAAAAAGTCTGCCTGTCGAGAGAGCTAATGTAAACACTGGGGACCATCTCAAGACATTCCTCAATCATATCCACCCAAAATATCGCAGTTATGTCACAAGCAAATTTCACAATGATGTGTAAAATATTTGGTGCTCAGCAAACTTTGAGTAGTATATTTATACTATTGTCTATTTTTAAAGCACTTAGCTTGTGACATATTGTAATTGGCCTAAAATCTGCATGTTCTTTTACTGATAAGTCACGAGTATTACCAATGAAAACAATATCAAAACTTATTATTGTATCCCGCTTTTTAAAATAAAATGGGAGATATTAAATTTGGGGTGTCCTTCCGTGTTTTTCGTTTCCAGACTCTAACTTTCCTTACATTGACCGGATTTCAATGAAATTTGGTTAGTAGATCACTTTCATCAATTGTGGGTCCAAGTTCGAATATGGGCATTTTCCGTGCATATTTAGTTAGGTTGCTGAAATTTGATTGGCTGATGGTTTCCAGACTCTAACTTTCCTTAAAATCAACCGATTTTGATGAAATTTCATATATGGATTACTTTTATCAATACCTAGGTCAAGTTCGAAATCTGTCCGTCTGCCGCGTGTGTCAATGCACCTCCGACTAAAAGCCGTATTTATGAACCGATCTTCACGAAACTTCTTGGGTATCTTTGTTATCATTGTGAGACCAGAATATGTGTTTTTGGGTTTGGTCCAAAATTCAAGATGGCTGCCAGTTGCCATTTTGTTCCAAAATTGGGTGTAATCAGTTTTTTGTACAGAACTTCTATATGAAAGTTCGGATTTGAATAAATTTTTGTTTGAATGTTTAGTAACATGCAATACATCACATATAATACGGTTTTTGTCCTCGTGCAAAAATTATGCAAATTGGGGAAACTTTGATTTATTCAGTGCTGCTACTAATACACAGTAAGTGCACACCTTCCGTGTTTTTCGTTTCCAGACTCTAACTTTCCTTACAGTCAGTCGATTTCGATGAAATTTGGGTAGTAGATCACTTTCATCAATTGTGGGTCCAAGTTCGAACATGGGCATTTTCTGCGCATATTTAATTAGGTTGCTAAAATTTGATTGGCTGATGGTTTCCAGACTCTAACTTTCCTTAGACTCAACCGATTTCAATGAAATTTCATGTATGGATTTACTTTTATCAATACCTAAGTCAAGTTCGAATGTGGGAAATTGTTATTACTGAAAATCTGTCTGTCTGCTTGTCCATCTGCCCATGCATCAGCGCACCTTGGACTAACAGCCGTATTTATGAACCGATCTTCACGAAACTTCTTGTGTATCTTTGTTATCATTGTGAGACCAGAATGTGTCTTCACCATTACTTCTTTTGCAACTCTACAAAGTCAGACTCTCCAGTACCATATACAGACCACCATATTATCTGGACATCACTTCCAAGGTTTCATTAACTTCCAATCACAAGCTTTACAGGTTGGTTAACACTTTTCACATCAGTTTAATGTAATATGTCTTATCATTCAGCCTTAATTTTTAGTGATTCTCACAGTTATACTCCACATCACTTTACTTGCTATGACAGTGACCTCTGTGAAAATAAATCTGATAACCACTGTCTGAAGCACTATCTGTTCTGTCTCTTCTAAATAACTTCCACTTGCAACTCAACTATATTCCACTGGATGCATTAATTCCCCTTGAAACTATTGCCCAACGGGAGACATGAATTCACTAATTTGCTTGTTTTAAATATCTTTTTATCGAATTTTTACATACATTTCAACAAAACAATATCATGTGACCCCTCATTGGAACGAGCTCGTTCCAATGAGGGGTCACATGATATGTTTTTTTGAATTTTGGGGGAAAATATTTTTTCAACTGCTGAATTTGTATATTACGCCGACATGCAGCAAATTCGTTGGGTGAAAGGATAATATTATTCATGCAGGACTACATTTAAAACTTAAGAGATTTTGAAAATTAAATTGTGGGTAAATAAATAATGATAAACTGGTATTTTTGTAATTACACCAGTATTCAATTGATACTGGTTTGAATACCAGTATGCATCGGTTTATTGATATACCATGCAGCCCTTTTGGGAAATAAGAGAGAATTTTATAATGATTATCTCAACATATTGCTTGGGACCTATCCAAGCAGGTGTTTCAAGTCAAGTGTCATCTGCCTCTCAGATAGGCGACACTTTACAAAATACAATTAGTCAATTCACCCTGCTCTTTATTTTCTGGGCCATTTGTTTTGGAGCACCTGCTGTATCACATCACAGGCAAGTAACTTTTGTCTTTTAGGTGTTAGTGGTACTGAAGGAAATCATGTATATTTTATTTGTGTCTTTTAGATATTTTTCATTGGGAGTGTTTGAACCAACATGCAAAGAGATTACCATTGAACACAGCACCAGCAGGATACATTTGTCCAACATGTAACTCCTGTATATTTCCTGCATCCAATGTTGCATCACCTGTAGCTGATGCTTTGAGGGAGAAACTCTCAACAGTTAACTGGGCAAGAGCAGGCCTGGGTCTGCCACTGGTAAGACATATGCCTGCTGTAGTATTACTGATAATTACCTATCAAGAGACGAGTTGTTTTAAAATTACATGTCGCTTGTGGTTTTTGTTAAAGAAAAAGATTTGGCCTTGGTTATTTAGTTTAAAGTTTAGCGTTATTCCAGGTTATCAGAACAAAATATAGAATGAGATTATTATTAATTATATCCTCGTGGGGAAATGGCATAATATATCCCTTTCCACAAGATGCATATTTTATCATTTTGCACTTACACATTGCTTGCTTGCATGTTTAGGTTGTCTAAGATAATAGAACTTTGAATGGCCAGGGTTGTATATAGAACAGCCTGTAACAAAGTGTACCATTAGTTAACATTTTACCCTTAATAACACCAGATTATTGCCTCATAATTTCCAGATTTCTATAGCAATCTGGCAAAAATGAGGCAGTAATCTGGCATTTCAAAGGTTGAGGAAGAAACATGAAATTGTGTATTATCCTGGCCCTATAAAGGGGTGACCCATTTGCAGAGCCAGTAATAAAGAAAATATGTTATTGTTTCAGGCAAAAAATAAAATGAGGCGAATAATGCTAAACCAAAAAATAATTAACCATGGCCTTTTCAGGTTTGATTTTTAGCTGCGACGAGCAGCTCTATATGTGGCAATGTCGGTCTGTCGTTCGGTCTGTCACCAACGAGTTTAAAAAACACCATAACTCCTAAAATACTTGATGGAATGACACCATACTTGGTATGCAAGTGTATTTTCATGATGTCTACACACTCTCAATACTGCATGTCATTCGGATAATTTCTGTCACATTTATGGACTTGTCACCAACAAGTTTTTTTGTCACCAACGAGTTTTAAAATATCATTGGCGTTGCACGAATCGTCGCAGCTTCGACACTGTGACAGTGTGTCTTGTTATTGAACATATTACAAAACTTTTGAATCAGCACACAAACTCTTGAAAGACAGTTTTTTTTTAGCTCACCTGACTGCAAGTCAGTGTGAGCTATTGTCATCATTTGGCGTCCATCGTCTGTCGTCCGTTAACTTTTGCAAACTTGGCTTCATCTTCAGAGCCATTCAGCCCAATTCAAACATATATTGCACAAACCATCCCTGGAGTATACCTTTTCTATTTTGTTCAAATGAAGTGGTTGCCTTCAGTGCTCTGGTCAATGATGCCAAAGCCTAAAAATCTCATGAACCACCAGAGAGATTGCCTTGATACATGGTATGGAACACTCTTTGTTGTTAAAGATTAAAATTTGTTCAAGGGATGTTGGTAGATCAATATTTGGACTCTCTGTGGGCACATGCCCATTTTGTTGCTCAGCCCAAAATTTCATTTTCAAGAACCGATGAGCCGATTTGAACCAAATTTGGCATGTAGTATAAGTGGGTGCAAAGTACTTGATTGCTGCCTGAAATTTAATCTTTAAAATCCACTGATCAGATTCTTTTTATATTTGGTATGCAGCATCTCTTAGGGGGTTAGATTCAAGTTTGTTCAAATGGGATCCCTGGATGAATATTTGGGCTCTTTATTGCAGCCCAAATTTCAACTTAGTGCAGTATGAGAAAATTTCTTAAAAAATCTTCTTCAGACCCACTAGTGGGAATCCTTTCATATTTGGTATGTGACATTTCTAGATGTGTAAGATTTGAATTTGTTCAAATCATTTCCTTGGTTTAATATTTGGGCTTCCTGTGGGAGCCTGATTATTAACTTGGTGCAGTATAGAGGATATTCTTTAAAAATCTTCTTCAGATCCACCAGGCAGATTCTTTTGATATTTGGTATGCAGCATCTCTAGGGGGGGTTAGATTCAAGTTTGTTCAAATGGGATCCCTGGATGAATATTTGGGCTCTTTATTGGGGCCCAAATTTTAACTTAGTGTAATATGAGAATTTTGGGCTCTGCCCAAAAATTATTTTTCAAGAACCGATGAGCCGATTTGAACCAAATTTGGCATGTAGTATAAGTGGGTCCAAAGTACTTGATTGCTGTCCGAAATTTAATCTTTAAAAATCTTCTTCTTCAGATCCATCAATCAGATTCTTTTGATATTTGCATGCAGCATCTCTACGGGGGGTGGGGGTGGGGGGGGGGGGGGGGGGGGGGGTGGAAGTTAGATTCAAGTTTGTTCAAATGGGATCCCTGGATGAATATTTGGCTCTTTATTGGAGCCCAAATTTTAACTTAGTGCAATATGAGAAGAAATTTTTAAAAATCTTCTTTTTCAGACCATCTAGTGACAATCATGCTATAATTAGTATGTAACATCTCTAGAGGTGTAAGGTTCAGATTTGTCAAAATCGAGTTCCTAGGTTAATATTTGGGTTCCCCAAGTGCTGTGTGGGGAATTATCCTTTAAAATCATCTCCTTCAACTCCAGCAGTCATATTCTTTTGATATTTGTTGTACAACACCTCTAGGTGGTTAGATTGAAGGTTGTTCAAATCAGGTCCCAGGGTTAATATTTGGGCTTTTTATTGAAGCCCAAAGTTTCACTAAGTGCAATATGAGAAAATTTCTTGAAAATTCTTCTTCTTCAGGTCCACCTGTGAGAATCCATTCATACTTGGTATGTAACATTTCTAGGGGTGTCAAATTCAAGTTTTGTTCAAATCGAGTTGCTTGTTTGTTTTTAGCTCACCTGAGCGAAGCTCAAGGGGAGCTTAACTAATCACTTTCTGTCCGTCGTCCGTCGTCCGTCGTCCGTCGTCGTCCGTCCGGCGTTAACTTTACATTATCGACTTCTCCTCCTAAACCACTAGCCCAATTTTATTCAAATGTTGGCTAAATGTTTATTACCTAATGCCAATTCAGATTTGTTCAAATGAAGTTGCCCCTCCTCCTGGGTGGTGCCACACCCCCAAGGGGCACCAAAATCTTTGTAAATCTTCTTCTCATGAACCAGCAGTAGCAGAGACTTGATATTTGGTGTGCAGCTTCCTTTTGAGGTGTAGACTCAGATTTGTTCAAGAGAAGTTTGTGGGGCTATACTTGACGTTGTTATGAGAGGGGCAAAATTTTTTGCCCCGCCCAAAATTTCTATTTTCCAAACCGAGAGGCTGATTTGAACCAAATTTTATGTGAGGGCTTATTGGGTCATGAGTACTTGATTTATGCAAAAAAAAATTTTCCCGCAGCCCCGTGGGAACCGCAGGAGCTAAAAATAGAAAAAATTTAAAACGCCCATATCTCCAAAACTGCACGGCACTGAGAATTTTTATTTGGTGTGCAGCTTCCTTAGGACCAACAGAAAGGATTGGTAAAAAAAAATTGCCATCGGTTTTATCATAGGGTACAGTTTCGGGACTTTGAAAAAGTGCTGAGTCAGCACTTTTTAACACTGTAGGCAATGGGAAAAACATTAAAAAATCTTCTTCTCCAGATCCAGCAGGCAGAATCTTTTGATATTTGGTATGCAACATTGTAGGGTGGATCTGATTCAAGTTTGTTCAAATCGGCCCCCTGGGTTCATATTTGGGCTCAGTATAGGAGCCCGATTTCGAACTTAGTGCATTTCAGGCAAATTTCTTAAAAAATCTTCTTCTCCAGATCCAGCAGGCAGAATCTTTTGATATTTGGTATGCAACATTGTGGGGTGGATCTGATTCAAGTTTGTTCAAATCGGCCCCCTGGGTTTATATTTGGGTTCAGTATAGGAGCCCAAATTTGAACTTACTGCATTTCAGGCAAATTTCTTTGAAAATCTTCTTCTCCAGATCCAGCAGGCAGAATCTTTTGATATTTGGTATGCAACATTGTAGGGTGGATCTGATTCAAGTTTGTTCAAATCGGCTCCCTAGATTCATATTTGGGCTCACTATAGGAGCTCGAATTCGAATTTAGTGCATTTCAGGCAAATTTCTTCAAAAATCTTCTTCTCCAGATCCAGCAGGCAGAATCTTTTGATATTTGGTATGCAATGTTGCGGGGTAGATCTGATTCAAGTTTGTTCAAATCGGCCCCCTGGATACATATTTGGGCTTACTATAGAAGCCCGAATTCGAACTTAGTGCATTTCAGGCAAATTTCTTAAAAAATCTTCTTCTCCAGATCCAGCAGGCAGAATCTTTTCATATTTGGTAAGCAACATTGCGGGGTGGATCTGATTCAAGATTGTTCAAATCGGCCCCCTGGGTTAATATTTGGGCTCAGTATAGGAGCCCGATTTCGAACTTAGTGCATTTCAGGCAAATTTCTTAAAAAATCTTCTTCTCCAGATCCAGCAGGCAGAATCTTTTGATATTTGGTATGCAACATTGTAGGGTGGATCTGATTCAAGTTTGTTCAAATCGGCCCCCTGGGTTCATATTTGGGCTCAGTATAGGAGCCCGATTTCGAACTTAGTGCATTTAGGCAAATTTCTTAAAAAATCTTCTTCTCCAGATCCAGAAGGCAGAATCTTTTGATATTTGGTATGCAACATTGTGGGGTGGATCTGATTCAAGTTTGTTCAAATCGGCTTCCTAGATTCATATTTGGGCTCACTATAGAAGCTCGAATTTGAACTTAGTGCATTTCATGCAAATTTCTTAAAAAATCTTCTTCTCCAGATCCAGCAGGCAGAATCTTTTCATATTTGGTAAGCAACATTGTGGGGTGGATCTGATTCAAGTTTGTTCAAATCGGCCCCCTGGGTTTATATTTGGGCTCAGTATAGGAGCCCAAATTTGAACTTAGTGCATTTCAAGCAAATTTATTACAAAATCTTCTTCTCCAGATCCAGCAGGCAGAATCTTTTGATATTTGGTATGCAACATTGTGGGGTGGATCTGATTCAAGTTTGTTCAAATCGGCTTCCTAGATTCATATTTGGGCTCACTATAGAAGCTCGAATTCGAACTTAGTGCATTTCAGGCAAATTTCTTAAAAAATCATCTTCTCCAGATCCAGCAGGCAGAATCTTTTGATATTTGGTATGCAACATTGCGGGGTGGATCTGATTCAAGTTTGTTCAAATCGGCCCCCTGGATTCATATTTGGGCTCACTATAGAAGCTCGAATTCAAACTTAGTGCATTTCGGGCAAATTTCTTCAAAAATCTTCTTCTCCAGATCCAGCAGGCAGAATCTTTTGATATTTGGTATGCAACATTGCGGGGTGGATCTGATTCAAGTTTGTTCAAATCGGCCCCCTGGATTCATATTTGGGCTTAATATAGAAGCCCGAATTCGCACTTAGTGCATTTCAGGCAAATTTCTTCAAAAATCTTCTTCTCCAGATCCAGCAGGCAGAATCTTTTGATATTTGGTATGCAACATTGAGGGGTGGATCTGATTCAAGTTTGTTCAAATTGGCCCCCTGGATTCATATTTGGGCTTAATATAGAAGCCCGAATTCGCACTTAGTGCATTTCGGGCAAATTTATTAAAAAATCTTCTTCTCCAGATCCAGCAGGCAGAATCTTTTGATATTTGGTATGCAACATTGTGGGGTGGATCTGATTCAAGTTTGTTCAAATCGGCTTCCTAGTTTCATATTTGGGCTCACTATAGAAGCTCGAATTCGAACTTAGTGCATTTCAGGCAAATTTCTTAAAAAATCTTCTTCTCCAGATCCAGCTTCAGAATCTTTTCATATTTGGTAAGCAACATTGTGGGGTGGATCTGATTCAAGTTTGTTCAAATCGGCCCCCTGGGTTTATATTTGGGCTCCGTATAGGAGCCCAAATTTTAACTTAGTGCGTTTCAGGCATATTTCTTAAAAAATCTTCTTCTCCAGATCCAGCAGGCAGAATCTTTTGATATTTGGTATGCAACATTGTAGGGTGGATCTGATTGTGATTCATGAACGTATTTATTTGTAAAGTTGATAGAATCTTAGACAAAATTTGCAGAAAAGATCTACTATAGAAGGGGTGGTATCCAGGGTGAACCGTTTACCCAAATCTAGCAGTACTAATGCATTATTCACACAAATCTTCGTTCAAATTTTATGACCCCTCATTGGAACACACGCATTCAGCTCATTCCAACAAAGGTCATATGCCATGTTTTCGAGACAAAGGAATAAAAATTTTAGTTATTCATGAAATTTTTAGGCAACTGTTGTCTGTTATTCACATTGCTTCATGAAATTTCAGTACTTTTAGAAGTTACCTCAGTAATCAAGGGTTAATTCCCCTTAATTAAATGTCGCCTCTAAAAAACAACCACTTTGCATATCTTACCTTTTTACCAGCATAACTGCCAAAACTTGTCAGCATTCTTCGCAAAAATCGCTATTCAAATTTTAATTTTTGTCTCTTAAACATACATGTACTTATCGCTTGTAAATACCCCATTGGAATGAGCTTTTTGAGCTCATTCCAATGAGAGGTCGCACACCATGCTTTTTGAGTCAAAAAAGCAATTTTTTTAGTTATTCCAGAATTTCGTACGTAAAACACAGCTTTATGACTTCACATTAAAATGAGCTCTCTAAGCTTGTTCCAATCAACATTCACGCACTATGTCTTTCACACAAAAAATAAAATTTTCCATTTATTCAGGAATTTTGTTTGCAAGAACACTCTTACCCCCCCCCCCCCCACAAACACACACACACAAACACACACACACACACACAAACACAGACACACACACCTAAAAGTTCGTCAGCAAAAAAACAGTTACTTCAATTTTTAAATGCATTATAGGAACAACTTGCCTAATCAAATTTAAATACTTTTGCATCATTCTGTATCTAGAACAAACCATTTACCATATCTTTACGCAAAATTCTCCAGCATCATTCACAAAAAAACACCATTATTTATATATTCACATTTCTGTCTCAAAAATATACCTGATCTTCCCATACCCCTATTGGAATAAGCTGTTTGAGCTTGTTCCAATGATGATAAAAAAAAATAAAATTTGTGAAAATTTTTGTTTTCTTGCATGCAAATATATACATGTAGCACATGGAAGATATCCACAGTTGGGGAGAGATGTCCAAGGCTATCTCTTCACATTCCTTGTTTGTGCTTCATGCTAAACCAGTTTGTCTGCAGAGATAAATTTGCTTTATTAAAAATCATTGGAGATTGGCCACACACCAATGATTTTAAATAAAACTAATTTTAGGTAACAAATGTTGAACTTCAAACAAAATCTATCACTCAACCAGTTAATGTTGATGAGGCATGACATGGTGAAGGTGACCTAAAATACTTCTTAGAGTCACTTTGTCAGGTGAGCGATTAAGGCCACGTGGGGCCTCTTGTTTTGTCTTGTTTTTAGCTCACTGAAGGGAGCTAAACTTATCACTTGCCGTCTGGCGTCGTGAACATTTTTCAAACGACTTCTCCTCTGAAACCGCTAGGTCGATTTGCTCGAAACTTGGTGTGGATGTTTATTACCATATGTCAATTCAAGTTTGTTCAAATGAAATGGACATGTCCACTTGGGGCTCCATAGGGGGCATAACTCCGATAGCACCCTATGTATGTTAGAGTAATTACTAAAAATCTTCTTCTCCAACACAAGTGGGTAGAATCATTTGATATTTGGTATACGGCATTATGGGGTGGACCTGATTCAAGTTTGTTCAAATCGGCACCCTGAATTCATTTTTGGGCTCACTATAGAAGCCCGAATTTGAACTTAGTGCATTTCAGGCAAATTTCTTAAAAAATCTTCTTCTCCAGATCCAGCAGACAGAATCTTTTGATATTTGGTATGCAACATTGTGGGGTGGATCTGATTCAAGTTTTGTTCAAATCCGCCCCCTGGATTCACATTTGGGCTCAGTATAGAAGCCCAAATTCAAACTTAGTGCATATCAAACAAATTTCTTAAAAAATCTTCTCCAGTTCCAGCAGGCAGAATCTTTTGATATTTGGTTTGCAACATTGTGGGGTGGATCTGATTCAAGTTTGTTTAAATCGGCCCCCTGGATTCATATTTGGGCTTAATATAGAAGCCCGAATTTGAACTTAGTGCATTTATGGCAAATTTCTTTAAAAATCTTCTTCTCCAGATCCAGAAGGCAGAATCTTTTGATATTTGGTATGCAACATTGTGGGGTGGATCTGATTCAAGTGTGTTCAAATCGGCCCCTGAATTCATATTTGGGCTCACTATAGAAGCCCGAATTCGAACTTAGTGCATTTCAGGCAAATTTCTTAAAAAATCTTCTTATCCAGATCCAGCAGACAGAATCTTTTGATATTTGGTATGCAACATTGTGGGGTGGATCTGATTTAAGTTTTGTTCAAATCTGCCCCCTGGATTCACATTAGGGCTCAGTATAGAAGCCCGAATTCGACCTTAGTGCATTTCAGGCAAATTTCTTATAAAATCTTCTTCTCCAGATCCATTTATTTATTGGTGTTTTTTAGGTCACATATTTCTGCACAATGGCTAATCATGACCACGACAGTTTTACAGGTGGAGGAAGCCGGAGTACCCGGAGAGAACCACCGAGCAACGGCGAGCAACTGTCAGCTCCCCAACATACTAACTCCACAAGCAGCGTTAGCATTGGTTGAAGACAGGTGCTCCATCGACGTGCTGTACGCCTTAGTACACAGCATCAATGGGGGTGAAGTGTCTTGCCCAAGGACACAATGCGATTGCCGCAGGTGGGATTCGAACCGAGGACCCCTTGGCTTGCAGCCTGCACCTCTACCTACTGAGCCACCGCGCCCCCTTCTCCAGATCCAGCAGGCAGAATCTTTTGATATTTGGTATGCAACATTGTGGGGTGGATCTGATTCAAGTGTGTTCAAATCGGCCCCTGAATTCATATTTGGGCTCACTATAGAAGCCCGAATTCGAACTTAGTGCATTTCAGGCAAATTTCTTAAAAAATCTTCTTATCCAGATCCAGCAGACAGAATCTTTTGATATTTGGTATGCAACATTGTGGGGTGGATCTGATTTAAGTTTTGTTCAAATCGGCCCCCTGGATTCACATTAGGGCTCAGTATAGAAGCCCGAATTCGACCTTAGTGCATTTCAGGCAAATTTCTTATAAAATCTTCTTCTCCAGATCCATTTATTTATTGGTGTTTTTAAGGTCACATATTTCTGCACAATGGCTAATCATGACCACGACAGTTTTATGGGTGGAGGAAGGCGGAGTACCCGGAGAGAACCACCGAGCAACGGCGAGCAACTGTCAGCTCCCCAACATACTAACTCCACAAGCAGCGTTAGCATTGGTTGAAGACAGGTGCACCATCGACGTGCAGTACGCCTTAGTACACAGCATCAATGGGTGTGAAGTGTCTTGCCCAAGGACACAATGCGATTGCCGCAGGTGGGATTCGAACCGAGGACCTCTTGGCTTGCAGCCTGCACCTCTACCTACTGAGGCACCACGCCCCCTTCTCCAGATCCAGCAGACAGAATCTTTTGATATTTGGTATGCAACATTGTGGGGTGGATCTGCTTCAAGTTTGTTCAAATCGGCCCCCTGGATTCATATTTGGGCTCATTATAGAAGCTTGAATTCGAACTTAGTGCATTTCAGGAAAATTTCTTAAAAAATCTTCTTCTCCAGATCCAGCAGACAGAATCTTTTGAAATTTGGTATGCAACATTGTGGGGTGGATCTGATTCAAGTTTGTTCAAATCGGCTCCCTGGATTCATATTTGGGCTCACTATAGAAGCCCAAATTCGAACTTAGTGCATTTCAGGCAAATTTCTTAAAAAATCTTCTTCTCCAGATCCAGCAGGCAGAATCTTTTGATATTTGGTATGCAACATTGTGGGGTGGATCTGCTTCAAGCTTGTTCAAATTGGCCCCCTGGATTCATATTTGGGCTCATTATAGAAGCTTGAATTCGAACTTAGTGCATTTCAGGAAAATTTCTTAAAAAATCTTCTTCTCCAGATCCAGCAGACAGAATCTTTTGATATTTGGTATGCAACATTGTGGGGTGGATCTGATTCAAGTTTGTTCAAATCGGACCCCTGGATTCATATTTGGGCTCACTATAGAAGCCCAAATTCGAACTTAGTGCATTTCAGGCAAATTTCTTAAAAAATCTTCTTCTCCAGATCCAGCAGGCAGAATCTTTTGATATTTGGTATGCAACATTGTGGGGTGGATCTGATTCAAGTTAGTTCAAATCGGCCCCCTGTGTTCATATTTGAGCTCAGTATAGGAGCCCAAATCTGAACTTAGTGCATTTCAGGCAAATTTATTTGAAAATCTTCTTCTCAAGATCCAGCAGGCAGAATCTTTTAATATTTGGTATGCAACATTGTGGGGTGGATCTGATTCAAGTTTGTTCAAATCGGCCCCCTGTGTTCATATTTGAGCTCAGTATAGGAGCCCAAATCTGAACTTTGTGCATTTCAGGCAAATTTCTTTGAAAATTTTCTTCTCAAGATCCAGCAGGCAGAATCTTTTGATATTGGGTATGCAGCATGCTAAGGGGGGTGAGATTCAAGTTTGTTCAAGCCAAGTCCTTGTGGTAGCCCAAATTATAACTTAGTTCAAAATGAGGAATATTTTTATACTGTACCAATGACCCAGACATAGCTGGTGCTAACTCTTAAAAATCTAGGGCCAAACACAAATTTTGCCCCCCAGTCCCCAAAATTTGCATCTAAAACCAAAAGAAATCATGTCCTAAAGGACCTCCATACTTTGCCCTTACTGCGCATGCGCAGTGTCAAGGACGTTCCGAAATTGGCACCAATTATCATTCTCTGTTTGGCCCTTTATCAGTCAACATCTCACTGATCTTTGTGCTTGTAAATCTCAGTTTAAAGGATGCCAGATACGTAATTATTGGAGAAATGGTGATTCTAAGGAGGATATAGAAGGAGGAGAGGACAAAGGAGTGACAAAAAATAATCAGGGCTGTACTTAAAATTTTTTATGAAATTATGTTAAGTTGCCTATTTTCGAGGCATGGGCCTGTTGTTGTCATTCTTGCTATAAAGTTGCACTGCTTATTCAGTGTTTCCTCTCCCCTGGTCTTCTAAGTCCCCCCTTGCTATTCTCCCATGCTTTTGGCATATTTTTGAGAAAGATCATTTCTAAATTCTCTTGGGAGAGTTAGCTTGGTTACAGAATGAATTCTGTTATTTTCCCCATAGTTACGTTTTCACCCATGGGTGTATAAACGTTGTGTTCTGCATCTACCATCTGATGTTCTGCAGATTCTCCCCTGGGAGTCTCTGTCTTGCATCAGATAGAGTGTAATTTTGATGACTGATTTCGGGCCAGTATTGTCAGTGCCTGGAGTCATGTTTTCTGGTGTTTTTACACTGTTTCTTTACATTGGCAACAATCTCTTTTGAGGGGGGCTGTTTGCCTTTGGAGTAGTTTATCTCACTATAAGATACATTATTATTATCCGTAAGTGTTGCATTAATTATTTAATATAATTTTAAAATTTTTTGACCACACTTAGCCTTGGGATCCATTGGGGCTCAACGTTACTTTTCAGAAACTTGGGCTTCGCTGAAAAAATATTTTTCAAAAATTATTTTGATTTTCAATTGTTTTTTCAATATTAATGGATCATGTTATTATGTATCTTTGTGTTTAGGGGTTTGTGCGAGTACTAGGACTTGTTGTTGACTTTTCACAATGAAAGGATATTGTTCAAATTGTAATAGGAAGAAATCTTCCTCTGACTTTCATGATCATTGTATTAATTGTAGTCAGTGTACTCGCACTAATCCCTGTTCTATATGTCAATATTGGGATGACAAACATTGGAAACGTGTGTCACGATATGTTGTTAGTGGAGAAAGGGCTATACCGGCTCTTTCTCCGCAGGGTCACTCTACTCTATCAGTTTCTATTTCAGAGAACAAGAACAGGGTGATGTTTCCATGTTATCTTCCGCAAGTGCGCTTCCGTCGTCACAAATTAATACAGAGCTAGCGGCAAAAGTGCTCATGGAGATAAGACAAATGTCGTCCGCTAGCTCGCCCGGTGTAGCGTCCATTCACCGAATGGTTCGGCAGCCGGGTTTGTCCGATGCGGTCCAGGAGGTAATGTTGGGTGATGCGAGCACTATAAACATTCAACGTGCACACCCAGTGACGGCGGATAGTAGGAGAGATCGGAGGAAGCCTTCGAGTCTGGTTCCTAGCTCGTCCAGGTCCAGCCGGGCCGCGAGCGAGAGAGGCCCCTCTCTCGTACAACAACATCTGGGACCAGATGTTGTGGTACAAAATGTGTCGCAAGCGGAGCACACGTCCGTCGCTCGGGACGCTCCGTTGTGTAGGCAGGCCGCTGAGACTGCTCAGGCTTCTTCCTCTCACCAGCCCACACGACCGCACCTTGGCTACGTGACCGCCGATATTTTACCAGCTTCGCCGATCAGGGATTCTTCGGCGACCAGGTCACGCCATCCGGTAGCCAGGGACACGAGGCCGGTGGACTCCGGACGTTCGCATAGGAAGAGTATGCGGGAGTCACCAGATGCGGAGCTGCCCTCGGCGAAGCAGCGAAAGACTGCGCCTCTGCAGGCCTCGATGTCGGACGTGCTTGTTCAAATAGCACAACTTATCGTAGCATCCCAGCAACCGACAGAAACGGTGTCGGATCGGGAATTATCCGACGGCGCTGGGTCGGTACGCTCCGCCGAAGCATCGGGTGCGGACGACCGGGAGCATCATGAGGTCCGACCGGATGGTGAAAGGGATACGGATGACTTGGAGCTATCCCTTTTGGAACAACATAAAGCTGCCGTGGACTTCATCCGGCACTTTCTTCCTCAAGTTGTTCCGTCGGGCCAGACTGCTGCGGTTCCGGACAAGAGAATTATAGCGTCATTGGACTCTGATTTCTTTGAGCGGTTCGGGGACATCGCTCCCGAGTTTCCGTCTCAGTCCAATAATGTCGCAAGAACATTTGAATTATTGAACGACGCTATATTCAAACTTGCTTCCAAAACAGGAAAAGCGGGTTTCTTGTCCGCCAATACTCTCAACCTGCCTTTCATTAATGCAAGGAATAAATTCGATACGGCAGGACAGAGAGTTCCTCTGCGTATGGACGACGAGGCGGAAGACTTAGAATTATCATTACCGTCGTCTGCGTCTATTCCAACCGCGGTGTTGGAGACGACTATTTCGTCTAACAGAGCCAGTTTAGATGCTTTATCTTACGCAGACCACCTTACTAAGGCGTTATCATTGCGTCTTCAAGGGAAAGAATTCCAGGATATACAATCCTCTTTAAGACTTCTTTCAAGGGCAGTAGCTTATTCCATGTGTAACTCCGCCCTTTCAGTGGCAAACCTGGAGTTGGTTAGACGTGACGCAGCCCTAGCTACATCCACACTAGTGGATTCTAAGGTGAAGAACTCTCTTAGAGTCGCTTCGGTCTCCGGAGAACTTCTCTTCGATGGCAAGCTTTCTGCAATTTACGATAAAATTACTAAGAAAGCTTCGGATTCTCTGCTGTTCAAATCAGCTTCTAAGAAGTCGGACACGGCAGATAAGAGTAAGACAGGCACTTCTGGGTCTAATGCGCCCAAGAGAGGTTCCTATAGAGGTTCCGGTGCGTCCTCTTGGTCTTATTCAAGAGACCGTCAAGGCAGCGACTCATGTGCGGGACGTCCTTCGGGCCGGGACAACCGGTCGGACGCCCCGAGGTCAACGGGACGAGGTGCGGGTCGCACAGGACGTGGTTTCTCCTACCGCAGGCCTCCCAGGTCCAGGAGGTGATGGCTTCAACCTCTATCGCGTGCCAGTTGGCGGAAGGTTGTCGAGTTTTTCACAAGAGTGGGCGTCGATTACGGACAACCCTTGGGTGAGAGGGGTGATTTTGGAAGGTCTAAAGATATCCTTCAAACGAAAGCCTCCATTAACTCGAAGTCCAAAATGGACTCAACTTCCGTCAAATCCGCAGAAAAGAGACGCTCTGTTATCAGAGGTGCAGTCTCTTTTAATGAAGAACGCAGTAGAGGTCGTAGAAAACCAGGAGACACCGGGATTCTACAGCCATCTGTTTCTGGTTCCGAAACCAGACGGCTCGTTCCGTCCAGTCATAGATTTGAGCTGGATAAACAAGCTAATCGTCGCTCCGAAGTTTTATATGGAGACGATTCGATCGGTCAGAGCGAGTATTCGGGTGAACGATTATGCAACAAGCATAGATCTCAAAGATGCGTACTTTCACGTCATGGTACTTCCGACATTCAGAAAGTATCTACGCTTCGCAGTCCTAGGGGTGGTGTATCAATTCCGGGCGATGTGCTTCGGATTGAATCTAGCACCCTGGGCTTTCACTCGGGTAATGAACTCGGTAATGATGTATTTCCGAGCTCATTCGTCTGCGGTAACGTCGGCCTACCTGGACGACATTCTTCAGAGGTACAGCAACGAGTTAACGCTTCAGAACGATGTGCAGAACCTGCTTCTATTTCTCCGATGTCTCGGTTTTATAATAAATGAGGAGAAGTCGGATCTGGTGCCGTCCAAGTCATTCACACATCTGGGAATGAGCTTCGAGATGCACAACAATCTTGTTCGTCTGCCGTTAACCAGAGCGAAATTAGTCAGTTGTTACGCTCGCTATTGTCTGCACGCAGACAAAGTCACAGCGAGGGAGTTCATGAGACTGATAGGTCTGTGCGGAGCCGCTGCGGATCTCATTCCGATGGGGCGGTTACGCACGCGTCCTCTCCAAATTTTCTTGACTCAGAATTGGAGTGTGAAAATTCATTCGCTCGACATAGACGTTCTCTTGTCAGATCAAGTGAAACGAGAGATTCAGACTTGGGCAAACATTCAGTGGTTAACTCAGGGAGTTCCGCTGCAGTTGCCGGATCCGAGTTTTACCATTATGACGGATGCCAGTCAAACAGGTTGGGGTGCATCATTGATCCCAACGGATTCGAGATGCTAGGGTCTTTGGGATCCGCCGTTCCTGGGCAAGCACATAAACATCAAGGAAATGATGTCAATTTGGCTTGCGTTACGTCATTGGATGGACATTATTCACAATGCTCATGTCCAAATCCTATCCGACAATACGATAGTAGTGGCGTATATACGGAATCAGGGAGGCTTTCATTCAATTCCATTGTTCAATCTAACGGAAAGAATCCTTCTGTTTGCTCTAGAACATCAAGTTCTTCTTTCGGTCCGTCATATTCCGGGTCGTCTGAACGTACTAGCAGACTCCCTTTCACGAAAGGGTCGCTTGTTGCCATCGGAGTGGACTCTCAACAAACAAGTATTCAATCAGATTTGCTACCAGTGGGAACGGCCAATGATAGACTTATTTGCCACACATCTCAACAATCAGTTGCAGACGTATGTGTCTCCGTGTCCGGATCCAAGAGCATTTGCAGTAGACGCTATGTCGATCCCTTGGGACGGAATGATAGGATATGCGTATCCTCCAGCGCCGTTAATTCAGCAAGTATTGCTAAAGATAAAACAATCTCAATGCAAGATTCTGTCGGTAGCATCTCTGTCTCCACAGAGACCGTGGATAAATCTACTCAGGTGTCTGTTGTGGGACCTACCGCGAAAGCTTCCTCCACGGGAGGATCTTCTTTCGCAGGGGAAATCGCGTCAACTCCATCACAACCCGCAAGGTCTCAACCTTCACGTTTTTCCGTTGTGCGGTCCTTCTTGCATGGCAAGCACTTTACAGGACGAGCAGTGGACGCGATTTCTAACTGTAGGAGGACCTCCTCTTCGCTAAACTATGCGGCTAAGTGGAAGGTTTTTCGTCATTGGTGTAGGGATCATTCTGTTGATATTTTTGATCCCTCCATACCAGACATTGCAAACTTTCTAGTATACTTGTTTGACGATATCAAACTGCAGCCTGTTACTATTAAAGGTTATAGGTCTATGTTATCTGATACCTATGCACATCATGATAGTTTACAAATTGGATCTAATGTCTCTTTATCTAAGTTAGTTAGAAACTTCTCGATAAATAGACCCAGAACTCTTAGGTTAATTCCTAAGTGGAATTTAGCTTGGGTTCTTCTTAAACTGAAGGAAAAGCCATTTGAACCTCTTGGGACAGTAGATTTCAAATTCTTGTCTTATAAGACAGTTTTTCTCTTAGCTTTCTCTTCTGCCAGAAGAGTCAGTGAGCTTCATGCACTGTCGGTGGATGATTCTCACTATCGTAATGTCGGGAACACTATCACCTTCACTACTAATGTGGGATTTTTAGCTAAGAATCAGGCTCCTAATAAATATCCGGAACCTATTGTTATTAAGGCTCTTCCGTCTTCAGACGGGTGTAGGCCTTTACTCTGTCCTGTTGGAGCGTTACGTATCTATAAACAGAGATCTCAGTTTATCAGAAAGGGACGAAAACGTTTCTTTCTGTCTCTGATGCCTAATAGAAAGGACATTTCGGTCCATTCTATTGCTAGATGGATTCAATTAACTATCCGTACTGCTTATGAAAATTTATCTTCTTCTCAGCAGTCTGTGCTTAAGATTTCGGCTCATGGAGTAAGAGCTCTTTCTACTTCTTGGGCTTACGCTAATAGTATTGCTATTACAGATTTAATGAAGGCTGCTTATTGGTCTCAGCCATCCACATTCACGAATTTTTATCTCAGAAATATTGAGTCCATTTCTGGAGACCTGCATTGTTTAGGTCCGTTATCTGTTGCTCAGAATGTTGTCCACTAAACAGTTGCAACTATAGTTATGCAGGCTTTCTGTTCCGGCAGCGACTCCATCCGGCTGCCCTCTTCGCTCTGGGCTATTTGACCCAGGGCAAGGGGAAGGGGGGGGGGGGAGGGTGTTCCCTTAGGTTACCTGCTTTATAGTGAAAAGCAAGGGAATGCCTCCTCCGAAGTCAGTATTTCTGAGTCGTTTCCGGGATGGTTTTAAAGTGTAATATTAATGTTAAAAATTCATTCATGTCATATTTTTAAAGTGTAGCTCGGTGTGAAGCATTTGTATATGTCAAGTGTCAAACGGGCGTTAATATACAATCCTCGGACACTTTTAAAGAATATAAAGAGTCTCAATTCTCTGGACTAGCATTATTTATTGGCTTACTTTAAAAATAATTAGTATAAAGGGTTATACTGGATGTTAATAGAGAACATGAATGTTATTGTGCTCAATTATGAAGGGTATTGTATCTTTCTAATTTAACATAAAATAAGAAAGATACATGTAAAGCCTAATACTCCTTTTCTCCTTGAGGGGTTGACTCTATATTATATAGTTGAGCTTATTGGATTTTCCTCTATGTCCTAGGCCCTCCAGCCTTTTTACTATTCAGCTAAGTCTGGGTCATTGGTACAGTATAAAAATGTTGAAAAATTTATAGTAATTTATATATTTTTTATACTTACCAATGACCCAGACGGGGATGGCCCTCCCAGGAGTTGGGAACTCTTACCTCCCCGCTGAGTACATAGCGCTGACCAGGCACTGCTTGTAAGAATGATAATTGGCGCCAATTTCGGAACGTCATTGACACTGCGCATGCGCAGTAAGGGCAAAGTATGGAGGTCCTTTAGGACATGATTTCTTTTGGTTTTAGATGCAAATTTTGGGGATTGGGGGGCAAAATTTGTGTTTGGCTCTAGATTTTTAAGAGTTAGCACCAGCTATGTCTGGGTCATTGGTAAGTATAAAAAATATATAAATTACTATAAATTTTTTAACTTTCTTTAAAAATCATCTTCTTCAGATCCAGCAGTCGAAATGTTTTGATATTTGGTATGCCGCATCCTTAGGGGGGAGGGGGGGGGGAGGGGGAGATTCAAGTTTGTTCAAGTCATGCCCCTAGGTCCATATTGGGGCTCACTGTGGGAACCCGAATGATAACTTAGTTCAAAATAAGGAATTTTCTTTAAAAATCTTCTTCAGATCCAGCAGTCGAAATGTTTTGATATTTGGTATGCCGCATCCTTAGGGGGGAGTGGGGGGGAGGGTGAGATTCAAGTTTGTTCAAGCCGTGTCCCTAGGTCCATATTGGGGCTCACTGTGGGAACCCGAATGATAACTTAGTTCAAAATAAGGAATTTTCTTTAAAAATCTTCTTCAGATCCAGCAGTCGGAATGTTTTGATATTTGGTATAGCGCATCCTTAGGGGGGAGAGATTCAAGTTTGTTCAAGCCATGTCCCTAGGTCCATATTTGGGCTCACTGTGGGAGCTTGAATTGTAACTTAGTTCGAAATGAGGAATTTTCTTAAAAAATCTTTTTCTTCAGATCCAGCAGTCAGAATGTTTTGATATGTGGTGTTTAGCATCCTTAGGGGGATGAGATTCAAGTTTGTTATAGCCAAGTCCTTGGGTCCATATTTGGGCTCCCTGTGTGAGCCCGAATTATAACTTAGTCAATATGAGGAATTTTTCTTTAAAAATCTTCTTCAGATTCAGCAATCGGAATGTTTTGATATTTGGCATACAGCATCCTTAGGGGGGTGAAATTCAAGTTTGTTCAAGCCAAGACCCTGGATTCATATTTGGGCTCCCTGTGGGAGCCCGAATGATAACTTAGTTCATTTTATTTGAAAATCTTCTTTTTCAGATCCAGCAGATGAATGCTTTTGATATTTTTTATGCAGCATCCTTAGGGGGTTAAGATTCAAGTTTGTTCAAGCCATGTCCCTAGGTCCATATTTGGGCTCACTGTAGGAGCTTGAATTGTAACTTAGTTCAAAATGAGGAATTTTCTTTAAAAATCTTTTTCAGATCCAGTAGTCGGAATGTTTTGATATTTGGTGTGCAGCATCCTTAGGGGGTGAGATTCAAGTTTGTTAAAGCCAAGTCCCTGGGTTCATATATGGGCTCCCTGTGGGAGCCCAAATTATAACTTAGTTCAATATGAGGAATATTCTTTAAAAATATTTTTTTTTTTAGATCCACTGGTTAGAATCTTTGGATATTTGGTATAAGCTTTTCTTAGGTGGAGCAGATGCAACTTGTTGAAATTAATTCTCTGGGTTTATATTTAGGCTACCATGTCAGGTGAGCACCCTCAGGCCCCCTGGGGCCTCTTGTTTAATTTTTTTTCCCCCGAAAAAAATTCGGGCGAATCTAGCCGTGACGTCGTCTGTCTGTCCGTCTGTCTGTCTGTTTGTCTGTCCGTCCGGGCATAGACGGAATTCGTGTCCGCTCCATAACTTCTTACAGCCTTCAAGGATATTAATGATACTTGGTATTATTATTGCCTACAACCAGAGGGTGTGTCGCGAATAAGGTTGGAATGGCTATCAAGGCTTTTTTCGGGGGAATCAGCCACCCTTTGGTGGCCATCCTCTAGTTTTATTAGCTCAACTTTGGCAAAGCCAAATTTGAGCTTTTGTCATGGACCGTCGTCCATTGTCCTTCTGGCCTTCTGTCCGTCTGTCCGTACGTCAACAATTGGATATGGCTCGGGCTAGAGGCTGTATTTATGAAACAATCTTTACGAAACTTCTTGGGTACCTTTGTTATGACCGTGGGATGAGAACGAATGTTTTTGGGTGCGGTCCGAAATTCAAGATGGCTGCCAGCTGCTATTTTGTACCGACGATGCAGAAATCTGTTTTTTGTACAGAACTTCCATATGAAAGCTCTGATTTGAATAATTTTTTGTATGAATGTTTAGTACCATGGGATACATCACATATAATACGTTTTTTTTTCTCGTGCATAAATTGTGCAAATTAGACTAATTTTGATGTTTTTTGGTGTTACTTTCAGCACTGAAAGTGCAAATGCCAATACGGCTCGGGCTATAGGTCGTATTTATGAACCGATCTTTACGAAACTTCTTGGGTACCTTTGATATCACCGTGGGACGAGAACGAGTGTTTTTGGGTGCAGTCCAAAATTCAAGATGGCCGATGGCAGCCATTTTGTACAAAATTAGGTGCAATCAGATTTTTGCACAAAACTTCCATATGAAAGCACTGATTTGAATAATTTTTTGTGTGAATGTTTAGTACCATGGGATGCATCACATATAATACGTGTTTTTTTCTCGTGCAGAAATTATGCAAATTAGATGAACTTTGATTTTTTCAGTGCGACTTACACACAGTAAGTACACATGTCAATACGGCTCAGGCTAGAGTCTGTAATTATGAACTGATCTTCAGGAAATGTCTTTGGTACCTTTGTTATCACCTTGGGACGAGAATGAGTGTTTCTGGGGGGCGGTCTAAAATTCAAGATGGCTGCCAGTGGCCATTTTGTACCGAAATTAGGTCTAATCAGTTTTTTGTACACAACTTCTATACGGCTCAGACTAGAGGCCATATTTATGAACCAATCTTTACGAAACTTCTTGGGTACCTTTGTTATCACCATGGGATGAGAGCGAGTGTTTTTGGCGGTGTGGTCCGAAATTCAAGATGGCCACCAGCAGCCATTTTGTACCAAAATTAGTGCAATCAGTCTTTTGTACAGAACTTCTGTATGAAAGTTCTGATTTGAATAAATTTTGTATGAATGTTTAGTAACATGGAATACATCACATATTGTAAGGGGGTTTTTTTTCGTGCAAAAATTATGCAAATTAGATGAACTTTGATTTATTCAGTGCTACTTACACAATGTAAGCACACGTCAATACGGCTCAGGGTAGGGGCTGTATTTATGAACCGATCTTCACAAAACTTCTTGGGTACCTTTGTTATCGCCTTGGGACGAGAATGAGTGTTTCTGGGTGCGGTCCAAAATTCAAGATGGTTGCCAGTGGCCATTTTGTACCGAAATTGGGTCCAATCAGTTTTTTGTCACAAGTTCTATACAGCTCGTATTTATGAACTGATCTTCACAAAACTTCTTGGTTACCTTTGTTTTCACCTTGGGACAGGAACGAGTGTGTTTTGGGGTGCCTTTGTTATCACTGTGCTATGAGAACAAAATATTTTGGGGTTCAGTCAGACCCACTCTGGGACCCAAAGATTTTTTTCTAGTTTAGCTTCTGACTGTCACCTACTTTTACAATACTTTACCTATACATTTGTTACAGGCAACGGTCAATATTTATGTACAGACCGTTACAATACTTTATATGTACCTTTGTTATCAGGTCATTACCTAGATGATTGTCATTGCTGTGTCACATACTATACATGTTTATGGCTTTGTCTTGACAAGTTGAGCTACAGTGTCATTGACACTTTCATTTGTTTTGTTTTTTTTGTTGGGGAAGGGGGGGGGGGGGTGGGTTAGAGAGAACCACAGTAGCTGAAAACGAAACAAAAATTTCTTTCAGTTGTTTTTTTTAATACTTCACAGAACAGAGCTTGCTAGGAAGCTTTCCTAGGACCAGCAGAAATAAATGGCCAAAAAAGTTGCCTTAGGTTGAATCATAGCAAATCAAAAAATTGCTCTTGCTGTTGATCACTTACTGATACACTCATCTGTTTTGACAGTTTGAGTCAGGTGAGCGTTTTAGGCTCACTTGAGCCTCTGGTTTGTTTTAAAAGAGTTCTTTGGAACTTGAACTTCATCAGAAGTCCAGTGGAAATGCTTATTTGTAGGCCATTGAAAAACATTTATTGTTTCTTCCACCGATGTCAAACTCCGTCGATTAACTCATTATCCAACTCATACAATATCAAAATTTATTATTTATAAATATTATTTTTTCAAAATTGTCAACAAATTTCAACAGAATAATATATCACCCTCATTGGAATGAGCTTGAGCTCATTCTAATGAGGGGTCACGTGATATGGGTTTATTGCATTTTTTTTTTTAATAATTTTTTTTTCAATTGCTGAATTTGTATATTATGCAAGCAGATATGTCTGATTCTTTAGGTAAAGGGTTAATCGACTAACCATTGACTTCAGTAGTGCTACCAGTTCCATTCAACAGTTGCTTAGGTGTGGGATGTTTTGGTTCTATCAAGATCATTTGATCTTATTGTCAACATAGGACATCAGAATAAATAATTCTAAATGTGGCTGCAGTCATCTTGGCTTGGCTGAATCTTCATGAACCTAATGCTACCATTACGTATTATTATTGTAAATGCTAGGCCTACTTTAAGTATTCTCATTAGTCTTGTTTTTAAGCTTAAGTTGTGTGTACATGGTGGGTGTTTGTTTACACTTGTGAAAAGATTTTACCCAGTCTCACTGTCATTTACTGTTAGCAATTTTGAGTTATGTTCCATAAGAATTATATGATATCTGTGATGAATCAGTTTCTTTAGAACCTACTCACAATTGTTTACAGTTGCTGTAACGTAAGTGCAAGCCCTACATTCGGAACTAACTCAAGCTTAAGAACTTGGAAAAGTAATAGAGAGCAAAAGCACGAAAAAGATTGAAAAAAGGGTCGAGTGAAACCGGCGCTCGACATTACAGGTACTCTTTCTGCACACCTCTTGTGTTTACCGAGCACATGCGCAACAACCGTGACATCAGTTCCTTTTATTTCCGCCATTGTGATGGTCAGAAAATTTGTGACTCGTGCTATTATTTAGCTGTTATCTTCGCGAACAACGTATATTTGTATGGTGCTTCTTGTCTGTTTATGTGCAAGTGGACTGTATCCTTTTCAAGCTCTAAATTGATTATTATTTGATAATATTTATGCTCATTTTTGCTTGTTTTCTCAAACATAGTCTTGTTTTTCCCCCACGTGTTAACGCAACCATTGTTGTTCTGTTTTCCATCGGCGGGAAGCTTGATTTCATTGATCATATTGTAATTATGCCTAAAACATTTCCTTGTACCTCTTGTTTGCAGGTGAAACATGTGGACGACTCTCATAATATATGTGTCACTTGCAACAGTTGTACACAGGCCCACTCCTGTGGTATTTGTGGGGTTTGGTCCTCAAAATTCTGGGCATCGGTGAACAAGGTGGTTCTTTCCAGGCTAGAACCCCTCGTTCTCAGGGTAAGGGTAGCCGTGCCTCATCAGACATTTCTGGAAGTGCACATGGTGCCTCTGTCACGCAGGATGCTGATCAGTCTCTTTCTGTGGCAAGTTCCTTTGCAACTGTTGTCGGTGCTGGTGCTTTGATGCCTGAAGTGGAGACTGTGGTCTCTTTGGCTTCTGATGTCACTCTTGAGGCGGCTGTTTTTGTCGAGAGCTTCTCCAAGGTCAACTCGGTGACACTCTCCAATTTGCCTCCTGCGCCATTGACAGTTGCTGGGGAAGTTGTTACTACTGATCCTATCTTGTATGATAGTGGCTCTTCCATCTCTTCTGGGGATGGTGTACAGTCTCGGGGGTCTGAGACTGTATCTGCTGGTGTGTCTCTGTGCTCTCAGCCTCCCCTGGCTTCTCGGCGAAGCTGCGGTTTGCTGTCTGCTCCGTCTCATCTGGCTAGGTTTGCTCCTGGTCAGTTGAGCCGTTCGGTCGCTTCGGCAGCGATTCCCCGCCCCTCAAGCGAATCGTTTGTTGTTCCGCCTTCCCCTGCTGGTGTGCCGACTAGGCAAGTTCCTGTCATTCTTGGGACAATACTCAGGTGTCTTCTCATCGTGTCCCAGGTCCAGCTACCGATGATGTACACTGTCGGTCTCTCTAGAGGATTTGCAGGCAGGGCCTTCTGTTCCGCAGAGGTCAGTGATTGCCCCAGGGCATCACTCTTGGGACTATCCTCTGGTGTCTTCTCACCATCTCCCTATTCTGTCTGCTGATCGACGTTCATCATCTGTCCCTTCTGAGGATTTGGGTTCTTCTGCTAGAAGGGTCCATTGGGAAGACACTCCGTCGGGCAATGCTGCTACGACAGATTCTCAGGGTGAGCTGTGTCAGGCCGTTTTGGCACTCACCCCATTGCTTTCTAGCAACCCTCAAGTTGGCTTCCCTGTGCCTCCTGAGGCACAACCTCCTTTGGTCAGTCGCTGAGATTCCTTGCCTGGCCCTTCGGATACTGTTCAGTATTCACAGGAGGTTCCTGCTGGTCAGATTGAGTTGCGCTACGTCTCTTTTGCTACAGAGGATGACAATTTTCTTGAAGGCAATGGGGATGGTGTACAGTCTGGGGGGACTTTTCTTGGTGCTGAAGAAAAACGGCCAGTTTCGTCCTGTCTTTCCGGTTGGTTCGACATTCAGTTCATTAGGGCGACTTTGTGGCCAGTATCGACCTGAAGGATACCTACTTCCATGTACCCATTCATCTGGCGTCAAAATACCTTCGGTTCTCATTTCGGGCTCGGGTCTATCAATTCAAAGCTCTCCCATTCGGCTTGAACCTGGCTCCTTGGGCCTTCACCCGACTGATGTCACATGTGCTTGCTTTTCACCGTACTCAGTCGGCTGTGACTTCGTCAGCCTACCTGGATGACATTCTCCAACGGCACAACAATGCTGCTGTTCTGGAGTCCGATGTCCGGCGGTTGCTTGGCCTACTAGCGTCGCTGGGTTTCAGAGTCAATCGCGAGAAGTCGGATCTCCTTCCTTCTCAGCAATTTCATCATGTGGGAATGGATTTCGACTCTCTTCACAATGTGGTGTCGGTTCCCAATGATCGGGCGATGATTCTTTCCGCCTTGACTCGGAACCTGCTCCAATCTTCCTCGGTTTCGGCCAGGACTTTCCTTTGGTTGCTAGTCCTTTGCAGTTCGGTGACGGATCTCATTTCGCTCGGTCACTTGTTTGTCCGACCTCTCCAACACTTCCTGTTGGATCATTGGCATCCGAATGTAGATCCTCTGGACCTGGAACTTCCTATTCCTCGGTCCCTGCTTCGTCACCTCCACCCTTGGGCCGATGTTCACTGGTTGACACAGGGTGTCCCGTTGGATCTTCCTTCGGCCGATCGCATCCTTATTGCGGATGCCAGCGATCGGGGCTGGATCCTCTCAGACTGTCTACTCACGGCGAGTGGGACAGCGAGCAGGTGGGCCTTCATATCAACCAGAAGGAGCTCCTTGCTCTTCTATGCAGTTTTCGGCTTTGGATCTCTCACCTGTCGGACGACAGTGGTGGCCTACATACGGAATCAAGGAGGCACACATTCGATTCCCATGTATCGGCTATCTTGGGATCTTCTACTGTTGGCACGGTATGTAAACGCTCTGGTGATCATTCGGCTCATTCCCGGGCATCTCAACGTCCTAGCACACTCCCTGTCCCGACGTGACAGTGTCCTTCCAACCGAATGGATGCTGCATCAGTCGGTGTTTCAGGCGATTTGCGAGCGGTGGGGGTGTCCTCTGGTCGACCTTTTCGCCACTTGCTGGAATCATCTGGTAGAGACCTTTGTCTCTCCTTGTCCAGATCCACTGGCATTTGCGGTAAACGCTCTGTCTCTGGACTGGACAGGTTGGATCGGCTATGCCTTCCCTCCTGCACTGATTCTTCCACAAGTATTGGCGAAGATTCGTGCTTGCAGTTGCAGGATCATTCTGATCGCACCTCTGTCTCCACAAAGGGCCGATTCATCTACCTCTACATCACGATCTTCTTTACCAGGGTCATCCCAGGAATTATCACAACAACCTGGCGAGCTTGTCCCTTCACGCCTGTCTTTTATCAGGTCCCGTCTCCGACGTAGAGGTTTTTCGAGATGAACAGTGGAGTGCATTTCTGCATCGTGGCGACATTCCACTGGCATGACTTATGCTGCCTAGTGGAAGGTTTTCTACCGCTGGTGTGCAGCTCAAAATGTGGATTACCAGAATCCTTCAATCGCTCAAATTGCAGATTTTCTGATATACCTTTTTGACTCCAAGGGCCTCAGGCCTATTACGATAAAGGGCTATCGGTCTATTCTGTCTGATACTTTCTCTTATGTGGGAAAGCGGTGCATCAGTCGTAATCTTTTTCTCTCCAAACTCATTCGGCACTTTTTTTTAAGAGGCCTCGAGTTTTGCGTCTTACACCCAAGTGGAACTTGGCATGGGTGTTGCACTGTTTGGAGGGGGTGCCATTCAAGCCTTTATGTGAGACTGATATGCGTTTTCTCACCTATAAGACAGCTTTCCTTCTAGCGTTTGCTTCTGCCAGACATGTCAGTGAGCTTCATCTGTTATCTGTTGATTCTGCTTTCTTCAGAAATGATGCTAACAGTGTCAACTTCACTACTGATTGCTCTTTTCTGGCCAAGAATCAACTTCCTGATTCGATACCTCCATCCATCTGCATTCGGGCTCTCCCTGCTGGCGATGGCCTGAGGCCTCTTCTTTGTCCTGTTCGTGCGATCAAGACTTACATTAATCGCATTCAGTTCATTCGGAGGGGTTGGAAGAGATTCTGTCTTTCATTCCTAGGTGGCAGTCTATCTCTTCCCATTCTATTTCCAGGTGGATCTGTCTTGCAATCAAACTGGCTTATTCCTTCAGATCTCGTTTCGAACCGGTTTAATGCTCATGAGGTTCGTGCCATTTCTACATCCTGAGCGTTTGCCAATTCTATTTCGCTCCAGGATGTTATGAATGCGGTTTACTGGAGGAATGCTTCTACCTTCTCCTCCTTTTATCACCGCCACCTACAGCTGCAACCTGATGACCTTTTTTCTTTTAGCCCTCTCGTTGCTGCTCAGGCTGTTGTGCGCCCTCGTTAAATTTGTTTTTATCGGGTTTGTGCTCCACTCAGCCTTGTTCTTTTCAGGTGCCTTCTCTATTCCTTACAGGTTTCGCTATTATTCTCTGCTTTCCTGCCTTTCTTTCTGCTGCTCTTGTTGGTATTGGTTATGTGATTCACCTCCTCCTATTGTTTATTCAGCCAATTGTAAACAATTGTGAGTAGGTTGAAAAGAAATCAAAATTTTTTAGTAAATTTTGTTTCTTAACATATCTACCACAATTGTTTACCAAAGGCCCACCCTCCTTGGGGATATCTTTGATATCAATGCCTCCCCGCTAAATCACAAACTTCTTGTTGGCGGAAATACGAAATTGATGTCACGGTTGTTGCGCATGCACTCGGTAAATGCAAGAGGTGTGCAGAGAGAGTACCTGTAATGTCGAGCGCCGGTCTTGCTCGACCCTTTTTTCAATCTTTTTCGTGCTTTTGCACTCTATTACTTTCCAACTTGTTTGGAAAAGTTTCTTAAGCTTGAGTTAGTTTCGAAGTAGGGCTTGCACTTACGTTACAGCCAATTGTGAACAATTGTGGTAGGTATGTTAAGAAACAAAAATTTACTTGAAAATTTTCATTTTGATTTTCATTATAACATAGAATTATGTACAGACTGAATGCGTTATTACATTACTGGAGGTAACTGTAGCCAATAAATTATAGGTCAGCCAATATGATTATTGATTGATCATTAATTTGCAATTTGTGGCATCCCCAGTTTCTTCTTTGATAAAACAAATCATCGTCGTAATTTCTTTGAAAGGTGACATGAAGAGACTATAAAGGAGCCCAATACTGTCAGTGAAGTGAAGTCCAACAAAGTTTAACATTCTTTCCAACTGATAGTATTCTTAAGGGAATTATAATATGCATGTGTAGGAAAAAATATCTGATAAAATGCTGTAGCTTTATAGCTTCTGGTTCCACTAAAAGTCACACTTTGTTGGGGGTATGAAAAATGGGTCATGGTCATTGAGTGCATTTTTAGCTTAACTTGACAAAGTCAAGATAAGCTATTGTCATCACACGTGCAGAAGTCTGTTAGTCTGTGAATCTGTGAATCTGTTCACATTTTCCTTTAGGACAGGCTACACCCTGTAGTTCTTGTCCGATCGTCACAAAATTTCATATGCAGGTTTGGGGTCATGTCTAGATGAGAACGTCCCCTTTTGGTTGCGATTAGTCAACCGGTATGGCTGCCCGAGCCCAAAATCCGAAAACCATTAGCACAGTCTACAGGTCGTATTTATGAAGGGGTTTCATTGTAACTTGGTAGGATGACTCCAAATAATGTCTAGATGAGAATGTCCCCTTTTGGTCGCGATCATTCAGCCTTGATGGCTGCCCGAGCCCAAAAACCTTTCGTATAGTCGATAGATTGTTTTTATGTAAGGATTTCATTATAACTTGTTAGGTTGACTCCATATAATGCCTAGATGATGACATCCCCTTTTGGTCGTGATTGGTCAACTGTGAAGCCCGAAAACCTTGAGCACAGTCTACAGGTCATATTTATGAAGGGATTGCATTGTAACTTCGTAGGACCACTCCAGATTATGCCCAGATGAGAATGTCCCCTTTTGTTTCTACCCTTCAGCCATGATGGCTGACCGAGCCCGAAGCCCAAAAACCTTTAGCAGAGTCTACAGGTCATATTTGAAGGGATTTCATTGTAACCTGGTAGGTTGACTTCATATAATGTCTAAATGAGAACGTCCCCTTTTGGACATGATTGGGCAACTGTGACGGCTACATGGGCCCGAAGCCTGAAAACCTTTAGCACAGTCTACAGATCATATTTATGAGGGGATTTCATTGTAACATGGTAGGATGACTCCAAATAATATCTAGATGAGAACGTCCCCTTTTGGTCGCGGTCACTCAGCCTTGATGGCTGCCTGAGACCAAAAACCTTTAGCATAGTCTATATATCGTATTTATGTAAGGATTTCATTATAACTTATTAGGTTGATTCCATATAATGCCTAGATGATGACATCTCCTTTTGGTCGTGATTGGTCAACTTTGACGGCTTCAGGGGCCCGAAAACCTTGAGCATACAGGTCATATTTATGAAGGGATTTCATTGTAACTTCGTAGGATCACTCCAGACGTCAACATCCCGTTTTGGTCACGATCATTCAACCATGATGGCTTCCTGAGCTCAAAACCCAAAAAACTTTAGTACAGACTACATGTCAAATTTGTGAAGGGATTTCATTGTAACTTATTAGAATGACTCAGTATAATGTCAAGATGAGGATGTTCCCTTTTAGTAGTAATCGGTCAACCGTCATGGCTACACAGGCCTGAAGCCTGATAACCTTCAGCACAGTCTACAGGCAATATTTATGAAGGGATTTCAATGTAACTTGATAGGATGACTCGTTTTGGAATAATTTCACTGTAACTTGGTAACTTTCGTTGATATACGTTAACTGTGAGGGCCACATACATTAACTGTGAGGTCATATTAACCCAGCCCTCCACCCTTTAGTACAGTGTACACCTCATATTATTTTTATTAAAAACATAGCATACAGGGAACAGAAATTAACATATTCCCAATTATCACAATTCTTGTCTTATTTCATAATCCTTTCATAAACATTGAACATTATCCTTTTCATCAGACACAACACACAGACAAGTTAAGCTACAGTGTCATTGACACTTTCATTTAAAATCTGATACTCACATTTTGTACTGGTGGCATATCCTGTCCATGGTGGAGGGGGCATATGCCATGTTTTGCTTTGCTTAATATCAAAATGTTTCTTGGGTTTTTCTGTTAAGATTCCAATGCCATAAAATGTCATTCATGGGTGGCCAGGGGTGATCTTTGACTGGTTTGTTTGTTTGTTTAAGGTGTTTAACCCTTAAGAGTTTAATTTCGAGTTTGATCACATTTTTTGCAACAGAACAGGTGCCCCGACATGCAGTCTTTGGATTAATTCACAAGTTATATTCTAAGCACTTTGGTAGTTGTTTTTAGGCAAGTCTTGGCTGCCTACATAGGCAACCAAGTCTTGTCAAAAAACATCAGCAAAGTCACAGGATGCAGACTGTAAAGTGTAGCAAAAATATATAGAAATCTCTAGGCTCTTAAGGGTTAAGAACACTGCAACACTATTTCAGCTGATGGAAGGTTTTGGGGTTAGGGTTTTTTGGAAAGTATAAGGGTAAGCCAGAGTGTGTCTTAATAATATTCAGTTTTTGATTGTAGTTCAGCGGACTACATATTTTTACAACTCTTAAATATTGTTATGACTGAAAAAATAAATGGCATTCTAAGTGAATGATCATGGCATGTGACAGCTGATTTGCTGTCCGTTTCTGGTTTGTTTAATGTATTTTACAGATTGAGGAACCAGCAGCTTCAGAAGCCGAAAATCTCAATACATCTGATAAAAAAGTCACAGATATTACACCCGTATCAACAGCTACACAACAATCATTGCCCAGCTTTAGTAGTACTGTCAATCATTCCCGGCCTAGTGCTCAAGTTAGTCCATACACGGCTACTCCAAGTGTTGCTGGTGGAAACATACAAACAGTTATAAATGTAGATTCTGGAACTACTGCAAGAGCTGTTGAAAAAGGTAGAAATTCAAAAATATCTAGATGTACTTAATTGTTGTTAATAATATTGGCAAAATTAACCCTTTACCTAATATAATGGCCACAACTGACTCACTGGGGCCCTGTGAAGCTTTGAAGATTGGATTCAATTTAATATCATTATCATTACGAAGATTTCATTCCATTTGATACTTGAGGATTTAATATATTTGAATCCCAGGGCTGGGTGAACAACTGGGTTCACAATGTCATTGAATTAAAGGCCACTGTAGTTTAGCCATGAACTGACCATTTCAGTAATTTGCAAAGAACTCCTTTTTTTTGTTTATTTTTTTACCAAAACAATTAATCAAATTAGGTAAAAATAATCTGCTACAACTAGACCATGTAATTTATGTTGTCATTTTATATCTATGTCAGTTATAGTGGGTGTGTTCTAAATTAGATCTGCAGTCTAGTCCAAGGCTATATCGTGGCGATCCCGGGTTTAAAAATCACAAGCTTCTAAATGTATGCCAAATCCGGAATAAGTGGATAGGTCGGAAACCGGTGATATAAATATGATACATTTAAAATAAGTTTAATGGCCCAGACCAGCTGGTGCTAACTTGATAAAATCCAGGGCCAAACACAAATTTTGAACCCCCCAATCCCCAAAATTTGCATACAAAAGTGAAAAAATTCAGTCCTATATGGTCTTCCATACTTTTGTTCACTGCACATGCACAGTAACCAGGAAGGTGCCGAAATTGGCACCAATCCTCATTCTTTCTATATTGCCTGCTAAATGTTATAATCAGCGGGGAGGTATGAGTGCCCACTTATGGGAGGGCCATCCCCATCTGGGCCGTTGGTTAGTATAAAAAATATACAAATTATTTTAAATTTATCATATTTTTATACCACAACCAATGGCCCAGATTAGCTGAAGCGTAAAAAGGCTGGAGGGTCTAGGACTTAAAGGAAAATCCAATCTCTTAATTACTTTGATAAAGGATAGCTCCAACAGGAGAATAGGAGAAGACATAGGAATTACATATGTCCTTCTCTTTTACAAGAAAAGAGAATGGCATAACACCAACAATGTAATTGAGAATTACATAATTTCTCCATTTAATGCCAGCATAACCCATTATGCTAATTTGGTGAAGGAAAGCAATATATAAAGCTAGTCCTGAGACTGAGACGCTGTATACTCATTTAAAAGTGTCTGAGGATTGTATATTAATGCTTGTATAACACATAACTTATACAAATGCTTCACAGTGAGCTACACTTTAAAAACTGTACTTAAATGAGACATAGTTATTGCTTTACACCGAGCTACACATTAAAACTACCCAGCACCAATGCTGTACTACTGTCTATGGAGGAGGTATTCCCTTGCTTTTCACTATAAAGCCAATTAATCATAAGGGAAAAACCGTCCCCCCAGAATGAAGAGGGCAGTGGAATGGCATCAGTGCTCGAGCAGACTGTCTAAAGATCTTATTGATGTAACATTAATCGACAACATTCTGACCAACAGAAAGAAGACCCAAAGATCTAAGGCCACCGGAGATGGACTCTAAATTTCTAAGGTAGAACTTGGTAAATTAAGAGGGCTGTGTCCAGTATGCAGCCTTCATAAAATCAGTAATGGCTATACTGTCAGTATAAGCCCAAGAAGGGGACACTTCTCTAACCTTGTGTGCTGAAATCTTGTTGACAGAAAGTTGATCTGAAGATAGATTTTCTAAGGGAATACGTATTGCCAACTGAATCCATCTAGCGACAGAATGAACACAAATATCTTTTCTGTTAGGATAACAGGAAGAAAGAAATGTTTTTTTCCTTTTCTAATAAAATCTGTTCAACGTTTATAAATCCACATTGCTCTGACTAGACACAGTAAGAGTTATCCGAGGACGGTAAAGCCTTAATGACAATAGGCTCCGGCCGCTTATATGGAATCTGATTCTCAGCCAAAAATCCCACTTCCGTAGTGAGGGTAATAGTATTACCCACACTATGGTAATGGGAATCATCAACAGATAATGTATGAAGTTCACTAACTCTTCTAGCAGACCCAAAGGCTAAGAGAAACACCATTTTATAGGTCAAGAATATGAACTCTACAGCATCTGACGGCTCAAAAGAAGCTTCTTGAAGCTTCAACCCAAATTCCACTTAGAAATTAATCTGAGGGTTCTAGATCTTTTAATAGAGAAATTTCTAACCAGTTTGGATAAAGAAGTATGTGATCCAATAGTCAAGTTATCATGGTGAGCGTAAGTGTCTGATAACATAGACCTATGGCCTATAACAGTGACGGGCTGCAATTTGAGTTTGTCAAATAGGTAGACCAGGAAGTTGGCTATCTGTGGAATGGTCGGATCACATATGTCTATCGACTGATCCATACACCAATGGAAAAATCCTCCACTTCGTCGCTGCATAATTCAATGAAGAGGAGGCCCTTCTACGGTTAGAAATTGCATCCACTGCTCGTCCTGTAAAATGTTTTCCATGCAAGAAGGACCGCACAACAGAAATACGTGAAGGTTGAGACCTTCCAGGTTGTGATGCAGTGCGTGTGACTTCCCCTGAAATAGAAGATCTCTTTGAGGAGGAAGCTTGCAGGGAATGTCCCATAACAGTCACCTGAGAAGATTGATCCAAGGTTTCTGTGAATACAGAGGTGCTACTAGCAGGATTTTGCAGTGAGACTGTTTTATCTTGAACAGAATCTGCTGAATCAGCGGGCTGGAGGATATGCATATTCTATCATTCCATCCCATGAGATCGACAGAGAGTCTACTGCGTATGCTCGATAATCTGGACATGGCAACACGAACATCGGTAACTGATTGTTTAGGTGTGACGCAAAAAGATCTATCATGGGATGATCCCACTGGTAGCAGATCTGCATGAATATTCGCTTGTTGAGAGTCCACTCGATGGCAACAGGTGACCTTTCCGAGAGAGCTAGTCTGATAGTACGTTCAGACGGCCCGGTATATGACAGACTGAGAGATGAATCTTCTCCGTTCGCATAATGGAATCGAGTGAGTGCCACCTTGGTTCCTGAGGTAAACAACTACTGTTGAGTTGCCCGACAGAATTTGAACATGGATGTTCACTATTTGACAAATCTAATGTTGTAGTGCTAGCCAGATTGACATTATCTCCTTGATGTTTATGTGCTTTTCTAGGAACCGAAAGTCGCAAATACCCTGACACTTCAAGTCTGTGGGGCTTGGGGATGTGCCCCAGCCCATCTGACTCGCATCCGTCATAATCATGAGAGCCAGATCCAGCAGTTGAAGTGGAACTCCCTGAGTTAACCACTGAAGATCTACCTAAATCTGAACCTTTTGTTTTACTGGGTCTGTTGAAACAATACTTGTTTTGAGCGAATGTGTCTTCACACTCCAGTTCTGAGTAAAGAATATCTGGAGGGGATGCGCACGGAAGCAGCCCATCATAATAAGATCCACAGTCGCTCTGCACAGCCCCATCAGTCACATAAACTCCCTCGCTGTTAATGCGAGAGAGTTTAGACAAAAGCGAGCATAACAATTGACAAGTGAATGAATGACTTGGGCGGAGCTAGGTCCCACTTTTTTCTCATTTACTATGAAACAGAGACGTCGGAACAATTGCAGCAGACTCTGAACTTGTTCTGAAGGATAATTCTGTTGCCATATCTCTGAAGAATGCCGTCCAAGAAAGCTGACATTACCTCAGACGAATGAGCACGGAAGTATGACATTACCGAGTTTATTATCTGAGTGAAAGCCCAATGAGCCAGGTTCAGACCAAAGCACATTGCTCTGAACTCATAAACCTCTCCTTGCATGGCAAAATGCAGATACTTTCTGAATGCCAGATGTACCAGAATATGAAAGTAGGCATCCTTTAGATCTATGCTTGCCACATAGTCATCCACTCGAATGCTCACTATTACCGACCGAATAATTTCCATATAGAACTTTGGAGCCACGATCAACTTGTTTATCCAGCTCAGGTCTATTACTGGTCGGAATGAGCCATCTGGCTTCGGTACGAGAAACAGGTGACTGTAAAAATCTTGAGAATTTTTATTCTCGACGACCTCTATTGCTTCCTTCAATAAGAGAGCCTATACCTCTGCTAGGAGAGACTCTCTTTTGAAAGGATCTGCTGAAAGATTTGTCCAATGTGGACATCTTGTAAGTGGGGGTTTTGCTTGGAATGATATCCGTAGGCCTTCTGAGACTAAACTTCTCACCCACTGATCTTCCATGACTTCTATCCAGTTTCTAGCGAAGTTTGATAACCTTCTGCCAACTGGCAAGCAATAGAGGTCTTGTCCGTCACCTGTACGGCTTACAGGAGGAGGAACTACGTCCTCCCCTTGAAGAACCTCATCATGTTGGCTTAGGGGTGTCTGACCTATAGTGATGATCAGACCTACGCCCCTTTCCCGAGTCGCTGTACTGATGACCTCCGGAGTAATAATAAGAGGGTTTCTTGTACCCTCGTGAGGAGTTCCCTTTAGATGACTTGGATGTGGAACGTCCTCGCTTACCCCGGTCTGCTGAAGCATGTTGTTGAGACACCGTTTTCAATAGCAGTGCACTGGAAGCTTTCTTTGTAGCCTGCTGATAGACAAACGAAAGCTTGTCAGCAAACAGAGTATGTCTGGAGACCGGAGTGACTCTGAGAGAGCTTTTCACCTTGTCATCACGTCTGATCAATTCCAAATTTTCCATCGTCTGGGCAGAGTTGTATGTGGCATACATGACTGCCCTGGAAAGAACTCTAAATGAGGAACAAACATCCTCAAATTCCTTCCCATTAAGCAGGGTTTCCGCTAGACCGGCAGCAGGTCCGTCGAACGGACCCATTCCCCCCGCTGATTATACTATGATCAGTCAGAAAAGCTGGTGGTTAAAATGTCGAGTACAATGCTGTATCGTAACGACACTCGGGAGCCTTTGTTTCCACGTAATATAGGCATAATTATGTTGTATACTATGCCTACTATTACTGACGACAAACTGATACCTTATAACCCCCAGACGAGAGGGGGAAACATAGTTCAAATCCTAAATGTCGCCTATAAAATTTCGGACTCAAATTGTTGTGTTTGGTCCGAAATCACTGGATTTTATTTTGAGCGAAAATTATGTACTTGTTTTGGAAGCTGTCACTTGTTTCAAATGAGTGTGCAGGCTGCTGTCAGTAGTTGTCTGAAACACGCCCACAACATATAGTTTTCACAGTGGTTCAATATCATCAGAAAGATACTGATTGAACACTGCCACTTTTGAGCAGTGCACAATTCATTGTGAAAGAACACTACCACTTTCGAGCGTGCACAACTCATTGTGAAAAACGGGTGTTCAGAAATTAATGAGAAAGTGGTAATTAAAAATAAAAAATAATTACAACTCTGGTATTTTAGAATTATATAACAATATAACCAGGGATATGATTTATGAGTTATTGGTTCAATAAAACATGCTCATTTATCATTTCATCATGCCCGGCAACATGTGAAGTTATGACTTTCAGTGTAAAATCAATTTTTCGAATGTTGCCAAGGAAGGCAACTATTTTGTTATTCATATTCCGCTGTGTAAATTTTTATCTGGTCTTCATATTATGATTTTTTTATTGATTTTGTGTGAAGCTATATTTTGTTTTATTCGTAAAAAATGTACATATTTAAAAAAAACAGCTATTTTTAAACAGACTATCTTTGTCTGTTTTCAAGGGGGTGGTTTGCAGTGCTGATTAACATACTTACAAAGCACCCCCTGGGCTTCTACACGAGTCAGTACGGTAATTGCACGTGCATGACGTCACACGTCCACATCATGGTTCTTTTCGAATATTACCGCGAGCGGTTGTAAACAAAGCTCAGTCACTGTTAGGATTCGTGGATTTTGTGTTGTTTTGGGTTTGTATTTTTATGAAACCTCCAACCAGATGTAGTATTGTGTGTCCCGTGTCACATAACATTCAGTGAATAGTGAATACTTGATAAACTGTATTCGAATATGACTGAATACAAATACTGAATACGAATACCCCAACCCTGTCCCGTGGAAATTTAGAGAATTGTAGGAGGAAAAAATACATATTTTCCACATCAATTATTCAGCATTTTTGCGACCAGAATGCCCCCAGAGAGCACCTAAAAATCAAAATTTTCTTGGGGGGGGGGGGGGGGGGGGGGGACTCCCCCAAACACCCCTCTATATGCATGTGCCTTTGGTACGTGCAGCAGTTGCCTTCGGCGTCGGGAGTTTCACTTCCTTTAAACTACCGGACCCACAAATCCACAAATTTTCCCCTAGCGAAAACCCTGCATTAAGACATTGTGCCATAGCTCTGGTAAAGTGATCTTCGTAGGACATCCCATCCAGATTCACTCTATTTGATGAAATAGCACATTCCATCACATCCGAGCATATTTTGAATGAATCAGGTAGGGACACATCTAAATCCCAGCCTCCTCATCTAAATGCAGAGGATCTCTCAGGACATCTTCTCCAACCGTTTTAAATGAACGTGGTCCAAGGAACTGTATATTTATGAAAGATGTCGATAAGAAACTGCCTTTCCTCTTAGCACTAGAGAGGTTGAATATGGCGTCGTCAACATGACCAATGGCCTGCGACACCTGTCTAGACTGTATCGGGATGGAAAGAACATCCTCTTTCTTCCGCACGAAGTCTGTGTCTAAAGACAATGACAGTTTCTCTTTAGTAGTCGCAGCATGCTGATCATGTGGAACAAATTCAGGATAGTATTGATGAATGAAATCAATCACTACCATATGCTTTTCCGAAAGGGAAGGGTAATCCTCTTCCTTGTCCCTTTCACCATCCGACTGATTCAGCTGTGATGTTCAGTCCATTGCATCTGCATGTGCAGATGACTGAGCCGACCCAGCACCATTCAACAGCTTACCACTGGGGTTGGTGAGAGGCTGCTCTTGCACTTGCTGGGATGCTGCAATCAGCTGCGACAACAAAGCGTTACCAAAGCTTGAGGAACAGCAGTCTTCTGTTTTTTCGCTGTTTGCTGCTCCTGGGACGAACATCCAGAGATGGATCTCTTCTCCGAACATCCCGATGATCGAAGCCTCGGATCGCTAGCTACTGGATGGTCCGACTTCATGGCTGAAGACTGGCTCCGTCTTCACGCAGCTGGCTGGATATCTGGAGTCAGGTAGCTAGCATGCGGTCGTGTGTGCTTTTGTAACTTAGTGGAGGAAGTTGTGACTGTAACCGACCCTGGCTGCAGTCTAGACAGAGCTTCCCGAGCGGCAGACATACGCTCCGGCTGGTGCAAGTTTCTCAAAACAACATTTGGCCCCAAATGTTGTTGGGTTAGAGAGGGTCCTCTCCCACTCACAGCCTTGTCAGACCTTTCCGAGGCTCCCGAAAAGAAACTTGCTGACTTCCTTTCTATTTCCTATTTCCGTCGTCGCTGGGTGATCTTTTGATTTTGAGGTGCTCACTCTACCCAAATCTACACTTCCTTCAACCGCAATGGACTTACCCAGTGTCACGGCTCCCAAGGATGGTGTAACTGGTCGACTTCTTTGCCTTGCATTGAGAGCATGAGCTTTCATAATTATAATCAAAATACAAAGTCGATAGCACTCCTACAAACTCGACAATAAAATATATGATAAAGACACATGAATAATAGCAATCAAAATTAAATTTGAAAAATTAAACCAAAAAATTTCTACAAGGGAATATGATGAACCCAAGGGCATCCCGATAGAGCCTAAGTGTGGACAAAATCCAAATTTTTTTATCTACACTGCCGGAATCATAATGTATCCTACAGTAATCCTACAGTAATATAATACTAAATACTACATATATTTGAGGGCATTGCCAATGTAAACAACGTCAAAGGAAAAAAATGGAAACAAGACATCAGGCACACACAAAGGCCCAAAGTCAGTAACCGATTAAAATGCTACCAGATGTAAAGCTAGATCTTCATACGAAGAAAAAGAGATACATCGGATAAAAGATGCAAGACCAAAATGACCTAACAAACCTAGGGTGAGGACATAACCATAGGGATAAACAGAATAAACATTCTGTAATACATGTTAAACTCCCAAGAAATTTAATATAAAAAAATTTCAATAAAAAATAGCCAAAAAGCTTAGGAGTTTAACAGGAAGGCTTCAAGGAAGGATAGGGAAGGAACAATTAACAAACAGTGGATTAATCATTTGCAAGAATGATGATGTCAGGCGTATGTCCAGAAATTGGGATACATGAAATAATTTTTATAATTATTATAAAGTTACAGCCCTGAACGTTTGAAACCACAGTTCATCACTTCCATCATCCATTTGCAGCCTTGGATCCACCAATTCTTTCTTTGATTTGTGTCTGGCATCCTCAAAAAAGGAGATTTTAAAGCACAGATGTCAGATCATTGTTACTGACCTTAGGGCCAAACCAAAAATGATGGTTTGCGCCAATTTTGGTACCTTCCTGGATACTGCACATGCACAGATCACAAAAGTATGAAGGACCAGATAAGACTTTTTTTTTTTTGGTTTTGTATGCAAATTTTGGGGATTGGGGGGCAAAATTTTTGTTTGGCCCTGAATTAAATTTGAGTTAGCACCAGCTAGTCTGGGCCATTGGTTGTGGTATAAAAATATGTTATCTTGCATTCATGATCATTTTTTAAAAATAATATCTTCCCTCATTTTTATGCCCCGCCAAGAATAGTCGGGGCATATTGTTTTACCCCTGAACATCCGTCCACAACTAGGGTACATTGTCTGGCTAACTTCTTTCACAGTTTTCAAGTTTGGACTTTTATATTTCACAGGATGTTTATACATATACCAGAGGTTTATAAAGTTGTCAAGATTGGGATTTGCTTCAGTATTTCACAAAATTACAGTTTGTTGAACATGATAAATCTTTTGTAGAATTTTACAATTTGTGGGGGCATCATAAGTGTCTTACAGATACAGCTCATGTACGATTAACAAATCACAGTTTGCTCTTCAACCTTCTGTATCCATGAGCTGTGCAGGGGAATGCATTAATCTTGTCTATTTGAGGTACTTGAATTGGTATGGAAAATTGTCTGACATACCTGTAAAAGTATAGAACTATTTTGTCTGACAAGTGAAAGAATTCAGATCTGTTGAGGTTGGTCTCATTCAGTAACCACTCTTGCACACTGATGTTGAAATATCAAAATTTCAACTTGATAAATTTCTCATAAATTAGTGTTGGGAGGTTAACCAAAAATACAACTCTGTGTCGGTTATGTAAAAACACTGACCAACTGACCTAAATGTGAGATAACTGTCAGTCGGTACACACATGGTTATTTAACTGCACAATCTTGAATGCTGTCACTTCGTGTAATGTGTTAAATAAAAAGGCGGAAATCACAGAAAAAAATCAGAGCCTGGTATGCCTAATTAATAACTTTATTGGACCCATAATATAATCGTATTTACATATTAAATAAACTTTCTTTGAATGACAAATGAATGAAATGATAAAAATCACCCCGTTCAGTGCGAGATTGAAAGCACCACCTGGTTTTGGACAAAATTAAAACAAACATCGATTTACTAAAATGACCACACAGTTCACTTAAATTCAATATCCATGCATTTGCTGGTCACTGTCAGTAATTTCTATGTATATGTTTGAATGAAATTTAAAAAAAACCTAGTTGTACACTATACTTGCACAATAACATTTTCAAGATTCGTGGCTTTCAGTATCAATACACAAAACTCAACACGATATTCATTAATTTTCATGACCTTCAACACCAACAGTAAAACACTGTATCTGTAAAATGATCACTTTCTCAAATGCGGTTTCCTTTACTGAACAGGAACTTACCACTTGGTCTGCATTTATACTGTCCGATATATTTATTTCTACATGTATTTTTGAAAGCGTGAACCTCAAAATAGGTTTTAAATTCACAGTTGAAGTCAGATAAAAATTAGGGTTATAATGACCTAAATGAGTGACTTTTACTTTGTAAAATCTTTAGGGTTGGCATAATTGTTTAGGGTCGGTGGGGGTAACAAACAAAGGGATTTTTTTTTCTTTGGCCTGACATTTCACAACATTACACATTCAGCATTCTTTTACCCAAGTTTTGAAATTGCTACCACAGCATTTTCCTTTTGTCTTTGTGGTGGGGTTGGGGGTGGGGGCTGCCAATGCTTTTCAACTGCATGTCCAGGGCTCTGTGAACAAACTTCATTGTCTTCTGGATTAATGGGTCACTGTACATGTGCTGTTCTATATATAATCTCATAATTTTAGAGAGAGGGAAAGGTACTTTCACTTTGAACTTTTATTAAAACTAATATTTGGAAAAAAAACCCAAGTGTTTACAGTGTTTAATACTTGAATATGTTTCTCTAAAAAAAACCCGAAACCAGAGTCAACTCTTTTTTAAAAAAAAAATGAGTAGAAACCAAAACTGTGGAAAAATTTTGTAACCTCCCAACACTACCATAAATAATACAACTGGAAATGTAGCCAATTCATTCTTGTTTGACCGAGCTGATTGGACTCTGGCAAACAGATTTCAACAAAATCATGTTATGTGATCCCCTCATTGGAAGAAGCTTGATAAGCTCATTGCAGTGAAGAGTCAAGTGCATTGGTTTTGTTGAAATTTTTTTTTTTTCAACTGCTCAGTTTGTAAATTACACAGGTGGATGCAGCCAATTTGTTAGGTAAAGAAGAGTTAAATGCTTTAGCTGTATAGTACAAACAGAAAGATTTTGTACTTATCCATCCACTAGACATGAACCCTTAACATTACTTTCCAAACTTGTAGAAACTTTGTTTTGTTTTGTTTTTTTGTTTTTTTGTTGTTTTTTTTTTTGGGGGGGGGGGGGGGGGGCAGCAGACTTGACAGCCAAGGTCATCTCATGTCTGACAGTTTTACAGGTGGAGGAAGCCAGAGTACCCACAGAGAGCCACCGAGCAGTGGCCAGCAACTGTGAGACTCCCCAACATACTAACTCTGCACAAGCTTTGGTTGAAGACCAGTGCTCCATCCACGTGCAGTATGCCTTAGTACTCAGTGCCACTGTGTTCCCGCAATTGGGATTACATGCCTTGTCCAAAGACACAAAGCAGTTATCCCTGGTGAGGATCGAATCATGGACCTTGTGGTTTGAAGTCCAATGCTGTAACCACTGAGCCATCATCCTCCCAGAAGCTTGATAACCCAACACCAAATCTGCAATGATGCAGATTTACTTGTTGGGTCCTTATATATCTCTTGGTCAAACAAAATGAGATAGCCCCAGGCTGAATTACAGAGTACTAAATCACCTTGTATACTGAACCTCGATTTTTTTTGTTAAACTTGATACAGTTGTAGATAAACCCAATATTTATGTAATAATAGAAATAACAAGAATACATGTATCATCCCTGACAAGCCAGAAAATAAGCAGAGTGTCATCTGCAAAATGAGGTCCCCAGAGGGTGAATTTGGTGGCGCTACCCTGCATAGCAGGGTAGCATCACTACATTTACCCTCTGTGAACCTCAATCTGAATCAGGGTTTCAAAACTAAACAGAAAGAGGTACCCAGAGGATAAATTAGCCCACTGTATGGGATAGTATCATCAATTCACTCTCTGGGGGCCTCATTCTGCAAATGTCTGACTATTTATTTTCAGGCCTGATCCCTGAATGTGAAAATGTGGGTCAAATATTTTAGAATGTTTTGGAAGACTTCTAGCCTGTTTGAAGAGTCTGATATTCAGTTAAAATTGGGTGGTATACTGCATATATTGTGCAGTCTTGATATCGTGCCAGTACCTTTCTGAGGGAATCTAAAAATACCCAAATTTGGGATTGGTATTCCTGCCATTTAGCTAAAAGTAGATCAGACAACAGAACAATAAATCAAAATGGCTGACAAGAATTTCTAATGTATTGACAGATAACACCAAACCATTTACATACCTTCAGTACAAATTTGATCTGTCAATTGAATATAGGTTATAGAGTAAACTTCTGTTAATTGAATACAAAAATTTGTAACTGTTGAAAAATTACCCTGTCTCTCACCAGTTTTCCTTTGTTTATAGATCTACTTGGCCTCAGTGCATCCACTACAGGCATTTAATCTATTATATCTTGTTTGACAGAGCTCATAGAGCTCTGTCAAACAAGATATAATAGAACAAAAGCTAAGTTTTTCTCTAGAATAGTGGAAAGCGACGCAATCCCTGTTAATTGAATACTCCTGTTAATTGAATACTTTTCAATGGAAAAGTGATTATTCAATTAACAGGATTCCACTGTACAACCAATTTAGTCATTAACTTTGTCACGTCTTTCCATCCTCATCAGTTAATAGTTGAATCTGAGCATTCTTAGTCCTTGGGCTACTATAGAAGGGTGACCTAGAGCTTGGTAACATACTGAAAATTGCTTTCAATATTGGTATTAGTATCATGTCATGTCATTACTGAATTTCACCCTAAAAATACATATACTGGCACCAAACCTGTTATATTTTTATACTGTACCAATGACCCAGACATAGCTGGTGCTAACTCTCTTAAAATATAGGGCCAAACACAAATTTTCCCCCCCAATCCCCAAAATTTGCATCTAAAACCAAAGAAAACATGTCCTGAATGGCCCTCCACACTTCACCTCTACTGCGCATGCGCAGTGTCTAGGACGTTCCGAAATTGGCGCCATTAATCATTCTAAGTTTGGCCCTTCATCAGTTAACATCTGACTGATCTTTGTGCTTGTAAATCTCAGTTTAAATGATGCCAGACACATAAATATTAGTGAAATGGTGATTCTAAGGAGGATAGAGAAGGAGGAGAGGAAAAATGTGTGACAGAATATTATCAGAACAGTCAGTGTACTCGCATTAACTCCTGTTCTGTATCGTATGATTTCGATGACAACATGGGAAGCGTATGTCACGGTATGTTAGTGGGGAATTGGACACTCCGGTCCTTTCCCCGCAGGGTCACTCTACTTTATCAATTTCTATTTCAGACGATCAAGATCAGGGTGATGTATCTGTGATGTCTTCCATCAGTGTGCCTCCGTCGTCACAATTAATGAAGGGCTAGTGGAAAAGTGCTCATGTAAATACGCCAATTGCCTAAGAGGACCCTAGTAGGTTCGACGGCCTTTGACGTCCGCTAGCTCGCCCGGTGTAGCGTCCATTCATCGAATGGTTCGGCAGCCGGGTTTGTCCGTTGCGGTCTAGAAGGAGTTTTGGGGTGATGCGAGCACTATAAATCAACCAAATGCACACCCAGTGACGGCGGATAAGAGGGAGAACGGAGGAAGCCTTTTAGTCCGGTTCATAGCTCGTTCTGGTCCATCCGGACGGCGAGCGAGAGAGGCCCCTCTCTCGTACAACAACATCTGGCCCCAGATGTTGTGGTACAAAATGTTTCGCATTCGGAGCATACGTCCGTCGCTCGGGACGCTCCGACATATAGTCAGTCCGGAGTAGACTGTCAATAAGGCTTCCTCATTCTCATGGTAGCGCACACGACTGCTCTTGGCTATGTGACCTCGGATATCCAGTCAGCTTCGCCAGTCAGAGAATCATCGGCGACCAGGTCACACCATCCGGTAGCCAGGGACACGAGGCCTGCAGACTCCGGACGTTCGCATAGGAAAGTGTGCGGGAGTCAACGTTCACGGAGCTTCCGGCGGCAATGCATCGTAAGACCGCTACTGCACAGGCCTCGGGGACGGATGTGCTTTCCTAAATAGCACAGCTTATCGCAGCATCCCAGCATCAACTGAATCTGTCGCATATTTTTAGCCGACGATGCTGGGTCGGGACGCTCCGCGGAAGCGGGTACGGACGTCCGAAAATTTCATCCGGTCCGACGGGATACCGAAAGGGATTCGGAGGATTTCGAGCTTTCCCTTTCGGAACAACATATACTGTTGTGTATGTCATCTGACTTGATCTTCTACAGGTTCTTTCGTCGGACCAAAATGCTGCGATGCCGGATAAGAAACTGATAGCGTCGGTGGACTTAGAAATTTTTGGTTCGGTTCAGGGACATCGTCCCTCAGTTCCGACATAGTCCAATAATGTCACACAAACTAAGTCGGTGGACTTAGAAATTTTTCGTTCGGTTCAGGGACATCGTCCCTCAGTTCCGACATAGTCCAATAATGTCACACAAACTTTCGAATTATTGAACGACGCTATATATATTATTATTATATGCTTGCTATTACCAAGCATTTCTGGTTTCTTGTTCGCAAAGTTACGGAGATGTCTTTCAAAAGTGTGCCTCTGTCATCATAGTTAATGAAGAGCTAGCGGCAATAAGTGCTCATGGAATATGTCTATCGCCTAAGAGGTTCCTTGTAGGATCGACGGAGTGACATTTGCTAGCTCACCCGGTGTAGCGTACATTCATCGAATGGTTCGGCTGCCGGGTTCGTCTGTTGCGGTCTAGGAAGGAGATTGGGTGATGCGAGCACTATAATTACTTTAGTACTCACCCAGTGACGGCGGATTGAGGACAGATCGGAGGAAGCCTGTTAGTCCGGTTCCTGGCTTGTCCAGGTCCGTCCGGGCTGTGAGCGAGAGAGGTCCCTCTCTCGTCCAACAACATAGGGGACCGCATGTTGTGGTTCAGATATTTTACATTCGGAGCATATGTCCGTCGGTCGGGACGCTCCGTTATATTGACAGTCCGTGAGACTGTCGATAATGCTTCCTCATCCTCACAGCAGGGCACACGACCGCACATTGGCTACGTGACCTCGAGTATCCGATCAGTTTTTTCATTCAGTGATTCCACGGCAAATAGGTCACGCCATCCGGTAGCCAAGGGACACGAGGCCTATACACTCCGTTCGCTCGCATATTAGTAGTATGCACGGGGTAACGATCACGGAGCTTCCAGCGGCAATGCATTGTAGGACCGCTTCTCCACAGGCCTCAGTGACGGACGTGCTATCCGAGTTAGCACAGTTTTTTCGCAGCATCCCAGCAATCGACAGTTTCTTAGTCGAATCAGGAATTATCTGACGGCGCTGGGTCGGTGTGGTCCGCGGTTGCATCAGGTACGGACGACCGAACGCTTTATAGGGTCCGACAGGATGGCGAAAGGGATTCGATAGATTTCGAGTTTTCCCTTTCGTAGCATCGGAAGCTGCCATTCATATCTTCTGGCATTATCTTCCAGTGATTGTTATTTCGGACTACATTGCTGCGATGTTGGATAAGAGACTTATAGCGTCATTGGACACGGAATTTTGGATCGGTTCAGGGACATTGTCCCTGACTTACCGGCACAGTCCAATAATGTCATTAGAACATGTGTATTATTTATCGACGCTATATATGCATATAAGCCTGCTACCAAGCATGATAGTTTAGTTTCTTGTCCGCAATGCTCATTTCTGCCTTTTTATCATTTATACGAATAATTTATTTTGGCAGAGCAGGGCATACCAAGAGTTCATATGCGTCTAGACGGCGTGGTTAAAGACTGGAAATATTCTTTTTCGCCGTCTTTGTCTTTTCCAACCACAATGTTGGAAACGACAATGATGTCTAGTAGACTTAACTTAGACGCTTTATCATACGTAATCCACCTGACTGAGGCGTTATCATTACGTCTTCAAGAAAAGAATTGCGGGATATTATCCTCAATGCGATTTCCTTTGAGGGCAGTAGTTTGTTCATGTATAACTCTGCCCTTCAGTGGCTGATTGGAGTTGGTTAGACGTGACGCAGCCCTAGCTACATCCACGCGCATGGATAGTAAGGTGAAGAACTCTCTCAGAGTCGCTTCGTTCTCGGAGAAGCTTCTCTTCGACGGCAACTTTTCAGCAATCCATGAATTGCTTGATTTACACGTTCTCTTGTCTATCTAGTGTTGCAAGAGATTCAGACTGGGGCAAACATTCGGTGGTTGACTCAGAGAGTGCCACTGCAGTTTCCGGATCCGAGTTTTATAATTACGACGGTTGCAAGTCAAACAGGTTGGGATATAATATTGATCCCAACGGATTCAAAGTGCCAGGGTCTTTGGGTTCCGCAGTCTCTAAGCAAGCACTTATCTTCCGCGGAATAATGTTTTTTTAGGCTTGCTTTATGTCATTGGATGAACATTATTCAGAAACGCATGTCCAAATCCTGTCCGTTAATTCGACAGTAGTGGCGTATCTCCGGAACCAGGGAGGCACTCATTCGTTTCCGTTATTCAATTTAATGGAAAGAATCCTTCTGTTTGTTATAGTACACCAAGTTCTGTTTTGGTCCGTCATATTCCGGGTCGTCTGATTGTTTTACCGGACTCCCGTTCACTTATGGGTCGCTTGTTGCTGTCAGAATGGACTCTCAACAAACAAGTATTCAATCAGATTTGCTATCAATGGGAGCGCCCAATGATAATTTATTTACGACACAGCTTGCTAATCAATTGCAGACGTATGTGTTTGCTTGTCCGGATCTCTGAGCTAATGTTGTTAATGCTCTATTGATCTAATAGGACGGAATGATAGGATATGTGTATCCTCCGGCACTGTTGTTTCAGCAGGTATTGCTAAGATAAACAACCATAATACATTTCTGTTGATAGCATCTCTGTCTTCACAGAGACCGTGGGTAAATTTACTCTGATGTCTACTGTGGGACTTAACGCGAAATCTTCCTCAATGAGAGGATCTTTTTTCGCTGGGTAAAATCGTGTCATCTTTATCACAACCTGCAAGGTCGCAACCTTCACGTATTCCGTTGTGTGGTCCGTATTGCATTGTAAGCATTGTACTGGACGAGCTTTGGACGCGATTTCTTACTATAGGAGATCCTCTTTGCTATTCTATGCAGCTAAAGTAGAGGCTCTTCCGTCGTTGGTGTAGGGATCACTATGTTCATATTGTTGATCCCTCCATACTACTCATTGCAACTTTTTAGTATACTTGTTTGACAAGATCTACTGCAGCCTGTTATTATTAAGGTTATAGGTTTATGTTACCTCATACCTATGCACTCTATGATAGTTTACAATTGAGTCTTATGTCTCTTTATCTAAGTCAGTTAGTAACTTTTTGATAAATAGACTTGGAATCATTAGATTAAATTCCTATATGGAATTTAACTTCGGTTCTTATTTAGCTAAGTAATCATTTGAGCCTCTGGAAACAGTAGTTTTCAAATTCTGACCTTTTAGACAGAAATTCTGTTGGCTTCTCTTTTACTGAAGAGTCAGTGAGTTTCATGCACTATCGGTGGATGATTTTCACTTTCGTAGTTTCGGAATCACTACTTCCTTTACTATTTAGGTTGGATTTTTACATAAGAGTTAGGCTCCTAATATCCGGAACCTATTGTTATTAAGGTCCTTCCGTCTTCATACGGGCATAGGCCTTTACTCTGTCCGGTTAGAGTTTATGTATTTATAAACAGATATCTGTTTATTACTACGGGCGTAAACTCCTTCTGTCTTTGATGCCTATTAGAAGGACGTTACGCTCCATTCTATTGCTAATGGATTCAATTAACTATCGATACTGCTTATGGTATATCTTTGACTCAGCAGTTGTGTTTGAGATTTCGGCTCATGAAGTAGGAGTTCTTCTACATCTTGGGCTTACATTAATAGTGTCGCTATTATAGATTTTTGAAGGCTGCTCATTGCGCTCAGCCATCCACATTCATGAATTTTTTATCTCAGAAATATTGAGTCCATTTCTGGAGGCCTCTATTGTTAGGTCTGTTATCTACTGCTCAGAATGTCATTCACTTAACAGTTGCTACTATAGCTAGGTAGGCTGTCTGTTTCGGCAGTGACTCTGTTCTGCTGCCCTCTTCGCTCTGGGCTATTTGACCCAGGGCAAGAAAAAAGGGGGGGGGGGGGAGGGTGTTCCCTTGGGTCACCTGTTTTACTATGAAAACAAGGGGATACCTCCTCCAGAGTTAGTAATTCTGAGCTGTTATTGGGATGGTTGTTTAGTGAGAAGTTTATGTTTTAAAAATTCATTCAAGTCTTAGTTTTTAAAGTATAGCTTTTGAATATAGCATGTGTCAATGGACATGATTATGCAATCCTCAGACACTTTTAAGGAGTATTAAGAGTCTCTATTCTCTATTCTCTAGACTTACTTTATTTATTGGCTTACTTTAAAAATTATTAGTATAAGGATTATACTAGATATTAATAGAGTACATGGATGTATGATGCTCAATTTTGGAAGGTGTTGTATCTTTCTAATTTATCATAAATAAGAAAGATACATGTAAGGCCTAATACTTCTTTTTCCCTAGAGGGGATGACTCTATTTTATATAATTGAGCGTATTCCATCTTGCTCTATGTCCTTGGCCCTCCAGCCTTTTTACTATTCAGCTATGTCTGGGTCATTGGTACAGTATAAAACTGTTAAAAAATTTATAGTAATTTATATATTTTTTATACTTACCAATGACCCAGACGGGGATGGCCCTCCCAGGAGTTGGGAACTCTTACCTCCCCGCTGAGTACATAGCGCTTACCAGGCACTGGTTATTAGAATGATTAATGGCGCCAATTTCGGAACGTCCTTGACACTGCGCATGCGCATTAGAGGTGAAGTGTGGAGGGCCATTCAGGACATGTTTTCTTTGGTTTTAGATGCAAATTTTGGGGATTGGGGGGGCAAAATTTGTGTTTGGCCCTATATTTTAAGACAGTTAGCACCAGCTATGTCTGGGTCATTGGTAAGTATAAAAAATATATAAATTACTATAAATTTTTTAACTTTCTTACCACCCAGGTCTACTTTCAGTATATCCTTCACTGAGTAAATTATTTTATTGTCTCACTTTTTGAAAAAAATGGGAGATATTAAATTTGGGGTGTCCTTCCGTCTTTCCGTGTTTTTCATTTCCAGACTCTAACTTTCCTTACATTGACCGGATTTCGATGAAATTTGGGTAGTAGATCACTTTCATCAATTATGGATCTAAGTTCGAATATGGGAATTTTCCGCGCATATTTAATTAGGTTGCTGAAATTTGATTGGCTGACGGTTTCCAAACTCTAACTTTCCTTAAAATCAACCGATTTCGATGAAATTTCATATATGGAGTACTTTTATCAATACCTAGGTCAAGTTCGAATGTGGGAAATTTTGTACCAAACGCACCTCGGACTAATGCCGTATTTATGAACCGATCTTCACGAAACTTCTTGGGTATCTTTGTTATCATTGTGAGACCAGAATATGTGTTTTGGGGTTTGGTCCAAAATTCAAGATGGCCGCCAACGGCCATTTTGTTCCAAAATTGGGTGTAATCAGCTTTTTGTACAGAACTTCTATATGAAAGTTCGGATTTGAATAAATTTTTGAATGTTTAGTAACATGCAATACATCACATATAATATGGGTTTTGTTATCGTGCAAAAATTATGCAAATTAGGGAAACTTTTGATTTATTCAGTGCTACTACTAATACACAGTAAGTGCACACCTTCCGTGTTTTTTGTTTCCAGACTCTAACTTTCCTTACTGTCAGTCGATTTCGAAGAAACTTGGGTAGTAGATCACTTTCATCAATTGTGGGTCCAAGTTCGAAGATGGGCATTTTCCGCCCATATTTAATTAGGTTGCTTAAATTTGATTGGCTGATGCTTTCCAGACTCTAACTTTCCTTAGAGTCAACCGATTTCAATGAAATTTCATATATGGATTACTTTTCACATCAGTTTAATGTAATATGTCTTATCATACAGTCTTAATTTTTAGTGATTCTCACAGTTATACTCCACATCACTTCACTTGCTTTGACAGTGATCTTCGTGAAAATAAGTCTGATAACCACTGTCTAAAGCACTGTCTGTTCTGTCTCTTCTAAAAAACTTCCACTTGCAACTCATCTATATTCCATTGGATGCATTAATACCCTTGAAACTGCTGCCCAGCGGGAGACAGGAATTCACTGAATTTGCTTCTTTCAATTGAAAATGGAGCTAGGTGCATTCATTTTATGATCTGCTTGTAGTGATAAAAACACTCATCTAGTTATTGTTGTATTTATACACTTCATACTGATTTTTTTTACAGATCCAAGAAAATTATTTGATGCTACAGATGAACAAGATCATCTTCTCAATACATCACATGACCATGATGAAGATAAATATAAAAGACGATCTGCTCTGACATGGTTGCAGAGGTGGTTCAAGTAGGTCCATGTTAATTATATTCCACCTCCTTCAAACCACTCTGTGATTGAAGATTTTAGTTGACAATTTATGAAATGATAACACAAAAGTTGAAATGCTATCTGGGTTAAAATTTGTATATTGACACACCCTTGTTATTTGTAACCCTTTATCTAGCATAATAACCAAAAGAGGCCAATGTTATTCACAATAACACAATTTAAATATTTTGTTTTCTTAAAAACATAGTTTAGGCCTAAAAAGTTAAAACTCTGTTTCTCAGGCCCTCCCACATGGTCTGTTTGGCTGCTGCATGCTCTCTTTTTAAAACCAATGCAACTTAAAAAAATAATAATTAAATGGTTTATGTCTGATATTTTACCCATGTTAATAAAATTGATAAATCGTCCCTTGAGTGCAAGAAGGCCTTGCAATGCTTTGGCATTGCAAAGCCTTCTTGCACCCAAGGGATGAAATACACCAGTCCCCATGCTATTTCGTAGCTTATGAGGCTTAAAACAAACTAAGAACATGAACTTTTGATGCAAAGAAATCATTATAAAAACAAAATATAAAATAAAAACACGCTTGCCTGCATGTAATTTTACAATAACTGGCCTGAAAAACAGAAGATCTACTTTCTGATCCCTCATTGGAACAGGCTTGTTCATTTCATTCCAACGAGAGGTCATAAGCTATGTTCTATAGACAAAAAAATGAAAATTTTAGTTTATCAAGTATCATCCTGTCTTTGTTTTGGGTGAAGGGTTAAACTAAAAGCACAGGATTCGTGAACAGCTTTTAAGTTGATAGACCAGTGGTGAATTGGCTGAAGGTTTAAAATACATCCTATGTATTTCCTGAAAAAATTTATATGTTCAGTGTAAAATCATTCTTCATAGTTTTTGTTCTAATCCACCATCCCTTTATTTCTTGTAGTTTATAATTCTATCTGATAAACTGATAATAAACAGAGCTCTGGGGCATATTTGCTATAATATTACTTATCTGTGCCCATTCTGGCGTGTATTAACGTAGTTTAAACCAGTTTTGAAACTGATATACCATGAGACACAGCTGAAGAGTGTATCAGTTTTTAACCTTTTACTTACTAAATTGGTCCCAACTGAGCTCCTTCCAATGATTGGGTCATATGAAATGGGTCCCCGTGGGAACCCCGGGAAGTAAGCAGCACTTGTTTACTGCGGTAAACCAGTTCCGCTTTACTAGTAAAATAGGACCCAGTCACCAATGCTTGGGGTGAAAGTCCTCTAAAATGGGCAACATGTCGATCAACGATTGACTAACCTTGACTTCATCACCATGTTGTGTCACGATTAGCCATTGTGCATAAATATGTGACTTTAACCACCAACAAACAAACAAACATCATATGAAATGGTCTTGTTGATATTTTTGGAACAATTTGAAAAAAACATAAAACAACAAATTTTTATATCATGTGCTTTGGATAAAGGGTTAACTAGTAAAATTTCCAAACAAATGGACTAGACCCAGATGAAAATTTCTTTCCCTGCTAACTCCTTTCATTGTTAAGCGACTTTTAAATAAATTTCAAGTCAGTAGGAGAGAAATATAAGGTCCATCAGACAAAATATAATGAGTTTTGTTTATAGTTATTTTCGTGAGGAGCTTTATGAAATATAAATGAATAATGTAATAATAGGCTCTTGAGAATAATCATTGATTAGATTTAACTTGTATCCCCTGGTATCTTAGTAGATTTTAGCAATGTAACAAAAGTCAACAAATGCTGTCTAAATATCATTTTGGAGAAGTGAAATAATAATTGTTAACCACACATTAAAAAGTCAGGTCCATTAGTGATCTAATTTGAAATGTGACCTAAAATGAAAAAGAAACATTCATCCAATTTACCTGGGTTGGGGGGGGGGGGGGGGGGGGGGGAGGGGTGGACATATTTTTATACTGTACCAATGACCCAGACATAGCTGGTGCTAACTCTTAAAATATAGGGCCAAACACAAATTTTGCCCCCCAATCCCCAAAATTTGCATCTAAAACCAAAGAAAACATGTCCTGAATGGTCCTCCACACTTCACCTCTACTGCGCATGCGCAGTGTCAAGGACGTTCCGAAATTGGCGCCATTAATCATTCTAAGTTTGGCCCTTCACCAGTTAACATCTGACTGATCTTTGTGCTTGTAAATCTCAGTTTAAATGATGCCAGACACATAAATATTAGTGAAATGGTGATTCTAAGGAGGATAGAGAAGGAGGAGAGGGAAAATGTGTGACAGAATATTATCAGGGCTGTAACTTAAAATTTTTTAATGAAATTATGTTAAGTTACCTATTTTCGAGGTAGCAGCCATTTTGTTGTCATTCTGATTATTTAGTTACACTGATTTTTCAGTGTTTTCCTCTCTCCCTGTCCTTTAAGTCCCCCCTTGCTATTCTCCCATGCTTTTGGCATAGTTTTTGTAATTATTATTACTAAATTTTCTTGGGAGTTTTAGCTGAATAACAGAATGAATTCTGTTCTTTTCCCCATGTTTACGTCTTCACCTACGGGTGGTTAGGCGTTGTGTTCTGCATCTACCATCTGATGTTCTGCAGTTTCTTCCCTGGAAGTCTCTGTTTTGCATCAGATAGTGTATTTTTGGTAACTGATTCCGGGCCTGGGTGCCTGGAGTCTTATTTTAGTGTTTTTACATTAATTGTTTACATTTACAACAGCCCTCTGTGTGAGGGGGGGATTTCTGGAAAATAATATCTTGATGTTATTTTAATCATAACTAGATGCATTATTATTGTTCGTAAGTGTTGAATAAATTGTTTAAAATATTTTTAAAATTTTTGTCCACACTTAGGCTTGGGATCCATTGGGGCTCAACGTTACTTTTCAGAAACTTTGGCTGTTCTGAAAAAATATTTTTTCAAAATATTTTGATTTCAATTATTTTTTCTATATTAATGGATCATATTATTATTATGTATTTTGATTGCCAGGGGTTAGTGCGAGTACCAGGACTTGTTTTCTTTTCACATTGAAAGGATATTGATTAATTGTAATAAGAGGAAGTCTTCCTCTGACTTTTATAATCATTCTATATGTGGTCAGTGTACTCGCATTAACTCCTGTTCTGTATCGTATGATTTCGATGACAATATGGGAAGCGTATGTCACGGTATGTTAGTGGGGAATTGGACACTCCGGTCCTTTCCCCACAGGGTCACTCTACTTTATCAATTTCTATTTCAGACGATCAAGATTAGGGTGATGTATCTGTGATGTCTTCCAACAGTGTACCTCCGTCATCACAATTAATGAAGGGCTAGCAGAAAAGTGCTCATGTAAATACGCCAATTGCCTAAGAGGACCCTAGTAGGTTCGACGGCGTTTGACGTCCGCTAGCTCGCCCGGTGTAGCGTCCATTCATCGTATGGTTCGGCAGCCGGGTTCGTCCGTTGCGGTCTAGAAGGAATTTTGGGGTGATGCGAGCACTATAAATCAACCAAATGCACACCCAGTGACGGCGGATCAGAGGGAGAACGGAGGAAGCCTTTTAGTCCGGTTCATAGCTCGTTCTGGTCCATCCGGACGGCGAGCGAGAGAGGCCCTCTCTCGTACAACAACATCTGGCCCCAGATGTTGTGGTACAAAATGTTTCGCATTCGGAGCATACGTCCGTCGCTCGGGACGCTCCGACATATAGTCAGTCCGGAGTAGACTGTCAATAAGGCTTCCTCATTCTCATGGTAGCGCACACGACCGCTCTTGGCTACGTGACCTCGGATATCCAGTCAGCTTCGCCAGTCAGAGGATCATCGGCGACCAGGTCACACCATCCGGTAGCCAGGGACACGAGGCCTGCAGACTCCGGACGTTCGCATAGGAAGTGTGCGGGAGTCAACGTACACAGAGCTTCCGGCGGCAATGCATCATAAGACCGCTACTGCACAGGCCTCGGGAACGGACGTGCTTTCCTAAATAGCACAGTTTATCGCAGCATCCCAGCATCAACTGAATCTGTCGCATATTTTTTATCCGACGATGCTGGGTCGGGACGCTCCGCGGAAGCGGGTACGGACGTCCGAAAATTTCATCCGGTCCGACGGGATACCGAAAGGGATTTGGAGGATTTCGAGCTTTCCCTTTCGGAACAACATATGCTGTTGTGTATGTCATCTGACTTGGTCTTCTACAGCTTCTTTTGTCGGACCAGAATGCTGCGATGCCGGATAAGAAACTGATAGCGTCGGTGGACTTAGAAATTTTTGGTTCGGTTCAGGGACATCGTCCCTCAGTTCCGACATAGTCCAATAATGTCACACAAACTTTCGAATTATTGAACGACGCTATATATATTATTATTATATGCTTGCTATAACCAAGCATTTCTGGTTTCTTGTTCGCAAAGTTACGGAGATGTCTTTCAAAAGTGTGCCTCTGTCGTCATAGTTAATGAAGAGCTAGCGGCAATAAGTGCTCATGGAATATGTCTTTCGCCCAAGAGATCCCTTGTAGGATCGACGGAGTGACATTCGCTAGCTCACCCGGTGTAGCGTGCATTCATCGAATGGTTGGGCTGCCGGGTTCGTCCGTTGCGGTCTAGGAAGGAGATTTGGGTGATGCGAGCACTTTAATTACTTTAGTACTCACCCAGTGACGGCAGATTGAGGACAGATCGGAGGAAGCCTGTTAGTCCGGTTCCTGGCTTGTCCAGGTCCGTCCGGGCTGTGAGCGAGAGAGGTCCCTCTCTCGTCCAACAACATAGGGGACCGCATGTTGTGGTTCAGATATTTTACATTCGGAGCATATGTCTGTCGGTCGGGACGCTCCGTTATATTGACAGTCCGAGAGACTGTCGATAATGCTTCCTCATCCTCACAGCAGGGCACACGACCGCACATTGGCTACGTGACCTCGAGTATCCGATCAGTTTCGTCATTCAGTGATTCCACGGCGAATAGGTCACGCCATCCGGTAGCCAAGGGACACGAGGCCTATACACTCCGTTCGCTCGCATATTGGTAGTATGCACGGGGGTAACGATCACGGAGCTTCCAGCGGCAATGCATTGTAGGACCGCTTCTCCTCAGGCCTCAGTGACGGACGTGCTATCCGAGTTAGCACAGTTGTTTCGCAGCATCCCAGCAATCGACAGTTTCTTGGTCGAATCAGGAATTATCCGACGGCGCTGGGTCGGTGCGGTCCGCGGTTGCATCAGGTACGGACGACCCGAACGCTTTATAGGATCCGACAGGATGGCGAAAGGGATTCGAAAGATTTCGAGTTTTCCCTTTCGTAGTATCGGAAGCTGCCATTCATATCTTCTGGCATTATCTTCCAGTGATTGTTATTTCGGACTACATTGCTGCGATGTTGGATAAGAGACTTATAGCGTCATTGGACACGGAATTTTGGATCGGTTCAGGGACATTGTCCCTGACTTACCGACGCAGTCCAATAATTTCATTACAACATGTGTTTTATTTTTCGACGCTATATATGCATACAAGCCTGCTACCAAGCATGATAGTTTAGTTTCTTGTCCGCGTTGCTCATTTCTGCCGTTTTATCATTTATACGAATAGTTTATTTTGGCAGAGCAGGGCATACCGAGAGTTCATATGCGTCTAGACGGCGTGGTTAAAGACTGGAAATATTCTTTTTCGCCGTCTATGTCTTTTCCAACCTCAATGTTGGAAACAACAATGATGTCTAGTAGACTTAACTTAGACGCTTTATCATACGTAATCCACCTTACTGAGGCGTTATCATTACGTCTTCAAGAAAAGATTTACGGGATATTATTCTCAATGTGATTGCTTTTGAGGGCAGTAGTTTGTTCACGTATAACTCCGCCCTTCAGTGGCTGATTGGAGTTGGTTAGACGTGACGCAGCCCTAGCTACATCCACGCGCGTGGATAGTAAGGTTAAGAACTCTCTCAGAGTCACTTCGTTCTCGGAGAAGCTTCTCTTCGACGGCAACTTTTCAGCAATCCATGAATTGCTCGATTTACACGTTCTCTTGTCTATCTAGTGTTACAAGAGATTCAGACTGGGGCAACATTCGGTGGTTGACTCAGAGAGTGCCACTGCAGTTGCCGGACCCGAGTGTTGCAGTTATGACGGTTGCCAGTCAAACAGATTGGGATATAATATTGATCCCAACGGATTCGAAGTGCCAGGGTCTTTGGGTTCCGCAGTCTCTAAGCAACCAATTATCTTCCGCGGAATAATGTTTTTTAGGCTTGCTTTGTGTCATTGCATGAACATTATTCAGAAACGCATGTCCAAATCCTGTCCATTAATTCGACAGTAGTGGCGTATCTCCGGAACCAGGGAGGCACTCATTCGTTTCCGTTATTCAATTTAATGGAAAGAATCCGTCTGTTGGTTATAGTACACCAAGTTCTGTTTCGGTCCGTCATATTCCGGGTCGTCTGATTGTTTTACCGGACTCCCGTTCACTTAGGGGTCGCTTGTTGCCGTCAGAATGGACTCTCAACAAACAAGTATTCAATCAGATTTGCTATCTATGGGAGCACCCAATGATGATTTATTTACGACACAGCTTGCTAATCAATTGCAGATGTATGTGTTGGCTTGTCCGGATCTCTGAGCTAATGTTGTTAACGCTCTATTGATCTAATAGGACGGAATGATAGGATACGCGTATCCTCCGGCGCTGTTGTTTCAGCAGGTATTGATTAAGATAAACAACCACAATACATTTCTGTTGATAGCATCTCTATCTTCACAGAGACCGTGGGTAATTTACTCTGTTGTCTACTGTGGGACGTAACGTGAAATCTTCCTCAATGAGAGGATCTTTTTTCGCTGGGTAAATCGTGTCATCTTTATCACAACCCGCAAGGTCGCAACCTTCACGTATTCCGTTGTGTGGTCCGTATTGCATTGTAAGCATTGTACTGGACGAGCTTTGGACGCGATTTCTTACTATAGGAGGTCCTCTTCTTCGCTATTCTATGCGGCTAAAGTGGAGGCTCTTCCGTCGTTGGTGTAGGGATCATTATGTTCATATTGTTGATCCCTCCATACTACTCATTGCAACTTTGTAGTATACTTGTTTGACAAGATCTACTGCAGCCTGTTATTATTAAGGTTATAGGTTTATGTTACCTCATACCTATGCACTCTAGGATAGTTTACAATTGAGTCTTATGTCTCTTTATCTAAGTCAGTTAGTAACTTTTTGATAAATAGACGTAGAATCTTTAGATTAAATTCCTATATGGAATTTAACTTCGGTTCTTATTTAGCTAAGTAATCATTTGAGCCTCTGGAAACAGTAGTTTTCAAATTCTGACCTTTTAGACAGTAATTCTGTTGGTTTCTCTTTTACTGAAGAGTCAGTGAGTTTCATGCACTATCGATGGATGATTTTCACTTTCGTAGTTTCGGAATCACTACTTCCTTTACTATTTAGGTTGGATTTTTGCATAAGAGTTAGGCTCCTAATATCCGGAACCTATTGTTATTAAGGTCCTTCCGTCTTCGTACGGGCATAGGCCTTTACTCTCTCCGGTTAGAGTTTATGTATTTATAAACAGATATCTGTTTATTACTACGGGCGTAAGCTTCTTCTGTCTTTGATGCCTAATAGAAGGACGTTACGCTCCATTCTATTGCTAATGGATTCTATTAACTATCGATACTGCTTATGGTATATCATTGACTCAGCAGTTGTGCTTAAGATTTCGGCTCATGAAGTAAGAGTTCTTCTACATCTTGGGCTTACATTAATAGTGTCGCTATTATAGATTTTTGAAGGCTGCTCATTGCGCTCAGCCATCCACATTCATGGATTTTTATCTCAGAAATATCGAGTCCATTTCTGGAGGCCTCTATTGTTAGGTCTATTATCTACTGCTCAGAATGTCATTCACTTAACAGTTGCTACTATAGCTAGGTAGGCTGTCTGTTTCGGCAGTGACTCCGTTCTGCTGCCCTCTTCGCTCTGGGCTATTTGACCCAGGGCAAGAAAAAGGGGGGGGGGGGGGAGGGTGTTCCCTTGGGTCACCTGTTTTACTATGAAAACAAGGGGATACCTCCTCCGGAGTTAGTAATTCTGAGCTGTTATTGGGATGGTTGTTTAGTGAGAAGTTTATGTTTTAAAAATTCATTCAAGTCTTAGTTTTTAAAGTATAGCTTTTGAATATTGCATGTGTCAACGGACATGATTATGCAATCCTCAGACACTTTTAAGGAGTATAAGAGTCTCTATTCTCTAGACTTACTTTATTTATTGGCTTACTTTAAAAATTATTAGTATAAGGATTATATTGGATATTAATAGAGTACATGGATGTATGATGCTCAATTTTGGAAGGTGTTGTATCTTTCTAATTTATCATAATTAAGAAAGATACATGTAAGGCCTATTACTTCTTTTTCCCTAGAGGGGATGATTCTATTTTATATTATTGAGCATATTCCATCTTGCTCTATGTCCTTGGCTCTCCAGCCTTTTTACTATTCAGCAATGTCTGGGTCATTGGTACAGTATAAAAATGTTAAAAAATTTATAGTAATTTCTATATTTTTTATACTTACCAATGACCCAGACGGGGATGGCCCTCCCAGGAGTTGGGAACTCTTGCCTCCCCGCTGAGTACATAGCGCTTACCAGGCACTGGTTATTAGAATGATTAATGGCGCCAATTTCGGAACGTCCTTGACACTGCGCATGCGCAGTAGAGGTGAAGTGTGGAGGGCCATTCAGGACATGTTTTCTTTGGTTTTAGATGCAAATTTTGGGGATTGGGGGGCAAAATTTGTGTTTGGCCCTATATTTTAAGAGTTAGCACCAGCTATGTCTGGGTCATTGGTAAGTATAAAAAATATAGAAATTACTATAAATTTTTTAACTTTTATACCCACCTCGATGAGTTGTTGGAGTTGGGGGAGATATACTGGAATCATCTTGTCTGTCCGTGGACATAATTTTGTCTGGATATTTCTCAGATGTTTGTTGATCAATATGCTCGAAACTTGGTATGATTGTTCATCACCATGGGAATCTATAGACCTGTGTTTATATTTCCATTTGGATTATTTTAGCTGGAATTATGCCTGTTTTCGATTTGAAATAGCAGCTGCATAAGCCTGAATTTTGCCTGGAGATTTTTTCAGATGTTTATGGGTCGATTCCTTTGAAACTTGGTATGGATGTTCACTGCCAGAGTTATTCCCCCTTTTATCTTAGAACAACCATGGTGGCGGCCCATCTAAGACAGTCACACTTCTAGTGTATTCAAATTCCTTCAAAACTCATTTTAAAGCAAATTCCCCACCCCCTCACTACCCACCAATCTCCCAAAGCACACAAAACACCCATCCTCTGCCACCCGAGGAATTTGAAACAGTAGGCATGTGCTTCAAGGAGGTGAGCCCCTTCTGAGGCATTTGGCTTGTTTTAGCTCACCTTGACAAAGTCAAGCTGAGCTAATCCCATAGCTCTTCGTCCGGCATCCGTCAACACCATGTTTTGGTCTTCTGCTCCAAAACCACTGGGCCAATTCAAGTGAAAGTTTGTGTGAGTGATGATCCCGAAGGGGCATTGCATTTTTGTTCAACTCAATATGCCCAGGCCCATAGGGAGGTGGTGGGGGAAAATGCTCTAAAATATTTTTAAAATCCTCTTCTCATGAACCAGTGTGTACAATGACTTGATATTTGTTATGGAGCTCCCTTTTGTGGTGTAGATTCAAGTTTGTTCAAACGAAGTTCAAAAAGCAATATTTGGCTCTGTAATTGCAGGGGTAAGATATTTGGTATGCAGTATTATTGGGTCATAAGTAGTACTTGACTCGTGCAAACCAAAAAAAATTCCAGCATCCCCATGGGAACCCCAGGAGCTAAAAGTAGAAATATTTTCAAATGCCCATATTTTCCAAACCACATGGAACAGAGAACTGTTATTTGGTTTGAAGCATCCTTAGGACCAGTAGAATTGAATGCTAAAGGAAAATTGCCATCGGATATGTTATGGTGTTCTGTAGAGGGCATCAAAAAAATGCTGAGTCAGCATATTTGCAAAAATTTAATAAAATCTTTTCTCTGCAACCAGTGGTCAGAATCTTTTGATATTCAGTATACAGCATCCGTGGAGGGTCAGATGCAAGTTTGTTAAAATAAAGCCCATTTGGTTCAGATTTGGGCTCAATACAGGATCCTGAATTTGTTTTTTAACTCGGGGCAATATGGGGAATATTCTTTAAAAATCTTCTTCAGAACCACCAGTCAGAATCTTTTAATGTTTGATGTATATCATTGTTATGAGGGGCAGATTCAAGATTGTTCAAACCAAATCCCTTGGTTAATATTTGGGCTACCTATGGAAGCCCAAACTTTAACTTTGTTCAATATTCGGGATTATTTTTAAAAATCTTCTTCAGATCCACCAGTCAGAATGCTTTCATATTTGGTATACAACATCTCTAGGGCGATCAGATTCAAGTCTCTTCAAATCGGGTCCCTAGGTATATATTTTAGCTCGTTATGGTATCCCAAATTTTAACATAGTGCAGTATGAGGAAATTTCCTTAAAAATCTTTTTCAGATCCATCAGTCAGAATACTTTCATATTTGGTATACAACATTTCTAGGGCGGTCAGATCAAGTTTGTTCAATTTGAGTGCCTGGGTTAATATATGGGCCCCATATGGGAACCTGAAATTTAACTTGGTACAATATGAGAGAATTTCTTCAAAAATCTTCTTATTCAGATTCACCTGTCAGAATCCATATTTGGTTTACAACATCTCTAGTGGAGACAGATTCAAGTTTGTTCAAATTGGACACCTGGGTTAATATTTAGGCTCCCTATGGTAGCCTGAATATTAACTTGGTGCAATATGAGGAAATATTTTTATACTGTACCAATGACCCAGACTTAGCTGGTGCTAACTCTTAAAATTCTAGGGCCAAACACAAATTTTGCCCCCCCCCCCCCCCCCCAATCCCCAAAATTTGCATCAAAATCCAAAAATATATATGTCCTATGTGGTCCTCCATACTTTTCATACTTTTATCCACTAAGCATGCTCAGTGTCAAGGAAGTCAGAAATTGGAGCCAAAATCCTCATTCTTTGTTTGGCTCTAAAATCAGTAACAGCTCACTGATATTTGTGCTTATAAATCTCAGTTAAAATGATGCCAGACACAAAGTCATGAAAGAATTGGTGGATCTAAGGATGAAATAAGAGGATGAGAGGAAGATCCAGTAGAAGGATGTGTTCAGGGCTGTAACTTATAATACTTTTATACTGTACCAATGACCCAGACTTAGCTGGTGCTAACTCTAAAATATTTAGGGCCAAATGCAAATTTTACCCCCCAATCCCCAAAATTTGCATCTAAAACCGAAAATTACATGTCCTATATGGTCCTCCATACTTTTACTCCACTGCGCATGCGCAGTGTCAAGGAGGTCTCGAAATTGGCGCAAAAAGTCATTCTTTGTTTGGCCCTCAATTCAGTTACATCTGACCGATATTTGTGCTTGTAAATCTCAGTTTTAATGATGCCAGACACATAATTTTGAGAGAAATAGTGGATATAAGGAGGAAATAGAAGGAGGAGAGGAAGAAACAGTGGAAGGAAATGTTCAGGGCTGTAACTTATAATTTTTTTACGAAATTATTTCATGTTACCTATTTTCGAGGCATGACCCTGTTGTTGTCATTCTTGCTATGAATGTTCCATTGTTTGATCAGTGTTTCCTCTCTTCCTTTCCTTTATTCCCCCCTAGCTATTCTCCCATGCTTTTGGCTTATTTTTTGTAATGTTTATTACTGAAGCTTTTTGGGAGTTTTGGCTTGGAAACAGAATTATTTTCTGTTTTTTCCCCCATGTTTCTGTCCTCAACCTTGGGTGTTTAGGCGTTTTGGTCTGCATCTACCATCTGATGTTCTGCAGTTTCTTCCCTGGAAGTCTCTGTTTTGCATCAGATAGTGTTTAAATTGGTTACTGATTTCGGGCCATGTTTACCAGTGCCTGGAGTCATGTTTCCGGTTTGTGTACACTTTTTGTTTAGGTTGACAACTGTTACTTCTTATAGTGATTACTTGTCCTTTGCTTAGTTCAGTTCATAGCAAGATTCATTAATATTGTCCGTAAGTGTTACATTAATTTTTTGAAATGGTTTTAAAATTTTTGTCCACACTTAGGCGTTTTTGGGATCCATTTGGGCTCATTGTTCCCATTGGGAACTTGGGCTGTTCTGAAAATTTTTCAAAATTTTTTTTTTTTTTTAAATTATTTTCTTTTGAAATGTTATAATGGATTATATTATATTATGTATATTTATTTCAAGGGTTAGTGCGAGTAATATGACTGTGTATATTTTTTCTTGGTGAAAAAATATTGTTCAAATTGTGATGCGAGGATATCTTCCTCTAATTCTCAGGTTCATTGTGTTTCTTATAGTCAATGTATTTACACTAATTCTTGCTCTGTGTGTGTTGATTGGAATGACAACATTGGAGACGTGTGTCACGGTATTTTGTTAGCGTTGAGGGGTCCATTACGGTCCTCTCTCTGCAGGGTCACTCTATTTTTATCAGTTTCTTTTTCAGAATTCAGAGTGATGTTTCCGTGATGTCTTCAACAAGTGTGTCTCCGTCGTTGCAATATTAGGGCTAGTGGAAAGTGCTCGAGGTATTACAACAATTGCCGGAAGTTCCCTAGTTGGATCGAAGGCATTAATCGCCCGCTAGTCCGCCCAGTGTCGCGACCATTCACCGAATGGCTCAGCACCCGGGTTCCTCCGTTGCGGTCCAGGGAAGCAGATTGGGTGATGCGAGCACTGTAAAACATCGAATGTGCACACCCAGCAACGACGGATCCGAGGATAGTACGGAGGAAGCCTGTCAGTCCGGTAGCTAGCTCATCCAGGTCCACCAGGACCGCGAGCGAGAGAGGCCCCCTCCCTCTTGCATCAACATCTGCGCCGCGATGTTGTTGTATGTTTGTTCATTAGTCGGAGCTTACGTCCACTCCTCCTGCTCGGGACGCTCCGTCGCATGACAGTCCGACGCGGCTGTTATATTGGCTTCCTCATCCTCATCAACACACACGACCACACCTTGGCTATGTGACCACAGATTTCCAGGGGATGTTCGCATATTAAATAAATGCAGGATTGAACGTCCCTGGTGCTCCTGCTTCGCCGACCAAGGAATTCACGTCAACCAGGTCACTCCATCTGCTAGCCAAGGATACAAGGCCTTTCCAGTTGGGCCGTTCGCATATTATATAAATGCAAGAATGAACGTCCCTGGAGCTTCCGGCAGATAATTACGTAGGACCGTGGCTCCACAGGTCTCATTGGGTAACATGAACAAGGTGTTGTTACCGTGATGTCTTCGTAAAGTGTGCTTCCGTCGTCACAGTCAAATGAAGAGTTAGTGGCAAAAGTGCTCATGTAGATACGTCAATTGCCTGGAGTTCCCCAGTAGGATCGATGGCTTTGGCGTCCGTTAGCTCGCCCGGTGTCACGACCATTCGCCGAATGGCTCAGCACCCGGGTTCATCCGTTGCGGTCCAGGAAGGAGATTTGGGTGATGCGAGCACTATAAAATACAATGTGCACACCCAGTGACGACGGATACGAGGATGGTACGGAGGAAGCCTATTAGTCCGGTTCCTAGCTCGTCCAGGTCCATCCGGGCTGCGAGCGAGAGAGGTCCCTCTCTCGTACTACAACATCTGGGTCCAGATGTTGTGGTACAAAACGCTCCTCAGTCGGAGCATACGTCCACCGCTCAGGACACTCCATTATATAGGCAGTCCAGAGAGACTGCTCTTTCGGCTTCCTCATCCTCACCGCAACACACGCGACCGCACCTTGGCTACGTGACCAGTCATATTCAACCAACATCGCCGACCAGGGATTCTATGGCAACCAGGTCACGCCATCGGTAGCCTAGGATACGAGGCCTTCATATTCCGGACGTTCGCATATAAGAAATATGCAGGAGTCATCGTCAAGGAGCTTCCAGCGCTAAATCCTGTAAGACCGCAGCTCCACAGGCCTCCATTACGGACGTGCTATCGCAGATAGCACAAATTATCTCAGCATCCCAGCAACCGATAGTAACTCTATCGGATCAAGAATTATCCGAGGAAGCTGGGTTGGTACGTTCCGTTGCAGGTTCAGGCACGGATGACCAAGAATTACAAGTGGTCCGACAGGATGGCGAAAGGGATACGGAGGAGTTGTATTTTTCCCTTTCGGAACAACATAATTGCTGTAGAGTGCATCCGGCATCATCTTCTGACGTTGTTCGTCCAGACCAAAAATGCTGCGTTGCCGGATAAGAGACTGATAGCGCCACTGGACTCAGAATTCTTATCGGTTTAGGGACATCTTCTCTCAGTTTCCGACATAGTCCAGAAATGTCTCATGGACATTGAACTATTGAATGACGCTATATATATAACTTGCTACCTAAACGGGCAGGTCAGGTTTCTTATCGGCAAATGCTCTACATCTGCCTTTCATCAATTCAAGGATTTTCGAAACGGCAGGACAGAGCATTCCGAGAGTTTCTCTGCATCTAGATGGCCAGGCCGAAGACCTAGTATTGTCTATACCGTCGTCTATGTCAATTCCAACCATGATGTTGGAAATGACAATATCGTCTAGCAAGGTCAGCTTAGACGCATTATCGTACTCAGATCACCTTACCAGAGCGTTATCACTACGTCTCAAAGGAAAAGAATTCCAGGATGTACAACCTCCTTAAGAATTCTTTCAAGGGTCTTAGCATTCGTCACGTATAACTCCGCCCTTTTAGTGGCGATATGGAGTTGGTTTGACGTGACGCGGCCCTGGCTACATCCACACGTGTGGATAGTAAGGTGAAAAACTCTCTCAGAGTCACTCCGGTCTCCGGACAGTTTCTCTTCGATGGCAAGCTTTCTGCATTCTATGATCAGATAACTAAGAAAGCTTCAGACTCTCTGCTATTTAAATCCGCTTCCATACAGTCGGATTCAGCAGAGAAAAGTAGGACAGGCATTTCTGGGGTGAATACGTCCAAGGGAAGTTCCTATAGAGGTTCCTATGTGTCCTCTACATCTTACTCTAGAGACCGTCAGGGTAATGACTCAAGTAGGGGCAATAATACTGGCCGAGACATCCGGTCAGACACCCCTAGGTCGACGGGGCGAGGTGCGGGCCGTGGAGGACATGGTTTTTCCTTCCGCAAGCCTCGCAGGACCAGGAGGTAATGGTATTATCCTCTATCGTGTTCCAGTGAGCGGAAAACGGTCGAGTTTCTCAATCAATTGGGAGTAGATTACAGACATCCTTTGGATTCAAGGGGTGATTTCAGAAGGTCTAAATTGTCCTTCAAACGAAAACCTCTGTTAACTCGAAGTCTAAGATGGACTCCGCTTCTGTCAAGTCCGCAAGAAGAGGCTCGCTTCCATCAAAAGTCTAGTCTCTTCTGGAATGATCGCGATAAGAGAATGTAGAAATCCAGGAATTTCCAGGTTTCTATAACCATCCTTTCTTGGTTCCAAAACCAGACAGCTCGTTCTGTCCACTCATAAATCTGAGCTGGATAAACAAGCTGATCGTGGCTCCAAGTTTCTATATGGAGACCATCCGATCTGTCAGAGCGAGTATTCAGGTGTATGACTATGCTACATGCATAGGTCTTAAGATGCGTACTTTCACGTCATGGTACATCATGCGTTCAGAAAGTATCTTCGCTTCTTCATCATAGGAGTCTTGTATCAGCTCCGAGCCATGTGCTTCAGTCTGAATCTTGCCTCCTGGGCTTTCACTCGAATAATGAACTCGGTAATGACTCATTTCCGAGCTCATTCGTCTACGATAACGTCCACCTACCTGGACCACATTCTTCAGAGATACGGCAATGAGTTAACGCTTCAGAACGATGTGCAGAATCTGCTTCTATTGATCCAACGTCTCAGTTTCATAAGTGAGCGAGGAGAAGTCGGATCTGGTATCGTCCAAGTCATTCACCCACTGAGGGATGAGCTTCGAGACACACAGCATTCTCGTTCGTCTGCCGTTAACCAGAGCGAAATTAATCAGTTGTTATGCTCGCTATTGTCTTCACTCAGACAAGGTCTCTACGAGAGATCTCATGAGACTAATACGTTTGTGCGGAGCTGTCGCGATTTTATTCCGATGGGGCGGTTATGCACTTGTCCTCTCCAATTTCTTCTGATCCAGAATTGGAGGGTGAAGATTCTTTCTTTCTTCTTGTCAAATCAAGTGAATAAGAGATTCAGACTTGGGCAGGTTTTCAATGGTTAACTCAGGGAGTTCCACTGCAATTGCCAGATCCGAGTTTTACAGTTTTGACGGATGCCAGTCAAACAGGTTGGGACGTATCATTGAGCCCAACGGATTTGAAGTGCTAGGGTCTTTGGGATCCGTAGTTCCTAATCAAGCACATAAACATCAAGAATGATGTCATTTTGGCTTGCACTACGTTATTGGATGAACGTTATTCAGAATGCTCACGTGCTAATTCTGTCCGACAATTCGATGGTATTAGCGTATTTTCGGAACTATTCTGTTCATTCTATTCTGTTATTCATGTTAATGGAATGAATCCTTCTGTTTGTACTAGAACATCAAGTTCTCCTATCGGTCCGTCATATTCCGGGTCATCTGAACGTATTAGCGGACTCCCTTTCATGGAGGGGCCGCTTGTTGCCGTCAGAATGGACTTTCAACAAACGAGTATTCAATCAGATTTGCTACCAAGGAGAGCGGCCAATGATCGACTTATTTGCAATGCATCTCAATAATCAGTTGCAGACATATGTGTCACCATGTTCGGATCTTTGAGCGTTTGCAGTAGACACTCTATCGATCTCGTGAGATGGAATAATGGGATATGCGTATCTTCCAGCACCGTTGATTCAGCAGATATTGCTCAAGTTAAATAATCTCAGTGCAAAATTCTGTTGGTAGCATCTCTATCTCCACAAAGACCATGGATTAATCTACTCAGGCGTCTGTTGTGGGACATGCCGTGGAAGCTTCCTCCACATTTCAGTCCATTCTATGGTCAGATGGATTCAATTAACTATCAGTACTGCTTATGATAATATCTTCAATCAGCAGTCTGTGCTTTAGATTTAAGCTCATGAAGTAAGAGTTCTTTTTACATCATGCGCTTATGCTAATAATGTTGCTATTACAGATCTAATGAGGGCTGCATATTAGTCTTAGCCCTCCACTTTCACGAATTTGTATCTGAGAAATATTGAGTTCATTTCTGCAGATCTGCATTGTTTAGGTCCGTTATCTTTCACTCAGAATGTCATCCACTAAACAGTTGCAACTATATGTGTGTAGGCTTTCGGTTCTGGCAGTGACTCTGTCCTGCAGCCCTCTTCGCTCTGGAGTATTTGATCCAGGGCAAGGGGAAGGGGGGGGGGGGGGGGGCAGATGTTCCCTTAGGTCACCTGCTTTATAGGGCAAAGCAAGGGAATACCTCCCTTGGAGTCAGTAATTCCAAGTCGGTACCGGGATGGTTTTAAAGTGTAAAGCTAATGTTTACTCATCCATGTAATATTTTTAAAGTGTTGCTTGGTGTGAAGCATTTGTATATGTCACGTTTTAATCGGGCATTAATATACAATCCTCGGACACTTATAAATGAGTATATAGAGTCTCATTTCTCTGGACTTCCTTTATTGGCTTTCCTTTAAAAAATATTAGTATAAAGGGTTATACTGGATGTTAATAGAGATCATTGATGTTATTGTGCTCACTTACAAAATAGTGTTGTGTCTTTCTTTTTTGATACAAATAAGAAAGATACATGTAAAGCCTATCTCTCCTTTTCTCCTTGAGGGGATTGTCCTGTTATATGTAATTGAGTCTATTGGATTTTTCTTTTTATGTCCTAGGCCCTCCAACCTTTGTACTATTCAGCTAAGTCTGGGTCATTGGTACAGTATAAAAATGTTAAAAAATTTATAGTAATTTATATATTTTTTATACTTACCAATGACCCAGACGGGGATGGCCCTCCCATGAGTTGGGAACTCATACCTCCCCGCTGAGTACTTAACTCCTACCAGGCACTGGTTGTAAGAATGACTTTTGGCGCCAGTTTCGAGACCTCCTTGACAGTGCGCATGCGCAGTGGAGTAAAAGTATGGAGGACCATATAGGACATGTAATTTTCAGTTTTAGATACAAATTTTGGGGATTGGGGGGTGAAATTTGCATTTGGCCCTAAATATTTTAGAGTTAGCACCAGCTAAGTCTGGGTCATTGGTAAGTATAAAAAATATATAAATTACTGTAAATTTTTTAACTTTTATGCAAAAATTATTTCATGTTCCCTAATTTCAGGGCATAGTCCTGATGTTTACATTCTTGTTATGAATTTTCCACGGTTCAGTGTTTCCTCTCCTCCTTTCCTTAATACCCCCCTTGCTATTCTACCATGGTTTTGGCATAATTTTTGTAAATTTTTTTTTCTAAAATTTCTTGGGAGTTTTAGCTTGGTAACAGAATGTATTTTCTGTTTTTTTCTCATGTTTACGTTCTCACCCTTGGGTGTTTAGGCATTGTGATCTGCATCTACCATCCGATGTACTGCAGTTTCTTCTCTGGAAGGCTCTGTTTTACATTGGATAGTGTTTAAATTGGTGACTGATTTTGGGCCATGTTTACAGTGCCTGGAGTCATGTTTCCTTTTTTTTGTACACTTTTGTTTACGTTTACAGCGGTTACTTCTGATAGTGATTACTTGTCTTCTGTTTAGTTCTGCTCATAGCCAGATACATTAATATTGTCCGTAAATGTTACATTAATTTTAATAATGTTTTAAAATTTTTGTCCACACTTAGGCTTTTTTGGGATCCATTTGGGCTCATTGTTCCCATTGGGAACTTGGGCTGTTCTGAAAATTTTTCAAAAAAAAATTTTTTAATGGATTATATTATATTATGTATCTTTGTTTCATGGGTTAGTGCGAGTACTACTACTGTTTATATTTTTTCACTATGAAAGAATATTGTTCAAATTGTAATGCGAGGAAATCTTCCTCTGATTCTCATGTTTATTGTGTCTCTTGTAGTCTATGTACTCGCACTAATTCTTGCTCAGTGTGTGCCAATTGGAGTGACAAACGTTGGAGACGTGTGTCACGGTATGTTGTTAGCGGTGAGGGGTCCATGCTGGTCCCCTCTCCGCAAGGTCACTCTAGTCTATCAGTCTCTTTTTCAGAGGAACATGAACAAGATGTTTCCGTGATGTCTTCAACAAGTGTGCCTCCGTCGTTGCATTCAAACGAAGAGCTAGTGGCAAAAGTGCTCATGGAGATACAACAACTGCCTAAGAGGTCCCTAGTATGATCAACAACATTGTTATCCGCTAGCTCGCCCGGTGTAGCGACCATTCATCGAATGGCTCGGCAGCCGGGTTCGTCCGTTGCGGTCCAGGGAAGCAGTTTAGGTGATGCGAGCACTATAAACATCGAACATGCGCACCCAGCAATGACGGATCCGAGGATAGTAGGAGGGAGCCTTCAGTCCGGTACCTAGCTCGTCCAGGTCCCCCCAGACCGCGAGCGAGAGAGGCCCCCTCTCTCTTACAACAACATTTGGGCCGTGATGTTGTTGTACGTGATGCTAATCAGTCGGAGCATACGTCCACTCCATCTGCTTGGGACGCTCCGTTACATAGACAGTCCACAGCGACTAGTCTATTGGCTTCCTCATCCTCACGGCAGCACACACGACCGCACCTTGGCTACGTGACCGCTGATATCCAGCCAGCTTCGCCCACCATGGATTTCATGTCGACCAGGTAACGACATCCGGTAGCCAGGGATACAAGGCCTTTACAATCGGGACAGGCACATAAAAGAAGTATGCGAGATTCAACATCCCAGGAGCTTCCAGCGGCTAATCATGTGAGACCACTGCTCCACAGGCCTCTGTAATGGACTTGCTATCGCAGATAGCTCATCTTATCGCAGCATCCTTGCAGCCGTCAAAAATCTTTTCCGATCAGGAATTGTCTGAGGAAGCTGGTTCGGTTCGTTCCACTGCAGAGTCAGCAAGGGACGACCGAGATTATCAAGTGGTCCAGCCGGATGGAGAAAGGGATTCAGAGGAGTTGGAATTTTCCCTTTCGGAGCAACATAAGGTAGCCGTAGATTTCATCTGGCAATACCTTCCTGATGTTGTTCCTCCGGACCAAAAGGCTGCAGTGCCGGATAAGAGACTGATAGCATTGCTGGACACAGACTTTTTTGGCCGGATTAGGGACACTGTCCCTGAGTTTCCGATCCAGTCCAGAAATGTCTCACAGTCCAGAAATGTCTCACAGACATTTGATCTTTTGAATGACGCTATATTCAAACTTGCCTCCAAGACGGGCAAGTCCGGTTTCTTATCGGCCAATGCTGTACAGCTGCCTTTCATCAATTCAAGGAATAAATTTGAAACAGCAGGACATGGCATTCCGAGAGTTCCTCTGCGTCTGGATGACCAGGCTGAAGACCTGGAATTGTCTTTGCCGTCGTCTATGTCTATTCCAGCCACGACGTTGGATACGACAATCTAATATTGCAGTCTAATGAAGAGCTAGTGGCTAAAGTGCTCATGGAGATACAACAATTGCCTAAGAGGTCCCTAGTAGGATCAACAGCATTGTTGTCCGCTAGCTCGTCCAGTGTAGCGACCATTCATCGAATGGCTCAGCAGCCGGGTTAGTCCGTTGCTGTCCAGGGAAGCAGTTTGGGTGATGCAAGCACTATAAACATTGAATGTGCACACCCAGCGACGACGGATCTGAGGATGGTACGGAGGAAGCCTGTCAGTACAGTAGCTAGCTTGTCCGGGTCTATCCAGACCGCGAGCGAGAGAGGCCCCCTCTCTCTTACAATGACATCTGGGCCGCGATGTTGCTGTATGTTCGTTCGTTAGTTGGAGCATACGTCCACTCCTCCTGCTTGGGATGCTCCGCCACATAGACAGTCCGACGCGGCTGGTCTGTTGGCTTCCCCATCCTCACGGCAGCACACACGACCACACCTTGGCTATGTGACCACAGATATCCAGCCTGCTTCGCCGACCAGGGAATCTATGTTGACCAGGTAGCGCCATCCACTAGCCAAGGACACAAGGCCTTTCCAGTTGGGACGTTTGCATATTATATATATGCAGGAATGAACGTCCCTGGAGCTTCCAGTGGCTAATTTTGCAAGGCCGTGGCTCCACAGGCCTCCGTGACGAACTTGCTATCGCAGATAGCTCAATTCATTGCAGCACCCCAGCAGCAATCAGAAACTTTTTCAATAAAGAACTATCTGAGCAAGCTGGGTCGGTTCGCTCCCCTGCAGATCAGTAGGGACGACCAAGATTATTATGTAGTCCAGGCGGATGGTAAAAGGGAATCAGCACAGCTGAAATTTTCCCTTTCCGAACAACTTAAGGTGGCCGTAGATTTAATCCGGCATCACCTTTTAGAAGTTGTTTCTTTGGACAAAAATGCTGCGTTACCTGATAAGAAACTGAAAGCGTCACTGGACACAGATCTTTTCGGCCGGATTAGGGACACCGTACCTGAGTTTCCGACCCAGTCCAGAAACGTCATGGATATTTGAACTTTTGAATGACTCTATATTCAAGCTAGCCTCTAAGACTGCAAATTAGGTTTCTTATCGCCTAGCACTATTCAGCTGCCTTTCATCAATGCAAGACATAATTTTGAAACGGCAGGACTAGGTGTTTGGACGACTAGGCTAAAGACCTGGAATTGTCTTTGCTGGCGTCCATGTCTATTTACTCCAGTATACTGGAGACGACAGTATCGTCTAGTAGAATTTAGACGCATTATCTCATGCAGATCACCTTACCAAAAGAAGAACTTGGACGACATTCTTCAGGGTTACGGCAGCAAGTTAACGCATCAGAACGATATTCAGAGTATGCTTCAATTGCTCAACGTCTCGGTTTCTTAGTAAATGAAAATAAGTCAGATCTAGTGCCGTCCTAATCATTCACTCACGTGGGAATCAGCTTAGAGACGCACAACAATCTCATTCATCTGCCGTTAACCAGAGTGATATTAGTCAGTTGTTACGCTCGCTTTTGCCTTCACTCAGATGTAGTAACAGCGAGAGAATTCATGAGACTGACAGGTTTGTGCGTACCCGCTGCAAATATTATTCCGATGGAGCGGATATGCACTCGTCCACTCCACAGATATTTTATCTCAGAATTTTAGTGTGAAGACTCATTTGCTTGAATCGAACATCGTCTTGACGAAGCAAGTGAAACAAGAGATTCAGACTTGGGTAGATATTCAGCGGTTAACTCAAGGAGTATCACTGCAACTGCTGGATCCGAGTTTAACGATAATGACGGATGCGAGTCAAACAGGTTGGGGCGCAACTCTGAGCCCAACTCATTCAGGGTGCCAGGGTCTTTAGGATCCGCAGTTCCTAACAAGCACATAAACATCAAGATATGATGTCAGTATGGCTTGTGCTATGTCAGTGAATGAGCATTCTTCAGAATACGCATGTTCAAATTCTGTCCGACAATTCGACAGTAGTAGTGTACATTCGGAACCAGGGAGGCACTCATTTCATTCCGTTATTCAATTTAACGGAAAGGATCCTTCTGTTCGTCCTAGAGCATCAAGTTATTCTATCGATCCGTCATATTCCGGGTTGTCTGAACATTCTAGCGGACTCCCTTTCTCGGATAGGTTGTATGTTGTTGTCAGAATGGACTCTCAACATCGAGTTTTCAATCAGATTTGCTACCAATGGGATCGTCCAATGGTAGACTTTTTTGTGCCGCATCTCAACTATCAGTTGCAGACGTATGTGTTGCCGTGTCCAGATCCTTGAGTGTTTGCAGTAGACACTCTCTCGATCTCTTGGGACGGAATGATAGGATACATGTATCCTCCAGCACCATTGATTCAGCAGTTATTGCTCAAGATAAAGCAATCTCACTGCAAATTCTATTGGTAGAATCTCTGTCACCCCAGAGACCATGGATAAATCTACTCAGGTGTCTGCTGTGGGACATGCCGCGGAAGCATCCTCCATGAGAGGATCTTCTTTCACAGGGGAAATCGTTCACACTGCATCACAACCTGCTAGGTCTCCACCTTCTCGTACTTCCATTGTGCGGTCCTTCTTGCACGGCAAGCAATTTACAGGACGAGCAGTGGACGCAATTTCTAACTGTAGGAGGACCTCCTCTTCGCTAATTATGCTGCTAAGTGGAAGATTTTCTCATGGTGAGGTAGGGATCATTCTGTTGATACCTATGCACATCATGATAGTTTACAGATTGGATCTAATGTCTCTTTATCTAAGTTACTGAAAACTTTTCGATAAATAGACTTAGAACCTTAGATTAATTCCTAAGTGGTATTTAGCTTGGATTCTTAAGATTAAAGAATCGCCATTTGAGCCTCTTGATACAGTGGACTTCAAATTCTTATGTTATAAGACAGCTTTTTCTTAGCGTTCTGTTCGGCTAGAAGAGTTAGTGAGCTTCAGGCACTATCTGTTGATGATTCTCACTATCGTAGTGTAGATAATTCTATTACCTTGATTACTAAGGTTGGATTTTTGGCTAAAATCAGGCTCCTATAAGTATCCGGAACCTATTGTTATTAAGGCTCTTCTGTCTTCAGACGGGCATAGGCCTTTAATCTGTCCTGTTAGAGCTATACGTTTTTTACAAACGTAGATCTGAGTTTATCAGAAAGGGACATAAACGTCTCTTTCTGTCTCTGCTGCCTAATAGTAGGGACATTATGGTCCATTCTGTTGCAAGGTGGTTTCAATTAACTATCCGTACTGCTTATGAAAAATTATCTTCAACTCAGCAGTCTGTGCTTAAGATTTCGGTGCATGAAGTATCTGTTCCGGCAGCGTATCTGTCCTGCCCTCTTCGCTCTGGGGTATTTGACCCAGGGCTAGGGAAAGGTGGGGGGGGGGGGGGGGGGGGGGATGGTGTTCCCTTATATCACCTGCTTTATAGTGAAAAGCAAGGGAATACCTCCTCTGGAATCAGTAATTCCGAGTCAGTGCCGGGATGGTTTTAAAGTGTAAAGCTAATTCATATAATATTTTTTTAAAAATGTAGCTCGGTATGAAACATTTGTATACGTCACGGATCATACGAGCGCTAATATACAATCCTCGAACACTTTTTAAAGAGTATAAAGAGTCTCATTATCTGGACTATCTTTAATTATTGGCTTTCCTTTAATAAGATTAGTATAAGGGATTATACTGGATGTTAATAGAGATCTTTGATATTATTGTGCTCAATTACGGAATGGTATTGTGTCTTTCTTTTTTGATACAAACAAGAAAGATACATGTAAAACCTGTGCTCCTCTTCTCCTTGAGGGGATAATTCTGTTTTCATGTAATTGAGTCTATTGGAATTTCCTTTATGTCCTAGGCTCTCCAGCCTTTTTTCTATTCAGCTGAGTCTGGGTCATTGGTACAGTATAAAAAAGTTAAAAAAATTTATAGTAATTTATATATTTTTTATACTTACCAATGACCCGGACGGGGATGGCCCTCCCATGAGTTGGGAACTCATACCTGCCCGCTGATTACATAATGCTTACCAGGCACTGGTGGGAAGAATGAGGATTTTGGCTCCAATTTCTGACTTCATTGACACTGAGCATGCTCAGTTGATAAAAGTATGATAAGTATGGAGGACCACATAGGACATATATTTTTTTTGGATTTTGATGCAAATTTGGGGGATTTGGGGGGGGGGGGGGGGGCAAAATTTGTGTTTGGCCCTAGAATTTTAAGAGTTAGCACCAGCTAAGTCTGGGTCATTGGTAAGTATAAAAAATATATAAATTACTATAATTTTTTAACTTATTTAAAAATGTTCTTCTTCAGATCCACTAGTCAGAATACTTTCATATCTAGGAGGTCAGATTCAAATTTGTTCAAATCTTGTCCGTAGGTTAATATTTGGGCTCGCTATGGTAGCCCAAATTTTAACTTGATGCAATATGAAGAAATTTCTTTAAACGTTTTCTTCTTCAAATCCAACAGTCAGAATGCTTTCATATTTGGTATACAACATCCCTAGGGAGATCAGATTCAACTTTGTTCAAATCGAGAACCTGTGTTAATATTTGGGCTCCCTATGGGAGCCAGAATTAGGCATGTAGCTGAAGAATTAGAAATTCAAATTTTGTATTAAGTACCCTCCAGAGATGTGTAACTAAGCTTAATCCACATAGATTGTATCAAGAGGCTTCATAGGGGAGCTCCACATTTTACATTATGATCAACTAAATAAAAGGAATGATGCTTGGACTATTTTTGTTACTCCTGAGTGGCTGAAGGATTGGCAATGTATCCTTTGGAGATTGATTGCTTAATGTAGACTCATTCTTGGACTCTGTTTATATCGTGTTCTGTTCAAGGTGAGTGCTTCAGGCCCCATGGGGCCTCTTGTTTTTTATCTTTTTTGGTGGGAGCGTGGTGGCTGGGTGGTTATGGTATCGGACTTCACACTGAAAGGTCCCCTGTTCGATCATTGCCAGAAGTAATGCATTGTGTCCTTGTCAAGGCACTTCATCCTGATTGCCCACATGGGGTCATGGTGGCACTGTGTATTAAGGCGTCCTGCACTTCAATGGTTCACTTCTCTTCAACCAATGCTAACCCTGCTTGTGTGGAGTTAGTACATTTGGTAGTTTGGCAGATGCTCTCTATTGCTTGGTGGTTCTCTCAAGGTACCCTGGCTTCCTCCACCAATAAAACGGTCTAAAACGAGGTGACTCTGGTTGTCAAAAGTGTTGTTAAGCCCTAATAAATAAATAAATAGTCTTTTCTCTTACCTTTATGGACTTTTCCAACAAAATAATCACATTGTCTGTATATTAACTCTCAATGTATTTTCAAGATATTTTTTCATCAAATTTAGTCATGGCTGCTGTAAAGTTGATGAAAAATTAATCTAAATATAACAAGAAATCATTGGTGAAAAAATCCATTCAATTTACAGTGTAAAATATGTTTAAATATGCCTAAATTATACTTACAAGAGAAACCTTGTGCTGGACAAGAATATCCGCCAGCAGCATGTAAAGAGTTAATATTTTATGGTGGACTAAACCATGATGTAAGTATTCCAAGACTCTGAGGAAATTATTCACATCACATCTTTCAGCCAAGCAAATCATTAGATTACAGTCTGTTAGGAAGTAAAGGGTATACTCCTCTGGACATTTTTTACAATGCATATTTTACTTCATTTTTTTGTAAAATATGTTTCATTGATTAACCCTTTGGTATCTCCTAGGCAGTTAAATGGCAGAAATTGGAAGAGTCCATATCCATTATTTAGGGGATGAGCAATTAATATTTTCACCTGAAGGCTGCACGGTGAAAGTATTAATTGTTCTATCACACACATTCACTTAGTAGCCATCCTACTTAATGAAATTTTGACGTATCGTGTTCCTGGACCGGAAAAGCGGCCTCTTGTGTTGAAAGAGTTAAGTAAGTGCAGTACAGCTTATTTGTGTCTATGACTAATCATAACCAACAACAACAACAACAACATTCACATAAATTTTGAGAGTCACATTGGAATCAAGAAGCTGTAAAGAAGCTCCATTTAATGTGCACTAGTATTGCTAGAGACAGACACCCATCCTTTCTTGATGTGTCAGGAGGATGTCAAATTAATACACCCAAACTAAAAAGCAATATGGTTCAAAACGACTCTAGAGTGTGAGAGGGCCAAAGTAATAAAGTATCCTGTATGCAGGGACCAGCCTAGGGGGGAATTTTAGGGAGACTTCAAGTCTCCCTCCAGAAAAAATAGGGAGACTGCAGAGTCATGTAGGGAGACTTCATAGGCAAGTGGGGAAAATTAAGAATATTCATGTACCACCCCCGCCGCCCCTTCATATTTTCAATTTATGGTCCTCCATTAACGTACAAATAATCCAGGTCCAGTTGTCTATGATGCATCTGTGCCAGGTTAAAAAATCACAATGTAATTATTGACTGAAAATCCCCCACTGCTACCTTCTCCTTCATGACCTCTCACCTCTTCTTCGTGCCAATCCCCCATCACCCTCCTGTGGTTGCCTTTCAACAAAGTCTACTAAGCTAATAATTTCCTAAGTCTGAAAGTGTGAACAGGACCAGATGTAAGAAGGTTGCTTGGGAGGTACTTTGTTAGTTAATAAACAAAATACATTCTGGGGTCGAGTATTTTGTAAAAGAAATGTCATTCCGCATCATATTTTTATACTGTACCAATGACCCAGACATAGCTGCTGGTGCTAACTCTTAAAATATAGGGCCAAACACAAATTTTGCCCCCCAATCCCCAAAATTTGCATCTAAAACCAAAGAAAACATGTCCTGAATGGCCCTCCACACTTCACCTCTACTGCGCATGCGCAGTGTCAAGGACGTTCCGAAATTGGCGCCATTAATCATTCTAAGTTTGGCCCTTCATCAGTTAACATTTGACTGATCTTTGTGCTTGTAAATCTCAGTTTAAATGATGCCAGACACATAAATATTAGTGAAATGGTGATTCTAAGGAGGATAGAGAAGGAGGAGAGGAAAAATGTGTGACAGAATATTATCAGGGCTGTAACTTAAAAATTTTTAATGAAATTATGTTAAGTTACCTATTTTCGAGGCAGCAGCCATTTTGTTGTCATTCTGATTATTTAGTTACACTGATTTTTCAGTGTTTTCCTCTCTCCCTGTCCTTTAAGTACCCCCTTGCTATTCTCCCATGCTTTTGGCATAGTTTTTGTAACTATTATTACTAAATTTTCTTGGGAGTTTTAGCTGAATAACAGAATGAATTCTGTTCTTTTCCCCATGTTTACGTCTTCACCTACGGGTGGTTAGGCGTTGTGTTCTGCATCTACCATCTGATGTTCTGCAGTTTCTTCCCTGGAAGTCTCTGTTTTGCATCAGATAGTGTATTTTGGTAACTGATTCCGGGCCTGGGTGCCTGGAGTCTTATTTTAGTGTTTTTACATTCATTGTTTACATTACAACAGCCCTCTGTGTGAGGGGGGGATTTCTTGAAAATAATATCTTGATGTTATTTTAATCATAACTAGATACATTATTATTGTTCGTAAGTGTTGAATAAATTGTTTAAAATATTTTTAAAATTTTTGTCCACACTTAGGCTTGGGATCCATTGGGGCTCAACGTTACTTTTCAGAAACTTGGGCTGTTCTGAAAAAATATTTTGATTTCAATTATTTTTTTCTATATTAATGGATCATATTATTATTATGTATTTTGATTGCCAGGGGTTGGTGCGAGTACCAGGACTTGTTTTCTTTTCACATTGAAAGGATTTTGATCAATTGTAATAAGAGGAAGTCTTCCTCTGACTTTTATAATCATTACATATGTGGTCAGTGTACTCGCATTAACTCCTGTTCTGTATCGTATGATTTCGATGATAACATGGGAAGCGTATGTCACGGTATGTTAGTGGGGAATTGGACACTCCGGTCCTTTCCCCACAGGGTCACTCTACTTTATCAATTTCTATTTCAGACAATCAAGATTAGGGTGATGTATCTGTGATGTCTTCCAACAGTGTGCCTCCGTCGTCACAATTAATGAAGGGCTAGCAGAAAAGTGCTCATGTAAATACGCCAATTGCCTAAGAGGACCCTAGTAGGTTCGACGGCCTTTGACGTCCGCTAGCTCGCCCGGTGTAGCGTCCATTCATCGAATGGTTCGGCAGCCGGGTTCGTCCGTTGCGGTCTAGAAGGAGTTTTGGGGTGATGCGAGCACTATAAATCAACCAAATGCACACCCAGTGACGGCGGATTAGAGGGAGAACGGAGGAAGCCTTTTAGTCCGGTTCATAGCTCGTTCTGGTCCATCCGGACGGCGAGTGAGAGAAGCCCCTCTCTCGTACAACAACATCTGGCCCCAGATGTTGTGGTACAAAATGTTTCGCATTCGGAGCATACGTCCGTCGCTCGGGACGCTCCGACATATAGTCAGTCCGGAGTAGACTGTCAATAAGGCTTCCTCATTCTCATGGTAGCGCACACGACCGCTCTTGGCTACGTGACCTCGGATATCCAGTCAGCTTCGCCAGTCAGAGAATCATCGGCGACCAGGTCACACCATCCCATAGCCAGGGACACGAGGCCTGCAGACTCCGGACGTTCGCATAGGAAGTGTGCGGGAGTCAACGTACACGGAGCTTCCGGCGGCAATGCATCGTAAGACCGCTACTGCACAGGCCTCGGGAACGGACATGCTTTCCTAAATAGCACAGTTTATCGCAGCATCCCAGCATCAACTGAATCTGTCGCATATTTTTTATCCGACGATGCTGGGTTGGGATGCTCCGCGGAAGCGTGTACGGACGTCCGAAAATTTCATCCGGTCCGACGGGATACCGAAAGGGATTTGGAGGATTTCGAGCTTTCCCTTTCGGAACAACATATGCTGTTGTGTATGTCATCTGACTTGATCTTCTACAGCTTCTTTCGTCGGACCAGAATGCTGCGATGCCGGATAAGAAACTGATAGCGTCGGTGGACTTAGAAATTTTTGGTTCGGTTCAGGGACATCGTCCCTCAGTTCCGACATAGTCCAATAATGTCACACAAACTTTCGAATTATTGAACGACGCTATATATATTATTATTATATGCTTGCTATAACCAAGCATTTCTGGTTTCTTGTTCGCAAAGTTACGGAGATGTCTTTCAAAAGTATGCCTCTGTCGTCATAGTTAATGAAGAGCTAGCGGCAATAAGTGCTCATGGAATATGTCTATCGCCTAAGAGATCCCTTGTAGGATCGACGGAGTGACATTCGATAGCTCACCCGGTGTAGCGTGCATTCATTGAATGGTTCGGCTGCCGGGTTCGTCCGTTGCGGTCTAGGACGGAGATTTGGGTGATGCGAGCACTATAATTACTTTAGTACTCACCCAGTGATGGCAGATTGAGGACAGATCGGAGGAAGCCTGTTAGTCCGGTTCCTGGCTTGTCCAGGTCCGTCCGGGCTGTGAGCGAGAGAGGTCCCTCTCTCGTCCAACAACATAGGGGACCGCATGTTGTGGTTCAGATATTTTACATTCGGAGCATATGTCTGTCGGTCGGGACGCTCCGTTATATTGACAGTCCGAGAGACTGTCGATAATGCTTCCTCATCCTCACAGCAGGGCACACGACCGCACATTGGCTACGTGACCTCGAGTATCCGATCAGTTTCGTCATTCAGTGATTCCACGGCGAATAGGTCACTCGATCCGGTAGCCAAGGGACACGAGGCCTATACACTCCGTTCGCTCGCATATTGGTAGTATGCACGGGGTAACGATCACGGAGCTTCCAGCGGCAATGCATTGTAGGACCGCTTCTCCTCAGGCCTCAGTGACAGACGTGCTATCCGAGTTAGCACAGTTGTTTCGCAGCATCCCAGCAATCGACAGTTTCTTACTCGAATCAGGATTTATCTGACGGCGCTGGGTCGGTGCGGTCCGCGGTTGCATCAGGTACGGACGACCGAACGCTTTATAGGGTCCGACAGGATGGCGAAAGGGATTCAAAAGATTTCGAGTTTTCCCTTTCGTAGCATCGGAAGCTGCCATTCATATCTTCTGGCATTATCTTCCAGTGATTGTTATTTCGGACTACATTGCTGCGATGTTGGATAAGAGACTTATAGCGTCATTGGACACGGAATTTTGGATCGGTTCAGGGACATTGTCCCTGACTTACCAACGCAGTCCATTAATGTCATTACAACATGTGTTTTATTTTTCGACGCTATATATGCATATAAGCCTGCTACCAAGCATGATAGTTTAGTTTCTTGTCTGCAATGCTCATTTCTGCTGTTTTATCATTTATACGAATAATTTATTTTGGCAGAGCAGGGCATACCGAGAGTTCATATGCGTCTAGACGGCGTGGTTAAAGACTGGAAATATTCTTTTTCGCCGTCTATGTCTTTTCCAACCACAATGTTGGAAACGACAATGATGTCTAGTAGACTTAACTTAGACGCTTTATCATACGTAATCCACCTTACGGAGGCGTTATCATTACGTCTTCAAGAAAAGAATTACGGGATATTATTCTCAATGTGATTTCTTTTGAGGGCAGTAGTTTGTTCACGTATAACTCCGCCCTTCAGTGGCTGATTGGAGTTGGTTAGACGTGACGCAGCCCTAGCTACATCCACGCGCGTGGATAGTAAGGTGAAGAACTCTCTCAGAGTCGCTTCATTCTCGGAGAAGCCTCTCTTCGACGGCAACTTTTCAGCAATCCATGAATTGCTCGATTTACACATTCTCTTGTCTATCTAGTGTTACAAGAGATTCAGACTGGGGCAAACATTCGGTGGTTGACTCAGAGAGTGCCACTGCAGTTGCCGGATCCGAGTGTTATAGTTATGACGGTTGCCAGTCAAACAGATTGGGATATAATATTGATCCCAACGGATTCGAAGTGCCAGGGTCTTTGGGTTCCGCAGTCTCTAAGCAAGCAATTATCTTCCGCGGAATAATGTTTTTTAGGCTTGCTTTATATCATTACATGAACATTATTCAGAAACGCATGTCCAAATCCTGTCCGTTAATTCGACAGTAGTGGCGTATCTCCGGAACCAGGGAGGCACTCATTCGTTTCCGTTATTCAATTTAATGGAAAGAATCCGTCTGTTGGTTATAGTACACCAAGTTCTGTTTCGGTCCGTCATATTCCGGGTCGTCTGATTGTTTTACCAGACTCCCGTTCACTTAGGGGTCGCTTGTTGCCGTCAGAATGGACTCTCAACAAACAAGTATTCAATCAGATTTGCTATCTATGGGAGCGCCCAATGATGATTTATTTACGACACAGCTTGCTAATCAATTGCAGACGTATGTGTTGGATTGTCCGGATCTCTGAGCTAATGTTGTTAACGCTCTATTGATCTAATAGGACGGAATGATAGGATACGCGTATCCGCCGGCGCTGTTGTTTCAGCAGGTATTGCTAAGATAAACAACCACAATACATTTCTGTTGATAGCATCTCTATCTTCACAGAGACCATGGGTAATTTACTCTGATGTCTACTGTGGGACTTAACGCGAAATCTTCCTCAATGAGAGGATCTTTTTTCGCTGGGTAAATCGTGTCATCTTTATCACAACCTGCAAGGTCGCAACCTTCACGTATTCCGTTGTGTGGTCTGCATTGCATTGTAAGCATTGTACTGGACGAGCTTTGGACGCGATTTCTTACTATAGGAGATCCTCTTCTTCACTATTCTATGCGGCTAAAGTGGAGGCTCTTCCGTCGTTGGTGTAGGGATCACTATGTTCATATTGTTGATCCCTCCATACTACTCATTGCAACTTTTTAGTATACTTGTTTGACAAGATCTACTGCAGCATGTTATTATTAAGGTTATAGGTTTATGTTACCTCATACCTATGCACTCTATGATAGTTTACAATTGAGTCTTATGTCTCTTTATCTAAGTCAGTTAGTAACTTTTTGATAAATAGACTTAGAATCTTTAGATTAAATTCCTATATGGAATTTAACTTTGGTTCTTATTTAGCTAAGTAATCATTTGAGCCTCTGGAAACAGTAGTTTTCAAATTCTGACCTTTTAGACAGTAATTCTGTTGGCTTCTCTTTTACTGAAGAGTCAGTGAGTTTCATGCACTATCGATGGATGATTTTCACTTTCGTACTTTCGGAATCACTACTTCCTTTACTATTTAGGTTGGATTTTTGCATAAGAGTTAGGCTCCTAATATCCGGAACCTATTGTTATTAAGGTCCTTCCGTCTTCGTACCGGCATAGGCCTTTACTCTGTCCGGTTAGAGTTTATGTATTTATAAACAGATATCTGTTTATTACTACGGGCGTAAGCTTCTTCTGTCTTTGATGCCTAATAGAAGAACGTTACGCTCCATTCTATTGCTAATGGATTCAATTAACTATCGGTACTGCTTATGGTATATCATTGACTCAGCAGTTGTGCTTAAAATTTCGGCTCATGAAGTAAGAGTTCTTCTACATCTTGGGCTTACATTAATAGTGTCGCTATTATAGATTTTTGAAGGCTGCTCATTGCGCTCAGCCATCCACATTCATGAATTTTTTATCTCAGAAATATCGAGTCCATTTCTGGAGGCCTCTATTGTTAGGTCTATTATCTACTGCTCAGAATGTCATTCACTTAACAGTTGCTACTATAGCTGGGTAGGCTGTCTGTTTCGGCAGTGACTCCGTTCTGCTGCCCTCTTCGCTCTGGGCTATTTGACCCAGGGCAAGAAAAAGGGGGGGGGGGGGAGGGTGTTCCCTTGGGTCACCTGTTTTACTATGAAAACAAGGGGATACCTCCTCCGGAGTTAGTAATTCTGAGCTGTTATTGGGATGGTTGTTTCGTGAGAAGTTTATGTTTTAAAAATTCATTCAAGTCTTAGTTTTTAAAGTGTAGCTTTTGAATATAGCACGTGTCAACGGACATGATTATGCAATCCTCAGACACTTTTAAGGAGTATAAGAGTCTCTATTCTCTAGACTTACTTTATTTATTGGCTTACTTTAAAAATTATTAGTATAAGGATTATATTGGATATTAATAGAGTACATGGCTGTATGATGCTCAATTTTGGAAGGTGTTGTATCTTTCTAATTTATCATAAATAAGAAAGATACATGTAAGGCCTATTACTTCTTTTTCCCTAGAGGGGATGACTCTATTTTATATTATTGAGCGTATTCCATCTTGCTCTATGTCCTTGGCCCTCCAGCCTTTTTACTATTCAGCTATGTCTGGGTCATTGGTACAGTATAAAAATGTTAAAAAATTTATAGTAATTTCTATATTTTTTATACTTACCAATGACCCAGACAGGGATGGCCCTCCCAGGAGTTGGGAACTCTTGCCTCCCCGCTGAGTACATAGCGCTTACCAGGCACTGGTTATTAGAATAATTAATGGCGCCAATTTCGGAACGTTCTTGACACTGCGCATGCGCAGTAGTGGTGAAGTGTGGAGGGCCATTCAGGACATGTTTTCTTTGGTTTTAGATGCAAATTTTGGGGATTGGGGGGCAAAATTTGTGTTTGGCCTTATATTTTAAGAGTTAGCACCAGCAGCTATGTCTGGGTCATTGGTAAGTATAAAAAATATAGAAATTACTATAAATTTTTTAACTTTTATGGCATTCTGGTGTCATTCCTCGTCATTTCATGTCATTCCGATGTTTAGGAGGACCCTTTTTCAAGATCGTCCACATACACACTTGTGTCCTGTTCAAAGCTTTTCTTGACATCACTAAAGCTTTTTTTCATGTGTTTCGATTCCATTCGTGTTTTTCTGGGAATAGACAGCCCAACAGTTAACAGTCGTCAGCAAATCGAAATGAAAATAATGTGTTATAAAATACGTCCGTTGTGTATACATTTTCGGCATCCTAAGCGACGTAACCTACTTTCAAACTGGGTTGTTTTGTTGAGTCGCGTAAGTCATCTATTTTCGTTTCGACACTTGAAGCTCCGACTGGAACGCAACAAAATAGAAATAAAAAAATCTGCCAAAAGCGACAATGGACAATTGCTTGTCGTGTGATTTCAAATAAATGGACGTTTATTTGACGAATTAAAATGCCCATTTATCACACTCGAGCACATTCGATTTTTGAAAATACTCGTTTTCATGTAAACCTCGCATCACTCAGTTCAGCCTTTTCTCATTTTGGCCAATTTTTAGAGGGCGACTTGTAGTCGCCCCGACTATTTTTCTAGGCGACTTTGGGCTTAGAAGGGCGACTTAATCGCCCTAGTCGCCCTCACGGCTGGTCCCTGCCTGTATGTAACTCATGTTTGGCCTAACTGGTATCATGTGTTTGTGAACTTCATCAGCATCAAACTAGCAGATGCTTGGCTATCCTTTTATAGTTTTTCCATAAATCGGGTTGACAGCCACATAAATTGGCAATCATAACTATTTTGGCGGCCAGGTCTTGTTTGTTGATTTGTTTGAATTTGGTGGCCACAATATAAAGTTAATTATCTTGGCTGGCCACATAGCTTGGCAGCCACAGCCTTTATGATTTTGTGTTGTCTTCTGCATCATATGCACACAGAAGATTATATTGTGGAGCAGTGTCTTTTTGCCTATCGATGAGACAGTCATAAATAGCCTTTCCCCATTGATGGGGCCATACCATAAGATTTCCCACAAAGATTTGCAATGTAAAGCAGAGGATGGTATTTAAGTTGTACCCCATCCTAAATATAAAAAAAAAATTAAAGTTGTGTCTAAAAGGCTTAACCACCTTGATTCTTTTTCTTTGAAATCCTTTTATTTGCTGTCTTTCGGCAGACTGAAGGGTCTATTAGGTGAGTAAAACAAATGACAGAACAAACTGATTTTTTCTAATCATATTCCATTTTGAATCTAACTGTTGAAAGATTGTAAGTTGAATGGTGTTGGGATAGAATTTTATTATCTGTATTTAATATAGCTGTCACTATTAACAAAACGTAACTGGCAAACAATATGATCATTTGTTTTTTCTCAAGACACTGTTAGTTTGTACACTAGACATGAAATGAGATATCTTCCAATAAGACTAAAGATGAGCTGATAACCGGATCGGTATATCAGACCCCACTGATAACTATCATATCGGTTAGATATCGGTTTACCCGTCACTGGGAAACTTTTCCGATCCGATATTGCTAAAAGGTGAAAACTCTAAATTTTAACAGTTCGATATTAATTTCAACCTCTAAACGCCAGTGAAAACCGTTATCTTCAGTGTGCATTCTTCGTTGTAAAATTTCATCAGTTTGTAGTTTCGTCAAAAGCCATTCATTGATCAGATTCCAGCCCATTTCACTTCTCAACGTAATTTGTAGAAATGGACCAGTCAGCAATGGCAGACTCGGTTGTCAGTTTGTCATCTTGTTCATTACACATAAAACGTCATTGTTCACATGCCTGTCGACAGTAAGACGGTAATTCAAAATTGACAGCTTTGGCCACGCCTTATGCAAATCTTACCTGATTGGTTGATCAAAGTTGAAAGAACAAAAACACTGCGAGAGCGTGGGCGGTCTTCTGCAGATGTTTCAAGACAAATTTTATCTTTCGTTTTGGAAGAACGCACATGATTGTATAGTCACTAGCTTTGATTCTTTCTCCACCACAACTTGCCAGCCACCTTTCATCTCGAATGATAGCCAGTGGGATAGAACAGGTTGCAAGTGAAAAAAGAAATTGCTGTTTGTTTTGCAAATGAATTTTTGCAGAGAAGAACCTTCCAAGAACATACATTCACTAATTTCGTAGTAGCATACATGGGTGTACGGGAGGGGATGGCATGCGCCCCTACTCCCTCTCAAAAAAAAATTATTATCAGGAAAATTCCATTGCCATTGTCGAGTAAAAGACAAGGCGTTAAAAATATTTGTGAAGTCACACCTAGTTTAAACTTGAAATGATATTTTACTTTATGATTTTCTGATTTGATCCAAAAAATCATAAAGCAAACTATCAGTTCAAGTTTACAACTAGAAGCCCCCACCACCAATCTAGGCCTCTACCCATGCGCTTCCCATCTTCGACTTCACGCGGGCTGTGGGCTTTGCCGGTTGCTGCTCTGCAGAATTAAAGGGCAGGTTTGTCAGGAAGAAGTGTTATGACCCCCCCCCCCCCCCCCTCAATGGCGACATGTCAGGAATCGAAATTTAAGGGTGGCGGTGAGGTCAAACTTCACATAAGATTTTTAAATGTTTAAGGAAAGTTTCCCTCCCCCCTTAAAAAACTGAAACTACAGTGCGGACTGACATGCTCCAACAAAGTCATTAAACGGAATTATTTAAGCTGCATCGTGCGGCTGAAATAATACTTTAATGACTTAACTTTGCAGCACTCTCGGATATTAGTTGGAGTGTTTGCAAACTTGCAATTGTAATATTTGACACAAGACACGACTGGCTTATCTGGCATCTTCTGGACACATAAATGGCAGCACCATTGGTATTTCCTAGAAAAGCCTGATAGGTCATAAATGTATGTGATTAGTTACTGTTACTAAATTGAAGGCAACCCTGTTCGCGGGCGGACAGTTATTTTTGGATAAAAAGGTGCTGATTTTTTTTTGGAGGAGGAGGGGGGGGGGGGGGCATTGATCCCTCTCCCCTTTTCATATAGCTACACGCCTGGTTTTGACATAATTGGTTTCACCCATAACCCTAACTTGCTTTTGGTCTAGAAAAAAAAGGTGGAAATTGTCTTCCGCCCCATCCTGTCATAAACATACGTCTGTACGTCATTATTTATATATTGGTGTTTAAGGTCACGTTTTTGCAAAATGGCTGACTGTAACCACAACATGAATCCAGCTCAAGTACAGCAGTAAGTGTTAATAATTTGTGTTGCCCATTTATTTTATTATTTTAGTTTAAGGTCACAACATGAATATCAACTGGAGATCAGGGGTGAGGGCGAGGTCTAACACGTCGTCTATTTAAAGATTGGTTCAACCCCCTCCCCCCCCCCCCCCCCCCCCCACCAGAAACAGCTTTTTGCCTTCGAGGAGCAAATTAGTAATCAAAGAGTTAGTCCCAGCGACTCTTCTACATCTGGATTATAGTGATCACCAGCAATGATTGACCTGTCAGGCGACTGTTCATGCTTGTGGAGGTAGGGGTACTGAAAGAAGGGGAAGAGTGACTGCCACTCTTAATCGGAACGCACGGTGTAGGGTTCCTGGGTCACTGGCGCAGGTCGTGGAGGCCTGGGCTCATGAAATAAGGTCTACGGGTCTCTGATGTGATGATTGTATTTAGTCGAGAAGGTAGGGTTAGGGAATCGTGGCCTGGAGGGCTTCTGGAAGAAGGGGAAGGGCGACTGTGTCGCTCTTGGTCAAGCGGCTGAGGTAAGGTCACCGTGTCAAATATGGGTATGTAAGCCACTGGGACAAGTATGGGGAGCCAGGGCTTCTGCGATAGGGTGGCTGTCAAATACGGGAATGTAAGCCACTGGGTCAAGTATGGGGAGATGGGGATTCTGAAATATGGTAGCTGGGTTGTCTGTGGCAAGATAACTAAACTGCACGTGCAAGATAACTAACTTGCAGGTGCAAGATAGTAACTTGCAGATGCAAGATAGCTGATCTGCACGTGCAAGATAGCAACTTGCAGGTGCAAGATAGCTAACTTGCACATGCATGACAATAACTTGCAGGTGCAGAATAGCTAACTTGCATGTGCAAGATAACTAACTTGCAGGTGCAAGATAGTAACTTGCAGGTGCAAGATAGTTAACTTGCATGTGCAAGATAGTAACTTGCACATGCAAGATAGTAATTTGCATGTGCAAGATAGTATCTTGCTGGTACAAGATAGCTAACCTGCACGTGCAAGATAACTAACCTGCACATGCAAGATAGTAACTTGCAGGTGCAAGATAGCTAACCTGCATGTGCAAGATAGTAACTTGCAGGTTCAAGATAGCTAATCTGCATGTGCAAGATAGTAACTTGCAGGTGCAGTATAGCTAACGCATGTGCAAGATAGAAATAATACTCAACTGACACCTCAACGCTTCTGTACAAATGTGTCCATTTTCAATTTTTTTTCTTTCGGGGCGCCTGCTTCAACATTATTGCTTTCTGCAGATTTGGGACACTCCAAGTTGAAGTTTTGACCTGCGTCGTTTAACAAATCAATAGCGAGTCTTTCGGTGTTTTCATTTTGGAAAAAGATGCTCTTGAATCTCGGGTCGAGAAATGTTGAAAGTACATAGAGTTTATTACTTTCAATTTCAGAAAACCTATGCCTGAGTGATTCACTTATTGTTGAAGTGAGTGTTTGTATCCCTTTGTATTCGTCTTCAGTGGAGATGGACAGCAACAGTAATTCCATACAGGGAATTATCAAGGACACAGAGGCTGTGTCACTGGAAACAGTTTTTGTCAAAACGTCAAATTTTTTAAGAAATTTTTGAAGCATCTCTGCAAGTGTGGGGAGCTCATACAGACTTGCAAATTCTATCAAAGCTGGCTTCTGCTCTACTAAACGGGCAAGCATTGTGTACGTTGAATTCCAGCGTGTCTTCACATGTAGAATAGAGAGGGTTGGCATACTTTGCTTTGACTGGATTTCTTGAAGTCTATGAAATCTGCAATTTTTCTCGAAGTTGACAGTATGTCATTGACTGCCCATTGACTCTCGATTCCATCGTTTATCGCAAGCTGAAGGGTGTGAGCGAAACACCCTTGGCTGTCAATACCCGAAATCCTAAGGCCACAAGTGACTATTTTAGATTTTGGTATGCCCCATACCTCTACCATTCTTTCAATTTCACTACCAATAGCTTCGCCAATGTGGCTGCCGACAAATGATGATGCGTGCAACACACAGGTTTGCCTCTCAAAGTTGCTATTTATCCAGTGCCCTGTCAGGGACATCAGGGAATGGGAACCATGTGAGGTGGACCAAATATCTGTTGTCAAAGATATGGTATCCATTGACTTTAACTCAAGTCCATTTTTGACCCATTCAAACATATTCGGTATCAGCGACATACTTAGGTGGAACCTTGAAGGCAAGCTATATCTCGGTTCCAAACTCTTGGTATTTTGTCGGAAATCGATGTCTTCCACAATACTGATGGGTTGCAAGTCTAACAATCATTTCAGCTGAACGTTCGTTATTTTTTATTGCCCCAGGATCGGTTGGTGCCCAAGGAGTTATTTTATCAAAAACTTATGGCAATTGTAGTTGATGCTCCCTTTTGACCTATCTGGTGGTTGACTGGTTCAGATTTAACTCAGATTGAAGTCGTTTCTTTTCTGAATCGGCTAATTTTTTTGCCTTTTCAAGCTCCATGTAGTCAGTGCAATGATTTAGCTGCAGATGACTTTTCAGATTGGATATAGTAAAGTCCTTAGATGATGTTCCACCTCGGGCAACGGATGCCTTGCATATTGTGCATTGAGCCTTAGTTATATTTTGGTCCTTCACTACGAAGTAATTCCATATTTTACTTGTCTTAGACATTTTGACTGTGAGTGACTTTGAATTTGACCATTACGGATAAACAACAATCACTGAAACATGTGTGATTTTTAGCTCAACTTTGACGAAGTCAAATTTGAGCTATTGTCATGGCCCGTCGTCCATCGTCCATCTGTCCGTCTGTCCGTACGTCAACAATTGGCTATGGCTCGGGCTAGAGGTCGTATTTATGAACCGATCTTTACGAAACTTCTTGGGTACCTTTGTTATGACCGTGGGACGAGAACGAGTGTTTTTGGGTGCGGTCCAAAATTCAAGATGGCTGCCAGCCGCCATTTTGTACCGATGATGCAGAAATCTGTTTTTTGTACAGAACTTCCATATGAAAGCTCTGATTTGAATAATTTTTTGTATGAATGTTTAGTACCATGGGGTACATCACATATAAATACGGGTTTCTTTCTCGTGCGTAAATTGTGCAAATTAGACTAATTTTGATGTTTTTTGGTGTTAATTTCAGCACTGTAAGTGCAAATGCCAATACGGCTCAGGCTGGAGGCCGTATTTATGAACCGATCTTTACGAAACTTCTTGGGTACCTTTGGTATCACCGTGGGACGAGAACGAGTGTTTTTGGGTCCAGTCCGAAATTCAAGATGGCCGATGGCAGCCATTTTGTACAAAATTAGGTGCAATCAGATTTTTGCTCAGAACTTCCATATGAAATCGCTGATTTGAATAATTTTTTGTGTGAATGTTTAGTAACATGGGATACATCACATATAATACGTGTTTTTTTCTCGTGCAGAAATTATGCAAATTAGATGAACTTTGATATTTCAGTGCGACTTACACACATTAAGTACACATGTCAATACGGCTCAGACTTGAGTCTGTATTTATGAACTGATCTTCACGAAATGTCTTGGGTACCTTTGTTATCACCTTGGGACGAGAACGAGTGTTTCTGGGTGCCTTCTAAAATTCAAGATGGCTGCCAGTGGCCATTTTGTACCGAAATTAGGTCTAATCAGTTTTTTGTACACAACTTCTATACAGCTCAGACTAGAGGCCATATTTATGAACCAATCTTTACGAAACTTGTTGGGTACCTTTGTTATCACCGTGGGATGAGAGCGAGTGTTTTTGGGTGTGGTCCGAAATTCAAGATGGCCACCAGCAGCCATTTTGTACCAAAATTAGTGCAATCAGTCTTTTGTACAGAACTTCTGTATGAAAGTTCTGATTTGAATAAATTTTTGTATGAGTGTTTAGTAACATGGAATACATCACATATTCGAAGGGGTTTTTTTTCATTCAGAAATTATGCAAATTAGATGAACTTTGACTTATTCAGTGCTACTTGCACAATGTGAGCACACATGTCAATACGGCTCAGGGTAGAGGCTGTATTTATGAACCGATCTTCACAAAACTTCTTGGGTACCTTTGTTATCACCTTGGGACGAGAATGAGTGTTTCTGGGTACGGTCCAAAATTCAAGATGGCTGCCAGTGGCCATTTTGTATCAAAATTAGGTCCAATCAGTTTTTTGTCACAAGTTCTATACAGCTTGTATTTATGAATTGATCTTCACAAAACTTCTTGGGTACCTTTGTTTTCACCTTGGGACAGGAACGAGTGTGTTTTGGGGTGCCTTTGTTATCACTGTGCTATGAGAACAAATATTTTGGGGTTCAGTCAGACCCACTCTGGGGCTCAAAGTTTTCTTTTCTAGTTTAGCATCTGACTGTCATCCACCTTTACAATACTTTACCTATACATTTGTTACAGGCAACGGTCAGTATTTATGTTCAGACCATTACAATACTTTATATGTACCTTTGTTATCAGGTCATTACCTAGATGTTTGTCATTGCTGTGTCACATACTATACATGTGCATGTCTTTGTCTTGACAAGTTGAGCTACAGTGTCATTGACACTTTCATTTTATATAAACGTCATGACTTTTACGCTGGTGCGTACTATGACGTTATCATTATTTGAGGTAAAGAAAAAGTTGTGATGTTGTGTACATATACTCTCCCAAAAAAGAAAGTGTGCATGCTAAAAAATAACACTAAAAAAAGATATATATCATTTTCATTCATGGAAATTTTATTCAATCACAGATGAATCAATTTGTGATCAACACGAGAAATTTCATTACGCTACGACGAATACTCTTGGTGCCATGGAGAGTCAAAGACACTAAGGGTCAAACACAAAAGACACGCACTCAATATCTGGTATGACCTCCGTCTGCATCGACTACTGCTGTGCATCTACGCCTCATGGAAGCGAACAAGTTACCATGGAAGTGTTGTGGGATGTTGTTCCATATTCTGATAAGCTGTCTTTGGAGTTCCACAAGCGTTGACGGTGCATGGGGAAGCCGGCGCAGCTGACGTTTCATTTCGTCCCATACGTGCTCAATGGGTGAGATATCGGGCAAATTTGCGGGCCAGGGAAGAACATCCACTTGTTGTTGCTGCAGATAGTGTTGAACAACACGAGCTGCGTGGGGTCGGGCATTGTCCTGCTGTAGAATGACGCCGGGGCCGTGACGTTGCAGAAATGGGACAACAACAGGTGTAAACACTTCATCACGATATCTGGCTGCATTGAGATTGCCATCAATAATGACCAGCTCAGTTCTGTTATGGGCAATGATGCCACACAACACCATGAGAGACCCTCCCCCATAACGGTTTCGCTCCATGACACATGGATCTGCGTAGCGTTCGTTTCGACGTCTGTACACTCTCTGGCGTCCATCTGATGATGAAAGATGGAAACGACATTCATCTGTGAATAAAACACGTCGCCACCAGTGTAAGGGATGCCTGAGATGTTGTCTACACCACTGCAGTCGAGCACGATGATGACGTAACGACAAAATCGGACGAATTGCAGGTCTTCGAGGACGTAAGCCGTATTCTCTCAGCCGGTTGATTACTGTTTGAGGATGTATCCGTCTCAGGTTAGGGATGTTCCTGGCTGTCGTCGTTGCCGGTTCCAGAGATGGACGACACGGATATACCGATCTTGTGCAGGGATGGTAACTCGGGGTCTCCCGGTGCAGGGTCGGTCTCGAACATCATCATGTTGTGCATGTCGATGGACTAGCCTGTCTACAGTGTTACGGTGGCAGTTCAAATGCTGGGCAACCTCTCTGTGTGTTCTGCCAGCTCTAATCATACCCAGGGCAAGGAGACGTTGATTCATTGTCAATCTTGGCATGCTAATGTGGAGTCGTTTTAACAGCAGCGAAAGTTTGATTGTTAATGATAGGAAGGCCTTACTTTAGTGTTTAAATACCCAAGGATTCACACTGCTGCATGAATTTTCAGACTCTCCACATGCAAAACATGCCTTTTCACAAACGTGCAGCACGTCATTTAACGTTAATGCAATTTTAACGGGGAAAGCTGTTTTTGTGTTCAATATAACTTATTCATGAACAGGTTAACACTCTTTACACCTACGAAATTATTTTTTTGGAGTTTGATCAATTTCTGCAATGCACACTTTCTTTTTTGGGCGAGTATAGATTCATGAATGGAGATTTCAATAGTAGTAAAAATACATCACTAGACTTCTCCACTGGCTTCAGTAGTCGAATTTATTTATTTATTGGTGTTTAAGGTCATATATTTCTGCCCAATGGCTAATCATGACCGCAACACAGATATAAACTGAAGTGTAGCCAATCATTTGTACCTATGTTGCCCATTTTAGAGGACTTCTACCCCAAATATTGGTTACTGGTCCTATCCTACCAGGAGTCGATGAAGAGCTGCACATACTCTGGGGTGGCATGGGAACCTGAAAGGGGCTGGGGTCAAATATAATTCAAATCGAGGATGTTGTTGATTCGTTGAAAGACATAAAAACAAGAAAAACCAATAAATCGTCATTTTTAGCTCAACTTGACAAAGTCAAGCTGATCTATTGCCATCACTTCTCGTTCTTCGGCGAACACGTACATCCACAATTTCCTTTGGCACACCTCACAGGTCGCATTTATGATCAGATCGCTTTGAAACTTGGTTTGCTTGTTTGGGGTGCCCTCTAGATGGGAGCTATCGATATTTTTATACTGTACCAATGACCCAGACATAGCTGGTGCTAACTCTTAAAATATAGGGCCAAACACAAATTTTGCCCCCCAATCCCCAAAATTTGCATCTAAAACTAAAGAAAACATGTCCTGAAAGGCCCTCCACACCTCGCCCCCACTGCGCATGCGCAGTGTCAAGGACGTTCCGAAATTGGCGCCATTTATCATTTCTAAGTTTGGCCCTTCATCAGTTAACATCTGACTGATCTTTGTGCTTTTAAATCTCAGTTTAAATGATGCCAGACACATAAATATTAGTGAAATGGTGATTCTAAGGAGGATAGAAAAGGAGGAGAGGAAAAGAATGTGTGACAGAATATTATCAGGGCTGTAACTTAAAATTTTTTAATGAAATTATGTTAAGTTACCTATTTTCAAGGCAGCAGCCATTTTGTTGTCATTCTGATTATTTAGTTACACTGTTTTTTCAAGTGTTTTTCCTCTCTCCCTGTCCTTTAAGTTCCCCCTTGCTATTCTCCCATGCTTTTGGCATAGTTTCTGTAATTATTATTACTAAAATTTCTTGGGAGTTTTAGCTTAATAACAGAATGAATTCTGTTCTTTCCCCATGTTTACGTCTTCACCTACGGGTGGTTAGGCGTTGTGTTCTGCATCTACCATCTGATGTTCTGCAGTTTCTTCCCTGGAAGTCTCTGTTTTGCATCAGATGGTGTATTTTTGGTAACTGATTTCGGGCCTGGGTGCCTGGAGTCTTATTTTAGTGTTTTTACACTCATTGTTTACATTTACAACAGCCCTCTGTGTGAGGGGGGGATTTCTAAATAATAATATCTTTATGTTATTTTAATCATAACTAGATACATTATTATTGTTCGTAAGTGTTGAATAAATTGTTTAAAATATTTTTAAAATTTTTGTCCACACTTAGGCTTGGGATCCATTGGGGCTCAACGTTACTTTTCAGAAACTTGGGCTGTTCTGAAAAAATATTTTTTCAAAATATTTTGATTTCAATTATTTTTTCTATATTAATGGATCATATTATTATTATGTATTTTGATTGCCAGGGGTTAGTGCGAGTACCAGGACTTGTTTTCTTTTCACATTGAAAGGATATTGATCAATTGTTTTAGGAGGAAGTCTTCCTCTGACCTTATTATCATTCTATATGTGGTCAGTGTACTCGCATTAACTCCTGTTCTGTATCGTATGATTTCGATGACAATATGGGAAGCGTATGTCACGGTATGTTGTTGGGGATTTGGACACTCCGGTCCTTTCCCCGCAGGGTCACTCTACTTTATCAATTTCTATTTCAGACGATCAAGATTAGGGTGATGTATCTGTGATGTCTTCCAACAGTGTGCCTCCGTCGTCACAATTAATGAAGGGCTAGCGGAAAAGTGCTCATGTAATACGCCAATTGCCTAAGAGGACCCTAGTAGGTTCGACGGCCTTTGACGTCCGCTAGCTCGCCCGGTGTAGCGTCCATTCACCGAATGGTTCGGCAGCCGGGTTCGTCCGTTGCGGTCTAGAAGGAATTTTGGGGTGATGCGAGCACTATAAAATTAACTTAATGCACACCCAGTGACGGCGGATCGGAGGGAGAACGGAGGAAGCCTTTTAGTCCGGTTCATAGCTCGTTCCGGTCCATCCGGACGGCAAGCGAGAGAGGCCCCTCTCTCGTTCAACAACATCTGGCCCCAGATGTTGTGGTACAAATGTGTCGTTAGCGGAGCATACGTCCGTCGCTCGGGACGCTCCGTTGTATAGGCAGTCCGCTGAGACTGCTAAGGCTTCCTCTTCTCGTCAGCGCACACGACCGCACCTTGGCTGCGTGACCGCCGATATATTACCAGCTTCGCCGATCAAGGATTCTTCGGCGACCAGGTCACACCATCCGGCAGCCAGGGATTCGAGACCGATGGACTCCGGACGTTCGCATAGGAAGTATGCGGGAGCCATCTGATGCGGAGCTGCCCTCGGCGAAGCACCGATAGACTGCGCCTCCGCAGGTCTCGACGCCGGACATTCTTGTGCACATAGCACAACTTATCGCAGCATCCCAGCAGCCGACAGAAACGGTGTCGGATCGAGAATTATCCGACAGCGCTGGGTCGGTAGCCGGGGACTCGAGGCCTGCAGACTCCGGACGTTCGCATAGGAAGTGTGCGGGAGTCAACGTACACGGAGCTTCCAGCGGCAATGCATCGTAAGTCCGCTACTGCACAGGCCTTGGGAACGGACGTGCTTTCCTTAATAGCACAGTTTATCGTAGCATCCCAGCATCAACTGAATCTGTCGCATATATTTTATCCGACGATGCTGGGTCGGGACGCTCCGCGGAAGCGGGTACGGACGTCCGAAAGTTTCATCCGGTCCGACGGGATACCGAAAGGGATTCGGTGGATTTCAAGCTTTCCCTTTCGGAACAACATATGCTGCGATGCCGGATAAGAAACTGATAGCGTCGGTGGACTTAGAAATTTTTGGTTCGGTTCAGGGACATCGTCCCTCAGTTCCGACATAGTCCAATAATGTCACACAAACTTTCGAATTATTGAACGACGCTATATATATTATTATTTTATGCTTGCTATCCAAGCATTTCTGGTTTCTTGTTCGAAGAGTTATGGAGATGTCTTTCAAAAGTGTGCCTCTGTCGTCATAGTTAATGAAGAGTTAGCGGCAATAAGTGCTCATGGAATATGTCTATCGCTTACGGAATGACATTCGCTAGCTCACCCGGTGTAGCGTACATTCATCGAATGGTTCGGCTGCCGGGTTCGTCCGTTGCGGTCTAGGAAGGAGATTTGGGTGATGCGAGCACTTTAATTACTTTAGTACTCACCCAGTGACGGCAGATTGAGGACAGATCGGAGGAAGCCAACAACATAGGGGACCGCATGTTGTGGTTCAGATATTTTACATTCGGAGCATATGTCCGTTGCTCGGGACGCTCCGTTATATTGACAGTCCGAGAGACTGTCTTTAATGCTTCCTCATCCTCACAGCAGGGCACACGACCGCACATTGGCTACGTGACCTCGAGTATCCGATCAGTTTCGGCATTCAGTGATTCCACAGCGAATAGGTCGCGCCATCCGGTAGCCAAGGGACACGAGGCCTATACACTCCGTTCGCTCGCATATTGGAAGTATGCACGGGGTAACGATCTCGGAGCTTCCTGCGGCAATGCATCGTAAGACCGCTGCTCCTCAGGCCTCAGTGACGGACGTGCTATCCGAGTTAGCACAGTTGTTTCGCAGCATCACAGCAATTGACGGTTTCTCGGTCGAATCAGGAATTATCCGACGGCGCTGGGTCGGTGCGGTCCGCGGTTGCATCAAGCTACGGACGACCGAACGCTTTATAGGGTCCGACAGGATGGCGAAAGGGATTCGAAAGATTTCGAGTTTTCCCTTTAGTAGTATCGGAAGATGCCTTTCATATCTTCTGGCATTTCTTCCAGTGATTATTTTTCGGACTTCATTGCTGCGATCTTGGATAAGAGACTTATAGCCTCATTGGACTCGGATTTTTCGATCGGTACAGGGACTTTGTCCCTGACTTACCGACGCAGTCCAATATTGTCATTACAACATGTGTTTTATTTTTCGACGCTATATATTATATATATATATACAAGCCTGCTACTAAGCATGATAGTTTAGTTTCTTGTCCGCTTGGCTCATTTCTGCCATTTTATCTTTTTTTACATATAGTTTATTTTGGCAGAGCAGGGCATACCGAGAGTTCATATGCGTCTAGACGGTGTGATTAAAGACTGCATATATTCTTTTTCGCCGTTTATGTCTTTTCCAATTTCAATGTTGGGAACGACATTATGTATAGTAGACTTAACTTAGACGCTTTATTATACGTAATCCGCCTTACTGAGGCGTTATCATTACGTCTTCAAGAAAAGATTTACGGGATATTATTCTCAATGTAATTTCTTTTGAGGGCAGTAGTTTGTTCACGTATAACTCCGCCCTTCAGTGGCTGATTGGAGTTGGTTAGACGTGATGCAGCCCTAGCTACATCCACGCGTGGATAGTAGGTTAAGAACTCTCTCAGAGTCGCTTCGTTCTCGGAGGAGCTTCTCTTCGACGGCAACTTTCCGGCAATCCATGAATTGCTTGATTTATACATTCTCTTGTCTATCTAGTGTTACAAGAGATTCAGACTGGGGCAAACATTCGGTGGTTGACTCAGAGAGTGCCGCCGCAGTTGCCGGACCCTAGTGTGGCTGTTATGACGGTTGCCAGTCAAACAGATTGGGATATATACTGATCCCTACGGATTCGAAGTGCCAGGGTCTTTGGGTTCCGCAGTCTTTTAGCTATCAGTTTAACTTCCGCGGAATAATGTTTTTTAGGCTTGCTTTATGTCATTGCATGAACATTATTCAGAAACGCATGCCCAAATTCCTGTCCTTTAATTCGACAGTAGTGGCGTATCTCCGGAACCAGGGAGGCACTCTTTCGTTTCCGTTATTCAATTTAATGGAAAGAATCCGTCTGTTGGTTATAGTACACCAAGTTCAGTTTTGGTCCGTCATATTCTGGGTCGTCTGATTGTTTTATCGCACTCCCGTTCTCTTACGGGTCGCTTGTTGCTGTCAGAATGGACTCTCAACAAACAAGTATTTAATCAGATTTGCTATCTATGGGAGCGCCCAATGATGTTTTATTATGACACAGCTTGCTAATCAATTGCAGACGTATGTGTTGGCTTGTCCAGATCTCTGAGCTAATACTGTTAACGCTCTATTGATCTATAGGACGCAATGATAGGATACGCGTATCCTCCGGCGCTGTTGTTTTAGCAGGTATTGCTAAGATAAACAACCACAATACATTTCTGTTGACAGCATCTCTATCTTCACAGAGATCATGAGTAATTTACTCTCTTGTCTACTGTGGATCTTAACGTGAAATCTTCCTCTATGTGAGGATCTTTTTTCACTGGGTAAATCGTGTCATCTTTATCACAACCAGCAAGGTCGCAACCTTCATGTATTCCGTTGTGTGGTCCGTATTGCATTGTAAGCACTGTACTGGACGAGCTTTGGACGCGATTTCTTACTATAGGAGATCCTCTTCTTCGCTATTCTATGCGGCTAAAGTGGAGGCTCTTCCGTCGTGGTGTAGGGATCATTATGTTCATATTGTTGATCCCTCCATACTACGCATTGCTAGTTTTTAGTATACTTGTTTCACAAGATCTACTGCAGCCTGTTGTTATTTAGGTTATAGGTTTGTTACCTCATACCTATGCACTCTACGATAGTTTACAATTGAGTCTTTTGTCTCTTTATCTAAGTCAGTTAGTAACTTTTTGATAAATAGACTTAGAATCTTTAGATTAAATTCCTATACGGATTTTAACTTCGGTTCTTATTTAGCTAAGTAATCATTTGAGCCTCTGGAAACAGTAGTTTTCAAATTCTGACCTTTTAGACAGTAATTCTGTTGGTTTCTCTTTTACTGTAGAATCAGTGAGTTTCATGCACTATCGATGGATGATTTTCACTTTCATAGTTTCGGAATCAATACTTCCGTTACTATTTAGGTTGGATTGTTGCATAAGAGTTAGGCTCCTATTATCCGGAACCTATTATTTTAAGGTCCTTCCGTCTTCGTATGGGCATAGGCCTTTACTCTTTCCGGGTACAGTTTATGTATTTATAAACAGATATCTGTTTATTACAAGGGCGTAAGCTTCTTCTGTCTTTGATGTCTAGTAGAAGGACGTTACGCTCCATTTTATTGTTAATCGATTCTATTAACTAGCGTACTGCTTATGGTATATCATTGGCTTAGCAGTTGTGCTTAAGATTTCGGCTCATGAAGTAAGAGTTCTTCTACTTCTTGGGCTTACATTAATAGTGTTGCTATTATAGATTTTTGAAGGCTGCTCATTGCGCTCAGCCATCCATTCATGAATTTTTTCTCAGAAATATCGAGTCCATTTCTGGAGGCCTCTATTGTTAGGTCTATTATCTACTGCTCAGAATGTCATTCACTTAACAGTTGCTACTATAGCTAGGTAGGCTGTCTGTTTCGGCAGTGTCTCCGTTCGGCTGCCCTCTTCGCTCTGGGCTATTTGACCCAGGGCAAGAAAAAGGGGGGGGGGGGGGAGGGTGTTCCCTTGGGTCACCTGTTTTTACTATGAAAACAAGGGGATACCTCCTCCGGAGTTAGTAATTCTGAGCTGTTATTGGGATGGTTGTTTAGTGAGAAGTTTAAGTTTATAAAATTCATTCAAGTCTTAGTTTTTAAAGTATAGCTTTTGAATATTGCATATGTCAACGGACATGATTATGCAATTCTCACACACTTTTAGGAGTATAAGAGTCTCTATTCTCTAGACTTACTTTATTATTGGCTTACTTTAAAAATTATTAGTATAAGGATTATTGGATATTAATAGAGTACATGGATGTATGAAGCTCAATTTTTGGAAGGTGTTGTATCTTTCTAATTTATCATAAATAAGAAAGATACATGTAAGGCCTATTACTTCTTTTCCCTACAGGGGATGACTCTATTTTATTTTATTGAGCGTATTCCATTTTGCTCTATGTCCTTGGCCCTCCAGCCTTTTTACTATTCAGCTATGTCTGGGTCATTGGTACAGTATAAAAATGTTAAAAAATTTATAGTAATTTATATATTTTTTATACTTACCAATGACCCAGACGGGGATGGCCCTCCCAGGAGTTGGGAACTCTTGCCTCCCCGCTGAGTACATAGCGCTTACCAGGCACTGGTTATTAGAATGATAAATGGCGCCAATTTCGGAACGTCCTTGACACTGCGCATGCGCAGTGGGGGCGAGGTGTGGAGGGCCTTTCAGGACATGTTTTCTTTAGTTTTAGATGCAAATTTTGGGGATTGGGGGGCAAAATTTGTGTTTGGCCCTATATTTTAAGAGTTAGCACCAGCTATGTCTGGGTCATTGGTAAGTATAAAAAATATATAAATTACTATAAATTTTTTAACTTTCTTCAATTTCCGTAAAAAAATGTTGCCGTGGCCAACGTTCTTAGAACTTAGTTTAGTCAGACCTCAATATTTCCCTTTGGTACACCCTACAGGGCACATTTATGATAGGATTGCTTTGAAACCTGGCATGCTTGTTTGAGGTGACCTCTAGATGGGAGCTATCGATTTTCTTCCATTTTCGTCAAAAAATGTTGCCACGGCTAACGTTCTTAGAACTTAGTTTAGTCAAACCTCAATATTTCCCTTTGGCACACCCTACAGGGCACATTTATGATGGGATTGCTTTGAAACCTGGCATGCTTGTTTGGGGTGACCTCTAGATGGGAGCTATCGATTTTCTTCCATTTCCATCAAAAAATGTTTCTGCGGCCAACATTCTTAGAACTTAGTTTAGTCAAACCTCAATATTTCCCTTTGGCACACCCTACAGGGCACATTTATGATCGGATTGCTTTGAAACCTGGCATGCTTATTTGGGGTGACCTCTAGATGGGAGCTATCGATTTTCTTCCATTTCTGTCTGTCATATAATGTTGTCGCTAGCAACGATCTTTGAACTTAGTTTAGTCAGGCATCAATATATTCATTTGGCATGCCCTAAACGGCACATTTATGATCAGATCGGTTTGAAACTTTGTATGCTTGTTTGGGGTTACCTTTAGATGGGAGCTTTTGATTTCTGTCAAAAATTGTTGCCACTGGCAATGACCTTTGATAAACTTAGTAAAAACTTAGTGCAGTTAAGCATCAATATCTCCCTTTGACACACCCTGCAGGGCACATTTATGATTGGATCACTTGCAAACTTGGTGTGCTTGTGTGGGGTGACATTTATATGGGTGCTGTCGATTTTCTTCCATTTCTGTCAAAAAATGTTGCTGCTGACATTTCAACTTAGTTTAGTCAGACCTCAATATTTCCCTTCAGCACACCCTTCAGAGCACATTTATGATCTGATCACTTTGAAAATTGGTATGTGTGTTCGGGGTGACCTCAGGATGTGAGCTATTGCTTTTTTTCATTTCTATAAAAAATTTTGTCGTTATCACCAGCCTTTGAACTTACTGCATTTCTGCATCAACTTATCCCTTTTGCATTCTCTGCAGGGTATATTCATGAATTTCCATAAAAAAAAAGAAAAAAAACCATTGCCACAAGCAATGACCTTCTACTTAGTGCATTTATGCTTTAACATCTTCCTTTGGCATTTCTGAGGGGACATTCATTATCAGGTTGTTTTGAAGCTTTGTATGCTTATGCAGGGTGACAAAGATAGGAGCTATTTATTTTCTTTTCATTTCCATCAAAAACTATTGCTGTTAGCAACAATCTTTGAATTTATTGTATTTGTGCATCAACATTCTTTGACATGGCCTACAGGCCACATTTATCATAGGATTGTTTTTGAACTGGGTGTGCCCATTTGGCAAGACCTTTAGATAAGAGCTATTGATTAGCATTCATTTCTATGAAAAAAGTTGCCATTTGCAATAACCTCTGAACATATTGCATTTGTGTATTTGTATATGAACATTCTTCCTTTAGCCAGTCTTACAGTTTACATTTAAAAATGCATGGATTACTCTGACGTTCACAATGCTGTTATGTTGAAATTTCATCAAATAACATTGGTACCAATGATCTTCAATTTTGCCATTTCATTTATAACTTACCAAGTTCAAGTTTGTCAAGTTGAGCTGCAGTGTCATTGACACTTTCATTTTATTTTATGTCGAAACAGATCAAGCTCCAATTTTTCAATTTGTTATCTTGTACGGTCGAGACCTTCAATTTGTTATCTTATATGGTCTAAACAGATCAAGCTCTATTTCAAACCTTCAGTTTGTTATTTGTGTAGTCGATGTAGATTCAGCTATATTTTGAGTTAAATTCTTCTCATTAATCTGTAGAGTCTAAGGAGCCAGAGTCTTCCAATTTCTCTACAAGGGTGCAATCCATCTATATATAATCTGTAGTGTATTTTATATTTTGTTCTGCTTCGATTCTTATGTGAGGTTTTCAGGTCAAGATTTAGTGAAGGTATCTGGACTGAATTTAAATTTTGTATTCTTTCAGTAAGTTGTTGAATGGATGTCTCAAGTTTTTTATCCTGTTCAATAAAGTAGTCTGGATTTCTGTGGCCCTTTTTATAGTTATATTCCTTGACTGAGTGGAAGGGGCATTCCAAAAATAACATTTTAGCTCTGTGGTTTGCAAGGTTAATTTGGTCTCTCAACCTCTCCAGTTTCTGAGTTATTTTATTGATCATTTCTTTCTGTTCCTCATTCATTAAATAGATAGTGTCAAGGAGGTCTCGAAATTGGCGCAAAATGTCATTCTTTGTTTGGCCCTCAAAACAGTTACACCTCACTGTTATTTGTACTTGTAAATCTCAGTTTAAATGATGCCAGACACATAATTATGAGAGAAATGGTGGATATAAGGAGAAAATAGAAGGAGGAGAGGAAAATAGTGGAAAGAAATGTTCAGGGCTGCTGTAACTTATAATTATTTTACGAAATTATTTTATGTTGCCTATTTTTGAGGCATGGCCCTGTTGTTGTCATTCTTGCTATGAATGTTCCATTGTTTGATCAGTGTTTCCTCTCTCCCTTTCCTTTATTCCCCCTAGCTATTCTCCCATGCTTTTGGCTTATTTTTTGTAATGTTTATTACTAAAATTTCGTGGGAGTTTTGGCTTGGTAACAGAATTATTTTCTGTTTTTTCCCCATGTTTACGTCCTCACCCTTGGGTGTTTAGGCATTTTGGTCTGCATCTACCATCTGATGTTCTACAGTTTCTCTGGAAGCCTCTGTTTTGCATCAGATAGTGTTTAAATTGGTAACTGATTTTGGGCCATGTTTACCAGTGCCTGGAGTCATGTTTCCGGTTTGTTTACACTTTTTGTTTAGGTTGACAACGGTTACTTCTGATAGTGATTACTTGTCTTCTGCTTAGTTTAGTTCATAGCAAGATACATTAATATTGTCCGTAAGTGTTACATTAATTTTTCAAAATGATTTCAAATTTTTGTTCACACTTACACTTTTTTGGGATCCATTTGGGCTCAGGGTTCCATTGGGAACTTGGGCTCTTCTGAAAAAATTTTTTCAAAAATTTTTTTCTTTTTGAATAATTTTTTCATAATGTTTAATGGATTATTTTATTATGTATCTTTGTTTTTCAAGGTTTAGTGGAAGTACTATGACTGTTTACTTTTTTCACAATGAAAGATTATTGTTCAAATTGTAATGGGAGGAAATCTTCCTCTGTTTCTCATGATCTCTAGTTTTTCACTCTCTTTTTCAGAGGAACAAGAACAGGGTGATGTTTCCGTGATGTCGTCCAGAAGTGTGCCTCCGTCGTCACAATCAAATGAAGAGCTAGCGGAAAAAGTGCTCATGCAGATACATCAATTACCCGGGAGTTCCCTAGTTGGATCGAAGGGGTTGACATCCGCTAGCTCGCCCGGCATCGCGACCATTCCCCGAATGGCTCAGCGCCCGGGTTCGTCCATTGCGGTCCAGGAAGGAAATTTGGGTGTTGCGAGCACTATAAACTTACCACGTGCAGACCCAGTAACGACGGAACAGAGGATGGTATGGAGGAAGCCTAATAGTCCGGATCATAGCTCGTCCAGGTTCATCCAGGCTGCGAGCGAGAGAGGCCTCTCTCTCGTACAACAACATCTGGGCCCAGATGTTGTAGGACATAACATTCCTCAGTCGGAGCGTACGTCCACCGCTCGGGATGCTCCGGTATAAAGGCAGTCCGGCGAGACTGCTTTTACGGCTTCCTCATCCTCACGGCAGCACACACGACTGCACCTTGGCTACGTGACCAGTGACATCCAGCCAGCATCGCCGACCAGGGGTTCCATGGCGACCAGGTCACGCCATCCGGTAGCCAGGGATACGAGGCCTTCATCATCCGGACATTCGCATAAAAGAGGTATGCAGGATGCAACGTCCAGGGAGCTCCCGGCGGCTAAATCCCTTAAGACCGCAGCTCCTCAGGCCTCCGTAGCGAACATGCTATCACAGATAGCGCAGATCATCGCAGCATCCCAGCAGCTGGCAGAGACTCTGTCGGAATACAAATTATCAGACGAAGCTGGGTCGGTACGTTCTGCCGCTGGATCAGGTGCGGACAACCGAGATTTGCAAGAGGTCCAACAGGATGGCGAAAGGGATTCCGAGGACTTGGATTTATCCCTTTCAGAACAACATAAAATTGCCATGGAGTTCATCCGGCATTACCTTCCAGATGTTGTTCCAACGGACCAAAATGCTGCGCAGCTGGATAGGAGGCTTATAGCGCCACTGGACACCGATTTTTTCAATTGGTTTAGGGACATCGTCCCGGAATTTCCGTCACAGTCCAGAAATGTCTCACGGACATTTGAATGCTATAACTAAACTTGCTAACAAAACGGGCAGGTCAGCCTTCCTACCGGCATCTGCTCTTCTTCCACCTTTCATCAACCCAAGGACTAAATTTGAAACGGCAGGACAGGGCATCCAGAGAATTCCTCTGCGTCTAGACGACCAGGCTGAAGACCTTGAATTATCCATGCCGTCGTCTATGTCAATTCCTTCCTCGGCGTTGGAAATGACAATATCGTCTAATAGAGCTAATTTAGACACACGCTCGTATGCAGAACACCTTACCAGAGCGTTGTCATTATGCCTTGAGGGACAAGAATTCCAAGATCTACAAACGTCCTTAAGAGTTCTGTCCAGGGCCATAGCATTCTCCACATATAACTCTGCCATTTCAGTGGCAAATTTGGAGTTAGTTAGACGTGACAGGGCCCTAGCTACTTCCACACGCGTGGACAGTAAGGTGAAAAACTCTCTCAGAGTCGCTCCGGTCTCCGGAGAGCTTCTCTTCGACGGCAAGCTTTCTGCAATTTATGATCAATTAACTAAGAAAGCTTCAGACTCTCTGCTATTTAAGTCCGCTTCCAGAAAGTCGGAAACAGCGGAGAAGAGTAGGCCAGGCACTTCTGGGACGAGTACGTCCAGGGGAAGTTCCTACAGAGGTTCGTACGCATCCTCTAGGTCTTACTCTAGAGACCGTCAAGGTAGCGACTCAAATAGGGGCCATAACGCTGGCCGAAACAACTGGTCAGATGCCCCTAGGCCGATGGGAGGACATGGTTTCTCCTACCGCAAGCCTCGCAGATCCAAGAGGTGATGGTTTAAACCTCTGTCGTGTTCCAGTGGGCAGAAGACTGTCGAGTTTCTCAAACAATTGGGAATTAATTACGGAGGACCCTTGGGTTTGAGGGGTTATATCGGAAGGACTGAAACTGTCCTTCAAAGGAAAACCTCCGTTAACTCGAAGTCCAAGATGGACTCAGCTTCTGTCAAATCAACAGAAAAGAGCAGCGCTTCTATCAGAAGTCCATTCTCTTTTAGTGAAGAACGCGATAGAGGTCGTAGAAAACCAGGAATCTCCAGGTTTCTACAGCCATCTTTTTCTGGTTCCGAAACCAGACGGCTCGTTCTAACCAGTGAGAGATTTGGGCTGGATAAACAAGCTGATCGTGGCTCCAAAATTCGATATGGAGACCATTCGATCAGTCAGAGCGAGCATTCGAGTAAACGACTATGCTCCGAGCATAGATCTCAAGGATGCGTACTTTCACGTCATGGTACATTCGGCGTTCAGAAAGTATCTTCGCTTCGCTGTCCTAGGAGTTGTATATCAGTTCCGAGCGATGTGCTTCGGTCTGAATCTAGCGCCCTGGGCATTCACTCAAATAATAAACTCAGTAATGACTTATTTCCGAGCTCATTCGTCTGCGGTAATGTCGGCCTACCTGGACAATATTCTTCAGAGGTATGGCAATGAGTTAATGCTTCAGAACGATATGCAGAATCTGCTTCTATTGCTCCGACGTCTCGGTTTCATAGTAAACGAAGAGAAGTCAGATCTGGTGCCGTCCAAGTCACTCACCCACCTGGGGATGAGCTTCAAGACGCACAACAATCTCGTTCGTCTGCCGTTAACCAGAGCGAAGTTAGTCAGTTGTTACGCTCGCTATTGTCTTCACTCAGACAAGGTTACAGCGAGAGAATTCATGAGACTGATAGGTCTGTGCGGAGCTGCCGCGAATCTCATTCCAATGGGGTGGCTACACACTCGTCCTCTCCAAATCTTTCTGACTCAGAATTGGAGGGCGAAGATTCATTCACTCGATACGGACATCCTCTTGTCAAACCAAGTGAAACAAGAGATTCAGACTTGGGAAGACATTCAGTGGTTACCTCAGGGAGTTCCACTGCAATTGCCAGATCCGAGTTTTACAATTATGACGGATGCCAGTCAAACAGGTTGGGGAGCAACACTGAGCCCATCGGATATGAAGTGCCAGGGTCTTTGGGATCCGCAGTTTTTAAGCAAGCACATAAATATCAAAGAAATGATGTCAATTTGGCTTGTGCTACATCATTGCATGGACGTTATTCAGAATGCACATGTGCAAATTCTATCCGACAATACGACGGTAGTAGCTTATATTCGGAATCAGGGAGGCACTCATTCCATTCCGTTGTTCAATCTAATGGAAAGAATCTTTTTGTTTGTACTAGAACATCAGATTCTACTTTCGGTCCGTCATATTCCGGGTGCGTTTTAGCAGACTCCCTTTCACGGAGGGGTCGCCTGTTGCCGTCAGAATGGACTCTCAACAAGCAAGTATTCAATCAGATTTGCTACCAATGGGAGCGGCCAATGATAGACTTATTTGCGACACGTCTCAACAATCAGTTGCAGACGTATGTGTCTCCATGTCCGGATCCTCGAGTGTTTGCAGTATACGCTCTATCGATCTCGTGGGACGGAATAATAGGATATGCGTATCCTCCAGCGCCGTTGATTCAGCAGATATTGCTCAAGATAAAACAATTGCATTGCAAGATTCTGTTGGTAGCATCTCTGTCTCCACAGTGACCGTGGATAAATCTACTCAGGTGTCTGTTGTGGGACATGCCGTGGAAGCTTCCTCCACGGGAGGACCTTCTGTCGCAGGGGAAATCGCGCACTGTCCTTCACTACCCGCAAGGTCTCAACCTTCACGTATTTCCGTTGTGCGGTCCGTCTTGCATGGGAAGCATTTTACAGGACGAGCAGTGCTTTACTAAATTATGCGGCTATGTGGAAGGTCTTTCGGCAGTGGTGTGGGGATCATTCGGTAGATATTTATGATCCCTCCATTCCGGACATTGCAAATTTTCTAGTCTACTTGTTTGACAAGATCAAACTGCAGCCTGTCACCATTAAGGGTTATAGGTCTATGCTATCTGATACCTATGCACACCATGATAGCTTAATGATTGGATCTAATGTCTCTTCATCTAAATTAGTTAGAAACTTTTCGATAAATAGACCTAGAACTCTTAGATTAATTCCTAAGTGGAATTTAGCTTGGATTCTTCTAAAGCTAAAAGAAACGCCTTTTGAACCTCTTGACACAGTGGACTTCAAATTCTTATCTTATAAGACAGCTTTTTTCTTAGCTTTCTCTTCTGCTAGAAGAGTTAGTGAGCTTCATGCGCTGTGGATGATTCTCACTATCGTAGCATCGGTAATACTATTACCTTTACTACCAATGTTGGATTTTTGGCTCTCACTATCATAGCATCGGTAATACTATTACCTTTACTACCAATGTTGGATTTTTGGCTAAGAATCAGGCTCCTAATAAGTATCCGAAACCTATTGTTATTAAGGCCCTTCCGTCTTCAGACGTGCGTAGGCCTTTACTCTGTCTTGTTAGAGCAATACGTATTTACAAACGTAGGTCTGAGTTCATCAGAAAGGGACGTAAGTGTTTCTTTCTGTCTCTAATGCCTAATAGAAAGGTCATTATGGTCCATTCTATTGCTAGATGGATTCAATTAACTATCCGTACTGCTTATGGAAAATTATCTTCTACTCAGCAGTCTGCACTTAAGATTTCAGCTCATGAAGTAAGAGCTCTATCAACATCTTGGGCCTATGCTAATAGTGTTGCTATTACTGATTTAATGAAGGCTGCATATTGGTCTCAGCCTTCCACGTTCACAAAGTTTTATCTCAGAAATATTGAGTCCATTTCTGGAGACCTCCATTGTTTAGGTCTGTTATCAGTTGCTCAGAATATCGTCCACTAAACAGTTGCAGCTATAGTTATGTCGGCTTTCTGTTCCGGCAGTGACTCTGTCCTGCTGCCCTCTTTGCTCTGGGGTATTTGACCCTGGGCAAGGGGAGGGGGGGGAGGTGGGTGTTCACTTAGGTCACCTGCTTTATAGTGAAAAGCAAAGGGATACTTCCCCTGGAGTCAGTAATTCTGGTAAAGTTGGTACCGGGATGGTTTTAAAGTGTAAAGCTAATGTTTACTCATACATGTAATATTTTTAAAGTGTAGCTCGGTGTGAAGCATTTGTATATGTCACGTGTCAAACGGGCGTTAATATACAATCCTCGGACACTTTTAATGAGTATAAAGAGTCTCATTTCTCTGGACTTCCTTTATTTATTGGCTTACCTTTAAAAATAATTAGTATAAAGGGTTATACTGGATGTTAATAGAGATCATTGATGTTATTGTGCTCAATTACAGAATGGTGTAGTGACTTTCTTCTTTGATATAAATAAGAAAGATACATGTAAAGCCTATCTCTCCTTTTCTCCTTGATGGGATAATTCTGTCACATGTAATTGAGCCTATTGGATTTTCCTTTATGTCCTAGGCCCTCCAACCTTTTTACTATTCAGCTAAGTCTGGGTCATTGGTACAGTATAAAAATGTTAAAAAATTTATAGTAATTTATATATTTTTTATACTTACCAATGACCCAGACGGGGATGGCCCTCCCATGAGTTGGGAACTCATACCTCCCCGCTGAGTACATAACACTTACCAGGCACTGGTTGTAAGAATGACATTTGGCACCAATTTCGAGACCTCCTTGATACTGCACATGCGCAGTGGAGTAAAAGTATGGCGGACCATATAGGACATCTAATTTTCGGTTTTTGATGCAAATTTTGGGGATTGGGGGGGGGGGGGGGCAAAATTTGTGTTTGGCCCTGAATAATTAAGAGTTAGCACCAGCTAAGTCTGGGTCATTGGTAAGTATAAGAAATATATAAATTACTATAAATTTTTTAACATTTATTTTCTGTCTTTTGTTGTAAAGTCACATGTTCCAAACCATAGTAAAACTATTGGTCTATGAACACTCCTAACTTGAGGAATCACTAATATAAATAAACTTAATTTCAACAGTGTCATTTCTTCTAATTTCGTCCCTAAGGTACCTTCCCTTGCTGTCTGAGCATACAATTATTTCTCTTCGTTCACTTTGTGAAAATTTGTCTGCTTCTTCAAGCCTTTCTAGACATTTTATTTCCTCTGATACCTTATTTAGTATTTTCCTGTTCGGCACAGAAGACATCATGTTAACATCCAGCAAATACAATTAATGGCGTTCAGTGCCATTTTCCTACTTACAATAAAGTTCAAAATATCAAGCTTCAAAGTTCATATTTCAATGAAATATTTATGCTTAGATCAAAGATGTATTTCCTAATTCCTTAGAATCTGGTCAGATATGGAAAAATATGCACAGATGGCCATGATTTTAAAAGATTTTAGGAAGATTTTTTTTTAGCCAGGAGAAAAAACACATCCGTTCTTAACCGGAAGTCCTTTTAAAAGATTTTAGGAAGATTTTTTTTAGTCAGGAGAAAAACATGTCCGTTCTCAACTGGAAGTGTTAAGTAAAGGGTTAGCCATGTGTCATGCTCATCATATTACCATATGAGCTGAAAGTGACTAGAAAGACAAATGAATACAAAAATGGAAGTGAGATAGCATTGCATGCATGATATTTGTGTTAAGTTGTCTAATTAAGATGTATTTTCTCTTCTTTTTCAGATCTCGAGAATCGCCCAAAAAAAGTCGAGATCCTGATGCTACAATGAAGAAGTTTTTAATTGTTCTTGTTATTGGCATCATAGGGTTCCTCACTGTTATTATTATATTTTCACGACTTGGTCGACATGTTACAGATGATGATCCATTTTTAGATCCTATGGCAAATCCAAATATTCGAGTGAATGAACAACCTATAAAAAATATACCTGGCGGGAAAGTTATATAATCAATGTTATCTTATTCATGAGGTCCAGATAAGATAGAATGTACAGGCATTAACCCTTTAGCTAACATGATTGCCGTAAACAGCAGTGCTATTCATACAAAACTAATAATGTTTAGTTATTCAAGACATTTTTGCAAGTGTTATCTGGTTGTCATGTTTAGTAAAGAGTTTAAACATATTATTTTCAAGCAAATATTCATTCCAGATCATTTTGGATGAAGCATACAGGCCACTGTATTAAAAAAAAAGTTGTATACCTAGTACTCATAATCTAACATATGGAGGAAAATACAATTTTTTCCGAACAAAGTGTACCATTTTCTGTAACAACAAGTGCTTGGCAAGAGTTGAGTTAAGAAGCAGGGATCAAAATACTTTATTTATTTGCATAGCGAAATTCTATACATTTAAAAAAAAAATGTATAGCATTTTTTGAAAATTATGTAGCATTTTTAAGTTTCAAATTCAATATACAATTATGAGTACTTTTGTTCCCAAGAAAGGTTTTGACACTTGGTTACATGTATATTAGTGGTATGGTCTACTTGAAGAAAAGAAAATCCACATAAATTTATACAGTCAGGTAATGCTGCTATTAACTTGCCGTAGAAGCATTATGCAGGTCTGTAAATTTCTGTAGTGCATCCTGGCACCGACAGATGTGGAATCTGTAAGTGGAAGTTTCAAGTGGTTTGATCCATGCGTTAACGGTACATACGTGTACGGTACAGATATACTGATTTGGTACTCTGTCATTGTGTGAGTGTTCTATCCCTGGTACCCTTTTTATTCGAGTGGATACTTGAGAACTTGGAAGCAAATTGGTAGTTCATGGACCACCAGGTGTTCTACCTGGAAGTCCATGAACTGCTGATTTACCATGTCATTACCAGACAAGCAGTTACTAGTTAGTACTAATGCCCATTGTCCACCATGATATGGAATTTGAGAATGCGCATCGCATTTCTTTATGCATATTTAATGATTGCATAGCTTTTCCTGAATTTTGCATAGTGAAATGTGATGCAATACCACTTATTTTGATCCCTGTTAAGAAGTCAAAGAAATATTTAGTACTGTTTTGTGATCAACTCTGTATTGCCTTTATAACCAGATTGTGCTTGTACAGAATATTTGATTATGACAAGACTTCTTTTAGGGGACTAGTAGATACGAGTCGTGCTTGCATCACAAGTAGCTATACCTCCCCAAGAGTGATTTGAGTCGCGATAAAAGATTGTATACAAGCTAGGGCCTTGCGAGTCAGATATTTTAGTTCAAGGTGATTCTCAATTTGATTCTAGTTTAAAACTTGCGAGTCGAGTCATTTTTCCAGTCGATTCTTATAAAATCGATGGCCTGATTTCTTCTGAACAGTAAATGCAACTTTCACTCGGCTAACTATTTCATGTATACATATTTTAGTACAAGCTACCGCCCTTTCTTGCCTGTTAGAACCTCCAAGTAACAAGTTTTAACATGTTTACCAAATTAGGCACGACATATTGAGTTGTTCATGCAGTCAAAACACCAATAACAGATTAAGTGCACTCAGAGCACTTGAGTTTGTATACTTCCGTTAAACAGAAGGATACAGACTTAAGTGCTTGGAGTGCACTTCATTCTACACAAATAGGATTGTCTACCATCCATTGGGCATTTCACCTTGAGAGCAAAGCCTTATCTTCAGGTGATGAATCTCGTTACGACATGTATAATGCTGACTACTTAGACCGCAATGGAGAAGCAGTAAATCATGTAGGCGTCATTTAACAGTGATACGAATAGGGTTTTGTAACATATTTTCTTATTTCTTTTGTGGCCAAACTGGATTATTGCATCATTTAAAGAAAGAACTCACAATGGAAACTCTTCCGTTTATCAGGACTGAATCAACTCGAGAAAAAGGACATCCGCAGATCGGAGATGAGTCAAGTCGATTTTGCTTTCTGACTCGAGATTCAACTCGAAATTCAAGTAATTGCAGGGCCCTAATACAAGCACAATGAACAGATAACACTTTTATCTACTGTTCAGTCAACAAAAACCATAACCATGACTTCTCAAAAATAGTCGTTTACAAACAAAGTCATACTCAGCTGATCAAAATCCGGGAACTCCATTTTCAGTTCTCTTAACCCAATGCCACATGAGAAATTTAAATCAGCGTAAATTAAATTGCTTATGATGGTAAAAAATAATCAAACTCCATCCAAGTTTACTTTTTCGTCAGGTCACTTCATTCATAATATTTTGAAGCATGCAAACATTGAGATTGCCATAATGTTTCAGAATTCTCACTGAACTTTCAATTTTTACATTTCACCTTTTGAAAGGTACCGTACATCAGTGGCCTAACATGACCGTAAAATATTGCTTGAATACGTGGAAATTTTAATTTTGGCCTCTAAAACTTAGCTTATGACCCCTCATTGGAACAAGGTTGATGGGCGCTTTCTAATGAGGAGTCAGAAGCTATGTTTTGGAGGCAAAAATGTAAAAAATAAATTGTGAAAGGCAATTTTTTGAATGACACTGGTCGTTTTTGGCCATTTTGTTAGGTAATGGGGTTAATTTCATAAACCTTACAAGCCTGCAAATACTTTTTCTTTGGTGCCGTACATTGTGATAAGTACCAACGGTTTTGTGCCTGTCATCCCAAACTTAGTACACGTAATCAGGAATTAATGATGTGGTGTACCATTATTTCATACTGTGACAAGCATTATATTTGTCTGTGTAGATGTATGAACGAGAATTATTTCATTGGGCAGGAGTATTTTTGATCCTTTACCCAAGGCAGATTAGATTGGTTAGAGAAGAGGACATGAAATTTTTTTTTAATTGGGGTTTAATAACACTTTCGACAACCAGAGTCACCTTGTATCTGAGAGTTTTACAGGTGGAGGATGCTACTGTACCTGGAGTCTGTGAGCAACTGTCAGACTCTCCAAAGTACCAACTCTGTTCAAGCAAGGTTAGCATTGGTTGAAGACCAGTACACCATTGGCATGCAGTATGCCTTAGTACACAGCGACACTGTGCCCCCCCCCTCCCCCACATGGGCAATTGGGATTAAGTGCCTTGCCCAAAGACACATGGGCATGGACCTTTCAGTTTGAAGTCATATTCCATAACCACTGAGCCACCATACTCCCATTGGACTTCAGATCTAAAGATTATATGCCTTGATTCTGACCCTTCTCATCAGCATTGTGTCCATGCGCAATACACTTACCCCCAATTGCCCAAGTTGGAGCTTGATGGTGTAGTATGCCAGGGTGCTATCCACATTGATGGTGCACATGCCTTTAACCACTGCTAGCCCTGCTTGTGCATGATAAATACATTGGAGAGTTTGTCAGTTACTTGCTGCTGCCCAGTCATTCTCTCTGGGTACCCTTGCTTCCTCTGCCCATTGACCATTAAAGGCCAATTTCCAACTTTTACGACCTCGGAACAGGAACCCGGTCTTCACATGCAATCATGTGGAGATCCTGCTAAAAATAGACATATTACATTGACAGTGGTTACTCGTCAAGTTTCGGCTGCCTAAATGGGCAGCCAAGCCTTGACTAAAAATGACTGCTTAGCTTAGCATGCATGTTGGCTTGTCATTTAACAGGGTCCCCTGGGAGCACGGTGGCTCAGTAGGTAGAGGTGCAGGCTGCAAGCCGAGAGGTCCTCAGTTCGAATCCCACCTGCGGCAACTGCGTTGTGTCCATGGGCAAGACACTTCATCTCCATTGCCCGCGTGGGGGCACAGTGGTGTTGTGTACTAAGGCGTACTGCACGTCGATGGTGCACTTGTCTTCAACCAATGTTAACCCTGCTTGTGTGGAGTTCGTATGTTGGGGAGCTGACAGTTGCTTGCCGTTGCTCAATGGTTCTCTCCGGGTACTCCGGCTTCCTCCACCCGTAAAACTGTTGCGGTTATGATTAGCCATAGTGCATAAATATGTGACCTTAAACACCAATAAATAAATAAATAAATAACAGAGTCCCCTTGTGCTCCTGTCATGTAATTGCCTTGAGTGTGGTTTTGGTCAGCATATAGAATACTCCTGTCCTGAAAAATGAATTATGGATTGTGGGCGATGAAGTGGTTACATTTTCACCGAACAAGTATTTGTTTGAATTTATCCTTAACTGGTTGAGTGCTATAGCCACTATCAGGCTTTCAGAAAAATGAGGGTACCAGAGCAAAAGCCAGCAAATTCTCTGCTCATATTTCATATTCAGTCCAACCCAAATAATATCTTGTTAATGTTAACATGTTTTATTACAAGTTGTAATACAAGATATTTAAAATAACAAATTCAGACCACCAAAAATAATCTAGCCCTCAACCAGTTAAAGACCTAATTCCGATATGATCACTTGCAGAAAAACGTGTACCTTAACATATATATACCGGTATATTCTGAGGGCCCAGTACTCTGAGATACCCATGTACCTAAGCCCCAATAATGCAAAGGTTCAATACTCTGAAGGTGCACTGCACCAAAACCTAACATGCCAAATGTGAAATACTCCCAAGGCCTAATAATCCAAAGGTGAAATACTCCCCAAGACCTAATACTCCAAAGGTTAGAGTATTGGACCTTCAAAGTTTAATGTCATCAGTATATCAGGCTTTTATTGTATTGAGCCATCAGAATGTCTGACTGTCAGATGATTGAGCTGTTGGAATATCTGACCCTCTGGGTATTGGGCCATTGGAATATCATACCTTTGGAGTTTTGGGTCTTCCGAATATCAGAGTACTGCGATGTCGAAAATATCAGGCTGTCATAATATTGTACCTTCAGAATATCGGTACCTCAGAGTAATCAACCTTTGGTGATATGGGTATTGAGACTAAAGGACTGTTGCCCCCAACATGCAGTATTAAGGTAAACTTGCCTGTTACATTCTAGGTATCCTGGCAGTTGTTTTGCGGCTAGTCATTGCTGCATATATAGACAACCAGGACCTGCCCAGAAACAACTCCAAAGTTACAGTAGATGTAGACTGTTAAAGGGTAGCAAAAATTTATAAAAATTTCCCAAAATTGAGGGTCAAGTTGATTTGTACATTCCAAGGAGAGATTGAGAAATACTCCTTACAAGTGAATTTGGGAAAAACTTAGATCATTTACTCATTACATCAGTACCCATCAATTGGTAGAGTGTTCATTTCATTTTGGCCATCAGAATTTGTTCACATGTCTTTGCTTTGTTACAGGTTAGGAACTCTCCAATAAATTTCACCGCCAAATCTAAACAGACCAAACTAATTTTGCCTCCAGTAAAAGATAATGCACATTCACAAAATATAAAACCCTTTGACTGGTAAAATGCTGGAAGCCACTATCTCCATTGAAAAATGATGAAAGCCACGTTAGTGGTTTTACACTGTGTGTATTTGCTTGTTGTTTGCGCAATAGTATATAAATAAATGGCCATATAAAATTGTTTTGTTACAATTTATTGAAGAGTGCCAGCAGGCACTCTCCAATAAATAGAAACAAAACAATTATTGCTGAATAAAATCTTGCTAAACTAAGGCTTTCTTTGCTGGCAGTATTGTATCTTTGAAAAAATAAATACTCATATTACAAAATCACCTCTAAAAAATAACTTTTCACTCTACCAGTTAATTGTGGAACCGCCACTTCAAAATGAACCCCAAATTGGGGCATCCAGCACTCAACCAGTTAATTCCATATTGTCATTTTTTGCTCACCCATCATAATGCAATCTCTCATTTTGGTTTTTTATGATTGTATTTTAATCATTTGTTAAAATTTTGTTACAGGCAGAAAATATAACAATAACTTGATGGCATTTGCAACATTACAGCTCATTTACTAATGCCTTCATGTAAAATGACCTGTAATTGCTTACTTGTGCTTGTGAATGGTAAACTGAAAGTTTAACATCTCTTGTCAGCCAGCAGTCATATGTAAATTATACCTCCATTTTTTTTAAAAGTGTGGTATACTGGATTGCATCTGTCATTCCGTGCATCCACCTGTCCATTCATGAGACTGTGCAAGTTCATAACTTAGCTGATAGTAGTCCGATCTTGATAAAATTTTACTAGGATATCAAGTATGCCATTCCCTTTTAGACACATATAAACTTACACTGTTTGTGCATTCCACTTGTGAGTTATGCCCCTTTTTTAATTTAGAAATAGACAGTTTTTGTCCGTACAAGTTCATAACTCAGCTAATAGTGGACAAATCTTGATGAAATCTTACAATGGACAGGGTATTTTTTTGTTGAGTTTCGCATCGCCGTTTGCAAAACAATACCTCCCAGACGTGAACCAATAATCAAAAAATGATTCGCACACTGCGATATAATGTCATTCTAAGATTTCTGCTGGTATGACTGTCAGACATGCTCTTTAATTGCCTAGATTGCGATTACGGAACCACCAGTGTAGGGGCAACTGATTGGGTTATCCCACTGAGGCACGTTGCACTTTCTAGGTCACTGTGTCCAGTCAAGGACTCAATCATTAAATGTCACTGATTTTTCATTCACTAGAAACAATTCACGCCATACACATGCGCAGTTGTTGTATTTATGTTGGATTTTCCGGAATGTGATCAGCAACTGCACATGTGTACAGCGCAAACTGTGCTCTGAAACTTTGAAGTTTCAGTCAGGAACAAGTGACACAGATTGATTTGAGGGAATAAGGAAATTGAGGTAAGCAAACTTACTGTCTTATTAGTGTGTCAGTGATGCGAACCCATATAAAATGAATATATGTTGAAATGCATTATAATGCCACAGCCAATGGTAAGCCCATGAAATTTGCTACAGCAAACTGTTGTGGAAGGGAAAATTTCTGAATTGTGAGGGCAGCATCAGCCATGAATGAAGGCGCCAGTGATGAAGAAATGTGTACAGCAGGGTATTTCAGACAAAACTAAAATGAAATAGGTCGGATAACAATAAAATGAAAATTAACTAACCGCAGTCTAAAACTGCGAATCAGTTTATAACAATTGCTAATCAATGTTCCGGGAACAGGAGAAGACCATGAATCTAAATTTTGAAAACGAAAAATACCCTAATGGATGTCCAGTATGACATGCCATTTGAGACACATTCAAGTTCTGTGCTCCACACATTTCACTTGTGAGTTATGCCCCCTTTTTCAATTGAGAAATGGACAATTTTCAGTCCATACAAGTTCATAATTCATCTAATTGTGGTCTGATTTTTATGAAATCTTACATGAATGTTCACTATGACATACCCTTTCAGACACATATCAGGTAATGCTGACTGCACATTTCACTTTCTGTCTGCTTTTTCATTTGAGAAATAGACATTTTTAGCTCAACTTTGACGAAGTCAAATTTGAGCTATTGTCATGGCCCGTCGTCCGTCTGTCCGTCCGTCTGTCTGTCCGTCTGGCCGTCTGTCCGTCTGTCCGTACGTCAACAATTGGCTATGGCTCGGGCTAGAGGTCGTATTTATGAACCGATCTTTACGAAACTTCTTGTGTACCTTTGTTATGACCCTGGGACGGGAACGAGTGTTTTTAGGTGTGGTCCGAAATTCAAGATGGCTGCCAGTGGCCATTTTGTACCGATGATGCAAAAATCAGTTTTTTGTACAGAACTTCTGTATGAAAGTTCTGATTTGAATAAAGTTTTGTATAAATGTTTAGTACCATGGGATACATCACATATAATACGGGTTTTTTTCTCGTGCGTAAATTATGCAAATTAGACTGACTTTGATTTATTTAGTGTTACTTTCAGAGCTGTAAGTGCCAAACTGCTATGGCTCGGGCTAGAGGCCGTATTTATGAACCGATCTTTACGAAACTTCTTGGGTACCTTTGTTATGACCGTGGGACGAGAACGAGTGTTTTTGGGTGCGGTCCGAAATTCAAGATGGCTGCCATTTTGTACCGACGATGCAGAAATCTGTTTTTTGTACAGAACTTCCATATGAAAGCTCTGATTTGAATAATTTTTTGTATGAATGTTTAGTACCATGGGATACATCACATATAATACGGGCTTTTTTCTCGTACGTAAATTGTGCAAATTAGACTAATTTTGATGTTTTTGGGGGTTACTTTCAGCAAATGCCAATACGGCTCGGGCTAGAGGCCGTATTTATGAACCGATCTTTACGAAACTTCTTGGGTACCTTTGGTATCACCGTGGGACGAGAACGAGTGTTTTGGGGTCCGGTCTGAAATTCAAGATGGCCGATGGCAGCCATTTTGTACAAAATTAGGTGCAATCAGATTTTTGCACAGAACTTCCATATGAAAGCCCTGATTTGAATAATTTTTGTGTGTGAATGTTTAGTACCATGGGATGCATCACATATAATGCGGGTTTTTTTCTCGTGCAGAAATTATGCAAATTAGATGAACTTTGATTTTTTCAGTGCGACTTACACACAGTAAGTACACATGTGAATACGGCTCAGACTAGAGTCTGTATTTATGAACTGATCTTCACGAAATGTCTTGGGTACCTTTGTTATCACCTTGGGACGAGAACGAGTGTTTCTGGGTGCGGTATAAAATTCAAGATGGCTGCTAGTGGCCATTTTGTACCAAAATTAGGTCTAATCAGTTTTTTGTACACAACTTCTATACAGCTCAGACTAGAGGCCATATTTATGAACCAATCTTTACGAAACTTCTTGGGTACCTTTGTTATCACCGTGGGATGAGAGCGAGTGTTTTTGGGTGTGGTCCGAAATTCAAGATGGCCACCAGCAGCCATTTTGTACCAAAATTAGTGCAATCAGTCTTTTGTATAGAACTTCTGTATGAAAGTTCTGATTTTAATAAATTTTTGTATGAATGTTTAGTAACATGGAATACATCACATATTGTAAGGGGGTTTTTTTCGTGCAGAAATTATGCAAATTAGATGAACTTTGATTTATTCAGTGCTACTTACACAATGTAAGCACACATGTCAATACGGCTCAGGGTAGAGGCTGTATTTATGAACCGATCTTCACAAAACTTCTTGGGTACCTTTGTTATCTCCTTGGGATGAGAATGAGTGTTTCTGGGTACGGTCCAAAATTCAAGATGGCTGCCAGTGGCCATTTTGTACCGAAATTAGGTCCAATCAGTTTTTTGTCTCAAGTTCTATACAGCTCGTATTTATGAACTGATCTTCACAAAACTTCTTGAGTACTTTTGTTTTCACCTTGGGACAGGAACGAGTGTGTTTTGGGGTGCCTTTGTTATCACTGTGCTATGAGAACAAATATTTTGGGGTTCAGTCAGACCCACTCTGGGACTCAAAGATTTTTTCTAGTTCAGCATCTGACTGTCACCCACCTTTACAATACTTTACCTATACATTTGTTACAGGCAATGGTCAGTATTTATGTACAGACCGTTACAATACTTTATATGTACCTTTGTTATCAGGTCATTACCTAGATGTTTGTCATTGCTGTGTCACATACTATACATGTACATGTCTTTGTCTTGACAAGTTGAGCTACAGTGTCATTGACACTTTCATTGTCCATTTGAATTCATAATTCAGCTGATAGTGGTGCTATAATAATGAAATCTTACATGGACATCCAGTATGACATGCCCTGCCAGACATGAATCAAGTTATGCTATTTGCACTTTCCACTTGTGTGTTATGCCCCTTTTTCTGTTGAGAAATGGAGTTTTTTGTCTGTACAAGTTCATAACTCCGCTGATATTGGTCCGATCTTAATGAAATCATGCTTGGATGTCCAGTATGACTTTTCAAACACGTATAAAGTTATGCTGTTCACATATTCCACTCATCAGTTATGCCCCTTTTTCATTAAGTGATCTTATGCCCCCATCCCACCTCCCCCATAAAAAAGAAAATTACAACATGGGGGCAGGTGGGGTGGGAAAAAAGGAGTTTGAAGGCATTTGAGTGATTTTATGCAAAAAAAAAAGAGTATGTCAGTGTGTGTACAAAAAAAAATATGACATCAGTGAAAACAAGTTAACAGTGCAGCTTCTTTGATCAACAATCTGAAAGTCAGGGTGAGCTATTCTGATCACTTTTTGTCTGTCATCTGTTGTCTGTCGTCTGTCAGCCGTCGTACGTCGTGAAGATGGTGTTTGGGTCATTTTCTCCCAAGCCACTGGTTGCAGTTCAATGAAAATTCACATGAGTAGCAGTTATGTAGGGGCATTCAGGTTTTTCTTCAAATTGGGTTTATGCTCATATTGTGGAGTGGGGTGGGGCCAAAATACACAAAATTTTAAAAACTCCTCTTCTCATGAACCAGTCATAGCAGAGACTTGATATTTGGTATGCAGCTTCCATTTGAGGTGTAGACTCAAGTTTGTTCAAGAGAAGTTTGACAGGCACTATTTGCCTTTGTTCTGAGAGGGGCAAGAATTTTTGCCCCGCCCAGAATTTCTATTTTCTGAACCGAGAGGCCAATTTGAACCAAATTTAATATGAGGTATTATTGGGTTATAAGTGCTTGATTTATGCCAAAAATGTTTATTTTTATACTGTACCAATGACCCAGACATAGCTGGTGCTAACTCTTAAAATATAGGGCCAAACACAAATTTTGCCCCCCAATCCCCAAAATTTGCATCTAAAACCAAAGAAAACATGTCCTGAAAGGCCCTCCACACTTCGCCCCTACTGCGCATGTGCAGTGTCAAGGACGTTCCGAAATTGGCGCCATTAATCATTCTAAGTTTGGCCCTTCATCAGTTAACATCTGACTGATCTTTGTGCTTATAAATCTCAGTTTAAATGATGCCAGACACATAAATATTAGTGAAATGGTGATTCTAAGGAGGATAGAGAAGGAGGAGAGGAAAAAAATGTGTGACAGAATATTATCAGGGCTGTAACTTAAAATTTTTTAATGAAATTATGTTAAGTTACCTATTTTCGAGGCAGCAGCCATTTTGTTGTCATTCTGTTTATTTAGTTACACTGTTTTTTAAGTGTTTTCCTCTCTCCCTGTCCTTTAAGTCCCCCCTTGCTATTCTCCCATGCTTTTGGCATAGTTTTTGTAATTATTATTACTAAATTTTCTTGGGAGTTTTAGCTGAATAACAGAATGAATTCTGTTCTTTTCCCCATGTTTACGTCTTCACCTACGGGTGGTTAGGCGTTGTGTTCTGCATCTACCATCTGATGTTCTGCAGTTTCTTCCCTGGAAGTCTCTGTTTTGCATCAGATAGTGTTTTTTTTGGTAACTGATTTCGGGCCTGGGTGCCTGGAGTCTTATTTTAGTGTTTTTACACTCATTGTTTACATTTACAACAGCCCTCTGTGTGAGGGGGGGATTTCTGGAAAATAATATCTTGATGTTATTTTAATCATAACTAGATACATTATTATTGTTCGTAAGTGTTGAATAAATTGTTTAAAATATTTTTAAAATTTTTGTCCACACTTAGGCTTGGGATCCATTGGGGCTCCACGTTACTTTTCAGAAACTTGGGCTGTTCTGAAAAAATATTTTTTCAAAATATTTTGATTTCAATTATTTTTTCTATATTAATGGATCATATTATTATTATGTATTTTGATTGCCAGGGGTTAGTGCGAGTACCAGGACTTGTTTTCTTTTCACATTGAAAGGATATTGATCAATTGTATTAAGAGGAAGTCTTCCTCTGACTTTATAATCATTCTATATGTGGTCAGTGTTCTCGCATTAACTCCTGTTCTGTATCGTATGATTTCGATGACAATATGGGAAGCGTATGTCACGGTATGTTATTGGGGATTTGGACACTCCGGTCCTTTCCCCGCAGGGTCACTCTACTTTATCAATTTCTATTTCAGATGATCAAGATTAGGGTGATGTATCTGTGATGTCTTCCAACAGTGTGCCTCCGTCGTCACAATTAATGAAGGGCTAGCGGAAAAGTGCTCATGTAAATACGCCAATTGCCTAAGAGGACCCTAGTAGGTTCAACGGCCTTTGACGTCCGCTAGCTCGCCCGGTGTAGCGTCCATTCACCGAATGGTTCGGCAGCCGGGTTCGTCCGTTGCGGTCTAGAAGGAATTTTGGGGTGATGCGAGCACTATAAATTAACCTAATGCACACCCAGTGACGGCGGATCGGAGGGAGAACGGAGGAAGCCTTTTAGTCCGGTTCATAGCTCCTTCCGGTCCATCCGGACGGCAAGCGAGAGAGGCCCCTCTCTCGTTCAACAACATCTGGCCCCAGATGTTGTGGTACAAAATGTGTCGCAAGCGGAGCATACGTCCGTCGCTCGGGACGCTCCGTTGTATAGGCAGTCCGCGGAGACTGTTAAGGCTTCCTCTTCTCGTCAGTGCACACGACCGCACCTTGGCTGCATGACCGCCGATATATTACCAGCTTCGCCGATCAAGGATTCTTCGGCGACCAGGTCACACCATCCGGTAGCCAGGGACACGAGGCCTGCAGACTCCGGACGTTCGCATAGGAAGTGTGCGGGAGTAAACGTTCACGGAGCTTCCGGCGGCAATGCATCGTAAGACCGCTACTGCACAGGCCTCGGGAACGGACGTGCTTTCCTTAATAGCACAGTTTATCCCAGCATCAACTGAATCTGTCCTATATATTTTATCCGACGATGCTGGGGTGGGACGCTCCGCGGAAGCGGGCACGGACGTCCGAAAGTTTCATCCGGTCCGACGGGATACCGAAAGGGATTTGGAGGATTTCGAGCTTTCCCTTTCGGAACAACATATGCTGTTGTGCATGTCATCTGACTTGGTCTTCTACAGCTTCTTTCGTCGGACCAGAATGCTGCGATGCCAGATAAGAAACTGATAGCGTCGGTGGACTTAGAAATTTTTGGTTCAGTTCAGGGACATCGTCCCTCAGTTCCGACATAGTCCAATAATGTCACACAAACTTTCGAATTATTGCACGACGCTATATATATTATTATTTTATGCTTGCTATAACCAAGCATTTCTGGTTTCTTGTTCGCAGAGTTATGGAGATGTCTTTCATAAGTGTGCCTCTGTCGTCATAGTTAATGAAGAGCTAGCGGCAATAAGTGCTCATGGAATATGTCTATCGCCTACGGAGTGACATTCGCTAGCTCACCCGGTGTAGCGTACATTCATCGAATGGTTCGGCTGCCGGGTTCGTCCGTTGGGGTCTAGGAAGGAGATTTGGGTGATGCGAGCACTTTAATTACTTTAGTACTCACCCAGTGACGGCAGATTGAGGACAGATCGGAGGAAGCCTGTTAGTCCGGTCCCTGGCTTGTCCAGGTCCGTCTGGGCTGTGAGCGAGAGAGGTCCCTTTCTCGTCCAACAACATAGGGGACCGCATGTTGTGGTTCAGATATTTTACATTCGGAGCATATGTCCGTCGGTCGGGACGCTCCGTTATATTGACAGTCCGAGAGACTGTCCTTAATGCTTCCTCATCCTCACAGCAGGGCACACGACCGCACATTGGCTACGTGACCTCGAGTATCCGATCAGTTTCGTCATTCAGTGATTCCACGGCGAATAGGTCGCGCCATCCGGTAGCCAAGGGACACGAGGCCTATACACTCCGTTCGCTCGCATATTGGTAGTATGCACGGGGTAACGATCACAGAGCTTCCAGCGGCAATGCATCGTAAGACCGCTTCTCCTCAGGCCTCAGTGACGGACGTGCTATCCGAGTTAGCACAGTTGTTTCGCAGCATCCCAGCAATTGACAGTTTCTCGGTCGAATCAGGAATTATCCGACGGCGCTGGGTCGGTGCGGTCCGCGGTTGCATCAGCTACGGACGACCGAACGCTTTATAGGGTCCGACAGGATGGCGAAAGGGATTCGAAAGATTTCGAGTTTTCCCTTTAGTAGTATCGGAAGCTGCCTTTCATATCTTCTGGCATTATCTTCCAGTGATTGTTATTTCGGACTTCATTGCTGCGATCTTGGATAAGAGACTTATAGCGTCATTGGACTCGGATTTTTCGATCGGTTCAGGGACATTGTCCCTGACTTACCGACGCAGTCCAATATTGTCATTACAACATGTGTTTTATTTTTCGACGCTATATATATATATATATATACAAGCCTGCTACCAAGCATAATAGTTTAGTTTCTTGTCCGCGTTGCTCATTTCTGCCATTTTATCTTTTATACGAATAGTTTATTTTGGCAGAGCAGGGCATACCGAGAGTTCTTATGCGTCTAGACGGTGTGGTTAAAGACTGCATATATTCTTTTTCGCCGTTTATGTCTTTTCCAATTTCAATGTTGGAAACGACATGATGTATAATAGACTTAACTTAGACGCTTTATCATACGTAATCCGCCTTACTGAGGCGTTATCATTACGTCTTCAAAAAAAGATTTACGGGATATTATTCTCAATGTAATTTCTTTTGAGGGCAGTAGTTTGTTCACGTATAACTCCGCCCTTCAGTGGCTGATTGGAGTTGGTTAGATGTGACGCAGCCCTAGCTACATCCACACGCGTGGATAGTAAGGTTAAGAACTCTCTCAGAGTCGCTTCGTTCTCGGAGGAGCTTCTCTTCGACGGCAACTTTTCGGCAATCCATGATTTGCTCGATTTACACATTCTCTTGTCTATCTAGTGTTACAAGAGATTCAGACTGGGGCAAACATTCGGTGGTTGACTCAGAGAGTGCCACCGCAGTTGCCGGAGCCGAGTGTGGCTGTTATGACGGTTACCAGTCAAACAGATTGGGATATAATACTGATCCCTACGGATTCGAAGTGCCAGGGTCTTTGGGTTCCGCAGTCTCTTAGCAATCAGTTTTCTTCCGCGGAATAATGTTTTTTAGGCTTGCTTTATGTCATTGCATGAACATTATTCAGAAACGCATGCCCAAATCCTGTCCTTTAATTCGACAGTAGTGGCGTATCTCCGGAACCAGGGAGGCACTCTTTCGTTTCCGTTATTCAATTTAATGGAAAGAATCCGTCTGTTGGTTATAGTACACCAAGTTCTGTTTTGGTCCGTCATATTCCGGGTTGTCTGATTGTTTTACCGGACTCCCGTTCTCTTACGGGTCGCTTGTTGCTGTCAGAATGGACTCTCAACAAACAAGTATTCAATCAGATTTGCTATCTATGGGAGCGCCCAATGATGATTTATTTACGACACAGTTTGCTAATCAATTGCAGACGTATGTGTTGGCTTGTCCAGATCTCTGAGCTAATGTTGTTAACGCTCTATTGATCTATAGGACGGAATGATAGGATACGCGTATCCTCCGGCGCTGTTGTTTCAGCAGGTATTGCTAAGATAAACAACCACAATACATTTCTGTTGATAGCATCTCTATCTTCACAGAGATCATGGGTAATTTACTCTTTTGTCTACTGTGGGTCTTAACGTGAAATCTTCCTCTATGTGAGGATCTTTTTTCACTGGGTAAATCGTGTCATCTTTATCACAACCCGCAAGGTCGCAACCTTCATGTATTCCGTTGTGTGGTCCGTATTGCATTGTATGCACTGTACTGGACGAGCTTTGGACGCGATTTCTTACTATAGGAGATCCTCTTCTTCGCTATTCTATGCGGCTAAAGTGGAGGCTCTTCCGTCGTGGTGTAGGGATCATTTTGTTCATATTGCTGATCCCTCCATACTACTCATTGCAATTTTTTAGTATACTTGTTTCACAAGATCTACTGCAGCCTGTTATTATTTAGGTTATAGGTTTATGTTACCTCATACCTATGCACTCTACGATAGTTTACAATTGAGTCTTTTGTCTCGTTATCTAAGTCAGTTAGTAACTTTTTGATAAATAGACTTAGAATCTTTAGATTAAATTCCTATATGGATTTTAACTTCGGTTCTTATTTAGCTAAGTAATCATTTGAGCCTCTGGAAACAGTAGTTTTCAAATTCTGACCTTTTAGACAGTAATTCTGTTGGTTTCTCTTTTACTGTAGTGTCAGTGAGTTTCATGCACTATCGATGGATGATTTTCACTTTCGTAGTTTCGGAATCACTACTTCCGTTACTATTTAGGTTGGATTTTTGCATAAGAGTTAGGCTCCTATTATCCGGAACCTATTATTTTAAGGTCCTTCCGTCTTCGTATGGGCATAGACCTTTACTCTTTCCGGGTACAGTTTATGTATTTATAAACAGATATCTGTTTATTACTATGGGCGTAAGCTTCTTCTGTCTTTGATGCCTAGTAGAAGGACGTTACGCTCCATTTTATTGTTAATGGATTCTATTTACTATCGGTACTGCTTATGGTATATCATTGACTTAGCAGTTGTGCTTAAGATTTCGGCTCATGAAGTAAGAGCTCTTCTACTTCTTGGGCTTACATTAATAGTGTCGCTATTATAGATTTTTGAAGGCCGCTCATTGCGCTCAGCCATCCACATTCATGAATTTTTTCTCAGAAATATCGAGTCCATTTCTGGAGGCCTCTATTGTTAGGTCTATTATCTACTGCTCAGAATGTCATTCACTTAACAGTTGCTACTATAGCTAGGTAGGCTGTCTGTTTCGGCAGTGTCTCCGTTCTGCTGCCCTCTTCGCTCTGGGCTATTTGACCCAGGGCAAGAAAGGGGGGGGGGGGAGGGAGGGTGTTCCCTTGGGTCACCTGTTTTACTATGAAAACAAGGGGATACCTCCTCCGGAGTTAGTTATTCTGAGCTGTTATTGGGATGGTTGTTTAGTGAGAAGTTTAGGTTTTTAAAATTCATTCAAGTCTTAGTTTTTAAAGTATAGCTTTTGAATATTGCATATGTCAACGAACATGATTATGCAATCCTCAGACACTTTTAAGAGTATAAGAGTCTCTATTCTATAGACTTACTTTATTTATTGGCTTACTTTAAAAATTATTAGCATAAGGATTATATTGGATATTAATAGAGTACATGGATGTATGAAGCTCAATTTTGGAAGGTGTTGTATCTTTCTAATTTATCATAAATAAGAAAGATACATGTAAGGCCTATTACTTCTTTTTCCCTAGAGGGGATGACTCTATTTTATTTCATTGAGCGTATTCCATTTTGCTCTATGTCCTTGGCCCTCCAGCCTTTTTACTATTCAGCTAGGTCTGGGTCATTCGTACAGTATAAAAATGTTAAAAAATTTATAGTAATTTATATATTTTTTATACTTACCAATGACCCAGACGGGGATGGCCCTCCCAGGAGTTGGGAACTCTTGCCTCCCCGCTGAGTACATAGCGCTTACCAGGACTGGTTATTAGAATGATTAATGGCGCCAATTTCGGAATGTCCTTGACACTGCGCATGCGCAGTAGGGGCGAAGTGTGGAGGGCCTTTCAGGACATGTTTTCTTTGGTTTTAGATGCAAATTTTGGGGATTGGGGGGCAAAATTTGTGTTTGGCCCTATATTTTAAGAGTTAGCACCAGCTATGTCTGGGTCATTGGTAAGTATAAAAAATATATAAATTACTATAAATTTTTTAACTTTCCTGCAGCCCCGTGGGAACCTCAGGAGCCAAAAATAGAAAAAAACGAAAACGTCCATATCTCCAAAACTGCACGGCACTGAGAATTTTTATTTGGTGTGAGGCTTCCTTGGGACCAACAGAAAGGAATGGTAAAAAGTGCCATCAGTTTTGTCATAAAGTACTCTTTTGGGACTTTTGAAAAAATGCCGAGTCAGCATTTTTTAACATTGTAGGCAATGGGGAAAAATTAAAGAATCATTTGCTTCCAAACCACTGCTCCAAAAGCTTACATATTTTACATATAACATCTTTGGAACATTGATTCCCATATTTGTTGAAATCAAATCCCTCAGTCCACATTTGGGTTCCCTATGGGAGCCCAAATGTTCAAATTAGTGCAGTATGAGGAATATTCTTTAAAAATCTTCTTCTTCAGATCTTCCAATAAGAATCTTTTGATATTTGGTATGCAGCATGCTTAGGGGGTGAGATTCAAGTTTGTTCAAGCCAAGTCCCTGGGTTCATATTTAGGCTTAAAATTTGGGGTCCCGGTCCGGACTTAGAAATTTTGGACCCAAATCCGGAAATGATTTTTTTGTTTTTTTATGCGTTTTGATCAATTTTGAGACAAAAAAATTTTTTTTTTACACCGAAAATTTAGGGTCCGGGTGGGACTTGAAAATTTTGGACCAAAATCCGGAATTTTTTTTTTGTTTTTTATGCGTTTTGGTCAGTTTTAAGACAAATTTTTTTTATTTTTTTTTTACACTGAAAATTTGGGGTCCGGGTGGGACTTAGAAATTTTGGACCAAAAGCCGGAAATTAGTTTTTAGTTTTTTATGCATTTTGGTCAATTTTAAGAAGAAAAAAAAAATTTGGTTTGAAAATATAACAAAAATAAAAAAAAATCTGTTTTTATGCGTTTATTTCTCAATTTTGGGACGTAAAAGTGCAGGAACTGAAAATATAAGGAAAATCCTGTGTATTGTGTGGGCACAATTGCTTCATCTAGTTGGTATATGCTTTTCTTATATATATATATATATGCAGCTTATTCAAGTCAAAGTCCCTGGTTTGATATTTAGACTACCATGTCAGGTGAGTGCCCTCAGGCCCCCTGGGGCCTCTTGTTAAGTTTGTTACTGCTTGTATGAGATTGTTAATCAAACGTAAATACAAACAATTTTGATCTAGTGGTGTTTCATGTAACCATTGGCTTTGACCGATGTTCAAACACCTCTACCGTTGGCCAACCGGTGGCTTAAAATCCGTCGCTGTCAGATGCGATTTATGAACGTGGGTTAATCACTAATGTGGTCTTTGCAAAACAAACCCCCAAAATAACCCTCCAAAAAACATGTAATTTTATTAGGCTATAATCTCTTACCTGATTGTATCTTTTGAGGTAATTCACTGCCTTTTCAGTTTTTAAATACCAATATTAAATTTTAATCCATGCTTTGTACACAAATAATTCCATGAAAATTTTATTCTTTATTTTTTTTTTCAGGGATGAGATTTTTCAGTTTATCTGATTTCAGTTTATTTCTTACCTAATTATTAAATATTTTATATATTTTAAATTGTCATGAAAATATTCGTTTCCATTATTTTCATGTAAATTCAAAGAAATATGTTTTCATTGTAGCATTATATGTACAGGATATCATTTATTTGAGGGCATAAAGCATGATTTTGAAACATTTCTCTCTATGCATGCACAGTTTCTGTTTATTCTACATGACTGTAAGCTCATTCCTGTTATTCAGAAAACACAGGTTTGGCCTCATTATCAGAAACATCTTAGTGAGCTTATACCAAGAAGGTCAATAGTTTAATGTTTTGAATAAAAAATTAAAAATTTCCTGTTGTTTGCTAAAACATATATCTAGTACAGTTGAGCCAACTTAATTAGATATCTCTTAACTGAATAACCTTGTAAGTTGAATATAATTTTCAAACACAAAACTTTTTACCATACCTTCACTACAAATTTAACCTGTTCATCGCATATAGATTACAGGTTAAACTCCTGTTAATTGAATAAAAAAGTGTGTAATATGATGAGAATTTACCCTGACAAGCACCATATTGCATGCAGTCTTTATTTTCAGCGCTATTTATGTACAGTTTCCATCTCATCTTTACGTTTTGTGAGGTGATGTAGATAACTTATACCAAGCTATATTCCTGTGAAAAAGTTTGGAAGGAAACAAATCGGGAAGCCAATTTCTAAATGAACTGAATTACAACTCAAGGTTTGAAATTTAATCTAATCTTGAAGCTTCACAAGGCCCCACACTATATCACCTTAAGTTGTGTTAGGTGGGAGTTTATATTTTTTTCACCAATGCATGTATAGTTGTTGAGACAGAGAAAAAGAAGTAAATTGTTCTTTGTGTATGTCTACTCCAGGCTCTCGGCCCACCAATCTAATTCTGTTCAACTGTTATGGGCCGTTTGTTTACCCAGTTTTTGTGGAAATTTGCATGCAGATGAACAGTGATGTAATTTGATGTGCCTTTACTTACAAAGATATACAAGTATTCTTTGTGATCCCAGTTATAGATATTCCAATCACTAAGTATTTAATTCCCCTTGAAAACATGAAGATATAAACATAATATGATGGCCTATTTGAGAGCTAGACTGGTTACAGGTCATGACAACATCGAATTTCTTACAAAATTTCTTACTTGTTAACTAAAACAGACGAAAGATGACACTATCCCTATTGTAAAATAAAAATAACAAGGAAATGTGGCTCCTCAAAACAAGGTCAACAGGTATACTTGGGGAGGGGTGCACGGTGGCTCAGTAGGTAGACGTGCAGGCTGCAAGCTGAGAGGTCCTTGGTTCGAATCCCAACTACGGCAACCGCATTGTGTCCTTGGGCAAGACACTTCACCCCCATTGCCCACATGGGGGGGGGGGGGGGGGGGTTATGGTGGCATTGTGTACTAAGACATACTGCACATCGATAGTGCACTTGTTTTCAACCAATGTTAATCCTGCTTGTGTGGATTTAGTATGTTTGGGAGCTGACAGTTGCTCAGTGGTTCTCTCAGGGTACTCAGTCTTCCTACACACGTAAACTGTCGTGGTCATGATTTGCCATTGTGCAGAAATATGTGACCTTAAACACCAATAAATAAATATAACAGGTATACTCACTAACATAACTTAAATGGTAGTTTTTTGCATATATTGTTGTGAAAATTTGCCCATTTGTTTGATGAAGTCGAATGTTTTTAGTGACCTGGAAGAAAAGGATTCTAAATAAATTATATTGGATCACTTTCCTTTGACATAATCAAGTCTTTTTGCTTCCATGGCTTGTTTTAATTAATAAGATAAATTTTTAAGAAAAGAAGACGTTTTGCCTAACACCAGTCAAAGACAATAGTACCCATATTTTTTACTTGAATAGCTGATATTTTCTTTTTTGTCAAACTATAGCTGATTTTTCCCTAATTGGAAGGAAAAGTTATGGAGGACTACAAAATACCCTGCACCATGATGATTTTGCCCAGTGGGTGATAATTTGGAAAATGGATCTACTGAAATTCCATGTCTTTGATTCTTGGATCTTGACAAGTGTGATGGAAGGTGTTAAAAAGTAAGTGGGAGCTGGTGTCTTCATAAATATACTATATTTTTGAAACAGCTGATGATATACTTTCACCTGAAGCTGCATAATTATTATAGTCATACACCAGCAACAGCATGGATACCCACTAATCTCTGAATGAAGAGTGTGGTGGCTCATTAGTTAGAGGATTGGACTTTTAACCAGTGTTCGCACTGGCCTAATTTCATCTGGTGCCAGAGTCGGTGCCAGTGAAGTGAATTTTGGTGCCAGCCAAAAATTTTTGGTGCCAGAAATTCCAAATGAAAAAGGAAGGCAACGACTGGTTTAATTACTCCCACCCCAGTTTGCTCTTTAATCTATTTTCTATCAGTTGAACATCGAATAGCCAGTGTTGTATATTTCTCCGTTTCCACATATTTGAAACCCTAGGCAGTGGAGCAATAAGGTCCTGTACCCAACCCCACACCCTGCAGCCAACTACACATTCTCTCAGAGAACTTTCTCCTAATGATATACAATGTAGCATATGCAACTTTGTGCACTTAACTAAAAGTTGTGATGTTTTCTGATCTTTTACGGAAGCTGGATAAGTAAAAAAAAATGACACATACATTGGATCAGTGGTGGGGTGATAGGGTGGTGGTATTTTGCCACAAAGTCTTGATGGAAGAATTCAGCGTTTAGTAAGGAACTTATTATTATGAGCCCCCCCCCCCCCCCCCCCCCCCCATCCCCTACTGCGTTTCATTCCATTACTTAACTGTACGTTCTGTTCGTTGTAAGGATTTATAATTTTATTAGGGCAATATTTTTATAATCTGTTATAATCTGCTATTGTTCAATGTCGTCAGTATAAATTCTACGCATGGTTAAAATTAACTTTCGTCAATGTTATTATGAGAAAAGTTGGTAACGCTGTGTCCAATATGTCAATATGATGAAAAATATATACTAAATAAAACTGCCTTGAAATAATAAAAAAAAAATTGGCTTAAAACTGGGAACTCATTCAATAAACATCTAATAATTATTTGTTATTCACTAATTAAAATTTAAAAAAGTAGCCAAGTCCATTTGGAAAAAAATTGGAGGACTTTATATCACAACAGAACAGGCGATGGATGGATATGTGCCAATGTACAACATCAGCTAAATTTTGCATCGTCAAATGTTGAAATTTTTTTCAGCTACTCAAGCTCATAATTCACACCCCTAACTAGAAAACCTATTTCAACATCAACCAATAAAATTAATAAACTATTAACGTCCCTGAACTGGTCGTGTCTATCAGCTTAATATTTTGTCATCAGTGACAATTGAAAGAAGTAAGCTAATTAACTTAAAGGTGATAATCCTATTCACACGCATAATAAAAAGCTTACATTGGAAATTGGGTACCTGACAATGAATGGATAATAAAGGTGTTAATTGATTGATTGAACTTTTTACTGACAAACATGAAGTGTGCATTCTTTAACGAGTTGATTACCGTAAAAAATTATGCTGCAATTGTTTTGAATTTTTCTCTCTTAGAATATTTTGGTGCCAATTGTGGTGCCAATGGCCATCATTTTGGTGCCAATGTTTAAAAGCTGGTGCCATAGGCACCATTGGCACCCGACAGCGCGAACACTGCTTTTAACCCTTTGAACCCTAGAATCAATCCCAGTTCAATGTCAACAATTGGAAGAGTCCATGTTTGTTGTTTAGTGATAGAACAATTAATATTTTCAACGTGCAGCCTTAGGGCTGCACGTTGAAAATATTGATTGGTCTACCATACAAATTCTCGAAGAAGTTGTCTACTTTATAAATTTGAGTTGTATCAGAATCCTAGAATGAAATCGGCTTTTCGGATTCAAAGGGTTAAACCGAAAGATTTGTGGTATGATCATGACTTGCAGTAATTGCATTGTCACCTGGGGCAAGACACTTAATCCTGATTGTTCATGTGGGGGCACAGTGATGCTGTGTACTAAGGTGGGGGTACACATCGATGGTGCACTTGCCTTAAGCTGCTGCTAAGCTGCTTATATGGAGTTGGTAAGTTTGAGAATACGACAGTGATTCAGTTCTGTCTGCGTACTCTGCCAGTAAAACTGTCTGACACAATGTAACCATAGCTGATGAAAGTGTTGTTAAACCACAATTAAGAAACAAACCAAAAAAACACTAAAAAAAACCCCACTGTTTTGGTGTGCATGACTCTGGTTATAATTTGGTTCTGTTTCATCTCCTTAAACCATCTAGCCTTAGGGTTGGGACATGTTTGAAGTTGAAGAAATAGACCAAAATGTTCAAAGGTGGAATTTGTTGGCCAAATACAACTAAATTTATTTACATTTGCAGGTATCTAATATAACGTTACTTCCCCATCCTGCCTCTGCTTCCATTATGGTTGTCTAGTTATGGTTTAGAAAATAAACTGATCAAAATAACCAAATTTGAATGATATTTTTGTGAAAAGCACCGGGTGGAATTAGTAAGTTAACAGGCAAAGGGTTGCATATATAAATTGCATGGGATGGTAATAAATTGCTTGGGTATACGTTATGTTTTGTCATTACAAATTTGTAATATATTTCAGTTGTGTATTGTTACATGTGTATGAATTATATAATTTATGAAAATATTAAAAAAAAAACTGTATGACACTGTTTGAGATTCAATATTACTTGGTGCTCTCCATAGTTGCTTATTGTATTCTTTGACAGTTGTATGTCACACAAGCCAGAAAATAAGCAATCTGTCATTTGCAGAATGAAGTCCGCAGAGGGTGAATTTGTTGATGTTATCCCAAACAGTGGGCTAGAATCCCCAATTTATCCTCTGGGTACCTTTTTCTGTTTAAGCCTGAGACATTGATTCAGAATGAGGTTTACAGAGGGTAAATTTAGTAATGCCACCCTGCTGTGCAGGGTAGCATCACCAAATACACCCTCTGAGGACCTCATTCTACAGATGACAGTCTGCTTATTTTCAGACTTGATGTCACAACAAGATTTTCCATTGTACATGTACTGAGATTTACCTGTTCTTGTCTAGCAATTATGGACTGAAAGTGAACATATGATCAGCAGCGGCTATCAATATTCTTCTATTTGCTCTTTTTTTTGTATCAGTACATTGTTATCCGTTTGATCACACACTGGATTTTAATATAAGGATATTAGTCATTAACCTAACATGACTGGGGGATGACACCTGCAAAATATATATTTTGAATAGCAAAAAACATTTTTTCCTTCAACACATCAATTATGACCTCATTGGAACAAGCTCAACGAGCTTGTTTCACTGATGGGACATAAGCTATGTTTTGGAAACAGAAATTGAAAAAATGACTAAATATGAATGGTGACTTTTGTGGTTTGTGCTGAGCAGTTTGAGCTGTGAATTAGTTAAAGGGTTAATTACTTGGCATTGTCAAACACAGAACTGTTTAGTGTATCCTTGATAGAAGTTTGACCTGTTAATGGCGATGAATTATTAAAAAATTCCTGTTGATTCTGGTGAATTGAATACAAAATACAGTACAGCCGCCATGGACTGGTCACTTTCTTATCAACCTACCTTACAGTTGTTTAACACAGGCTTGCACTACAGTGGAAGAACCTAACTGGGATAAAATACTCTCTATTTTAATCTTTCCCAAGAGAATTGGGAAAGAAAAGTGGTGTAAAAACACCACGAAAAAATAAGCCAAAACTGGGTCGAGCGCCATCGGCGCACACCCAGTAAGGGACGCTCTTCTCTTAGTACAACTCCACGACTTCCATTAACCAGTGCGCAAGCAGTCATCAAAACCATTCTTCTTTTGTTCCGTGCAACGTGGTTGACGTGTTGCCATCTTTGCATTATGATACAGTGTTGATTCAACTCGTCGATAATGGTTTTCCTGTGACTGGGTTATGGATCTGAAGATCATATAATAACAGGACTGTGTTTTATATATTCTCGTTAATATTATCAACCACATTCTCATTGTATACTATTTATATATTCCATGTTCGCGAATGTTGTTTCGACATTGTAAACACGGTTCGACAATGAAATTTTTCGGTTGATAAATTTACTTTGTTATTGGAGTTTGGTGTCAATGAGTGACAGTCTGGACAGGATTTCTTCACTCTGTTGAAGGCTGAATTTCTGTTTTTTCGGTCCCTGTCGGCTGTCTGGGTTCTGTCGTGTACCCACCGTTTTGGGTTTTTTTTTTTCTGCCGCCTTCTCTCGTAGCTGAGGGTGTTCTTCTACTTTCTGTATCTGTTGAGTTCATCTTTTTCTTCTACTGCTCTCACCTCTGTTATTTCCAGTTCGGTTCCTTTAGGGCAATTCCTTTTGCCCTCACCTTTGGTGCATTCTCGTGGCTATTCCTCCTGCACCTGCAGTGGGTGTGGAACGCTGTTGTTTCGGGGCCTCCCGACTCGACCACGTCTGGTGTGAGTTATACCCCCTCCGTGGGGAATGTGCAGCTCCTCTGGGGGGGGGGGGATGCTGTCATTTCGGGGCTGTGGTGGGAGTTACTCCCCCTCCATGGGAGATGTGCAGCTCCTCCCGCACGGGCGGGCGGTGTGGAACGCTGTCGTTTCGGGGCCTCCCGACTCGACCACGTCTGGTGAGAGTTATTCCCCATCTGTGGGGGATGTGCAGTCTTTTTTACCGTGGTGGATACTGCAGGAGCTGTTGGATTTCTGGTAAAGAGATGCCTGGTTCTGGGACTATGCGCCCTCTCCTGTCAAGATCTGAGGCTGTCACTAGGGTTGTGACTCCTTCTTTGGAGGCCGAGCTAGGTGGCTCTCTCCCCTTTTCCGCCATTTCCAACAGCTCCTGTCGTATCTGCTGCTACTGCTGTTCTGTCTGCAACGTCATTGATCACCGTTTTTAGCCAGCCTCGGCTTATCCCTGCAAGGGTCTGCAGGGATGTCTGTAGTGTGGTTGTGGGGTATCGGCCTCAGCCTTCCCCGACTTCAACTCGGCGAAGTCGGAAGTGGCTGCCTACTGAACCCCTGCTGTGTCCTCTCAGCCGTTGAGCAGAGCAGTTTTATACCTGCAGTGGTCTGCAGCGGTGTCTGGTAGTGTAGACGTGGGGTATCGGCCTCAGCCTTCCCTGACTTCAACTCGGCAAAGTTGGAAGTGGCTGCCGGCCGAACCCTCTACTGTGGTCTCTGCGCCGCTGAGTACCACAGTTTTGTCATTGGTGTTTTACGTCCACTCATTCTGGTCACACGGCCAGTTTTGCAGGACCAATTCCTTCTGTGCAACCTGGACCTTCTGCCCGGCAGAGGTCCGTGGCAACTCTCCTGAGTTCCCGCTATGTTGATCCTCGGGGGGTGTCATATCCTTATACACGTCTGCCCTCAGATGTTTCGGCTGCCGCTCATCGCCCCGCTTCGGGTGTATTGGAGGATCATGACCCTTCGCTGGTTAAGAGGGCCAAGTGTGAAGCCACTTTGATGGTTCGTCCCCATGTCGAACCGGCCGGTACGGGCAGTGAGCTTAGGGAGGCCCTCTCCTAACTCACTCAGGTGCTGTCCAAGAGCCTTCCTGTTGCTTCCAGCGAGGCAGCGAGTGGTTTCCAGGTGCCCCCTATGGTGCCACCTCCCGGGATTGGAAACAGGCCGCTTTCTGATCCCTCTGGTGTGCCTACACCATGGGAGGCATCGGCTGGTTTGCCCATGATGGGCTATGTGTCTTCCGACTCAGGGGAGGAGTCAGACATGCTTGATGTCGAGAGTCAGCAATCTTCAGACTTGGGGGCAGCTCTTGATTTTGTGTTTGGGTTCCTTCCGGATCTCAAACCATCAAACCACCTGACAGTGTCAGCCAGGCCGCGATCATCGGTCGCGTGCCTACAGCCTATGGAGCAACCTGCTTCTGGGCGTCTTCGACCGTGCCAATCGGTACAGGTGGTTGAAGCATTTTCAGCTTTGGACTCTAAGCTGAGTTCCAAGGCTGTGAAGGCTCCGTTCTTTGCCAGGGTTGACACCTTTTTGCCTCTGGTGCGTTATCGTTCCTATGATTCCACCAATCTGTCAGTCTGCCACAATTTTGGATCTGGACTCCAATTCCCTCGGGCTTTCCAAGCCCAAGTCTGCCATCATTCCTATGACAACTCTGGAGTCCACATTGGGCTTATCGAGAGAGATGCTGGGTATGCTTTCTCTCTCGGATCACATCGTCTCTGCTTTAGCTGCTTATCTGCCTCCAGATAAGTTTGACGAGATACAGGCTCCTTTGCATGTGCTGTCCAAGGCGCTCATGCATCTTACTCACACGCATGCCTGTAACACAGCTAATTTGGAACTAGTTCGAAGGGACACTGTGCTGGAGACAGGCTGATCCCTTCCTGAGGAGCAGCACGCTGCTCTTCTATCTGTTTCTTTGGCAGGTCCGCAACTTTTCCATGGTTCCGTGTCGACGGTCCGGGATGACGTCCTATGTCATTCCAAAGATCAGCTGCTGTTTCGTCAGCTTGATCAGCCTTCTAGGGGAGGCAGGGGCCATTCCAAGCCTAACAAGTACTCTTCTGCTTCCTCTGCAAAGCAAAAGGCTGATCCTTCTGCCACTGCTTCTACTTCTTACTCTCGGGGTAAGGGTAAGCGTCGGCAGGCTAGAGGGAAGTCTCAGGATTCTTCATACAGTAGAGGAGGTTGTTTCCTCTCTCGCGGACCTCGTCGTGGCTCGAATGAAGGTCCTCACCTCGATTCGTCCCAGGTTGGAGGAAGGATAGCAGAGTTCGCAGACCGTTGGGCCACCATCACATCCGATCCTTGGGTGTTAGATGTTGTTCAGTCCGGGCTGCGAATATCCTTCCGGAGGCACCCCACTCCGTCCAGAGTGCCTCTTCCAACCACAGTTCCTTCAGACGTTTTACGTCGGAAAATTTTGTCCACGGAGATAGACAATCTCCTGGCAAAGGGGGCGATCGAGGTCATCAAGAACTTTCAGTCAGTGAGGTTCTATTGCCGCCTGTTCTTGGTGCCGAAGAAGGACGGCCGACTCCGACCGGTTATCGATCTGAGTATCCTGAACCAGTCTATCATTGCTCCCAAGTTCAGCATGGAGACTTTCAGGTCGGTCCGCCGTTCAATTCAGCAGGGAGATTTTGCTTCCAGCATCGACCTGCGAGATGCTTACTTTCACGTTCCGGTTCATCAGGCGTCACAGAAGTATCTCAGGTTCGCTTTTCTGGGGCGAGTTTACCAGTTCAAGGCCATGCCTTTCGGCCTCAACCTGGCTCCTTGGGCCTTCACCAGACTGATGTCGCATGTGATAGCTTTCCATCGCACACAGTCCAGGGTGACTAATTCGGCATATCTGGACGATATCCTCCAGAGGCATTCCAATGCTGCCTTACTGGAGTTGGATGTCGGCACAAAGTTGAGCTAGGATTCAGAGTCAACGAGGAGAAGTCGGACCTGGTCCCTTCTCAGTCGTTTTGTCATCTGGGGATGGCCTTCCGCACCCAATTCAATTCGGTGGCAGTTCCCCAGGCCAAGGCTGTGATTCTCTCAGCTTTTGCTCTGACTCTGTCCCAGTCCACATCCACGATGGCATGGAGTATTCTCTGCGGTTCGGTGACAGATCTCATTTCTCTAGGTCAGCTGTGTGTCAGACCTCTCCAACACTTTCTGCTCAGTTGTTGGAGGCCAAATGTCGATTCTCTGGATCTGGTGCTTCAGTTTCCAGAATCTCTTTATCCTCACCTTCTCCCCTGGACGGATGTTCAGTGATTTACGCAGGGTGTTCCCTTGGACTTACCCACGTCCGATCGCGTTCTGACGGCAGATGCCAGCAATCTCGGATGGGGTGCGACGTTGGATCCTCTAGGTCTTTCCCTTCACGGGATGTGGAACCAGGATCAGGCAGCTCTACACATCAACCAGAAGGAGCTTCTTGCTCTTCTTCTGAGTTTCAGGCAGTGGATCCCTCACCTGTAGAAATGCCAGGTCCTTCTGTTGTCCGACAATATGACAGTGGTTGCTTACATTCGGAACCAGGGCGGCATGCACTCGTTTCCAATGTACGAATTGGCGCGGGATCTTGCTCAGGATGTCCACGCCGGGGTGGTTGTTCATCACATTCCCGGTCGTATGAATGTCCTAGCCGACTCCCTGTCCCGACGAGGCAGGGTCATTTCCACCGAGTGGATGCTCCACAGGGCAGTGTTCCAGTCTCTTTGCGATCTCTGGGGTCGTCCCCACATCGATCTCTTTCGACTCGTTGGAACCATCAGGTGGACACATTCGTGTCCCCATGTCCAGATCCTCTGGCTTTTGCCGTGGACACTCTGTCACTCGATTGGAACGGTCTAGTCGGTTACGCCTTCCCGCCGGTTCTGATTCTGCCTCAGGTTCTAGCTAAAATTCGAACCTGCAGTTGTCGAATCAATCTGATCGCTCCCCTGTCGCCTCAGCAGGTGTGGATCAATCGGCTCCGCTCGCTGATGGCGGCGGTTCCGGCACGTCTCCCTCTGCATTGCGACCTTCTTTGCCAAGGTCACCCAAGGACCTTTCACGTCGACCCGACTTCATTGTGCCTTCACGCATATCTTTTGTCAGGTCCTGTCTTCTCCGTAGAGGTTTTTCGAGACAAGCTGTGGAATGCATTTCTTCTTCAAGGTTTAGATTATGCAGCTAAGTGGAAGGTCTTCTGTCGATGGTGTGCTGATCACTCTGTTGATTATGCCAATCCTTCGATTTCACAGATTGCAGAGTTTCTGGTATATGTGTTTGATTCTCGGGGTCTCCAGCCTGTTACCATCAAGGATTACAGGTCCGTGCTTTCAGAGACTTTTTCTTATGTGGGGAAGCGTCGTATCGGCACTAATCCTTACCTCTCCACTCCAAGCTTGTTAGGCACTTTTCTTCGAAAAGGCCTCGGACTTTGCAGCTTACCCCACGATGGAATCTTTAGTGGGTGCTGCTTTGCTTGGAGGGGGGGGGGGGGGGGGGCGCCGCCGTTCAAACCGTTATCCCAGGTGGATATGCGTTTTCTCACATATAAGATGGCTTTTCTGATGGCTTTTGCTTCTACCAGACAGGTTAGTGAGTTTCACGTCCTCTCGGTTGACCCAGCCTTTTTTAGGAGCTCTCTCAACAGTGATACTTTTACCACTGATTGCTCTTTCCTGGCGAAGAATCAGATACCAGATACTACTCCTCCTCCTATCTGTGTCAGGGCTCTTCCTTCTGTTGAGGGTAATCGCCCTTTACTCTGTCCGGTCCGTGCTATTCGCATTTATCTCAATTGGACACAATTCATACGGAAAGGCAGGAAACGTATTTTTCTGTCTCTTATTCCTGGCTGACAGAAGATCTCTCCTCAATTCATTTCTCGATGGATTTGTCTTGCTATTCGTACGGCTTACGCTCATTTAGCAGCTGGCGATTGTATTACCAATCGTATTTCTGCCCACGAGGTGTGTGCATTGTCTACCTCTTGGGCTTACTCTAACTCCGTCAAGTTGTCGGATGTTATGCAGGCAACCTACTGGAGAAATGCCACTACTTTCTCCACCTTCTATCTGTGTCAGTTGCAGGAGCAGACGAAGGACCTTTTTGCATTAGGGTCCTCTTTCTTCTGCTCAGGCTGTTGTCTGCCCTAGCCATCAGGCTTCTTGAAGGTCAGTTTCAGCTCTGTGCTGTTACTGCCCTTTTCTGTCTGTGTCACACAGACCCATATGCCTCATCTCTCATTGTCTTTACTAATGATTGTGATGCTATGGTTGATAAGCCTCGGGACCCCTTCCATCTGTTCACGGTTCCAGTGCACTTGGGTTATGTGTGGGTTGGTTATGCGATTCCCTCCAGCCTATTGTCTATTCAGCCTGTAGTAAACAATTGTAGGTAGGTTGATAAGAAATTTAAATTTTGTAGTAAATTTCCTTTCTAATTTTACCTACCACAATTGTTTACATGGAGGCCCTCCCGTCTTCTTATACGGGTTAGAATCCTTCCTCCCCGTTGATCACATAACTTTAACATTGGCGGATTCAAAAAGAATGAGTCATTAGCGACACATATGCGCACTGGCAACGGAAGTCGTGGAGTTGTACTTGGAAGAGAGCATCCCCTACTGGGTCTGCGCCGGTTGCACTCGACCCAGTTTTGGCTTATTTTTTCTTGGTGCTTTTGCACCACTTTTCTTTCCCAAATTGCTTGGGAAAGACCAAAATAGAGAGTATATTATCCGAGTTAGGGACTTCCACTGTAGTGCAAGCCTGTAGTAAACAATTGTGGTACAGTAGGTATAATAAGAAAGGAAATTTACTATAAAATTTAAATTTCTCCAGAAAAAATTTCAAGAAAAATTGACCATTCGCAGGTCTTGAAGTGACATTACAACTTGCATGGACAAAATATTCCGGTAAGCATTTGTTCCCCCTCCAGAGGCTGCCAAGCATAGACATTTGGAGAAAATGGGCTGTTCTTGGGCAACCATAACACCAAATGTGTACCTGCGAGATAAACATAACCTCCTTCATTGGAAGTTGAATTCACCGAAGATCATTTTTGTAAGTAACGAAGGTATTCACAAAATCAAGCATTAACCCATTTAGGGCTGGTTACAGAGCGATACCCCTCAAAAGGTTAAAAATTCATGTTATCCGAGGATTTCTCTAAAAACATCATATAGATTTTCAAGAAAAATTGGCCATTCTCAGATCTTAGTATGACATTACAAGTTGCATGTACAAAATATTCCAGTAAGCATTTGTTAACCCTATGCAGGTTCTCAAAGATCAAAACGTTGATAAAATGGGCTGTGTTTGCGTATCCACAGCACCCGAAGTTGAGAGGAGAGATCAAATAAGTGGAAGTAGAATTCACTGAGAATTATTTTTGGAAGTAATAAAAGTATTCAAAAAACAACACTTAACCCGTTTTGGGCTGGATAAACAATCATACCCATCAAAAGCTTAAAATTCATGTTCTCCCTGGATTTCTCTGAAAACATCTTGTAGATTTTAAAGAAAAAATGGCCATTCACAGTTCTTGGTGTGATATTACAAGTTGCATGAATAAATATTCCTGTTAGCACTTGTTAACCCTCTACAAACTGCCACACATCAATATTTTGGATACATTTGAGTTAAAATGGACCATTTTCAAATAGCCACAGCACTCAGTGGGTATGTGTCAAACAAACATAACTCCTTTTGTCGGTCATTGACTTGTTGGATGACGATATTGACATTAACCCACTCCACTGTTAATGATGGTTTTTACCTAAACAATTTTTTCCTCAAACTGAGTCGTTTGAGACTACTATACTCACTTTTCTCATAACACCAATGAAGGAACTTCAGTGAGACAGTTAAAACAATTCATCAGACACTGAGGGGTCATGAAAAATCATGGAATCTCATCGGGAAAAGGCATAATTCTCCAGAATCATAAAGTCTAGTTTTAAATATTATTCAACATTTACACCTCTAGAGGGTTTTTTTTTCACAGCTCAGTACATAATTAAACACAGTGACAAGCTGTCAGTTGTCATTCATATAGATGATTCTTGAGTTTGGTTTTCGCAACTCAGTTTGGTGTTGAAAAACAGCAAACCATATGTCAAACTTGAAAAACGACTGAAGGAAATTTGGAGTAAATGGGAGCATCCCCCCCCCCCCCCACTCTCGTCCGTCCGCCCGCCACTCTCTTAAATGAAATTGTCATTGTTTGGCAGTGACTAAAATAAACTACAATTATTAGATTTTTTACTGATTTCATTTAATTTAATAAATTGCCAGATAAGTCTGTAACTTTGTTATATATATTTGTCTCCAGTAATTTTGCGTAATTAGGCTTTTTCCTCTGGAAAAGACTCTTGTTATTCTACGGATTATTTATTTATTTTTTTTTTTTTTTTGGGGGGGGGGGGGGGGGGGAGGGGTTTCCACACATTTTGTCTGCACGATTCCGAAGCCATTTTCAAACCGATTTTCACAAAATTTTGCCACTCATAGAGGGGCACAAAATCTAAAAATGTACCAAAGCAGAATTTTCAATTTACCCCTTATTTCGTCGGAATTGGCAAAAAACTGTCAAAATTGAGGTTTATAGGCACATTCTTGAAACGCATCTTGTAGATTTTTTTTAAACATTCATCATTGCTAGACCTCCATGTGACACGACCACTGATATACAAGAGATTTTAGGCGATGCATATGGTCACCCTCCACAGGCTGTCAAACATCGAAATCACCACAAAGAAAAGTACCTCCTTTTATCGAGCGCAAAATTTATACGGAAACATTTTTGTAAGTAGTAAGGGTATTCAAAAGTCGAAGTCTCTACAGGCTGCCACACATCAATATTTTGGATACATTTGAGTTAAAATGGACCATTTTCAAATAGCCACAGCACTCAGTGGGTATGTGTCAAACAAACATAACTCTTTTTGTCGGTCATTGAATTGTTGGACGACGATATTGACATTAACCCCCTCCATTTTAACCCATTTTTGGCAGGATAAAAAGCGATACCCCTTAAAAGCCTAAAATTCCCCTTTTCTGTAGATTTCTCTAAAAACATCCTGTAGGTTTTCAAGAAAAATTGACTATTCGCAGGTCTTTGTGTGACATTACAAATTGCATAGACAAAATATTCCGATGAGCGTTTATTAACCCTCTATAGGCTGCCAAGCAACATAATTTTGTTGAAATGGGCAGTTTTCAGACATGCACAACACGCAATGTCTTCCCGAGAGATACACATAATCTCCTTTGTTGGAAGTGGAATTCACTGAGGACCATTTTTGTAAGTAATAAGGGTATTCAAAAACCCATGAGTTAGCCCCTTTTGTAGTGGTTAATAGCGATACCCATCAAAAGCTTTAAAAATCATGTTTTACATGGATTTCTTTACAAACATCTTGTAAGTTTTCAACAGAAAATGGCTATTGATAGGTCTTGATGTCACACATGGGCTGCTAAATGTAAACATTTTGAAAAAAATAGTCTGTTTTTGGACACCAACAACAACAAATGGGAATGCCACAGAGAAACATAACTTCTTTTACTGGATGCAAAACTGATAGGGAAAATTTTTAGTAAGTAGTAAGGGTATTCAAAAATCGAGGTCTTAACCCATTTTCAACTGGTCAAGGAGACATACCCCTTAACTGGTAGAGTGCTAAATTATTTCTGGTAATCAAAATTTACTTAGCTGTCTTTGCCATGTTGCAATTTATGGGAGAGTGCCCTTTGGCACTCTCCCATAAATTGCAACAAGACAAGACCATACAGTTAAAATAATTTCATTTCAAAAATAATATGAAGTACACCCACAGAGTATGAAGCCTTTGAATTGTTGTATGTGCACTTCAGAATAAAGCCCAAATATGGGCTTCCAGCACTCTACCAGTTAAAAGCTTAAAGTTCCCATTTTCTGTGGATTTCTCTAAAAAATCTAGTAAGTATTCAAGAAAAATTGACCATTTGCAGGTTTTGGAGGACATTACAAGCTGCATGGACAAAATATTCCGGTAACCATTTGTTAACCCTCCAGAGGCTGTAAAGCATAGAAATTTTGAGAAATGGGGCTGTTCTTGGGCACCCATTGCACCCGTGTACCTACGAGATAAACATAACCTCCTTCATTGGAAGTGGATTTCCCCGAGGATCATTTTTGTAAGTAATGAAGGTGTTCATAAAACCAAGCATTAACCCTTTAGAGCTGGTTGCAGAGAGATACCCCTCAAAAGGTTAAAAATTCATGTTATCCAAGGATTTCTCTAAAAACTTTTTGTAGATTTTCAAGAAAAATTGGCCATTCTCTGATCTTAGTGTGACATTACAAACTGCATGTACAAAATATTCCAGTAAGCATTTGTTAACCCTATGCAGGTTCTCAAACATAAAAATTTTGATAAAGATAAAGTTAAGACGAGAAATCAACATAAGTGGAAGTAGAATTCACTAAGAATTATTAGCTTAACTTGACATAGTCAAGATAAGCTATTGCCATCACGCGTGCGGAAGTCTGTGAGTCTGTGATGTCTGTTCACATTTTCCTTTAGCACGGGCTACACCCCGCAGTTCTTCTCTGATCATCACGAAATTTTATATGCAGGTTTGGGGTCATGTCTAGTTGAGAACGTCCCTTTTTGGTTGCGGTCGGGCAACCGGTATGGCTGCCCGAGCCCAAAACCCGAAAACCATTAGCACAGTCTACAGGTCGTATTTATGAAGGGATTTCATTGTAACTTGGTAGGATGCCTCTGTATAATGCCTAGATGAGAACGTCCCCTTTTGGGCATGATCTATCAACCGTGATGGCTGCCCAAGCCTAAAACCCAAAAACTTTTAGCACAGTCTGCAGGTCATGTTTAATGTGGAGGGATTTCATTGTAACTTGGTAGGATGACTCCTTATGATGTCTAGATGAGAATTTCCCCATTTGGGCATGATCTGCCAACCGTGACGACTGCCCGAGCCCAAAACCCGAAAACCTTTAGCACCGTCTACAGGTCATATTTATTGAGGAATTTCATTGTAACTTGGTGGGTTGACTTCATACAATGTCTAGATGAGAAAGTCCCCTTTTGGACGTGATTGGGCAATTGTGATGGCTACAGGGGCCCGAAGCCCAAAAACCTTTAGCACAGTCTAGAGGTCATATTTATGAAGAAATTTCATTGTAACTTGGTAGGATGACTCCAAACAATGTCTAGATGAGAACGTCCCATTTTGATTGCGATCATGCAGCCTTGATGGGTGCCCGAGCCCAAAAACGTTTAGCATAGGCAAAAGGTCATATTTATGGAAGGATTTCATTGTAACCTGTTAGGTTGACTCCATATAATGCTTAGATGATGACATCCCTTTTGGTCGTGATTGGTCAGTTGTGATGGCTACAAGTGCCCGAAGCCCGAAAACCTTGAGCACAGTCTACAGGTCATATTTATGAAGGGATTTCATTGTAACTTCTTAGGATCACTCCAGATGAGATTGTCCCCTATGGTTGCGATCATTCAGCCATGATGGCTGCCCGAAGCCTGAAAAACCTTTAGCACAGTCTACAGGTCATATTTATGAAGGGATTTCATTGTAACTTGGTAGGTTAACTTCATATAATGTCTAGATGAGAACGTCCCCTTTTGGACATGATTGGGCAACTGTGACGGCTAAAGGTGCCCAAAGCGCGAAAACCTTTAGCACAGTCTACAGGTCATATTTATGAGGGGATTTCATTGTAATTTGGTAGGATGACTCCAAATAATGTCTAGATGAGAACGTCCCATTTTGATTGCGATCATTCAGCCTTGATGGGTTTCCGAGCCCAAAAACCTTTAGCATAGGTAAAAGGTCATATTTATAGAAGGATTTCATTGTAACTTGTTAGGTTGACTCCATATAATGCCTAGATGATGACATCCCCTTTTGGTCATGATTAGTCAACTGTGATGGCTACAAGTGCCCGAAGCCTGAAAACCATGAGCACAGTCTGCAGGTCATATTTATGAAGGGATTTCATTGTAACTTCGTAGGATCACTCCAGATGAGATTGTCCCCTTTGGTTGCGATCATTCAACCATGATGGCTGCCCGAGCCCGAAACCCGAAAACCTTAAGCACAGTCTACAGGTCATATTTATGAAGGGATTTCATTGTAACTTGGTAGGTTGACTTCATATAATGTCTAGATGAGAACGTCCCCTTTTGGACATGATTGGGCAACTTTGACGGCTAAGGGTGCCTGAAGCCCAAAAACCTTTAGCACAGTCTACGGGTTATATTTATGAAGGTATTTCATTGTAACTTGGTAGGATGACTCCAAATAATGTCTAGATGAGAATGTCCCATTTGGTTGTGATCATTCAGCCTTGATGGGTACCCGAGCCCAAAAAACGTTAGCATAGGCAAAAGGTTATATTTATAGAAGGATTTCATTGTAACCTGTTAGGTTGACTCCATATAATGCCTAGATGATGACATCCCCTTTTGGTCGTGATTGATCAACTATGATGGCTACAGGTGCCTGAAGTGCGAAAACCTTGAGCACAGTCTACAGGTCATATTTATGAAGGGATATCATTGTAACTTCGCAGGATCACTCCAGATGATGCCCAGATGAGATTGTCCCCTTTGGTTGCGATCATTCAACCATGATGGCTGCCCAAGCCCGAAGCCCGAAAACCTTTAGCACAGCCTACAGATCATATTTATGAAGGGATTTCATTGTAACTTGGTAGGTTAACTTCATATAATGTCTAGATGAGAACGTCCCCTTTTGGACACGATTGGGCAACTGTGACGGCTTCAGGGGCCCAAAGCCCGAAAACCTTTAGAACAGTCTACAGGTCATAATTATGAAGGGATTTCATTGTAGCTTGGTAGGATAACTCCAAATAGTGTCCAGATGAAAACGTCCCCTTTTGGTCACAATCATTCAGCCTTGATGGCTGCCCGAGCCCAAAAACCTTTAGCATGTCTGTAGGTCGTATTTATGGAAGGATTTCATTGTAACTTGTTAGGTTGACTCCATATAATGTCTAGATGATGACATCCCCTTTTGGTCGTGATTGGTCAACTGTGACGGCTTCAGGGGCACGAAGCCCAAAAACCTTGATCACAGTCTACAGGTCATATTTATGAAGGGATTTCATTGTAACTTTGTAGGATCACTCCAGATGATGCCCAGATGAGAATGTCTCCTTTTGGTTGCGATCATTCAACCATGATGCCTTCAAAGCCCAAAAACCTTTAGCACAGTCTACAGGTCATATTTATTAAGGGATTTCATTGTAACTTGGTAGGTTGACTTCATATAATGTCTAGATGAGAACGTCCTCTTTGGACGCAATTGGGAAACTGACGGCTACAGGGGCCCGAAGCCCGAAAACCTTTAGCACAGTCTACAGGCCATATTTATGAAGGGATTGTAATGTAACTTGATAGGATGACTCGTTTTGGAATAATTTCACTGTAACTTGGTAACTTTTGTTGATATACGTTAACTGTGAGGGACACATACTTTAACTGTGAGGTCATATTAACCCACCCCTCAGCTCTTTAGTACAGTGTACACCTCATATTATTTTTATCATAAACATAGCATACGGGGAACAGAAATGAACATATTCCCAATTATCACAATTCTTGTCTTATTTCATAATCCTTTCATAAACATTGAACATTATCCTTTTCATCAAACACAACATACAAGTTAAGCTACAGTGTCATTGACACTTTCATTTTTGTTAGTAATAAGCATATTCGGAAAAAAAAAACGTTTTGGGCTGGATAAACAATGATAGCCATCAAAAGCTTAACATTCATGTTCTCCCTGGATTTCTCTGAAAACATCTCGTAGATTTTAGGTAAAAATGGCCATTCGCAGTTTTTGGAGTGAAATTACAAGTTGCATGAATAAGTATTCCTGTTAGCACTTGTTAACCCTTTACAAACTGCCAGACATCATTATTTTGGATATATTTGAGATAAAATGGACCATTTACAAATAGACGCAGCACTCAGTGGGTATGTGTCAAACAAACATAACTCCTTTTGTCGGTCATTAACTTGTCGGACGACGATATTGATATTAACCCACTCCATCGTTGATGATGGTTTTTACCTAAACTTTTTTTTTTTATCAAACTGAGTCATTTGAGACTGTTAGAGTCGCCTTTCTCATAACATCAATGAAGGAACTTCAGTGAGACAGTTAAAAACAATTCTTCAGACACTGTGGGGTTATGAAAAATCATGGAATCTCATCGGGAAAAGCCATGATTCTCCAGAATCATAAAGTCTAGTTGTTATCTAAATTTGTCTCAATAATTTCGCGTAAATATTCATTGAAAAGGCTTCAATGAATAAACGCAAAATTATTACAATTCTATCAGATTTAATGTAATTGCTCGATAAGACTAACCCTAATTTTTATATATATCTGTCACCAATAATTACGTGTTTATTCATTGAAAAAGCTCCCCTGCAGCATTTTCAACGAATAAATGCAAATTATTACACTTTTTCAGATTTAATATTTAATAAACTGGTATTATCACGTGTTCCCAAACATTGGCAAACCACTTCCCGTGTTGATAATGCAGATAATCAAACAATGGAATAATTGATGAACTGAGTATAACGCGAGAGCCACGACTTGTTTTCACTGTAATCAGTGGGGTCAAGAATTAGTAACTGATGGCATAAGCCGAAGGAAATATGGAACACTAGGTTATTTTCGCCATCAGATATTATCTCACAATAGCAATTACTCTTCTGGCGTTACTTTGTTGTATGAGGCATACATTATTTTTCACTAATCCACATAAATCTATGCAATTTATATGTTTTATTTTTTTTATTTATTAATCCATTCCTTTCGAAGAATGCTCGATTTCGCTGCACAAGTACCTGGTATGTGCATTGTCAGACAAAAAATCAGTGTACAAACATTGTCAGAACATTCTTCAGTTGAACTTATTTTATTTACGTTGTCTCTCCGCCCTCTTTCTGCGAGGCCGAAACGTCCTGATCCCATTGCCATTCGCCAAAAAATGGCGCTCTCCAAAATCGATTCATAAGAATTTTTCTCTGAACAGAGAAAAACAGGTTTGAAACACGATGTTCTACAAAAATTAAAACGTACACGTACCTTGTACATTAAATCAAATATATTTCGGGTATTTGACGAGTGGCGATCGGCAAATAGCGATGACAAATGGCGATTGGCAAATAGCGATTAACGAAGGGCAAATATCGATTGACGATTGGCAACAGATTGAATATTTGATAGCCTGAATATTTCCACAATTGATAATATAGGCCCAACAAAAGCAATAATGACGCTCATATAGTAAATATGGGCATCTAATAGGCTTCTTATATAGTTTTTAACATTGTCTTCAAATACAGTGATTTTCTAAAGGGGTGTTGCTGGATGACCTGCCATTGGGTGAGGGATGTTGCCCTTCTCCACAGCCTTGAGACTATGTCACTCAACATATTTAACCACCAGCCTCCCCCCCCCCCCCCCAACACACACACCTCCATTGGACTAGGGTAGTTTAGAAATGTGTGTACTCCAGAGTTTTTTTCCTCCAATATGGTGACGTGTGTGTTGATGCCGAAAACCACTTCAGTCTACTCTACAGTCTTTAGGTGGTATTATAGTGTGTGAGTAAACATGTGAGGCATCATTAACCATATACCTATTAAGGCCCTCAATATCAACAAAACTGCTTGGAACTTCCTTAATACTCTTACTACACACTGAAACATTTTCAATAAAACCACACAAATGGGGATGTCATGGGACGAGTGTAACCAGCGAGTTCGAATGTCAGTAGTTTTTATGGTTTAAAAGACACATTAGTTTAACATTGATAAAACAGCCAAACCACAACTCGAGCAGCCTATTTGGGAGTTAAAATAGGCCCTAAACAATCTTCCAGAACAATATTTTAAAATGTTCATTGCAAAACGACACATTTCATAAGATCTTGTTTTCACCACCTGGAAACCTGTTGGGCATAGGCCTATGTGGTTTTGCATTATTTATTGGTGTTTAAGGTCACTGTCTACATCTATGGCTATAGCAATGCCGTGGTAAGGGGCTGGTAAAATGCCATGCCTCTTACCAGGGTATTGCCGGTTGCCGTGGCGAATTTCGAGGGCTGTTGACAACAGCATAGGTATGGAGTCAAGTTTGTCAATGGTGCATACCCATGTTGCCCACTTTAGAGGACTGCACCCGATGCCTTGGTTACCGGGTCCTATTTTACCCGTGCAGCAGAAATTGTTTACCAGTCAGTGGCGGTTAACGGGGGTGGGGGGCATTCCCCCCCCCCCCCCAACCATAGGATTTATCACCCCCTCCCTCTGTCCATCACACACTCACAACCCCCCCCCCCCCCCCCCCACACACACACACTGGCTCCCTTTTCTTTATTCTCATACACACTCAGCTGAAAAACATTTCCAGTAAAGATTTACAAGCTTGAATGCAGAGCCAAGTAAGTTTATGAACCTCCATCTTCAAAATGTGGGTCATGTTTCATCATTTTAGACTTCCAAAGGGTGGAGATTTATCCTAAAAGCCACCAGAAGACTTCATTTGAAAGCACATTTCATTTTTTTTTTTCTGGGAGAAGTAGTCAACCTTTCCACTCGGAGGGATGGGAGCTCAGCGAACTTCACCCCCAGATAAAAAAAATGAAATCCTCCAGAAAATGTAGTATTTCTTAATTTGTTCCTTAATAATGTAGGCCTAATGATACGATACTTTGAGGACTTCCCCCAATTCATTGGGGAGCATGTCCCAAACTTGCCACCCGGCTTGAAAGTTTTTTATCGCCGCCACTGACCACTGTAAATGCATGGCATATGTGGATATTTGCTGTTGAACATGCTCGACTAAAACGGGTTATCTATGAAATAAGTTTGAGTAACTATGGGTGTATGGGGCTGTTCTATCTGGGTGTGGGATAACTGTCACACCCGAAGTGAAACGGGTAATTGGCCAGGAATAACTTACAATCTTATCATATAATGAGATATTAAAGCCGCTGTGCTTTCATTTGAGTAATACCTTTCATGGAAATATTCAGTTATTAGTTTTTGTGGAATAGCGACCAGCGAATAGCGCCCACAACTTGCAGCTGTATTTAAATTGCGATAAATTGGCAATTACCGTACTATTATAGATCTAGGTATACAGTGGTTTGGCCCTTCGTCCTTAATCTGGGGTTAATTAAAGGCTTTATACCACATGCAATAAAATCGAAATGGTAGGTTAGTTATATAAGAATACGAATAACCTGAAGATCAAATGAAGTCCCTCCCCGTGGGAACCCTGGGAAGTGACGCAGTTCCTGTTCACTGTGGTAAACAGGCTCTGTTTCACTGGTAAAATAGGACCCAGTCACCAATGCTTGGGAGGTGCAAACCCTCTCTAAAATGGGCAATATGGCTTATTAACGCTCAACCCTGGTCTTGAGTTGATACTCATGTTGTGGTCATGATTAGCCATTGTGCAAAAATATGTGACCTTAAACACCAATAAATAAATAATAATAAATAAATGAAGACCCAGACCCCTGTTTTTCCACCCCTCCGTTAAAAGCATATCCTACAAAAGCAGTGACATACCAAATGTTGCCCCCGTCAAGAGGTAAAATTCCATTTGTTGTCCCCTATCATGACCAAATGCTAGAAGGGAGTGGATTAGCCTTGCTGCATTCATAGAAATGCAACTTTTACACAACCCAGTTCCCAAAAATGGAAATTAATCTCCTTCAACCACGCTTTCGTAAAAATAATGACTTACTACTCCCAATTCCACTCAACCACACAGGACATCTAAATTTGAAATAGAGGTGCATAACATCAAATGGTCATAAATGGGTGTGTGAAGTTTCAAAACTGCATCCTTTTTCAAGATGGTGCTCCCGAACACATAAAACTGGCATGTTTAGTGGAAACTGCTTAAAATTTGGAGTGACGTAAAAACGTTAAAAATGTCCTTAAATTTAAAAACAAAAATGCATGTTTGCTAAAATTTTTTTTAGCTCTTCCAACTACTACAATTTCATGAAAATCGGCAATTTTTCAGACGGTGACGTGAATAAAATAACGTTTCCCTAAAATTCAGCCGTAACCGTTCAGAATTTCCCACGTCAGCCAGCGTCGGCACCACATTTTTAGATAATGTTTTTGTTGAAGAACATGTTCCTAAAATTGTGAGGGGGTTGGGCAAAATTGGACGTTATTATGGGTAGAGGTCGAAAAACTAAAATCTACCTCTAGAATGTTCAATGCAGAATGGTCGTTAATAACTGTGCCAATTCGGTGTGTGACCTTAGAAATGTGGCCATAGTTTGCTTAAGTAAAAAGAAAAACAGTTGAATGTCGCTATATGTTACTTCAACTTTGTCGAATGGCGCAATTATCCATGGCTCTCTATTTCTCTCTCTTATCATGTTTTTTCTTATTGTTTCACCCCAGAATGCATGCAGAACTTTTTTTAAGCTCACGTACCCCCTCCCCTCCCCCTGGGCCAATTAGGCATTTTTTTTTTCTTTCATCAAAAATGCATTTTTACAGTTTTGCTTAAAGTTTGTGGTCAAAAACCCCAAACACCCCACCCCCCTCAGTGCCAGTTAGGCATTTTTTTCTCTTTGCTCAAAATGCATTCTGAAGGATTTAGACTGACCACATGTGGAGAAAAATGGACTCCCCTAACACTCCCCACCTCCTCCTCACCCAGGGCCATTTAAGCAATATTTTTTCTTTGGTACAAAATGCATTTTTAGCCTGACTGTTTACAGTCAGGGCTATAGTCATGACTTTCGTCCATCCGTTGGTTGGTCCATTCGTCAGTCCATCCATCTGTCTGTAGACAATTGGTTTCCGACCGATAACTCCAGTTTGGATTATTTGCTTTCAACCAAAGTTGATATGTGTATTTTCCAGCTAGTAACACATGCCAGGTTTGAATATAGGTTCCACAACTGCCCCTGGGGAGGGGGGGGGTGTTAATTTTTTGACCTTGTGGGGTTAGGGTTTAACATGGGAAAAACCCCACAAGTAAGAACATGTAAGAACGTCCATCCGTGTGTGAGTCGGTCCGAGAATATTCATAAATTTCATAACTTAAGTAAATTATTATTTTCTATAATATTTGTTGGTCCTAGGTATGCCCACACTAGTTATTTTTTTATTTTTTTAGCTCAACTTGACAAAGTCAAGCTGAGCTATTGCCATCACTTCTCGTCTGTCGGCGTACGTACGTATGTACGTACGTACGTACGTACATACGTGAGTATGTTAGTACGTTAGTACGTACGTCCACAATTTCCTTTGGCACACCTCACAGGTCGCATTTATGATCAGATTACTTTGAAACTTCTTATGCTTGTTTGGGGTGACCTCTAGATGGGAGCTATCGATTTTCTTCAATTTCCGTCAAAAAATGTTGCCGCGGCCAACGTTCTTAGAACTTAGTTTAGTCAAACCACAATATTTCCTTTGGAACACCCTACAGGGCACATTTATGATTTGATTGCTTTGAAACCTGATACGCTCATTTAGGGTGACCTCTAGATGGGAGTTATCGATTTTCTTCAATTTCCGGCAAAAAATGTTGCCACAGCCAACGTTCGTAGAACTTAGTTTAGTCAGACCTCAATATTTCCCTTTGGCACACCCTACAGGGTACATTTACGATCAGATTGCTTTGAAACCTGGTATGCTTGTTTGGGGAGACCTCTAGATGGGAGCTATCGATTTTCTTCAATTTCTGTCAAAAAATGTTGCCGCGGCCAACGTTCTTAGAACTTAGTTTAGTCAGAAGTCTCAATATTTCCCTTTGGCATACCCTACAGGGTACATGTATAATCGGATTGCTTTGAAACCTGGCATGCTTGTTTGGGGTGACCTCTAGATGGGAGCTATCGATTTTCTTCAATTTCTGTCAAAAAATGTTGCCGCGGCCAAGATTCTTAGAACTTAGTTTAGTCAAACCACAATATTTCCCTTTGGCACACCCTACAGGGCACATTTATGATTTGATTGCTTTGAAACCTGGTATGCTTATTTAGGGTGACCTCTAGATGGGCGCTATCGATTTTCTTCAATTTCCGGCAAAAAAATGTTGCCGCGGCCAACGGTCTTAGAACTTGGTTTAGTCAGAAGACTCGATATTTCCCTTTGGCACACCCTACAGGGCACATTTATTATCGGATTGCTTTGAAACCTTTCATGCTTGTTTGGGGTGACGTCTAGATGGGAGCTATCGATTTTCTACAATTTCCATCAAAAAATGTTGCCGCAGCCAACATTCTTAGAACTTAGTTTAGTCAGACCACAATATTTCCCTTTGGCTCACCCTACAGGGCTCATTTATGATTAGATTGCTTTGAAACCTGATATGCTTATTTACGGTGACCTCTAGATGGGAGCTATCGATTTTTTTCCATTTCCGTCAAAAAATGTTGCCATGGCCAACGTTCTTAGAATTTAGTCTAGTCAGACCACAATATTTCCCTTTTGTACACCCTACAGGGCACATTTATGATCGGATTGCTTTGAAAGCTGGCATGCTTGTTTGGGGAGGTCTCTAGATGGGAGCTATCGAATTTCTCCGGTTTCTGTCCAAAAATGTTGCCACTGGCAAAAAAACTGACATTGGTCCCAATGATCTTCAATTTTGCCATTTCATTTATAACTTACCAAGTTTAAGTTTGTCAAGTTGAGCTACAGTGTCATTGACACTTTCATTTATTACTTGTTCACTTACAAATTGTGTCCGTCCAAGCCAAATTTTGTCTGTTCAGCCTGTATCTCGGGTATCGAATATTCTATTGCAATGACATTTGCCGTGAACACTGCTTATGGTATAGGCTTTAAAAAAAAGGATTCAACGATATTTCTCACTTTCTTTTTAGAGTTATCCCCCATTTTTGACTTAGAAATAGTTGGAAACAGACATTATTTGTCTGTTCAGCCTGTATCTCAGGTATGGGTCATCAGATTTAAGTGAAATATGGCATGCAGTTTGCCTATGACATAGGCTTCTGCCTCATTGCATAAAACTTCCAAACACCAAACAATTTACCATACCTTTTGACTTAGAAATTGTTGAGGGGTATACTGGATTGCATCTGTCTGTCTGTGCATCCGTCCGTCAGTCCATACGAGAATATTCATAAATAATATTTGTTGGTCATAGGTATGCTCACACTACGCGGTACACCACGTGGGGGTATGCACCGGATGAAAGTCCAGCTCTTGTTGAATCATGGGATTCAAAATTTTTCTAACACGGGCCCAACCTTGGCCGCCCCATATCGGACACATTTATTTCTCTCTGGTGGAAACCCTGATTATTGTTACCTTGGTTACCAAGCTCAAACTTAAGGGATGCAAAATTCTGAAATGTTAAGCTTGGAAAGCTTTTCCCGCACACACCACCCGCCCCTCCTATTAAAACGGCTCTAAGCCAGGCTCTGTGAGTTTGTCCCCCCCCCCCCTCCCCCCACCTGATGTGCCCATAATTCATTTACTACTACTTATACTGCAACCTGGTACATGTTGCAAATATTGGTTGTGTCAATGGGAACTTGTTTTTGTTCTGGCTCGAGAAGAGCAAACCTTGTGTTAAAAAGACTTTATTGTTTTTGTTAAATCTTTTGTTTTTGTTGAAATGAAATAAAAATTCATATTTTGTCATTTTGAAAAATCAGTCCAACCAAGCTATTATGCCTCATTAGACGGTATTATATATACTATTCTTCATTTTTAACAAAGTTCCATTAAAACACAAGCCGGGGTGGGTGGGTGGGTGGTCGGATGGGGGCCAAAACACCTTTTTTCCTGGAGTTGCAATCTTTTTCCTGGTGTTTTTTTTTCAAATTATTTTCATATAACAAGGCTGTATTGTTGTTTAGTTGTCTAATAGGCACCTGTTTGTCAGGTAGGGTTAGTGAATAAGGCCCCACTAGGCTGATTAGGGGATTTGTTCTCTTTTTTTGTAAATTAAATTAGATGCATTAAAGAATAGTGTACTCCAGTTTGACTAAAAACAATCAGTTGAAATTTATGAATTTTAATTTGGGAATGGTTAACATAATTTTCATAGCTGAATCATCACGGCACAATTTGGATTTTACAATGAGTAGCAATGTGTTTAGCAGAACATCTAAAATAATGTAAAAAATTTATGGAAAACAATCTAAATGCCCAGTTTCTCTGAGTAGAGCTCTTGTAACCCGAAACTAATGAAAATTCTCACTGTGCATCTTTGATATAAAACCCCACTTACTTAATTCAAGCTCATAGTGATAGTACCAGGGTTTTCACAGAGGGTTTGTCTGGCTATCTCGTGAAAACATGAAACAAAAGTTACAGTTAATATTTGAATTGAAAACTGACCCTGACTGAGCCAGAGTATATAGATGAGTAGCTGAGCATAATACTATGCAGCAAAAGAAGATTATTTTAATCCTCTATTTGATGTTCACAAAAATAGTCTAATTCTTACATTATATGCTGTTATATGCAGAAATCAATGCAGACATTTTTTTCAGAGACGGACCAGGATGGACAGTGAGATTTACAATAGTGTTCGGTGACAGATTTTCAGCTTTCCTACGCTATCAACTATCTTTTGAGTAATGACAATTGGCTGAAACCTCAAACCAAGACACTTAGCCTGTAGTCAGGTCATTAAAATTAAACCTTCTTCATAAAATTTAAACTGTTTCTTCAGTCTCGGAACTTAACACATGAATGGTAATTATTATGAGAGGATTGAGGCCAGAACTTTCAGTTGAGCATTTGTAATTCATGCACTTCAGTAATATGCCAGTATACACTATGCCATAGTGTATATAGGCATATTATTGAAATGCATGAATTACAAATGCTCAACTGAAAGTTCTGTCATCAGGTATTAGAACCACCAGAACATAAAGATGTGAAAAAAACAGTTATCAGATAAGGATTCAAATTAATGCAAGGATTGTCAACTGGAAGCTCAGTGTAATAATTTTTCATTACCCATTGTGGTGATACACTGAAAAAATATAGGTAGTGGGGTGGGTGTCCAAGTGGTCAGAGGAAAAAAATATTTTTTTTGCACGTGGGTGGGTGGGTGGTGGTCAAAAGGTGGAAAAAAATATTTTAGGCCTTGTGTCCGGAATTTTTTGGAAGACCCCCCCTGCTCAATATCGGACACCCACCCCCATCCTCCAGTTAGTTTGGGGAGAAATTATTTTTTCACATTAAGGGGGTAACTTTTGTTAATAATGTTTCTAAAAGGGCTTTTATTGCCAATTGGTGACATTTTTTTACAATTTGGGCAACAAAAGATGCCATAACAGTGAAAAAGGAAATATAATGCATTAACTGTTATTGCACATTTTATAGCACTTGACCACCCAACCAACCCACCTATGTTCACGCAATCTTTTTCCGACCCCCCCCCTCCCCCCCCCCCCCCCCACACCGTTTCATCTGAAAAAAAAACTGTCCCATGATTTTAGGCCATCAACAGCACTCTGCGGGAGTTTCCCCAAATCTTTGACGTGCAGTGCAAAAAAGAATCAGTGAAAGAATACATCCTTGCTAGAGGAGTGTCTCCATAGGATACCTTATATTTTTCGTTTTAGGTTTTTTCTTACATTACTAAAGCGGAGTTCAATTTGCACATCTTTATACACGGCTTTCGTGAGTTCAACAAACATACTCCTTATCCCAAAGCTGCAAGCTTCGGCCACATTACCTCCAGCCAAACCCTTTCAAATGCCATTTTAAGCATCAAGAAACCTCATTTTAGCTCGCCTAAATGAAGCAGGAGGGGAGCTTTAGTGATCACTTTCTGTCCGTTGTCCATCTTCTGACGTGAGATTTTTTCTTACATTACTAAAGCGGAGTTCGTTTTCCACATCTTTATTCACGGCTTCATCATTTCAACAAACATACGCATTATTCCAAAGCCGCAAGCCTCGGCCACATGCCCTCCATCCAAATCCTGTCATATGCAATTTTAAACATCAAGAAAGGCCATAAACCTCTTTTTAGCTCCCCTAAGCGAAGCTGGAGGGGAGCTTTATTGGTCACTTTCCGTTCCTCTTCTGACGTGAACCTTGCATTATTATTTCTCATAAACTACTGGGCCGAATTGAACCAATTTGATGTGCCTGTTCCTCATCATATGTCAATTCAAGTGTGTTCAAATAACATTGCCGTGCGCACTGAGAACCACACATTTGAGCATAGCTCTATTGGTCCCCCCTAATAATTAAAAAAAAATCTTCAGAACCACCAATCAGAATCTTTTGATATTTGGTACACAACATCCTTAGGAGGATCAGATTCAAATTTGTTCAAATGAAGACACTGGGTGCATATCGGAGCCCAAAGTTTAACTTGGTGCAATATGAAAATAATCCTTTAAAAATCTATTTCAGATCCACCAGTCACAATCGTTTGATATATGGTGTACATAATCCTTATGGGAGACGGATTGAAGTTTGTTCAAATGAAGTCCCTGACTTCTTATTTGGGATCCCTCTAGGCCCCAAATATTAACTTGGTGCAATATGAGAAATATTTTTTGAAAATCGTCTTCAGATCCATCAATCACAATCGTTCGATATTTGGTATACAAAATCTTGGGGGAGGGGGGCAAATACATATTTGTTCAAAACAAGACCCTGAATCCATATTTGGCCTTCTCTCTGCGAACCCGAATTTTACCTAGTGCAATACAAGGAGTATTCTTTGAAAATTTTCCTCTTCAGATTCGCAAATGAGAATCTTTTGATATTTGGCTTACAGCATCCTGGTGAGTGGTCAGATTCAAATCAAGACACTGGGTTTATATTTGGGCTTCCCGAATTTTAACTTATTTTGATGGGGGAGCGTTGGCACAGTGGTTAAGCAATTGAACTTCAATCCGCAAAGTCCACAGTTCTTTTCCCACCAGAGGTAATTGCGTTGTGTCCTTGGGCAAGACACTTCATCCCGATTGCATATAACGGTGGCGCTGTACACTAAGGCGTTCTGCACGCCGATAGTGCACTTGTCTTCAACCAATGCTAACCCTGCTTGTTTGGAGTTGGGGAGACTGTAATTGCCCGCCGTTGCTCAGTGGTTCTTGACGAAGTCGAGCTAAGCTATTGTCAAGATGTGCGCGGATGTCTGGAGGCTGTACGTCTGTCCAGAATTTGTTCAACACAGGCAACAGCCGGTAGTTCTTTTACGACCATCACCAAACTTCATATGCATTATCAGCTCCATGCCTAGATAATCGAGTCAAATTATACCCCAAGTAATTGCAATTCAAATGTTTGCATTGTTTTGGGGCAGGAATTAGTATGCAAAATAACATATGAAAAATCCCCATTAATTCCAACACGGGAAAATGGTTATTTTGGGGGAAAACACAGAAAAATTCAATAAAATCAGCGAAATTTGAATTTGCTTAGTCCTCATTAAAGGAGTTCAAACAGCACTCATTTCCGTGCTACCGGTACTTTGATCAAAATAACCAGTGGCCATTCACCTGTATCAAAGTCCTTGCGAAAGATTAAAAGAAGAAACTGTGCCACAGGTTGTAGTTGCAAAAAAACCCAGACTCGCCCGTTGAAATGCGTATGGGAAATGCCAGGAAAATAACTGCTGCAAGTCAATGCAGATAATCTGGAAATCTGATTTCGCATAGCGGCAGAACCATTTATCAGATCTCCAAATTATGTGAATTGCCATTAAAGCAGTTATTTTGGGGGTTTTTTTTTCCCCGGACAGGCATTATGAGCTGACTTCCAGATTATGAGCTTACGTACAAATATTATGAGGTTAATATCTAAAATATAAGGCAAGAATCGATTTGTAGCTATTTTTCGGGGTTTATGTTAAGGTTTATGGTCAATTAATGGCTGGGGTTAGCGTTGCCCCTCTTCAGGTTTATCTTGGGAGATCTAACCATGTCTATCCCCCCCCCGCCCCCCCCCCCCCCCAAAAAAAAAAAATTTCCGAAGAAACGAGTTTTTAGCGATTGTCCGAACGTTTTAAAATGATCAGTTTTTCCGCAAAAAATTAACCCACAACTACCGTACGTACGTTTCCTTGTCCGTCCAGGATTCCTTTTCCACATCTTGCGAGCCGCAGTTCTCACCCGATCAGTTCCAAATCTCATACGTGGCTTAGGGCAATGTCTAGATGAGAACTATCAATTTTTTCCAAATTTTGTTTGAAAACATGGCTGACAGCGGTCTTCTTAGATTGGGCATATAAATTGTCAGCAATTCTATTCGCACACCCTGCAGGCCACATCTCTCACCCGATCTCTTTCAAATTTCATATGTTGCTTTGGTGCGAGGTCCAGATTGGAGCTATGGAATGTTTCTGAAATGCGTTAAAAAACATGGCCGCCAGTAGGTATATTGGATTTGGCACATAAATTGTCAAATATTCCATTGGCACACCCCACTGGCCGCATCTCGCACACGATCAGTTCCAACTTTCATATGCTGCTTTCGGGCAATGTCTAGATGGGAGGTGCTATTGAATTTATCCGAATTTCGTTGAAAAACATGGCCGCCAATTGTCATCTTAGAGTTGGCATATAAATTGTCAACAATTCCAATGGCACACCCTACGGGCCACATCTCTCACTCGATGTTTCTGAAATTCCATATGCAGCTTTGGTGTGATGTCTAGATGCGAGTTATCCGAATTCTGTTGAAAAATATAGCCGTCAGCAGCCATCTTAGATTTGGCACATATATTGTCTACTCTTCCATTAGTACACCCCACAGGTAGGTCGTATCCCTCATCCGATCTTTTTCAGATTTCATATGTTGCTTTGGTGTGATGCGTTTTGTCTGTAGAAACTTGATTAAATGAATTGGCATTACTGGGGCTTTCCATTTAATTTAGTCCCTTCTTGGACAAGTTGAGCTGCAGTGTCGTTGAATCTCCATTTGGAACAATTTATTTTGAGATTAAGAGAGGTGTTTACCGATTTCGAGTATAATGCGATGGCAGTGTTTGTGCTTGGTATTATTTGAACGAGTAGTGATGAAATTCTAATTTTCGAACATTATATTTACTTTTTCACAATTCTCGCCCCAAAATTACACATTTTCTTACGTTCAGTAATTGGGATTTCAAGTATAATATTGTACACGGTTATTTTGATCTAAGTACCGCGGAAATTATTGTTGTTTGAATTTTCACTGTTTTCATCCCAAAAATGGGGCGCGGTGGCTCAGTTGGTAGAGGTGCAGGCTGCAAGCCGAGAGGTCCTCCGTTCGAATCCCACCTGCGGCAACCGCGTTGTGTCCTTGGGCAAGACACTTCACCCTGATTGCCTACATGGGGGCACGATGACACTGTGTACTGGGGCGTACTGCACGTCGATGGTGCGCACCAATCTAACCCTGCCTGTGCTGCGGTGCAGAGTTACGATGTTGGGGAGCTGACAGCTGCTCGTCGTTGCTCGGTGGTTCTCTCCGGGTACTCCGGCTTCCTCCACCCGTAAAACTGTCACGGTCACGATTAGCCATTGTGCATAAGTATGTGACCTTAAACACCAATAAATAAATATAAATACATCCCAAAAATAACCATTTTCTCGTGATGGGATTGATGGGGATTTTTCATATGTTATTTTGCGCACTAATTCCTGCTCAAAAACAATATACAAACATTTGTATAGCGATTTCTTGGCGGTTGGGGTATAATTTGACTATTTTTATTTTCTCGCGAAGAAATAAGTCATTAAAAACATCATTTCCCGTTGTGGGAATTTGGGGCATTTTTAGTATATTGTTATTTAGACATCCATGCTTCGTTCGAAAGCAAAATCTTTAGTCTCTCTTGCCGATGACTCTGTAGTCTGGCTGATTTCAGGAACATTCAACGAAACATTGAATGTTCCATAATCATGCGACGATACATTTTCAGTGGATGTCGATTCGGCTCTACCGTTCATAGTACTCTGCATTTATTACATGTGAATGGTATCATACTTTCCCGTTGTCTTATCATACGTCGATATTCTGTTTGTGTTATTCCTGAACTGCATATCCTGTGTTGCCACAAAAACAGGTATCACAGCTCATTGCCTGTTGACGACCTGTAACAATCCTGCTACAAACTACACAGTGGTCACTCCCCGTGGTATAATTCCGAAGTTTCATGTGATTGAGTGTGAACGAATGGTTTCATGTGCCGAAGGCGCGCAAGGACGGTTTGGGGAGCAAGCCCCTTTCGACCCTCGTTGACTGTATAATAGTTGACTGTATAATTTTGTCATGTCAGAGCGTGGTAGAGGAGGGAAAGAGTAAAGGTGTTTAGCGGCGTCTCTGTCTTCTGCGGTTTTTCTTGGTTGGAGGAGGATGTGTTGGAGAGATTGATGTTGGTGGCGTTGTTGGATCTGGAGGAGTAGTAGGTTGTTCCTTGGTAACGAATGGCCTGATCCTAGCTGCTGTTTCTTCTTGAGATTTCCTGTAGCTTTTTAGATTGATTATGAGGATTGTCCTGATTGAGTGTGCTGGGAATTTTTTTGATACGTAGAAGTTATAGTTATCTTGGACCGTGGCTCGGGTGGTGTCGTCCTCGATCTCCTCCCCAAGGAATGCCTCCGCGTACTCCGGGAAGCTCTCCTCCTGGTCCGAAGAAGCCCGAGAAGCAAGAGATGAAGGGGTGGAAGGTGCGTCATCTGAGACAACTTCCTGTACCATTGACAGATCTTCCTCCTCCATCTCCTCTTCAGATGAAGAGTCTGATGGGTTAAAGAAAGAACTGTCACCTGACGACCCCTTGTCCTCCGGACCCTCTTCCTGGGAGAGGTGTGCCGAGCTGGACAAGGGTTGTTCAGGGGTGACAGGTGTTGTCCCTTTGATGCCCTCACTTGCCTCCTTCTCTTCCTTTTCCTTCTTCTCCAGGAACTCCGTCATTCGGCGGGCATCTCGTCGTCTGGCGGAGGGTCCCTTCTTTCTTATTCTCTTCTTCTTGGTGGTGGCTGCGGCTGTACTTCTCCAGCGGCCTTCATCCAGCTTTCCCGTGTCACTAGGAGGGTGACCAGTGTGAGGGGAAATCCCCTCACGAAAGGTGCTACACTTCTCCGAGGACGGCGGTTCAGATTCTTTATCAAAATCCACTGTCAGGTGAATTTTACCCTTGAGCACCTGGATACTCCAGGTAGTGGCTAGGGTAGCCTTCACTCTGACAAGTGTTTCTTGATTCACAAGTGGGAGCTCCATTGTTCAGTTGTTAGCACCTAGGCGTCCAAGGTGCGAATGTGGATGGTGTGTGAATCAAATGGTTTCGCGCGCCGAAGGCGCGCAGGGAGGGTTTGGGGAGCAAGCCCCTTTCGACCCTCATTAGCTGTAGAATGTTGAAGTTTCAGACCGTGGTAAAGGAGGAGAAGTTGTGGGTTGTTAGCGGCGCTTGTGTCTTTTCTGCTTCTTTTTCAGAGGCGGAGGTTTGGAAGGAGAGACAGTGGTAGTTGGTGTTGTTGGTGGGCTGCCTGATGGTGGTTGTTGAGTTTTGTAGGGTCTGGTCCTAGCCGAGTCTGGAGTGGTTGTGGGTGATTGCTGAGTCTTTTGTTGTTGTAGGTTTCTGGCGTCTATTAGTTTTTTGGCTTCTTCGATTTGTTGGAGGAATACTTGGTATTTCCTGTCCATCTCTTGCCTGTGAAGGTCCGCTTGTATTTTGTTTTCCCGTAAGATGTTCTCTATCCTGTCGTCCGCGTCCTGTCATTCTGGTTTAGAAGGAAGAGGCGAGTGGGGATCAGGAAGAGGCGAGAGGGCAGCTTCCATTTCCACCTCAGTCTCCACAGACTCTTCCACATCCGACAATACCGTCTGGGAAGCCGGCATTTGGATGGGGCTGTCTGTGGGAGTGGGAAGGGAAGTGGTGGCCGCCTCTGGCTCTTTCTTTTCCTCGCCGTTCTCTTTCTTCATCTTCAAGAATGCCTCCAAGCGTAGGGAATCCCTCCGCTTGGTGGACGGGCTCTTCTTTCTTTTCTTTCTCTTTTCAGGGCCTCCTGACCTACTCGGGTGAAGACCAGTGTGAGAGGGGATCCTCTCATCAAAGGTACTACCTCTCCCCGAGTAGGGTGGTGATTTCTTGTCTTCCTCGATCTTGAACTCAAGAGACAGATGGACGCTCTTGCCTGTCTCCTGGATAGTCCAGGTGATAGGGCAAGAGGCGCCCAGAGCTGCTATCGTTTTCTTCAGTCGCGCTGGTAGTTCCAGTGTTTCCATAATAGAGATTCTAATTAAGATGCTCGCACTCTGAGTTCAGAGGTGCGAATGATGTGTGTTGTGAATGAATGAATGAAAGGTTTTAGCGCGCCGAAGGCGCGCAGGGACGATGTGGGATTTACAAATCCCTTGCGACCCGGAAATGTGTGTTGTGAAGATGTACAGAGGGTATTTATACATTTTTCAAAAAGTGTTAAACAAATATGGTCAAGCTGAGTTGTATAAACAGCCAATTACGCGGCAACATTAAACGGTTTTCCATATGACTTCTTGTCAGACAGTTGTTATTTAAAAATAATTAGATAATCAAAATACTTTTGGGTCGTCTGCCTACAGTGGTCACTACAAACCGTGGACGTCGAAGACGAAAATGGTTTCTGTATGACTACTGATCGGCATGTCAAGAAGACGAAAACTATCAAACAAAATTGACTGAGCACCGCTACTGAAAAGGATTCGGTGGTCACACCAAGAAATGGGGGCTCTGTTAACGCAACAGAGTCTACATCACCGGAAATAGTGAATGCGACCGCGACAGCTAGCCCAACCGATAGCGCGACGTACGCCGATAAAGTAAAAGCCAAAACGCCCCCTAAGGTGACCAACAAAACCAACAAGACACAGAGCCATCCGCAACCAAACCCCTGTGTCGTAATCACACGCGTCCACCCCAAAACGGAAAAAAACTCGATTGATAAAGCCCTTCCAGGATGCTCGTGGGAGAGACTAATCTCCAAAGCCACGGACAACCGTACTTGGAAAATAAAAGTAAAATGCTCTAATAGAGCAACGAAATTAAATCTGATAAGCAAAGGGGTAATTATCAACGGCAAAAAATACGAAACCGAGGAATATCGTGTTCTTCCGCAACCCGTTCAGTGTCACAAGTGTCAGAAATTTGGCAAATGCAACGGGGAGCAACGATGTATGAGATGCGGTGACAAGCACATCGCGAAGGCATGTAGTGCTACAACTCTGAAATGCCCCAATTGCGGTGGTCAACACACCAGCAACTACCAGGGGTGTAGCCACTTCAAAAAAGTTAAAACAAACATCCAGCTTAAAGCTCTAAATGTAAGTAATGTCGAGAACTCATCTTCCCCATATTCCACGTGTACTCTAATGGCTGGCTCTATTTTCAGCATAATGAAGAAACACTTGGACACCAGTCTTTCGGACGTTTGCAGAGAGATTTGTAAAACAGCCTCTAAGTTATATAATACTCAAATATCTCACACGCTATTAGAAGCGGCCGTCAACAAAATATAATTATGTAACAATATTACAAATAGTAATTAAACTTAAATAAACTTAGTACAGTTATTCCTAAACCATTCATGGATACACTAAAAAGAGTCCAGTGGAACGCTCGAAGCGTTAATCAGAAAAACTTGCAAATGTCACATTATTTCAAAAATACAGACGTAATTGGAATTAGCGAAACATGGCTTAAACCAAACAAAAAATTCTCGTTATGTGGTTTTGATATTATTAGAAGAGATCGCCCCGTCCAAAAAGGTGGCGGTGTCGCTCTGGTAATAAGGCAGGAGATTAAATACAAAACAATACCATGTGACCACCTCAATGCTGAAGTGATTGCAGCTAAAATTGAACTTGACCACAAACATGTGGCCATCATATCATATTATAACAAGTCGCAAGCAACAGTAGACAGTAAAGTATTTGAATTCTTTACAAAAAAGTACAAGCACTGCATATTCTTGGGTGATTTCAATTCCAAACACCAGGTATTCGGTTGTCATAAGACTGAGCCTAATGGTGACGCCCTTTTCCACATCAATGAAGAATTCGATCTATTCGTGGTAAATAACGATCAAGACGTAACATACATAAGCAAAAACCCACTCCATCAATCAGATATCGTAGACTTGATTATCACCAGCAAATCACTAACCAGCCAAATGCAAGACATATTTGTAGGGGATGATGAGCTAGGCAGTGATCACCTGCCGGTTCACGCCACTTTGAAATGTAAAACTGGTCCCGCAAGGTATCCTCCCGTGAATAGGAGGAACCTATCAAAAATTGACTGGAACCTCTTCAGAAACATTATCGAAGTAAAAATAAAGGCAAATGACCCCTTAAATACTCATGAACTAGAAAAAGCCTGCACCCATCTTAACGAGGTTATCAACAGTACACTAGATGAAATTTGTCCCAAGCAAACAGTAAAGACGCAGATAAACAGAATAACCCAAACAACACTTCAAATAATCAAACAAAAATGAAAAGCCTTCCGGGCTTACCAATCAGAGAAGGATCAAATGAAAAGAGCAGAACTTAAAACCGCGTATAATCGCCTACATGGAGAAGTAAAAAAGGCCATAGCTAACGACAATCGCGTGAGATGGGAAAAAGCAACAGAAAACCTAAATGGGCTGAGAGAACCTAAGAGGTTCTGGGATACATTTAAAACGCTCACTGGCCATAAGAGCAAAAGTGCCAATAATAATGCGCTGAAGACTAGCGACGGAACTTTGGCCATGGACGACAAGGCAAAGGCTAGAGCTTTTGCCGAACTTCTAAAGAAAGCGCATCGTCCACAAGAAGGGAACAGATATGACAACGATTTTAAGGTAAAAGTAATTAAATTTGTCCAAGATAACAACTCAATTTTCAATGAACCGAACTTCGACCAAAGGCATGAAGACTGGGACGACCATGAATTAACCGAACTAATAAGCGTAGAAGAGGTCATGGGAAAAATCAGAAAATGCAAGTCATCTTCGTCCCAAGGAGAAGACGAAGTCTCCTACAAAATAATGAAGCAGTGCCCCAACATCTTCGCAGATTATACTTGCCAGTGATGGCCATCACTCATTATCATCCTCGAAGCGGCAGACTATACTTGCCCGAAAATCCAGATCGACTGCACCCTCGGGGAGAGGTAGTACCTTTGTGAGAGGACCCAACCTCCCACACTGGTCCTCACCCGAGGGTCCAACCGACATCAGTCAACGAGACCGCCTACCCACAACTGGAGACTCCAGCTGAGTACCGGATCCTTTTCCTCCTTCAACACGCCTAGACATGTGACAGCCATCATATACAGCTACCGAGGGTCGAAAGGGGCTTGTCCCCCATACCGTCCCTGCGCGCCTTCGGCGCGCGAAATCATTTCTTTCGGCGCCAACATCTTCTACTGCAGACTTACCAAACTCCTAAATTGCTGTCTCTCCGGTGGGTACTTCCCAAAATGCTGGAAAGTGGCCACAGGAGTCATGATACCTAAACCCGACAAAGACCTTACCAACCCTTCTAACTACCGCCCAATCAGCTTGCTTAGCTGTGTTGGAAAACTATTTGAGCGGATTCTGACTACGAGACTTCGCAGCTATCTCGAATCAATCAACTTTTTCAACAAATGGCAAAGAAAGAGGGAATCGAACAGGTATATAGACTGGCCGATTAAATGAAAACAGCATTTAGTCAAAACGAAATCGGAACAGCGCTTTTCTTGGATGCAGAAAAAGCGTTCGACTCGGTATGTCACAATGGCATGAGATATAAACTAGCGAAAATGGGAACACCCACTAAAATTCTGAGGATCATATCATCGTTTCTAACTGACCGAAAAATCAAGGTGAGGGTTAACCGCGAGGTGTCAGAGAAAGTAATACTCGAAGCGGGAACACCACAAGGGTCGGTTCTAAGTACGCTTCTTTTCATATTATATGTGAATGATATAGAAACAGTTGGGAAAAACTGTGTTGAACTATCGCAGTTCTCAGACGACAAAGGCATTTGGACGGCCAGCAAGTCCAGAAACATAATTAAAAATCGTCTACAGGATACCATTCGCGATCTTGAGAGCTGGTGTCCCCTGTGGCGCATTAACCTCAATGCCGCCAAAACTCAAAACGTTTCGTTCTTCAAGAAGCAAAGGAAAAAACCAGTCCCCAGTATCGATCTCCAGTTATACGATCACAAATTAGAAGCAAACAAAGAGGCCAATTTTTGGGGATTTATCCTAGATAACAATCTCAGTCTAAACAGTCACGTAAACTCCATTACGGTTAGAGCTACTAAACGTATCAATTTTCTGAAGATGATCAGATTTAGAAATTGGGGAGCAAACAAAGATGTGCTTCCCAAGCTCTACAAAACATTTATACGTCCGGTACTAGAATGTGATGCCATAATAATAAGTGACCTGAGCAAAACCAACATTCAGAAGCAACAGAGGGTTCAAAATTATGCCCTGCGTGTGGCACTATGCAAACCGAAATGGACACCGCTAAAGGAACTTCACGAGCTAGCAAAAATAGAAACTATTGATACGCGATTAAATGACCTACAAAACAAAACCCTCAACAGACTCCAAAATAGTGAATTAATGGTTGAGCTGAACGAACACCGATCCCTTAACAGAAAAACAAATTAAGTTTCCGGAAAAAAAAAATTATACCACATAACTAAATTTCGTGGAGTTAGTGAGGATTGCCTCGCTCTCATTGAGAACTTTAGGATAGAGTCTGTGAGGACTGCCTCGCAACTCTGCTGAAGCGTGATTGAAATGCGTTTAATAAGATCTTTTTAACAAAACCTTCCACATACTCCAGGATAGTGAATCAATGGTGAAGCTGAACGAACACCGAACCCTTAAGAGAAAAACAAAATAAGCCACAGTAAATTAAAATTACTCAATAGAATTAAACTGCGTGGAGTCAGTGAGGATTGCCTCGCTACTCATTGAGATCTTTAGGATTGAGTCTGTGAGGATTGCCTCGCAACTCTGCGTGTGGGGAGTGGGCTCCGAAGAAACACACCCCTTGCCCCACCCATAGCAACAATCACACAACAGGCACAATATACAATAGCGGATACCTATCTTTCTCTCTACCTATAACTTTTCTAATTGAACATTCTCAAATTTTCTTCCAACACTCTTATCAAGAAGACGCATGGAAATGGTAGACAAAGCGTAGGAGGAATTGGTGCAACCAACCTTTCTGCAACATACACAAGAAACCACCAAACACCAGACAAGGATTGAAACAAGCTTGTCTGGCTGGGGACGAGTGTACATTTTATATAAATAAACATTTGAATAAAATTTAACAGCCCTTTTAAGGGCTTGAGGGTGTGTGTTTGTGAGAGAGTGTTTTTTGGGGGTGGGGAGGGGGGCTTGGGGGGGGAGGATGTCATTTGGAATTCCCGAAGGATAACCAGATACCTCATAATCACATACGGCATCCTATCTCCCAGAAGGCTTGCTGGATGACTCCCGGTTTTTCAAAACTAAACTGTTGGAGCTTTCTCCACTCCTTTTTTGTAACCGCTATGGTCATATACCGGGGCCGCTACCAAACCGGCGTTGCTGTTTGGTTTTCTTTTCTCTTCTTCCCTTAAATTTTCCATCGCACAACATTATATTCTGGCTCGCCACCATGGTGGGACTCAAACCTCTACCATAGCCAAGCTAGAACCGAATAGAGCCCACTCTCAAATAGTCTTAATGGCGTTGAGGGATTGAGTATTGACAATCTATCACTCCAACGTAAACTGCCGGGAATTCTAATCGCCTGCATACCCCCTCAGACCCCATTTGAGTCAATAGGAAAGCTAGGCCTGTGTGATCCAAGTGAAATAAAATTAGGTTAAACGGGTTGCAAGGGATTTGTAAATCTCACATCGTCACTGCGCGCCTTCGGCGCGCTAAAACCTTTCATTCATCACAACACCCACAGGCTGCGGATCACATTTATGCATCAATTTTCTTCAATCTCAGCAGGGTAACCCAGTATGATGAGTAGATGAGAATATATTCCGGACATGGTTGATCGTCCATAAAGGCCACTATGGCAGCCATCTTGGATTTCTTCATAACACCCTGCAGGTCGCATTTATGCAGTAATTTTCTTGAAATTCGACAAGATGACTTAATTTGATGAGTAGATCAGAAAGTCCTGTTGTGGTAACGATCGGTGGCTTGTCCACACTTCGTTCGGGACGAGCTATAGCCCTCTGTTTTCTTTTGATCATCACCAAATTTCTTATGCTTGCTCAGTTTCACGAACGAATGAGAATGTACCCTTATGACCACCGTCGGCTGTCTATAATGGCCGCCGCAACAGTCATCTTGAATTTCTTCAGCACAGACTATAGGTCGCATTTACGCATCAATTTTCTTGGAACTCGGCATTGTGACTCAGTATTTTGAGTTGATGAGAAGATCCTATTTTGGTCGCGGTCGGTTGGTCAGAATGGTTGCCACAGCAGCCTCCTTGAATTTCTTCAGCACGGGTTGCAGGTCACAGTTATGTATCAGTGTTTTTGAAAGTGGATATTGTGACTTAGTCCGACAGATAGATGAGAACAACCTACTCTGATCTCGGCTGACCATCCATAATGGCCGCCATGGCAGTCACCTTTGATTTCTTCAAAACACACTTCAGGTCACATTCAATATTTTCTTGAAATTCTACTAGGTGACTTAGTTTGATGAGTAAATAGGAATGTCCAATGTTAGTCATGATCGGCCGCACACAATGGCTACCACCTGCAATGGGCACCACGGCAGCTGTCTTGTTTTATTTCAGCACAGTCAAAAGGCTGTTTATTATCCTATTTTTCCGATCTTCTCTCTTTTCCCACTTCATTGTCTGCATGAAAACTTGAATACTAATCTTCCTATTTCGCAGACTTTTGGCATACTTCTCAGTAGACAGTCGTCACCAGTATCTCAATTTTTCAGGTTCTTGGGGCATTGAGTGTATCCCTACGGGTGTTTTGAGTGTGGGTCAAGCGCATATCTTTAGCATGGTATGAACTATGGATCTGGGACCAACACCAAAAATTGTGTCGAAACTCGATGATGGTTCAAAATATGGGTCACGGTCACTGACGTCACCCAGGTGTCATTAAGTGCACTTTTCAGAATTGTTGGAAATCGCATTTTATGACCCTATAATGTATTCCCGAGTTTCACACATGTATTTTTACACTAACAGAGAAGCCATGATCAAAAATTTGGAAACTGGTTCGAGCGCACATCTCAAGCCTAGTTTGACTTGTGAGCCTGGGATCAACACCAAATAAGACAAAACTAGAGGGGGGGGGGTTAAAGTATGTGTCAAGGTCACTGAGGTCACCCAGAGGTCATTGAGTGCAATTTTTAGAATTGCTGGAAATCGCATTTTACATGTTGGGGAGCGCGGTGGCACAGTAGGTAGAGGTGCAGGCTACAAGCCGAGAGGTCCTCGGTTCGAATTCCACCTGCGGCAACCGCGTTGTGTCCTTGGGCAAGACACTTCATCTCCATTGCCCGCTTGGGGGCACGGTGGCGTTGTTTGCTAAGGCGTACTGCACGTCGATGGTGCACTTGTCTTCAACCAATGCCAACCCTGCTTGTGTGGAGTTAGTATGTTGGGGAGCTGACAGTTGCTCGCCGTTGCCCGGTGGTTCTCTCCGGGTACTCCGGCTTCCTCCACCCGTAAAACTGTCACGGTTATGATTAGCCATTGTGCATGAATATGTGACCTTAAACACCAATAAATAAATAAATAATTACATGTTGTGTGAGTGTTTTTTATATCTTATTTTTTATTGTCTATTGAATTATAATGGAGGCAATTTTCTAGTCTACTGAAGGGCGTGGTTCTGCACAGAAATATTATTTCGTTAGGACTATCTGGTATTAAAAATTGCTGTCTGCAACGAAACGAAACGAAAATTTGGATACAATCGGGCCAAGAACAAAAAACGGATTGGGGCGAAAGGAGGTGGGGCGTAATATTGTTTGGTACAACTCTTTGGAACAACGATAGTGGCATTCGATTCACTGATTCATTCATCTTCGTTGCAGTCAACGGATCAGGAAATGAACAGAAACGTCAAACGTTACGTTAGTGCAACGCCAAATTTGAAGACCTAATTTACAAGAACAATTCATCGTTTGAACAGAATTTTTTAAAATGTCAGGTCAATGCTATGGGTGTGGATCGGGCTATGGTTTCATGAAAAAAGAGGTGATGATATTTATCTAACTCGCCTAATTTCGAGCTATAGGTGCATTACAACTAAAGGCGCTATATAACCAAGGGAATTTTGTTTATTTTGAAATTTCCACCTCTGATATTCCTTAAGTTGAAATTAGGTCTACACAAACTATATATCCATCAAAATGAAGGTTGGGAGATAGAGAACAAGAAAAATATGTGAAATCAACTTTTTGAGTTGACAGCAGGCACCACCAATAATATTAGCCTTCGCCTGTGCTCCGAATTTATTATTTTTTTATTTTTAATATGTCGCACCATCGAAGTCCAATCTGATCTTTCGTTTTTCCAGCAGCAAAGTTCAGCGAGAGACTCTCGCTGAATGGTTGGACCTCGATTAAAGATCAAATTTCCCCATCTGGTTCCTACTTCCGATTGACAGTTGTGTAAAACACATTTTTCTTCATTCTGGTGGTCATTTTCTTGCAAATAAATCGATATTTTGAATTATTTAGGCATCATTTGCACTGCAATTTTTTCAACTCGAAACAAACTGTTGAACTGGAAGATGGGTTGATACGGAAACGCGGAGTGAAAAACGGAATACTGATAATGTAGTGCACACCAAGTCAAACGACACGGCAGTCGTTGCAATACCGCTGAGGTCCGTTCCCGGAAATGGGATACGATTTTTAACAATTTTCCAACCGCTGTAACATTACCGCTTGAAAAAATGTTTTTATTTAATTATTGGTATTTAATACGTAATTCGACAGTAAGTATAGGAAATTTATACATCTAATGTGAATGTGAAGGCATATTATTCTTGTCGAATGTGGGAACATGTATGGAGAATGAGTATTCATCATATTAGTGTTATGTCGCCTAATTTCGTACTTTGCTGCTGGAAAAACGAAAGATCAGATTAGACTTCGACGGTGCGACATATTAAAAATAAAAACATAATAAATTCGGAGCACAGGCGAAGGCTAATATTATTGGACTACACTGGTTCCTGCCCTGGAAGTCTGCTAGTGCTACCGCATTCGTACCAGAACTTATAATAAAATAATATTTCACGAGAACATCTTGTGGCCAAATGTCCTTCACATATCCATGAACAAAGCTAGGCATTCAAAACACTTTAGGATGCAGCGATAGGACTGCATTTGGGAAAAGGACAACACTGTCTGAAGATGGAATCACGAACCATGAATTTCCATCGAAAAACAAAATTGTAATTCTAAGAAATTTCAACAGGTGTCATGATACCTTGCATAGAATATGGCAACTGTGCAGTCTTTATAAAATAATAGTATGCTGTATTAAGGGCCTATAAAGGCTATATAAGTAATGGAATTTTGTTTATTTTGAAATTCTCGCCTCATATTCCTTAAATTCAAATTAAATATACACAAATTATACATCAAAATGAAGGTTGGGATGTATAGAACACGAAACACAAATGTAATCAACTCATAGAGTCGACTGTAGGCACCAGTGGTTCCTGGAAGTATGCTACCGTATTCTAGTAGTGAAATGGTTAACCGGGTAATCGGTTTGAAACCAGTTAGCTACCTAACTGATTAGAAAAAACATCAACCGGTTATCCGAAATATCGATAGTGATCGCCATTCCACGTTTAAAACATAGCGAATCTGCCGCTTCTCCCTTGTGAAAGATTGCACATCGAAGCCGCGTGGTGTGTATTGAGAAATAATCGACTTTGACGTTCAAGACTTCGTTAATGCTCGGCAGTTTCCGTGAATAATGAGTAATCGCAGAAACTATTCCATAGTGTGTATACAAACGAACGTTGTCGAGTACTCGACAATGTTCGTTTGTATACACACTACAGAATATTTTGAGAATACTGCTTTCCAATTCCTACAGTTTTGATCCCATATTCGGTGAAATAATGGCCACGGATAACCGGATGTTATCCGGTTATAGCTCTCAGTTAGTCGGTTACGAAAATGAGCCAACCGTTTTAGCCCTACCGTATTCGCACCAGAACTGATAATAAAATAATATTTCATCAGAACAACTTGTGGCCAAATGTGCTTCATATATCCAAGAACAAAGCTAGGCATTCAAAACACTTTCGAATACAGCGATAGGTCTGATTTTGGAAAAGGACAATACTGTTTGCATTTTTTATTGAAGATGGTTTCCATGCTCGACAGACATGCGCAAATCACTCGTTACCTCAAATTTCCATCAAAAAACAAAAGCGTAATTCTAAGAAACTTCAACAGGTATCATGATACCTTGCATTGAATATGGCAACTGTGTAATCTCTATCTAATAACAGTATACTGTATGAAGGCGATCTTTTTCATTATTTGATTTTAGACGGCGTTGTTTTACATGCTTTTTCCGTCCGATGACGTCGACCGGAAATCGAAAGTGTACTCATACGTGATCAAAATCAAAGGCTTTGGAATTTTCCCCAATACAGCTCTGTCGCCGTGTTTTGAAGAATTTTTATCCCCTAGCTTTGTTCTTGGATATGGAAAGCACATTTGGCCACAAGTTGTTTTCGTGAAATATTATTCAATTATCAGTTCTGGTGCGAATATGGCAGCAGACTTCCTGGAACCAGTGGTGCCTACAGTCGACACTATGAGTTGATTACACATGTGTTTCATGTTCTATACATCCCAACCTTCATTTTGATGTACATTTTGTGTATATGTAATTTGAATTGAAGGAATATCAGAGGTGAGAATTTTCAAAATAAACAAAATTTTATTACTAATATAGGCCCTTAGGTCTGTTGTACTAAAAGATGCCCGTAGATGTCCGTAGGAAAAGTAAGGAGTTTATGGGGAAATAGAAAGCACAAAAGGGTTGATGGCGACCTAATAAACCTATGTGTAAAATATTATAATGATAGGATGTTTATGGGTCCACCTATTCTCAGGAATAGGACATGGAACAGGAATGCAGGAAGAGAGAAAAAGAGCATAAATCTACGCAAGTGAATAAACTTTATTCAAATGTATGCCCACCATAACAACACACTAATCATATGTTTTGAACCCCTTAGGCCTCTCGTCTATATAATATTTTGAATGTGTCTTTTTTCTCACCTTTTTCAATTTTCATTGAATTCACAGGAACAGTTACCACCTGCGGAACGGTTCTCTTTGCAGTGGGAGTAAATTTCAACAGCCAAATATTTCTGCTCGACAGGTTACCAATGATCCTAATTTTGAGTTTTTTGCTATCAACTGTGTGTGGAGTAAACTGGGTGGATTGGAGGTGGGGGGGTGGGGGGACTATGTCTAACACGACACTTATTTGAGGAATATTTAACAAATAGATGAGACAATAACTCTGGAATTTTCATTCCAAATATTATGGTAGGCCGCCCAAAAAACTGGCAAACCCCCATCCCCCACCCCCAATTATAGAATCCTAGCTACGTCCCCTGGAATTTTGCTGCAACCGGACCAAATTTTCGTGGAAATGTGTATTGATGAAAAGTTGTCGTGTTTTGAAACCGGAACCTAAAACAAAACACAACAACTTTTCGTTGATTGATACACATTCCCACTAAAGTTTGACCGATTATAACGTCCGTAACTGCAGCTATTTCACAAGATATCACTCTGATGCATTCTGCACATTTCATTTCTGTATGAAATTTGAATGGCAAATTTAGTGAATGGCGCTGAAGGTCCTTGTTATACTGGATAGAGTGTTCACAAACATAATCAGAGGGCGACAGTAACTGTTGCTTGTACTCCAAGTTCCCAACCCTGGAACGTGATCAGGGTCGAGGCACATTATCCAGGAAAGTTCCATTAAACATTTATTCAACGCGGATAGCAGACGACACTTGCAAAAAATTTTTGAACAACGAAAAAATGTCATTTATTTGTTTCAGTGAGGAATCATAAGCTATGTTTTTGAGACAAAAAATGAAAATGTAATGAAATTTGAATGACAATTTTTGTGAATGGAGCTGAACGGTCCTGGTCGTTGGGTTGGGTAGGTGGTACCCCACCCCCAGGAACATTACCAGGGGCAGTTTATTTATTTTGGATTTATTTGGGGGGGGGGGAGGGGCACCTCATTATCAACCACGTCCCCCAGTGTGGATCCCGTGTTCAAAGTGAAGCAGTGCTTGTTTACTCAGGTAAACAAGTTCTGCTTTACTGGTAAAATAGGACCCAGTCACCAATGCCTGGGGTAGAAGTCCTATAAAATAGGCAGTGAAGGTGTAAACGATTGGCTAAACTTGACTTTACACCTTTGCTGTGGTCACATTTAGCCATAGAGGCCAAGAAAAAAAAGTTGTGTGGTTCGGGTAACCCAACCCACCCTAATTTAGACGTTTGACCTAAACATTTTATGGGCCAAAATAAAATCGGCGGTTGTAACAAGGATGCAAGACCGACATTTCTGCAAATTTTCTATGGTTTACTGCAAATAAACAAAACAAAAATAAAACAAAAGCCGACTGACCCTATTTTTTTTCTGGCATGTGACCCGAACCACATCATTAATTTTTTTTTGACCTAACTACAAAAAAGTGACCTCAAATACCAATAAATAAAAAAAAACAACCATGTTATCAATGACCTTCATTAACTTCAGTAATATAATATATTCGACAGAATTTGATTTTGCTTAAACTTTTCCCATTACAACCCCCCACCTTCCGCCACAACAACCCACTCCACCCCACCCCCTTGGTTATGTACTTACCCGCCTTCCCAACATATCATCCGGAATGTCTTTTTTTCGCATTTTTCGTTTCAGTCTGATTAACAAAATATGTAAGGCTCTGCCTTACACTTACCTTGAAAAACAAATAATAGTTTATTTCAAATTTTTGTTAAGATTACCAGTCATCGCAGCTTCATCTTTTCCACACAACAAATTTAGTGAGAAAAAAATACTGGAAAATGAAAATTCCAGAATTATTGTCTTATCTATTTGTTAAATATTCCTCAAATAATTGTCATGTTAGACATACTCCCCCCCCCACCCTCCCCCCCCCCCCCCCCACCCTCCAATCCACCAAGTTTACTCCACACACAGTTGAGATCATTGGCAACCTGTTGAGCAGAAATATTTGGCTGTTGAAATTTACTCCCGCTGCAAAGAGAACCATTCTGCCGGCGGTAACTGTTCCTGTGAATTCAATGAAAATTGAAAAAGGTTAAAAAGCAAACTTGTTTCTGAGCAAACTTGTTGGGTTTGAGAGTTCTGTTGAAGCTACAGAGGGTTCAAAATCATGCCAATGTGCATGGAACAATGCAAGCCCAAGTGGACACTGATAAAAGAACTTCATGAGCTAGCAAAAATAGAAACTATTGATACGTGATTTAAAAGACCTACAAAACAAAACCTCCAAGATAGTAAAATAATTGTTGAGCTGAACAAACACCGAACCCATAAAAGAAAAAACAAAATAAGTTTCAGAAGATTAAAATCATATAATAGACTTAAACTGTGTGTAGTCATAGAGGATTGCCTTGATCGCTACTCATTGAGAACTTAGGATTGAGTCTGCGAGGACTTCCTTGACACGCGATTAAAAGACCTACAGAACAAAACCCTTAACATACTCTAAGAGTTTCTGGGCATTTCTTATGTGACCCCGAGATTTTACAGAGGTATTTTGACACAGGGAATGTCATGCAGTTGGTTTAATAGAAACCATTTTTTGACACATGAACCTGCATTGGCCCTTTAAGTTGTGCCCATTTTATCCAAATTGGACATAAGAGCTTTGTTTTAATTTTTCGTTAATTTTATTTTAATACCAGTTGGTGCAGTTGTTATATGAACCATTGTTCTATTGTTAGTTGTATCTTGATTCTTGATGTACCGGTATGTTAAAATAAATTACATATACTTAAAGTCTTTATTTCTTAAGGACCACGAGGAACCTAAAAGACCGTTGTTTATCTATGATTACAAAAAATGTTTAAATCTGTTTAAATAGACAAATAGGATATGCAGTTATAGAAATCGAGACACTCAAGGCCAAACGGACTGCTGGTTCAAAAAATCATGGACCCAAATGGGCCTGATAGCCCACCTGAGTACAGAGCAAATTATAGCAGCAAGTTTTTTTTTAGTTCAAAATATGTACAATGTTTTCCATCTGTTTCTAAATATAAGAAATGAGTTCACGATATTTGGACTTTGGTTGAGATTGTAAAAGTCCTGGAGAGTTATTGGGATGAAAGCGACCACCTTTATTCATACATGTAACACCATTGCGACCAAGATGGTAGGTGGCCCTGGGGCATGTCTGGTGATTGTGTTTGTAATGTACTGCTTTCATTGCTGTGCTAGTTGGTTTGATGTACTCTTACGGGCATATGGTCGACTGACAGGGATCATAAATGTAGCAACTGTCTTGTTGGGTTTGAGAGTTCGGTTGGAAACCTCTTGGGTATTCAAGAGATTTGGCTAAAATCTTAGTTCCAACGTAATTGACATGCCCGAAAGCAGTAGCAAGAATTTCGACGACTTTTTCATTCCGTTTGTCTTCTCATCTCGTGAACACCAGTGAACCATCAGTCTTATTTCTAAAGCAAATTCTCATTATCACAACAAGGCTATGAATTTTCAACTACTGGTATTTCTGCCTGAAAAATTTCCCAAACTACCTTGATTTTTGGACAAATATTGGGGAGGGGGAGGGGGGTCAGTGGCAGTCCAAGATTGTCTGGGACTCCCTGAACATACTTAAGCAAGGGGCCCATATATGCTGAAGGCATATCCTAAGGCCACATGCCTGAAGTGATGCTTGTTATAAGAGGGGTGTCCCCTTCATTTTCTTGAGGGTTTGGGGCAGTGGCAGAGCTATGTGGTGTCTAGGAGGTCCATCCCTACACCCAAATCAAGCCCCATTTCAGCTGTATTAACCCAACAATCACATAATACATCCACGGTGAGGAAAAACACTGATACCCTATTTGGTGTTGGGAACGTTCTTTATAGTTCGTTCAGAAATAAATCCAAAACACGACTCTGAAGTCAATATGGGCTAATGTCTTGTTTTGAAAACCGATCATGTACATGTATGTGTAAATAGTTTATCCATTTCTTCACCTGTACTTGCGTCCATCCAAACTGATTTTGGTTTCTGTACGATAACTTTAGTAATGGAGGGATCGCTCACATTTGATATGTAAGTCAATTACAAGGAAGACTGAGTGAAAATACTGGCATCACGCCGCATGCAGATATTTGGTTACAGTTACTGACACCATATCTAACATTTGGGTCTGGGTAACGTCTGGCTGTAATTCTAAAGATTTGCATATTTATGAAACTTCAAACAATCATTTGCCTATGTAGGATCTGTTTGAGAATCTATTCCCTGTGAGAACTATACAAGCATTAGCATGTTTGTCTTCAAATTCAAAAGTTTGACATACATGTATAGGCCTATTTCACGCAGCACATGCCTTGTAGGTTATGCTGGGCGCACATGTTTGTGGTTGCGGCAACAAATCTAGGGTCCAAGGGACCGATGCTTTATTTCTACCGGATGCGTTTGTCGAAGAGAAAACCAACATAAGAACGCACTGACATCACCACATTTATGCTGTTGTGTACAAAACTAATTTGCCAATGCGAATCCCAATGTGCCCTCTCCAGACCCCTCCCAATGGGTGAACCATCTCTGGGGTGGAGACACCCTCCCATTTACCTGGGAGTGCTGAAGGGGTGCATTTACTCATTCTCTTGCCTCAAGAAAGCATCAGTTGATTGATCTTGATTTGTGATATACTTGATGAACAAATTCCATTGATTTGCGAAAAGTACATTGCAGCCCCCCCACCACGCATTCATGTGTAACTTTTAATGACAGTGGTCACCACCACCATCCTTATTTATTATGACAATACAAATGCCATGTAATCGGAAGATTAATACCATTCCCAATTTATTTAATTGTAGTGTGTGTAATGCTCAAGGATTAGTCAATAAATTTTACAAGCCCGACAACCTGAAATTCGTTAAATAATGACAAAAATGGCAAAATGTAATTATTTGTTTTTTACGGGCAGAAATAAAAGTTCAAAGTTCAAATTTATGCATAGATGTCGACGGATGGTAATCAAGGTGTGAGGAGATTAATATTGTCCTCTCTCACTCACTAAATTGACAGCTCGATCTACAGTCGTCTTTTAGTATTGTACGAGAAGACGACCGTAGATTTTTGCTCATGGATCAACATTTTTCATTATAAATAGAGATGAACCGATTATCAAAACTTGCTATGAACTGATTACCGATTATTTCGATGCCGATTTCGATGCCGATTCCGATGGTTGAAATAGGACCCAGAAGAAAATCTGTTAGTGCCTGTGTTATACTGCAAAATTTCGTTGATAAATCATCAATTACAAAAGCTTAATACCACATAAGTTCTCGGCGTATGCATGTTTAGTGGTGGGCAATATTAACCAAAATAATATTTACATTTTTGGGAGTTGGGGTGGGGGTTAGATCGTTATAAACTATACAATCACACAATATTGTTCTCTTGTGATGATTGTGTGTTATTCTGGTATTCACGGTTTTGTGTAATAATACTCTTGGCTGTATTAACCAGGAAGATACTGAGCTCACATACTTTGTGTCTTAATTGAATAATAACGTTGATGTTAATGTGTGTTGTGAAGTTGTATGGCGCATTGTTTACAGACACACCCGCGACGTCAGAATATATTATTTAATGTTCAGTTGGAGAGAAACATCAAGGGATGTAACTGACTTAAAAAATGAGCTTGACAAACTGAAAACGTATTTGTGACAATCATGCGACTTCATGTTGCTTAACAATAATCTACCATCGAAAAACAGAGTATTTTTTAGTTTTTCTCCAATTTTAATTTCTTATTGTATTGTGATGCTTGCATCAGGAAGTGCTACAGACTAGCGGCTGAGCGCATTTTATTTATACATATATCCTCCAATGCAACGTTATACAGCACAATGAGTGAAGACCGGTGACTTCGTTCAGCTGGGAATAGAGGCAATCTCGTACCGATTGCAGATGATAAATTCCGTAATATCTCTGCTCTGCAAATCCCTAAATATTCTGACATGCACTACACACATTTTTAATGGGGAAACTTTATTGAAATGGCCAGATATCCAAGAGATTTTAATAGTCAGTGTTACATGTAAATATAGAATAACCGGAAACTGGCGGTTGTCATAATTGGCCGATGCCCCATAACCGGCCAGTTCCAATTTCAGATTCCGATTATCCGTTCGTCACTAGTTATAAAATGGGATAAGCATATCCTATCATTATAATATTTTACACATAGGTTTATAAGGTCGCTATCAACCCTTTTGTGCTTTCACTTTCCACCTTACTTTTTCTACTGTCGTCGACGCTTGTCTACAGTCGTCTTTTAGTATGACCCGTATTAAGGTGATATTTCTCATTATTTGATTTTAGACAGCATTGTATATCAATGCTTTTTCCGTCTGATGACGTTGACCGGAAAACTAAAGTAATTTACAATGTCAGCAAAGGAGAAAGTTTTGGAATTGTCCCCCATACAGCTCTGTCCCTTTGTTTTGAAGAATTTTGATGCTCTAGCTTTGTTCTTGGATATGTGAAGCACATTTGGCCACAATTTGTTCTTGTGAAATATCATTTTATTATCAGTTCTGGTACGAATACAGTAGCAGACCTCCAGGAACCAGTGGTGCCCACTGTCAACTCTATGAGTTGATTTCCAGGCATGCAGATTTTGCGGAAATGCCCGTTCCTTTTCAGAGCAGGTTCCGTCAGGGCAAAATCACGGAAACGAAAAACAGGTTTGGCCAATTTTTTAACATGATGCTTTTCATCAAGGGGCACTTAAAACACAATAAAAGCTTTCTGCCAAGACTAAAATTGTATTATTTATTATCAATGAAACAATGATCATAACCAAGGAGTATGAATGCCATTAAAACTCTCTTGTCTTAACAATAACAATATTGCATTCATTTTGACAATTTCAGCATGTTTGACAACAAAATCACATGAAGCCAAACACACAAAACAGTATCACTGAAAACAATAACAAAATCACTTTTTGTCACTGAAACTGACAATGAAGGAAAAATATCTTTGCTAAAATGCAAGATACAGCTTATTAATGGCCCTTGACTTCGTCTCTGGGCTTTTATAAGCTGTCGGGCTGTTATTCACACCTGTTGGGCTGTTAATAAACCACTATGCCCTCCAAAGTCATGTTATTGTTACATTCAAATTTTATTATATTCTCATTTCGTCTTAAAAACATAGCTGATGACCCCTCATTGAAACGAGCTCAGTGAGCTCGTTTCCAATGAGAGGTCATAAGCTATGTTTTTTGAGGGAGGGGGGGGGGAGAAAATAGAGAAGTTTTTAGTTCTTCCCAAGTGCCGTTATTTTCCTGCTTTCGTCATTATAACTATTCCATACATTGTACATTAGTTTCATCAGTCCACTTCTACATTTGAGTCTGGGTTGGGAACACAAAATACAGTTAAAACTAGAAGTCCTGTCATGAAATGCGCACAAATAGCACGTTGATATGCGCGTTAATGTACACGTTATGGCCCAAGTAAAGCTATCAAATTCTGTACATATGGCCTGTGCACAAGCAATGTTTTAGCCAATGGACCTCAGGGTAACATTGGCAGAAACATTGCATGTGTTTGCTATGAGTAACCAAGAGAGCCTGCCATGCTTTGGATGCCATTCGATATGGCAATTGCGCGCAATTCCAACACGCAATTAAGCCTAGATAAGCGCACTATTCGTGACAGGACTTCTAGTTTTAACTGTAAGACGATTTTTTTTAAATTGAACCAAAAAATAGGAAGGGCGGGGAATGGGCTAAGGAATTGCCGCTAGCCTGTACAATTTATCTGCATTGTATCGCGGCATTTGAAATGTTTGTTCGTGGATAAAGTCTGTATAAAGTGAACTTACCTCTGCCTGTCCAATTTGCTCTTCTTTTTGTCCCCATTTCACCAGGTATTCTTGTCCCTTCTGGATAAAATCTGTTGTCATAAAAAACTTTCCGCTACGTACTTGTAGCTGGCCATCCACTTTGTACTTCACCAAGTAATGGGTTGGTATACAAGTAAGCTTTCTCAAAGCCATGATTGCAAATGGTAATTCTCGATAAAAATCAGAGATATTTAAATCTAACCAAGACAAAGAATTTCTGAGTGACGACCAACGAATTTCTTTGTTTTCTTTCCAATTCTCAAATGCTTCCCGATTAGCTGTGAAGCTTGCTCTCATGGCTTCAAAGTCGTTTTCAAGTCTACATGTGCATATGACTGCCAAAAACAAACAAACCATACCCATTGTCTAATTGATAGCTTGGGACAAATTCACACCTATTGAAGACCTTTTCTTTTCTTTTCTCCTTCCTGTTCCCAATTAAACTTTTCGAACCACTCTAACAGAGTACATGAAAGTGGGATGCTAAATTTGCTTTGAGAAATCTCTGTCCATATTTTGAAGTGAATATATTATCTTTGCGGCCTATCCGAGGGGACTTAGGGACTTGCTGTGTTTAGTACAACCACATTTCAGCCGATATTGAGCCATGAAGAATAAGCTGCAGACCCACAGACCTCAGTCAACACAATTCAAAGTAATTGCTCGATTTTAGGAAAAATATAGGAAATAATGAATATTAAGTACGATTTATTAGGCAAACTCTTTACATTTTGAATGAGTTGTACTGTTCAGTCGCGGTCCAAAAAACAGCTGGTGATCGAAAGTTGACAACTTGCGTCGATAATAACCTGTTGTTTTCCTTTCACAATTCAAAATGGACAGCATTTTGTGGGGTGAAATACATTGTAAATGTAATTATGGGTTCTCTAACACTGTTTAATTTTAATCTGAATCACTCGACATCGCGGCGGATCACGCGTACAGTAGCGTTTTCAGTTCACAATCCTCTACCATTTCGTTGCCAGTGTTAATGCTCAACACTCGCAGCCGCAGTTATGAATTATTACTTTGAGTTGTCCGCGGCGATTTTTAATCCCCCCCCATCCGTCATCGCTGCGGCAGCAACGAACCTTTTCGTAGTAAAACTCTTGGCACATACTGTATGTGGAACAAAGGAGAAGAGGTGTGTTCATGCTTTCTTTATAACTCTGCAGACATTTCGTCCTATTTTGGTCAGGTTCAGTCTACAGCTTGAACTTATGAAGGGACTTCATTGCAAATTTGTAGGATGACTCAGTATAATGTCTAGATGAGAACGTCCTATTTTGGCCATGAAAGGTCAACCGGTGATGCACACGGGCACATGACCTAGATTTGTTTAGCATAGTCTACAGTTCATATTTATGAAGTGATTTCATCGTAACTTGGAAGAATAACTTGGTATGATGTCTAGATGAGACTGTCCTATTTTGGTCACGATCGGTCAATCGTTACTGCTGCCTGGTGATGTGACCTAGATGCCTTTAGCACTGTCTACAGGTTGTATTTATGAAGGAATTTCATTGTAAATTGGTAGGATAACTTGGTAAGATATCTAGATGAGGCACTCCTATTTTGGTCATGATTGGTCAACCATGACCGCCGAACCGTCACATGACCTAAATTCCTTTAGCAAAGTCTACAGGTTATATTTATGAAGGGATTTCATTGTAACTTGGTAGGATGACTCGTTTTGGAATGATTTTACTGTAACTTGTTAACATTGGTTGACATACATTACATGTAACTGTGAGCGCCACATCAACCCAGGTCTCAAATTATTCTTATTGAAAACATAGCATGTAGGGAACAGAAATTAACATATTCTCCATTATCACAATTCTTGTCTTATTTCAGAATCCTTTCATAAACATTGAACATTATCCTTTTCATCAAACATTACACACAGTCAAGTTAAGCTACTCTGTCATTGAATATGCATCTTGTGGAATGGGATATATTATGCCATTTCTCAGTGAGGATATAATTAATAATAACCTCATTCTGCATTTTGTTCTGACCTAGAATAACACTAAACTGAAAATTAATTAACCATGGCTTATGTGGAACACGAGATAAGCTGAAAGTTTGCATATATGCACCTCTGCTTTCTCAAAGACCCTGTGAGTTTTTGTTTGGGTGACCTCAACACTGTTAGTAACAACCATACGACAATCCACCCTGATCATACCGTAGGTGTGCATTTGACCAAATTTTTTGGTTCATTCTGAAAACAGAGTATGAAAGAGTATGGTGGTTAAACATACATGTAAGTGGATTAAGTTTAATCCTTTCCCTCATGCAATTGCCATAATCCCGAAAAGCACTCTTCACAAATATCGCCATTCAAATTTTTTTTTTTCTCCATTTTTGGCTTGAAAACACAGTGTATGACCCCCCTTGAACGAGCTCATTGGGCTCGTTCCATTGAGGAGTCATAAACTATGTTTTTGAGACAGAAAAATAAAATTATTTGGTTATTCACTGTGTCATCTGCTGCATGAATTCATGTTGGGTAGAAGGTTGATTCAAGTGTAACAGACTATTAAAGTTCTCTTTTCTTATTTTGCAGCATGGTTGCAAGAACTGTGGATTTTCATTCTGCAGTAAATGCTTGCCGCATAAACTGGAGGTTCCAAAACTAAACTATGAAAAACATTCAGTATGTAGAAAATGCTATAACTTTCTGACAGGGTAAGTATTTATCACTGTTATACATGTAGCTCAACTGAATTATTTGGGTGCAAGCCAGAAAATAAGCAGACTGTCATCTGCAAAATGAGAGAGGTGAATTTAGTGATGCTACCCTGCATAGCAGGGAAGCATCACTAAATTTACCCTCTGTGAAGCTCAATCTGAATCAGGGTCTCAAAACTAAACAGAAAGAGGTACCCAGAGGATAAATTGGCCCACTGTATGGGATAGCATCATCAAATTCACCCACTGGGGACCTCATTTTGCAAATGTCAGACTGCTTATTTTCGGCCTGTTTGGGTGCACTGTGGCTCACTGGCTACGGCATTGGACTTCAAAATGAAAGATCCATGGTCTGATCCTCATCAGGAGTAACTGCATTGTGTCCTTGGGCAAGGCACTTAATCCTGATTGCCCATGTAGGGACATGGTTGCACTATGTACTATGGTGTACTGCACATTGATGGTTCACTGGTCTTCAGTTAGTGCTAACTCTGCTTATGCAGAGTTAGTTTGCTGGGGAGTCTGACAGTTGCATGCTGCTGCTCAGTGGTTCTCTCCAGGTACTCCAGCTTCCTCCACCCATAAAAACTATCTGACATGAGGTGACCTTGGCTGTCGAAAGTGTCGTTAAACCCCATTAAAAACAAACTGAACTATTGGAGTACATGTACATGGGATACTGTGCGGGTCATTCTGTTAGTGACTTTTATGATCTCTGTCAGTTTATTATTCTCCCACCAACAAAGTCATTGGTATCCATCCATCCATCCATCTGTCATTACATTTCACTGATTTCAGACTAACTGTAATTTTTCTTTTAATTACTGGAGTTTTTGATGTCTTTGTGATACTGTAATACTGAAAAATATGAAGTAACTAAAATTGTTATAAGCTACATTCACATGAACTTGACCAGTACCAGCTGGATTCTATAGAGGGAAACGTGGATATTATGTTTCAGACATTAGTAATTGCATGTAGCATATTATGAAACCTCACCTTCTTCTGTTTACTTGATGCGTGGATGTCATAGTTCAAAAACAGTGGAAGATCAGGATGTCTTTAAAGGCCTATGTTGGCTTTACTTTCATTTCATAGATTGTGTTTTCTGATGTTCATTTGTAAGCCTCCAACCCAAACACTTTCCTTTGAGAGATGGTCTGATTTTTTGAGTGTGTTCTTTGTGTTAACTTCTCTCTCAACCCCACACTTTCCCTCTCAAGGCACTATCCCTCTTGCTCAAGCCCCCATGCTTAACCTCACTCTGTATCCACTGGATTCAAGTCCTGGCCATCCCCAACCCAACTGTACCCAAAGCACCACCTCCACATCCTTGGAACCCACCCATTTCCCCTTAAATTTACCAAGACATAGGAATCAAGTTAGTGGCATAGCGTGGATTCATTTTTCAAATTTTCTTCCACTGTTCCAGGCCTGCACAAATTGGATGAACAGTCATTTTGTTCGCTCATCCTTCACATAAAAATATATAGGGCAACCAATTATTCATTCCCCTGCGGTCAGTCTTTCAAATTTGGAAATGGGAGGCGTGCTGTATACTGCTCAGTAACATTTGAAGTTAAGCATCCTATTGTTGAGTCCTGGCATAATTCATGGTTATTTTGTTCACATATTTTTCCACTATACCAATGGCCCAGACAAGCTGGTGCAACCCAATTTATTACCAGGGCCAAACACAAATTTTGAATCCCCAAACCCCCCAAATTTACCAAAAAACTCCAAAAAAGAGAAGACCAGTATGGTCCTCCATACTTTTTGCACAGTGCGCAACTTGTTGTCAAAGACAACAATAGGCTACCGCCATCTTGTCATTATGTTGTTTGGCCCATGTCAGATCAACACGTGTCCTGACTTTGTGCTATAAAATCCTAAAGTATAATGAAGCCAGACACGATTATGGAGTGGAATGGTGGAATATTTGCAGCAGAAACTAGCTGAATAAGGACACTGAGTTTTTGAACGTTCAGGGCTATAACTTTATTGAAATTAAATAATATTTCTTGTTCTTCCCCGTTTTCGGGGATATGCACCTGATTTGTACATTCTTTGTTACTCATTATGTTTTGTTCAATGTTCACCCTTTTCCTCTTGAATCCCTTCATTAGATTTTTAAGAACAAATTGTTGTTTGCGAATTTGTTATTAAATTAAAAATTCTTCTTCTTAAAAATCTTAGATAATTTATGGAATGTGGATTATTCGTACCCCTTTGTCACATACCGGTTATTCTCGACATAGTCGGGCGTGTCTGTTTTGCCATTACCCTTCTCTATGGGGAATCTTCTGTGGAAGTTTCTCTATTGTTACGGGTATTCTTTGGATACCGGTTGTCTGACCTAGGCCTTCGTTGTGCCTGTGTTGGACTTGGGTTACCGGCTCCTATTCAGTTTAAATTTTTGCCTCGGGCGTGTGTATATTATGATGTCCTCATGTTCAAAATGTAAGAGGAAGAAGTCCTCTCTTGATTCTCATTCATCATGTTTGGCTTGCACTCGTTGCTCAAAAGATGTTACCTGTGCAATTTGCTCTTCTTGGGATTCCAAGAGATGAAATTCCCTCTCAACTTATGTATGTGTCGGCGAAGCACCAATTTCAGTGCTTTTGCCTAAGGTAACTAATCAGAATTCTGTTTCCATTTCAGAGGAACAAGAACATGGTATTGGTCATGGTATAACATCAAGTTCTGTGCTGCCCTTGTCTTCAGATACAGAACATGTTGACTTACGTGGTATCACAGAATACTTGGTACCTCAGGCAAGCAGACGGTCAACTAGCTCGACCAATTTAACGGAGCCTTTCATTAGTGCTTCCGTACCGGGAAAATCCGTAGCAGTCCAGGATAAGGAGGATGGGAGACAGTCCTCTGTTCAGACGACGGCACGTACAGTTAAAACTAGAAGTCCTGTCATGAAATGCGCACAAATAGCACGTTGATGTGCGCGTTAATGTGCGCGTTATGACCCAAGTAAAGCTATCAAATTCTGTACATATGGCCTGTGCACAAGCAATGTTTCAGCCAATGGACCTCCGGGTAATCCGGAGGTCCATTGGCAGAAACATTGCATGTGTTTGCTATGAATAACCAGGAGAACCTGACGTGTTTTGGATGCCATTTGATATGGCAATTGCGCGCAATTCCAACGCGCAATTAAGCCTAGATAAGCGCACTATTCGTGACAGGACTTCTAGTTTTAACTGTAAGGGGAAGAGGCCAGTCAGTTTGAAAGGTGCATTAGTAGCGAAGCATTCTTCTGTTTTGGGGTCAAAACAGAATGATTTGCCTTTTATTGCCAGTCCCTCTGGTAGTCCGGTAGATAATGCTTCAGAGCCAGTTGTTTCTGGTGTACCTTTCTCTGCCAGTACAGCTGTCAGTAGTCTTGATGTAAGAGCCTCTTCTTCGTCCATTTCCAGGACTCGGCACAGTAGACCGCATGCTAGCCGGAAGATCCAGAGGTGGAGAGTCAGAGCCAGGATCTGGCGCTCTCTAAGGTTAGCATTTCAAGGCAAACATCTTTTCCTAAAAGACAGACACAGGACTCGGTGTCAGAACACCTCCCCAGAGTCGAAACGACGTGGAACGGGAGTGGACATAGCCTCAAATACGGAATTGCCCAGCTAATTGCAGACTCCCAGCAGTATAAAGTGTGGCCGTCAGCGATCTTCGCTTCGGATGATTCGGACGGTGCTGGATCGGCAGAAAGAAGGGTTTCCTCAAATAATGAGTATGCCGGTAATAGACCAGACCAGGAACCTCTAGATGGTAGTGTTAGGGAGCTTGATGAAGACGAACTGACACTACATCTTTGGGTGAGCAACATATGGATTTTTTGCCTGAATTAATACTGTCTGGTCAGAGTTCTGCGCCTTCTAGAGCCAGGCCTCTGTCTTCTTTGGACAGGGAGGTCATTAAGTTGAAGGAAAGTATCCTTCTGTATCCGTCACAGTCAGTTCAAGCACTAGATGCGTTCGATTGTGTTGACGAGGCTATTACAGGCCTGGCTTAGGCTAGAAAAAGTTCTTTCCTTTTGGAAAGGAAGCTTGATTTACCGTTCAGAGACAATACCTTCTTAAATACAGTAGGCGAGAATAAGATTCCAAGAGCTCCTCTGCGATTGGATGACGCTGCAAGGGACTTAGGTGTGACTCTTCAGTCATCGTGTAGCGTCAGTTCATTTGTTGTAGATACTTGCATTGAATCTAGTAGAAGTATTTTGGACACTATGTCATAAGCAGATCACATTTGCAGGGCGTTAGCCGGCAAACTGGAATCTGAGTGCCTACAGGCGTTATCTCCTTTGAGAGTGCTCTCTTGCTCCGTCATGTATACAACATACCACTCTGCTCTTTCAGTAGACAATTTAGAGTTGGTCAGGTGTGATTTTGCCCTTAAATCTACGTCATTTATCGATGACAGTGTTAAGAGCTCTCTAAGAGCCGCTTTCGGGCTCTTCATTATTTAATGACCAGTTAAAGGCTGTATCTGAAGATGCTTCTAAAAAAGCCACAAGTCAGCTTTTGTTGCACTCAGTTTCGCAACCTCATCCTTCCACAAGTGGCGCTCCTCGGAGAGGTAAATTTTTCTCCAAGAGAGACTCAGCCCATGCTGTTTCTAGAGCTAATCATGGTCGTGGTGGCTCGAAGCAAGGAAGCGACTTTAAAAAGGGGATGACGTAGTCGGTTAATAACGAAACGCGTGACCCCACACCAACGTCACAGAGGAGTGTGAGAGCTTCACAAGGTTTCTCGTTGAAAAAGCCTCATAAGTTCTGCAAATGAAGAGTTCGCCCTCTACTGTTCTCCAGTTGGTGGAAGGCTTTCAAAATTCGCAAGCAACTGGAACAAAATAACACAGGATCTTTGTGTTCAAGACATTGTAAAAAATGGTCTATGTCTTTCGTTCTGGAGAAAACCTCCATTAACGCGGATTCCGCGTTTTGTGAGCCATCCACAAAATGTAACAAAGTGAGAGGCTTTGATTTCAGCAGTAAACTCTCTTCTACAAAAGGAGGCAGTAGAGGTCGTAGAGAATCACAATTCAAAGGGATTCAACAGTCATCTTTTTCTTGAACCGAAGCCAGATGGCTCGTTCCGGCCGGTCATAGATCTCAGTTGCATAAACAAGCTAGTAATTGCTCCAAAATTTTATATGGAGACAATTCGGTCGGTGACAAACAGCATCCGAGTGAACGATTACACCGCAAGCATAAACTTGAAGGACGCATATTTTCACATCTTGATTCATCCGGCTTTTCGGAAATATCTCCGTTTCGCAGTTCACGGAAAAGTATACCAGTTCAGAGCAATGTGTTTTGGCTTGAACCTTGCTCCATGGGCATTCACTCGGGTGATGAATGCGGTGATGAGCCATTTCAGGGCCCACTCGGCTTCGATGACGTCGGCATAACTGGACGACATTCTTCAAAGATACGGAAATTGTCATGCTCTTCAAAGCAATGTTCAGAGTCTGCTATTGCTGCTACGATGCCTAGGTTTTATAATCAGTGTTGACAAGTCGACGATGTTTTTTCATCTGGGGATGAGTTTTGATACTCTCAACAATCGGGTCTGTTTGAGGGTAGCAAGAGCAAAATTAGTTTCTCTTTACGCAAAATACTGCATAAATGCGCAAGTCATTACTGCAAGAGAGTTTATGCAGCTGTTAGGACTTTTCGGCGCCGCCGCTGAATTAATTCCGCTAGGTCGTTTGCGCACTCGTCCACTTCAAATTTATCTAATTCAAAATTGGAGCATAAAGCATCAGTTGTTGGACAGTCCGATTGCTTTAACACAATCGTTAAAGCATCATCTTCAGATTTGGGGGGATATCCAGTGGTTATCCCAGGGAATACCACTTCAGATTCAGGATCCGTCGTTCATAATCATGACGGACGCCAGTCAGGAGGGTTGGGGTGCTTCACTGATTCTTGTGATCAAGTGTGTCACGGATTATGGGAGAGTCAGTTTCTTGTGTCCCATATAAACTACAAAGAAATGAGGGCAATTTGGTTAGCTCTAAATCATTGGCTCAGTCAAGTAATAAACTCACATGTTCAAATTCTATCGGACAATTCAACAGTAGTAGCCTATATTCGGAATCACGGAGTTACTCATTCCGTCCAGGTGTTGAATCTCACTGAAAAGATTCTTCTTTTCTCTCAGAAGAATCAGATTCTGATATCGATTCGTCATATTCCAGGCCGTCTCAATGTAATTGCAGCCTCTCTATCGAGAAAGGGTCACCTGCTACCTTCATAATGGATGTTGAAAAAATCTGTCTTCAATCACATTTGCTTCCAGTCCAGTGGGAATCTCCAATGATCGATCTTTTTGCCACAAGTCTGAACAATCAGTTACAGACTTTTGTGTCTCCATGCCTGGACCTTCAGGCTTATGCAGTAGACGCTCTGTCAATTTCATGGAACGGGATAATAGGGTATGCTTACCCTCCAGCTCTCCTCATTCAACAGATCTTGTTAAAGATAAAACAGTCTTCTTGCAAGATTCTACTGGTAGCATGTCTGTCGGCTCAGAGACCGTAGATAAATCTTCACTGGGAGCTTCTTTGGGATGTTCCGCGAATTTACCACCTCTCAGGGATCTTCTGACGCAGGGGAAACTCTGTCGGCTTCATCACAATCCGGAAAGCCTCAACCATCACGTTTTTCCGTTGTGCGGTCCTTCCTGCATGGAAAACAGTTTTCCAGACGAACAATGGACGCAATTTCTAACTGTGGGAGGACCTCATCTTCGTTAAATTATGAAGCGAAGTGGAAGGTTTTTGTTCGTAGGTGTGAATCACAACTGATTGATTTTTTTAACCCAACTATTCCTCAATTAGCTAACTTTTTAATTCATCGTTTTGATGAAGTTAAGCTACAGCCAGTCACTATTAAGGGCTATAGGTCTATGCTTTCTGACACCTATGCACATCAAGGAAAATTAAACATTGGGTCAGAAGTATCTTTAAGTAAATTAATGTGGAATTTCTCTGTGAACAGACCTCGTACCTTGAGACTAGTCCCTAAGTGGAATTTAGCTTGGGTTCTTCTGAACTTCAGGAAGCACCTTTTGAGCCATTAAATACTGTTAAGTTTAAATTTCTTTCCTATAAAACGGCTTTCTTTTTAGCATTTGCATCAGCTAGAAGAGTTAGTGAGCTTCATGCTTTATTGGTAGAAGACTCTCATTATCGCAGTGTAGGTAATTCTATTACTCTCACTGCGAAAGTGGGATTCATTGACGAATGGGAGCAAAATGGAGGCAAGTGGAAAATTGCTCACCTCAAATAAAGTTCGCGAGAGTGAAAACTATGAGGAGAGTGAATTCGATTGAGTGTTGATTTCAATGTTTAACTTCAACTGACAAGCGTCCTTCGAAACGAATGCATGAATACAACTGAACACGAATGGAAATTTTGATGGTGAAAATATATGTAACCCACTAAAATTTGTCCTGGATTTTAAATGGCAGATTATTAAAATTTGGGAAAATGGATGCGTAAATTCCAAATCGGGCACATTAATTCGTGTCACTGGTGAATTGGAGCAACAGGTGTAATGAGTGTAAAAGAAAACAAGGAACGGGGCAACATTCCGCATGTTTTTGATGAAAAAAAATACGGAAGTATTAAAACATTTTTCATATCTCAGAATGGGCACCGTTTTTTTATCTGAACATGCGTGTTCATTTTGTGGCGGGAGTAAGCTCTGGGCGATTTGTCAATGTGCAACCCTCTTACTGTTAGCATGTTGTGTGTGGATGTTTTAGCGAACTACTGTGTGTCATGTTCATAACGACGGAAAGGAAATTGTTTGCAGTTGTACTTTAAACGCTTCAAATTGTGAGTGATTGTTAAAAATTTCCCACCATCAAAACTTAATCGAATGTTTCTGTTGACACAACTGAAAAGGATGAAAACACATCCAAGAATAGAGGCGAGTGATTATTCATGCACCTTGGACAATTTTTGCTTGAGCGATGGTGCGCGAGAGCGATGGCGTGCCTTTCCCATGCATCACTGGGGATTCTTAGCTAAGAATCAGGTTCCGGACAAACGGCCTAACCCAATTCTTATTAAAGCAGTACTGTCTTCAGATGGTCAAAGACCTTTGTTGTGCCAAGTAAGAGTGCTTAGGATTTATAAGCAGCATTCTAGTTTTATTAGAAGAGGTAGGAAGAGGTTATTTCTTTCTCTTCTTCCTAACAGAAATGATATTTCTGTTCATTCCATATCTAGATGGATTCAGTTGGCTATTCGGACAGCTTATAATGCTTTGTCTTTGAATCAGAGAAGAGCTTATAAGATTTCAGCTCACAAAGTTAGAGCTTTAGCTTCTTCTTGGGCTTATGCTAGTAGTACTTCTTTGAAGGATTTGATGGAAGCAGCTTACTGGACTCAACAGACAACTTTTACCAGATTTTATTTTTGAGATTTAGAATCAATTTCAGATGATCTCAGATCTTCAGGACCATTATCGGTAGCTCAGAATGTCGTCCATTCTAATTAGGAATTTCATTTTACCTTCTGTTTGGTCTGCACTAGCACTGTCACCAGCCTGCTACCCTCTTCGTTTTCAAAACAAGGGGAAGGGGGGAGGGGATGATATTTCCAAATGGTTTTCTGGCTTTATAGTGAAAAGCATGGACACACATGTACCTCCTTCAGTGATAGTATCCTGGGGTCAGTGCAATGGTAGTTTTAATGTGTAGCTCGATGTGAAGCAATTTTCAATGTATTATATGCTTTTAATGTGTAGCTCGATGTGAAGCATTATTTTATATGTCATGTGTCAAGATGAGCTTTACTATACAATACTCGGACACTTTTAATGATTTACAAAGAGTCTCATTTCTCTGGACTTCTTTATATTTTGGCTTCCTTTATCAATTTAGCATAATGGGTTATGCTAGGCCTTAACTAGAGTTACACCTATATTTTCATTGTTTTTCTGAAATAGGAGCAATGAATATCAAGTAATAGGCCCGCCTGCCTGTTTACTATTCTCAGCTAGCCTGAACCATTGGTATAGTGGGAAAATATGAAAAATTTATACCAATTTTAATATTTTTAATACTTACCAATGGCCCAGACGAGGATGGTCCTCCCTGGAGTGGACACTCCTTCCTCCCCGCTGAGTTATACTGTACTTATTAATGTTTAACAGGCACAACAATAAAGAATGACAAGATGGCAGTATCCTATTGTTGTCCTTGACAACAAGTTGCGCATTGAGCAAAAAGTATGGAGGACCATACTGGTCTTCTCTTTTTTGGAGTTTTTTGGCAAATTTTGGGGGTTTGGGGATTCAAAATTTGTGTTTGGCCCTGGTGATAAATTGGGTTGCACCAGCTAGTCTGGGCCATTGGTAAGTAAATATTAAAAATATTAAAATTGGTTTAGGCCACACAAAGTAGATCTTCTGTTTCTCAGGCCATTATTTGTAAAATTGCATGCGGGCGAGCGGTTTTTTATTTTATGTTTTATTTCAGTAATTACTTCTTTGCCATCAAAAGTTCATGTTCTTGGTTCAAGTTTTAGGCCTCATAATCTACAAAATAGCACGGGTGGTGGTGTATTTCATCCCTTGAGTGCAAGAAGGCTAAAGCATTGCAAAGCCTTCTTGCACTCAAGGGACAAATTCATCAAATTTTTTAACTTGAGTAAAATATCTGACATAAACCATTTAATTTTTATTTTTTTTAAGTTTAAATTGGATATAAAAAGAGAGCATGCGGTGGCCAAAAGGACCATGCGGGAGGGCCTGAGAAACAGATTTTTTATTTTTTTAGGCCTTAAATTTGTCATATTTTTATACTGTACCAATGACCCAGACTTAGCTGGTGCTAACTCTAAATTATTCAGGGCCAAACACAAATTTTGCCCACCCCCCCCCCCCCTCCCCCCCCATCCCCCAAATTTGCACCCAAATCAAAAAATTGTCCTCCATACTTTTGTCCACTGCGCATGTGCAGTGTTTAGGAAGTACCAAAATTGGCGCCAAATCCTCATTCTTTGTTTGGCCCTGATATCTGTGCTTATAATCTCAGTTAAAATGATGCCAGACACAAAATCATGACGGAAGTGGTGGATCCAAGGATGAAATAAGAGGATGAGAGGCAGAAACAGTGGAAGGTGTGTTCAGGGCTGTAACTTATAATATTTTTATACTGTACCAATGACCCAGACATAGCTGGTGCTAACTCTTAAAAATCTAGGGCCAAACACAAATTTTGCCCCCCAATCCCCAAAATTTGCATCTAACACCAAAGAAATCATGTCCTGAATGGCCCTCCATACTTTGCCTCTACTGCGCATGAGCAGTGTCAAGGAGGTCCCGAAATTGACGCCAATTATCATTCTTTGTTTGGCCCTTCATCAGTTCACATCTGACTGATCTTTGTGCTTGTAAATCTCAGTTTAAATGATGCCAGACACATAAATATTAGAGAAATGGTGGATCTAAAGAGGAAATAGAAGGAGGAGAGGAAAAATGAGGGACAGAAAATAATCAGGGCTGTAACATAAATTTTTTTTATGAAATTATGTTAAGTTACCTATTTTCGAGGCATGGGCCTGTTGTTGTCATTCTTGCTATAAAGTTCCTAGCTCGTCCAGGTCCATCCGGGCTGCGAGCGAGAGAGGTCCCTCTCTCGTACAACAACATCTGGGACCAGATGTTGTGGTACAAAACGTTTCGCATTCGGAGCATATGTCCACCGCTCAGGACGCTCCGTTATATAGACAGTCCAGAGAGACTGTCGATAAGGCTTCCTCATCCTCACGGCAGCGCACATGACTGCACCTTGGCTACATGACCACGGATATCCAGCCAGCTTTGCCAATCAGAGAATCCACGGCGACCAGGTCACGCCATCCGGTAGCCAAGGACACGAGGCCTGTAGACTCCGGACATTCACATAAGAGAAGTATGCAGGAGTCAACGTACACAGAGCTTCCAGCGGCAAAGCAACGTAAGACCGCAACTCCACCGGCCTCAGTAATGGACGTGCTATCCCAAATAGCACAACTTATCACAGCATCCCAGCAACGACAGAATCTCGGTCGGATCAGGTAATATCCGACGACGCTGGGTCGGTACGCTCCGCTGAAGCATCAGGTACGGACGATCGAAAACTTCATAGGGTCCGACAGTATGGCGAAAGGGATTCGGAGGATTTCGAGCTTTCCCTTTCGGAACAACATAAGCTGCCATACATTTCATCCGGCATTATCTTCCAGACGTTGTTTCGTCGGACCAGAATGCTGCGATGCCGGATAAGAGACTGATAGCGTCTTTGGACACAAGAATTTTTTTTTTTTTGATCGGTTCAGGGACATCGTCCCTGAGTTTCGGACACAGTCCAATAATGTCACAGGAAGATTCGAATTATTGAACGACGCTATATATATGCTTGCTACTAAACAAGCAAGTCTGGTTTCTTGTTCGCAAAAGTTTCCGTGATGTCTTCCAAAAGTGTGCCTCCGTCGTCATAGTTAAATGAAGAGCTAGCGGCAATAAGTGCTCATGGTAATATGTCAGTTGCCTAAGAGGTCCCTAGAAGGATCGACGGCGTTGCCATCCGCTAGCTCGCCCGGTGTAGTGTCCATTCATCGAATGGTTCGGTGGCCGGGTTCATCCGTTGCGGTCCAGGAAGGAGATTTGGGTGATGCGAGCACTATAATAAGACAAAAGTGCACACCCAGTGACGACGGATCAGAGGAGAAATCGGAGGAAGCCTATTAGTCCGGTTCCTAGCTCGTCCAGGTCCATCCGGGCTGCGAGCGAGAGAGGTCCCTCTCTCGTACAACATCTGGGACCAGATGTTGTGGTACAAAACGTTTTGCATTCGGAGCATACGTCCGCCGCTCGGGACGCTCCGTTATATAGACAGTCCGGAGAGACTGTTGATAAGGCTTCCTCATCCTCACGGCAGCGCACACGACCGCACCTTGGCAACGTGACCACGGATATCCAGCCAGCTTCGCCAATCAGAGAATCCACGGCGACCAGGTCACACCATCTGGTAGCCAGGGACACGAGGCCTGTAGACTCCGGACGTTCGCATAAGAGAAATATGCAAGAGTCAACATACACGGAGCTTCCAGCGGCAAAGCAACGTAAGACCACTACTCTACAGGCCTCAGTGACGGACGTGCTATCCCAAATAGCACAACTTATCCCAGCAAACGACAGAATCTCTGTCGGATCAGGAATAATCCGACAACGCTGGGTCGGTACGCTCTGCTGAAGCATCAGGTACAGATGACCGAGAGCTTCATAGGGTCCGACAGGATGGCGAAAGGGATTCAGAGGATTTCGAGCTTTCCCTTTCGGAACAACATAAGCTGCCGTAGATTTCATCCAGCATTATCTTCCAGAGGTTGTTCCATCGGACTAGAATGCTGCGATGCCGGATAAGAGACTGACAGCATCATTGGACACAGAATTTGTTTTTGATCGATTCAGGGACATCGTCTCTGAGTTTTCCGACACAGTCCAATAATGTCACAAGAACATTCGAATTATTGAACGACGCTATATATAAGCTTGCTACCAAAACAGGCAAGTCTGGTTTCTTGTCCGCAAATGCTCTAAATCTGCCTTTCATCAATTCAAGGAATAAATTTGAAATGGCAGGACAGGGCATACCGAGAGTTCCTCTGCGTCTAGACGACGAGGCTGAAGACTTGGAATTGTCTATACCGTCGTCTATGTCAATTCCAACCACGACGTTGGGAACGACAATAATGTTTAACAGACTTAACTTAGACGCTTTATTATATGCAGACCACCTTACTAAGGCGTTATCATTACGTCTTCAAGGGAAAGAATTCCAGGATACAATCCTCATTGAGACTTCTTTCAAGGGCAGTAGATTATTCCACGTATAACTCCGCCCTTCAGTGGCAAACCTGGAGTTGGTTAGACGTGACGCAGCCCTAGCTACATCCACGCGCGTGGATAGTAAGGTGAAGAACTCTCTCAGAGTTGCTTCGGTCTACGGAGAAGCTTCTCTTCGACGGCAAGCTTTCAGCAATTTATAGATGTTCTCTTGTCTAATCAAGTGTAACAAGAGATTCAGACTTGGGCAAACATTCAGTGGTTGACTCAGGGAGTTCCACTGCAGTTGCCGGACCCGAGTTTTACGATTATGATGGATACCAGTCAAACAGGTTGGGGTACAACATTGATCCCAACGGATTCGAAGTGCCAGGGTCTTTGGGATCCGCAGTTTCTAGGCAAGCACATAAACATCCAAGAAATGATGTCAATTTGGCTTGCACTACGTCATTGGATGAACATTATTCAGAAAGCACATGTCCAAATCCTGTCCGACAATACGACAGTAGTTGCGTATATCCGGAACCAGGGAGGCACTCATTCCGTTCCGTTATTCAATTTAACGGAAAGAATCCTTCTGTTTGTTCTAGAACACCAAGTTCTGCTTTCGGTCCGTCATATTCCGGGTTGTCTGAATGTATTAGCAGACTCCCTTTCACGGAAGGGTCGCTTGTTGCCGCCAGAATGGACTCTCAACAAACAGGTATTCAATCAGATTTGCTACCAATGGGAGCGGCCAATGATAGACTTATTTGCGACACAACTCAACAATCAGTTGCAGACGTATGTGTCACCATGTCCGGATCCCCGAGCATATGCAGTAGATGCTCTATCGATCTCTTGGGTCGGAATGATAGGATATGCGTATCCTCCAGCGCCGTTGATTCAGCAAATATTGCTAAAGATAAAACAATCACAATGCAATTCTGTTGTTAGCATCTCTGTCTCCACAGAGACCGTGGATAAATCTACTCAGGTGTCTGCTGTGGGATTTTTCTGTGAAAACTTCCTCCACGAGAGGATCTTCTTTCGCAGGGGAATCGAGTCAACTTCATCACAACCCGCAAGGTCTCAACCTTCACGTATTTCCGTTGTGCGGTCCTTCTTGCACCGTAAGCATTGTACAGGACGAGCAGTGGACGTGATTTCTAACTGTAGGAGGACCTCCTCTTCGCTAAACTATGCGGCTAAGTGGAAGGCCTTTCATCGTTGGTGTAGGGATCATTCTGTTGATATTTTTGATCCCTCCATACCAGACATTGCAAACTTTCTAGTATACTTGTTTGACGAAATCAACTGCAGCCTGTTACTATTAAAGGTTATAGGTTTATGTTATCTGATACCTATGCACACCATGATAGTTTACAATTGGATCTGATGTCTCTTTATCTAAATTAGTTAGAAACTTCTCGATAAATAGACCTAGAACCCTTAGATTAATTCCTAAATGGAATTTAGCTTGGGTTCTACTTAAACTAAAAGAAAAGCCATTTGAGCCTCTTGAGACAGTAGATTTCAAATTCTTGTCTTATAAACAGCATTTCTCTTAGCTTTCTCTTCTGCTAGAAGAGTCAGTGAGCTTCATGCACTCTCGGTGGACGATTCTCACTATTGTAGTGTCGGGAACACTATTACCTTTACTACTAATGTTGGATTTTTGGCTAAGAATCAGGCTCCTAATAATATCCGGAACCTATTGTTATTAAGGCCCTTCCGTCTTCAGATGGGCATAGGCCTTTACTCTGTCCGGTTAGAGCTTTACGTATTTATAATTAAAGATCTCAGTTTATCAGAAAGGGACGAAAACGCTTCTTTCTGTCTCTGATGCCTAATAGAAAGGACATTACGGTCAGTTCTATTGCTAGATGGATTCAATTAACTATCCGTACTGCTTATGATAATCTATCTTCAACTCAGCAGTCTGTGCTTAAGATTTCGGCTCATGAAGTAAGAGCTCTTTCTACATCTTGGGCTTACGCAAATAGTGTTGCTATTACAGATTTAATGAAGGCTGCATATTGGTCTCAGCCATCCACATTCACGAATTTTTATCTCAGAAATATTGAGTCCATTTCTGGAGACCTGCATTGTTTAGGTCCGTTATCTGTTACTGTCTGTAATGTCGTTCTCTAAACAGTTGCAATTATAGTTATGCAGGCTTTCTGTTCAGGCAGTGACTCCGTCCTGCTGCCCTCTTCGCTCTGGCCTATTTGACCCAGGGCAAGGGGAAGGGGGGGGGGGGGAGGGTGTTCCTTTAGGTCACCTGATTTATAGTGAAAAGCAAGGGGATACCTCCTCCAGAGTCAGTAATTCTGAGTTGTTACCGGGATGGTTTTAAAGTGTAAAGTTAATGTTTAAAAATTCATTCATGTCATATTTTTAAAGTATAGCTCGGTGTGAAGCATTTGTATATGTCATGTGTCAAACGGGCGTTAATGTACAATCCTCGGACTCTTTTAAAAGAGTATAAAGAGTCTCAATTCTCTGGACTAACTTTTTTATTGGCTTACTTTAAAATAATTAGTATAAAGGATATACTGGATGTTAATAGAGAACATGAATGTTATTATGCTCAATTATGGAGGGTGTTGTGTCTTTCTAATTTATCATAAAATAAGAAAGATACATGTAAAGCCTAATGCTCCTTTTCTCCTCGAGGGGATGACTCTATTTTATATAGTTGAGCTTATTGGACTTTCCTCTATGTCCTAGGCCCTCCAGCCTTTTTACTATTCAGCTATGTCTGGGTCATTGGTACAGTATAAAAATGTTAAAAAATTTATAGTAATTTATATATTTTTTATACTTACCAATGACCCAGACGGGGATGGCCCTCCCAGGAGTTGGGAACTCATACCTCCCCGCTGAGTACATAGCGCTGTCCAGGCACTGCTTGTAAGAATGATAATTGGCGCCAATTTCGGGACCTCCTTGACACTGCGCATGCGCAGAAGAGGCAAAGTATGGAGGGCCATTCAGGACATGATTTCTTTGGTTTTAGATGCAAATTTTGGGGATTGGGGGGCAAAATTTGTGTTTGGCCCTAGATTTTTAAGAGTTAGCACCAGCTATGTCTGGGTCATTGGTTAGTATAAAAAATATATAAATTACTATAAATTTTTTAACTTTTATGTAAAATTATTTCATGTTCCCTAATTTCGGGGCATGGGCCTGCTGTTTTCATTCTTGCTATGAAATCTCCACTGCTTGTTAAGTGTTTCCTCTCTCCCTTTCCTTGATACCTCCCTTGCTAATCTCCCATGCTTTTGGTATAATTTTTAAAAAATTTTTATTGAAATTTCTTGGGAGTTTTAGCATAGTTACAGAATGTTTATTCTGTTATCCCCATGGTTACGTCCTCACCCTAGGGGTGTTTAGGCGTTTTGGTCATGCATCTACCATCCGATGTATTGCAGCTTCTTCTGTGGAAGATTCTGTTTTACATCGGATAGTGTTTTAAATTGGTTACTGATTTCAGGCCATATTTTTCAGTGCCTGGAGTCTTGTTTCTGGTTTTTATTGACTTTTGTTTACGTTGACAACGGTTACTTCTCTGTCAGTGATTCTTTGGGTATATTTCAGTGAGCTATTCCGGTTTACTTGGTTTTCTATTCCATGCAAACCTAAACTGTGGTTTAGAAATCCCAATAGAACGATATGTTTAATGCGAATACTATTCCATGCAAACCCCTGCTTGGTGTCGCTAGGAAACGCGAAGCATGAACACATTGTTAGGAGGGGGAAATCCAAAGTGTGGGAAACATTTCCCCGCTTTAATTTTTAAACAATCGTAGAGAAAGCCATCATTAAAAAGACCCTGATTAGAAACTTTCCAGTGATGGTGTCAGAAATTGCGTTACTGCTATCATGGAAATAAAATGGCCATAAAGGATCTTCTGAAAGTTGTAACAATTTTTCTGACAGAAAAACACCCTTTCAGTTGAGAATCGAATATTTTTGAAAAGCCGCTTTTATGGGCTAAATAAACGTTATTAATTTTTTTTTTTATAGTTTCACTCTCTTTAGTACCAGCATTTTTTTATGAACCTTGCACTGTTTATTTCTTTGTCGACTCTTGAAATCAGAATATTTTTTTACTGTTGACGTGTGAGGCGTAGAACTTTTATGTGCGTTCCACCGCGCATGTCAACGAGTAGAATGATAAACCAGATAACCCTGCTCTCCAGGAGGTTTAGTTGGTTTAATCCAGAATGATACACCAGAATATAAACTGCTCAATGAAATGACCTAGTTTTTATTCCGAGTGTCTGCGCATGCTCACAATAAACCAAGTAAACCGGAATAGCTCACTGAAACATACCCCTTGTCTTCTGTAAGGTTTATTATATAGTCAGATACATTAATATTGTCCGTAAGTGTAACATTAATTTTTAGAAATGTTTTAAAATTTTTGTCCACACTTAGGCCTTTTAGGGATCCATTTAGGCTCATCGTTCCCTTTGGGAACTTGGGCTCATGTCAAAATTTTTTTCGAAAATTTTCTTTTGAATTATTTTTCGAAATTTTTATTATGGATTATATTATTACTATGTATCTTTGTATTTTCAAGGGTTAGTGTGAGTACTACGGCTGTATAATATTTTTTAATTATGAAAGAATATTGTAAATCGAGGAAGTCTTCCTCTGATTCTCATGCTCATTGTATTTGCTGTAGTCACTGTACTCGCACTAATCTTGCTCAGTGTGTGCCAGTTGGGATGACAAGCATTGGAGACGTGTGTCACGGTATATTGTTAGTGGTGAGAGGTCCATGCCAGTCCTCTCGCCACAGGGTCACTCTAGTTTTCAGTCTCTTTTTCGGAGGAACAAGAACAAGGTGATGTTTCCGTGATGTCTTCCGGAAGTGTGCTGCCGTCGTCGCAAACCAATGAAAAGCTAGAGGCAAAAGTGCTCAAGTAAATCAGACAAGTGCCTAGATCCTTAGTAGGATTGACGACCTTGTCGCCAGCTAGCTCGCCCGGCGGATCCCTACCTCATAATGTGGGTGATGTGACGCCAGTAACATCCGTTGCGGTTGCGGTCCAGAAGAGGAGAAAGGGTGTTGTGAGCACTATAATCTCGGATCACGCACACCCTGCGACGACGGATTGGAGGATGGATCAGAGGAAGCCAGTCTGTCCGGTAGATAGCTCATTCAAGTCTACCCGGACCGCAAGCGTGAGATGCCTCTCTCTCTTACAACAACAGATGGGGCCAGATGTTGTCATACATAACGTTTGTCAGTCGGAGCTTACATCCGTTTTTCCTGCTCGGGGCGCTCTGTCGCATAGACAGCCAGGGTTGGCTAGTCTGGCTAGTCTATTGGCTTCCTCTTCCACACGCCAGCACACACGACTGCACCTTGGCTGTAGATTTTATCCGGCAACACCTTTCAGGCGTTGTTTCATCGGACCAGAGAGCTGGGATACCAGATAAGAGACTGATAGCGTCATTGGACACAGACTTATTCGACCGGACTAAGGACATTGTTCCTGAGTTTCCAGTCCAGCAATGTTTCACAGACGTTTGAATTGCTGAATGACGCTATTTTTAGGCTAGCCTCTAAGACTGGCAGATCCAGTTTCTTATCGCAACATGCTCTACATCTGCCGTTCATCAACAGTAGAAATAAATTTTAAATCACAGGAAGGGGCATTCTGAGAGTTCCTCTGCGTCTAGACGACCATGCAGAAGACTTGGAGTTGTCATTGCCAGCGTCTATGTTGATTCTCTTCAGTACGTCGGAGACGACAATCTCGTTTAACAGAGCCAGTTTAGACGCCTCATCTTATGCAGATCACCTTACCAGAGCGTTAGTACAACGTCACGATGGTAAAGAATTCCAGGATGTTCAAACTTCCTTGAGAGTTCTTTCTAGGGCAATCGCATTTTCCACGTATAACTCTGCCCTTTCAGTGGCAAATTTGGAGTTAGTCAGACGTGATGCTGCCCTGGCTTCATCCACTAGGGTGGATTCTAATGTGAAAACGCTCTTCGAGTCGCTCCGGTTTCAGGAGAACTTCTCTTTGATGGTAAGCTTTCATTAATTGTATGATCAGATTACCAAGAAAGGTTCAGACTCTCTGCTCTTTAAGTCCGTTTCTAAAAAAAACGGACTCAGCAGAGAGGAGTAAGTCAGGAACTTCTGGGGCGAATATGTCCAAGGGAAGCTCCTATAGAGGATCTAGAAAAGCCTCTGGTTCTTACTCCAGAGACCGTCAGAGTAGCGACTCAGGTAGGGAACGTAATGCTGGCCGAGACAACCGGTCAGATGCCCCTAGGTCATCTGGTCGATGTGCGGGTCGGGGAGGATGTAGTTTCTCCTCCCGTAAGCCTTGCAGGTCCAGGAGGTGAAGGTCAGAACCTCTATTGCGCTCCAGTGGGCGGAAGGCTGTCAAGATTCTTAACCAATTGGTTGTCAATTACGGACGACCGATGGGTTCAGGAGGTTATTTCGGAAGGGCTAAAACTGTCCTTCAGAGAAAAACCTCTATTAACACGAAGTCCACGATGGACTCAGCTTCTGTCAAACCTTCGGAAGAGAGATTCACTTCTATCAGAGGTGCAATCTCTTCTGGAGAAGAATGCAATAGAGGTCGTAGAAAACCAGGAATCTACCGATTTTTACAGTCACCTGTTCCTGGTACCAAAACGAGACAGCTCGTTCCATCCAGTTGTAGATCTAAACTGGATAAACAAGCTGATCGTGGCTCCGAAATTTTATATGGAGACCATTCGATCGGTGAGAGTGAGCATTCGAGTGAACGATTATGTTGCGAGCATAGATCTCAAGGATGCGTAATTTCACGTCATGGTACATCCGACGTTCAGAAAGTACCTTCGCTTCACTGTCCTAGGAGTCATTTATCAGTTCCGAGCAATGTGCTTTGGACTGAATCTAGTGCCCTGGGCCTTCACTCGTATGATGAACTCGGTAATGACTCATTTCCGAACTCATTCACCTGCGGTAATGTCGGCCTACTTGGACGACATTCTTCAGAGATACGGCGACAGATAACTCTTCAGAACGATGTTCAGAGTATGCTTCAATTGCTCCGACATCTCGGTTCCATAGTAAGTGAAAAGAAGTTGGATCTAGTTCCATCCAAGTCGTTCATTCACTTGGGAATGAGCTTCGAGATGCATGACAATCTGATTCGTCTGCCGTTACCCAGAGCGAAATTAGTCAGTTGTTATGCTTGCTTTTGTCTATACTCAGATATAGTAACAGTGAGAGAATTTATGCGACTGATAGGTTTGTGCAGAGCTGCCACGGACCTTATTCCGATTGGGCGCCTTCGCACTCATCCACTCCAGATATTTTTCACTCAGAATTGGAGTGTGAAGATTCATTCGCTCGAAACGAACATCGTCTTGTCGAACCAAGTAAAACAAGAAATTCAGACTTGAGCAGATATTCAGTGGTTAACTCAGGGAGTTCCACTGCAACTGCCGGTTCCGGTTTTTACAATTATGACGGATGCGAGTCAAAAGGTTTGGGGCGTGACATTGAGCCCAACAGATTTGAGGTGCCAGGGTCTTTGGGATCTGCAATTTCCGAACAAGCACATAAACATCAAAGAGATGATGTCAATTTGGCTTGCGCTACATCATTGGATGAACATAATTCAGAATTCACATCTTCAAATACTGTCCGACAATTCAACAGTAGTAGCATATATTCAGAACCAGGAAGGCATTCATTCCATTCCGTTATTCAGCTCAACGGAAAGGATCCTTTTGTTTGTCCTAGAGCATCAGGTTATTCTGTCGGTCCATCATATTCCGTGTCGTCTAAACGTTCTAGCGGACTCCCTTTCTCAGAAAGGTTGTATGTTGCCGTCAGAATGGACTCTCAACATGCGAGTATTCAATCAGATCTGCTACCAATGGGATCGTCCAATGAGAGACTTGTTTGCGATGCATCTCAACAATCAGTTGCAGATGTGTTAGTCGCCATGCCCAGATCTTCGAGCATTCGCAGTAGACGCTCTTGATCTCTTGGGACAGAATGATAGGATACGCGTATCCTCCAGCTCCTTTGATTCAACAGATATTGCTAAAAATCAAGCAATCTCACTGCAAGATTCTGTTGGTAGCATCTCTGTCGCCCCAGGGACATTGGATAAATCTACTCAGGTGTCTGTTGTGGGACATTCCTCGGAAGCTTTCTCCATGGGAGGACCTTCTTTCGCAGGTGAAATCGCGCACACTGCATCACAACCCGCAAGGCCTCAACCTTCATGTATTTCCATTATGCGGTCCTTCTTGCACAGCAAGCAATTTACAGGACGAGCAGTGGATGCAATTTCTAACTGTAGGAGGACCTCCTCTTCACTAAATTATGCTGCCAAGTGGAACATTTTCTCTCGTTGGTGTAGGGATCATTCAGTTGATATCTATGATCCCTCCATTCCAGACATTGCTAATTTTTTGGTCTACTTGTTTGACGAGGTCAAACTGCAGTCAATAACTATTAAGGGTTATAGGTCTATGCTATCGGATACTTATGTTCATCATGATAGCTTACAAATTGGATCGAATGTCTCTTTATCAAAGTTAGTTAAAAACTTTTCGATAATAGACCTAGAACCCTAAGGTTAATTCCTAAGTGGAATTTAACTTGGGTTCTTCTGAAGCTAAAAGAAGCGCCATTTGAACCCCTTGACATGGTAGACTTCAAATACTTATGTTATAAGACAGCTTTTCTCTTAGCCTTCTCTTCTGCTAGAAGAGTTAGTGAGCTTCATGCTCTATCTGTTGATGATTCTCACTATCGTAGTGTTGGTAATACTATTACTTTGACTACCAATGTGGGATTTTGGGCTAAGAATCAGGCTCCTAATAAGTACCCTGAGACTATTGTTATTAAGGCTCTTCCGTCCTCAGATGGCCTTAGGCCTTTGCTGTTTCCATTTAGAGCTATGCGTATTTACAAACGTAGATCTGAGTTTATCAGAAAGGAACGAAAACGTTTCTTTCTGTCTCTGCTTCGAAATAGAAGGGACATCACGGTCCATTCTATTTCTTTGTGGATTCAGTTGACTATTCGTACTGCTTATGAAAGATTATCTTCTACTCAGCAGTCTGTGCTTAAGATTTCAGAGCATGAAGTTAGAGCGCTGTCAACATCTTGGGCTTATGCTAATAGTATTGCTATTACGGATCTGATGAAGGCTGCATACTTGTCTCTGCCTTCTACGTTCACAAATTTTTATCTTAGAAATATTGACTCTATTTCGGGCAACCTTAGATGTTTGGGTCCGTTATCTGTTGCTCAGAATGTGGTCCACTAAACAGTTGCAACTATAGTTATGCAGGCTTTCTGTTCCAGCAGTGACTCTGTCCTGCTGCCCTCTTCGTTCTGGTGTGATTGAACCAGAGCAAGGGGAGGGGGGGGGGGGGGGGTGGTGTTCCCTTATATCACCTGCTTTATAGTGAAAAGCAAGGGAGTACCTCCTCGGGAGTCAGTAATTCCAAGTCAGTGCTGGGATAGTTTTAAAATGTAAAGCTAATGTCGATCTCATTTATGTAATATTTTTAAAGTGTAGTTCGGTGTGAAGCATTTGTATATGTCACGTGTCATATGCAATCCTCAGACACTTTTAAATGAGTATAAAGAGTCTCATTCTCTGGACTACTTTATTTATTGGCTTTCCTTTAAGAAATTAGTATAATGGGTTATACTGGATGTTAATAGAGATCATTGATGTTATTGTGCTCAATTCCGGATTGGTAATATGTCTTTCGTATTTTGTATAAACAAGAAAGATATATGTAAATCCTGTTTTTCCTTTTCTCCTTGAGGGGATAATTCTATATATGTAATTGAGCCTATTGGATTTTCCTTTATGTCCTAGGCCCTCCAGCCTTTTTTCCATTCAGCTAAGTCCAGGCCTCGAAATAAGAGGCGAACGCTCATACTGTTCGCCTATCGCTTACGCAGATTTGTTTTCAGGCGAACGCTCGATCAGTTAATCAAAAATCGCGATGATGGCCGACGAAGTTGGTTGTTACAGGATGAGAAAAGTTTTCAACGTTTTTCCTCCCATTGATTTTAATGAAGCACTGCAGTGAACAAATTGAGAACAAAATGCTCATGGGGTTATCATACAGCATGTTTCAATCATTACTGTACTTGTGGGGGTATAAATCTACAGTATTAGCGGTACTGAAGATCTTCAGTACCAACTCGCGGCGCCCTCTGGCTCTTGAAACAATTAATTTGTTTCCATTCTGAGAAAGACTATTGTCTGTTACAGCTAAAGGGAGCTAACTACTTTGTTAATACATTTACCGCACGTGAGGTATTAACTCTCGGACTGCGCGAAGCTGAAAATAAGTCTTTGATGCAATAAAAAGGAGACATATTGAAAATCAAATGAGCTGTTGTTAATTATTTGCATTCCGCCCCTTTTTACCCCACCAATCCATTAGAAGCATTTTCGAACACATTATGGAAACGTCGTTTATTCACCAGATTTCTTATTTACGTGCTTATTCCATTTGAATAAACAGCCAGCATGGTTGTGAACATGGGTTTTTCCAAACGATTTCGAACTGTGAACTGTGGCACAAAATAAGTTTTAGTTTGGAACTTTGGATTACATTCTCCGGATGAAATGTATGGGAAGGTAGATACGATTTACAATTGTTTCTTTTCCAATGTTAATCAGAGACTGCCAATGCAACTCCCATGCCCTAAACTTAAAGTTCTATGTATTCGTAATACAGACGTCCATCGACTGTACTTAACCCCATCCCCACACAATTGCCCAATTCCCACTCCCAGTTCGAGACAAATGTGTTTGGGTTTCTGAAATAATAAGTCACACAGCAAAATAAACAATTAAAATTCTTTAATTTTTATTGGACACAAAAATCCTATAAAGCAAAGAACAACAAATGTTAATGCATGCATACGTGAATGTGCGTGTGTATGTGGGGGGGGGGGGGGGAGGGGGGAGCATGTGTATGTACCTGTTTTGTACTGCGCCTGCCTTGGGTCCCTTGTGTCTAAACGCCAAACTAATTTGGGAGGAACTGTAGTTGGGTATGTCGGAAGCTTTGTCAGTATTAATACTTTTAATGCAATGGTTCATAAATATGTGACCTTAAACATCAATAAATAAATAATGCAATGCTTAACCAATAGGTTTATGAAAAAAATGTAGGTAACCGATCAACAGGTTAACCATTGTCAAATGAGGCAACCTGCTGGAAGGTTTATCAAAATCTTGTTATTTCGAGGCCTGTAAGTCTGGGTTATTGGTACAGTATAAAGATATGAAAAAATTTATGGTAATTTATATATTTTTTATACTTACCAATGACCCAGACGGGGATGGCCCTCCCATGAGTTGGGAACTCATACCTCCCCGCTGATCATATAACATTTACCAGGCACTGGTTGTAAAAATGAGGATTTGGTGCCAATTTCGGTACTTCCTTGACACTGTGCATGCGCAGTGGACAAAAGTATGGAGGACCATATAGGACATTGAATTTTTTTATTTGGATGCAAATTTTGGGGATTGTGGGGGGCAAAATTTGTGTGTGGCCCTGAATAATTTAGAGTTAGCACCAGGTCATTGGTAAGTTTAAAAAATATATAAATTACTATAAATTTTTTTCATTTTCGTGCATGCATTGTATTATTTGGCTCATTTTCCCCAAACAGATTTTAAGCCTTTACAGAAAACACATGATATCAAAATTTTTGTTATTTTAATTTTTTTCTCCCAATTCTTAAAAGAAATTTCAACAAAACCATATTATGTGACCCCTCGTTGGAATGAGCCCGACAAGCTTGTTCCAATGAGGGGGGTGCAGATATGGGTTTGTAGTACTGAAATGGTTAACTGGATAACCAGTCAGAAACCAATTACCTTCCTAACCGATTACAAAAACCGTCAACCAGTTATTCGAAATATCGGTAGCGCTGGTCATTCCATGGTTAAAACGTAGTAAATCTGCCGCCTCTCCTTTGAGATAGATTACACCTTGAAGCCATGTTCTATATATTTAGAAATAAATCAACTTTGGAGTTCAAGACTTTGTTAATGATCGGCAATTTCTGTGAGTACTGAGTAATCACAGAAACTGTTCCGTAGTATGTATACAAATGAACATTGTCGAGTACTTGACAACGTTCGTTTGTAGACACACTTCGGAATAGTTTCTGTGAATACTGCTTTCCAATCTCTGTAGTTTTGATTTCATTTTCAGTGAAGTAATGGCCATGGATAACCGGATATTATCCGGTTATAGTTATCGGTTAGTTGGTTGTGAAAATGAGCCAACCATTTCAGCCCTATGTGTTTGTTGAAATTTTTTGAATTTTTTCCACTGCACAATTTAGATGTATCCAATTCATTAACAAGGGTTAATCAATTGCTATGTGGAACCGAGGCACACTTTTTCTTCTCGTAAAAAATAAAAATTACAGGTGCGATTGTGTGCAAGAGCGACAGCTTGCCTCAAAATCAAAGACACTGCCTGCAGTACAGTTTACAATAGCTTAGACAAATATCTTTACTCAAATTGCTGATGTATTCATTTGTTAACTTTCCCGGAACCATGATGAGCTGCTGTGATGTTCATGTAACACACTGTTGGAAAGGGCTCTCCAAGCCATTTCCAACAGTGTATTACAGTACATCATATGATCAGATTGCTGAAGGAAACTGAGTATTTAAATCGGTCTCAGGCCTAATGCTGGTGTACATATCACTTCACCTTTCTCTTGCTTAGCAAATCTGAAAAAGGGATACCTAAAAGAAAATGGGTTGACTGAAATTATTTGAGGTAACCTTTGCTTACCTCAATTTCTTATTTCAAAGTAAAATATTTCCTGTTGACCTTAACCTCCAGACAGATTATGTGGGTTTGATTGCCTAAACAGTCATTCGTTTTGATCTTCTGGTTAATATGTTCCTGATTTTTAAACAAGTATTTTTCAATAACAAGATTTTTCCCGGAGAGAAATCTTTACTACTGCTGATGAAATTCTGTTATATGACAAACTGTTGGAAAAGGCTCTTAGAGCCCTTGCCAACAGCATGTCACATTATAGCTTACCTCAGTTTAATGGGAGAAAATTCAGACTATCGGGTTCTATTTAATTTATGTTCTGTTCAGATTAGTCTACAATGTGGTACATCCAAGACTAATTAGCGGAAACACATTTTGGCCAATGTGTTAGTTGGAAGTTCGATTGAATAAGAAAAAGAATTTCCTTAACCATATAATCGTTCTCATTAAATGGGCTTTACGTAACCACTATGAGAATGAAATGAGTGTTGTGAATTTTGTGCCATGCATTTGTACAGGCCTACAGTGGCAGTACTGATCAAACAATAATAGGTCTAGTGCATCTTGAACATTTTGTGCTTCCCTATTTTGATTTAGCCTCTGCCCCCTCTGGTTCCACTCCAACTGTGTTAAAATTACTACATGTATACAATTTTCCAGTGGTTGGGCCATTTGTAGCTCTGTCAATATCGTTACTTGGGTTGTGTTCTGTCAGAGGGTGGTTGTTTTTTATTTTGTATATGTCATGGTATCTTTTAGGCTCCCCTTAACTGTCTGACCCAACATGATGCTTATTGTTGAAAGTACTGAAAAACAAATCCAGACAAAGACAATGTTGTTTACAAATTCACTTACACTAAGGTTTTTTTGCTCATGAATAATTGAATATGATTATTATAACTTATATTACAGTGTTGATCTTATCACATTTTATTCAATTTCAGAAAAGCAAAACCTGAGGAAAATGCAGGCAGAATATCTCCTCCTGAAGTATATAAAAGGTATATATACTATCACATCAATAATTTTAAAAATATTATTTTTTGGTAATCAGAGGTGTAGTTGATGAGAACTCATCTATTGCCTTAATTTTCTGTACAAATAATTCTCCCCCATCGCAAAATCAGAGGACTTTAAAAATGACTGCCCATCACTCTAGATGCATTTCTCATAAACTACTAGAGTTACAGGATTTAAATATTGGGACATGTTTTTGTACCATATACATCATACTGCACCAGTAAGCACTACTCTGAGAAAAAAAGGGTTTAAAACCGACTTGAAGGAATAAAATTTCCATGTACCCTGGATGGAGCCTGAGATATTACTTTGTTCTGACTCCTACCACAGAATATTAGTTGAAGATAGCTCAACAATTCTAACTGGAATTTCCCCATGTCGAAGTTAACCCTTTACCCTAGTAACCCTACGCAGACGATATCAAAATTTATTATTTTAAATATCATTTTTAAAATTTTTTCAAAAAATTTCAACAAAACCATATCATGTGACCCCTATTTTTTCAGCTGCTGAATTTGCATATTACGCGGGCGGATGCAGGCGATTCGTTGGGTAAAGGGTTAATAGTCAAGGTCAAATGTTGTTCTTATCACCTGGATGTGGTCTGTGTACATGTGATTGAACATTGCACGCTGATAATGGGACAATGTGTTATATTCATGACAATTGGCTCTCTGCTGGACACCCAAAATATTAGTTGACTATAATGCTTTTACCCATTACCTAACACGAAAAGCAGACGACACTTGCCAACAAATTTTCAAATAACTAATTGTTTTCATTTTTTGCATCAAAACCATAGTTTATGACCCTCGATTGGAGCAAGTTTAATGAGCCCGTTCCATTGAGGTATCATCATCTATGTTTTTGAGACAAAACATGAAAAAAATAATTAAAAATAAATGGTGATTTTTGTGAATAGCACTGACTGGCTTTGGCTGTTACATTGGGTGAAGGGTTAGAGATTAACATTTTTTCTCGAGTGATTTCTTCAAACTGTGATAAAATCATGGACTTCCCAATTGGAGCCTCTGGGAAGTGAAGCAGTGCATGTTTACTGTGGTAAACAAGCTCTGTGTTACTGATAAAATAGGACCCACTCAGCAATGCTTGGTGTGGAAGTCCTCTAAAATGGGCAACTTGGGTATGAAAGATTGACTGTTGTGGTCATGATTCGCCACTGTACAGAAATATGTTACTGTAAACACCAATTAATAAATAAATAAATAAAATCATGAACTGTAATTTTATACTTACAATCTGGAAATTTTATCCCCCAAAATTTTTTCCAGTGTGTATTACTATAACACAGTCCATCTGTCCCCCTATCTATCTCTCTGCCTGGCCACCCATTGTGCTGCCAGTCCTTCCATCTATCCCTCTGTCCATTTATTGGTCTGAAAATGAGTCTCATGATACTTATTGAGAAACTAATGTAAAAGTTGTGGAAGAGATATGGAAGAAGTATCTGTAATATGCTTGGTCAGTTATAACTCTTTGGTCCCTGATGGTATCTTCCACGTCCACTCAATGACATCAGTTGGAAGAGTCCATATCCATTAATTATCTGGGGATAGGCCAATTAATGTTTCAACGTGCAGCCCGTTGAAAATATTGATTGGTCTAACTCTCACACTCAGTGAGTAGCCATCCTATTTATTGAAATTATGACCTATCATGTTCCTGGTCTAAATAAGTGGTATTTCTTGTTCAAAGAGTTAAGAAAATGGAATTCAGTCGTCAGCACTGATGACTATCACTGAATTTTGATAACAAAGACACTGAATTTTTAGGAAAAATTACCACACTATCACTACAACAGCATGCAGTACTGTGATCACAAAAGTAGAGAGAGCATTTTGACCAGATCACAACTGGGTCATGATCTGGTAAAAATTCTCTGTCGACTTACCTTCCAACAATGCTGTAGAATTCCACTATCGAAAATAAAATGTGAGGGCTTTTTAAAAGAGTTATGGGCCTTTTGACTTTGAAATTGCATATTTCCATCAACATTTTGGTTTCCGGATGATAACTTGAGTTTGGATTCATAGATCATAACGAAGCTTCGCTTTTGCTTCAGTTATATCAAAATGAAGGTTAATTTCGAATTGGGGCGTGCTTCAATGATTTTTGCAAGAGTTATGGGCCTTTTCGACTTAGAAATTGCTTATTTCCATCAACATTTTGTAGGAACTTTCTTTATGGCAGAACTTGAACAATAGTTAACAGATTTCAGTTCTTTTTGGTATATGTCTCTATAGCAACAATGTCTACGCCAAGTCGATGACCAGCAATATCCGATGCAAATTATGTGAATTAGCGCCCTTTGTTTACTAAAAATATTGTGTAATGCTTGTTTATAGCATAACTTGAATGGTAGTGAACAAATTTAATTTCTTTTTGGTACATATCTCTTTGGGAATAATGTCTACCTCTAGTTTGATGACACCATTATCCGATGAAAATTGTTATTGCCCTCCCTGCCAACCCCCCCTCCCCTCCCCCCCCATCAGTTAGGCATTTCTTTTTTACTCCAAAATGCATTTTGAAGGAGTTAGAGTGATTACTTGCAAAAAAAAATTTGCCCCCTATAACCCCCAGCCCCAGCCCCCTCCCCCTTCCTGTCAAGTAGTCATTTTTTTTCTTTACTCCAAAATGCATTCTGAAGGATTTTGAGTGATTAGTAGCAAAAACAAAGTGTAACCCCTCAGACCCTCCCCTCCCATTCCCCCACCCCACCTCCCCCGTCAAGTAGTCAGTTTTTTTTTCTTCACTCCAAAATACATTTTGAAGGATTTCGAGTGATTACATGCAGAAAAAAATGTGACCCCTGTGACCCCCCTCCCCCCATTCCCCCTCCCCTCCACCCTCTCCCCCATCAAGTTGTCATTTTTTTTTCTTTACTCCCAAATGCATTTTGAAGGATTTAGAGTAATGCCACACAGAGAAAAAGAGTGATTTTATGCAGGGAAAAAAACACCTATGCTCCCACTTCTCAATTGTGTGTGCAGGGGGATTAGCAGTGCTTTGTGATACAGGCCTCTTGTTTGTTGTACAATTCAAAAAACCCTAACAGGTGTATTATGCACTGCCAAGCATAGCTCTTTTTCAAATTCAGTATTGATTTCACAATTTTTCTTCTGAAATTTCAAGCATCTGGATTAATTAGCTTAACTTGACAAAGTCAAGATAAGCTATTGCCATCACGCGTGCGGAAGTCTGTTAGTCTGTGAATCTATGAGTCTGTTCACATTTTCCTTTAGTACAGGCTACACCCTGTAGTTCTTATCTGATCGTCACAAAATTTCATTTGCAAGTTTGGGGTCATGTCTAGATGAGAACGCCCCCTTTTGGTCGTGATCGGTCAACCGGTATGGCTGCCTGAGCCCAAAACCCAAAAACCATTAGCACAGTCTACAGGTCGTATTTATGGAGGGATTTCATTGTAACTTGTTAGGATGCCTTGGTATAATGCCTAGATCAGAACATCCCCTTTTGGGCATGATCTGTCAACCGTGATGGCTGCCCAAGCCCAAAACCCAAAAACTTTTAGCACAGTCTGCAGGTCATATTTAATATGGAGGGATTTCATCGTAACTTGGTAGGATGACTCCGTATGATGTCTAGATGGGAACTTCCCCATTTGGTCACAATCTGTCAACTGTGACGACTGCCCAAGGCCAAAACCGAAAACCTTTAGCACAGTATACAGGTGATATTTATGGAGGGATTTCATTGTAACTTGGTAGGTTGACTTCATATAATGTCTAGATGAGAAAGTCTCCTTTTGGACGTGATTGGGCAACTGTGACAGCTACAGGGGCCCGAAGCCCGAAAACCTTTAGCACAGTCTACAGGTCATATTTATGAAGCGATTTTATTGTAACTTGGTAGGATGACTCCAAATAATGTCTAGATGAGAAAGTCCCCTTCTGATCACGATCATTCAGCCTTGATGGCTGCCCGAGCCCAAAAACCTTTAGCATAGTCTATAGGTCGTATTTATGGAAGAATTTCAATGTAACTTGCTAGGTTGACTCCATATAATGCCTAGATGATGACATCCCCTTTTGATCGTGATTGGTCAGCTGTGACGGCTACAGGTGCCCGAAGCCCGAAAACCTTGAGCACAGTCTACAGGTCATATTTATGAAGGGATTTCATTGTAACTACGTAGGATCACTCCAGACGATGCCCAGATGAGAATGTCCCCTTTTAGTTGTGATCATTCAACCATGATGGCTGCCCAAGCCTGAAGCCCAAAAACCTTTAGCACAGTCTCCAGGTCATTATATATGATGGGATTTCATAGTAACTTGGTAGGTTGATTTCATATAATGTCTAGATGAGAATGTCATCTTTTGGACACGATTGGGCAACTGTGATGGCTACAGGGGTCTGGAGCCCGAAAACCTTTACCACAGTCTACAGGTCATATTTATGAAGGGATTTCATTGTAACTTGGTAGGATGACTCCAAATAATGTCTAGATGAGAATGTCCCCTTTTGGTCACGATCATTTATGGAAGAATTTCATTGTAACTTGTTAGGTTGACTCCATACACACAGTTTGGGCTAGAGGCCGTATTTATGAATCGATCTTTACAAAACTTCTTGGGTACCTTTGTTATCACCGTGAGATGAGATCAGGTGTTTTGGGGTCCGGTCTGAAATTCAAGATGGCCGCTGGCAGCCATTTTGTACAAAATTAGGTGCAGTCAGATTTTTGCGCAGAACTTCCATATGAAAGCTGTGATTTGAAAAATTTTGTGTGTGAATGTTTAGTACCATGGGATACATCACATATAATATGGGTTTTTTTCTTGTGCATAAATTATGCCAATTAGACTAACTTTGATCTATTTAATGTTACTTTCAGCACTGTAACTGCAAATGCCAATATGGCTCGGGCCAGAGGGCGTATTTATAAACCGATCTTTACGAAACTTCTTGGGTACTTTTGTTATCACCGTGGGATGAGAACGAGTGGTTTTGGGTGCGGTCCAAAATTCAAGATGGCCACCAGCAGCCATTTTGTACTTTATTTAGTGCAATCAGTTTTTTGGAGAGAACTTCTGTATGAAAGTTCTAATTTGAATAAATTTTTGTATGAATGTTTAGTAACATGGAATACATCACATAAAATACGAGTTTTTTTCTTGTGCAGAAATTATGCAAATTAGATGAACTTTGATTTGTTCAGTGCTACTTATACACAGTAAGTGCAGATGTCAATATGGCTCGGGCTAGAGTCTGCATTTATGAACTGATCTTCACGAAACTTCTTGGGGTACCTTTGTTATCACCTTGTGACAGGAACAAGTGTTTTTGGGTGCCTTTGTTATCATTGTGCTATGAGAACAAATATTTTGGGGTTCAGTCAGACCCACTCTGGGACTCAAAGATTTCTTTTCTAGTTTAGCATCTAACTGTCACCCCACCGTTACAATGCTTTACTTATATATTTGTTACAGGCTATGGTCAGCATTTATGTACAGACCATTACAATACTTTACATGTACCTTTGTTATCAGGTCATTACCTAGATGTTTGTCATTGTTGTGTCACATACTATACACATACATGTCTTAAACAAGTTGAGCTACAGTGTCATTGACACTTTCATTAAAAGCATAGCATACAGGGAATAGAAATTAACATATTCCCAATTATCACAATTCTTGTCTTATTTCATAATCCTTTCATAAACATTGAACATTATCCTTTTCATCAAACACAACTCACAGACAAGTTAAGCTACAGTGTCCAAAATTCAAGATGGCCACCAGCAGTCTTTTTGTACCAAAATTAGTGCAATCAGTTTTTTGTACAGAACTTCTGTACGAAAGTTCTGATTTGAAAAATTTTTTGTATGAATGTTTAGCAACATGGAATACATCACATATAATACAGGTTTTTTTTCTCGTGTAGAAATTATGCAAATTAAATGAACTTTTATTTATTCAGTGCTACTTAAACACTGTAAGTGCACATGTCTATATGGCTAGGGCTGGAGGCTGTATTTGTGAACCGATCTTCACAAAACTTCTTGGGTACCTTTGTTATCACCTTGGAATGAGATTGAGTGTTTTTGGGTGCAGTCCGAAATTCAAGATGGCTGCCGACGGCCATTTTGTATCAAAATTAGTGCAATCAGTTTTTTGTACAGAACTTCTGTATGACAGTTCTGATTTGAATAAATTTTTGTATGCATGTTTAGTAACATGGAATACATCACATATAATACAGTTTTTTTTCTCGAGCAGAAATTATGCAAATTACATGAACTTTGATTTATTCAGTGCTACTTATACACAGTAAGAGCATGTGTCAATACGGCTCGGACTAGAGGCTGTATTTATGAACCGATCTTCACAAAACTTCTTGGGTACCTTTATTATCACCTTGGGGCGAGCACAAGTGTTTCTGGGTGCGGTCCAAAATTCAAGATGGCTGCCAGTGGTCATTTTGTACCGAAATTAGGTCCAATCAGTTTTTTGTACACAACTTCTATATGGCTCAGGCTAGAGGCCCTTCCAGTCATTAACCCCTCCTCTCACTGTCACTGCCCTTCAAGGGAAGTGGGAGAAGAGGATAATGACCAGAGGGTCCTAGTTTTGGACCAGTGAAGACAGGCCTTGAAAATACTTGAATTTGACTATTGTAGGGCCGTAAAAAATGCCTAAATATGTTGAGAAACAGCTAGGTACACCCTTGAATTTTATCAGTCCTTGCCTGTAGAAATCCTGCAATCTGATAGAGAAAATGTCTATGTTTGTGATCACAGTACTCTGTGCATAACAACAGGAATGTTAGTTTTGCACTGCATAAAAATTTAAAGATTCTTGTTGTTTTCAAAACCCTCAGTTTAAATCTTAAAATAATTTTGGTGTACAGTTAATTTAAGCATCTTAATACTAGTGTTTCAACTACTATATCCATTACTTCTTGTACACTGTAGTTCTTTATTGTGTTGATTAACTCACAGTTGTTATTACTGACATAAGTTATTACAGAGGGTGGAGTGTGTGTGTGTGTGTGGGGGGGGGGGGGTACGTAGAACGGCCGATTTGATCTGAAACATTGTGTAGGAAAAGAAATTATTGTTTACTCAATAAAAGAAGTTCAAAGATTCTTTTGTGGTATTCGGAGTCAGACTCAGCTCCAGAGACTACTAAAATTGATTTTGACAAGGGTTTATTCAATATTTCAGACGAATAACTACACTGAATGAGAGAATATCAGCCATGAATGTTAGACATCTGAGCATAGATGAAGACCCAGGAGCTTCCGAAGCATCTACAAGACCTCCAAAATTGAGACCTAAATATAGGGGATTGTCCCATGAGGACATGGAAATAGCAGAACGACTGGAACGACTTAAAGACAGACCTGGCAGCAATGGTTAATCACAGTTTTAATTAAATCTTGTGTTGTCCATGTATGATAAACTTAGAACCAGTTGTATTTAGTATCACTAGTTGTCAGAAGTTGTTTTTACACAAACTCATTGTCCAGTGTATCTGTCAAATCCATCTTGTGCTGTGCACAAAAATTCAGGGATTCTTTTGGATGTCTACAGGGGCCTTTCCTAATTGCATTTTCACAAATTCCAATCCCAAACTTCCCCATTGGAGTCTTCACTTGAAACAAAAATTCAATTCACAATTGGTGTCTTGAACTGGGGATTCATCAGCACTCAGAAAACCAATAATCACCAACCTAGTCAAGCATAGAAAGCATCTGAATTAGAAGTATACTGGACATAATTGCTTCTTTTTTCTTTTGTTACAGGAGGGATAACTCTGCAATTCTATTGAGAAATGATGTTATGGTATAGATGAGTGCCATTAAAAAACTTACTACATTTAGTATACATGTAGTAACTTTTTTATTAACCCTTTACCCAATGCAGATGATATTAAAATGTATATTAAATAAATTTTTTCAAAATTTTTTAACAAAACCATATCATGTGACCCCTCAGTGGAACAAGCTCGACGAGGTTGTTCCAATGAGAGGTCACCTGATATGGTTTTGTTAAACTTTTCTGAAAAATAATATTTTTTCAACAGCTGAATTTGCATATTATGTGAACAGATGCTGCCGATTCGTTAGGTAAAGGGTTTATGTTCTTAGTTCAATCCAAAGGTAATATTTCCTATTCTTTTTATGTTTCTTCTCCAAAACAAATTCCCAATTAGTGCCCTTACAACACATATTTCTCCAATGGTGTGGGTCCCTTACCATTTTCCAGAGAGGGCAGTAGAATTCCTGAAATCACTGTCAAATTTTGTTGATTTTTCAATTTTTGTTTCCAGCAGAAAAAGATATTTTGTCTGCTGACACTTCTTCGGGGAAAGGGCTAACTCTGAATTTTGAAAAATATGGCATTTAAAAAAGCTATGGGAATAGGATAACCTTTTACCTAATCTGAACATATAGATGACACTTCCAAAAAATTACTTGAACAACTAAATATCTTTCATTCTTTGCCTCAAAAACGTAGGTTATCCTAAAAAACATAGCTCATGACTCCCCTCATTGGAATGAACTTGGTAAGCTATGATTTTGAGGAAGAGAATAATAAAATTTGAAAGGTGTTTTTTGTCAATAGTGCTGGCTTGTTTTTCTTATCAACCTACTCACAATTGTTTACTACAGGCTTGCACTACAGTGGAAGTCCCTAACTCGGATAAAATACTCTCTATTTTTGTCTTTCCCAAGCAATTTGGGAAAGAAAAGTGGTGCAAAAGCACCAAGAAAAAATAAGCCAAAACTGGGTCAAGTGCAACCGGTGCAGACCCAGTATGGGATGCTCTCTCCCAAGTACAACTCCACGACTTCCGTTGCCAGTGCGCATATACCATCGCTAAAGACTTATTCTTTTTATCATCCGCTTCGTGTCGAGATGTTTCTGCACGCTTATCAGTGTTTATCCAGCTCGTTGTTTGATGATTCCTGATTCATAGTGCATCAGTGTATCCTTTGTATTCTCAGGAACAGTTTTCTTTATATTCTCTTCAATATTATATATCCATAATGTATTTTAATTGTTCTCTCTCGAGTCGTGCGCGAATTTCGTGTGCGGTTCGGACTTATTTTTTTTCACCATTATTGTTAATGCTTAATTTGCTAAATTTTTTAATTGTGTTAGAGTTAGGTGTTAGTGGGGTACCGCTCCTACAGTTTTTCTTCTCTCTTTTGAGAGTAGTCATCCTGTTGTGTGGTTCCCGGTCGACCATCTGGGGTCTTTGTTTCTGTCACCTTTCTCTCTTCTTTGGGGGTGTTCTTCTGTCTTCTGATTTCACCTTCTTTGTTCCTCTCACCTCTTTCGTGCCCAGGACAATTCCTTGTGGGCAATGTCTGCTGCCAAAGCATGTGGACGATTTACATTCTTCTTGTTCCTCCTGTAATGGGTGTTCGGCCGAGCGGCCATGTGGTGTCTGTGGATCATGGTCATCCACTTTCTGGGCGTCAGTTAACCGTGTCGTTCGTTCTCGTGGCCGTGCCTCCCGCGGGAAAGGAGAACGTTGTCGTTCGGGGGCTCCTGAGCTGACCTTGTCTGGTGAGAGTTATTCCTCCTCCATGGGGGATGTGCAGTCTTTTCCTGTAGTGGAAACTGCGGGAGCCGTTGAGTGTTCTGGTGAAGAGGTGCCTGGTTCCGGGACTACGGTCCCCCTCCAGTCGAGATCTGAGGCTGTCACTAGGGTTGTGACTCCTCCTTCGGAGCCGGCCAGGTGTGCTCTCTCCACTTTTCCACCAGCCTCAACGACTCCCGACGTATCTACTACTACTGCTGGTCCGTCTGCTTCGTCGTCAGTTTCAGCCGGCCTCGGCTTTTCGCTGCAGGGGACTGCAGGAATGTCTGGTACTGTAGACGTGGGATATCGGCCTCAGCCTTCCCTGACTTCAACTCGGCGAAATTGGAAGGGGTTGCCGGCCGAACCCATCTCTGTGGTCTCTACGCCGTCGAGCACCACAGTTGTGTCTTTGGATTCGGATGTTCTTAGTGGAGACACTTTGAACTCTGTGGCGTTTCCATCCACTCATTCTGGCCACACGACCAGTTTTGGGGGACCAACGCCTTTTGTGCAGCCTGGACCTTCTGCCCCGCAGAGGTCCGCGATGACTCTGATGAGTTCTTCCTATATTGATCCTCGGGGTGCCTCGTACCCCTATACACGTCTGCCTTCAGATGTTTCGGCTGCCGCCCGTCGTCCCGCATCGGGTGTTTTGGAGGATCGTGACCCTTCGCTGGTTTAGAGGGTCAGAGGTGAAGCCACTTTGCCGGTTCGCTCCCCTGTCGAACCGGCCAGTACGGGCAGTGAGCTTAGGGAGGCCCTCTCCTTACTCACTCAGGTTCTATCAAAAAGCCTTCCTGTTGCTTCCAGCGAGGCAACGAGTGGTTTCCAGGCACCTCCTATGGCACCACCTCCCGGGATTGGAAACAGGCCGGTTTCTGATTCCCCTGGTGTCCCGACACCATGGGAGGCGTCGGCTGGTTTGCCCATGATGGGCTATGTGTCTTCCGACTCTGGGGAGGAGTCCGACATGCTTGATGTCGAGGGCCAGCAGTCTTCGGACTTGGGGGCAGCTCTTGACTTTGTGTTTGGGTTTCTGCCTGATCTCAAACCTACTAACCAGCCGACAGTGTCAGCCAGGCCGCGATCATCGGTCGCGCACCTACAGCCTATGGAGCAACCTACTTCTGGGCGCCTTCGACCATGCCAGTCGGTACAGGTGGTTGAAGCTTTTTCAGCATTGGACTCCAAGCTGAATTCCAAGGCTCTGAAGACTTCGTTTTTCACCAGGGTTGACACCTTTTTGCCTCCTGTGCGTTATCGTTCCTACGATTCTGCCAATCCGTTGGTCTGCCAGACTTTGACGGTTCTAGATCAGGACTCCACTTCCCTCATGCTTTCCAAGCCCAAGTCTGCTGTCATTCCAATGACAACTCTGGAGTCCACGTTGGGCTTATCTAGAGAGCTGCTTGGCATGCTTTCTCTCTCAGATCACGTTGTCTCAGCTTTGGCTGCTTATCTGCCTCCAGATATGTTTGACGAGGTACAGGCTCCTTTGCGTGTGCTGTCCAAGGCGCTTATGCATCTTACTCACACACATGCCTGTTACACGGATAATCTGGAATTAGTTCGAAGGGACGCTGTGCTGGAACAGGACGATCCCTTCCCGAGGAGCAGCGTGCTGCTCTTCGATCTGCTTCTTTGGCAGGTCCACAACGTTTCCATGGTTCCGTGTCGATGGTCCGGGATGACGTCCTACGTCATTCCAAAGATCAGCTGCTGTTTCGTCAGCTTGATCAGCCTTCTAGGGGAGGCAAGAGCCGTTCCAAGCCTAACAAGTACCCTTCTGCTTCCTCTGTGAAGCAAAAGGCTGGTCTTTCTGCCGCCACCTCTACTTCTTACTCAAGGGGTAAGGGTAAAGGTCGGTAGAATCAAGGGAAGTCTCAGGATTCTTCATTTAGTAGAGGAGGTGGTTTCTCCTCTCGCGGGCCTCGTCGGGGCTCGAAATGAAGGTCCTCACCTCGACTCGTCCCAGGTTGGAGGAAGGATAGCAGAGTTCGCAGACCATTGGGCCACCATCACATCCAATCCGTGGGTGTTAGATGTTGTTCGGTCCGGGCTGCGAATATCCTTCCGACGGCACCCCACTCTGTCAAGGGTGCCTCTTCCAATCACAGTTCCTTCAGACGTTTTACGTCGGGAACTTTTGTCCACGGAGATTGGCAATCTCCTGGCAAAGGGGGTGATCGAGGTCGTCAAGAACATTCAGTCAGTGGGTTTCTATTCCCGCCTGTTCTTGGTGCCGGAGAAGGACGGCCGACTCCGACCGGTTATCAATCTGAGTATGCTGAACCAGTCTATCATTGCTCCCAAGTTCAGCATGGAGACTTTCAGGTCGGTCCGCCAATCAATTCACCAGGGAGATTTCGCTGCCAGCATCGACCTGCAAGATGCTTACTTCCACGTTCCGATGCATCAGGCGTCACGGAAGTATCTCAGGTTCGCTTTTCTGGGGCGAGTTTACCAGTTCAAGGCCATGCCTTTCGGCCTCAACCTGGCTCCTTGGGCCTTCACCAGACTAATGTCGCATGTGATAGCGTTCCATCGCACACAGTCCAGGGTGACTACTTCGGCATATCTGGACGATATCCTCCAGAGGCATTCCAATGCTGCCTTACTGGAGTCGGATGTCGCCACTCTGTTGAGCTTGCTCACATCGCTAGGATTTAGAGTCAACGAGGAGAAGTCGGACCTGGTCACTTCTCAGTCGTTTTGTCATCTGGGGGATGGCTTTCCAAACCCAATTCAATTTGGTAGCGGTTCCCCAGGCCAAGGCTGTGACTCTCTCAGCTTTTGCTCTGACTCTGTCCCAGTCCACGTCCGCGACCGCTCGGAGTTTTCTCCGGCTGATCGGTCTCTGCGGTTCGGTGATGGATCTCATTCCTCCAGGTCGGCTGCGTGTCAGACCTCTCCAACACTTTCTGCTCAGTCGTTGGAGGCCGAATGTAGATTCTCTGGATCAGGTGCTTCCGTTTCCGGAATCTCTTTATCCTCACCTTCTTCCCTGGACAGATGTTCAGTGGATTACGCAGGGTGTTCCATTGGACTTACCCACGTCCGATCGCGTTCTGACGGCAGATGCCAGCGATCTCGGATGGGGTGCGATGTTGGATCCTCTCGGTCTTTCCCTACACGGGATGTGGGACCAGGATCAAGCAGCTCTACACATCAATCAGAAGGAGCTTCTTGCTCTTCTTCTGAGTTTCAGGCAGTGGATCCCTCACCTGTCGAATCGCCAGGTCCTTCTGCTGTCCGACAATTCGACAGTGGTGGCTTACATTCGGAACCAGGGCGGCACGCACTCAGTTCCGATGTACGAATTAGCTCGGGATCTTCTACTGCTCGCTCAGGATGTTCACGCCGGAGTGGTTGTTTGTCACATTCCCGGTCGTCTCAACGTCCTAGCCGACTCCCTGTCCCAACAGCGCAGGGTTATTTGAACCGAGTGGATGCTCCACAGGGCAGTGTTCCAGTTGCTTTGCGATCTCTGGGGACGTCCCCACATCGACCTCTTTGCGACTCGTTGGAACCATCAGGTGGACACTTTCGTGTCCCCATGTCCAGATCCTCTGGCTTTTGCTGTGGACGCTCTGTCACTCGATTGGAACAGTCTAGTCGGCTACGCCTTTCCGACGGTTCCGATTCTGCCTCAGGTTCTAGCCAAAATTCGAACCTGCAGTTGTCGAATCATTCTGATCGCTCCCCTGTCGCCTCAGCAGGTGTGGATCAATCAGCTCCGCTCGCAGATGGCCGCGGTTCCGGCATGTCTCCCGCTACGTCACGACCTTCTTTGTCAAGGTCGCCCGAGGAGGTTTCACATCAACCCGACTTCATTGTGCCTTCACGCATATCTTTTGTCAGGTCCTGTCTCCTCCGTAGAGGTTTTTCGAGACAAGCAATGGAGTGCATTTCTTCTTCAAGGAGGCACTCCACTGGTTTAGCTTATGCAGCTAAATGGAAGGTCTTCTGTCGATGGTGTGCTGATCACTCTGTTGATTATGCAAATCCTTCGATTTCACAGATTGCGGAGTTTCTGGTATATCTGTTTGATTCTCGGGGTCTCCAGCCTGTTACCATCAAGGGTTACAGGTCCATGCTTTCAGAGACTTTTTCTTATGTGGGGAAGCGTCGTATCGGCACTAATCCTTACCTCTCCAAGCTTGTTCGGCACTTTTCTTTGAAAAGGCCTTGGACTTTGCAGCTTACCCCACGATGGAATCTTTCGTGGTGCTGCTTTGCTGATGGCGTTTGCTTCGGCCAGACAGGTTAGTGAGCTTCACGCCCTCTCGGTTGACCCGGCCTTTTTTAGGAGCTCTCCCAACAGTGTTACTTTTACCACTGATTGCTCTTTTTTGGCCAAGAATCAGTTACCAGATACTACTCCTCCTCCTATCTGTATAAGGGCTCTTCCTTCTGTTGAGGGTAATCGCCCTTTGCTCTGTCCGGTCCGTGCTATTTGCTTTTATCTCGATCGGACACGTTTCATACGGAAAGGCAGGAAACGTTTTTTTCTGTCTCTTATTCCGGGTCAACAGAAGATCTCTCCTCAATCCATTTCTCAATGGATTTGTCTTGCTATTCGTACGGCTTACAGTCCTTTAGCAGCTGCCGATTGTATTACCAATCGTATTTCTGCCCACGAGGTGCGGGCACTATCCACCTCTTGGGCTTATTCTAACTCCGTCAAGTTGTCGGATGTTATGCAGGCAGCCTACTGGAGAAATGCCTCTACTTTTTCCACCTTTTATCTGCGCCAATTGCAGGAGCAGTCGGAGGACCTTTTTGCCCTGGGTCCTCTTTCTTCTGCTCAGGCTGTTGTCTGCCATAGTCATTAGGCTTCTTGAAGGTCAGTTTCAGCCTTGTGCTGTTACTGCCCTTTTTCTGTCTGTGTGTCACACACAGGCCCACATGTCTCCTTTCATTGTCCTTTACCAATGATTGCGACATTATGGTTGATAAGCCTCGGGACCTCTTCCTTCTGCTTCACAGTTCCAGTGCAGTGGGGTTATGTGTGGGTTGGTTATGCGATTCCCTCCAGCCTATTGTCTATTCAGCCTGTAGTAAACAATTGTGAGTAGGTTGATAAGAAATCTAAATTTTATAGTAAATTTCCTTTCTTATTATACCTACCACAATTGTTTACATGGAGGCCCTCTCGTCTTCTTTACGGGTAAAGAATCGTTCCTCCCCACTGATCACATAACTCTAACGTTGGCGGATTCGAAAAGAATGAGTCTTTAGCGACGGTATATGCGCACTGGCAACGGAAGTCGTGGAGTTGTACTTGGGAGAGAGCGTCCCGCACTGGGTCTACGCTGGTTGGACTCGACCCAGTTTAGGCTTATTTTTTCTTGGTGCTTTTGCACCGCTTTTCTTTCCCAAATTGCTTGGGGAAGACAAAAATAGAGAGTATTTTATCCGAGTTAGGGACTTCCACTGTAGTGCAAGCCTGTAGTAAACAATTGTGGTAGGTATAATAAGAAAGGAAATTTACTATAAAATTTAGATTTTCGTTACACTGGGTAAAGGGTTAAAAATAACCATAAGTTGCATTATGGTGGTGGCTAACTCATTTGAATAAGTGTCTTGCTTTGTATTGATGAAATATCATAAGTATATTGAGGATCTCTAATGAGTTATGGGTTCATATGAAATATCTGTACCATTTCACTAAAATTGATCTTAGCTGAGGTTTACAAATTCAGCTGTTTAACTCTTAGCCCGCTGAGTGGGAACATGGTGGCTCAATAGGTAGAGATGCAGGCTGCAAGCCATGAGGTCCTTGGTTCGAATCCCACCTGTGGCAACCGCATTGTGTCCTTGGGCAAGGCACTTAATCCCAATTGCCCATGTTGGGGCATGGTGGCATTGTGAACAAAGGTGTACTGCATGTCAATGGTGCACTTGTCTTCAACCAATGCTAACCTGCTTGTGTGGAGTTAGTATGTTGGGAAGTTGCAGTTGTTCTCTTTTGCTTGGTGGTTCTCTCCAGGTACTCCGGTTTCCTCCACCCATAAAACTGTCCGAGACGAGGTGACCCTGGCTTAAACTCCAATAAATAAATAACCCGCTGAGTATTTTCAAGACATCTTTCATCAAATCTAGTCATGGCTGCTTCATAGCAGCCATGACTAGATTTGATGAGAAATTCATTTAAATTTAATTGAAGAAATCATTATTTCAGTGGCAAGAGAATCCTGCTATGGGCAGGAAGATCCGCCAGCAGCATGTAGGGAGTTAATGAGACTCAGATCGATTTTAGTGAATGAGGTTCAGAAATTTCATGTCAGATCATGACAAATTTGAGATTCTTTTTATCACATAATGTTCAAGTTAACCTTTTAGCTATCATAATGACTAAAGCTAGCCAGTGCTGTTCACAAAACTGCCAGTGAAAAATTTTTTTTTTTTCATTTTTGCCTAAAAACATACCTTATGACACAATGAGGGGGCTTAAGCTATTTTCTTGAGACAAAAATTGAAAATATTTAGTTATTCTGGAAATGTTTTCTGCAAGTGCCATCTGCTATTTGTATTGGGTAGACAGTTGATGAAAACTAGAGAAGATTAATTCAATTCTACTTCAGAAACACAATTACAACATTGACATTGACTTCCAGCATCATTCCAATGGATGTGTTGGGAATGATATTTTCCATAAAGAGCTATTTGATGGTGATTGTGTGATAAAAGGAAGTATAGATATGAAAGCGGCCACAAAATATGTCCCATGCAACGGTGGCCCAAAACCTTCAATATCCTGGAACCTGAGAATATCGGTTTCTGTTGTTCAAAACACCAGCACAAATTATAGTCTTTTGGTATGGGAAACAATTTTACATTCTACTCTCCAAAACTGGTTATTGGGCAGTAGAATTATTGTCAGAATGACAGTATTATTCATGATATATGAGTCAGATCTCATAACAGGGTAACTATTCATGTAGTTGTTTATTGTTCGTATGCTTGTTATTAGGCTTTCCCAAACCCAGTTTGGGAAAGACTATTGTTATTCTTCTTTTTCAAAATTTTTCTTCTCTATTTTATTTTTTTTAGCTCACCTGACTTTCAGTCAGGAGAGCTACAGTGATCACTCACCGTCCGTCGTCCGTCGTCCGTGAACATGGTGTTTGTGTCTTCTCCTCCCAAACCGCTGAACCAATTTAATTGATATTTGAGATAATAGTTTGTTATGACATCGCAATTTGATTTTGTTCAAATCAAGTTGCCTCGCCCGTGGGTAGGGCCACACCCAAAAAGTGTGCTGAAATCTTAAAAAATCTTCTTCTCATGAACCAGCAGTAGCAGAGACTTGATATTTGGTGTGCAGCTTCCTTTTGAGGTGTAGACTCATATTTGTTCAAGAGAAGTTTGTGGGGCTATACTTGGCGTCGTAATGGGAGGGGAAAGAATATTTGCCCCGCCCAAAATTTATATTTTCCAAACCGAGAGGCAAATTTTGACCAAATTTGATATGAGGGCTTATTGGGTCATAAGTACTTAATTTATGCCAAAATTTTTGTTCCCGTCGCCCCATGGGGACCGCAGGAGCTAAAAATAAAAAAAAAATGAAAACGCCCATATCTCCAAAACTACACGGCACTGAGAATTCTTATTTGTTGTGAAGCTTCCTTAGGACCAACAGAATGGAATGGTAAAAAAAAATTGCCATCGGTTTTATCATGGGGTACTTTTTGGGGTCTTTGAAAAAGTGCTGAGTCAGCATTTTTTAACACTGTGGGTAATGGGAAAAACATATAAGACTACTTTTCTCCGAAACCACTGCTCCAAAAGCTTTAAAATTTCACATATAACATCTTTGGAAGAATGTTTCACATGTTTATTGAAACGAATTGCCTGGGTCGATATTTGGGCTCTCTATGGGAGCCCAAATGTTTAAATTAGTGCAGTATGAGGAGTATTTTTGAAAAATCTTCTTCAGATCTAGCAATAAGAATGTTTTGATATTTGGTATGCAGCATCCTTAGGGGGGGTGAGATTCAAGTTTGTTGAAGCCAAGTCCCTAGGTTCATATTTAGGCTGAAAATTTGGGGTTCCGTTGCGGACTTAGAAAATTTTGGACCAAAATCCGAAAAAAAATTTTTGTTTGTTTTTTTCTGCGTTTTGGTCAATTTTAAGACAATATTTTTTTTTTTTTTTCCCCTGAAAATTTGGGGTCCGGGTGGGACTTAGAAAATTTTGGACCAAAATCCGAAAAAAAATTTTTCTGTTTTTTATGCATTTCTGTCAATTTTAAGACAAAAAAAAAAAAAAAAATTTTTTACCCTGAAAATTTGGGGTCTGGGTGGGACTTAGAAAATTTTGGACCAAAATCCGGAATTTTTTGTTTGTTTGTTTTTTTATGCGTTTCTGTCAATTTTAAGACAAAAAAAATATTTTTTTTTTTTACCCTGAAAATTTGGGGTCCAGGTGGGTCTTAGAAAATTTGGGACCAAAATCTGGAATTTTTGTTTTTTTGTTTTTTATGCGTTTTAAGAAGAAGAAAAAAATTTAGGCTGAAAGTATTTTGTTTGGGAAAAAAAAATCTGTTTTTTATGTGTTTATCTCAATTTTGGGACGTAAAAAGTGCAGGAACTGAAAATAGAAGGAAAAATCCTGTGTATTGTGTGGGCACAATTGCTTCATCTAGTTGGTATATGCTTTTCTTAGGAGGGGTGTATGCTGCTTATTCAAGTCAAGTCCCTGGTTTGATATTTAGACTACCATGTCAGGTGAGCGCCCTCAGGCCCCCTGGGGCCTCTTGTGTTTTTTCCTCCCTGAATTTTGTCTGTTGAACTGCTCGAAAGCAAGCTGTACGATTTTGACCAAATTTGGCACACTTATGTAATGTCATAAAATCTCGTGAAATGCAGTATCGTCATATCTGTGAAAACGCGTATTTTCAAAATATTCTGCCAAAACCTTCAAAATTTCACCATTTTTTTAATGTCTCAAAATTGTTTACAGTTATTTAGAGCATAATATGATACACCACAATCACCACTCAGATCTTTCAACTTTAACCCCCACTGGCCAAAAATGACATGAATATAGAATTTGTCTTCAAAATTGACCAAATTCAAGGGCAAATTGCTCTAATAACAAGGTTGTTGTAACAATTATTTTGGTTTGGATAGATGCAACAATGATTGCTGAAGAAAGTTACTGTTTACTTTTTAATCTCAGATTTAACCCCCAAGCACAATGAGGGTGAGAATAAGAGTACCTTTTGAAAATGCCAAAATTAGCCAACTTTGGTTGCTTTTTCCATCATTTTGGAAAGGGGTTAATTTCAAACACTTTTCGTGTACGTATTCACAATTGACTACCGAGCATATTTGCTGTTGTAAGTTTAGTTGTAAAGTTTAACCCTATCCCATTCTGGTTGCATAAAAGTAGGTACCGTCCAAAAAACTCCAATTTTTTCAGAATTTGGTAAGTTTAGGTGATGATTTACTCCATTTTCAATTGCTTGAGCTCTGAATGTTTTCTATAGCTGCTTGCCGAAGTCAAAGTATGACAAATTTTGTTCTATATGTTATTATTAAAAGTTTGACCCTTGGCAGATTTGAGACTTCCCATAAGTGTACTGTCAGAATATTTGTTATTTTCGCCAACTTCAAGAGCAATTTTTTCTAATTACAAGGCAATTGTAATAATTATTTTGGTATGGCTAGATGCAACAATGATTGTGGAAGAAAGTTACTGTTTACTTCTTAATCTCAGATTTAACCCTCTAGCACAATGAGGCCGAGAATAAGAGTACCGTTTGAAAATGCCCAAATTAGCCATTTTTGGTTGCCTTTTCTATCATTTCGGAAAGGGTTAATTTCAAACACTTTTCATGTACGTATTCACAATTGACTACCAAGCATATTTGCTGTTGTTAGTTTGGTTGTAAGTTTAACCCTATCCCATTCTGGTTGCATAAAAGTAGGTACCATCCAAAAAAATTCCAATTTTTTCAGAATTTGGTAAATTTAGGTGGCGATTTACTTCATTTTTGATTGCTTGAGCTCTGAGTGTTTTCTACAGCTGCTTACAGCAGTCAAAGTATGACAAATTTTGTTCTATATGTTATTATTAAAAGTTTAACCCTTGTCAGATTTGAGACTTCCCAGAAGGGTACTGTCAGAATAATTGTTATTTTCGCCAACGTTTACATGCACTTTCTCAGCACTGGAGCCATATTGTCTCAAAACCTTTTCCATGAGAGGATTGGGCCTTCATCCAAAAACAATTTTGCTGTTATATTTTTTATTCAAAGTTTTAACCCTCACCCAGTTTTTGGGCCTTGAATTTGAGTGCCCTAAAATTCTTCATAAAATTGGCTAATTTGGAGCTCACTTTTCTTCCATTTTCGAAATGAATATCGAAAAATGATTTACATGTTCGTATTTACAATTGCCGACCGAGCATATTTGCTGTTGTAAGTTTGGTTGTAAAGTTTAACCCTATGCTTGTTCTGTTTGCAAAAAGATAAGTGGAGTCCAAAAAAACTCTCATTTTCAGAATGGCTGTATGCAGCAGTCATAGTATGACAACTTTTGTTTTATATGTCATTATTAAAAGTTTAACCGTTGGCAGATTCGAGACTGCCCATATAGGTATGGTCGGAATAATTTTAATTTTCATAAAATCACTGAATATTGATAAGCGTGCAGAGGTAGTTTGGAATAGAATATCCGAAAATGCTTTCGAAATTCGGATTCACAGTTCAGTTCCAAGAATATTTTCTGTTATAAGGTTGCTGTAAAGTTTAACGCAATCCCTGTCTCAGATGCATAATGGTAGATGCCGTCGAAAAAAATTTCAGAATTTTGTAGGTTTAAGTGACAGTTTACTCCATTCCTAATTCATTGAGCACTGAATGTTTTTTATTCCTGCATGCAGCAAGCATAGCATGACAACTTCTGTTTTATACGTCATTATCAAAATTTTAACCCTTGGCATATTTAGGAGTTCCCATGTGGGTATAGTCGGAATAATTGTTATTTTCGTAAAATTCCCCGTGGGAACCCCGGGGAATTTTACAGCACTTGCAGCAGTTGTTTACTGTGGTAAACCAGTTCCGCTTTACTAGTAAAATAGGACCCAGTCACCAATGCTTGGGGTGAAAGTCCTCTAAAGTGGGCAACATGTTGATCAACGATTGATTACACTTGACTTCATCTCCATGTTGTGTCACGATTAGCCATGGTGCATAAATATGTGACGTTAACCACCAACAAACAAACAAACAAACAAACAATTTTCGTAAAATCAATCCCTGAATATATTGGTAACTGTGCAGTGGCCTTTCAGTGGTGCTACATGAAGCCGCAAATAGTTAAGGTTGAAAAGTTCATCAAATAGTCAAATATAATACTTAACTCAGCCGGTGACAGGTAAATAATGAATGGAAAAGTCGTCGATTTGAGAATAAAGTAGGGACAAATCGTGCCCTCGGTTTCCACCTGATCCATGGTATTTCCACACGGTCTCGGCACTTGAAAAAGATACTAAACTGTCGGGCAGGGACTGTAGGAAACATTCTGGGAATTTCAAGTTGCTGCCTTGCTTGATCGGGACATAATTGGAATATATCCGACATTGTATCTGTCTGATATATTCCAATTATGTCCCGATCACTTCACCCCGACTGTCCGCATGGGGGCACTATGACGCCGTGTACTAAGGCATATTGCACGTCGATGGTGCGCATGTCTTCAACCAATCTAACCCTGCCTGTGCTACAGTGCAGAGGCACTATGTTGGGGAGCTGGCAGCTGCTCGTCATTGCTCGGTGGTTCTCTCTGGGTACTCCGGCTTCCTCCATCCATACAACTGTCAACGACATAATATGACCTTGGCTGTTAATGTGTCGTTAAAACCTAATAAATAAATAAATAAATAAATCCAGTACCAGTTTTGCTCGTACAAATATTAGTACCGTCAGACAAAATTCATTTTCTGATTAATTTCGTACCTTTCTGTATTCACATTCCCTGAGTAAGATTGGTATACCTTTTCAATCTCAGATTTAACCCTCAAGCACAATGAGAGTGAGAATAAGTGTACCATTTGAAAATACGCAAATTATCCAACTTCGGTTACTCTCTACTATCATTTTGGAATGGGTTAATTTGAGACACTTTGCTTTGCTATATGCAGAGATGTTTAATCAATAAATCTGGCTTTAGTTATGTTCTGGGACTTAATGAAACATGTGCTTTGGCCACTTAAAAATAGCACTGTCTGCAGAAAATGACTTTGAGTGAATACTCACTTGTCCAAAAACAAAAAGGAAAGAGCTCTTTGAGCTTTTCATAACTGCGTTCAAAAATCAATGGGGAACAAATTTTGTGTTATATGTTTTGGTGTTCCGTGTTATCCAACACCAGTTTGGCCATACAAATATGAATACCGCCAGGAAAGAAAGCACATTTTCTCAGTGATAGACTGTTTGACTTCCATGATGGAGGTCCCGAGTTTGATCCCTATCTGGGACGACCCACGTAATGTTCTTGGGCAAGGCACTTTATCCCGGCTGCCAACATGGGGGCACGATGATGCCATGTACTAAGGCGTACTGCATGTCAATGATGCACATGTCTTCAACCGCTGATACCCTGCTTCAGCAGAGCTTGAACATAATTAGAATGTTGAGCTGACAGTTGCTCGTCGATGATCGGTGGTTCTCTCTGGGTCCTCCGACTTCCCCCATCCGTAAAACTGTCACGGTCACAATTAGCCATTGTGGATAAGTATGTGACCATAAACACCAATAAATAAATACCGTCAGGGAAACCCTCTGTGAAATCCTTCTGTCAATAAATAGCAAAGTAGTAATGTAATGCAAGAAATATTAACAAGCTGTTCAACATCCCTTTAATCAACTCATTTTGACTTGAACTGTACCAATCACTGTGTATACTAGCTCTCTAGATGGTTTAAACCACATCAAATAAACAACTAATTTGTGTGTGACAGTAACTCATATTACATGTATTTCGTTGTATCTGAAACAGATATGTTGGAAAAATTGCGAAATCATGGATTAGGAAGCTTCCCCTCATTTGTTGACAAATCCCACACATTCACAAACAGACAGAATGATAGAGAATAAATTAATTATTGATATTTAAGGTCACTTTCAGCATCTACAGCTATGTCATGACCCTAATATAGGTATTTATTCAAGTCCAGGCCAGGTATTCATTGCATAGGCATACAGGGCTATTTTTCGGGGGTGGGGGGGGGGGGGGGAGGGGGGAAGGGGGGGATGAACCCTTTTAGCCCGAAAAAGTTGAATCTCAGAAGGAAATGCCAAATGTGGGTATGGGGGGGGGGGGCTCTCCCTCCCATTGAGTACCCAGAGAGAACCACCGAGCAATGGCACAGCGACTCAGACTCCCCAACATACTAACTCCACAAAAGCAAGGTTAGCATTGGTTGAAGACAAGTGCACCCTCAAAGTACCCTTAGTACACATTGCCATCATGCCCCCCCCCCTCCCCCACCACGTGGGAAATTAAATTGGGATGAAGTGTCTTGCCCAAGGACACAATGTGGTTGCCACAGACGGGATTCGAACCGGGACTTCTTGGATTGCAATAATCATCTCTACCTTCTGAGCCACTGTGCTCCCATAATATGCTGTAATAGAGCCCTTTATGTGTACTTGTGTGTTATAAATGAATAATATTAACGTGGATACGGTTCCACTGAATCAACTTGTACAGTATAATGGTTAGTTTACTTGCAACTTCTAAGTGATGAGATAGGAAAACAACATTTTGTGTGGAAAACCAAAATGTTTTGTGGTCATTTCTGGCAACTAAATTGTCCGAAATTTTCTGGCATATTGGCCGAAAAATCGGCTCCTTCCTGACTCAGGGGTGGGTTGGGACACAGTCCTTCATGAAACCCCGGCCCGTACACCCATAATTCATATGTACTAATTTTTTCCAAAGCACAAAGGACATCGCTTGTTTTGCTTTCTATGAAAATATTCTGTAATTATTGAAGAGCAAATTTTGTGTTAAATGTTTTGGTGTCCTGCTGTATCTCAAATATCTGTTTTGGCTGCATAAAAACTAGTAGCATCACAAAAACTATTTCCACTAAGTTTTCTGTTTTCAAAACTGATCGATAGTTTTGTGTACAATACAGTTTGCCATTTCACATTAAAAAGTTGGGAAAGCCCGTAATTTGTCCAACAAATTACAATTCTCTTGTTTTGAAATATGTTTTTCATCATGAATAGGCCACTCAACCTATGTACTTTTTCATAATCTCTCATGGGAACTTCTGGAAGGCGAGCAGTATGTTTACGGTGGTAAAAAATTTCTGCTTTACTTGTAAAATCGGACCAGGTTATCAATGCCTGTGGTGGATGTTCTAAAAATGGGCAGTACAGGTATAAACAACATACCTATGCTGTGGTCATGAGATGGCCATAGATTCTGAAAGTGTTCTTAAACATCAATAAATTAATAAAAAGACTTTTTCACAATAAAAATTTTAATGTACATATTAATAAAATGTTCACCACTCAGATACTGAGATTACAAATCTTTTGACCATGCCTACTCCAACTCAGTGAGGTCAAATATTTACTCACTTACCAGTGGTAGTAAGTAATTTCACCTACAGACCCTCATTTGACCAGCTCATCCATTCAGGACTAGTCAGCTCTGAGTATGAATGGTGCATGCAGCTAATAATAATGGTAATTTGTCTTTGACAGAGATTAGATAATATCAAAATTCATTTGGTTGATCAATCAATGCAATCTCAAGGATTCTTTTGGGCATCCACAGGGGCCAAATATGGGACCCTTTCCCAATGGCATTTCGGCATGATTTTTCCCAACTCAAATCCAAAATTTCCCTATCTCAGTCCTCATTCAAATAAAAATTTAATTCTTCTTGAACTCTTGAAGGCTTAATTTTGACTTTAATCATTTTTATTGCAACAAAACATGTGCCTCAACAGACAGTTTTAACCTCCTGCACACTAATGTCAAAATATCCAGATTTGAAGTAGCCATTTTTCCCATAATGCCACTGGGAATTTAACCAATTCAATCTTGTTTGACAGAGCTCATTGAGCTCTGTCAAACAAGATTGAATTGGTTAAATTTCTAATTGTATTATGGCTAATATTTGCACCCTGAACTTTAGATATTTCAACATCAGTGTGCAGGAGATTAAATTCTCTGTCCACCTTCGTAACCACCATACTTGTATTTGGCTAAATTAGGTGCTTAATTCATGGAGCTTACCCACACAAGATATAATGACTCAAATGTTCATATTGGAAGTGCTGAGGCCAAAGTCATCTATAAAACTCAAGACATTTGGGATTGTCTGTTAAGCTCAGAAATTATGTGATTCTCTGCATAAATTTATGATGTACGGTGAAACTCTGTTAATTAAACAGCAACCTTGCCAGGTGAAAATATTCAGCTTAGGTTTAAACACTTGAACCCAAGAGACAGCTTTTCAGGCCAGGAACATGATTACTCATACTTTCATTAAGTAGGATGGCTGCTAAGTGAATGTGTGGGGTAGACCAATCAATGTTTTCAATATGCAGCCCCAAGGCTGCACATTGAAGATATAAATTGGTCTTCTCCCAAATAATGCATATGGACTCTTCCAATCACTGAAATTGAACTGAGATGGAAGATACCACAATGATTCATAGGGTTAACTAAAGTATCCAATTAACTTTTTTGTCATTTCTTCTTTTATTCTGTTATATCTTGTTTGACAGAGATCTTGGAGCTCTGTCGAACAAGACATAATAGATTAAATGCATATAATGAATGAACAGGGGTCATATAAACGTGTTGAATTCAGTGGTTGTCAGAGGAATTCTTTGATAAATCACAAGAATCTTTCAGTCTGTAACATCAGTTTACACTCTATAACCTCCATATTGAATGAACAGAAGTCAAATAGGCCAATCAGCATGTTGAATTCAGTGGTTGTCAGAGGAATTCTTTCATAAATGTAGATGCAGGTCAGTTTGTACTGAAGATATAGTAATTGGTTTGGTTTTGGAAGGTGTATGCAATTAATAGGATTATTCAATGAAGAAATAATAATTGGCTCCGCCGTATCACAACATTTTATTCAGTTAACAGGGATTTACTCTATAACATAAATGCAATTATTATTTCAAATTTGCACTGAAGATATGGAAATTGTTTTATGTTTGAGAATTACATGCAGTTATCAAGGTTATTTGATTATCCTAGGGAGCATAGTAGCTCAGTGGTTAGAGCATTAAACTTCGAACCAAAAGGTCCGCGGTTCGATTCTGATCAGTGGTAACTGTGTTGTGTCCTTAAGGAAGACACTTAATCACTATTAACGTGGTGATGTCGGATATTTTTCAACATTTCTTGAATTTGATGCTGTGTTTGCATTAAATAATGATGCAGACACGTAAATAAATTATATTTGGGCTGCGTACGACAAGTAGAATGTTGATTATGTGATTTTTGTCTTCGATATGAAGCGTGAACTGAGTCGACCCAAATGCGGCCAGTTTCTTTCAGTTTTAGTCAGATGAAATTTGAACAGGTTGCTCAAAGACTGTGAGGGCCCCGGGTCACAGTCTTACAAAGACTATGCCACATTGAGCTAGGTTGTTTGGTTGTTTCAGCCATTTTTACACTAAAACGTACCACGAGGCCGCGAGATTGCGTCATAGCATGCCATATATTAATTAACCAATTTTTTTGTAAAATATATAGCTTATGACCCCCTCATTAAAATAAGCTCATTCCATTGAATTTGAGGCGTCAAATGCTATGTTCTTTTAGGCCAAAAAAGTAAATTTTTATACTGTACCAATGACCCAGACTTAGCTGGTGCTAACTCTTAAAATTCTAGGGCCAAACACAAATTTTGCCCCCCAATCCCCAAAATTTGCATCTAAAACCAAAAGAAATCATGTCCTGAAGGACCTCCATACTTTGCCCTTACTGCGCATGCGCAGTGTCAAGGACGTCCCAAAACTGGCGCCAATTACCATTCTTTGTTTGGCCCTTCATCAGTTAACATCTCACTGATCTTTGTGCTTGTAAATCTCAGTTTAAATGATGCCAGACACATAAATATTGGAGAAATGGTGATTCTAAGGAGGATATAGAAGGAGGAGAGGAAAAAGGAGTGACAGAAAATATTCAGGGCTGTAACTTAAAATTTTGTATGAAATTATGTTAAGTTGCCTATTTTCGAGGCATGGGCCTGTTGTTGTCATTCTTGCTATGAAGTTGCACTGCTTATTCAGTGTTTCCTCTCCCCTTGTCCTTTAAGTTCCCCCTGGCTATTCTCCCATGCTTTTGGCATATTTTTGAGTAAGATTACTACTAAAAATTTCTTGGGAGATTTAGCTTGGTAACAGAATGAATTCTGTTATTTTCCCCATGTTTACGTTCTCACCCATGGGTGTTTAGACGTAGTGTTCTGCATCTACCATCTGATGTTCTGCAGATTCTTCTTTGGAAGGCTCTGTTTTGCGTCAGATAGTGTGTAATTTGGTAACTGATTTCGGGCCAGGATTGTCAGTGCCTGGAGTCAAGTTTTCTGGTGTTTTTACACTTCTTGTTTGCATTGGCAACAGTCTCTTTTGAGGGTGGCTTTTTCCTTTTGTACTAGATATCTGATTACAAGATACATTATTATTATTCGTAAGTGTTGCATTAATTCTTTAAAATAATTTTAAAATTTTTGTCCACACTTAGGCTTGGGATCCATTGGGGCTTAACGTTACTTTTCAGAAACTTGGGCTTTGCTGAAAAAATATTTTTCAAAATTTATTTTTGATTCCTATTGTTTTTTCAATGTTAATGGATCATATTATTATGTATCTTTGTGTTCAGGGGTTCGTGCGAGTACTAGGACTTATTGTTGTCTTTTCACAATGAAAGGATATTGTTCAAATTGTAATGAGAGGAAATCTTCCTCTGACTTTCATGATCATTGTATTAATTGTAGTCGGTGTACTCGCTCTAACTCCTGTTCAGCATGTGAATTTTGGGATGACAAACATTGGAAACGTGTGTCACGATATGTTGTTAGCGAGGAAAGGGCTATGCCGGTCCTTTCTCCGCAGGGTCACTCTAGTTTATCAGTTTCTATTTCAGAGGAACAAGAACATGTTATCTTCCAAAGGTGCGCTTCCGTCGTCACAATCAAATGAGGAGGTAGCGGCAAAAGTGCTCATGGAGATATGCCAGTTGCCTAAGAGGTCCCTAGTAGGATCGACGGCGCTGTCGTCCGCTAGCTCACCTGGTAGCGTCCATTCACCGAATGGTTCGGCAGCCGGGTTCGTCCGTTGCGGTCCAGGAAGGAGTTTTGGGTGATGCGAGCACTATAAACATACAAGGTGCACACCCAGTGATGGCGTATAAGAGGAGAGATCGGAGGAAGCCTTGTAGTCCGGTTCCTAGCTCGTCCAGGTCCAGCCGGGCCGAGAGTGAGAGAGGCCCCTCTCTCGTACAACAACATCTGGGACCAGATGTTGTGGTACAAAATGTTTCGCAAGCGGAGCATACGTCCACCACTCGGGACGCTCCGTTATATAGGCAGTCCGGAGAGACTGTACAGGCTTCCTCATCCTCTCAGCAGCGCACACGACCGCACCTTGCCTACGTGACCGCGGATATTCAGTCAGCTTCGCCGGAGAGGGATTCAATGGCGACCAGGTCATGCCATCCGGTAGCCAGGGACAAGAGGCCGGTAGACTCTGGACGTTCGCATAAGAGAAGTATGCGGGAGTCAGTTGATGCGGAGCTTCCGTTGGCTAAGCAGCGAAAGACCGCTACTCCGCAGGCCTCGATGACGGACGTGCTTGCTCAGATAGCACAAATTATCGCAGCATCCCAGCAAACGACAGAATCGTTGTCGGATCAGGAATTATCCGACGGCGCTGGGTCGGTACGCTCCGCCGAAGCATCGGGTGCGGACGACCGGGAGCATCATGAGGTCCGACCGGATGGCGAAAAGGGATACGGAGGACTTGGAGCTATCCCTTTCGAACAACATAAAGCTGCCGTAGATTTCATCTGGCACTTCCTTCCTCAAGTTGTTCCGTCGGGCCAGACTGCCGCGATGCCCGACAAGAGACTGATAGCATCATTGGACACTGAATTTTTTGAGCGGTTCAGAGAAATTGTCCCTGAGTTTCCGTCACAGTCCAATAATGTCACAAGAACATTTGAATTATTGAACGACGCTATCTTCAAGCTTGCTTCCAAAACAGGCAAAGCTGGTTTCTTGTCTGCCAGTGCTCTTAACCTGCCTTTCATTAATTCAAGGAATAAATTTGATACGGCAGGACAGGGCATACCGAGAGTTCCTCTGCGTCTGGACGACGAGGCGGAAGATTTGGAATTGTCATTACCGTCGTCTATGTCCGTTCCAACCGCAGTGTTGGAAACGACAATTACGTCTAACAGAGCCAGCTTAGACGCTTTATCATACGCAGACCACCTTACAAAGGCGTTATCACTGCATCTTCAAGGGAAAGAATTCCAGGATATACAATCCTCATTAAGACTTCTTTCAAGGGCAGTGGCTTATTCCACGTATAACTCCGCCCTTTCAGTGGCAAACCTGGAGTTGGTTAGATGTGACGCAGCCCTAGCTACATCCACACGCGTGGATAGTAAGGTGAAAAACTCTCTCAGAGTCGCTTCGGTCTCCGGAGAGCTTCTCTTCGATGGCAAGCTTTCTGCTATCTATGATAAAATAACTAAGAAAGCTTCGGATTCTCTGCTTTTTAAATCCGCTTCCAAAAAGTCGGATTCAGCAGATAAGAGTAAGACAGGCACTTCTGGGACAAATACGCCCAAGAGAGGTTCCTATAGAGGTTCCTTTGCGTCCTCTTGGTCTTATTCTAGAGACCGTCAAGGCAGCGACCCATGTGCGGGACGTTCTTCGGGCCGAGACAACCGGTCTGACGTCCCGAGGTCGACGGGACGAGGTGCAGGTCGCGGAGGACGTGGTTTCTCCTCCCGCAGGCCTCGCAGGTCCAGGAGGTGATGGTTGGAACCTCTATCGTGTTCCAGGTTGGCGGAAGGTTGTCGAGTTTTACAGAAGAGTGGGCATCGATTACGGACGACCCTTGGGTGAGAGGGGTGATTTCGGAAGGACTAAGAATATCCTTCAAACGAAAGCCTCCATTAACTCGAAGTCCAAATTGGACTCAACTTCCGTCAAATCCGCTGAAAAGAGATGCTCTTTTATCAGAGGTACAGTCTCTTTTGATGAAGAACGCGGTAGAGGTCATAGAAGACCAGGAATCACCGGGGTTCTACAGCCATCTATTTCTGGTTCCGAAACCAGACAGCTCGTTCCGTCCAGTCATAGACTTGAGCTGGATAAACAAGCTGATCGTCGCTCCGAAGTTCTATATGGAGACGATTCGATCGGTCAGAGCGAGTATTCGGGTGAACGATTATGCTACAAGCATAGATCTCAAAGATGCGTACTTTCACGTCATGGTACATCCGACATTCAGAAAGTATCTACGCTTCGCAGTCCTAGGAGTTGTATATCAATTCCGGGCGATGTGCTTCGGATTGAACCTAGCGCCCTGGGCTTTCACTCGAGTAATGAACTCGGTAATGATGTATTTCCGAGCTCATTCGTCTGCGGTAACGTCGGCCTACCTGGACGACATTCTTCAGAGGTACGGCAACGAGTTAACGCTTCAGAACGATGTGCAGAATCTCCTGCTATTGCTCCGACGTCTCGGTTTTGTTATAAACGAGGAGAAGTCGGATCTGGTGGCGTCCAAGTCATTCACTCATCTGGGAATGAGCTTCGAGATGCACAACAATCTCGTTCGTCTGCTGTTAACCAGAGCAAAGTTAATCAGTTGTTACGCTCACTATTGTCTTCATGCAGACAAAGTCACAGCGAGGGAGTTCATGAGTCTGATAGGTCTGTGAGGAGCCGCTGCGGATCTCATTCCGATGGGGCGGTTGCGCACTCGTCCCCTCCAAATTTTCTTGACTCAGAATTGGAGTGTGAAGATTCATTCGCTCCATATAGACGTCCTCTTGTCAGATCAAGTGAAACAAGAAATTCAGACTTGGGCAAACATTCAGTGGTTGACTCAGGGAGTTCCGCTGCAGTTGCCGGATCCGAGTTTTACGATTATGACGGATGCCAGTCAAACAGGTTGGGGTGCAACATTGATCCCAACGGATTCGAGGTGCCAGGATGTTTGGGATCCACAGTTTCTAAGCAAGCACATAAACATCAAGGAAATGATGTCAATTTGGCTTGCGTTACTCCATTGGATGGACATTATTCACAAAGCTCATGTCCAAATCCTGTCCGACAATACGACAGTAGTGGCGTATATCCGGAACCAGGGAGGCACTCATTCCGTTCCGTTATTCAATTTAACGGAAAGAATCCTTCTGTTTGCTCTAGAGCACCAAGTTCTACTTTCGGTCCGTCATATACCGGGTCGTCTGAATGTAATAGCAGACTCCCTTTCACGGAAGGGTCGCTTGTTGCCGTCAGAGTGGACTCTCAACAAACAGGTATTCAATCAGATTTTCTACCAATGGGAACGGCCAATGATAGACTTATTTGCGACACATCTCAACAATCAGTTGCAGACGTATGTGTCACCATGTCCGGATCCACGAGCATATGCAGTGGACGCTCTATCGATCTCGTGGGACGGAATGATAGGATATGCGTATCCTCCAGTGCCGTTAATACAGCAAGTATTTTGCTAAAGATAAAACAATCTCAATGCAGGATAGTGTTGGCAGCATCTCTGTCTCCACAGAGACCGTGGATAAATCTACTCAGATGTCTGCTGTGGGACTTACCGCGAAAGCTTCCTCCACGGGAGGATCTTCTTTCGCAGGGGAAATCGCGTCAACTTCATCACAACCCGCAAGGTCTCAACCTTCACGTTTTTCCGTTGTGCGGTCCTTCTTGCATTGCAAGCATTTTACAGGACAAGCAGTGGACGCGATTTCTAACTGTAGGAGGACCTCCTCTTCACTAAATTATGCGGCTAAGTGGAAGGTCTTTCGTCATTGGTGTAGGGATCATTCTGTTGATATTTTTGATCCCTCCATACCAGACATTGCAAACTTTCTAGTATATTTGTTTGACGAGATCAAACTGCAGCCTGTTACTATTAAAGGTTATAGGTCTATGTTATCGGATACCTATGCACACCATGATAGTTTACAAATTGGATCTAATGTCTCTTTATCTAAGTTAGTTAGAAACTTTTCGATAAATAGACCTAGAACTCTTAGATTAATTCCTAAATGGAATTTAGCTTGGGTTCTTCTTAAACTGAAAGAAAAGCCATTTGAGCCTCTTGGGACAGTAGATTTCAAATTCTTGTCTTATGAGACAGCTTTTCTCTTAGCTTTCTCCTCTGCTAGAAGAGTCAGTGAGCTTCATGCACTTTCGGTGGATGATTCTCACTATCATAGTGTTGGGAACACTATTACCTTTACTACTAATGTTGGATTTTTAGCTAAGAATCAGGCTCCTAATAAATACTCGGAACCTATTGTTATTAAGGCTCTTCCGTCTTCGGACGGGCGTAGGCCTTTACTCTGTCCTGTTAGAGCTTTACGTATTTATAAACAAAGATCTCAGTTTATCAGAAAGGGACGGAAACCCTTCTTTCTGTCTCTGATGCCTAATAGAAAGGACATTTCGGTCCATTCTATTGCTAGATGGATTCAATTAACTATCCGTACTGCTTATGATAATATATCTTCTACTCAGCAGTCTGTGCTTAAGATTTCGGCTCATGAAGTAAGAGCTCTTTCTACATCTTGGGCTTACGCAAATAGTGTTGCTATTACAGATTTAATGAAGGCTGCTTATTGGTCTCAGCCATCCACATTCACAAATTTTTATCTCAGAAATATTAAATTCCATTTCTGGAGACCTGCATTGTTTAGGTCCGTTATCTGTTGCTCAGAATGTCGTCCATTAAACAGTTGCAACTATAGTTATGCAGGCTTTCTGTTCCGGCAGTGACTCCGTCCTGCTGCCCTCTTCGCTCTGGGCTATTTGACCCAGGGCAAGGGGAAGGGGGGGGGGGGGAGGGTGTTCCCTTAGGTCACCATGCTTTGTAGTGAAAAGCAAGGGGATTCCTCCTCTGGAGTCAGTAATTCTGAGTCGTTACCGGGATGGTTTTAAAGTGTAATATTAATGTTAAAAATTCATTCATGTCTTATTTTTAAAGTGTAGCTCGGTGTGAAGCATTTGTATGTGTCAAGTGTCAAACGGGCATTAATATACAATCCTCGGACACTTTTAGAAAGATATAAAGAGTCTCATTTCTCTGGACTAACTTTATTTATTGGCTTACTTTAAAAATAATTAGTATAAGGGGTTATACTGGATGTTAATAGAGAACATGAATGTTATTATGCTCAATTATGAAGGGTATTGTATCTTTCTAATTTAATATAAAATGAAGAAAGATACATGCGAAACCTAATACTCCTTTTCTTGTTGAGGGGTTGACTCTATATTATATAGTTGAGCTTATTGGATTTTCCTCTATGTCCTAGGCCCTCCAGCCTTTTTACTATTCAGCTAAGTCTGGGTCATTGGTACAGTATAAAAATGTTAAAAAATTTATAGTAATTTATATATTTTTTATACTTACCAATGATCCAGACGGGGTGGCCCTCCCAGGAGTTGGGAACTCATACCTCCCCGCTGAGTACATAACGCTGACCAGGCACTGCCTGCAAGAATGGTAATTGGCGCCAATTTCGGGACGTCCTTGACACTGCGCATGCGCAGTAAGGGCAAAGTATGGAGGTCCTTCAGGACATGATTTCTTTTGGTTTTAGATGCAAATTTTGGGGATTGGGGGGCAAAATTTGTGTTTGGCCCTAGAATTTTAAGAGTTAGCACCAGCTAAGTCTGGGTCATTGGTAAGTTTAAAAAAAATATAAATTACTATAAATTTTTTAACATTTGTTAGTTATTTGAGAATTTTTTAGGCACCTTTTGTCTGATAGTCATGTAAAATAAACTGTTAACTGATAATATTTTATTTTAGCACAAGGTGTAACGGATAAAGATCTTCGGAGTAGATTAGCAAATCTTCAAGGAAAAGTGGCACCAGATGAATCAACTACACCTAAACCTGTAAGCTTGTAATTAAAAGTTTTTGATTTATTCTATTCTCTGATGATTTTCCTTGAGTCCAGGTCTTGACTGAAGTCTCATTTCCATAATCTTCCTGTAAAACTCAACAAGAAATTTACTGGATACCCAGAATTCGGATGCAAAGTTGATACTTTTGTTAGGTGACTCAGTTAGTCTCCTAACAAAGATGCATTAGGCCTATACCCAACGAATTGGCAGCATATGCCCACATAATTTACAAACTGAACAGCTGAAAAAAGTTTTTCAACAATCTAATCAAAACCAAATGATGTGACCCCTTAATGGAACAAGATTGTTGAGCTTGTTCCAATGAGGGGTCACATGATATGGTTTTGTTGAAATTTTTTGAAACATTTAAAAAAAAAAATTCAAATAAATTTTGATATCTTGTGCATTGGGTAAGAGGTTCTTTTTCATTGTAATGACTTACCAGCATGGCTGTCGTTGATGTTGTCATTCCAAAGTCAAGGACTAGGCTTATTTCCAAGGAGAGGACTCCGAAACTAAAATCTGAAAAGTTTGTGGGTGGGCTTATTTTCAATTATGGGCTTATTTCCTGGTCAATACGGTATGTACACATTTATCTGTTCAATTTGAACATTGTCAACCCTAAATGTCTTCAAATTGGCTGCACTAGTATGTGACATGGGGTACTGGTCCCTCAGTAAGAACCCCGAGAAGTGGAGCTTTGCTTGTTTACCACAGTAAACAAATTCTGGTTCTGTACTGGTAAAAATGGCCTGGTAACCAAGGCCTTGGGGTGGAAGTCATACAGATTGGGCAGTACAGGTATAAATAATTGGCTAAATTTTAAACTTAACTTTATTCTTGTTTTGCCGTCAAGAGATACTGAAAGTGGCCTTAAACTAGATCTGCATGGTATTCAAATTTCATTACCAGTATCTGTATAGAAAAAAAACAGCACCAGTATATCATAGACTAGTTCAGACTCTGAATGAAGTTATCAGTACCTGTGACTGACAGTCACTGATACTGATGATTCCATTCAAATTGCAGAACTAATTAACAAATACATTTAATTCATGTGCTCTACAGTTGAACAAATTCAATTGGAAAAATGAACTGAACAACTTTTTTTCATGATTTCATACAAGATCTTTTAACACAGTTCTCGTGAGTACTGTATTTAAATATCTTGCACGAAACTACGAAATAAATATGTTCGTACATGCTGCATAGTGAGTACAAATAACAAAATTTTTATACAACAACCAATGGCCCAGACTAGCTGGTGCTAACTCAAAAAATAATCCAGGGCCAAACACAAATTTTGCCCCCCAATCCCCAAAATTTGCATGCAAAACCGAAAATTGAATGTCCTATCTGGTCCTCCATACTTCTGCGAACTGTGCATGCACAGTATCCAGGAAGACACCGAAATTGGCGCAAATCATCATTCTTTGTTTGGCCCTCCAGTCAGTAACAACAAACTGACATCTGTGCTTTTAAATCTCAGTTTTAATGATGCCAGACCTAAATCATTGGTAGAATTGGTGGATCCAAGGACATAATTGGATGATGGAAGTGAACAATGGTGGTTGGAAACGTTCAGGGCTGTAACTTTATAATTTTTATCAAAATTATTTCATGTTTCCCAATTTCGGGACGTGGGCCTGACGTCATCATTCTTGCTAATGATTTATCCACTGTTTGTAAAGTGTTCCTTCCCTGTCCTTCCTTGAAGCCCTCTTGTTAAACTCCCAAGCTTTTTGGATTATTAGCTCACCTGACTGAAAGTCAGGGTGAGCTTTTCTTATCACTCTTCGTCCGTCGTCCGTCGTCCTGCGTGAAGGTGGTGTTTGAGCCTCTTTCTCCTAAACCACTGGCCACATTTTAATTAAATTTCATGTATATGGTGGTTATATAGGGGCATTTTGATTTTTATCCAAATTAGGTTTCAGCTCATATTGAGCAGAGGTGTGGGGAAAAAATGGCCAACTTTTTTGAAAATCTTCTTCTAATGAACCACCAGTAGCAGAGACTTGATATGTGGTATACAGAGTCCTTTTGAGGTTTAGAATCAAGGTTGTTCAAGAGAAGTTTGTCGGGCATTATTTGCCTTCGTTATGGGAGGGGCAAAAATTTTGGCCACGCCTAAAATTTCTATTTTCTGAACCGTGAGGTCGATTTGAACCAAATTTGATATGAGATGATAATGGGTCATAAGTAGTTGATTGATGCAAAAAAAAATTTTCTCATTGCCCCGTGGGAACCTCGGGAGCTAAAAATAGGAAAAACCTTAAAACTGCCATATCTCCAAAACTGCACAGCACAGAGAATTCTTATTTTGTATAAAGCTTACTTTTATCCAGTAAAATAGAATGGTTAAAAAAAATCCCTATCGGTTTGATCACAAGGTACTTTTTTCAGGACTTTGAAAAAGTGCTGAGTCAGCACTTTTTAACACTGTAGGCAATGGGAAAAACATTAAAAAATCTTCTTCTCCAGATCCAGCCGGCAGAATCTTTTGATATTTGGTATGCAACATTGTAGGGTGGATCTGATTCAAGTTTGTTCAAATCGGCCCCCTGGGTTCATATTTGGGCTCTGTATAGGAGCCCGATTTCGAACTTAGTGCATTTCAGGCATAGATTCATATTTGTGCTCATTACAGAAGCTCGAATTCGAACTTAGTGCATTTCAGGCAAATTTCTTCAAAAATCTTCTTCTCCAGAACCAGCAGGCAGAATCTTTTCATATTTGGTAAGCAACATTGTGGGGTGGATCTGATTCAAGTTTGTTCAAATCGGCCCCCCCCCCCCCCCCCTGGGTTTATATTTGGGCTCAGTATAGGAGCCCAAATTTGAACTTAGTGCATTTCAGGCAAATTTCTTCAAAAATCTTCTTCTCCAGATCCAGCAGGCAGAATCTTTTGATATTTGGTATGCAACATTGTGGGGTGGATCTGATTCAAATTTGTTCAAATCGGCTCCCTAGATTCATATTTGGGTTCACTATAGAAGCTTGAATTTGAACTTAGTGCATTTCAGGCAAATTTCTTAAAAAAATCTTCTTCTCAAGATCCAGCAGGCAGAATCTTCTGATATTGGTGGGGGGGGGGGGGGGGGGGGGGGTGGGGGGGGGGTGGGGGGGGGGGGGAATTCAAGTTTGTTCAAGCCAAGTCCATGGGTTCATATTTGGGCTCACTGTGGTAGCCCGAATTATAACTTAGTTCAAAATGAGGAATTTTCTTTAAAAATCTTCTTCTCCAGATCCAGCAGTCGGAATGTTTTGATATTTGGTATACAGCATCCTTAGGGGGGTGAGATGTAAGTTTGTTCAAGCCATGTCCCTAGTTCCATATTTGGACTCACTATGGGAGCCCGAATGATAACTTAGTTCAAAATGAGGAATTATCTTTAAAAATCTTCTTCAGATCCATCAGTCGGAATGTTTTGATATTTGGTATGCAGCATCCTTAGGGGGTGAGATTCTAGTTTGTTCAAGCCATGTCCCTAGGTCCATATTTGGACTCACTGTGGGAGCTTGAATTGTAACTTAGTTCAAAATGAGGAATTTTCTTTAAAAATCTTCTTCTTCAGATCCAGCAGTCGGAATGTTTTGATATTTGGCATGCAGCATCCTTAGGGGGGTGAGATTCATTGTTATCAATGTGCTATATTTTGGGGTTCAGTCAGACCCACTCAAAGATTTCTTTTCTGGTTTAGCATCTAACTGTCACCCCACCTTTACAATACTTTACCTATATATTTGTTACAGGCTACGGTCAGCATTTATGTACAGACCGTTACAATACTTTACATGTACCTTTGTTATCAGGACATTACCTAGATGTTTGTCATTGCTGTGTCATATACTATACATGTCTTAAACAAGTTGAGCTACAGTGTCATTGACACTTTCATTATGTAAATCTAATAATTTGATCCGGAAATATTAACCCTTTCTCCATCAAATTAGGCACTCCTCCAATCCATTTCTATATGTACCCATATCATGTATGGTGTACATAATGTCGGCATCCGGGGTGGCCTTCCGTCATACAGCTTTCTACTAGTTGCGCATATGGGTAGACATCTGACGATTTAATTGGCCTATTTTTTTCTTTTGATGTTGTTTACGTTGGCAACGTCTTATAAATATATGTAGTTTCCTATTTATATTACTGTAGGATTGCTGTAAGATAAATATTCTTTTATTCCGGTAGTGTAGCATTTATTTTTGGAATTTTGTCCACACTTAAGCTCTATCGGGATACCTTTGGGCTCGTCTGTTCCTTTTGGGAACTTGGACTCCTGTCAAAATTTTTTCAGAAAATTTTTTGAAATTAATTTTTCGATTTCTATTTTGAATGTGATTTATTATGTATCTTTATTATATATTTATTGTGGAGTTGGTGGAAGTACTGTCAACTTTGTTTTGATTAACTATGAAAGCTTATTGCTCAAAATGCTCAAAATGCAAGGTGAGGAAGTCTACCTCTGATTTACATGTGTGCTGCCTTGCTTGAAGTCGATGTACTCCCACTAATTCTTGTCCTACATGTGTTGGATGGGATGACAAACGTTGGGCACGGGTGTCACGATACGTTGTTAGTGGTGAGAGGCGAATGCCGGTCCTCTCGCCACAAAGTCAATCAAGTTTCTCAGTTTCTTTTTCAGAGGAACAAGAACATGGTGATGGTTACGTGATGCCTAGAGAAAGTGTGCTACCGTCGTCGCGCTCTGATGAGCAAACAGCGCTAACTGCCAAGGTGCTCATGAATATTAGATGGGGGATACAGCCAATGGGTATTCCGTTGGGGTCGATAGAAGTGGACTGGGTAGAGCGAGCACCTTAAAACATGAACATGCTCACCCAATGACAACGGAACAGAGGAAGAAGCCTGCAAGTAACATGAGAAGCTCGGTGAGGTCTGAGAGGACCGCAAGCGAGAGAGGTCCCTCTCTTTCCCAGCAGCATCTGGGGCCAGATGTTGTGATTAGAAACTTGCGTGAGTCAGAGCATACGTCCATGCCTTCTGTTCGGGACGCTCCACACAGATCGCAGCCGGCCTCGGCTGCAGTTACGGCTTCTACAACATCATCTACCAAGCACAAATGACCGCACCTTAGCTACCCGACTTCGGATATCCAACCTGCATCGCCAAGAAAGGACCACTCGTCGTCTGCGAAGTCGGACCATCCGGTAGCTAGGGAGACGAGGCCTCGTTCATCGGGACATCCGGAGAAAAGAGCCATCTCCGACATACCGTCCCAGGAGCAGCAAGCGGCGAAGAAACAGAAGACCGCTGCATCTCAGCCCTCCGTAACAGACTTGCTGTCGCAGATTGCGCAGCTGATTGCAGCATCCCAGCAAGTGCAAGAGCAGCCTATGGCAGTCTCAGTACCTGAGCTGTCGGACGGTGCTGGGTCAGTCCAGTCATCTGTTCATTCAGAAGCAGGAGACCGTGATTCTCAACTGATTCTTTCGGATGGTGAAAGGGATATGGAAGAGGATTACCCTTCCCTTTCGGAACAACACATGGTTGCAATGGATTTAATCCATCAATACTACCCTGAATTTGTTCCGCCGAATCAGAATGCTGCGACGACTAGAAAGAAACTGCTGGCATCATTGGACACAGACTTTATCTGGACAAAGGAGGAGGTCCTTTCTTTCCGGTTTAGTCTAGGCAGGTGTCGCAGGCCTTCGGCCATTTAGACGATGCCATATTCAAGCTTTCCAGTAGGAAGAAAAAAGGCGTTTTCTTATCATCATCTTCCATAAATTTACCGTTTCTTGGACCATGTTCATTTAAAACGGTTGGGGAAGATGTACAGAGAGTTCCTCTGCGTTTGAATGAGCAGGCCTTGCCTGGGTCATTCACAATTTGCTCGGACACAATTGAGATGGCAATTTCTTCAAATAGAGTGAATTTAGAGCTATGGCGCAGCGTCTCAACGGGAAGGAATTTGAGGAGGTTTGTACCTCTTTAAAAGTTCTTTCCAGGGCAGTTATGTTTACCATGTATAACTCCGCCTTAACAGTGGCTAATTTGGAGTTCATCAGATGTGATGGTGCCCTTGCATTGTCATCTTTGATAGATGACAAGGTGAAAAACTCTCTCCGAGTCGCTCCGGTGTCCGGACATACTATATTTGACAACAAGCTTTCTCTGGTTTATGACCAGGCTACTTAGAAAGTGTCTAATACTCTGCTTCTAAAGTCGGCATCTCATCAACCCGTGTCTGCAGAAAAGTGTAAAGCAGGACGTCCCAGACAGAAATCATCTAAAGGGGACTCCTCACGAGGGTATAGGAAACCCTTCTATGGTTACTCTGGAGGTCGTCAATACAATGACTCGGGAAAGGGGTGTAGGTCTGATTGAGACTACCGATCAGACGCCCCTAAGCCGACGGGTCGAGTTCTTCACGGGGAGGACGTGGTTTCTCCTCAAGTAAGCGTCGCAGGTCATACAGGTGATGGTCAGGACCTCTATTGCTTGCCAGTTGGTGGAAGGTTATCAAGCTTCGCGAAAAACTGGATAACAATTACGGAAGACCAGTGGGTGAGAAGTGTAGCCTCGGACGGTCTACGGCTAACATACCGAGCGAAACCACCACTAACAAGATGTTTGCATTGGACAAATCTTTCGTCAAATCCTTGCAAAAGGGAGTCTCTCCTAGCGGAGGTACAGGCTCTCTTATCAAAGGAAGCAATAGAGGTCGTCGAGAATCAAAATTCTCTAAGTTTCTACAGTCACCTGTTCCTCATACCGAAGCCAGACGGCTTGTTCCGACCAGTAATAGACTTTAGCTGGATAAACAAGCTTATCATGGCTCCAGAGTTCTATATGGAGACTATTTCGATTCGGTAAGAGCAAGCATTCGAGTGAACGACTATGCAGCAAGCATAGATCTAAAGAATGCATACTTTCATGTCCTGGTACATCCGGCATTCAGAAAGTACCTGGGGTTTGCCGTACAAGGGACAGTGTATCAGTTCCGAGCGATGTGCTTCGGTCTGAACCTGGCTCCCTGGGCATTCACTCGAATAATGAACTCGGTAATGTCTCACTTCCAAGCTCATTCGTCTGCGGTAACGTCGGCGTACTTGGACGACATTCTTCAGAGATAAGGCAACAAAACTATTCTTCAGAACGATGTTCATAGACTGCTTCTATTGCTCCGACGTCTCGGTTTCATCGTAAACGAGAAAAAGTAGGATCTAACTCCGTCCAAGTCGTTCACTCACTTGGAAATGAGCTTCGAGGCTCACAACAATCTGGTTCGTCTGCCGTTACCCAGAGCGAAATTAATGAGTTGTTATGCTCGCTTTTGCCTACACTCAGGCGCATTAACAGCGAGGGAATTCATGCGACTGATGGGGCAGAGGATCTTATTCCGATTGCCTGCACACACATCCCCTCCAGATATTCTTTACTCGGAACTGGAGTGTGAAGACGCATTCGCTCGAGACCAGTATTGTTTTAACGGACCTAGTAAAACAAAAGGTCCTGATTTGGGCAGATATTCGGTGGTTAACTCAGGGAGTCCCACTGCAACTGCCAGATCCGGCTTTCACGATTATGACGAATGCGAGTCAAACGTGTTGGGGCGCGACCTTCAGCCCCACAGACTTGAAGTGTTAGGGTCTTTGGCACCCTCGGTTCCTAGAGAAGCACATAAACATCAAAGAGATGATGTCAATATGGCTAGCGGTACAACATTGGATTCACATTCTAGCGGTCACTCACATTCAGATATTGTTGGACAACTCGACAGTCGTAGCGTATATCAGGAACCAGGGCTGCACTCATTCGATTCTGTTATACGAACTAACAAAAAAAATTCTCCTGTATGTCATGAATCATCATGCTAATCTCTCTGTCTGTCATATACCGGGTCGTCTGAACGTATTAGCAGACTCACTATCTCGGAAAGGCCGCCTGTTGCCATCGGAGTGGACGCTCAACACGCACATATTCAGACAGATCTACCAGTGGGATCCGCCCATGATAGATCTGTTCGCGATGCATCTGAACAATCAGTTACAGATGTACGTGTCCAGACCATTGAGCATACACAGTAGACGCTCTGTCAATCTTATGGGACGGAATGATAGGATATGCGTATCCTCCAACTCCGTTGATTCAGCAGATTTTGTTAAAGATCAAACAGTCTCATTGCAAGATCCTACTAGTTGCACCTCTGTCGTCACAGAAACCGTGGATCAATCTTCTCAGGTGTCTGTTATGGGACTTTCCCGGAAGCTTCCTCCGCGAGAGGACCTTCTTTATCAGGGGAAGTCAAGCGCACTGCATCACAAACCGGAAGGTCTCAACCTTCACGTATTTCCATTGTGCGGTCCTTCTTGCACGGCAAGCAATTTACAGGACGAGCAGTGGACACAATTTCTAACTGCAGGAGGTCCTTCTTTTCGTTGAATTACGCAGCGAAGTGGAAGGTTTTCTTCTGTTGGTGTAAGGATCAGTTGATGGACGTATACGATCCGTCCATACCGGATATTGTAAACTTTCTGGTCTACTTGTTTGACGTTCTCAAACTGCAGCCCGTCACTATTAAAGGCTATAGGTCTATGTTATCAGACACTTACGCTCATCATGATAACTTGACAATTGGATCTAATGCTTCATTATCCAAACTGGTCAGAAATTTCTCTATCAATAGACCTAGAACCCTCAGATTAATTCCTAAGTGGAATTTGGCTTGGGTTCTGTTGAAGCTTAAAGACGCTCTGTTTGAGCCATTGGACGTTGTAGAGTTCAAGTTTTTGACCTATAAAATGGTATTTCTCTTAGCCTTTGCATCTGCTAGAAGAGTTAGTGAACTTCATACTTTATCTGTTGATGAATCTCACTACCGTAGTGTGGATAATACCATTACTTTAACTACAGAAGTGGGATTCTTGGCTAAGAATCAGGCTCCAGATAAACAGCCTGAGCCTATTACCATTAAGGCTCTGCCATCTACAGACAACCGTAGACCTCTGCTGTGTCCAGTCAGGGCTATACGCATATATAAACGCCGATCAGACTTTATAAGAAAAGGAAGGAAACGCTTCTTTCTTTCGTTAATTCCTAACAGAAAAGATATTTCTGTTCATTCAGTTGCTAGATGGATTCAGTTGGCAATATGTACTGCCTGTGAAAGTCTATCTTCAGATCAGCGTTCTGTAAATAAGATATCAGCACATGGAGTTAGAGCACTGTCCACTTCCTAGGCTTATTCTAACAGTAAATCCATTTCTGATCTCATGAAGGCTACGTATTGGACACAGCCCTCTACATTTACCAAGTTTTACCTTAGAAATTTAGAGTCCATCTCCGGTGACCTTAGATGTTTAGGTCCTCTTTCTGTTGCTCAGAATGGCGTCCACTAAAGGATTACATCTATAGTTATTTAAGTTGCCCATTCCAGCAGTGACGCTGTTCCACTGCCCTCTTTGTTCTGTGGTCATGTACCTGAGAACAACGGGAAGGGGGGGGGGGGGATGTTTTTTCCCTTATGATCATCTGGCTTTATAGTGAAAAGCAAGGGAATCTGTCAGTAGCTCCGAGTCGGTGCTGGAATGGTTTTAATGTGTAGCTCGGTGTGAAGCAAATAGTATGTCTCATTATGTATTGTTTTTAAAGTGTAGCTCACTGTGAAGCATTTGTATATATCACGTGTCAAACGGGCGTTAATATACAATCCTCAGACACTTTTAAATGAGTATAAAGAGTCTCATTCTCTGGACTGTCTTTATATATTGGCTTCCCTTCATCGAATTAGCATAATGGGTTATGCTGGCATTAAATGGAGAATTATATTATGTAATACTCAATTACATTGTTGGTGTTATGTCTTTCTCATTTCTCATAAATGAGAAAGGCATATATAATTCCTTTCTCTCCTATTGTCCTGTAGGAGATATTCTTTATGAAGCTTTTGAGTAATTGGATTTTCCTCTATCTCCTAGGCCCTCCAGCCTTTTTATGATTCAGCTAGTCTGGGCCATTGGTTGTTGTATAAAAATATTATAAATTCAAAGTAATTTGTATATTTTTTATACTTACCAATGGCCCAGATGGGTATGGCCCTCCCATGAGTGGGCACTCATACCTCCCTGATGTTTACAACTTTTAGCAGACAATTTTAGAAAGAATGATGGTTGGCACCAATTTCGGTGTCTTCCTGGATACTGCGCATGCGCAGTTCGCAAAAGTATGGAGGACAAGAGAGGACATTCACTTTTCGGTTTTGCATGCAAATTTTGGGGATTGGGGGGCAAAATTTGTGTTTGGCCCTGGATTATTTTTGGAGTTAGCACCAACTAGTCTGGGCCATTGGTAAGTATAAAAAATATACAAATTACTTTGAATTTATAATTTCCTTTATATTATATTATCAGAGGCTTTGTTAAATGGTGTTTTAGCAAAAAAAATCCACAAGTTTATAACGATGAACTAAGCAACACCTAATAAATTATAAGTTTTTCAAACAGGCCATTGTGGTTGGAAGATGGGAATAAACAACTTTTAGTAATTTTGTGTCACATTTTTTAATACAATACTCACATACTTTGAGTATTGCATTCAAAGATCTTTCACGAAATTACGAAAAAAAATTGCAGTTTCAGTGGTGCAGTGGCTGGAACTTGGAGGCTATCTGAACCTACACAGGGAATCTACACAGGGAAGTTTTTCTCTGCATTGAATATGAATTTCTTATCAACCTACCTTACAATTGTTTACAACAGGCTTGCACTACAGTGGAAGTCCCTAACTCGGCGATTTGGGAAAGAAAAGTGGTACAAAAGCACTAAGAAAAAATAAGCCAAAACTGGATCGAGTGTTACCGGCGCACACCCAGTAGGGGACACTCTTCTCCTTGTACTAATCCCTGGCTTCCAGAACCTGTGCACAGATGTATCTATTTTTTTCTGCCATCTTACAGGATGCGGATCGTTTTGCTCATCAACAGTGATACCTTTTCACTCGAAGTTAACAGTGTTTCCTGTTCTGAATTGTGGATTCATAGCTGTTTCTTCACTATCCAGACATACAGGGCTGTGTTTTTATATATTCTCTCAATTATTCACTGTATTTTTCATGATAAATCTCTTATACCGATTTCGCGTGCGATTTTCGCATACTGTGCTGTTTCGATCTTTTGTTCATTAATGCTAACCCTTTGGGTTCTGCTTTTATCTGAGTTAGGTGTCAGCTGGGGGCTGTTTTGGCAACTTTTCTCCCCTCTGTTGAGGGTAGAATTTTTGCCAGTTCCCTTTTTGGCTGTTGGGGGACTTTTCTGTTCCCGTCGTGCCTTTGTTTCCTGCCACCTTACTCTGGGAGCTGGGGGTGTCCTGATTTATTTTTTCTTTGGGTTCACCTTCCCATCCACATTGCTCTCACCAGATATGCCTAGGACAATACCTTGCAGGCCATTTTGTTGTCTTAGCATGTTGAAGTTTCCCATTATTCATGTTCCACTTTATTTGGGTGTTCTATTGAAAGACACTGTGGGCTGTGTGGTCTTCCACCTTTTGGTCTTCAGTCTATTGTGTAGTTCGGGCAGGTGCCATTTACCTCCCGCTCATTCGGGAAGGGGAATGCAGTTTGAGGCCTTCCGATTCAAATCTGTCTGGAGAGTTATATCCCCTCCTGGGAGTTTTGCAGTCTTTTTGTGGTGTGGATACTGCGGTAGCTGCTGACTTTCTGGCGAAGAGATCCCTGGTTCCGGGACTACTGTCCCCCTCCAGTTGACATCCATTACGTGTACAGTCCATTTAAAATATTCTCTCCTCTCCACTAGTCGATTGCATAATAGGGTGTCTAAAAATAGGATAAGCTAATTGGCTTTGGGGGGAACTTTTTAGTATCCATGGTAATTACTTCAACAATAACAAGTGCAGTTGTCAGTGATGATCTTATTGACAGTCAGCTGTGTTGACTGATTATATGTATGGGACAAATCATTTTAACAAACAATACTTTATTAAGCAATTTTTTTTATTAATGATATCTGACTTTAATGCTTTGCAAATATCTACAAACATTTGCACACATGAATAACAAAATATATTATATTCCAAAAAAATATATACGCAAGCACTCTTTCAAAGCACTATAATATCTATTGGGTTTTGTGATTAATGATATCTGACTTTAATGCTTTACGAGTATCTATAAACATTTGCACACATGAATGGCAGAATATATTAGAATATATTATCTTTTAAAAAAAAATATATACACAAGCACCTTTTCAAAGCACTATAATATCGATCGGGTTTTGTTTGCACTTTTGAATAGAAAATCTCTGCTAATATTCCATGGAGTCAGCACTCAACTACTAATGGGTAAAAATACACAGTACGTGACAGGTGGACTACTACCAAATCACTTTTCAAGTGAATGTTTTACAGAACTCATATTTTTTTTACACAAACTGATTTTTTGAAGGGCCACCAGATTTATCTACAACTCCATCAAGAGACAATTTGCTTGCTTGTCTGCTGTTTATCGGCGCCTGTAAGTTGAAGTTGAGTGGATAATTCACTCTGTGTGTGATTTGATTGTAATCCACCCTGCACTTATCCACACACACAAAATAAATTGTGTGAACAAACTAGACACTTTGCAAGAAGCATTAGCTATTTATTTATTTATTTATTGGTGTTTAAGGTAACTTTTCATCTGCTATGGATAATTGTGCCCACCGGTCGCAATTGGCTATAGTTGCAGAAAAGTGACATTAAACACCAATAAATAAATAAATTGTGACCACAACAAAGGTCTAAAGTCAAGTTTAGCCGATCGTTTACCTCTTTGGTGCCCATTTTAGTGGACATCCATCCCAGGCACTGATGACTGGGTCCTATTTCACCAGTAAAGCGGAACTTTCTTACCACAGTAAATAAGCACTGCTTCACTTCCCGTTGCCACGGGGAAAGAAGCACTATCAAATATTATCACAGTGTACATTACTGACGAAGAAATTCTGTGGAAATGCAATGACCCCCCCCCCCCCCCCCTCCCCCCCCCCCCTCCCACTGATCATGTTGTGTGACCTGCCAAAATATTTTTTTTCAAGGGTGGTATCTTTTAAAATGGACACATTTTTCAGTAAATTTAACTGATAATTTTCTGTTGGTAAACAATTGTTACTGTCAATGCAGTCCAGGATGTAATGGAAGGACATCACGACATCACGATGGGGAAACCCTTTCGAAGTGCTTGCCTTATCGGAATGGGAATCTTTTTCCCTTTCAGTGCTCCATCGCAGGTCAAAACAACATAAACCTTGGTTGACACTCCTTTACCGCGCTTATCGAGATCATTCCAATGAGAGGTCATAAGCTATTTTTTTTTAACAAAAATTTAAAACATAATAAAATTTGAATGGAGATTTTTATGAATAGTGCTGGCCGAATTTGGCTGTTGACGTTGGGTAAAAACAGAAAGCTTGCTAGCAGTTTTCAGGCTTTTTCCCGCATATTGGACGATTAATTTTTTTAATGAATAATACATTCTCATTTCAGTTCATCTAAACTATTTTGGTAAAATGCTCATGCTACAATAAAAATTAAATCATCGGGTTTTAACTTTGAAATGTTCGGGCACTCGGCACAGTATAGAATCCATAATCCCGGCGTATCGAAAAAGCTATTGCCGCAGCGAAACGCCAGGATGTATCACCAAGACTGTAACATTGTTGTTTCAAAAACACCGTACACCAAGAACACATTTTATTCACTGAATACTCGTTCTATTCCATAATTTCATTTAAAAAATACAGATGAAGCATTACGAGAATGAATGAGGATAAGATCATTTCGATGGAGACAATCCGACCTTCAATTATATGGGGAGGGGGGGGGGGGGGGAATCCAAATCATATATCAGCGAAAATTTTATTTTAATATGAAAACAAATCGAAAATCTCACAAATTAAAGAACGGATTTTTTCAGTTCCTATATTAAACCGCAGTACAGAGTTCTGGAAATGAAAGATATTGCATTTGTATCTGAATATTTTATTAAATGTAGGGTTTAGAAATTTTCTGACTGAACAATATATAATTGCTAATCAGGGACAGTCTCTGAAAGATTTTTCTTGCCAAACATTAATTGGTTATGTAATCCTTCTCACATGACCGCACTAAAACAGCTTTTCATATCCAGTCGTTTCTACACAAACGACGGTGGTAATTAACAAGTGAGGTTTTGTATGCAATGTACACGTAATGCTGAGATGAGGGCGTTCTTGTTATCAATGTGCTTGAAATTAATTCGCATTCACAACAAACTTGTTGCCCATCATTTATGCTGTATTTTTGTTTAAATAAATAGTTGATTCCTATTTGGGAACAAATAATGAATTAGTCTACATTCGTTTTTATCATGTTTGAAAATGAATCGATGTATTAATTGCATAAACACAGAACATTTTTCATATGCGACTGGATATCAGTAATTCGGTTTCATCGAGAAACGAACCGCCTTTGATGTCTGGATTTTCCCGTCTTCCTTAACCCTTTACCTAACATGAAAAGCAGACGACACTTGCAAAAAAAATTCTTGAATAACTAAATTTTTTCATTTTTTGTCTCAAAAACATAGGTTATGACCCCTCGTTGGAACGAGCTCGACGAGTTCGTTATAACGAGGGGTCATAACCTATGTTTTTGAGACAAAAAATGAAAATATTTTGAAAATTAATTGGCGATTTTTGAGAAGAGCGCTGGCCGGTTTTGGCCGTTACGTTGGGTAAAGGGTTAATTAGCCTCGCAAAGGGGGTTGTGGACCCGTGAAGACAATGTGTTCACCGGGTGTGACAAAAGGGGGTTTTAAATGGAGCGTACACATAATGTGAGGCTGTCAAAATGGTTGTTACTCCTCATTTGGAGCCGAGCTCGGTTGCTCTCTCTGCTTTTCCGCCTTTGTCAACAGCTTCTGATGTATCCGCTCCTGCTGCTGCTGCTCTGTCGGTGACATCATCGGTCTCTGTTTCAGCCAGTCTCAGCTTATGCAGGGGTCTGCAGGGATTTCTGCTTCTTTGGATGTGGGATATCGGGTTCAGCCTTCCCTGGCTTCAATTTGACCTAGTCAGAAGTGGTTTCCGGCTGATCCCTCTGCTGTGGTCTCTCAGCCGTTGAACCCAGCAGGTTTTGATTTGAATTCAGATGTCCATGGTGGGGTCACCGTGGACTCTGTTGCACTTCTGTCCGCACACTCTGGTCCTTCAGCCAGTTTTGCAGGACTGGTGCATTTTTGTGCATCATGGACCTTCTGTCCCCCAGAGGTCCGCGACAACTCTCCTGAGTTCCAGCGCTTCAGATCCTTGGGATATTTCATACCCCTATAAGCACCTGTATTCAGATGTTTCGTCTGCCACCCATCGCCCTGCGTCGGGTGTTCTAGAGGATCGTGACCCTTCGCTGGTTTAGAGGGTCAGATGCGAAGCCACTTTGCCGGGCCGTTCCCAAGTTGAACCGGCAAATACGGGTTGTGAGCTTAGGGAAACCCTCTCCTTGCTCACGCTGGTTCTTTCCAAGAGCCTTCCCGTTGCCTCCAGCGAGGCCTCTAGTGGCTTTCAAGAGCCCTCTGTGGTGCCGCCTCCCAGGATTCTGATCCCCCTGGTGTTCCTACACCATGGGTGGCATCGGCTGGTATGCCTTACATGAGCTATGTGTCTTCTGACTCACGCGATGGGTCAGACACACCTGACGTTGAGAGCCATCAGTCTTCTGACTTGGGGGTGGCTCTTGACTTTGAGTTTGAGTTCATTCAAACTGTCAGACCAGCCGGAGGTTTCAGCGAAGCCGTGATCATCGGCCACACGTCTACAGCCTGTGGAGCAACCTGCTTCTGGGCACCTTCAACCATACCAGTCGGTACAAATGGTCGAAGCTTTTGCAGCATTGGGCTCAAAGCTGAGTTCCAAGGCTATGAAGATTTCGTTCTTCACTAGGCTGATACTTTTTTGCCCCCTGTGCATTATCATTCCTACGATTCCACCAATCCATTGGTCTGCAAGACTTTGACGGTTTTGGATCAGGACTCCAAGCCCAAGTCGGCCGTTATTCATATGGCACCTTTGGAGTCCATGTTGGGCTTATCCAGAGAGATGCTAGCCATGCTTTCTCTATTGGATCACGTCCAATGCCTTGACTGCTTATCTGCCTCCAGATAAGTTTGATGACATACAGGTTCTTTTGCATGTGATCTCTAAGATGCTCATGCATCTTACTCACACACATGCCTGTAACACGGCTAATTTGGAATTAGTTCTCCGGGACGCTGTGTTGGACACAAGCCGTTCCCTTCCTGAAGGGCAGGGTGCTGCTCTTCTCTTCGATCTGCTTCTTTTGTGTGTCCTTGACTATTCCATGCTTCCATGGCGACGGTCCGTGATGACATCCTGCGTCATATAAAGATCAGCTGTTGCTTCACCAGCTTGATCCGCCTTCTGTTGGAGACTGGGGCCATTCCAAGCCTAACAAATGCCCTTCTGCTTCCTCTGTGAAGCCATGGGCTGATCCTTCTGCTTCTGCTTCTTCCTCTTGCTCATGTGGTAAGGGTAAGCGACGGCACTCCAGAGGGAGGTCTCAGGATCCTTCATCTAGCAGAGGAGGTGGTTTGTCATCTCATGGGACTCGCCAGGGCTCAAAATGAAGGTCCTCACCTCGATTCGTCCCAGGTCAGAGGAGGGACGAGGAGGGATATCCGAGTTTGCAGACCATTGGGCCATGATCACATCCGATCCTTGGGTGTTAGATGTTCGGTCCAGTCTGCAGATATTCTTTCGGAGGCACCCCACTCTGTCGAGGGTGCCTCTTCCAACCCAAGTTCCTTTAGATGTTTCATGTCAGGAAATTTGGTAGACAATCTCCTGTCAAAGGGGGCGATCAAGACTTTCAGGTCGGTTCGCCGATCATTTGACAAGGGAGATTTCGCTTCCAGCATCGACCATCGAGACGCTTACTTTCACATTCCGATTCATCGGACATTGCAAAAGTATCTCGGGTTTGCTTTTCTGGGGCAAATTTACCAGTTCAAGGCCATGCCTTCAGCCTCTACCTGGCTCCTTGGGCCTTCATCCGACTGATGTTGCATGTGATAGCCTTCCATCGCACTCAGTCCAGAGTGACTACTTCGGTGTATCTGGAGTCAGATGTCAACACACTTGAGCCTTCTCATGTCGCTAGGGTTCAGAGTCAACGAGGAGAAGTCAGACCTGGTCCTTTCTCAGTCGTTTTGTCCTCTGGGATGGACTTCTGTACTCAGCTGAATACGGTGGTGGTTCCCTGGATGAGGGCTGTGATTCTCTCTCTTTCACCCTGACTTTGACCCAGTCCACGTCCGCGACAGCAAAGACTATTTTCCGGCTGCTCGGTCTTTGCGGTTCGTGACAGATCTCATTCCTCTAGGTCGGCTGCATGTCAGACCTCTCTAACATTTTCCCAGTCGTTGGAGGCCGAATGTCTATCCTCTGAATCTGATGCTTCAGTTACCAGCATCTCTTCATCGTCACCTTCTTCCCTGGATGGATGTTCAGTGGATTATGCAGGGAGTTCCATTGGACTTGCCCATGTCCGATCGTGTTCTGACGGCTGATGCCAGCAATCTTGGATGGTGCGCGACGTTGGATCCTCAGGTCTTTCCCTTCATGGTGTATGGGACCAGGATCAAGCAGCTCTTCACATCAACCAGAAGGAGTTTCTTGCTCTTCTTCTGGGTTTCTGGCAGTGGATCCCCCACCTTTCAAATTGTCAGGTCCTTCTGTTGTCTGACAATTCGACAGTGGTTGCTTACATTTGGAACCAGGGCGGCACATACTCGGTTTCCATGTACGAATTGACTCAGGATCTTCTACTGCTTGCTCAGGATGTCAACAGTAGTGGTTCGTCACATCCCCGGTCGTCTGAACGTCCTAGCCAATTCTCTGTCCCGACGGAGCAGGTTCATTTCCACCGAGTGAATGCTTCACAGGGCAGAGTTCCAGTCGCTTTGCGATCTCTAGGGTCATCCCCACATTGATCTTTTGCGACCTGTTGGAACCCTCAGGTGTACACTTTTGTGTCCCTGTGTCTAGATCCTCTGGCTTTCGGTGTGGATGCTCTGTCACTTGATCGGAACAGTCTAATCGGCTATGCCGGTTCCAATTCTGCCTCAGGTTCTAGCCAAGATACGAACCTGCAGTTGTTGAATCATTCTGATCGTTCCCCTGTCACCCCAGCGGGTGTGGATCAATCAGCTCCGTTCTCCAGCAAGTCTCCATCTATGTCACGACCTTCTTTGCCAAGGTCACCCGAGGAGGTTTCACGTCGATCAGACTTCATTGTGCCTTCACTCATGTCATTTGTCAGGTCCTGTCTTCCCCATAGAGGTTTTTTGAGATGAGCGGTGGAGTGCCTATTTTCTTCAAGGCGGCACTCCACTGGTTTAGCCTCTGCGGCTAAGTGGAAGGTCTTCTGTCGATGGTGTGCTGATCATTCTGTTGATTATGCCAATCCTTCGATAACACAGATTGCAGAGTTTCTGGTATATCTGTTTGATTCTTGGGGTCTCCAACCTGTTACCATTCAAGAGTACAGGTCCATGCTTTCGGAGGCCTCTTCGCATGTGGGAAAGCATCGTATCGGCATGAATCCATATCTCTCCAACCTTATTCGGCACTCTTGTTTGAAAAGGTCTAGGATTTTGCAGCCTACCCCAAGATGGTATCTTTCTTGGGTGCTGGTTTGCTTGGGGGGGGTGGGAGGGGGGGCATTCAAACCTTTATCCCAGGTGGATATGCGGTTTGACATACAAGACGGCTTTTCTGATGGCTTTTGCCTCAGCCAGCCCTCTCTGTTGATCCCGCCTTTTTCAGGAGCTCTGCCAGCAGTTTTACTTTACCACTGATTGCTCCTTTATGGCCAAGAATCAGATGCCAGAAACTACTACCTCCAATCTGTATCAGGATTCTTCCTTCAGCTGAGGGTAATCACCCTTTGCTCTGTCGGCTTCATGCAATTCGCATATACCTCAACCGGACGCAGTTCATTAGGAAAGGCAGGAAAAGATATATTTCTGTCTCTTATCCCTGATCGACAGAAGATCTCTCATCAATCCATTACGAGATGGATTTGTCTTGCCATTCATGCGTTATACTCTCGTCTATCGACTGACGATTGTATTACCAATTGCTTTTCTGCCCACGAGGTGCATGCATTGTCTACCTCCTGGGCTTAGGCTAACTCTGTCAGTTGTCGGATGTTATGCAGGCAGCCTACTGCATAAATGCTTCTACTTTCTCCACCTATCTGCGTCAGTTGCAGGAGCAGTCTGAGGACCTTTTTTCTTTAGGCCCTGTTTTCTTCTGCTCAGGCTGTCATCAACCCTAGCCATAAGGTTTCTTGCAAGGTCAGTTCCAGTCCTGTTCTTGGTACTGTCCTTTCTGTCTGTGTGTCACACAGGGCCATACACCTCATCTCCATTGTCATTTACTAATGGTTGTGATGCTATGATTTTATAGGCCTAGGGAAGTCTTCTTCTGTCCACGGTTCCAGCGCAGTCGGGTTATGTGGGGGTTGGTTATGTGATTCCCTCCTCCTATTGTCTATTCAGCCTGTTCTAAACACTTGTAAGGTAGGTTGATAAGAAATTTAAATTTTATAGTAAATTTCCTTTCTTATTGTACCTACCGCAATTGTTTACTTGGAGGCCCTCCCATCTTCTTTTTCAGGTAAGAATCCTTCCTCCCTGCTAATCACATAACTCCAATGTTGGCAGAATGACACATTGGTTATACGTCTACGCACGGGTTCCGGAAGCCGTGGATTAGTACAAGGAGAAGAGTGTCCCTTACTGGGTGTGCGCCGGTTGCACTTGACCCAGTTTTGGCTTATTTTTCTTGGTGCTTTTGCACCACTTTTCTTTCCCAAAATGGCTTGGGAAAGAAGAAAATAGAACATATATTTCCAAGTTAGGGACTTCCACTGTAGTACGAGCCTGTTGTAAACAATTGCGTTAGGTATAATAAGAAAAAAAATTTATTATAAAATTTAAATTTTTATTAATTGGGTGGGGATTATATGAGCTGTAATGTATTTACATCAGTTAGTTCTTTACTCAAATGAGGTTTCATGGGTAGACAATGTTTGTACTTCAGTTTATTGAAGTCACTTTTTGGTATTCCTTTGTCGGGGCAAAATCAATGATTTTGAATCACTTTGAAGTCATTGTAACCATCTGTTACATTCCAGGTGTTTCCAGGAATTTATTATGTCGACAACACTGTACACACGTGCACAAGCACACAGTTTGATGTAAACTGTGTTTTCATAGGTCGAATGAAGGTTGATTGACATGGACTTAACAACAGGAGTTGTCAATTTGGGAGGAGTTTCAAGTAGTATTCATCTGTTTTCTATGATTGACACACGCCATGATATTGCAACATTGAATAAATCAGGCGAAAGTTATTTGGGTCACAAGGGATTTCAAATCCCATATCATTCCTGTGCGCCTTCGGTGGGCTGAAACTTTCATTCATTCATTAATTAGCTTAACTTGACAAAATCAAGATAAGCTGTTGCCATCACGTGTGTGGAAGCCTGTGAGTCTGTTCACATTTTCTTTAACACAGACTACACCCTGTAGTTCTTGTCTGATCATCACAAAATTTCATGTGCACCTTCGAGGTCATGTCTAGATGGGAACATTTCATTTTGGTTGCGAACAGTAAACTGTGGCAGCTGCACCTGTTTGAAACCTGAAAACATTCAACACAGTCAATAGGTCATATTTATGAAAGGATTTCATTGTAACTCTGTATAATGTCTAGATGAGAATGTCCCATTTTGGACAGGTTCGGTTAACCTTGACAGCTGCTGGGGCACATGACCTAGATTTCTTTAGCACAGTCCACAGGTTGCATTTATGAAGGGATTTCATTGTAAATTGGTAGGATGACTTGGTATAATGTCTAGATGAGAACATCATATTTTGATCGTGATCAGTCAGTCGTGACAGCCACAATGGCACATGACCTATATTTGTTTAGCACAGTCTACAGTTCGTATTTATAAACGATTTCATTGTAACTTAGTAGGATGGCTATGATGTCTAGATGAGACTGTCCTATTTTGGACCAGATCGGTCACTCATTACCACCGCTTGGGCATGTGACCTAGAGCCCTTCAGCACTGTCCACAGGTCGTAGTTATGAAGGGATTCCATTGTAACATAGTGGAATGACTCAGTATGATATCTAAATGAGACTGTTCTATTTTGGTCATGATCAGTCAACCATGATCACCGGATGGGCATGTGACATAGTTATTTCATACTGTAGCCCTGTTTTGGTTGAGATCAGTCAACTATGAGGGCTGCACGAGTTGGAGTCTAAACTCCTTTATCACAGTCTACACCCCCTATTATTCTTGTTGAATGCATAAACTATAAGGTACAGAACTTAACATATTGTCAATTGTCACAATTCTTGTCTTATTTCATAATCTTTTCATAAACATGGAACATCCTTTCTTTTTATATGATGTCTCAGTGAGAACATCTTAGTTTGGTCATAATCTGTAAACTGTGATAGCTGTATGGGTTCAAATCCTAAAGTCTTTATTTACCACAGTCTACAGGTCATATTTATGAAGCAGTTTCATTGTAACTTGGTAGTATGACTTGACCTGATGACTAGATGAGAACATCTTATTTGTATTTTGGTCTAAATTGGTCATATTGGTCAACGGTGAGGGCTTCATGAGCCCATGCTCTTAAAACCTTCTGCACAGCCTAAAGGCTGTATTTATGAGGTGATTTCATTGCAGCTTGGGTAAATGACTTGGGGTTGTGATGTCCAGATGGATTTCTGAATGAATGCCCAGATGAATTTCCCATTTTGGTTCAGATTGATCAACCATGAGAGCTGGATGGGGCCTCAGGCCTCCAACATTCTTCTACCACACTCTACAGGTAGTTTTTTTGGAATGATTTTACTGTAACTTGGTAACTTTGGTTGACATTCGTTAACTGTGAGGGCCACATCAACCCAGGTCTCAATTCTTTAGTTGTCTACACCTCAAATTATTCTTGTTGAAAACATAGCATGTAGGGTACAGAACTTAACATATTCTCAATTAACATTTCCAAAGAGTGCCATATGAGGCAGTATCAATTTTGTCCATATTTCTGTCCTCATGCCCAGGCTCCTCATACACACAGTGTAATATGGATAATCATACTTCTTACTCTGGCAGCCCAAATGAAGCTAGGGAATGGTCAATCCATTATCATTCACACTTGTTTTTGATGGTGTGAATAGCGGAAATCTCGTGCAAATATACGTGTTCCAAATATCTTTTTACCATGTTTATCATCTCAGTGTGGCAATACTCATGCAATTTATGGCATGTGCTCCATGTATGGATGATAATGATTCATCACTCTACCTTGATCCCAACAAAAAAAGGCCTCCTGATTCCTGTCCCGTAAATCAAAGTAACTCCTATGTACTAAGACGTACTGCACATTGATGGTGCACATGTCTTCAACCTCTGTAACCCTTCTTGAGTGAAGCTTGAGCAGAGTTAGAATGTTGAGCCGACAGTTGCTCGTTGATGCTCTGTGGTTCTCTACGGGTACTCCGGCTTTCTCCACCCATAAAACTGTCACAGTCACGATTAGCCATTGTGTATAAGTATGTGACCTTAAACACCAATAAATAAATAAATAGTAACTCCTGTAACAATTTCACCCTATTAAAGAATACTGAACACGCCCCATTGATCAGGCACTACATCGCATCTTGTTTACAAAAGTATTAATGTCAGGAAGTTGACTGTACGTGCTGAAGAAACAATTTCCATACCACAGTTGATTTATTATCAACCTACCTTACAGTTGTTTACAACAGGCTTGCATTACAGTAGAAGTCCCTAACTCGGGAAGTATACTCCCTATTTTGATCTTTCCCAAACGATTTGGGAAAGAAAAGTGGTGCAAAAGCACCAAGAAAAAATAAGCCAAAACCGGGTCGAGTGCTACCGGCTCACACCCAGTAGGGGACGCTCTTCTCCTTGAACAGATCCACAGGTTCCGGTACCAGTGCGCAGACATGTAACCAATGACTGATTCTTTTTCATTCCGCCATCTGGGTTCTGTTGTGTTCCCACCAGGTTTTTATTTTCTGCCACCTTCCTCTTGTAGTTGGGGATGTTCTACTTCTTTTTTCTGTTGAGTTCACCTTCTCTTCTACTTCTCTCACCTCTGCTATGCCCAGGACTGTTCTTTGTTGCAATGCCTTTTGTCGAAGCATGTGGATGATTCCCATGCTTCATGTTCCACATGTAATGGGTGTTCTTCAGATCGACCCTGTGGGTCTTGGTCGTCCACCTTTTGGACTTCTATGAACCATGTGGTGCATTCTTGTGGTTGTTCCGCCCGTGCCCATGGGAAAGGGGAACGCTGTCATTCGGGGCCTCCCGACACAACCATGTCTGGCGAGAGTCTTACCCCCTCGGTTGGGGATGTGCTGTCTTTTCCTGCAGTGGATACTGTGGGAGCTGTTGAGTTTTCTGGTGAGGAGATGCCTGGTTCCGGGATGGTTGCCTCCCTCCAGTCGACATCTGAGGCTGTCACTAGGGTTGTGACTCCTCCTTTGGAGCCGAGCTTGGTTGGTCTCTACTCCATTTCATTGATTTCAACAGCTCCTGACGTATCTGCTGCTACTGCTGTTCCATCTGCAACGTCTACGGTCAACGTTTCAACCGGCCGGGACATCTGGTAGTTTGCACGCTATATCGGCCTCAGCCTTCCCTGACTTCAACTCGTCGAAGTCGGAAGGGGCTGCCGGCCAAACCCACCACTGTGGTCTCTCAGCAGTTGAGCCCAGCAGGGTTTTTCTTGGATTCAGTTGTTGCATTTCTGTCCATGCACTCTGGTCCTTCAGTCAGTTTTGCGGGACCGACACATTTTGTGCTGCCTGGACCTTCTGTCCCTCAGAGGTCTGCGGTGACTCTCCAGAGTTCCTGCACTTCAGATCCTCGGGGTATTTCATACCCCTATAAGCATCTGCATTCAGATGTTTCGGCTGCCATCCATCGCCCCGCGTCGGATATTCTAGAGGATCGTGACCCTTCACTGGTTAAAAGAGTAAGAAGCGAAGCCACTTTGCCGGGTCATTCCCATGTCAAACCGGCTGATACAGGCCATGAGCTTAGGGAGGCCCTTTCCTTGCTCATGCAGGTGCCCCCTATGGTGCCGCCTCCTGGGATTGGAAGCAGGCCGCTTTCTGATCCCCATGGTGTGCCTACACCATAGGAAGCATCGGCTGGTTTGCCCGTGATGGGCCATGTGTCTTCTGACTCAGAGGATGGGTCAGACACTCCTGAGAGCCAACAGTCTTCTGACTTGGGGCAACTCTTGACTTTGTGTTTGAGTTCCTCCCAGAATTCAAACCGTCAGACCAGCCGGAGGTTTCAGCCAGGCTGCAATCATCGGTCGTGCGCCTACAGCCTGTGGAGCAACCTGCTTCTGGGCGCCTTCGACCGTGCCAGTTGGTATGGGTGGTCAAAGCTTTTGCAGCTTTGGACTCCAAGCTGAGTTCTAAGGCTATGAAGACTCCGTTCTTCACCAGGGCTGATACCTTTTTTGCCTCCAGTGCATTATCGTTCCTACAATTCTGCCAATCCGTCGGTCTGCCAGACCTTGACGGTCTTGGATCAGGACTCTTCCTCCCTCAGGCTTTCTAAGCCCAAGTCGGCCGTTATTCCTATGGCGACTCTGGAGCCACTGTTGGACTTATCGAGAGAGATGCTAGGCATGCTTTCTCTCTCCAATCACGTCATCTCAGCCTTGGCTGCTTATCTGCTTCCAGATAAATTTGACGATGTATAGGCTCCTTTGCGTGTGATCTTCAAGGTGCTCATGCATCTTACACACACGCATGCCTGTAACACGGCTAACTTGGAATTAGTTCACCGGGATGCTGTGTTGGACACAAGTTGTTCCCTTCCAGAAGGGCAGCACTTCGATCCACTTCTTTGGCGGGTCCGTGAATATTCCATGGTTCCGTGGCAATGGTCCGGGATGACGTCCTGCATCTTTCCAAAGATCAGCTGCTGCCTCGCCAGCTTGATCAGCCTTCTGGCGGCTGCCCGGGGCCCTTCTAAGCCTAATCAAACGCCCTTCTGCTTCCTCGGCGAAGCCAAGGGATGATCCTCCTGCTGCCACTTCTTCTTACTCACATGGTAAGGGAAGCGTCGGCAGACCAGAGGGAGGTCTCAGGATTCTTTATCAAGCAGAGGATGAGGTTTGTCCTCTCATGGGCCTCACCGGGGCTTGAAATGAAGGTCCTCACCTCGATTCATCCCAGGTTGGAGGAAGGAGATCAGAGTTCGTAGACCGTTGGGCCACGATCACATCCGATCATTGGGTGTTAGATGTTGTTCGGTCCGGGATGCGGACATACTTTTAGAGGCACCCCACTCTGTCGAGAGTGCCTCTTCCAACCCAAGTTCCTTCAGACATTTTACGTCTGGAACTTTTGATCACGGAGATAGACAATCTCCTGTCTGAGGGGGGTGATCGAGGTCGTCAAGAACATTTATTCAGTGAGATTTTATTCCCGCCTGTTCTTGATGCCAAAAAAGGACAGCCGACTCCAACCGGTTATCGAGCTGAGTATCCTGAACCAGTCTATCATTGCTCCCAAGTTCAGCATGGAGACTTTCAGGTCGGTCCGCCGCTCCATTCACCAGAGAGATTAGATTCCCTGGTTATAAACGTGGCATTTTCTTGCACAAAAATTTAAAAAAGGTAGTGTTGAAAAGGTGTTGTGTGTGGGGAAAATGGTGCAGAATGTTGTCAAGCAGATGGTTTGCAAGGTGTAGTTGTGGTGAGAATGATGTTGAAGGTAGATGTGAAGAGGGAGGACATGAGGATCAGGCAGCTGATCAGGGCAGTGAAACGATATACAACAGATATCGCAAATTTCTAGTCCAAATGACTGCAAAAACAAGTATGTTATTGTTTAATATCAGAGGTCCCTGTAGAGGATTATCTGGTAATGAACTACTAGTTAAATGTTTGGGGGTGTGGTGGCATTGCGGTAACCGGTTCTCGTCAGATAACGTAAGTTAAGCAACGTTGAACCTGGTTAGTCCTCGGATGGGTGACTGCCTGAGCGATCGATTCGGACTCCTGTGTTGTGTCCTTGGGCAAGGAACTTAACCCCGATTGTCCACATGGGGGCACGATGATGCCGTGTACTAAGGGATACTGTACATCGGTGGTGCGCATGTCTTCAACCAATCTAACCCTGCCTGTGCTGCAGTGCGGAGTTACGATGTTGGGGAGCTGGCAGCTACTCGTCGTTGCTCGGTGGTTCTCTCTGGGTACTCCAGCTTCCTCCACCCGTAAAACTGTCACGGTCATGATTAGCCATTGTACATAAGTATGTGACCTTAAACACCAATAAATAAGTAATAATAAGTTAAATGTTTGAAGCGGACAGGCACAAAGATGGCCCGTAATTTCTTGTGGCCTAAGAGATGTACGGACATCTCATGGTAAGCCTATGAGGATGTCACTGCTGTCATTCCAGAGCCCAAGCTTATCCCAGACACATGGTCCCATTTTGAAGTGTATCCCTTAACTTAGAGTTCATTAATTAACAAGATCAGGCATTAAGAAACTACAATTTTTCGCTCGATTCTCAGATTAGTTTCATTAAGTGATGTTTTTCTTGGTGCATTAGACATTTAAAATGAGAGATTCTCGAACAGTATTTTGGTCCCAATCATTCAATGATTAAATCTTTTATAAATATCTGGATTCCCTCTCCTACCTGCTGTAATTACTCACACCTACTTGTAAAACATACCTAAATATGTCTGCAATGTAACAAGCATGTCTCCACTGTAAAATGTTGCATATAGAGCCATATGTTAATTCTGAATATTTCCCCCATGTCTTTTGAGCACCCAGTCTCTTTGATTTGTTAACACCATCAGGAACTTCATTACACAAATTAACAAAGGATTAGTCAAACAATACCATGATCGCAACAATATCTGGTCTTTAAAACCATCATGATCATTGTATCCCATGTAATAGCTGGGAATTTTACGTTTTTGAATTTGAATCCCTGTGTTGCTAATTGAAGGTTTTTTCATGTTAAATGTTTGGTCTGAAACAAAGGAATTGCCTTTTTGAAATCCTTATCCTGATGCATATAATTTTATTAGCAGGAATTTATATTATATGCGTTAAAACAGTTTCGGAAAAAATAATATGTTTCAGATCAGTACTCTTGGGAAAAGATGTAATTGCCAGAAAATCGATACTTGTCATGTTCTTTGTACACTGCTCCAAGTTCATATCAAAAGTTGTTGCTACATCCATTTTCTGAACATGGGGTGATGATTTGAATTATAGTTACAGTAAATACATTTCGACTGCATTACTGACACTGTGCGCCAAATAAAATTCATGCATGAATGCCCGAGCCTGCATATTTAATTATTATTACATACAAGGTAGGCCCTCATAAAATAACAAACAAATATCGCATTACAAAAAAATTTTTTTTCTATTTCTGCCTCCCTGAAATATGGACAAAATTTGATATTGCCTCATATATCAAATGTTTTCTACTTTCTTTGAGCTGACATATGTGAGGGCAGATCCTGTGTTTAGTAAGAAAGGTTGATATCATGTTCCAGATATTAGCAGTAATGTTATAAAATTTCACATTATTCAATCATCCTAAAAGATGCATGTTATAGCCAGAAGGGTCTTCGGAGGGGGGTGGGGTGGTTATGGATTTTATGGAATTTTTAAGACTGTTGTGTCTCATCAGTATGTGTAGAAGTGTTTTTACATCCCCTCAAACCATAGATTCGGAATCCTAGACCATTGAGGTGGATATATTCTCTGTTTCACAAGAAAAAACAGTTTATCATCTGAAAATTGTTTGCTAAAGAGATGTCATTTATTTGTGTTGCAGTTTTATCAACCTCCAAATAGAAAAACAGAACAAGAAGAAATGGATGATTTGCTTGATGAAGTCCTTGATGAAATAAACATTGATTCCCATGCCCCAGATCCAGTAAAAGATATTGAGACGAGATTGGCTAAATTGAAAGAAGACAGGGTACCTCCAGATGGTTCATCAGCAGGTAGTACAGTAAAGTTCTCTTAGTTTATTAGGATCTTTGGCAATGAGATGGGGTGATAAATTGAGTATTAATTAATTATATCATGTTTGACATACAGTACTTGGAGAGAGGATTACAACTAAAATGCTGATGCAGTGACATTCCTTGGACTTCCCACGATCTGCAGCTGCGATCCAGTGGCAATTTCTGTTCCTGGTTCCCACGAACTGCCATGGTTACGAATGGAGAGGATTTAGTCTTTTTCAAGCAGTGCTCATCAATAAGTTAAATTGACACCACACATTTTACTATCTCCCAAATGGTTCCTATGTCTCTGCCAGCTGATTGTGTAGAAAAACAGGTGGGCATTTTTATAATATGTGAAAAGCTACATGTATGAATGGAGCAGTAATGAAATACTGGCTACCAACAGATTTGAATCAGTGTAGCAGTTTATCTTCCTGATAATCTTCCCCCAGGGAAAAAATAACATAACACAATTTATCTTCCCTCAACCCTGATTATCTCCACCCCCATCTGGAATTTTCTTACCTCATTATCTTCTCAAAAGTTAATATTTTTATACTGTACCAATGACCCAGACTTAGCTGGTGCTAACTCCTTAAATTCTAGGGCCAAACACAAATTTTGCCCCCAAATCCCAAAAATTGCATCAAAATACGAAATTTCAATGTCCTATGTGGTCATCCATACTTTTCATCCACTGCGCACACGAAGTGTCAAAGAGGTCTCGAAATTGGCGCAAAAAATCAATCTTTACATGATTATGAAAGAAATGGTGGATCTAGGGAGGAAATAAAAGGATGAGAGGAAGAAATAGTGGCAGGATGTGTTCAGGGCTGTAACTTATAATTTTTTTTACGAAATTATTTCATGTTCCCTAATTTCGGGGCATGGGGCCTGATGTTGTCATTTTTGCTATGAATTTACCATTGTTTGTTCAGTGTTTCCTCTCTCCCTTTCCTTTATTCCCCCCTTGCTATTCTCCCATGCTTTTGGCATAATTTTTGTAATTTTTTTTTTTACTAAAATTTCTTGGGAGTTTTGGCTTGGTAACAGAATAATTATTCTGTTTTTCCCCATGCTTACGTCCTCACCCTTGGGTGCTTAGGCATTTTGGTCTGCATCTACCATCCGATGTATTGCAGTTTCTTCTCTGGAAGTCTCTGTTTTACATCGGATAGTGTTTAAATTGGTAACTGATTTTGGGCCATGTTTACAGTGCCTGGAGTCATGTTTCCGGTTTTTGTACACTTTTGTTTACGTTGACAATGGTTACTTCTGATAGTGATTACTTGTCTTCTGTTTAGTTCTGCTCATAGCCATTTACATTAATATTGTCCGTAAGTGTTACATTAATTTTTAAATATGTTTTAAAATTTTTGTCCACACTTAGGCTTTTTTGGGATCCATTTGGGCTCGTTGTTCCCATTGGGAACTTGGGCTCTCCTGAAATTTTTTCGAAAATTTTTTTTCTTTTGAATTATTTTTTCGAAAGGTTATAATGGATTATATTATATTATGTATCTTTGTTTTCAAGGGTTAGTGCGAGTACTATGACTGTTTATATTTTTTCATGATGAAAGAATATTGTTCAAATTGTAATGCGAGGAAGTCTTCCTCTGATTCTCATGTTCATTGTGTTTCTTGTAGTCAATGTACTTGCACTAATTCTTGCTCAGTGTGTGTCAATTGGGATGACAAACATTGGAGACATGTGTCACGGTATATTTTTAGTGGTGAGAGGTCAATGCCAGTCCTCTCTCCGCAGGGTCACTCTTTTCAGTCTCTTTTTCAGAGGAACAAGAACAGGGTGATGTTTCCGTGATGTCTTCAAGAAGTGTGCCTCCGTCGTCGCAGTCTAATGAAGAGCTAGCGGCTAAAGTGCTCATGGAAATACGACAATTGCCTAAGAGGTCCCAAGTAGGATCGACGGCGTTGTCATCTGCTAGCTCGCCCGGTGAAGCAACCATTCATGGAATGGCTTGGCAGCCGGGTTCGTCCGTTGCGGTCCAGGGAAGGAGTTCGGGTGATGCGAGCACTATAAACATTGAACGTGCACACCCAGCGACGACGGATCTGAGGATAGTATGGAGTCCGGTTGCTAGCTCGTCCAGGTCTACCCGGACCACGAGCGAGAGAGGCCCCTCTCTCTTACAGCAACATCTGGGCCCTGATGTTGTTGTACGTAACGTTCATCATTCGGAGCGTACGTCTACTCCACCTGCTCGGGACGCTCCGTTGCATAGACAGTCCGGAGAGACTAGTCTATCGGCTTCCTCATCCTCACGGCAGCACACACGACCGCACCTTCGCTACATGACCGCTGATATCCAGCCAGCTTCGCCGACCAGAGATTCCACGTTGACCAGGTCACGCCATCCGGTAGCCAGGGATACAAGGCCTTTACAGTCGGGACGTTCGCATAAAAGAAGTATGCAGGATTCAACGTCCCAGGAGCTTCCAGCGGCTAAATCACATAAGACCGCAGCTCCACAGGCTTCCATAACGGACTTGCTATCGCAGATAGCTCATCTCATCGCAGCATCCCAGCAGCCGTCAGAAACTTTTTCGGATCAGGAATTGTCTGAGGAAACTGGGTCAGTTCGTTCCGCTGCAGAGTCAGGAAGGGACGACCGAGATTATCAAGTGGTCCAGCCGGATGGTGAAAGGGATTCAGCAGAGCTGGAATTTTCCCTTTCAGAGCAACATAAGGTAGCCATAGATTTCATCTGGCAGTACCTTATGTGATGATGTTCCTCCGGACCAGAATGCTGCGTTGCCGGATAAGAGACTGATAGCGTCACTGGACACAGATTTCGTCGGTCGGATTAAGGACATGGCGCCTGAGTTTCCGACCCAGTCCAGAAATGTCACTCGGACATTTGACCTTTTGAATGATACTATATTCAAGCTTGCCTCCAAGACGGGCAAGTCCGGTTTCTTAGCGGCCAATGCTCTACAGCTTCCTTTTATCAATTCAAGGAATAAATTTGAAACGGCAGGACAGGGCATTCCGAGAGTTCCTCTGCGTCTGGACGACCAGGCTGAAGACCTAGAATTGTCTTTGCCATCATCTATGTCTATTCCAGCCACTAAGTTGGAAACGACAATCTCATCTAACAGGATCAGCTTAGACGCATTATTGGAGAGCGTTATCATTACGTCTCGAAGGAAAAGAATTTCAGGATGTACAGACTTCCTTAAGAGTTCTTTCAAGGGCCATAGCATACTCTACGTATAACTCCTCCCTTTCAGTGGCAAATCTGGAGTTAGTTAGACGTGATGCTGCCCTGGCTGCATCCACTCGGGTGGATCATAAGGTGAAAAACTCTCTTCGAGTCGCTCCGGTCTCCAGAGAGCTTCTCTTCGATGGTAAGCTTTCTATAATCTATGATCAGATTACTAAGAAAACTTCAGACTCTCTGCTGTTCAAGTCCGCTTCTAAAAAGTCGGATTCAGCAGAGAAGAGTAAGGCAGGCACTTCTGGGGCAAGTACGTCCAAGGGAAGTTCCTATAGAGGTTCTTATAAGTCCTCTAGGTCTTACTCCAGAGACCGTCAAGGTAGCGACTCAGGTAGGGGTCATAATACTGGCCGAAAATCCTGGTCAGATGCCCCTAGGTCGACGGGGCGAGGTGCGGGTCGTGGAGGACGTGGTTTCTCCTCCCGCAAGCCTCGCAGATCCAGGAGGTGATGGGGCAAGCCTCTATCGTGTTCCAGTGGGCGGAAGGCTATCAAGTTTCCTAACCAATTGGTTGTCGATTACGGACGACCCTTGGGTTCAAGGGGTGATTTCAGAAGGGCTAAAACTGTCCTTCAAAAGAAAACAACCATTAACTCGAAGTCCAAGATGGACTCAGCTTCCGTCAAATCCTCAGAAGAGAGGTTCGCTTCTATCAGAAGTCCAATCTCTTCTGGAGAAGAACGCGATAGAGGTCGTTGAAAACCAGGAATATCCAGGTTTCTACAGCCATCTGTTTCTGGTTCCGAAACCAGATGGCTCGTTTCGTCCAGTCATAGATCTGAGCTGGATAAACAAGCTGATCGTTGCTCCAAACTTTTATATGGAGACCATTCGATCGGTCAGAGCGAGCATTCGAGTGAACGACTATGCTGCGAGCATAGATCTCAAGGATGCGTACTTTCACGTCATGGTACATCCGGCATTCAGAAAGTATCTTCGCTTTGCTATCCTAGGAGTCGTTTATCAGTTCCAAGCAATGTGCTTCGGTCTGAATCTAGCGCCCTGGGCTTTCACTCGAATAATTAACTCGGTAATGACTCATTTCCGAGCTCATTAGTCTGCGGTAACATTGGCCTACCTGGACGACATTCTTCAGAGGTATGGCAACGAGTTAATGCTTCAGAACAATGTTCAGAATCTGCTTCAACTGCTCCGACATCTGGGTTTTATAGTAAACGAGAAGAAGTCGGATCTGGTGCCGTCCAAGTCATTCACCCACCTGGGAATGAGTTTCGAGACGCACAACAATCTCATTCGTCTGCCGTTAACCAGAGCGAAATTAATCAGTTGTTACGCTCGCTTTTGTCTTCACTCCGACATAGTTACAGCGAGAGAATTCATGCGACTGATCTTATGCCGATGGGGCGGCTACGTACTCGGCCACTCCAAATCTTTCTAACTCAGAATTGGAGTGTGAAGATTCATTCGCTTGATACGAACATCGTCTTGTCAAATCAAGTGAAACAAGAGATTCAGACTTGGGCAGATATTCAGTGGTTAACTCAGGGAGTTCCACTGCAATCGCCGGATCTGAGTTTTACGATTATGACGGATGCCAGTCAAACAGGTTGGGGCGCAACATTGAGCCCAACAGATTCGAAGTGCCAGGGTCTTTGGGATCCGCAGTTCCCAAACAAGCACATAAACATCAAAGAGATGATGTGAATTTGGTTTGCGCTACGTCATTGGATGAACATTATTCAGAATTCACATGTGCAAATTCTGTCCGACAATTCGACGGTAGTAACGTATATTCGGAACCAGGGAGGCACTCATTCCATTCCGTTATTCAACTTAACGGAAAGAATCCTTCTGTTTGTCCTAGAGCATCAAGTTCTCTTATCAGTCTGTCATATTCCGGGTCGTCTGAACGTTTTGGCAGACTCCCTTTCTCGGAGGGTTTGCATGTTGCCGTCAGAATGGACTCTCAACAAACGAGTATTCAATCAGATTTGCTACCAATGGGAGCGTCCGATGATAGACTTATTTGCGACGCATCTCAACAATCAGTTGCAGACTTATGTGTCGCCATGTCCAGATCCTCGAGCGTTTGCAGTAGACGCTCTATCGATCTCTTGGGACGGAATGATAGGATACGCGTATCCTCCAGCACCAATGATTCAGCAGATATTGCTCCAGATAAAGCAATCTCACTGCAAAATTCTGTTGGTAGCATCTCTGTCACCCCAGAGGCCATGGATAAATCTACTCAGGTGTCTGTTGTGGGACATGCCGCAGAAGCTTCCTCCACAGGAGGATCTTCTTTCGCAGGGGAAATCGCGCACACTGCATCACAACCCGCAAGGTCTCAACCTTCACGTATTTCCGTTGTGCGGTCCTTCTTGCATGGCAAGCATTTTACAGGACGAGCAGTGGATGCAATTTCTAACTGTTGGAGGACCTCCTCTTCGCTAAATTATGCTGCTAAGTGGAAGGTTTTCTCACGGTGTAGGGATCATTCTGTTGATATTATGATCCCTCCATTCCAGACATTGCTAATTTTCTCGTCTACCTGTTTGATGAGATCAAACTGCAGCCTGTTACCATTAAAGGTTATAGGTCTATGTTATCTGATACCTATGCACATCATGATAGTTTACAGATTGGATCTAATGTCTCCTTATCTAAGTTAGTGAAAAACTTTTCGATAAATAGACCTAGAACCCTTAGATTAATTCCTAAGTGGAATTTAGCTTGGGTTCTTCTTAAGCTAAAAGAAGTGCCATTTGAGCCTCTTGATACAGTGGACTTCAAATTCTTATCTTACAAGACAGCTTTTCTCTTAGCCTTCTCTTCTGCTAGAAGAGTTAGTGAGCTTCATGCACTATCTGTTGATGATTCTCACTATCGTAGCGTAGGTAATACTATTACCTTGACTACTAATGTTGGATTTTTGGCTAAGAATCAGGCTCCTAATAAGTATCCGGAACCTATTGTTATTGAGGCTCTTCCGTCTTCAGACGGACATAGGCCTTTACTCTGTCCTGTTAGAGCAATACGTATATACAAACGTAGAGCTGAGTTTATCAGAAAGGGACATAAACGTTTCTTTCTGTCTCTGCTGCTAAATAGAAGGGACATTACGGTCCATTCTATTGCAAGGTGGCTTCAATTAACTATCCGTACTGCTTATGAAAAATTATCTTCAACTCAGCAGTCTGTGCTTAAGATTTCGGCACATGAAGTAAGAGCTCTATCTACATCTTGGGCTTATGCTAATAGTGTTGCTATTACTGATTTGCTGAAGGCTGCATATTGGTCTCAGCCTTCCACATTCACAAATTTTTTTCTTAGAAATATTGAGTCCTTTTCTGGAGACCTGCATTGTTTAGGTCCGTTATCTGTTGCTCAGAATGTAGTCCACTAAACAGTTGCAACTATAGTTATGCAGGCTTTCTGTTCCGGCAGTGACTCTGTCCTGCTGCCCTCTTTGCTCTGGGGTATTTGACTCAGGGCAAGGGGAAGTGGGGGGTGGGGGGTGTTCCCTTAGGTCTCCTGATTTATAGTGAAGAGCAAGGGAATACCTCCTCTGGAGTCAGTAATTCCGAGTCGGTGCCGGGATGGTTTTAAAGCTAATGTTTAACTCATTCATGTAATATTTTTAAAGTGTAGCTCGGTGTGAAGCATTTGTATATGTCACGTGTCATACAAGCGTTAATATACAATCCTCGGACACTTTTAATGAGTATAAAGAGTCTCATTCTCTGGACTTTCTTTATTTATTGGCTTTCCTTTAAAAAATTAGTATAACGGGTTATACTGGATGTTAATAGAGTTCATTGATGTTTTTGTACTCAACTACAGAATGATATTGTGTTTTTCTTTTTTGATACAAATAAGAAAGATACATGTAAAGCCTGTTTCTCCTTTTCTCCTTGAGGGGATAATTCTGTTTACATGTAATTGAGTCTATTGGATTTTCCTTTATGTCCTAGGCCCTCCAGCCTTTTTTCTATTCAGCTAAGTCTGGGTCATTGGTACAGTATAAAAATGTTAAAAAATTTATAGTAATTTATATATTTTTTATACTTACCAATGACTCAGATGGGGATGGCCCTCCCATGAGTTGGGAACTCATACCTCCCCGCTGATTACATAATGCTTACCAGTTAAGGCACTGGTTGTAAGAATGACTTTTGGCGCCAATTTCGAGACCTCCTTGACACTGCGCATGCACAGTGGATAAAAAGTATGGAGGACCACATAGGACATTGAAATTTCGGATTTTGATGCAAATTTTGGGGATTGGGGGCAAAATTTGTGTTTGGCCCTAGAATTTAAGGAGTTAGCACCAGCTAAGTCTGAGTCATTGGTAAGTATAAAAAATATATAAATTACTATAAATTTTTTTACTTTCTTTATCATTCAGTGACATTTTGTGATTGAAAAAATGTATTGGTGGTAACTGTGGTGCATGCTTCTTCAGCAGCCAGTATGAATATTAGGTTCAAATATTGCTTGCGTTTGACAATGTATCAGGATTTTAGTATGTCAGTTTTTTTGCTACTGCTTGCATTTATTACCATTGTATGTTGATGTTGAGTACTTGCTATAATCTTCAATTAGAAAGCATTGGAAGCCACAGTTCTTATTCCATTTCTGTGATTCTTACTCTAACACCTAATTTTCCAGACTTCTATTAAAAGTGGCTGCTGAAGAAGCATGGGTCATTGTCACCACCAATTCATTTTCAAAACCATAAAATGGCATTGAATGATTGAAGGAAAGTAATTCTCAAGTAGGATAGGCGGACAGAAAGTCAAAGAAATTTCAGGAGAATGGTGGAGCTTTTCTGGGGGAGATAAACTAGGTTATTTCTCCCCACCCCACCCAACCTGAAACTCAATATTGTATAATAAAAAAATCTTTTCACTCTTTAAAATCCAAATTTATTATCAAAAAGGGTTGATATAAGCAGTTTCCGTTTTTAAAAGAATGGAAATTCTGAAGATATTTTTTTAAAAGTATCCCGACTTCTACAAAAACTGGGCACTGAAAAAGCATATACCACAGTTATATTTTTTATAATAATAAAATGGCACTGAATGATGGATGGAAGTCACTTTCAAGTAGACGGTAAGTCAAAATATTTCCAGGATGATGGGGTGGGGAGGGGGAAAAATAAACTAGGTTAACTGACCCCCACCTCCACCCACCTAGAAATCAATAATGTTTAAAAAGATGTCATTTCACTCTTTAAATCTCATTTTTTTATCAAGGAGTTGATATAAGCATTTTCTGTTTTTAAAAGTGTGAGTTATCTGTCAAAGAAGCCTTTTATTCATTGAGAAAGTGTAGAGATAAATAAGAAAAACTTTTGTGACAATCATTCACACTAGCTGCTGAAGAGGCATGCACCAAAGTCACCACCAATACAGTTTTGGGATAAAAAAAAATCACTAAATGATAAAGGGAAACTAACATTTGAGTAGGTAATGAGGTAAAAACAAATTAGGTGGGGGAATAAAATCAAAACTTGTTTATCTCCCCCCCCCCCAGCCCCCCTGGGGGGATATCATAGCACACCAGCCAATCAAACATCCCTTAATATAGTCTGTCATCAGGATTTATAACACTTGGCATCTGTTTTAGAGGTGAAAACACCATATTAGTATTATATTGGGTGTTCAGAGGTTGTGTGACACTCCCCCCCCCTCCAAAAAAAATAATCAGCCACCACAATGACCACTTTTCATCACACCATTACAACACTCATTAGCCCACATCTACATGCTGTTCTGAACAAACTTATGCAATTTCAAATTCATGCGGTGAGGAATGTTGGTTTCTCCAAAGCATTAAACTGCAAAATCAGAAGTAGCTTCTCGAACCAATGTTGTTAGTGCTTCTGCAGTGAAAGTCAGTAGTGTAAATAAGGGGGATATGAGGTGTTACACCCCACTCCCCAACACATGCACATACAATGAGTTTTCCAGTCAGGATAATCTCATCTGGATAAAAGTCTGGTGGAGATTTGTGGTACCTGATTCGAGCTGTTAGTTGTCTGGCATGGCCAATTTGAAGTATGTCATGTGCTAATTAAATAAGTAGTTGAGAAGCTCATTCATCCCAACTTTTTCATATGGATCTATTTATCCACAGATCTAAAATGTAAATTTTTTAAAATATAGTCTAATCCCCACTAATATTCTAACTACATCACCAAGGCATGTATTCCCTCAGGGATGTGGAGCAGTACATATTTACTGTGGTAAAAAAGTTATGCTTTATTGGTAAAATAGGACCTGGTCACAACACCCCTCAAGTTGGCAGTATAGGTATAAATGATTGGCGAAACTGGACTTCATAATTCAACTCAGTTGAACAAGACTGAAATAGTTAAATTCTTAGTTGCATTGTGGGAAAAATTTCTGTTTGAATTTTTGATATTTTGACCTCATTGTTCACATGGTTAATTAACTGGTAGAGTGCTAAATTATTTTTGGTTAGCGCAATTTGTTCTGTGTCTTTACCTTGTTACAATTAATGGGAGAGCGCCTATCTGCACACTCCCATAAATTACAATAAGGCAAATCTTACAGACTAAATAATTTCACCTTGAAGGTAATATGAAGCACATCCATTGATATGAAGCCCTTAAGTCGTAGTTCTTGCATTTCAGAATAAAGCCCAAATATGGGCTTTCAGCACACCATCAGTTCAGTTAATGATAGGTCCAGTAACATTGTTTAACTGTTTTCTCTTGTAGAAAAATATATGGACAACAACTTAGATAAACTTAGTCCAACAAATAAAAGGAGTTATACAAAAAACATTGAGGTAGGAAATACATCAGTGGGTGATAATGTTTGTTTGGATGATATGAACAAACTGATTCAGCAAAGTGCGAAAGAAATGGAGGTTGATGCTGAGAAAGCTTTGGCTGATTTACAAAAGGATAAACAAGTCATGGAGAAACTGAATGAATTAAAGAAACGAAAAGATGATAAAGGTAAAACATAAAAAGTTATGTCTATTTATGATCATAACCAATTTATCATAACTAACAAACATTGTCTGGCTATTACTGAAAATAGTGTCTATGTCGAGAAGAATAATATTTTGTTGGAAATGACGATTGCATATTTTTATACTACAACCAATGGCCCAGACTTGGTGGTGTTAACTCAAATTAATCCAGGACCAAACACAAATTTTGCATGCGCAGTATCCAGAAAGGTACCGAAATTGGCACCAACCATCATTCTTTGTTTGGCCCTATGTCAGCAACAATAAACTGACATCTGTGCTTTTAAATCTCATTTTTGAGGATGCCAGACACAAATCAATGGTAAGATTGGTGACTCCAAGGCAGGAAATGGATGATGAAAGTTCAGGGCTGTAACTTTATAATAATTATAAAAAATTATTTCATGTTTCCCAATTTTGCGACATACACCTGACATCATCATTCTTGCTAATGATTTATCCACTGTTTGTTAAGTGTTCCTTCCCTATCCCTCCTTGAAGCCCTCGTGTTAAACTCCTAAACTTTTTGGCTATATTTTATTGATAATTTTTATTAAATTTCTTGGGAGTTTAATGTGTATTACAGAATGTTTATTCTGTTTATCCCCATGGTTACGTCCTCACCCTAGGGGTGTTAGGTCATTTTCTTCTTGCATCTTCTATCCGATGTATCGTTTTTTCTTCATATGAAGATCTAGCTTTACATCTGATAGCATTAAAATCTGTTACTGACTTTGGGCCTTATTTCTATGCCTGATGTCTTGTTTCCGGTTTTTCCTTTGACGTTGTTTACATTGGCAACGTCTATAAATATATGTAGTATTTAGATATTATATTACTGTTGGATTATTGTAAGATCATTGATTATGATTGTGGTAGTGTAGCTCAAAAATTTGGATTTTATCCACACTTAGGCTCTATCGGGATGCCCTTGGGCTCATCATGTTCCCTTTGGGAACTTAGGCTTTTTCAAAAAAATTTCGAAATTTTTTTTGGGGATTTCATTTTTCGATTTCGATTTTGATTGCAATTATTTATGTATCTTTATCATATATTTATTCTGGAGTTTGTAGGAGTACTATCGACTTCATATTTTGATTGAATCAAGAAAGCTTACTGCTCTAAATGCAAGGCGAGGAAGTTTTCCTCGGATTTACATGCTTGATGCCTTGCCAATGTACTCCTGCAGATTCCTGTCCTACATGTGTTAATTGGGATGACAAACGTTGGAGACGGGTGTCACAGTAAGTTGTTGGCAGTGAGATGCCTCTGCCAGTGCTCTCACCGCAAGATAATTCGAGTTTTTAGTCCCTTATAGGAACCGTAAGGGGACTATAGGATTGCACTCTGTCCGTCCGTCCATCCGTCTGTCTGTCTGTCTGTCTTACCGTCCATCTGTCCATCTGTCCATCTGTCTGTCTGTCTGTCTGTCTTACCATCCGTCTGTCCATCTGTCTGTCTGTCTGTCTCTGTCTGTCTGTCTGTCTGTCTGTCTGTCTGTCTGTCTGTCTGTCTGTCTGTCTGTCTGTCTGTCTGTCTCTGTCTGTCTGTCTGTCTGTCTGTTTTTATGTTACCACCTCTCCCTCCAACATGCTTTAAGCTACACCTTTCATATTTGATACATGGATAAATGGTTCTGAGGGGATGATGCACGCTCAAAATCTTTGTTTCAAAACCAAGATGGCGGAATGGCGGCCATTTTTGTTGTGTTCTTTATGTGTACCCATACTATGTATGGTACACATAATGCCAGCATCCGGGGTGGCCATCCATCATTCGTCCATCCTTTGTCTGTCCGTCTGTCCATCCATCCGTCTGTCTGTCAGTCTGTCTGTCCGGCGTCCGTATCCATTTCTTTGGCATTTGATAACTTGAAAAATATTGCTTGGATTGTCAAGTTACTTTATATTTGTGTTCAGGTTACTGATGTGACGAGCTGTACAGTTTTTGGTGTAAATCTGATAATTTGATCCTGAGATATTAACCCTTTATCCTTCAAATTGAAAATTCCTCCAATCCCTTTGGCATTCGATAACTTGAAAAATATTACTTGGATTGTCAAGTTACTTTATAATTGTGTTCAGGTTACTGATGTACCGAGCTGTATAGTTTTTGGTGTAAATCTGTTATTTTGATCCTTAGATATTAACCCTTTATCCTTCAAATTGAAAATTCTTCCAATCCCTTTGGCATTCGATAACTTGAAAAATATTGCTTGGATTGTCAAGTTACTTTATATTTGTGTTCAGGTTACTGATGTGCCAAGCTGTATAGTTTTTGGTGTAAATCTGATAATTTGATCCTGAGATATTAACCCTTTATCCTTCAAATTGAAAATTTCTCCATCCCTTTGGTAACTCAAAAAGTATTAATCCGATTATCATGTTACTTTATATATGTATTCAGGTTACTGATGTGCTGTGCTGTATAGTTTTTTATGTAAATCTGATAATTTGATCCGGAGATATTAACCCTTTATCCATCAAATTAGACACTCCTCCAATCCATTTCTATATTTACCCATACCATGTATGGTGTACATAATGTCAGCATCCATGGTGGCCCTCCGTCATACAGCTTTCTACTAGTTGCGCGTATGGGTACACATCTGACGATTTCATCGGCCTATTTTTTTAAGCTTTCTTCTCTATTTTCATGTTACCACCCTTCCCTCCAACATGGTTCAAGCTACACTTTGCATATTTGGCACATGGATAGAGGGTTGGGAAGGGGATTATGCACATTCAATAATTTTTTTTCAAAATCCAAGATGGCGGCATGGCGGCCATTTTTGTTGTGTTTTTTTAAGCTTTTTTCTCTATTTTATGTTACCACCCCTCACTCCAACATGGTTCTAGCTACACTTTTCATATTTGGCACATGGATAGAGGGTTGTGATGGGATGATGCACGTTCAATATTTTTTTCAAAATTCATGATGGCGCCATGGCAGCCATATTTTTATACTGTACCAATGACCCAGACTTAGCTGGTGCTAACTCTAAAATATCTAGGGCCAAAACGCAAATTTTACCCCCCAATCCCAAAAATTTGCATCTAAAACCGAAAATTACATGTCCTATATGGTCCTCCATACTTTTACTCCACTGCGCATGTGCAGTGTCAAAGAGGTCTCGAAATTGGCACAATTATCATTCTTTGTTTGGCCCTCAATACAGTTACACTTCACTGTTATTTATCCTTGTAAATCTCGGTTTTAAGGATGCCAGACACATAATTATGAGAGAAATGGTGGATATAAGGAGGAAATAGAAGGAGGAGAGGAAAAAACAGTGGAAACAAATGTTCAGGGCTGTAACTTATAATTATTTTATGAAATTATTCATGTTACCTTTTTTTGAGGCATGACCTTGTTGTGGTCATTCTTGCTATGAATATTTCATTGTTTAATCAGTGTTTCCTCTCTCCCTTTCCTTTATTCCCCCTAGCTATTCTCCCATGCTTTTGGCTTATTTTTTGTAATGTTTATTACTGAAATTTCTTGGGAGTTTTGGCTTGGAAACAGAATTATTTTCTGTTTTTTCCCAAAAGTTTACGTCCTCACCCTTGGGTGGTTATGCGTTTTGGTCTGCATCTACCATCTGATGTTCTGCAGTTTCTTCTCTGGAAGTCTCTGTTTTGCATCAGATAGTGTTTAAATTGGTAACTGATTTCGGGCCATGTTTATCAGTGCCTGGAGTCATGTTTCCAGTTTGTTTACACTTTTTGTCTATGTTGACAACGGTTACTTCTTATAGTGATTACTTGTCCTCTGCTTAGTTCAGTTCATAGCAAGATACATTAACATTGTCCGTAAGTGTTACATTAATTTTTTGAAATGATTTTAAAATTTTTGTCCACACTTAGGCTTTTTTGGGATCCATTTGGGCTCATTGTTCCCATTGGGAACTTGGGCTCTTCTGAAAATTTTTTTCCCAAAATTTTTTTTGGGAAATTATTTTCTTTTGAAATGTTATAATGGATTATAATATATTATGTATATTTATTTCAAGGGTTAGTGCGAGTAATATGACTGCGTATATTTTTTCATGTTAAAAAAATATTCTTCAATTGTAATGCGAGGATATCTTCCTCTAATTCACAGGTTCATTGTGTTTCTTATAGTCAATGTAGTCACACTAATTCTTGCTCTGTGTGTGTTGATTGATATGACAACGTTGGAGACGTGTGTCACGGTATTTTGTTAGCGGTGAGGGGTCCATTACGGTCCTCTCTCCGTAGGGTCACTCTATATTATCTGTTTCTTTTTCAGAATTCAGAGTGATGTTTCCGTGATGTCTTCAACAAGTGTGTCTCCGTCGTTGCAATATTAGGGCTTGCTCAAGGTATTACGACAATTGCCGGGAGTTCGCTAGTTCGATCGAAGGCATTGATCGCCCGCTAGTCCACTCGGTGTCGCAACCATTCACCAGGAAAGAATGGCTCAGCCCCGGGTTCGTCCGTCGCGGTCCAGGGAAGCAGTTTGGGTGATGCGAGCACTATAAAACATCAGATGTGCACACCCAACAACGACGGATCCGAGGATAGTACGGAGGAAGCCTGTCAGTCCGGTAGCTAGCTCGTCCAGGTTCACCCGGACTGCGAACTAGAGAGGCCCCCTCTCTCTTGCATCAACATCTGCACCTTGATGTTGTTGTATGTTTGTTCGCTTAGTCGGAGCTTACGTCCACTTCTCCTGCTCGGGACGCTCCGTTGCATGACAGTCCGACGCGGCTGTTATATTGGCATCCTCATCTGCGTCAACACACACGACTGCACCTTGGCTATGTGACCACAGATTTCCAGGGGACGTTCGCATATTATATAAATGCAGGATTGAACGTCCCTGGTGCTCCTGCTTTGCCGACCAAGGAATACACGTCGACCAGGTCACTCCATCTGCTAGCCAGGGATACGAGACCTTCCCAGTTGGGACGTTCGCATATTATATAAATGCTGGAATGAACGTCCCGGGAACTCACAGCAGATTATTCACGTAGGACCGTGGCTCCACAGGTCTCATAGAGTAACATGAACAAGGTGTTGTTAACATGATGTCTTCATAAAGTGTGCTTCAGTCGTCACAGGCAAATGAAGAGCTAGTGGCAAAAGTGCTCATGCAGATACGTCAATTACCCGGGAGGTCGCTAGTTCGATCGAAGGGTTTGACCTCCTCTAGCTCGCACCCATTCACCGAATGGTTCAGCACCTGGGTTCGTCCGTTGCGGTCCAGGAAGGAAATTTGGGTGATGCGAGCACTATAAAATACAATGTGCACACCCAGTGACGACGGATATGAGGATGGTACGGAGGAAGCCTATTAGTCTGGTTCCTAGCTCGTCCAGGTCCATCCGGGCTGCGAGCGAGAGAGGTCCCTCTCTCGTACTACAACATCTGGGCACAGATGTTGTAGTACAAAGCGTTCCTCAGTCGGGGCATACGCTTCCACTGCTCGGGACGCTCCGTTATATAGACAGTCCAGAAAGACTGCTCTTTCGGCTTCCTCATCCTCACGGCAGCACACGTGACCACACCTTGGCTATGTGACCAGTCATATTCAACCAACATCGCCGACCAGGGATTCTACGGCGACCAGGTCATGCCATCCGGTAGCCAAAGATACAAGGCCTTCATACTCCGGATGTTCGCATATTAGAAATATGCAGGAATCAACGTCCAAGGAGCTTCTAGCGCCTAAATTCTGTAAGACCGCAGCTCCATGTGCCTTCGTTATGGACGTGCTATCGCAGATAGCACAAATTATCGCAGCATCCCAGAAACCGACAGTAACTCTGTCGGATTAAGAATTATCCGAGGAAGCTGGGTTGGTACGTTCCACTGCAGCTTCAGGCACGGACGACCAAGAATTTCAAGTGGTCCGACAGGATGGCGAAAGGGATACGGATGAGTTGTATTTTCCCTTTCGGAACAACATAATTGCCGTAGAGTGCATCCGGCATTATCTTCTGACGTTGTTCCTCTGGACCAAAAATTGCTGCGTTGCCGGATAAGAGACTGATAGCGCCACTGGACTCAGAATTCTTATCGGTTTAGGGACATCATCCCTCAGTTTCCTACATAGTCCAGATAGGTCTCACAGACATTTGATCTGTTGAATGACGCTATATTTATATAACTTGCTACCTAAATGGGCAGGTCAGGTTTCTTATCGGCAAATGCTCTACATCTGCCTTTCATCAATTTATGGAATATTTTGTAATGGTAGGACAGAGCATTCTGAGAGTTCTCTGCGTCTAGACGGCCAGGTCAGGACCTAGTATTGTTTATACTGTCATCTATGTCAATTCCAACCACGATGTTGGAAACGACAATATTGTCTAGCAGGGTCAGCTTAGATGCATCATCGTACACAGATCACCTTACCAGAACGTTATCATTACGTCTCAAAGGAAAAAGAATTCTAGGTTGTACAACCTCCTTAAGAGTTCTTTCAAGGGCCTCACGTAAAACTCCGTCCTTTTAGTGGCAATATGGAGTTGGTTAGACGTGACGCGGCCCTGGCTACATCCACGCGTGTGGATAGTAAGGTGAAAAACTCTCTCAGAGTCGCTCCGGTCTCAGGAGAGTTTTCTTCGACGGCAAGCTTTCCACAGTCTTTGATCAGATAACTAAGAAAGCTTCAGACTCTATGCTATTCAAATCCGCTTCCAAAAAGTCGGATTCAGCAGAGAAGAGTAGGACAGGCACTTCTGGGACGAATACGTCCAAGGGAAGTTCCTATAGAGGTTCCTATGCGTCCTCTAGGTCTTACTCTAGAGACCGTCAGGGTAGCGACACAGGTAGGGGCCGTAATTCTGGCCAAGACATCCGGTCAGACGCCCCTAGGTCGACGGGGCGAGGTGCGGGCCGTGGAGGACATGGCTTCTCCTTCTGCAAGCCTCACAGGACCAGGAGGTAATGGTAATAACCTCTATCGTGTACTAGTGAGCGGAAGACTGTCGAGTTTCTCAATTAATTGGGAGTAGATTACGGACGTCCCTTGGATTCGAGGGGGTGATTTCGGAAGGACTAAATTGTCCTTCAAACGAAAACCCCCGTTAACTCGGAGTCCAAGATGGACTCAGCTTCCGTCGAGTCAGCAGGAAAGAGGCTTGCTTCCATCAGAAGTCCAGTCTCCTCTGGAATGATCACGATAGAGATTGTAGAAATCCAGGAATTTCCAGGTTTCTACAACCATCCTTTTCTGGTTCCAAAAACCAGACGGCTCGTTCCGTCCACTCATAATTCTGAGCTGGATAAACAAGCTGATCGTGGCTCCAAGTTTATATATGGAGTCCATCCGATCGATCAGAGCGAGTATTCGGGTGTACGACTATGCTACATGCATAGATCTCAAGATGCGTACTTTCACGTTATGGTACATCAGGCATTCAGAAAGTATCTTCGCTTCTTCATAATAGGAGTCATGTATCAGTTCCGAGCAATGTGCTTCGGTCTGAATCTAGCCCCCTAGGCTTTCACTTGAATAACGAACTCGGTAATGACTCATTTCCGAGCTCATTCGTCTGCGATAACGTAAGCCTACCTGGACGACATTCTTTAGAGGTACAGCAATGAGTTAATGCTTCAGAACGATGTGCAGAATCTGCTTCTATTGCTCCGACGTCTCGGTTTCATAAGTAAACAAGGAGAAGTCGGATCTGGTATCATCCAAGTCATTCACCCACTGGGAGATGAGCTTCGAAACGCACAACATTTTCATTAGTCTGCTGTTACCCAGAGCGAAATTAATTAGTTGTTATGCTCACTATTGTCTTCGCTCAGTCAATGTCTCAGCGAGAGATCTCATGATACTGATATGTTTGTGCGGAGCTGCCACGATTTTATTCCGATGGGGCGGTTACGCACTTGTCCTCTCCAATTTCTTCTGATCCAGAATTGGAGGGTGAAGATTTTTTCGCTCGATACGGACATCTTCTTGTCAATCAAGTGAATAAGAGATACAGACTTGGGCAGGTTTTCAGTGGTTAACTCCGAGAGTTCCACTGCAATTGCCGGATCTGAGTTTTACAGTCTTGACGGATACCAGTCAAACAGGTTGGGTCGTATCATTGAGCCCAACGGATTTGAAGTGCCAGGGTCTTTGGGATCCGTAGTTCCTAATTAAGCACATTAACATCAAGAATGATGTCATTTTGGCTTGCGCTACGTTATTGGATAAACATTATTCAGAATGCTCATGTGCTGATTCTGTCCGACAATTTGACGGTATTAGCGTATTTTCGGAACTAGGGAGACAATCATTCCATTGTGTTTTTCATGTTAACGGAAGGAATCTTTCTGTTTGTACTAGAACATCAAGTTCTCCTATCGGTCCGTCATATTCCGGGTCGTCTGAATGTATTAGCGGACTCCCTTCACGGAGGGTCCGCTTGTTGACGCCAGAATGGACTTTCAACAAACGAGTATTCAATCAGATTTGCTACCAAGGAGAGTGGCATATGATCGACTTTTTCGTGAAGCATCTCAACAATCAGTTGCAAAAGTATGTGTCACAATGTTTGGATCTTCGAGCATTTGCAGTAGACGCTCTATCGATCTCGTGAGACGGAATAATAGGATATGCGTATCTTCCAGCGCCGTTGATTCAGCAGATATTGCTCAAGTTATATATCTCAATGCAAAATTCTGTTGGTAGCATTTCTATCTCCACAAAGACCGTGGTTTAATCTACTCAGGCATCTGTTGTGGGACATGCCGTGGAAGCTTCCTCCACATTTCGGTCCATTCTATGGTCAGATGGATTCAATTTACTATCAGTACTGCTTATGATAATATCTTCAATCAGCAGTCTGTGCTTTAGTTTTAAGCTCATGAAGTAAGAGTTCTTTCTACATCATGGGCTTACGCTAATAATGTTGCTATTACAGATCTAGTGAGGGCTGCATATTTTTCTTAGCCCTCCACTTTATCGAATTTGTATCTGAGAAATATTGTGTCCTTTTCTGCAGATCTGCATTGTTTAAGTCCGTTATTTTTCACTTAGAATGTTGTCCACTAAACAGTGGCAACTATATATATGTAGGCTTTCGGTTGCGGCCGTGACTCTGTCCTGCTGCCCTCTTCGCTCTGGAGTATTTGATCCAGAGCAAGGGGAAAGGGGGGGGGGGGGGGGTGTGTTCCCTTAGGTCACATGCTTTATAGTGTAAAGCAAGAGAATACCTCCCTTGGAGTCAGTAATTCCGAGTCGGTACCAGGATGGTTTTAAAGTAAAGCTAATGTTTACTTATCTATGTAATATTTTTTAAGTGTTGCTCGGTGTGAGACATTTGTATATATCACTTATTAATCGGGCGTTAATATTCAATCCTCGGACCCTTTTATATGAGTATATAGAGTCTCATTTTGCGGGACTTCCTTATTTATTGGCTTTCCTTTAAAAATATTAGTATAAAGGGTTATACTGAATGTTAATAGAGATCATTGATGTTATTGCGCTCAATTACAGAATGGTGTTGTGTCTTTCTTTTTGATACAAATAAGAAAGATACATGTAAAGCCTATCTCTCATTTTCTCCTTCAGGGGATAGTTCTGTTATATGTAATTGAGTCTATTGGATTTTCCTTTATGTCCTAGGCCCTCCAACCTTTTTACTATTCAGCTAAGTCTGTCATTGGTACAGTATAAAAATGTTAAAAAATTTATAGTAATTTATATATTTTTTATACTTACCAATGACCCAGACGGGGATGGCCCTCCCATGAGTTGGCAATTCATACCTCCCCGCTGAGTACATAACGCTTAACAGGCACTGGTTGTAAGAATGATAATTGCGCCAATTTCGAGATCTCCTTGACACTGTGCATGTGCAGTGGAGTAAAAGTATGGAGGACCATATGGGACATGTAATTTTCGGTTTCAGATGCAAATTTTGGGGATTGGGGGGTAAAATTTGTGTTTGGCCCTAGATATTTTAGAGTTAGCCAGGGTTTCCGCTATACCGGCTGCGGGTCCGTCGACCGGACCCATTCCCCCTGCCGATAATACTATGATCGGTCAGAAAAGCTGATGGTTAAAATGTCGAGTACAATGCTGTGTCGTAACGACACTCAGGATCCTTTGTTTCCACGTAATATAGGCATAATTATGTTGTATACTATGCCTACTATTACTGGCGACAACCTGATACTTTATAACCCCCAGACGAGAGGGGGAAACAAATTTCAAATCCTAAACGTTGCCTGTAAAATTTCGGACTCAAATTGTTGTGTTTTGGTTCGAAATCACTGGCTTTTATTTCGAGCGATAAATGATGCAATTGCATGTGCATGACGTTCACACGTCCGCGTCGTGGTTCCTTTCGAATATTACAAAGCTCAAGCACACACGGAAAGTTTACAAAAAAAAAAAAAAGAGCCACAAAGAGAGGTTGTATAAGCGAAAACTTAGACCCTGCGATGCTGAAGGGTCTGGGAAAATAAATAAATTTTTCAAAAGGACTGCAAGTGCAACTGTGAGTAGCAATGTTCCTAGTACGAGCGCTCAAATTTCAGAAACTGAAACCGAAAGTGAAGTTTTCTGGGGAGGCTGGTGAAGAAACAACCGACAGGCCGACACAGCTGGAGCCAGATGTGGACGTCAATCGCCCAACCTTATCATTGGCTTCGAGTAGGACGTGGTGGGGCAACGAATTTCAGTGGGCGTATTTAAGCCCCGCTAAGTCAGAATGGGTATGCAGACTCTGTACACGCTGACGAGACAAAATACCAAGAGCACAGGACTCCAACCTGTGGTGGGTCGACAAAGGCATTCAACTTGGCGATCACCCGCGACGTCAATTTCAAAAGCATGAAAATTCTTCAATCCATCGGAACTGTTTAACGACCAGTGTCCACCGAGCTCACACGGTTTCCACCGGCTCAGTAGTTCAACAACTTCAACATAGTCATAGCTCTGACACTGCACGGAATGCGAACAGATGCAAAATCAAGGGAATATTCTAAATCATGGAATTGGTGACCAATAGGAAATGGTCGTATTCAACCTCCCTCCCAGATATTGTTTCTCTTGTCGAATACCTGGGTATAGATTTGAGCCTGCCTGGTAATGTATCATATCTCTCTCATCAGTCAAACGAGGAAATGATCAGATGCATGAATGAATATATAGAGGAAACGGCTTTGGATGAATGTAGAACTGCCAGTTTTTTAACCGTTTTAGCAGACGAGTCTACAGACATATCAGGCACGGAGCAGTTTGCTATTTTAGGGCGTTGGGTAGATCATTCCGGTTCAGTAACTGAACACTTGTTGGCTTTGGTGCCTCTGAAACGTGCTGATGCACTTTCATTGTTTGATTCAATAAAAGAGGTTTTTGCCGAAAACGAAATTGATTTTCAGCGCATCCTATTCATCGCCTTGGATGGTACAAATACTATGTGTGGGGAGAAGGGTGGTTTGCAGAGAATGATAAGACACAAGTCTCCGCTTTCTAGCTACATAAACTGTCATTGCCACAGATTGGCGCTTACATTTGTCCATCTTATGAAAAAGTATGATAGCATAAAGTTTGTTGAATCTACACTTCGCACATTGTGGAAAATATTTGATAAATCTCCAAAGAAATTACAAGTGTTTTTCACAGCACAGGAGACTGCAGAGAAAAAAAATACTCACAAATGTGATGCCGTCAACAACTAGATGGCTTTCACACAGAGACGCGTGCATCAGAGTGTACTACAGATACACCGAAATTATTAATGCTCTGGACGCCATTTACGATGACACATCGGATGCAGAAATTTTTGGACTGAAGCTTCACCTCACTGATTCAAAGTTTGTCTTAATGTGGTTACTTCTCTGTGACATTTTGGCCGTTACGGGAAAATTCAATAAAACTCTCCAAACACAGGAACTTAATTTCACGGCTATACCGTGTTTGGTTGAAACAGCACAAGATGAATGTGACCGGATTTTAGCTCGACTGCGTGATGACAAACACATGCCTACAGGCAGCTCGCTGACTCCGTGCTATCATGATGCACCCACGTTGCTTAAAGAAGCAGCTACTCGCAGATTAGGAGCTCGTGTATCGCACGAAAGACCACACGATGAACAACTCAACCAGTTCACAAAAAACATAGCTATCCCTTTAGTTGAGGACTTGAAGGTTGAGATAGATAAAGCTTTTGATTCGGCTAATCTTCTGAGTTGTTTTGGAGTACTTGATCCAAGAAACATACCAGATAATGTAGATGGGTATGGGAAAGACAAACTTCGAGATCTTGTGACATTTTATGGCCAGCGGCGAGAGGACCTGTACCGCGGAGATAGGGTAACAGCACTGCCATTAGTTGAAGCTAAGAGGATTGAAGAAGAATTCCCGGCGTTTATCACTATGACTGAACAACTTCACCTCGATTATAAAGAAAGGGTAAGAGGGGAAGTGTCAGAGATGCCTTCTTCCACTAAAACTCGGAGAAAAGCGCGAGACGATAAATTGAAATTAATTGAGCAATATACGCCCAATCTGTTGCTAAAAGACTTAGTTTCCAAAGGCATCGCAAGTAGCGACCCAGAGTGCTATAAACTTTTGCAGATGACTTGCATTATTCCAGCTGGGACACCCTCCGTTGAACGAATGTTTAGCCTGATGAATGACATCAAATTGTGCACCAGAACCCGTCTAAAGCCGAAAACGCTGGAGGGGCTCATGCGGATCTCACGTAAACTTATTGTGGGAAAATTCAGTGATTCCGATTGGGATACTGTAATCAATAAATTTCAGTCCATAACCAAAAGAAAAGTTGACTTTTGATCATAAGATGCAACTAGACCATAACTCTGGCATAAGCAAAAACTGTTGTCTTTACCCAAATGAAAACTTCGTTCATTGATACATCATATTAAAAACTGAACCAATATGTTCTTTCCAGTCTCTGTTGAAGTTATTCCGGTTAAAGAGAGAGAGAGAGATTGATGTTTAATATCACTTTCATTTGCGAGGAAATTAAGGGGTTTATGATCTCTAGTTTTCAGAGAGAGAGAAAGAGAGAGTCACGATATGACCCTGGCTGTTGAAACTTTTAACAGCCAGGGTCATGTCATGACTCTCTCTCTTTCTCTCTCTGAAAACGAGAGATAAGCCCCTTAATTTCCTTGCAATTTTGGCACCAATTTCTCAGTGAGATATTCTGTTTTCTAACTTCCCTTCAGTTCTTTGTTCTTCCCAAGTCACATGCAAACTTGACTGCTGCTACATTTCAAATGTTTGAAGCCCCTCACCCCCCCCCCCCCTTCTCTCTCTCTGAGGGGTGAGAGGCATCAACAAATTTGAAACGTAGCAGATGTCGAGTTCGTTAATCAACTTGATATCTTATATTTATATTATGAGTCACACGTGAGCTCTCTTTGCTCATTTTTTCTCATGAAACTAGGTTGCCAGTGCTCTCCACGACTTGCGAGACCCCCCCCCCCCCCCCCACCTCCCCACATAAAACAACTGACATGGGGGATAGGACAGGAAGCATTTCAACTCCTTCCCTACTGGTGGCGACTTTCGTTATCATCCTTTTACCAATTTGATGTTCAAACTTATAAAGTTTAAACTACTTTGAGTGGTTAAGGGGTGAGCTATTTAAAATTAGATATCTTCTGACCTAGAGACAGCAGCTATCAAATTTTAAATAGTTCATCCCTTTCTGTGAAAAAAGACTTTTCAAGACAAGAATTGCGCACACAGATGGAGAATGTCATTCAATGATACCAGTTATAAAAGACTTGACTTGATCTACTCTTGGCCCAGTTAGCAGTCATCACAGTGCGCTAAGCATCCAGTTTAGTTGATAGCCGTGGTCTCATCGGCTGCCCAATAATATATTCTTTTCTCGCTGGTCTTTTTGTTGAAGTTATTTCGGCGCTGTTAGCGGTTACCACTGCTGGTACGTTTTATGATTGTTTAAAAACTGAACTAAAGTCTCTTTCTGTGTGTGAGATTTGGAAGGGTCAGAGAAAACACCCTAATGATAATGATCATAATCTCAACGGAGCCCACTTTAGTTTAGTTGATTGACTTGCCGACTTTTCAGTGAAATCTCCTGTTCTCTTCCACCCTTCTGCTGAAATTGTTGCCAACACAATAGCAAACTCGACTGCTGCTACTTTATAATTTTTTCTAAGGTTCCCCCGGCCCTCCTCTCTCTCTCTCTGTTTTGAAATTCAGAAACCAGCATATATCCTATCTCTTCTTCTCTTTCCGTTTGAGAGAAAGCTAAACAAGGGGGGGTGGGTTGGGTTGGTGTTAGGGGGAGGGGGTTGCCGCTGGTCTTTGAATTTCAAAAACAACCAAATATATATATGCCCCAACTGTAAACTAAGCATGTTTTTATCCAAGGATGGAGGTTACAAATACGTAATCTCCCCCCCCCCCCCCCCACAGCACAGAAAACGATAAATAAATAAAATAATAATTATTACGAAGCTTTGGGTGGGATGTTCTGCAATGATGTTTTCAATCCTGATGAGTATAGAGTAAAACAAAAATAAATATGGCTTGTGTGATGCTGATTCTTCTCCATTTATAAACCCTAGGCTAGGCAGCCCCCCCCCCCCCCCCTTCACCCCCTACCTCACACACACATCCATTCACACATTCTCACATCCAGTTGAAGAGGTTGTCTGGGGGTGTGAATGGGTCGTTCGTCTCCGGGATGATTTGTCCCCGATACGATTTATCCCCTATTAGTGAGACGATTTGTCCCCTATTAGTGAGACAATTCGTCCCCAATGTGTATTCTTGTAAAGGATGGGTGTTATGAATAACTAGCAGTGGTATATTTCACTGTCACATTGAACTTATAACTGTATTTGATATTCAACCCGAACGGTACAGGAGCTCACAATCGGGCCGTGGGTTCTCGCACGTGTGGGCGGCTTTGTTTGTTGGATGTCGTGCTTGGCTGTGGGGCGGGGAGGGGGGGGGAGGCTGCTGCTTCCGTCCAGGCTTATGATGTGCTGGAGTGGGGTTCTGTCATCTGGTCGAGGATTTCTGGGTCCTTCTTTTGCTTGGCTCTTCTGACGGTTTCCAGCTGGCTGGAACAAGAAACTCATTACTGCCATGAAAAGGGAGCAAGGTAGGTGGGGTTGAAGTTTTGTGATGAATGATGAATTTGAATTTCGTGCGCAGAGACTAAAGGCGGAGGTTCAAGTTGAACCTCGGCCTTTAGTCTCTGCGCACGAAATTCAAATTCACCATAATAAGACTAATTATGCATAATCCAACCTGGATGCCATATGAGTGACCATCATTGGTTACGAGCAAAGGCTTCGATCCCTTATTCATGAAAAACAATCCAATCCGATATCTTCTCAATAATTGGTTATTGAAATGGGACGTTTAGTCCACAGCTGGGGATAAAACATCCCACCCTGTCACGAGGACGAACGTCTAAGTAGGGAACGAATCGTCCCGGGGACGAAACGACCTATTCGTTGTCTATGTCAGTTTGACCGATAACGATGGAGTGGTCATACTGGTAGGAATCGACCACCGATGGTGCGAATCGACCGTGGTGTCATTCGACCGTGCTACCAATCGACCATTCCCCTAACAAAACAACGCTAGGTTTAAAAAAAAAGTTTTTTTCTCTAACTCAAATTGTCGTGTTTGGTCCGAAATCACTGGCTTTTATTTCTAGCATTAAATGATGTAATTGCATGTGCATGATGTCACATGTCCGCATCATGATTCTTTTCGAATATTACTGTGAGCGGTTGTAAACAATGCTCAGTCATTGTCAGGATTCGTGGATTTTGTGTTGTTTTGGGTTTGTATTTTTATGAAACCTCCGACCAGATGTAGTATTGTGTGTCTCGTGGGAATTTAGAGAATTGTAGGAGGAAAAAACACATATTTTCCACTTCAATTATTCAGCATTTTAGCGACCAGAATGCCCCCAGAGGCCACCAGAGAGCACCTAAAAATCAAAATTTTCCTGGGGGGAGAACCACCCCAGACCCCCCTCTATACGCACGTGCCTTTCGAACGTGCGGCAGACGCCGATTTTAACTTTCTAGAAACTACCGGACCCACAAATTTTCCCCTAGCGGAAACCCTGAGTTAGCACCAGCTAAGCCTGGGTCATTGATAAGTATAAAAAATATAGAAATTACTATAAATTTTTTAACTTTTGTGTTTTTTAAGCTTTTTTCTCTATTTTATGTTACCACCCCTCCCTCCAACATGGTTCAAGCTACACCTTTCATATATGGTACATGGATAAAGGGTTGTGAGGGGATTATGCACGCTCAATATCTTTTTTTCCAAATCTAAGATCTGTCTGTCTGTCTGTCTGTCTCTGTTCATCTGTCTGTCTGTCTGTTTTTATGTTACCACCTCTCCCTCCAACATGCTTTAAGCTACACCTTTCATATTTGGTACGTGGATAAATGGTTCTGAAGGGATGATGCATGCTTAATATTTTTTTCTTCAAAATCCAAGATGGCGGAATGGCAGCCATTTTTGCTGTGTTTTTTAAGCTTTTTTTTCTCTATTTTTATGTTATCACCCCTCCCTCCAGCATGGTTCAAGCCACACTTCTCTCAATTCACAATTTTTAGATTCCATTCATATTTGAAATCCTGTCTGATAACCTGTATTTTACCCAAACCACCCCCCAGGTCTGACACACCTGTTGACTGTTGTCATGAAACTCGAATTGTCCCCAAGCCGAACCGTCCCCAATTATTTTACCAAAAATGTCTCCCCCCAGGTCTGATACTCCTGCTGACTGTGGTCATGTCTTATGTGACAAAAACACCTTATGTCACAAAAGCGCCGTAGGGGACTAATACCACCTCGGTGGTCAAACACTTGTTCAGTTTCTTTTTCAGAGGAACAAGAACATGGTGATGGTGTTGTGACACCCACCAAAAGTGTGTTACTGTTGTCGCGCTCTGATGAGCAAACAGAGCTGGCTGCAAAGTTGCTCATGAATATTAAGCAAGGGATAAGGCCTCCACTTAGTGTTCTTAATCCCTTGCAGCCAGCTAGCTTGACCGGTGAAGCGGTTACTCTGTCCGTGGGAGCCGTGACACCGGGTAAGTCCGTTGCGGTCGAAGGAAGTGTAGATTTGGGTAGAGCGAGCACCTTAAAATCAAAACCTCACCCAGCAATGACGAAACTAGGGAGGAAGTCAGCAAGTTTCTTTTCGGGAGGCTTGGCGAGGTTTGACAAGGCCGCCAGTGGGAGAGGTCCCTCTCAAACCCAACAACATCTGGGGCCAGAGGTTGTTTTGAGAAACTTGCTCTGGCCGGAGCATACGTCCACACCTGCCACTCAGGGCACTCTGTCTAGACTGCAGCCGGCCTCGGCTACAGTCATGGCTTCCTCCTCTATGATTCATAAGCACACATGTCCACATCCTAGCTATCCATCTTCGGATATCCAGCCAGCTGCGCGAAGACGTAGCCAGTCTCTGCCCATGAAGTCAGACCATCCGGTAGCTAGGGAACCGAGGCCTCGATCATCGGGACGTTCGGAGAAAAGATCCATCTCCGGAACACCATCCCAGGAGCAGCAAGCGGCTAAAAAACAGAAAACCGCTGCTCCTCAAGCCTCAGTGACAGACTTGCTGTTGCAGATTGCGCAGCTGATCGCAGTGTCCCAGCAAGTGTGAGAGCAGCCTCCTGCAGACTCCGGTAGTGAGCTGTTGGATGGTGGTGGGTCAGTCCAGTCGTCTGCACACGCAGATGCAATGGACCGAGAATCACAGCTGATTCAGTTGGATGGTGAAAGGGACAAGGAAGAGGATATTTTTACACTGTACCAATGACCCAGACTTAGCTGGTGCTAACTCCTTAAATTCTAGGGTCAAACACAAATTTTGCCCTCAATCCCCCAAATTTGCATCAAAATCCGAAATTCAATGTCCTATGTGGTCCTCCATACTTTTTATCCACTGCGCATGCACAGTGTCAAGGAGGTCTCGAAATTGGCGCAAAAAGTCATTCTTTGTTTGGCTCTAAAATCAATAACATCTCACTGATATTTGTGCTTGTAAATCTCAGTTTAAATGATGCCAGACACATAATTATGAAAGAAATGGTGGATCTAGGGAGGAAATAAAAGGATGAGAGGAAGAAACAGTGGCAGGATGTGTTCAGGGCTGTAACTTATAATTTTTTTACGAAATTATTTCATGTTCCCTAATTTCGGGGCATGGGCCTGATGTTTACCTTCTTGTTATGAAATTTCCACAGTTTGTTCAGTGTTTTCTCTCTCCCTTTCCTTAATACCCCCCTTGCTATTCTCCCATGCTTTTGGCATAATTTTTGTAATTTTTTTTTACTAAAATTTCTTGGGAGTTTTGGCTTGGTAACAGAATAATTATTCTGTTTTTCCCCATGCTTACATCCTCACCCTTGGGTGGTTAAGCGTTTTGGTCTGCATGTACCATCCGATGTGCTGCAGTTTCTTCTCTGGAAGTCTCTGTTTTACATCGGATAGTGTTTAAATTGGTAACTGATTTTGGGCCATGTTTACAGTGCCTGGAGTCATGTTTCTGGTTTTTGTACACTTTTGTTTACGTTGACAATGGTTACTTCTGATAGTGATTACTTGTCTTCTGTTTAGTTCTGCTCATAGCCAGATACATTAATATTGTCCGTAAGTGTTACATTAATTTTTAAATATGTTTTAAAATTTTTGTCCACACTTAGGCTTTTTGGGGATCCATTTGGGCTCATTGTTCCCATTGGGAACTTGGGCTCTTCTGAAATTTTTTCGAAATTTTTTTTTCTTTTGAATTATTTTTTCGAAATGTTATAATGGATTATATTATGTATCTTTGTTTTCAAGGGTTAGTGCGAGTACTATGACTGTTTATATTTTTTCATGATGAAAGAATATTGTTCAAATTGTAATGAGAGAAAGTCTTCCTCTGATTCTCATGTTCATTGTGTTTCTTGTAGTCAATGTACTCGCACTAATTCTTGCTCAGTTTGTGTCAATTGGGATGACAAACGTTGGAGACGTGTGTCACGGTATATTGTTAGCGGTGAGAGGTCCATGCCGGTCCTCTCTACGCAGGGTCACTCTAGTTTTTCAGTCTCTTTTTCAGGGAACAGGAACAGGGTGATGTTTCCGTGATGTCTTCAAGAAGTGTGCCTCCGTCTTCGCAGTCTAACGAAGAGCTAGCGGCTAAGTGCTCATGGAAATATGACAATTGCCTAAGAGGTCCCAAGTAGGATCGACGGCGTTGTCGACCTCTAGCTCGCTCGGTGTAGCGACCATTCATGGAATGGCTCGGCAGCCGGGTTCGTCCGTTGCGGTCCAGGGAAGGAGTTCGGGTGATGCGAGCACTATAAACATTGAACGTGCACACCCAGCGACAACGGATCCGAGGATAGTAAGGAAGCCTGTCAGTCCGGTAGCTAACTCGTCCAGATCTACCCGGACTGCGAGTGAGAGAGGCCCCCTCTCTCTTACAACAACATCTGGGCCCAGATGTTGTTGTATGTAACGTTCGTTAGTTGGAGCATACGTCCACTCCTCCTGCTCGGGACGCTCCATCGCATAGACAGTCCGACGCAGCTTGTCTATTGGCTTCCTCATCCTCACGTCAGCACAAACGACCGCACCTTGGCTATGTGACCAGATATCCAGCCTGCTTCGCCGACCATGGAGTCCACGTCGACCAGGTCACGCCATCTGCAAGCCAAGGACACGAGGCCTTTCCAGTTGGGACATTCGCATATGAGAAGTATGTAGGAATTAACGTCCCTGGAGCTTCCAGTGGCTAAATTACGTAAGACCGCGGCTCCACAGGCCTCTGTGACGGACTTGCTATCACAGATAGCTCAATTCATAGCAGCATCCCAGCAGCTATCAGAAACTCTTTCAGTAAAGAAACTGTCTGAGCAAGCTGGGTCGGTTCGCTCCCCTGCAGAGTCAGTAAGGGACGACCGAGATTCTTATGTGATCCAGGCGGATGGTAAAAGGGAATCAGCACAGCTGTAATTTTCCCTTTCCGAACAACTTAAGGTGGCCGTAGATTTCATCCGGCATCACCTTTTAGAAGTTGTTTTTCCGGACCAAAATGCTGCCTTACCTGATAAGAAACTGAAAGCGTCACTGGACACAGACTTTTTCGGCTGGATTAGGGACACTGTCCCTGAGTTTCCAACCCAGTCCAGAAATGTCACGGACATTTGAACTTTTGAATGACGCTATATTCAAGCTTGCCTCCAAGACGGGCAAATCCGGTTTCTTATCACCTAGCGCTATACAGCTGCCTTTCATCAATGCTAGACATAGATTTGAAATGGCAGGACAAGGCGTGCCGTGAGTTCCTCTGCGTTTGGACAACTGGGCTGAAGACCTGGAATTGTCATTGCCGGCGTCCATGTCTATTAACTCCAGTATACTGGAGACGACAATCTCGTCTATAGAATTAATTTAGACGCATTATCTCACGCAGATCACCTTACCAGAGCGTTATCACTACGTCTCGAAGGGAAAGAATTCCAGGATGTTCAAACTTCCATAAGAGTTCTTTCGAGGGCTATAGCATATTCTACGTATAACTCCACCCTTTCAGTGGCAATATGGAGTTAGTCAGACGTGATGCTGCCCTGGCTGCATCCACAAGAGTGGATAGTAAGGTGAAAAAACTCTCTTCCAGTCGCTCCCGTCTCAGGAGAGCTTCTCTTCGACGTTAAGCTTTCTACAATTTATAAACAGATTAATAAGAAAGCTTCGGATTCTCTGCTTTTAATTCCGCTTTGAAAAAGTTGGACTCAGCAGGGAGGAGTAAGACAAGTAATTTGGGGGCGAATACGTCCAAAGGAAGTTCCTATAGAGGATCTAAGAAAGCCACTACGTCTTACTCCGGAGACTGTCAGAGTAGCGACTCAAATAGAGGTTGTAATGCTGGCCGAGATATCCGGTCAGATGACCCCTAGGTCAACTGGGCGAGGTGCGGATCGTGGAGGACGTGGTTTCTCCTTCCGCAATCCTCGCAGGGCCAGGTGGTGATGGTCTAAACCTCTATTGTGTTCCAGTGGGCGGAAGGCTGTCGAGATTCTTAACCAATTGGTTGTCAATTACGGACGACCCATGGGTGCAAGGGGTTATTTCCGAAGGTCTAAACTGTCCTTCAAGGAAAAACCTCCGTTAACTCGAAGTCCACACTGGTCTCAGCTTCTGTTAAACGTTCAGAAGAGAGATTCGCTTCTATCAGAAGTTCAATCTCTTCTGGACAAGAATGCTATAGAAGTCATAGAAAACCAGGAATCTACAGTATTTTTATACTGTACCAATGACTCAGACTTAGCTGGTGCTAACTCTAACAAAACCAGGGCCAAACACAAATTTTGCCCCCCAATCCCCAAAATTTTCATCCAAAACAAAAAGAAATCATGTCCTAAAGGACCTCCATACTACGCCTCTACTGCGCATGCGCAGTGACGCAGTCGTCCCGAAATTGGCGCCAATTATCATTCTCTGTTTGGCCCTTCATCAGTCAACATCTCACTGATCTTTGTGCTTGTAAATCTCAGTTTAAAGGATGCCAGACACGTAATTTTTGGAGAAAATGTGATTCTAAGGAGGATAGAAGGAGGAGAGGAAAAAGAAGTGGCAAAAAATAATCAGGGCTGTACTTAAAAATTTTTGATGAAATTATGTTAAGTTGCCTATATTTTTATACTGTACCAATGACCCAGACATAGCTGGTGCTAACTCTTAAAATATAGGGCCAAACACAAATTTTGCCCCCCAATCCCCAAAATTTGCATCTAAAACTAAAGAAAACATGTCCTGAAAGGCCCTCCACACTTCGCCCCTACTGCGCATGCGCAGTGTCAAGGACGTTCCGAAATTGGCGCCATTTATCATTCTAAGTTTGGCCCTTCATCAGTTAACATCTGACTGATCTTTGTGCTTTTAAATCTCAGTTTAAATGATGCCAGACACATAAATATTAGTGAAATGGTGATTCTAAGGAGGATAGAAAAGGAGGAGAGGAAAAGAATGTGTGACAGAATATTATCAGGGCTGTAACTTAAAATTTTTTAATGAAATTATGTTAAGTTACCTATTTTCAAGGCAGCAGCCATTTTGTTGTCATTCTGATTATTTAGTTACACTGTTTTTTCAAGTGTTTTTCCTCTCTCCCTGTCCTTTAAGTTCCCCCTTGCTATTCTCCCATGCTTTTGGCATAGTTTATGTAATTATTATTACTAAAATTTCTTGGGAGTTTTAGCTGAATAACAGAATGAATTCTGTTCTTTCCCCATGTTTACGTCTTCACCTACGGGTGGTTAGGCGTTGTGTTCTGCATCTACCATCTGATGTTCTGCAGTTTCTTCCCTGGAAGTCTCTGTTTTGCATCAGATGGTGTATTTTTGGTAACTGATTTCGGGCCTGGGTGCCTGGAGTCTTATTTTAGTGTTTTTACACTCATTGTTTACATTTACAACAGCCCTCTGTGTGAGGGGGGGATTTCTAAATAATAATATCTTTATGTTATTTTAATCATAACTAGATACATTATTATTGTTCGTAAGTGTTGAATAAATTGTTTAAAATATTTTTAAAATTTTTTTCCACACTTAGGCTTGGGATCCATTGGGGCTCAACGTTACTTTTCAGAAACTTGGGCTGTTCTGAAAAAATATTTTTTCAAAATATTTTGATTTCAATTATTTTTTCTATATTAATGGATCATATTATTATTATGTATTTTGCCAGGGGTTAGTGCGAGTACCAGGACTTGTTTTCTTTTCACATTGAAAGGATATTGATCAATTGTTTTAAGAGGAAGTCTTCCTCTGACCTTATTATCATTCTATATGTGGTCAGTGTACTCGCATTAACTCCTGTTCTATATCGTATGATTTCGATGACAATATGGGAAGCGTATGTCACGGTATGTTGTTGGGGATTTGGACACTCGGTCCTTTCCCCGCAGGGTCACTCTACTTTATCAATTTCTATTTCAGACGATCAAGATTAGGGTGATGTATCTGTGATGTCTTCCAACAGTGTGCCTCCGTCGTCACAATTAATGAAGGGCTAGCGGAAAAGTGCTCATGTAATACGCCAATTGCCTAAGAGGACCCTAGTAGGTTCGACGGCCTTTGACGTCCGCTAGCTCGCCCGGTGTAGCGTCCATTCACCGAATGGTTCGGCAGCCGGGTTCGTCCGTTGCGGTCTAGAAGGAATTTTGGGGTGATGCGAGCACTATAAAATTAACTTAATGCACACCCAGTGACGGCGGATCGGAGGGAGAACGGAGGAAGCCTTTTAGTCCGGTTCATAGCTCGTTCCGGTCCATCCGGACGGCAAGCGAGAGAGGCCCCTCTCTCGTTCAACAACATCTGGCCCCAGATGTTGTGGTACAAATGTGTCGCTAGCGGAGCATACGTCCGTCGCTCGGGACACTCCGTTGTATAGGCAGTCCGCTGAGACTGCTAAGGCTTCCTCTTCTCGTCAGCGCACACGACCGCACCTTGGCTGCGTGACCGCCGATATATTACCAGCTTCGGCGATGAAGGATTCTTCGGCGACCAGGTCACACCATCCGGCAGCCAGGGATTCGAGACCGATGGACTCCGGACGTTCGCATAGGAAGTATGCGGGAGCCATCTGATGCGGAGCTGCCCTCGGCGAAGCAGCGATAGACTGCGCCTCCGCAGGTCTCGACGCCGGACATTCTTGTGCACATAGCACAGCTTATCGCAGCATCCCAGCAGCCAACAGAAACGGTGTCGGATCGAGTTTTATCCGACAGCGCTGGGTCGGTAGCCGGGGACTCGAGGCCTGCAGACTCCGGACGTTCGCATAGGAAGTGTGCGGGAGTCAACGTACACGGAGCTTCCAGCGGCAATGCATCGTAAGTCCGCTACTGCACAGGCCTGGGGAACGGACGTGCTTTCCTTAATAGCACAGTTTATCGCAGCATCCCAGCATCAACTGAATCTGTCGCATATATTTTATCCGACGATGCTGGGTCGGGACGCTCCGCGGAAGCGGGTACGGACGTCCGAAAGTTTCATCCGGTCCGACGGGATACCGAAAGGGATTCGGAGGATTTCAAGCTTTCCCTTTCGGAACAACATATGCTGCGATGCCGGATAAGAAACCGATAGCGTCGGTGGACTTAGAAATTTTTGGTTCGGTTCAGGGACATCGTCCCTCAGTTCCGACATAGTCCAATAATGTCACACAAACTTTCGAATTATTGAACGACGCTATATATATTATTATTTTATGCTTGCTATCCAAGCATTTCTGGTTTCTTGTTCGAAGAATTATGGAGATGTCTTTCAAAAGTGTGCCTCTGTCGTCATAGTTAATGAAGAGTTAGCGGCAATAAGTGCTCATGGAATATGTCTATCGCTTACGGAGTGACATTCGCTAGCTCACCCGGTGTAGCGTACATTCATCGAATGGTTCGGCTGCCGGGTTCGTCCGTTGCGGTCTAGGAAGGAGATTTGGGTGATGCGAGCACTTTAATTACTTTAGTACTCACCCAGTGACGGCAGATTGAGGACAGATCGGAGGAAGCCAACAACATAGGGGACCGCATGTTGTGGTTCAGATATTTTACATTCGGAGCATATGTCCGTTGCTCGGGACGCTCCGTTATATTGACAGTCCGAGAGACTGTCTTTAATGCTTCCTCATCCTCACAGCAGGGCACACGACCGCACATTGGCTACGTGACCTCGAGTATCCGATCAGTTTCGGCATTCAGTGATTCCACAGCGAATAGGTCGCGCCATCCGGTAGCCAAGGGACACGAGGCCTATACACTCCGTTCGCTCGCATATTGGAAGTATGCACGGGGTAACGATCTCGGAGCTTCCTGCAGCAATGCATCGTAAGACCGCTGCTCCTCAGGCCTCAGTGACGGACGTGCTATCCGAGTTAGCACAGTTGTTTCGCAGCATCCCAGCAATTGACAGTTTCTCGGTCGAATCAGGAATTATCCGACGGCGCTGGGTCGGTGCGGTCCGCGGTTGCATCAAGCTACAGACGACCGAACGCTTTATAGGGTCCGACAGGATGCCGAAAGGGATTCGAAACATTTCGAGTTTTCCCTTTAGTAGTATCGGAAGATGCCTTTCATATCTTCTGGCATTTCTTCCAGTGATTATTTTTCGGACTTCATTGCTGCGATCTTGGATAAGAGACTTATAGCGTCATTGGACTCGGATTTTTCGATCGGTACAGGGACTTTGTCCCTGACTTACCGATGCAGTCCAATATTGTCATTACAACATGTGTTTTATTTTTCGACGCTATATATTTATATATATATACAAGCCTGCTACTAAGCATGATAGTTTAGTTTCTTGTCCGCGTGGCTCATTTCTGCCATTTTATCTTTTTTACATATAGTTTATTTTGGCAGAGCAGGGCATACCGAGAGTTCATACGCATCTAGACGGTGTGATTAAAGACTGCATATATATTCTTTTTCGCCGTTTATGTCTTTTCCAATTTCAATGTTGGGAACGACATTATGTATAGTAGACTTAACTTAGACGCTTTATTATACGTAATCCGCCTTACTGAGGCGTTATCATTACGTCTTCAAGAAAAGATTTACGGGATATTATTCTCAATGTAATTTCTTTTGAGGGCAGTAGTTTGTTCACGTATAACTCCGCCCTTCAGTGGCTGATTGGAGTTGGTTAGACGTGATGCAGCCCTAGCTACATCCACGCGTGGATAGTAGGTTAAGAACTCTCTCAGAGTCGCTTCGTTCTCGGAGGAGCTTCTCTTCGACGGCAACTTTCCGGCAATCCATGAATTGCTTGATTTATACATTCTCTTGTCTATCTAGTGTTACAAGAGATTCAGACTGGGGCAAACATTCGGTGGTTGACTCAGAGAGTGCCGCCGCAGTTGCCGGACCCGAGTGTGGCTGTTATGACGGTTGCCAGTCAAACAGATTGGGATATATACTGATCCCTACGGATTCGAAGTGCCAGGGTCTTTGGGTTCCGCAGTCTTTTAGCTATCAGTTTAACTTCCGCGGAATAATGTTTTTTAGGCTTGCTTTATGTCATTGCATGAACATTATTCAGAAACGCATGCCCAAATTCCTGTCCTTTAATTCGACAGTAGTGGCGTATCTCCGGAACCAGGGAGGCACTCTTTCGTTTCCGTTATTCAATTTAATGGAAAGAATCCGTCTGTTGGTTATAGTACACCAAGTTCAGTTTTGGTCCGTCATATTCTGGGTCGTCTGATTGTTTTATCGCACTCCCGTTCTCTTACGGGTCGCTTGTTGCTGTCAGAATGGACTCTCAACAAACAAGTATTCATTCAGATTTGCTATCTATGGGAGCGCCCAATGATGTTTTATTTATGACACAGCTTGCTAATAAATTGCAGACGTATGTGTTGGCTTGTCCAGATCTCTGAGCTAATACTGTTAACGCTCTATTGATCTATAGGACGGAATGATAGGATACGCGTATCCTCCGGCGCTGTTGTTTTAGCAGGTATTGCTAAGATAAACAACCACAATACATTTCTGTTGATAGCATCCCTATCTTCACAGAGATCATGAGTAATTTACTCTCTTGTCTACTGTGGATCTTAACGTGAAATCTTCCTCTATGTGAGGATCTTTTTTCACTGGGTAAATCGTGTCATCTTTATCACAACCAGCAAGGTCGCAACCTTCATGTATTCCGTTGTGTGGTCCGTATTGCATTGTAAGCACTGTACTGGACGAGCTTTGGACGCGATTTCTTACTATAGGAGATCCTCTTCTTCGCTATTCTATGCGACTAAAGTGGAGGCTCTTCCGTCGTGGTGTAGGGATCATTATGTTCATATGGTTGATCCCTCCATACTACTCATTGCTATTTTTTAGTATACTTGTTTCACAAGATTTACTGCAGCCTGTTGTTATTTAGGTTATAGGTTTATGTACCTCATACCTATGCACTCTACGATAGTTTACAATTGAGTCTTTTGTCTCTTTATCTAAGTCAGTTAGTAACTTTTTGATAAATAGACTTAGAATCTTTAGATTAAATTCCTATAGGGATTTTAACTTCGGTTCTTATTTAGCTAAGTAATCATTTGAGCCTCTGGAAACAGTAGTTTTCAAATTCTGACCTTTTAGACAGTAATTCTGTTGGTTTCTCTTTTACTGTAGAGTCAGTGAGTTTCATGCACTATCGATGGATGATTTTCACTTTCATAGTTTCGGAATCAATACTTCCGTTACTATTTAGGTTGGATTGTTGCATAAGAGTTAGGCTCCTATTATCCGGAACCTATTATTTTAAGGTCCTTCCGTCTTCGTATGGGCATAGGCCTTTACTCTTTCCGGGTACAGTTTATGTATTTATAAACAGATATCTGTTTATTACAAGGGCGTAAGCTTCTTCTGTCTTTGATGTCTAGTAGAAGGACGTTACGCTCCATTTTATTGTTAATGGTTTCTATTAACTAGCGTACTGCTTATGGTATATCATTGGCTTAGCAGTTGTGCTTAAGATTTCGGCTCATGAAGTAAGAGTTCTTCTACTTCTTGGGCTTACATTAATAGTGTTGCTATTATAGATTTTTGAAGGCTGCTCATTGCGCTCAGCCATCCATTCATGTATTTTATCTCAGAAATATCGAGTCCATTTCTGGAGGCCTCTATTGTTAGGTCTATTATCTACTGCTCAGAATGTCATTCACTTAACAGTTGCTACTATAGCTAGGTAGGCTGTCTGTTTCGGCAGTGTCTCCGTTCGGCTGCCCTCTTCGCTCTGGGCTATTTGACCCAGGGCAAGAAAAAGGGGGGGGGGGGGAGGGTGTTCCCTTGGGTCACCTGTTTTTACTATGAAAACAAGGGAATACCTCCTCCGGAGTTAGTAATTCTGAGCTGTTATTGGGATGGTTGTTAGTGAGAAGTTTAAGTTTATAAAATTCATTCAAGTCTTAGTTTTTAAAGTATAGCTTTTGAATATTGCATATGTCAACGGACATGATTATGCAATTCTCACACACTTTTAGGAGTATAAGAGTCTCTATTCTCTAGACTTACTTTATTATTGGCTTACTTTAAAAATTATTAGTATAAGGATTATTGGATATTAATAGAGTACATGGATGTATGAAGCTCAATTTTTAGAAGGTGTTGTATCTTTCTAATTTATCATAAATAAGAAAGATACATATAAGGCCTATTACTTCTTTTCCCTACAGGGGATGACTCTATTTTATTTTATTGAGCGTATTCCATTTTGCTCTATGTCCTTGGCCCTCCAGCCTTTTTACTATTCAGCTATGTCTGGGTCATTGGTACAGTATAAAAATGTTAAAAAATTTATAGTAATTTATATATTTTTTATACTTACCAATGACCCAGACGGGGATGGCCCTCCCAGGAGTTGGGAACTCTTGCCTCCCCGCTGAGTACATAGCGCTTACCAGGCACTGGTTATTAGAATGATAAATGGCGCCAATTTCGGAACGTCCTTGACACTGCGCATGCGCAGTAGGGGCGAAGTGTGGAGGGCCTTTCAGGACATGTTTTCTTTAGTTTTAGATGCAAATTTTGGGGATTGGGGGGCAAAATTTGTGTTTGGCCCTATATTTTAAGAGTTAGCACCAGCTATGTCTGGGTCATTGGTAAGTATAAAAAATATATAAATTACTATAAATTTTTTAACTTTCGAGGCATGGGCCTCTTGTTGTCATTCTTGCTAATTGTTGCACTGCTTATTCAGTGTTTCCTCTCCCCTAGCCTTCTAAAGTCCCCCCTGGCAATTCTCCCATGCTTTTGGCATATTATTGAGAAATTTCATTTCTAAAATTTCCTGGGAGAGTTGCTTGGTTACAGAATGTTTTCTGTTATTTTCCCCATAGTTACGTTTTCACCCATGGGTGTATAACGTTTGTGTTCTGCATCTTCCATCTGATGTTCTACAGATTCTCCCCTGGGAGTCTCTGTTTTGCATCAGATAGAGTGTAATTGATGACTGATTCCGGGCCAGTTTTTTCAGTGCCTGGAGTCATGTTTTCTGGTGTTTTTACACTGTTTGTTTTCATTGGCAACAGCCTTTTTTGAGGGGGGCTGTTTGCCTTTGTGGTAGTTTATCTCATTATAAGATACATTTATATTATCCGAAAGTGTCTCATTAATTATTTTATATAAATTTAAAATTTTTGACCACACTTTGCCATCGGATCCATCGGGGCTCAACGTTACTTTTCAGCAACTTGGGCTTCTCTGAAAAAATATTTTTTCAAAATTTTTTTGTTTTGCAATTGTTTTTTCATTTATTAATGGATCATGTTATTATGTATCTTTGTGTCAGGGGTTTTTGCGAGTAACTAGGACTTATTGTTGTTCTTTCACAATGAAGGGACGTTGTTCAAATTGTAATAGGAAGAAATCTTCCTCTGACTTTCATGATCATTGTATTAATTGTAGTCAGTGTTCTCGCATTAATCCCTGTCCTATATGTGAATATTGGGATGAGAAACATTGGAAACGTGTGTCACGATATGTTGTTTCTGGAGAAAGAGCGATGCCGGCTCTTTCTCCGCAAGGTCACTCTACTCTCTCAGTTTCTATTTCAGAGGAACCAGAACAGGGTGATGTTTCCATGTTATCTTCTTCAAGTGTGCGTCCGTCGTCACAAATGAATTCAGAGCTAGCGGCAAAAGTGCTCATGGAGATTAGACAAATGTCGTCCGCTAGCTCGCCCGGTGTAGCGTCCATTCACCGAATGGTTCGGCAGCCGGGTTCGTCCGATGTGGTCCAAGAGGAAATTTTGGGTGATGCGAGCACTATAAACATAATAGATGCACACCCAGTGACGGCGGATAGTAAGCGAGAACGGAGGAAGCCTTTTAGTCTGGTTCCTAGCTCGTCCAGGTCCAGCCGGGCCGCGAGCGAGAGAGGTCCCTCTCTCGTACAACAACATCTGGGACCAGATGTTGTGGTACAAAATGTGTCTTTAGCGGAGCATACGTCCGTCGCTCGGGACGCTCCGTTGTATAAGCAGTCCGCAGAGACTGTTAAGGCTTCCTCTTCTCGTCAGCGCACACGACCGCACCTTGGCTGCATGACCGCCGATATATTACCAGCTTCGGCGATGAAGGATTCTTCGGCGACCAGGTCACACCATCCGGCAGCCAGGGATTCGAGACCGATGGACTCCGGACGTTCGCATAGGAAAAGTATGCGGGAGCCATCTGATGCGGAGCTGCCCTCGGCGAAGCAGCGAAAGACTGCGCCTCCGCAGGTCTCGACGCCGGACATTCTTGTGCAGATAGCACAGCTTATCGCAGCATCCCAGCAGCCGACAGAAACGGTGTCGGATCGAGAATTATCCGACGGTGCTGGGTCGGTACGCTCCGCCGAAGCATCGGGGGCGGACGACCGGGAACATCGTGAGGTCCAACCGGATGGTGAAAGGGATACGGATGACTTGGAGCTATCCCTTTCGGAACAACATAAAGCTGCCGTGGACTTCATCCGGCACTTTCTCCCTCAAGTTGTTCCGTCGGGCCAGACTGCTGCGCTTCCGGACAAGAGAATTATAGCGTCATTGGACTCTGAATTTTTTGAGCGGTTCAGGGACATCGCTCCCGAGTTTCCGTCGCAGTCCAATAATGTTGCTAGAACATTTGAATTATTGAACGACGCTATATTTAAAATTGCTTCCAGGACGGGGAAAGCAGGTTTCTTGTCCGCTAATACTCTCAACCTGCCTTTCATTAATGCAAGGAATAAATTCGATACGGCAGGACAGGGTATACCGAGAGTTCCTCTGCGTATGGACGACGAGGCGGAAGACTTAGAGCTATCATTACCGTCGTCAGCTTCTATTCCAACCGCGGTGTTGGAAACAGCTATTGCGTCTAACAGAGCCAATTTAGATGCCTTATCTTACGCAGATCACCTTACTAAGGCGTTATCACTGCGCCTTCAAGGGGAAGAGTTTCAGGATATACAATCCTCTTTAAGACTTCTTTCAAGGGCAGTAGCTTATTCCATGTGTAACTCCGCCCTTTCAGTGGCAAATCTGGAGTTGGTTAGACGTGACGCAGCCCTAGCTACATCCACACTAGTGGATTCTAAGGTGAAGAACTCTCTTAGAGTCGCTTCGGTCTCAGGAGAACTTCTCTTTGACGGCAAGCTTTCTGCTATTTATGATAAAATTAAAAAGAAAGCTAATGATTCTCTGTTGTTCAGATCGGCTCCTAAGAAGTCGGATACAGCAGACACGAATAAGACAGGCACTTCTGGGCCTAATGCGCCCAAGAGAGGTTCCTATAGAGGTTCCGGTGCGTCCTCTTGGTCTTATTCGAGAGACCGTCAGGATAGCGACTCTCGTTCGGGACGTCCTTCTGGCCGGGACAATCGGTCGGACGCCCCGAGGTCGACGAGGCGAGGTGCGGGTCGTGGAAGACGTGGTTTCTCCTACTGCAAGCCTCGCAGGTCCAGGAGGTGATGGCTTAAACCTCTATCGCGTTCCGTTTGGCGGAAGGTTGTCGAGTTTTTCACAAGAGTGGGCATCGATTATGGACGACCCTTGGGTGAGAGGAGTGACTTCGGAAGGTCTAAAAGATATCCTTCAAACGAAAGCCTCCATTAACTCGAAGTCCAAAGTGGACTCATCTTCCGTCAAATCCACAGAAAAGAGACGCTCTGTTATCAGAGGTGCAGTCTCTTTTAATGAAGAACGACTCAGCTTCCGTCGAGTCAGCAGGAAAGAGGCTTGCTTCCATCAGAAGTCCAGTCTCCTCTGGAATGATCACGGTAGAGGTCGTAGAAAACCAGGAATCTCTGGGATTCTACAGCCATCTGTTTCTGGTTCCGAAACCAGACGGCTCGTTCCGTCCAGTCATAGATTTGAGCTGGATAAACAAGCTGATCGTCGCTCCGAAGTTTTATATGGAGACGATTCGATCGGTCAGAGCGAGTATTCGGGTGAACGATTATGCAACGAGCATAGATCTCAAAGATGCGTACTTTCACGTCATGGTACATCCGACATTCCGAAAGTATCTATGCTTTGCAGTCCTGGGAGTGGTGTATCAATTCCGGGCGATGTGCTTCGGATTGAATCTAGCACCCTGGGCTTTCACTCGGGTAATGAACTCAGTAATGATCTACTTCCGAGCTCATTCGTCTGCGGTAACGTCGGCCTACCTGGACGACATTCTTCAGAGGTACGGCAACGAGTTAACGCTTCAGAACGATGTTCAGAATCTTCTTCTATTGCTCCGACATCTCGGTTTTATAGTAAACGAGGAGAAGTCGGATCTGGTGCCGTCCAAGTCATTCACTCATCTGGGAATGAGCTTTGAGACGCACAACAATCTCGTTCGTCTGCCGTTAACCAGAGCGAAATTAGTCAGTTGTTACGCTCGCTATTGTCTGCACGCAGACAAAGTCATGGCGAGAGAATTTATGAGACTGATAGGTCTGTGCGGAGCCGCCGCGGATCTCATTCCGATGGGGCGGCTACGCACACGTCCTCTTCAAATTTTCCTGACTCAGAATTGGAGTGTGAAAATTCATTCGCTCGATGTAGACGTTCTCTTGTCAGATCAAGTGAAACAAGAGATTCAGACTTGGGCAAACATTCAGTGGTTAACTCAGGGAGTTCCGCTGCAGTTGCCGGATCCGAGTTTTACCGTTATGACGGATGCCAGTCAAACAGGTTGGGGTGCATCATTAATCCCAACGGATTCGAGATGCCAGGGTCTTTGGGATCCGCAATTCCTGTGCAAGCACATAAACATCAAGGAAATGATGTCAATTTGGCTTGCGTTACATCACTGGATGGACATTATTCACGATGCTCATGTCCAAATTCTATCCGACAATACGACAGTAGTGGCGTATATACGGAATCAGGGAGGCACTCATTCAGTTCCGTTGTTCAATCTAACGGAAAGAATCCTTCTGTTTGCGTTAGATCATCACGTTCTTCTTTCGGTCCGTCACATACCGGGTCGTCTGAATGTGCTAGCAGACTCCCTTTCACGAAAGGGTCGCTTGTTACCGTCGGAGTGGACTCTCAACAAACAAGTATTCAATCAGATTTGCTACCAATGGGAACGGCCAATGATAGACTTATTTGCGACACATCTCAACAATCAGTTGCAGACGTATGTGTCTCCGTGTCCGGATCCAAGAGCATTTGCAGTAGACGCTCTGTCGATCCCTTGGGACGGAATGATAGGATATGCGTATCCTCCAGCGCCGTTAATTCAACAAGTATTGCTAAAGATAAAACAATCTCAATGCAAGATTCTGTTGGTAGCATCTCTGTCGCCACAGAGACCGTGGATAAATCTACTCAGGTGTCTGTTGTGGGACCTACCGCGGAAGCTTCCTCCACGAGAGGATCTTCTTTCGCAGGGGAAATCGCGCCAACTCCATCACAACCCGCAAGGTCTCAACCTTCACGTTTTTCCGTTGTGCGGTCCTTCTTGCATGGCAAGCACTTTACAGGACGAGCAGTGGACGCGATTTCTAACTGTAGGAGGACCTCCTCTTCGCTAAACTATGCGGCTAAGTGGAAGGTTTTTCGTCGTTGGTGTAGGGATCATTCTGTAGATATATTTGATCCCTCTATACCAGACATTGCAAACTTTCTAGTATACTTGTTTGACGAAATCAAACTGCAGCCTGTTACTATAAAGGGTTATAGATCTAGGTTATCTGATACCTATGCACATCATGATAGTTTACAAATTGGATCTAATGTCTCTTTATCGAAGTTGGTTAGAAACTTTTCGATAAATAGACCCAGAACTCTTAGATTAATTCCTAAGTGGAATTTAGCTTGGGTTCTCTTTAAATTGAAGGAAAAGCCATTTGAACCTCTTGGGACAGTAGATTTCAAATTCTTTTCTTATAAGACAGCTTTTCTCTTAGCTTTCTCTTCTGCCAGAAGAGTCAGTGAGCTTCATGCACTATCGGTGGATGATTCTCATTATCGTAGTGTTGGGAACACTATCACCTTCACTACTAATGTGGGTTTTTTTAGCTAAGAATCAGGCTCCTAATAAATATCCGGAACCTATTGTTATTAAGGCTCTTCCGTCTTCAGACGGGCGTAGGCCTTTACTCTGTCCTGTTAGAGCACTACGTATCTATAAACAGAGATCTCAGTTTATCAGAAAGGGACGGAAACGTTTCTTTCTGTCTTTGATGCCTAATAAAAAGGACATTTCAGTCCATTCTATTGCTAGATGGATTCAGTTAACTATCCGTACTGCTTATGAAGATTTATCTTCTTCTCAACAGTCTGTGCTTAAGATTTCTGCTCATGAAGTAAGAGCTCTTTCTACTTCCTGGGCTTATGCTAATAGTGTTGCTATTACAGATTTAATGAAGGCTGCTTATTGGTCTCAGCCATCCACATTTACGAATTTTTATCTCAGAAATATTGAGTCCATTTCTGGAGACCTGCATTGTTTAGGTCCGTTATCTGTTGCTCAGAATGTCGTCCACTAAACAGTTGCAACTATAGTTATGCAGGCTTTCTGTTCCGGCAGTGACTCCGTCCGGCTGCCCTCTTCGCTCTGGGCTATTTGACCCAGGGCAAGGGGAAGGGGGGGGGGGGGCGGGTGTTCCCTTAGGTCACCAGCTTTATAGTGAAAAGCAAGGGAATGCCTCCTCCAAGTCAGTATTTCTGAGTCGCTTCCGGGATGGTTTTAAAGTGTAATATTAATGTTTAAATTCATTCATGTCTTATTTTTAAAGTGTAGCTCGTTGTGAAGCATTTGTATATGTCAAGTGTCAAACGGGCTTTAATATACAATACTCGGACACTTTTAAATGATTATAAAGAGTCTCAATTCTCTGGACTACTTTATTTATTGGCTTGCTTTAAAAATAATTAGTATAAGGGTTATACTGGATGTTAATAGAGAACATGAATGTTATTGTGCTCAATTATTAAGGGTAGTGTATCTTTCTAATTTAATATTAAATAAGAAAGATACATGTAAAGCCTAATACTCCTTTTCTCCTTAAGGGGTTACCTCTTTACTATATAGTTGAGCTTATTGGATTTTCCTCTATGTCCTAGGCCCTCCAGCCTGTTTACTATTCAGCTAAGTCTGGGTCATTGGTACAGTATAAAAATGTTAAAAAATTTATAGAAAATTTATATATTTTTTATACTTACCAATGACCCAGACGGGGATGGCCCTCCCTGGAGTTGGGAACTCTTGCCTCCCCGCTGAGTACATAGCGCTGACCAGGCACTGCCAGTAAGAATGATTATTCGGGACGACTGCGTCACTGCGCATGCGCAGTAGAGGCGTAGTATGGAGGTCCTTTAGGACATGATTTCTTTTTGTTTTGGATGCAAATTTTGGGGATTGGGGGGCAAAATTTGTGTTTGGCCCTGGTTTTGTTAGAGTTAGCACCAGCTAAGTCTGGGTCATTGGTAAGTATAAAAAATATATAAATTACTATAAATTTTTTAACTTTCTGCAGTCACCTGTTCCTGGTTCCAAGATCAGACGGCTCGTTTCGTCCAGTTATAGATCTGAGCTGGATAAACAAGCTGATCGTGGCTCCAAAATTTTATATGGAGACCATCCGATCGGTCAGAGCAAGCATTCGAGTGAACGATTATGCTGTGAGCATAGATCTCAAGGATGCATACTTTCACGTCATGGTACATCCGGCGTTTAGAAAGTACCTTCGCTTCGCTGTCCCAGGAGTGGTAATGACTCATTTCCGAGCTCATTCGTCTGTGCTAATGTCAGCCTACTTGGACGACATTCTTCAGTGTTACGGCAGCAAGTTAATGCTTCAGAATGATGTTCAGAGTCTGCTTCTATTGCTCCAACATCTCGGTTTCATAGTAAACGAAAAGAAGTCGGATCTAGTGCCGTCCAAATCATTCCCCCATGTGGGAATGAGCCTAGAGATGCACAACAATCTCATTCGTCTGCCGTTAACCAGAGCGATATTAGTCAGTTGTAACGCTCGCTTTTGTCTTCACTCAGATGTAGTAACAGCGAGAGAATTCATGAGACTGACAGGTTTGTGCGGACCCGCTGCGGATCTTATTCTGATGGAGCGGCTACGCACTCATCCACTCCACATATATTTTATCTCATAATTGGAGTGTGAAGACTCATTCGCTCGAATCGAACATCGTCTTGTCGAATCAAGTGAAAAAAGAGATTCGGACTTGGGCAGATATTCAGTGGTTAACTGAAGGAGTATCACTGCAACTGCCGGACCCGAGTTTTCCAATAATGACGGATGCGAGACAGTCAGGTTGGGGCGCAACTCTGAGCCCAACAGATTCGAGGTGCCAAGGTCTTTGGGATCCGCAGTTCCTAAACAAGCACATAAATATCAAGAGATGATGTCAATATGGGTTGCGCTACGTCAATGAATGAACATTCTTCAGAATTTGCATGTTCAAATTCTGTCCGACAATTTGACAGTAGTAGCGTACATTTGGAACCAGGAAGGCACTCATTCCATTCCGTTATTCAATTTAACGGAAAGGATCCTTCTGTTTGTCCTAGAGCATCAAGTTCTTCTATCGGTCCATCATGTACCGGGTCGTCTGAACGTTCTAGCAGACTTCCTTTCTCGGAAAGGTTGCATGTTGCCGTCAGAATGGACTCTCAACAAAAGAGTATTCAATCAGATTTGCTACCAATGAGAGCGTCTGATGATAGACTTATTTGCGACGCATCTCAACAAACAGTTACAGACGTATGTGTTGCCATGCCCAGATCCTCGAGCGTTTGCAGTAGACGCTCTGTCGATCTCTTGGGACGGAATGATAGGATACGCGTATCCTCCAGCGCCATTGATTCAGCAGATATTGCTCAAGATAAAGCAATCTCACTGCAAAATTCTGTTGGTAGCATCTCTGTCACCCCAGAGACCATGGATAAATCTACTCAGGTGTCTGTTGTGTGACATGCCGCGGAAGCTTCCTCCATGGGAGGATCTTCTTTCGCAGGGGAAATTGCGCACACTGCATCACAACCCGCAAGGTCTCAACCTTCACGTATTTCCATTGTGCGGTCCTTCTTGCACGGCAAGCAATTTACAGGACGAGCAGTTGATGCAATTTCTAACTGTAGGAGGACCTCTTCAGACGGGCATAGGCCTTTACTCTGTCCTGTTAGAGCTATATGTATTTACAAACGTAGATCTGAGTTTATCAGAAAGGGACGTAAACGTTTCTTTCTGTCTCTGCTGCCTAATAGAAGGGACATTACAGTCCATTCTATTGCAAGGTGGATTCAATTAACTATCCGTACTGCTTATGAAAAATTATCTTCAGCTCAGCAGTCTGTGCTTAAGATTTTGGCACATGAAGTAAGAGCTCTATCTACATCTTGAGCTTATGCTAATAGTATTGCTATTACAGATTTGATGAAGGCTGCATATTGGTCTCAGCCTTCCACATTCACGAATTTTTATCTTAGAAATATTGAGTCCATTTCTGGAGACCTGCATTGTTTAGGTCCGTTATCTGTTGCTCAGAATGTCGTCCACTAAACAGTTGCAACTATAGTTACGCAGACGTTCTGTTCCGGCAGTGACTCTGTCCTGCTGCCCTCTTCGCTCTGGGGTATTTGACCCGGGGCAAGGGGAAGGTGGGGGGAGGGATGATGTTCCCTTAGGTCAACTGCTGTATTGCGAAAAGCAAGGGAATACCTCCTCTGGAGTCAGTAATTCCGAGTCGGTGCCGGGATGGTTTTAAAGTGTAAAGCTAATGTTTAACTCATTCATGTAATATTTTTAAAGTGTAGCTCGGTGTGAAGCATTTGTATATGTCACGTGTCATACGAGCGTTAATATACAATCCGCGGACACTTTTAATGAGTATAAAGAGTCTCAATTCTCTGGACTATCTTTATTTATTGGCTTTCCTTTAAAAATTAGTATAACGGGTTATACTGGATGTTAATAGAAATCATTGATGTTATTGTGCTCAATTCCAGAATGGTATTGTGTCTTTCTTTTTTGATACAAATAAGAAAGATACATGTAAAGCCTGTTTCTCCTTTTTTCCTTGAGGGGATAATTCTGTTTACATGTATTTGAGCCTATTGGATTTTCCTTTATGTCCTAGGCCCTCCAGCCTTTTTTTCTATTCAGCTAAGTATGGGTCATTGGTACAGTATAAAAATGTTAAAAAATTTATAGTAATTTATGTATTTTTTATACTTACCAATGACCCAGACGGGATGGCACTCCCATGAGTTGGGAACTCATACCTCCCTGCTGATTACATAACGCTTACCAGGCACTGGTCGTAAGAATGACTTTTGGCGCCAATTTCGAGACCTCCTTGAGCAGTGTGCTTTGGTCTGAACCTGGCTTGGTAATGTCATACTTCCGAGCTCATTCGTCTGCGGTAACATTGGCTTACATGGATGACATTCTTCAGAGATATGGCAACAGAATTATTCTTCAGAACGATGTTCAGAGTCTGTTACAATTGCTCCAACGTCTCAGTTTCATAGTAAACGAGAAAAAGGTGGATCCAGGGCCATCCAAGTCATTCATTCACATGGGAATGAGCTTCGAGACTCACAACAATCTGGTTCGTCTGCCATTACCCAGAGAGACAATATGTCAGTTGTTATGCTCGCTTTTGTCTGAACTCAGATGCAATAACAGCGAGGGAGTTTATAATAATAATTTAATAATAATTTTAAAGCCTAGACTCCACACACGGTGCTCAATGGCTGTACAATAATTGCATACATACATATACACACATACACATACACATACATTCTCTCACAGATACATTGATACATGGATCACTATTATCATTTATTGGTGCTCAATGCCACATCAGCAACTGAGGCTATATCATGGCGATAAGCGACAGAACCTAAAAGAAAAAGGGTATTGAATTAAAACAAAATAAAAAACAAAACAAACTACAACTTTACCAAAACAAGTATGTGAGTGTAATTTGATGAGTAACGAGGCAATCCTCACTGACTCGGTCACACCCACGCACCTGGTAATGTCAGTTTATGACCAAAATTAAAAGACCACTAAAGGAAATGCCTTTTGAAAAAGGTAGGTTTTAGTACCAGACTTGAATGATTTGAACAAGTGATTTACTATTTTTTTTATGTCTATTGGAAGAGAATTCCAAAGCCTTGGGCCAGAAACCTAAAGACCCTATCACCAGCACTAGTAAATGTAGATACGGGCTGAACAAGATTGAGATGACCTGATGACCTAAGAGACCTCGGTGGTTTGAGGATGGTAAGCAGATCGGACAGGTAGGATGGTGCAGATCCCAAGATACACTTAAACACCAAAATGACAATTTTAAATTGAATTCTTTGCTTAACGGGTAGCCAATGTAACTCTGAGAGTACTGGTGTTATATGGCAGTACTTTTGAGCTCTGGTTATGACCCACGCAGCACAATTTTGGATGTGTTGTAGCTTTTCAAGAATAGATGTTTTAGAGCCAATCAGAAGAGAATTGCAGTAATCAAGGTGACTGGTAACAAAGGTGTGGACAAGCTGTTGTGACGTCTGCGTATCAGTGAAGGATCGAATTTTGCTAATATTTCTAAGATGAAAAAATGCACTGCGAGAGACATGTTTGATATGTTCATCAGCTGCCAAATTTTCATCCATGAAATAACCTAAGTTTTGAATGCAGCTATTGGGTTTTATCGCAGAACCTCCAGTATTGAGGGACAGTTTGGATATTTTTGAAAGTTGATGAGGTAGACCTATATATATTACTTCTGTCTTGTCTTCATTCAATTTTTAGAAAGTTTTTAGTCATCCATGCCTTGATGTCTGAAATACAAAGTTCAATCTTACTGCATGCTTCAGGCTCAAAGGCGTGAGTAAAACTAATATACAGCTGTGTGTCATCTGCGTAAAAATGAAAGTCAAGGCCATGGCTTCGGACGACCTGGTTTATGCGACTGATGGGGCTGTGTGGAGTGGCTGCGGATCTTATTCCGGTGGGCCGCTTGTGCACGCGTCCCCTCCAGATAATCTTTACTCAGAACTGGAGTGTGAAGACGCATTCGCTCGAAACCAGTAAAACAAAAGATTCAGATTGGGTCAGATCTTCAGTGGTTAACTCAAGGACTTCCACTTCACCTGCCGCATCTGGCTTTCACGATTATGACGGATGCAAGTCAGATGGGCTGGGGCGCATCCCTAAGTCCCGCAGACTTGAAGTGTCAGGGTCTTTGGGACTCTCGGTTCCTGGAAAAACACATAAACATCAAGGCGATGATGTCAATCTGGTTAGCACTACAACATTGGATTCGTCAAAAAGTGAATGTCCATGTTCAGATTCTGTCAGACAACTCGACAGTAGTTGCTTACCTCAGGAACTAAGGTGGCACTCACTCGATTCCTTTATGCGAATCAACGGAGAAGATTCTCTTATTCGTTCTGAATCATCACGTTCATCTCTCAGTCTGTCATATACCAGGTCGTCTGAACGTATTAGCAGACTCGCTCTCTCGGAAAGGTCGCCTGTTGCCATTGGAGTGGACTCTCAACAAGCGAATATTCAGACAGATTTGCTACCAGTGGGATCATCCCATGATAGATCTTTTTGCGACACACCTAAACAATCAGTTACTGACGTTCGTGTCGCCATGCCCAGTTTGTCGAGCGTACGCAGTAAATGTTTTGTCGATTTCATGGGACGGGATGATAGGATATGCATATCCTCCAGCTCTGTTGTTCAGCAGATCCTGTTAAAAATCAAACAGTCTCACTGCAAAATCTTGCTAGTAGCACCTCTGTCATCACAGAAACCTTGGATCAATCTTCTCAGGTGTCTGTTATGAGATGTTCCCCGGGAGCTTCCTCCACGAGAGAACCTTCTATATCAGGGGAAGTCCCGCTCACTGCATCACAACCCGGAAGGTCTCAACCTTCACTTATTTCTGTTGTGCGGTCCTTCTTGCACGGAAAACATTTTACAGGACGATTAGTGGATGCAATTTCTAACTGTAGGAGGGCCTCCCCTTCGTTGAATTATGCAGCAAAGTGGAGGGTTTTCTTCTGTTGGTGTACGAATCAGTCTGTTAACAGATATGATCCATCCATTCCACAGATTGCCAATTTCTTGGTCTACCTATTTGACAAACTCAAACTGCAGCCCCGTCACTATTAAGGGCTATAGGTCTTTGTTATCAGACACTTACACTCATCATGATAACTTGGCTATTGGATCAGATACTTCTTTATCTAAGCTTGTTAGAAATTTTTCTAGACCTAGAACCCTCAGATTAATTCCTAAATGGAATTTGGCTTGGGTTCTGTTGAAGCTTCAAGAAGCTCCTTTTGAGTCATTAGATGTTGTAGAGTCCAAATTCTTGACCTATAAAACGGCATTTCTCTTAGCCTTTGCATCTGCTAGAAGAGTCAGTGAACTTCATGCATTATCTGTTGATGAATCTCTCATTACCGTAGTGTGGGTAATACTATTACCCTAACTACGGAAGTGGGTTTTTTGGCTAAGAATCAGATTCCGGATAAGTGGCCGGAGCCTATTGTCATTAAGGCTTTACTGTCCTCGGAGGGGGCGCTGTGGCTCAGTAGGTAGAGGTGCAGGCTGCAAGCTGAGAGGTCCTCGGTTCAAAACCCACCTGCCGCAACCACGTTGTGTCCTTGGGCAAGACACTTCACCCCCATCGCCCATGTGGGGGCACGGTGATGCTGTGCACTAAGGCGTACTGCACGTCAATTGTGCACCTGTCTTCAACCAATGCTAACCCTGCTTGTGTGGAGTTAGTATGTTTGGGAGCTGACAGTTGCTCGCCATTGCTCGGTGGTTCTCTCCAGGTACTCTGGCTTCCTCCACCCATAAAACTGTTGTGGTCATGATTAGCCATTGTGCAGAAATATGTGACCTTAAACACCAATAAATAAATAAATAAATTACCATTCTCGGATAACCATAGACCTTTGCTGTGTCCGCTCAGAGCTATGCGCATTTATAAATGTAGATCAGATTTACGGCGTCAGTGCTCGAGCAGAATTGCCTAAAGACCTTATAGATGTAACATTCTCGTAAAAGAGAAAGACATATATAATTCCTATATCTTCTATTCTCCTGTAGGAGCTATCCTTTACTGAAGTAATTGAGAGGTTGTATTTTCCTTTAAGTCCTAGGCCCTCCAGCCTTTTAACGATTCAGCTAGTCTGGGCCATTGTTTGTAGTATAAAAATATGATAAATTTGAAGTAATTTGCATATTTTTTATACTTACCAATGGCCCAGACGGGGATGGCCCTCACATGAGTGGGCACTCATACCTCCCCACTGATTATAACATTTAGCAGGCACTATAGAAAGAATGATGGTTGGTGCCAATTTCTGTACCTTCCTGGATACTGCACATGCGCAGATCACAAAAATATGCAGGACCATCTAGGACTTAATTTTTGGGGTTTTGCATTCTAATTTTGGAGATTGGGGGGGGGGGGGGCAAAATTTGTGTTTGGCCCTGGATTAATTTGAATTAGCACCAGCTAGTCTGGGCCATTGGTAAGTATAAAAAAATATACAAATTACTTAAAATTTTTCATTTCTATTTACATAAACTGGCCTGATTGAATTCAACCCTCAGCACACTGATATCGAAATATCACAATTTGAACCTGCCAACTTTTTCCATAATGCAATAAGAATTTAACCAATTGGATCTTGTTGAGGCCTGTCAAACAAAATTGAATTCATTACATTCCTAATTTACACCTTGAAATTTAATACATGTTGTTGAAAATTCAAGAACATGTCTCACAGTTATATTTGAGAGGTCCTCACTTAAAAAAATTTTTCAGGCCAAATTCATTTTGCCTTGGCATGTTTTTGGCCTGAGGCCAATTTTCATAATTGACAGGGTTGGTTAATTAATAAGTAATGATTGATTTCTTGTTAGATAAATCTACAGAGAAAAATAAAGAATCTGACAGTGACAATGAAGATGAGGATGAAGAAGCTAAAAGAATTGTTAAGAAGGTATGTATATTTTTATACTAAAACCAATGGCCCAGACTTAGCTGGTGCAACCTCAATATTATTAAGGGCCAAACACAAATTTTGAACCCCCCAATCCCCAAAATTTGCATACAATACCGAAAATTAAAAGTCCTATCTGGCCCTCCATACTTTTAGTACTTGTGCATGCGCTGTACCCAGGAAGAGACCGGAATTGACGCCAACATCATTCTGTTTGTCCCAAAGTCAGTAACAACTGAACTGGCATCTGTGCTTTAAATTCTCATTTTTGGCTCACCAACGTTAGTTGTGTGAGCCTATGGCATAGCCCTCATGTCGCCATCAGCGTCGGCGTCTGCTCTCAAATATTTTGAACTTTTGTGTACAGGTTTTGATTTTTTGGCTTTTTAAAATTTTGTTTAGTTTCTGCATATTGCTATGGTGGTTCACTATAACATTTAACTCTTTTCCAGGGTATTTTGTCTTAATTTTAACCCTTTGAATCAAATTTTAGACTTATTTTGATGTTTGTGTGCAGGTTTTGATGTTTTTTTTTCCTTTCTTCCAAGTGGAGATTTACCTTGCAGCATATGGCCATGCATTCTATTGTATGTAAACATGCATCTTAGGGCTAAGTTTGTATTATTTAACCCTTTTCCTGCTGAATTACTTCAATTTTGGACTTATATGTACAGCTTTTGGACTTAGGCTTACAGCTTCGTACTTTTATGTACAGGTTGTGATAAAAAAAAACAATTTCAAGTGAGGTTGACCTCACTGCATATTGCAGTGGTGGTTATTATAACATTGATATCTTGCCAGTGCATTTTTAAAAAAAATTTAACCCTTTGAATAGATTTTTAGACTTATTTTGACGTTTGCGTGCAGGTTTTCATGGGTTTTTTTTCCTTTCTTCCAAGTGTAGATTTACCTTGTAGCATATGTCCATGCTTTCTATTGTATGTAAACATGCATCTTAGGGCTATGTTGTATTCTTTAACCCTTTCCCTGCTTAATTACTTCAATTTTGGACTTCTTTTGTTTACAGGTTTGGATTTTTGGTAAACTATGATAAAACGATGACTTACAGATCAAGTTTGAGTTTCATGCTGATTGCATTATTCTTGTGTGAGTTACGGCCCTTGGAAATATGGGAAAAAGCACCAAAATATCAGTTTTCCAGAATTTTTTTGTAAACGCTTCAACGGAATGAGTTCATTTTTGGTAAACTACTATAGAACGATGACTTACAGATCAAGTTTGAGTTTCATGCTGATTGCATTATTCTTGTGTGAGTTACGGTCCTTGGAAATATGGAAAAGCACCAAAATATCAGTATTTTTATACTGTACCAATGACCCAGACATAGCTGGTGCTAACTCTTAAAATACTAGGGCCAAACACAAATTTTGCCCCCCAATCCCCAAAATTTGCATCTAAAACCAAAGAAATCATGTCCTGAAGGTCCTCCATACTTTGCCCTTACTGCGCATGTGCAGTGTCAAGGACGTTCTGAAATTGGCGCCAATTACCATTCTTTGTTTGGCCCTTCATCAGTTAACATCTAACTGATCTTTGTGCTTGTAAATCTCAGTTTAAATGATGCCAGACACATAAATATTGGAGAAATGGTGATTCTAAGGAGGATATAGAAGGAGGAGAGGAAAAAGGAGTGACAGAAATATTCAGGGCTGTAACTTAAAATTTTCTAGTGAAATTATGTTAAGTTGCCTATTTTCGAGACATGGGCCTGTTGTTGTCATTCTTGCTATGAAGTTGCACTGCTTATTCAGTGTTTCCTCTCCCCTTGTCCTGTAAGTACCCCCTTGCTATTCTCCCATGCTTTTGGCATATTTTTGAATAAGTTTACTAATAAAAATTCTTGGGAGAATTAGCTTGGTAACAGAATGATTTCTGTTATTTTCCCCATGTTTACGTTTTCACCCATGGGTGTTTAGACGTTGTGTTCTGCATCTACCACCTGATGTTCTGCAGATTCTTCCCTGGAAGTCTCTGTTTTGCATCAGATAGTGTATATTTTGATAACTGATTTCGGGCCAGGATTGTCAGTGCCTGGAGTCATGTTTTCTAGTGTTTATACACTTTTTGTTTACATTGGCAACAGTCTCTTTTGAGGGGGGCTTTTTGCCTTTGGAGTAGTTTACTCATTATAAGATACATTATTATTTTCCGTAAGTGTTGCATTAATTATTTAAAATAATTTTGAATTTTTTTACCACACTTAGCCTTGGGATCCAGTGGGGCTCAACGTTACTTTTCATAAACTTGGGCTTCGCTGAAAAAATATTTTTCAAAAATTCTTTTTGATTGCTATTGTTTTTTCAATATTAATGGATCATGTTATTATGTATCTTTGCTTTTAGGGGTTTGTGCGAGTACTAGGACTTGTTGTTGTTTTTTCACAATGAAAAGATATTGTTCAAATTGTAATAGGTAGAAATCTTCCTCTGACTTTCATGATCATTGTATTAATTGTAGTCAGTGTACTCGCACAAACTCCTGTTCAATATGTAATTTTTGGGATGATAAACATTGGAAACGTGTGTCACGATATATTGTTAGCGGGGAAAGGACCATGCCGGCCCTTTCTCCACAGGGTCACTCTAGTCTATCAGTTTCTATTTCAGAGGAACAAGAACAGGGTGATGTTTCCATGTTATCCTCCAAAAGTGCGCTTCCGTCGTCACAATTGAATGCAGAGCTAGCGGCAAAAGTGCTCATGGAGATACGACAGTTGCCTAAGATGTCCCTAGTAGGATCGACGGTGCTGTCGTCCGCTAGCTCGTCCGGTGTAGCGTCCATTCACCGAATGGTTCGGCAGCCGGGTTCGTCCGTTGCGGTCCAGGAAGGAGTTTTGGGTGATGCGAGCACTATAAACATACAAGGTGCACACCCAGTGACGACGGATATAAGGAGAGATCGGAGGAAGCCTTCTAGTTTGGTTCCTAGCTCGTCCAGGTCCAGCCGGGCCACGAGTGAGAGAGGCCCCTCTCTCGTACAACAACATCTGGGACCAGATGTTGTCGTACAAAATGTGTCGCAAGCGGAGCACAAGTCCGTCGCTCGGGACGCTCTGTTGTATCGGCAGTCCGCTGAGACTGCTCAGGCTTCCTCATCCTCTCAGCAGCGCACTCGACCGCACCTTGGCTACGTGACCGTGGATATTCTACCAGCTTCGCCGATCAGGGATTCATCGGCGACCAGGTCACGCCATCCGGTAGCCAGGGACACGAGGCCGATAGACTCCGGACATTCGCATCGGAAGAGTATGCGGGAGTCAGTTGATGCGGAGTTTCCCGCGGCTAAGCAGCGGAAGACAGCTACTCCGCAGGCCTCGATGACGGACGTGCTAGCTCAGATAGCACAAATTATCGCAGCATCCCAGCAACCGACAGAATCGGTGTCGGATCGGGAATTATCCGACGGCGCTGGGTAGGTACGCTCCGCCGAAGCATCGGGTGCGGACGACCGGGAGCATCGTGAGGTCCGACCGGATGGCGAAAGGGATACGGATGACTTGGAGCTATCCCTTTCGGAACAACATAAAGCTGCCGTGGATTTTATCCGGCACTTCCTTCCTCAAGTTGTTCCGTCGGGCCAGACTGCTGCGGTACCGGATAAGAGACTGATAGTGTCATTGGACACTGATTTCTTCAAGCGGTTCAGAGACATCGTCCCTGAGTTTCTGTCTCAGTCCAATAATGTCACAAGAACATTTGAATTATTGAACGACGCTATCTTCAAGCTTGCTTCCAAAACAGGCAAAGCTGGTTTCTTGTCCGCCAATGCTCTTAACCTGCCTTTCATTAATTCAAGGAATAAATTCGATACGGCAGGACAGGGTGTTCCGAGAGTTCCTCTGCGTCTTGACGACGAGGCGGAAGACTTAGAATTGTCATTACCTTCGTCAACGTCCATTCCAACCGCAGTGTTGGATATGACAATTACGTCTAACAGGGCCAGTTTAGACACTTTATCTTACGCAGACCACCTTACTAAGGCGTTATCACTACGTCTACAAGGGAAAGAATTCCAGGATATTCAATCCTCTTTAAGACTTCTTTCAAGGGCAGTGGCTTATTCCATGTATAACTCCGCCCTTTCAGTGGCAAACCTGGAGTTGGTTAGACGTGATGCAGCCCTAGCTACATCCACACGCGTGGATAGTAAGGTGAAGAACTCTCTCAGAGTCGCTTCGGTCTCCGGAGAGCTTCTCTTCGACGGCAAGCTTTCTGCAATCTACGATAAAATTACTAAGAAAGCTTCGGATTCTCTGGTGTTTAAATCCGCTTCCAAGAAGTCGGATACGGCAGAAAAGAGTAAGACAGGCACTTCTGGGACTAATGCGCCCAAGAGAGGTTCCTATAGAGGTTCCGGTGCATCCTCTTGGTCTTATTCAAGAGACCGTCATGGCAGCGACTCACGTTCGGGATGCCCTTCGGGCCGGGACAACCGGTCGGACGCCCCGAGGTCGACGGGACGAGGTGCGGGTCATGGAGGACGTGGTTTCTCCTCCCGCAGGTCCAGGAGGTGATGGTATCAACCTCTATCGTGTTCCGGTTGGCGGAAGGTTGTCAAGTTTTTTAGAAGAGTGGACGTCGATTACGGACGACCCTTGGGTGAGAGGGGTGATTTCGGAAGGTCTAAGAATATCCTTCAAATGAACGCCTCCTTTAACTCAAAGTCCAAAATGGACTCAACTTCCGTCAAATCCGCAGAAAAGAGATGCTCTGTTATCGGAGGTGCAGTCTCTTTTAATGAAGAACGCGGTAGAGGTCGTAGAAGACCAGGAAACACTGGGATTCTACAGCCATCTGTTTCTGGTTCCGAAACCAGACGGCTCGTTCCGTCCAGTCATAGATTTGAGCTGGATAAACAAGCTGATCGTCGCTCCAAAGTTCTATATGGAGACGATTCGATCGGTCAGAGCGAGTATTTGGGTGAACGATTATGCTACAAGCATAGATCTCAAAGATGCGTACTTTCATGTCATGGTACATCCGACATTCAGAAAGTATCTACGCTTCGCAGTCCTAGGAGTGGTGTATCAATTCCGAGCGATGTGCTTCGGATTGAACCTAGCACCCTGGGCTTTCACTCGGGTAATGAACTCGGTAATGATATACTTCCGAGCTCATTCGTCTGCGGTAATGTCGGCCTACCTGGACGACATTCTTCAGAGGTACGGCAACGAGTTAACGCTTCAGAACGATGTGCAGAATCTGCTTCTATTGCTCCGACGTATCGGTTTTGTTATAAACGAGGAGAAGTCGGATCTGGTGCCGTCCAAGTCATTCACTCAATTGGGAATGAGCTTCGAGACGCACAACAATCTCGTTCGTCTGCAGTTAACCAGAGTGAAATTAGTCAGTTGTTACGCTCGCTATTGTCTTCATGCAGACAAAGTCACAGCGAGGGAGTTCATGAGACTGATAGGTCTGTGCGGAGCTGCTGCAGATCTTATTCCGATGGGGCGGTTACGCACTCGTCCGCTCCAAATTTTCTTGACTCAGAATTGGAGTGTGAAGATTCATTCGCTCGACATAGACGTTCTCTTGTCAGATCAAGTGAAACAAGAGATTCAGACTTGGGCAAACATTCAGTGGTTGACTCGGGGAGTTCCGCTGCTGTTGCCGGATCCGAGTTTTACGATTATGACGGATGCCAGTCAAACAGGTTGGGGTGCATCATTGATCCCAACGGATTCGAGGTGCCAGGGTCTTTAGGATCCACAGTTCCTAAGCAAGCACATAAACATCAAGGAAATGATGTCAATTTGGCTTGCGTTACGTCAGTGGATGGACATTATTCAGAAAGCTCATGTCCAAATTCTGTCCGACAATACGACAGTAGTGGCGTATATCAGGATCCAAGGAGGTACTCATTCCATTCCGTTATTCATTTTAACGGAAAGAATCATTCTGTTTGCTCTAGAACATCAGGTTCTACTTTCGGTCCGTCATATACCGGGTCGTCTGAATGTACTAGCAGACTCCCTTTCACGGAAGGGTCGCTTGTTGCCGTCGGAGTGGACTCTCAACAAACAAGTATTCAATCAGATTTGCTACCAATGGGAACTGCCAATGATAGACTTATTTGCGACACATCTCAACAATCAGTTGCAGACGTATGTGTCTCCATGTCCGGATCCAAGAGCATTTGCAGTAGACGCTCTATCGATCTCATGGGACGGAATGATAGGATATGCGTATCCTCCAGCGCCGTTAATGCAGCAAGTATTGCTAAAGATAAAACAATCTCAATGCAAGATTCTGTTGGTAGCATCTCTGTCTCCACAGAGACCGTGGATAAATCTACTCAGGTGTCTGCTGTGGGACCTACCGCGAAAGCTTCCTCCACAAGAGGATCTTCTTTCGCAGGGGAAACCGCGTCAACTTCATCACAACCCGCAAGGTCTCAACCTTCACATTTTTCCGTTGTGCGGTCCTTCTTGCACGGCAAGCATTTTACAGAATGAGCAGTAGACGCGATTTCTAACTGTAGGAGGACCTCCTCTTCGCTAAACTATGCGGCTAAGTGGAAGGTTTTTCGTCGTTGGTGTAGGGATCATTCTGTGGATATTTTTGATCCCTCCATACCAGACATTGCAAACTTTCTAGTATACTTGTTTGACGAAATCAAACTGCAGCCTGTTACTATTAAGGGTTATAGGTCTATGTTACCTAATACCTATGCCCACCACGATTGTTTACAAATTGGATCTAATGTCTCTTTAAGTTAGTTAGAAACTTCTCGATAAATAGACCCAGAACTCTTAGATTAATTCCTAAGTGGAATTTAGCTTGGGTTCTTCTTAAACTGAAGGAAAAGCCATTTGAGCCTCTTGGGACAGTAGATTTCAAATTCTTGTCTTATAAGACAGCTTTTCTCTTAGCTTTCTCTTCTACTAGAAGAGTCAGTGAGCTTCATGCACTATCGGTGGACGATTCTGACTATCGTAGTGTCGGGAACACTATCACCTTCACTACTAATGTTGGTTTTTTAGCTAAGAATCAGGCTCCTAATAAATATCCGGAACCTATTGTTATTAAGGCTGTGCCGTCTTCATACGGGCGTAGGCCTTTACTCTGTCCTGTTAGAGCTTTACGTATTTATAGACAAAGATCTCAGTTTATCAGAAAGGGACAAAAACGTTTCTTTCTGTCTCTGATGCCTAATAGAAAGGACATTTCGGTCCATTCTATTGCTAGATGGATTCAATTAACTATTCGTACTGCTTATGAAAATTTATCTTCAAGTCAGCAGTCTATGCTTAAGATTTCGGCTCATGAAGTAAGAGCTCTTTCTACATCTTGGGCTTACGCAAATAGTGTTGCTGTTACAGATTTAATGAAGGCTGCTTATTGGTCTCAGCCATCCACATTCATGAATTTTTATCTCAGAAATATTGAGCCCATTTCTGGAGACCTGCATTGTTTAGGTCCGTTATCTGTTGCTCAGAATATCGTCCACTAAACAGTTGCAACTATAGTTATGCAGGCTTTCTGTTCCGGCAGTGACTCCGTCCTGCTGCCCTCTTTGCTCTGGGGTATTTGACCCAGTGCAAGGGGAAGGGGGGGGGGGGGGGGGGTGGAGTCAGTAATTCTGAGTCGTTTCCGGGATGGTTTTAAAGTTTAATATTAATGTTAAAAATTCATTCATGTCATATTTTTAAAGTGTAGCTCGGTTTGAAGCATTTGTATATTTCAAGTGTCAAACGGGCGTTAATATACAATCCTCAGACACTTTTAAAGAATATAAAGAGTCTCAATTCTCTGGACTAACTTTATTTATTGCCTACTTTAAAAATAATTAGTATAAGGGTTATACTGGATGTTAATAGAGAACATGAATGTTATTGTGCTCAATTATGAAGGGTATTGTATCTTTCTAATTTATTATAAAATAAGAAAGATACATGTAAAGCCTAATACTCCTTTTCTCCTTGAGGAGTTGACTCTATGTTATATAGTTGAGCTTATTGGATTTTCCTCTATGTCCTAGGCCCTCCAGCCTTTTTACTATTCAGCTATGTCTGGGTCATTGGTACAGTATAAAAATGTTAAAAAATTTATAGTAATTTATATATTTTTTATACTTACCAATGACGGGGATGGCCCTCCCAGGAGTTGGGAACTCATACCTCCCCGCTGAGTACATAGCGCTGACCAGGCACTGCTAGTAAGAATGGTAATTGGTGCCAATTTCGGAACGTCCTTGACACTGCGCATGCGCAGTAAGGGCAAAGTATGGAGGACCTTCAGGACATGATTTCTTTGGTTTTAGATGCAAATTTTGGGGATTGGGGGGCAAAATTTGTGTTTGGCCCTAGTATTTTAAGAGTTAGCACCAGCTATGTCTGGGTCATTGGTAAGTATAAAAAATATATAAATTACTATAAATTTTTTAACTTTCCAGAGTTTTTTTTGGAAACACTTCAACGGAATGATTTCATTTTTGGTAAACTACTATAGAACGATGACTTACAGATCAAGTTTGAGTTTCATGCTGATTGCATTATTCTTGTGTGAGTTACGGCCCTTGGAAATATGGAAAAGCACCAAAATATCAGTTTTCCTGAGTTTTTTGGAAACGCTTCAACGGAATGATTTCATTTTTGGTAAACTACTATAGAACGATGACTTACAGATCAAGTTTGAGTTTCATGCTGATTGCATTATTCTTGTGTGAGTTACGGCCCTTGGAAATATGGAAAAGTGCCAAAATATCAGTTTTCTGGAGTTTTTTTTGGAAACGCTTCAACGGAATGATTTCATTTTTGGTAAAATACTATAGATCGATGACTTACAGATCAAGTTTGAGTTTCATGGTGATTGCATTATTCTTGTGTGAGTTATGGCCCTTGGAAAAATGGAAAACTGCCAAAATATCAGTTTTCCGGACTTTTTTTGGAAACGCTTCAACGGAATGATTTCATTTTTGGTAATCTACTATAGAACGATGACTTACAGATCAAGTTTCATTTACACTCTGTCCATCCATCCATCAGTCTGTCAGTCAGTCTGTCGGTTATACTTTAGTTTTCCGGTCTTTTTTTTGGAAATGCTTCAACGGAATGATTTCATTTTTGGTAACCTACTATAGAATGATGACTTACAGATCAAGTTTCATTTGTTCTCTGTCCATCTGTCAGTCAGTCTGTCAGTCATACTTTACTTTTCCGGACTTTTTTTGGAAATGCTTCAACCGAATGATTTCATTCTTGGTAACCTATTATAGAACGATGACTTACAGATCAAGTTTGAGTTTCATGCTGATTGCATTATTCTTGTGTGAGTTATGGCCCTTGGAAATATGGAAAAGCGCCAAAATATCAGTTTTCTGGACTTTTTTTGGAAATGCTTCAATGGAATTCATGCTGATCACATCTAGGTTATAACATTTGTATAATTATTAATGCTCATTAGTCTGGTAGGGGACATTGTATTGCTTCAGCGATACGAGCACTCTTGTTTACTTTAATTTTGGACTTTTGTGTGCAGGTTTTGCACTTTTGTGCGCAGGTTTTGATATTTTTTTTAATTGGAGTTTTACCTCACTGATTGCCATGGTGGTTATTGTAACATTTTCAGGGTATTTTTCTAAATTTTAACCCTTTGAAACAAATGTGATACTTTTTTTTACTTTTATGTGCAGGTTTTGAGGTTTTTGGCTCACCAACGTTAGTTGTGTGAGCCTATGGCATAGCCCTCGTGTCGGCGTCGGCGTCCACTCTCAAATATTTTGAACTTTTGTATACAGGTTTTGATTTTTTGGCTTTTTAAAATTTTGTTTAGTTTCTGCATATTGCTATGGTGGTTCACTATAACATTTAACTCTTTTCCAGGATATTTTGTCTTAATTTTAACCCTTTGAATCAAATTTTAGACTTATTTTGATGTTTGTGTGCAGGTTTTGATGGGGTTTTTTTTCCTTTCTTCCAAGTGGAGATTTACCTTGCAGCATATGGCCATACTTTATATTGTATGTAAACATGCATCTTAGGGCTAAATTTGTATTATTTAACCCTTTTCCCGCTGAATTACTTCAATTTTGGACTTTTATGTACAGGTTTTGGACTTAGGCTTACAGCTTTTTACTTTTATGTGCAGGTTGTGATAAAAAAAAAAATTTAAATTGAGGTTGACCTCACTGCATATTGCAGTGGTGGTTACTATAACATTGATATCTTTCCAGTGCATTTTTTAAAAATATTTTAACCCTTTCAATCGATTTTTATTAGACATATTTTGACGTTTGCGTGCAGGTTTTGATGCTTTTTCTTTTCTTTTCTTCCAAGTGGAGATTTACCTTATAGCATATGTCCATGCTTTCTGTTGTATGTAAACATGCATCTTAGGGCTAAGTTTGTATTATTTAACCCTTTTCCTGCTGAGTTACTTCAATTTTGGTCTTTTATGTACAGCTTTTGGACTTAGGCTTACAGCTTCTTACTTTTATGTACAGGTTGTGATAAAAAAAACAATTTCATGTGAGGTTGACCTCACTGCATATTGCAGTGGTGGTTATTATAACATTGATATCTTTTCAGTGCATTTTTAAAAAATTTTTAACCCTTTGAATAGATTTTTAGACTTATTTTGACGTTTGTGTGCAGGTTTTCATGTTTTTTTTTTTCCTTTCTTCCAAGTGTAGATTTACCTTGTAGCATATGTCCATGCTTTCTATTGTATGTAAACATGCATTTTAGGGCTACGTTGTATTCTTTAACCCTTTTCCTGCTTAATTACTTCAATTTTGGACTTCTTTTGTTTACAGGTTTGGATTTTTGTGCTTTTTAAAAAAAAATTTTTCTTCTTTGCATGTTGCTATGGGGGTTCACGATAACATTTAACTCTTTTCCAGGGTATTTTGTCTTAATTTTAACCCTTTGAATCAAATTTTGGAATTATTTTGACGTTTTTGTGCAGGTTTTGATGTTTTTTTTACTTTTATGTGCAGGTTTTGAGGTTTAGCTGCTTTAGCTGCTTATTTACTTTAATTTTGGACTTTTGTGTGCAGGTTTTGTACTTTTGTGTGCAGGTTTTGATATTTTTTTTTTAAGTGGAGTTTTACCTCACTGGCATATTGCCATGGTGGTTACTGTAACATTTTAAGGGTATTTTTCTAAATTTTAACCCTTTGATACAAATGTGATACTTTTTTTTACTTTTATGTGCAGGTTTTGAGGTTTGTCTTTCTTTTCTTCCAAGTGGATATTATTCAAGTAGAGTTTCAACTTACTGGCATATTGCCATTGTGGTTACTGTGACAGGGTATTTTTCTCAATTTTAACCCCTTGAAACAAATGTGATACTTTTTTTTCACTTTTATGTGCAGGTTTTGAGGTTTGTCTTTCTTTTCTTCCAAGTGGTGACTTACCTTGTAGCATATTGCCATGGTTCCTATTTTATGTTAGGATGCTTCTTGGGCTATTTTTATATTATTTAACCCTTTAGCTGCTTATTTACTTTAATTTTGGACTTTTGTGTGCAGGTTTTGTACTTTTGTGTGCAGGTTTTGATATTTTTTTTATGTGGAGTTTTATCTCACTGGCATATTGCTATGTTGGTTATTGTAATATTTTCAGGGTATTTTTCTAAATTTTAACCCTTTGAAACAAATGTAATACTTTTTTTACTTTTATGTGCAGGTTTTGAGGTTTTTCTTTCTTTTCCTCTAAGTGGATATTTTTCAGGTAGGGTTTCACCTTATTGGCATATTGCCATGGTGGTTACTGTGACATTATCAGTGTATTTTTCTCAATTTTAACACATTGAAACAAATGTGATACTTTTTTTTTTTTACTTTTATGTGCAGGTTTTGAGGTTTGTCTTTCTTTTTTTCAAAGTGGAGACTTACCTTGTAGCATATTGCCATGGTTCCTATTTTATGTTAGCATGCTTCTTAGGGGTTTTTATTATATTATTTAACCCTTTAGCTGCTTATTTTCTTTAATTTTGGACTTTTGTGTGCAAGTTTTGAACTTTTTTTTTTACTCCAGCCACCCCTTTACATTGGCCACCTGTTGGTGAGCCACGGGGTACTGATACCCCCTCTAGTTGAAGATGCCAGACACAAATCAATGATGGTTTTCATGGAATCAACAGTGTAACAGGATGCTGGAAGTGAATAACAGTGATTTCGGATGTTCAGGGCTGTAACTTTATAATTTTTATGTAAAATTATTCATGTTCCCCGAGTTCAGGATATTCTTCTGAATGTCTTCATTATAATATGACTCCACTGTTGTTTTGTTAGTATTACTTCCCCTTCCCTCTCCCGAACCCTCCTGTTATACTCCCAAGCTCTTTCAGCTTTTTTATTGAAGAATTTTTTATTAAATTCATGGGAGTTTAACTTGTAAAACGGAATAGGTATTCTGTTTATCCCCTATGTTTATGTCCTGTCCATTTCTGTTCAGGACATTTTGTATTCTTGCATCTTCTACCAGATGCATTGTTTTTTCTTCATATGAAGATCTAGGTTTGCATCAGGTGGTTGTTGATTGGTTACTGACTCTGGGCCTTTGCTGTGCCTGTTGTTGGTTAGTTTCCGGTTTTTCCTCTTGACACTGTCAATAACGTTTTGGAATCGTATTAATTCAGTGTTTAGTTAAAACAATTATTTTTTTTCTATTAGGATACATGTTATATCTTATTCCAGTAGTTTAGCTTTAATTAGTTAGTTCTTGTCCACGCTTAGGCTCTATCGGGATGCCCTTGGGCTCATGAGGTTCCCTTGGGGCACTTTTTTGTTTTTGTCTATGTTATGTATCCTTGTGATGTTTATTATTGGGAGTGCAGTGGACTTATGTTTTTCGCTTCATTATTATTCTTCCCATTATAATAATTGGTACTTAGTGTAAGTCCAGGAAGCCTCAGAATTAAAGGCTTGTTGTTTGCCGATAGTCGCGGCACTACTTCAATACTTGTACTATGGGATGCGAACGTTGGAAACGGGTGTCGACCTGTGTGGTGGGAGGTTAAGTTCTGATGGGAGCTTTCACTGCTGGCTAATACTAGTCTTTCAGTCTCTTTTTCAGAGGAACAAGAAAATGGTGATGGTACTTTGACACCTGTCCGTTACGTGCAGCCGGCATCGCACTCTGATGAGTCCCGCTCTGATGAGCAAATAGAGCTAGCTGCCAAGGTGCTCATGATATTTGCACAGGATTAAAGCCGAGTAGCTTAATTCTCTGCATGCAGCTAGCTTGACCGGTGCAGTGGTGGTCCCTATTTAGGGAGCCGAGAAGCCGGGTAGGTCTGTTGTGGTCGAGTAGTATAACGTGGGTAGAGCGAGCACCTCATAAAATAAAGCTCACCCAGCGACGATGGCAAAAGGAGAAGAAGCCTTAAAGTTTCTCTGCAGGAAGCTCGGTGATATCTGGGGTCAGATTACTAGTTGGAGAACCCTCTCTGTCACATTAGCAGCCGGGGTCGACTGTCCGTTGCGAGAAACTATAATGAGTCGGAACACGCGTCAGGATGTACCTTCCACACTGCAGCCAGGGTCATTTGTGGTTATGGCTTCTTCTTACATGGAAGCGCACACAAAGGGGATTAGCCTACAAATTTCTCAACGGGATATTTGGCGAGATCTGGGGCCAGATCGTGAGTTGGAGAACATTCTCGTTAGCAGTCGGGGTCGCCTGTTTGTCTATTGTGAGAAACTTCAATGAGTCGGAGCACCTGTCCAAATGTGCGAGTCGGGATGCTCCTTCCACACTTCAGCCAGGGTCAGCTGTTGTTATGGCTTCCTCTACTTCCATGAAAAAGCACGCTGAGGGGTAGAAACCTACAAGTTTCTAAATGGAAAGCTCGGCGAGGTCTGGAGCCAGACCACGAGCTGGAGAACCCTCTCCATTCCGCCGGCAGTCGGCGCCGACTGTTTTCGCTTCAAGAAACTTTAGTGAGTTGGGACACCCATTCACGCTTGCGGTCTGGGATGCTCCTTCCCGGACCGGAAACATCCGAAATCACTGTTATTCACTTCCAGCATCCTGTTACACTGTTGATTCCGGGATGCTCTGGGGCCGGTTGCAGCTATGGCTTCTTCCTCTGCTTCATCGATGAAGCACGTTAGACCGCAGACTAGCTATCGGACTTCACATGTTCATGCCGTTCCACGATGTTCCCAGTCGTCACTACCGAAGTCAGATTAACCTGTAGCTAGTGGTTCGAGGCATTTTTTTACGGGACATGCATCGAAAGATCTGGGGACACATCTCTGTCCCGTGAGCAGCATATGGTGAAGAAGCAAATAATTGCTGCTCTGCAAGCCTCGTTCACGGACCTGCTGCCTCAGATTGCACGGCATATCGCAGCATCCCAGTAGTTGCAGGTTCTGCTGTCAACAGTCTCCGGTAGTGAGCTGTCGGACGGTGCTGGGTCGGTCCAGTCATCTGTACATTCGGAGGCGTTGACCATGTTTCAGATGGAACATTTAGATGGTGAGAGGGCTACGGAGGTTGATTCTCCATCCCTCACGGAACGGCACATTAAGACTATGAATTTTTATTCATAAGCTTTTCGAATCTTGTTCCATCTGAATAAAAGTCTGCGTTTGCTAGACAAAAAACAGCTTATGGTACTGGGCAAAGGAAAGACGAAGATCTTTCCTTCCGGGATCTTTCGGCCCAGGTGTTGAAGGCTTTTGGTCCAATTAACTACACCTCCCTTGGCTTTGCAATAGTATAAGAAAGGCAATCATCTATTCCTTGCGAAAACAAGATCAATAGCTCATAGATAGGCTGAGACAGCTGTCTTGTTGGGAATAGAACTGTTAGAAGGAATAAGTACGTCTTTTCCTTTTCGGTGTTGTATTCCTTGGCATCAGAGGCATTTAGTGCTATTGGTGATGCCATAGTAGCCTTATGTACAGTTAGAGCGGTCTTTTCTTATACATTAGTGGCAAACGTTGTTAGTCTCCATTTAGTGAGCTGTCTAAGGCCATAGGTTAACACACAGATATCTGTCTTTACCGATATATGATCTATATATCATAAGCGACTAACGTCATAGTGGCCTTACATATTTTACAGCAGTCTTTTTCTTATACCTTGCAGCTAACGTTGTAAGTCTCCATTTAGTGAGCTTTCCAAGGCCGCAGGTGACACAGATATTTGTCTTCATGGAGATGAAGACTAATAAACTGCGTTAACTAAGCTGAGATTACTGTCTCTTTGGAATTACGGTCATTAGAGTGGTCCTTATTCCTTACCTTGAGCGACTAGTGTTGTAAGTCTCTATTTAGTGAGCATTCAGAGTCGCAGTTTCACCGAGATATCTGTCTTCACAGGATGAAGACTTATTAGCTGCGCTAGCTAATATGAGACTGTGGTCTCTTTGGAATTAGGGCTGTTAAAAGGAAAGAGTATGTTGATTCCTTCTCAGTGTTGTATTCTTAGGCATTTGGGGCTTTTAGTCATCTTGTTGACGCCTTATAAGAATCAAGTGCGGCCCTTTTTCCCTTAACTTGAGCGACTAACGTTGTAAGTCTCCGTCTAGTGAGCTTTCTAAAGTTGCAAAAAATTACACCGAGATATCTGTCTGGCAGGAATGATCTATGGGAGGTCCTCTACAAACAATCCTCATTTTGTTCCCGTCGGATGAAAAACATGGCTTCCAGAGACATTCTTTGATTCTGGTTGGTAGATTTTCAAAAATCTTCTCCTCTGAAACTGCCAGGCCAAATGTTTTGAAACTTCACATAAATGATGACTGGGACCCCCTCTACCAACGATCCTCATTTAATGTTGATTGGGGTACAAACATGGCCACAATTGCGGCTTATAGTTACTGACTGTAGAAACCCTATGGGAAATCACATTTTCCTCTTCTTATCTGGAAAAACCGAGGCGACATGAAAACAAACCTGGCAGGGATAGTCTATGGGAGGGCCTCTACAAATGATCCTCATTTTGTTCCCGTGGGTTGAAAAACATGGCTTCCAGAGGCATTCTTTGATTCTGATTGGTAGATTTTCAAAAATATTTTCCTCTGAAACTGCTAGGCGAAATGTTTTGATACTTCACATAAACGATGACTGGGACCTCCTCTACCAATGATCCTCATTTAATGTTGATAAGGTTGCAAACATGGCCACAATTGCGGCTTATAGTTACTATAGAAACCCTATGGGAAATCACATTTTCATCTTCTTCTCCAGAACTACTGAGCAGACGTGAACCAAACCTGGCGGGGATGGTCTATGGGACATCATCTACAAACGAACCTCATTTTGTTCCCGAGGGTTGAAAAACATGGCCGCCAGAGGCATTCTTTGATTCTGATAGGTGGATTTTCAAAAATTTTCTCCTCTGAAACTGCCTGGCCAAATGTTTTGATACTTCACATAAGTAATGACTGGGACCCCCTCTACCAACGATCCTCATTTAATGTTGATCGGGTTGTAAACATGGCCACAATTGTGGCTTATAGTTATTATAGAAACCCTATGGGAAATCACATTTTCATCATCTTCTCTGAAACTACTGACCCGATGTGAACCACACTTCGCAGGAATGGTCTATGAGAGGATGGAAATATGTGGCCACCAGAGGCTATATTCTAATGCTTAATGCAATGCCCCTCCTGTCTGCACAAAAGATTGGTACTGTCGGCAAAATACTTGTTTTTTGAGAATCTGGTAAGGGTTGGTTCCAGTTTTCTCCACTGAGGACTGGGAAAAAAACCCCCAAAATATTGTGTATACAGTACAACAGTACAAGTCAAAATAAGCTGTAGCATAACTGCAATAAACTAAGTAAACTGCTGCTCCTGCCCTGACAAGATAAAAATCTGACATTTTCTAGAAAGCTATCAGTGAGAGCTTTCCATAAAATGATATTAGCTTCTGGTCTTATCAGTGTAGGAAGAGAAAAAAAGAAAAAGATACATCATTTTTGGATCATCCTACACAACTTATTTTGACTTTACTGTAAACCATTTTAACTGTACATTGATTTTTGCATCATCAGTCTTCTGAATTTACAGGCATCTGTATCTGTCAGCTTAATCTGATAACAGTTTTTTCTGATAAGTAACATGAACAGTGTTTGTATTCTGTTTCAATCATGTCAGCTTAGATGACAGTAATTATTGTTTATCTTTTAAGATTTGACAAATATTGGAGGAGAGTGTGTTCAACTGTAACCCTTTACCTATCCAAAGCTATTATGAAAAGAGAATACTGTCTGAGAGAATTGTAATTTTCAAAATATTTAACCTTCTTTTACTGATTTTTTTTTGTTGAAACAGAATTCATAAATGTGTGCATTTTCAAGAAAATCTTTGAAACTACAAGGCCAAATGGTTTGAAAACTTGGTGTGACTGATGACTGTAACCCTTTCTACCAATGATCCTCATTTTAATCTTCATCAGGTTGCAATTATGACTGCAATTGTGGCTTATAGTTACTATAGAAACCCTATGGGAAATCACATTTTTATCATCTTCACTGAAAGTACTGAGCCAATTTGAACCAGACTTGGCAGGCATTGTCTATGAGAGGTTCTCTACAACTGTTACTCATTTTATTCCTGTTGCGTGAAAAAACGTGGTCGCCAGAAGCATTCTTCGATTCTGATTAGTCAGTTTTGAAAACTCTTCTCCTCTGAAACCACTGGGCCAAATGTTTTGATATTTTGCATGGTTGATAACTGGGACACCCTCCACGACATTCTTATTTTAATTTCGATCGTATTGCAAACATGGCCACAATTGCGGTTTATAGTTACTATAGAAAAAAAAACCTATGGGAAATCACATTTTCATCTTCTCTCTGGAACTACTGAGCCAATGGAACCAAAACTTGGCAAGAATGGTCTATAGGAGGCCCTCTACAAACGATACTCTTTTTGTTCCTGTTGGTTGGAAAATATGGCCATCAGAGACATTCTATGATTCTGTTTGATGTATTTAAATGTTTTGAGACTTCACGTGATTGAAGACTGGGACACCTTCTACCAATGATCCTCATGTAATGTTGATGTAATGTTGCAAACATGGCCACAATTGCAGCTCATAGTTACCATGGAAAGCCCATGGGAAATCATATTTTTATATGTATTTCCAGGTGAGGGATTACAGGCTCTGTAGAGCCTCTAGTTAATCATATCCCATTCCCATGTTCTGAATCAGTCTTCAGCCGCAAACGGTACAAGAGGCATATTCCTATTCTCATATTTTTGTACGGTTACAATTCGGAGGTTTATTATTGGAATTAATTGTATTCCTGAACGTGGCCACCTGTTTGTTGGATAAGAAGTGTATAAGTTTTATCAGATAACTTTCCATTGGGATTCATTTGGACAAGTTTAAGGTTGTACATATTGATATCGCCAGTTTTCAACCTATCTACGTATTCCGGATGCAGCATATGTTTTGAAGCTTGCGATTTTAATAACTGGGATCGCCACGATATAGCCTTAGCTGCTGATGTGGCATTAAGGACCAATAAATTAATAATGAATGAATAATAATTAATAGCCGGGTGCCTTTTAGACGAATATATATATTATTCGGTACATCTTTTTCACTGATTCCAGACCACTTCCCTCTTTGTTTTGAAGATTATTCCTTCAAAAAAGGGGAGGGGGTGATTTCCTCTTTACCTCTTCTGACCTTTTAATAAGTGTGTAACTATGAGTGAAGCTGTTATTGTATGTAGATTATTCTGATCTTATGTACAGCTTGTTACACTATATATGGTGTGTGTTTGTGGGCGTTGGTCTCTCACTCTCGGGCAAGCCTTTCCTAATTTTAAGTGTCTTATTCCTGACTAGCCTTAAAATTGGGGGCTCGTTACACCCATTTAGCGTAATCATTTATGCTAAGTAATAGGGAATTACTTGGATATTGCTCCTTATTTCGGTGGTATGTCTTCTCTAATGTGGTATAGCGAGACATATAGGTAATTCCTTAAAATTTTAATCTCATTTTCACTTTGGGAGTTCTAATGCAGGCTGAGGAGCTGTATTTTGGTCTGCTAATTCTTTAGTCCTAGGCCCTCTGCCTTTTTACGATTCAGCTAAGTCTGGGCAATTGGCTTTAGTATAAAAATACGATAAATTTAAAGTAATTTGTATATTTTTAATACTTACCAATGGCCCAAACGAGGATGGCCCTTCCATGAGTGGGCACTCATACTTCCCCACTGAGTTATCACTTCAGTAGGCACAACTAGGAAGAATGATGTTGACGCCAATTCCAGTCTCTTCCTGGGTAATGCGCATGCGCAAGTACTAAAAGTATGGAGGGCCAGATAGGACTTTTAATTTTCGGTATTGTATGCAAATTTTGGAAATTGGGGGTTCAAAATTTGTATTTGGCCCTTAATAATATTGAGGTTGCACCAGCTAAGTCTGGGCCATTGGTAAGTATTAAAAATATACAAATTACTTTAAATTTATCATATTCCACATATTCATTCAGAGAATAACAGGATTTTTGTAAAAATGTGTAAGAAGACAATGGACCTCCAGGTAGATCAAGTTGGTTTTTCAGTTTTTCAAAAAAACACTAAGCACTCATTTGCTCATGAACCTCTAGATGATTTGATTTGACATTCAACTTACAGTCTCCTTTAATCATGTAGATTCAAGTTTGTTCAAAGAAATTTCCTCAGCCAATATCTGGTCTCCTCCCAGGAGAGGCAAAACTCATTGTCCTGACCCATTTTTGTATTTTTAGAACTGATTGGCTAATTTTATTCAAATTTTCTGTGCAGTTTTATTGGATGATGTGTACTTGATGTATGCAAATAAATAGTCTTCTCCTGCCACCTGTGGAAATGCTGTGACAAAAAATAGAAAATAATTTCAAATGTCCATTTTTTCTAAGCTACGTGGGACAGATATTTGTTCATTTCTTCAAAGTATTTTATGAATACCTGGTAGTGGAATCAAATTGGCTGAAAAAAATGCTATTTTTCTCTCAAAAGCATTCTCATCTGGCTCTTGGGGTTTTTTTATACCCCCACTCTTGAAGAGAATGGGAGGCACACTGGATTACACGCATCCATCCATCCATCCATCCATCTGTGCATTCATTTGTAGCAATATCTCAACAATGTGTGGATGGATTTCAATGAAATTTGGTATGAGGGATCCTTGTGACAAGCCACTCCTGTGCATGTTATAAAAATTTGTCTGCGCATTTTTCACCAGAGTTACGGTCCTTACCTTAATTTTGCTTCTTCGGTCAAGCACTGCAGTTGGGGTATAATTGCCTTCAACAATAGCTTTTATTTTACTTTTATTTATTTCTTTTCCAAGGAGGTTCTTATACTTGGTTGTTTTATGTCTTGGACTGCATAATCTGTATAATAACATGGGCAGTGCTGTATTTTGTTCATTTTATTAACTTTATTAACTTTGGGAATTTATCTCTAACATTAACCAATTAAAAAATCTTTTTAACCCTTACAGGACTATTGCTGACTTTACGACCACAGAACAGGTGGCCTTAATTTGACAGTAGGCAAATTACCTAGGCAGTGGTTTCTTGTCAAGTCTTGATTGCCTTAACAGTCATCCATGACTTGACTAGAAATCACCGTTAAGACTCTGGATGTGTACAGGATGTGGTCAAGTGTAAATTCAGGACAATTGATAGGCCTTTAAGGTTAAATTTGCAGAGATAATGTAAAAGAGAGCATGCATCAGCCAAAATGACCATATATGAGGGCCTAAGAAATAGATTTTAATTTTTTTAGCCAAAGTTTCCCACTTTAACTCTTAAACGACAAATTCTGACATTTTACTGATCACTTTTTACTGTAACAAAACAAATGCTCCAACATGCAGTCTTTGGATGAAACTAAGTTTGCATGTAACATTTTAAGTACCATGGCCGTTGTTTCTAGGCAAGTCTTGGCTACCTACATAGGCAGCCAAGACTTGTCCAGAAACAACTGCAAATCCACAGGATGTGGACTATTAAACGCTTAGCAAAAATGTATAAAAATTTCCAGGCCATCAAGGGTTGAAGTTTGAAATGATAACAGTCCTTAGCTTGTCTTTTTGCTGAATATTTCACACACAAAGGGTCAGAACAAATTGTTACACTTGTGATTTATTTCAATCTTCACGCATTGATAATATGATTTTGTTGATTTTGGTCAGTTTTTAGAAGAAGCTGCCATAGATGAAGCCTCAGGAAATGGTGATGGAGAGCATTTGAGGTACAGACAAAAGAAAATGGAGGTAGAGGTATGATAGTTTGGTAAATCCTTTTATGTTGCGCATCATTTTATTTACCCACACAACTTGCTAATACATTTCTTTCATTTTTTGCGATTTGAGTGACCCTAATTTGAAAGTATGTTGCTAATGTTGTTCTACATTTGAGATTTTCACAAAACATTCATTTTTTCAGTAAAATTATAATTTTTAGCTCAACTTTGGCGAAGCCAAACTTGAGCTTTTGTCATGGCCCATCGTCCGTCTGGCTGTCTGTCCATCTGTCCGCACTAACAAATGACTACTTATGTGGCTATGAGTTAGTAAAACAGGATACTTATGTGGTTAAAGTCTGTTACGTGGCTAGCCACATAACAGAATCTCTTATTGTGTGTGTGTGTGGGGGGGGGGGGGGGGGGGGGGGGGGGGATAAATGTAGAGTAGGGTTAGGGCATTCCAGGGTGGGGTTTAGGAGTGGGGTGGGGGGTCAGTGAAGGGGTGTTAGCGTTATGTGGCTAGGGTTAGTGTTAGGGTTAGGATTAGCTTAGGGTTAGGGGTGGGTAGGGTTAGGGTCAGTAAAGGGTAGGGTTAGGGTTAGCCCCCCCCCCCAATTTTTCCCCAAAAAACTTGTTTTATTACGTTGGACATGTGTTTTAGATTAGCCACCTAATATGTCCATAAAATAGCCACATAAGTAGCAATTTGTTAGAACGTCCGTACGTCAACAATTGGATACGGCTCGGGCTAGAGGCCGTATTATGAACCAATCTTTACGAAACTTCTTGGGTACCTTTGTTATGACCGTGGGACGAGAACAAGTGTTTTTTGGTCCGGTCCAAAATTCAAGCTGGCTGCCAGCCACCATTTTATACCGACGATGCAGAAATCTGTTTTTTGCACAGACCTTCCATATGAAAGCACTGATTTGAATAATTTTTTGTATGAATGTTTAGTACCATGGGATACAACACATATAATACAGGTTTTTTTCTCGTACGTAAATTCTGCAAATTTTACTAACTTTGATGTACTTAGTGTTACTTTCAGCACTGTCAGTGCAAATGCCAATACGGCTCGGGCTAGAGGCCGCATTTATGAACCAATCTTTATGAAACTTCTTGGGTACCTTTGGTATCACCGTGGGACGAGAACGAGTGTTTTGGGGTGCGGTCCGAAATTCAAGATGGCCGCTGGCAGCCATTTTGTTCAAAATTAGGGGCAGTCGGATTTTTGCGCAGAACTTCCACATGAAAGCTGTGATTTGAATAATTTTTTGTATGAATGTTTAGTACCATGGGATACATCACATATAATACGGGTTTTTTTCTCGTGCAGAAATTATGCAAATTAGATGAGCTTTGATTTTTTCCGTGCTACTTACACACAGTAAGTACACATGTCAATACGGCTCGGGCTAGAGGCTGTATTTATCAACCGATCTTCACGAAACTTCTTGGGTACCTCTGCTATCACCTTGGGATGAGAACGAGTGTTTCCGAGTGCAGTCTGAAATTCAAGATGGCTGCCAGTGGCCATTTTGTACTGAAATTAGGTCTAATCATTTTTTTGTACACAACTTCTTTTCGGCTCTGGCTAGAGGCCGTATTTATGAACCGATATTTACAAAACTTCTTGGGTACCTTTGTTATCACCGAGGGATGAGAACGGGTGTTTTTGGGTGTGGTCCGAAAATCAAGATGGCCACCAGCAGCCATTTTGTACCAAAATTAGTGCAATCAGTCTTTTGTACAGAACTTCTGTATGAAAGTTCTGATTTGAATAAATTTTTGTATGAATGTTTAGTAAAATGGAATACATCACATACAGTACGGGGTTTTTTTTCGTGCAGAAATTATGCAAATTAGATGAATTTTGATTTATTTAGTGCTACTTATACACTGTAAGTGCACATGTCAGTACGGCTCGGGCTAGAGGCTGTATTTGTCAAACGAACTTCACGAAACTTCTTGGGTACCTTTGTTATCACATTGGGACGAGAACGAGTGTTTCTGAGTGCAGTCCAAAATTCAAGATGGCTGCCAGTGGCCATTTTGTACCGAAATTAGGTCAAATTAGTTTTCACTTTCACTTCTATACAGCTCGTATTTATGAACTGATCTTCACGAAACTTCTTGGGTACCTTTGTTTTCACCTTGGGACAAGAATGAGTGTGTTTTGGGGTGCCTTTGTTATCACTGTGCTATGAGAACAAATATTTTGGGGTTCAGTCAGACCCACTCTGGGACTCAAAGATTTTTTTCTAGTTCAGCATCTGACTGTCACCCACCTTTACAATACTTTACCTATACATTGTTACAGGCTGTAGTCAGTATTTATGTACAGGCCGTTACAATACTTTATATGTACCTTTGTTATCAGGTCATTACCTAGATGTTTGTCATTGCTGTGTCACATACTATACATATACATGTCTTGACAAGTTGAGCTACAGTGTCATTGACACTTTCATTTGTTGTTATTTCTTGACATAAATTATCATGCAGTTGTTACCTAATTCTCATTCTCTGCAGCAACATCATGTTCAGTGCTTTTAAATTCTTTCTGTATCTTTCTGCAAGACATTTTCTTTTTCCAAAACATTTCCTTCCAAAGGTATTGAATGATACCCACTAGAGAGTCATGACTTTTAGTCTTCCCATATTGCATCTCTTAAAAGGTGATGACATGTTTTAGTAGTGTACCTTTTACTGACAAATAAGCACAGATACCATCAGGCATTTAATTAAATTCCTCCAAATTAGCAATGGTAAATGCCCTACAGCTGGTATCTCTCATCCAAGCAGCCAGTGGCATAGATAGCCTTTTTCTTGATGGGGTTGGAAATGGACTGGGAAGACCATAAATTTTCCAACAGAAAGTAGCCATGCAAAGCAGAAGGGAGGTTTTGATTTTCAGCAATGTTTTAATTAATTGATTTTATGAGAAATTCAAACACCTCTAAAAGTGAGCAGCATATAAACAGTGGGCTAAACTTGACTTATACTTGTGTTACAGTCATGATATGGCCGTAGATGGGGGCGCGGTGGCTCAGTTGGTAGAGGTGCAGGCTGCAAGCCGAGAGGTCCTCGGTTCGAATCCCACCTGCGGCAACCGCGTTGTGTCCTTGGGCAAGACACTTCACCCCGATTGCCTACATGGGGGCACGATGACGCTGTGTACCGAGGCGTACTGCACGTCGATGGTGCGCATGTCTTCAACCAATCTAACCCTGCCTGTGCTGAGGTGCAGAGTTCAGAGTTACGATGTTGGAGAGCTGACAGCTGCTCGTCGTTGCTCGGTGGTTCTCTCCGGGTACTCCGGCTTCCTCCACCCGTAAAACTGTCACGGTCACGATTAGCCATTGTGCATAAGTATGTGACCTTAAACACCAATAAATAAATAAATAAATATGGCCGTAGATGCAGAAAGCGACCTTAGACGCCAACACTAAAATATGAGAAATTTCAAGAAAATTTGGCAGGGTAAGAGTTAAATACTGCTTATGCTTCCCTTCAAGAATAGATCATGGCATATGAAACGTATTAACTTTTGGCAAGTTTTGCTGAGGTTTATGCAAGGTAAAATTCTGTTAAGTGCTTTTTGAGGTGCAAGTGGTAAAGTGTTATAATTTTAAATCTTATTCATATTTGTACAATCTGTCTTCTTCCACCCTGTCCAACATGATATGACCTGCCTGTTGAAACTGTTGTTAACTTCTTGCATATTGCTGGTGGATGGATATTCCTGCCCAATTCAAACAATCTCTCACCACTGAAATGAGAATGATTTGGGCACATTTAATTAAATTTCTCTCCTGTAAATTGAATAGACTTTTTGACCAATGGTTTCTTTAGTTAAATTTAGATGAATTTTTCATCAAAAGTAATCATGGCTGCTTCACAGCAGCCATGACTAATTTTGATGAAAAATATTTTTAAAAATACTCAGCGGGTTAAGAGTTAAACCTTAAAGGACTGGATATTTTTCTTACTTTTTTGCTTCAATCTAGTAGTGTAGCTAGCTTCGCAGTTGTTTCTAGATAAGTCTTGGCTGCCTATATGGACAGCCAAGACTTGCCTAGAAACAACTTTCAAGGTTCTTAGAATACAAACTTCAAGTTTACATGAAGACTGCATATTGGAGCACCTGTTTTGGTGCAGTAAAACTGGACTGTGTAGAATTAAATGTATATGGTTAAACCCCAGTACACAAACAAACATGTACCCCCACTCTTGAGGAGATTGGGGGGTATGATTCCATCCATCCATCGATCCACCCACCCACCCACCCACCCACCCACCGGATGACCTGCTTCCACAACACGTTTTGAACAGAGTTGCTCATACTATTTTCACCTTAGTTGCTGTTGCTTTGTCAGTTTTTTCAGTGATTTTTTTTTACCCATTTATGCTTCATTGGCCCAGCGTTACAGTAGGAGTTTGAATTGCTTTCAACAGTAGCTCTTGTTCTAATTACTTTTCAGCCAGAAGATGATGATGATGAGTTACCATGGTGTGTAATGTGTAATGCTGATGCTACAATTAGGTGTCATGGATGTGATCTTGACTTGTACTGCTCAAGATGTTTCAGGTGAGACATAACTTACAAATTATGTAGCCTGTCTTCATACATTGGACTTACTAGTTTTGAAATTGAGTCTTGCTTACATGCCATTGTGCAGGCGATTCTCAGTAACACTATGCAACTGATTGTACACCTCAATGCTGAGCAGGAGGAGAAACTGTTGAGTGATTTGTCCTGGGATGCAATTGATTAATAATCAGTAATCACTAGTAACATGTTTGTCCAAACGTTATACATAAATACACAATGTAAATACAGTGGAGCCCATAAACCATTTACCACACCCCCAGTACAAATTTGACCTGTTAATTGAATATAGGATATAGAGTAAACTCCTGTTAATTGAATAAAAAATTCTGTACCCTGTGGGGAACCTATTTGGCCTCAGTACATCCAATACAGGCATTTAATCTATTATACCTTGTTTGACAGAGCTCATAGAGCTCTGTCAAACAAGATATAATAGAATAAATGCTAGGTTTATCGCTAGAATACAGGAAAACGGCACAATCCCTGTTAATGGAATACTCCTGTTAATTGAATAATTTTTATTGGCAAGGTGGCGATTCAATTAACAGGGTTCCACTGTATTGCAAAAATATAAATATGTACAGTTTTCCATTGACAACTTGGAAATTTAATGTGGGGGCATAGTGTTCTAAGATATACTACACATCAATGGTGCACTTGCCTTCAACCTGTGTGCTGTCTCCCTTCACCCATGTTGAACCCAAAGGTACACAGGCAGAAACATTGTACTTCTTATACTTTTTGCACAGGATTTGAAGATTTTATTTGTGTTTGACATTATTTTTTAGCTTTTGAATACGATAACCATGGAAAATGGATATTATTGGTAAAAGAGGAAATTTTTCAATTTGCCAAAAAGTTGATGGAGCAAACTGGTATGGGTTCAGTATCGAGTATGAGACCCATTACTGTTAATTACTGCTTGACAACGCCTTCTCATGCTCCCAATCAGGTTCCTGGTGGTCCCTTTGTTGGATGTTGTTCCATTTTTGGACCACCATGGTACCAAGCTCCTGGACACTTCATGGCTGGACTGGACGGGCTGAAATTGCAAGCTGCAACTCATTCCAAACATGTTCGATTGGATTGAGGTCAGGGGATCTTGCTGGCCAGTCCATACGCTCAATCCCCTCCCTCTGTCGGTACTCCCCAACAGCATGGGCAACATGAGGACGGCATTATCATCCACCAGAATGAATCTAACACCCACTGCACCTGCATACAATCTGACGTGGACATCCAGGATCTCATCAATATACCGCTGTGCAGTCAATGTACCACATTCAAGGACACAGAGCTCTGTACGTCCATCCCTGCTGATGCCGTCCCAGACCATGAGTGACCCTCCACCATAGCGGTCATGCTCAGCAATGTTGGCTGCATGGAATCGCTCTCCTGGTCTTCTCCATGCCCTAGAATGCCTATCTGTGTGGTCTAGGCAGTACCTTGACTCATCTATAAAAAGGACAGGTCACAAATCTTCTCTGGTCCATCCAATGTGGTCCATGGCCCATTCATATCATGCCTGGCAATGGTTCTGGGACAGTGGAATGCGAATACATGGTCTTCTCGATCGGAGATCACCTTCGTGCAACCTTGTCTGGATAGTCTGTGTCGAAACATTTACCCCTGATGCATTCTGAAGGTCACTGCGAAGCTGGGTTGCTGTGGCAAAGCGGTTCCTACGGGCCTGAATGATCAAAAACCAGACTTCAGCTGCAGATGTTGCCCTGTCTCTGCCACCACCATGCCATCTTACTGGTGTGCCATACTGCTGAAATCTTGCCCAGGCTCTGGTGATCACCGTATAGTGCACACCAAGGGTTTCACCAACCTAACAATGGGTAGCCCCTTGCTCTTCCATCCCTACAGCCCGCCAAATTTCTGCTTCAGACAAATGTCTTCTTACATTTGCATTTGCCATATTCAGTCATTAAATCACAAGGGTTTGTGTTGAAATGAAGATTGAATACCCTACACATGTCATGTACATGTAGACAGTACATGAAAACATCACGCAAATCAAAAGGTACTTGCTTTCCATGACTGTCACGAAAAGTCTTCCTGTCAAGAGAGCTAATGTAAACACAATACATTCCTCAATGATATCCACCCAAAATATTGCAAATATGTTATAAGCAAATTTCACAATGATGTGTCAAATATTTTGTGCTTAGCAAACTTTGAGTAGTATAGCATTAGATCTGTGTGTCCATTAGAGGTGGATGATGTAACCGAAGAACAGTTTGGTTTCAGTTTTACCTAATGTGAAAGGCAGACAACACATGCAAACAACAAAATTATTGAATAATTAATTTTTAACTTAACTTGACATCTCTAGATGAACATGCAAGACCATTTTAATGATTTTATTCTGTGATCAATTTTCAGAGAAAGTCATGATGAGTTGGAAATGACAGATCATAAGACTTCCAAATTTATTCAAAGGAAACAAAAAGCAGATTCACAGGACTGAATTGTCATCTTTTCTAAGAAGCTTGTCATAGATTACATTGTTTGTGATGGCAGTGTTGTATTTTATTGTTTATCAGGACAGCCTTAGTACAGAATTCACATTTGTTATATATCTGAAAATTGAACCCTTTGGAATCTGCTTGTTGAGTTTGAAATAAGTTTTCCATTGAATTTTCAAATCAAGTCAAATTATGAACAATAATAACCCCCAAAATAGTATCTTTATTGCTTCACAAAGCATACAGCCATATCGGTCACCAATATTCATAAATATCAACATTCAATATAGATATTTTTTCAGTTTTTGTCATCAAAATATAGCTTATGACCCTTCATTGAAATAGATCTTACAGCTTGTCCCAATGAGGTGAGTCTGATGAGGAATCCTAAGCTATGTTTTTGAAGCAAAAAATAAAAAAATTTCAAGTTACTGAACACAGTTTTCTGCAAGTATCGTTCCCTAGTTGTGTCAGGTAAAGGAGACACAGAAATGATTCATTATGCATGATTAGTCAACGCTTATTGCAGTGGAATCCTGTTAAATGAATGGTTAATTTTCTATTGAAAAATATTCAGTTTACAGGAAGACTCAGTTTGCTAGAATTTGGTAATTTCCCAACAGTTCTGATACAGTGAAACCCTGTTAATTGAATAGCCTCTTTGTCATAGAAAAATATTCAGTTAACAGGAGTATGTAATTAACAGGAGTATGATCATTTTCCTGTCTTCTGGTCATAAATTGAGCATTTATTCTATCAAATCTCATATGACAGAGCTCAGTGAGCCCTGTCAAACAATATATAATAGATTAACTCCTTGCATGCTGCTGGGAGATATTCCTGCCCAAGACAGGTTTTCTCTTGACATTGAAATATATATAATTTGAGTACATTCTTTCCAATTTCCATCTATAAATTGAATCAATTATTTTACCAATGATTTCTTGAGTAAAATTGAGAAGAATTTTCCATCAAATCTAGTCATGGCTGCTTTACAGCAGCCATGACTAAATTTGATGAAGAATATCTTAAAAATACCCAGTGGGTAAAGAGTTAAATGGCTATATTGGTTGTATTGAGGCCAGAAATGTTGATAAATGTGGAGAAATCAGTGGACGTCGGAGTAATTCTTCGACAGATTACAAAATTTTGTATTCAGTTAACACTAGTACTCTATAAACTAGATGCAATTAACAGGTCAATTTTGTACTGAAGGTACGGTAAATGGTTTAGTGTTGTAAGTTATATACAATTAACTGGGTTATTCAATTAGAAGATATACAATTAAGTGCGATACACTGTAATGAACTTGAGTGATTAATCGATCTTATCTTGTTTGATAGAGCTCTTGGATGACAAAATATAATAGATTAATTGCTTGCATTGGAAGTCCAGATGCCAAATGGTCCTGCTAAGCAAGGTCTGTTGGGGTTTGTTAGTATAATTTCTGGAAAGATGACGATATTTTTCATTTAGTTAGCAGGGATTGTACTCAGTGACCTCTATGCAATTAGTAGTTCATATTTGTGCTGAAGGTTTGGTGTTTGAAAATTATATGCAATTAAGTGTTATTCTATTAACCCTCTGAACACTGTCTAGAAATCAAAATTTCAAGCTGCAAATTTCTTCCCAAATGCAAATAGGGATTGAAGCAATTCAGTCTTCTTTGACAGTGCTCATTTAGCTTTGTCAATCAAGATTGCATTGGTTACGTTATGGGGAAAATTTGTTCATGGATATTTCAGTAGTTTGACACCAGTGTTTTAGAAGTTAATCCTTTCCCTAACACAGTATTTTTAAAAAATAAATTAAATTTCACATTTTTTTAAAACAAAATTCACAATTCTTCAATAAAACCACACAAATATGAATACCATTAGAACCAGCTTGACGAGCTGGTTCTAATGATATCCATATTTGATGGTTTTCTTGAGAAACTTATGAGATATTTTAGGCTGTGGTAGGCTTATCCTGGTTAATTTTCTGGTCGTTTTTGGCCTCTATGTTAGGTAAAGGGTTAAGAACTATCCAGTTTGTTGGGACCCACTACAGTAACTCGCAGCACTCTGTTAAAATGACAGAAGTTTAATCACAGTCACTATTTTCTTCCTGGAGGACCAAGAATTTGACAAATTATCCCAGATATAATTTATTTATTAAAACCTATGTGTAGTGATATCAGAGTATTAAATTGGTCAGATTCCTGGTTGCATTTTTGGTGCTTTGACATCAGTGTGCAGTGGGTTAAATTCCCAGCTGTTTCATCTGAAAATATTGCTTCAGAAAACCTTTGTATTTTCATTTTTGACATCAACCCTCTACCCAATGAATCGGCCACATCCACCCATGTAATATGCAAATTCAGCAGCTGAAAAAATATTATTTTTCAAAAAATGTCAAGAAAACCCTATCATGTGACCCTCTTTGGAAGGAGCTCATCGACCTTGTTCCAATGAGGGGGTCACATGATATGGTTTGGTTGAAATGTTTTGAAACATTTAAAAAAATGGTATTTAAAATAATGCATTTTGATATCGTCAGCATTGGGTAAAGGGTTAAAGTGCAGAGGGTAAAGATTACATAAATTGACTTCCACATCTTTATTGGTGCTGTTAGGTTGATGAAGTTTTTGAAAAGTGATGTTTATCTTCATCCTTCTACTGTACTGTGATTACAAAAGCGGTACCTTCCTTTATGAAATCATGATGTGGTCGCGAACCACTTGCATCAGTAAAATAATAATGTTGCAAAAACAAGACCAAATCAAGAAAAAACAAATGTAATTAACATCTCAGATTCAGTGTTCTCGCATTTCTTTTTAGACAGGTGGGTTTCTTAGGTGTTGTGAGGATGAAAGGAGATTCTTATACCCCCTGCAAGGAGTTGTGGGGGCATATATTGGAATCATCTTGTCCATCCATCTGTCCATCCATCCAACCATCTCTGTCCATCCTTCTGTCTGTCTGTCCATCTATCCTCGGACATGAGTTCGGCCAGAGATGTTCTCTGATGTTTATAGGCCAATCCCTTTGAAACATGTTATGCATGTTTACACCATGGGAAACTGTGCACCTGTGATTATAGTTCCAGTTGGAGTATTTAGTTATGCCCTGTTCGACTTAGAATAATTTGCTGCTAGGTCTAAAATTTGTCCGGAGATTTTCTATGATGTTAGAAGGCCAATCCTGTCGAAACTTGGTATGAATATTCACCACCATGGGAACCTGTGCACCTTCGATTCTAGTTTTGGTTGGAATATGTTTACCATAATTGATTGATATGCCCATCCAGGGACAGTCACACCTCACAGTTTTGACTGGATCATAACCCATTCACGATCCAGTCAAAACACCTGTAGTAAAATTCCAAGTCATCAACAGAAACACCCTAACTTACAAAAGTCACTTTTAAACCCACTGCTTACTTCACAGGACTCCAAAACATTGATTGTGTAATGATTCTGCTTTTAGTTAACCCCCAATCTATGTGACCATCTTTGCAATTCGAAGAAGTGCATAATTTTATCAACTCACCCAGATGTTTACTACTTTCAGCTAAATTGCATTGTGTGTATTTGGAACAATGTGTTTTAAAAGTATTAATACTTGAAAATTAATAAAATGTTCTCAGATATCCTCGTCTTGATTATTTGCTTCAGCTGCACATGATTTAAATCGTAGTCAGGAAGACATGAAACATGGGTGAGCATGCAGGCTTTTGCAGATTCTGTTCAGTCAGTACCTAAATCCTATACTTTCAAAGGCTCCCTTCAAAGTTTCTGTTTTTCTTCCTATGTATTTGAGATGGATAACAGGGCAAAATAATTCACAATGACTTGAACCAAAGAAAAACAATCCTGCACAAACATAAATAGGGATAAAACTATTCAAGATGATCCACAGGCAAACTTGTCCCAATTCTGGAGAATCAGTTTCGATTCTTGTGAATTTCTGCTGCGAAAATCAATTTTCTGTACTTAAATAATTTATAATTTGAGAGTACCGTTATATTCTGTAGTAAAAAACAAACCTCTCATTTACTCGAGACTAAACTTCAGTGGCCTAGTTCCAATTTTTGTGTGTTTCTTGTCTTATATGTAGAATGCATGATCCAACTTACAAATTTTTGGAGGCCTTACTGATCGAAGTTACAGTACCTTGGCAGTCAAGCCAGAAAATAAGCAGACTGTCATCTGCAAACTGAGGTCTGCAGAGGATGAATTTAGTGATGCTACCTTGCATAGCATATGGATAGCATTATCAAATTCACCCTCTGTGGACCTCATTCTGCAAATGTCAGACTGCTTATTTTCAGGCCTGTTGGCAGTGGTTTCTAGAGAAGTCATAGCTGCCTGTATCGGCAACAACCAAGACTCCACTAAACACCACTTGTAAGTCAAGGTGTTACCTTATTAAGAGGGATCCACAAGGAAGTAGAATCCTCCAGGCCTTTAAGAGAAAGTGGTTGAGGGCTAGATTATTTTGGATGGGTTTTGTTATTCAAAATTTGTTTTATCTCAAATTATTGGAAAGCACTAACAGGCACTCTCCAATAATTTGTAAGAAAACAAATTCAAATAAGCAAAATATTATTTGTGTTTGACGGAATATGAAACATGAGCAAGGAAAATGTTATCTTTTGGTCTGGTACCCTCATTTTTTGGAAGCCCTGATAGTGGCTTCTAGCACTCAACCAGTTAATTAAGACACTTCCAGAATCAATGACAAAAGTCAAATAAACAGTTTGCAAGAATCAAAGTTGACTGATTGTTTTCCTTGCAAGAATAATTCCAATTCTCACATTAATTTTAATTGGTAGAGTGCTAACTTACTTTTAGTCGTCAATTTTTTTGCCTTGTTACAATGTATAGGAGAGCACTCTCCCATAAATTGGAACAAGGAAATAATTGTAAGACTAAATAATTTAGATTCAATGCTAATATGAAGGACATCCAGAGAGTTTGAAACCTTTGAGTTGCAGTACCTGTACTTTAGAGTAAAGCCCAAATATGGGCTTCCAGCACTCAACCAGTTAAACATTGACCCAGCTTTATGCTAATTTTGGCAGATGTCCTTTTGAACTGGTTACAAAAACTTACAGCAGTTACATTCATAACAGAACAATCAAAAGAAATTGACAATAATGCGTCAACAGTAACATTTGTTTCTGGAGGGAGGATAAAGAATTAAAGAGAAATTGAATTAGGCCTCAACATCATTCCCTTTAAGCTCTTGGAGAAACTTCCCAAAAATAAAATTATGGGCTTAAATTATCAGTGGAGGTAAATCAGATTTTTTTTTTCTTGAACCTCTTTTCAACTAAGTATTTTGTTCTGTGGTATTTCAAAAAGTCTGCTTGTTTATCATATGGTGTTCTGAGGTCACTCCCACCTAAGAATTTCTCTGCTTGAGCTGCACCTGCATCAAAATGTTTATGCCCAGGCAGCTACAATATCAGTGCTATTTAATGCATTTTGAAGGTTTCTAAGCCCATTTGTCTTGGTGTCCTATTAACTCTTAGCTCACTGAGTTTTTTCATCTATCTTGTCATGGCTGCGGTGAAGCAGCCATGACTAGATTTAATGAAAAATTAATTTAAATTTGACTGAAGAAATTATTGGTGAAAAATCCATTCACTTTATGGAGGGAAAATTTGACTAAATGCACCCAAATTATACTTATTTCCATGGCAAGAGGATTCCTGCCCTGGGCAGGAATATCCACCGGCCACATGCAAGGAGTTATCATTGGACAACCTGGATAATTTTGGAGAATTATACTGCACAACATCTTGTAAGTCGAGAGAGCTGGCTGTAGTTTCCAGACAAATGTTCATTGGAAACCACTGCCAGAGTAAGTTGATTTTTTTTCTTCTTGAAGACAGAGTTCCCATGGTTGTTTGAATGTTCAATCCTTTTCCAAAGATCTGATGACCTTGAAAATTGGAACGTTCCTTGAAAACTCTTGAAAAATGAGATTTAACCCTTTACCACATTCTTGGAAAACAAATTTCACGATTTTTTAATAAAGCCATACAAATATGGATATCATTAGAACCAGCTCGATGAGCTGCTTCTAATGATATCAATATTTGTATGGTTGTATTGAGAAACCCCCAAGATATTTTAGGCTGTGGTAGGCTTATTCTGGTTAATTTTCTGGCTGTTTTTGGTCTCTATGTTAGGTAAAGGGATAAGTGATAAGACAGTAATTTCAGCAATCTTCAGCTCTCACAGTAAGCTGAATATAGCTGAAATGGATCTTCTCTGACAAAATGAATGCATGCCTAATAGAATTAGAATTATGAATTGACTGGCCGATATGATTGTGATATAACATTAAAGCTGGAAATACAGAATACAGACTCTCTCAGCTTACTGTACATGTAACTGCATGTAGATCTTTAAGGGGATATCCCTTGTTTTTGCCCTAGAACATCCTTGGAAATTTAGAATTTTTCATCTCTGGATCTTTGAAAAAATCTTGAAAATATACCAGGAAGGTACTGGAAACTCCTTAAATTGACTGCTTATTCAAGTGTAAGGACCCTGTCAAGAGTTTCTGATGATTGCATATTGTAGCATCTATTCTGACATCACTAAGTTTATTGATAAGCTCAATGAGTGAAATGAGATATGAGGATACCTACTGTTTTTAGTGGGTACCAGAATTATCTGATAACAAGGAAATATAAATTTTGCTGAGTGACCGAAAGATGTGAGTGAAAACTTAAGATTTCCTTAAATGAGATAACAGCAGTAGGTATTCTTTTTATTACATGCATTGTGATACGTTAATTGTATTTAAAAATACTTTAATTGCAATTAAAATTCCAGAACACCAAAAACAAGCAGTGTTATCAATCTCAATTGATTAAAAAATACACAACACTTCCAGAGACAAATTGTCTTGCATCTATCATGACAATAGATATCCAAAAATATTTGGTAGCCATTTCCTGCTGTCTTATAAGGTAGCATATAATGTACATTTATTTCAACAATTTTTGGGGGTTTGTAAATATTACTGTTACTTAATCTGATGTATGTAATTTGAGTTATGCTGAACAATAACAGGGTTCCTACACTTTAGTGAGCAGTCAATTTAAGGAGTTTCTGGAGTCATGTTGGGTCCAAAAGGGAGGTTGCATTCTCTGATTGCAAAATATACTTCATGTATAGTTTGCTCCTAGTCCAAATGACAAAAACTGGTTTTGGGGTCTACTCTGCAAAAAGTAAAGCATTTTATTTGCGTTTCTATGGTAACTTTTTCCACTGCTTCCTAATCCAATTCATATCAATCTGTATGTTTATTTATTGGGGTATAACTACAGTTTCAACAGCCAGGGTCACCTAGTGTCGGATAGTTTTATGGTAGAGGAAGGGAGCACCCGGAGAGAGAACCACTGAGCAATGGCGAGCAACTGTCAGGCTCCCCAACATACTACTAACTCCACACAAGCAGGGTTAGCATTGATAGAAGTCAAGTGCACCATCGACGTGCAGTATGCCTTAGTACACAATGCTCCCATGTGGGCAATGGGGGTGAAGTGTCTCCTCTCAAGGAAACAACGCGTTGCTGCAAGTGGGATTCAAACTGAGGACCTTCCAGCTTGTAGCCTGCACCTCTTCCTACTGAGCAACATATCACTCTGTAACTCTTGAGCAAACTGAGATATTTGATCCTTTTCAATTGACCCTCTGCACTCTGATGTGAAAATGGCAAACATTTCAGCAGCAAATGTTTCACATAATGCAGTTTCATATTTAACCAAATATACCTTATTTAACAGAGCTCAGTGAGCATTGTCAAACAAGATATACTTGGTTAAATTCATACTTAAAACAAGCGAAAAACAGAGTGCTTTGGAAAAATTCTGTTGAACTACCTGAGTGCTAGGGGTTAAGTGAATGTGATATTCCAACTTTGCTTTATATTTAGGTTATGTGTGTTGATGATATACATGTACCAATGGTGTGTTTATTACCTGTTTTTATTTGTTTTTGGTACTTTAGTTGGGTAAAAAGGCAAAAATTTGGTGATTTTTGGCCATAAAATAACAAAATTTTAGGATTCTAGTATTTGCCAAGAAAAAACACAGCAATGTGTTTTATTATTTTTTACAGATACATAAGATCATTTATTCCCAATGTTATCCCTGACACTTTAGAAATGTGGCAAAGGGTTGAAAAACATAAGTAGATTTCACTGGTTGTTACTAATGAGGATCATTGTGTGTTCATGAAGTAAGATGGATCAAAAGATTGCTTTAAGTCTTAACTATCAACAGATATCTCTACTATTACCTAGATTGTAGATTATTGCCAGCGTCATCCTCATCATCAGTTTCTACAGAGATCAACAGGTGCAGGTCATGACACTCTGAAAAACTGCCCTGACAATAGCATAAAGAACTGCAACCCACTTGTGCAGCAACACAGCTACATCATTAAGACCCACACAATTCTCTGAGGTACAACTATTCTTAATTACTTTAATCACTGCATAGGTGCTGGGTCTATCCCATCAGGAATACCAATTGGAAGTAGTAACTTGGATGGGGCATCCTGAGTCCACCCAAACATTGTTGGGTCATTCTCTGGTGTGGGGTGGGGGTGGGGGTTACTTAATGGAGCAGCATACCAAAGCATCAATAGAAAATGTGCTCATTTGGCATTGTCTGAGAATGCTTCACTTGTTGTGGAAGAGTAGATAATTTTGGTGCATTTGTCTGTCCTTTAGTGATTTTGTTATACCAAATCTTAAATCTACTATTTGAAATGTCTTTTCGATGGACAGCTATAGCAGTTACTAATGAGCATAGTTGCCTGTTGACAAACTGGATCCAGATCAGCATCCGATTTGTCTATTTGACCCAGCATGACACCACTCAAATATTTAATAACTTGTCATCTTCCTTACCCTAAAGCAATGGACAACAGTGCCACAATCAGAGACCACATCTGCTACAACTAAATTTGGCATCAGCTCGATGTGTTTTCAGATGGTCTCCTGTCACCACCTGTTGATTCCATTGTCATTGAAATACTCCTGTTCTGTTTCCAATAGAAATGGGCCAATATAACAAAAACATCTGTGTCATTTGATATTACATTGAATGTTGATGCTAGCTATTTTGGAAATATGTATGACCTGCTGGCACATTATAGCATCAGCTTCCTCATGATCTGATTTGCAAAGACTGATCAAAAAACAGTTTCGAAACATACTTTTCGGGGACAGTAAAACTGGCCTCTGTTAACTCGAAATGTAAACTCTTCACAATATTTTAATCCCACCTAATAAAAAATGCAGCAAAATGTGGCTGCAGTAAATTACAAATGTGCATACCAAATGTCGAGCAACATTTTACCCACAAAATTCAACAATATAATTTCACTTTAATTTCTGTCTTTTTTAGTGGTTTCCAATGTGAATGCGTACAAAAAGGGTTGAATAGCTTCACCAATGTCAAAACGACATTGATTGAATTCAGAATAAATTGTTAAAGGTACCGTCTAATGCTATGTTTTAATCTTGATAAATCGTAAAAACCAAATAATTTTTACCAAAATTCGCCAAATTTGCACCTTTTTTACCCAACTAAAGTACCAAAACAATCAACAGATGGTGATAAATGCCTATTTGGTGTTTCATCAACATATATAACCTAAATGTAAAGCAAAATTTTATACACACAAAAAAAAAAAATTATTGGGTAGGTATGAAAATGAAGCAAGTAAATCAGCTCAGTTGAGTTTGAGAGCAAGGTCCTATATAAAAGAAAAAACCTGATCGGTTTTGTATTTATGAAGACTCGTCAGATGCAAATTGAAAGTGCTGCAAGGTGACTTTGTATACTTTATATACTCTTCTGGACAATTGCAATGGCAGGTAGTTACTGTAGAGTGACATAGGAAATGTTTTTTATATTGTTAATCCCAGGGCAGTTACAATGCTGAATAGTGATAATCAGAAATCTAGTGTGTAGACGGTTACAATGAGATGATGTATGTACTGCACTCGATGGTAAATTTTACTGCTAAAATTGTGATTTATACTGTATTTAACATATATCATGGTGCCTGAAGCTACTGCTTAATACATCAAGACACAAGAAAAACTTCACTCAATGTCACTCTGACTTTATTTTTACCCCATTAAACAAACATGCGGCACAAGTCAAGGAGGACCTAACCACATCCAACTCTCGTACCCTTCAACAATACTTACTCCCCAAAGTCCACAAGAGCACTATTCGGGGACACCTGGCTGACCAATCATCAGTGGCTCAAGAGTGCCTACAGAAATGATCAGCAGTTTTGTCAAACACATCAAACCTTTTGTACTGACAGACCCTACTTACCTGCATGACACCAACCATTTACCATTGAAGCTTTCTCAACTACTCACTTCCAGAAAATTTCCTTTGTAAAGTGGATGTAGTCTCACTTTATGCCAATATACCCTACCAGGAGGGACTACTGACAGTGGCAAAAAGCATCCGTAAAAACAAAACTAATTGGTAAATCTCTGTGTGTGGTTTGTTCGGCCTCTTGAAATTGGATCTACATTGTAATAACTTCCAATTTGATGAAAATAATTCTCTCCAGGCAGGTGGTACAGCAATAGACACAAAGGTCGCTCCTAGCTTAGCGAACATCTTTATAGGCAAAGTTGAGAAAATAGATTGCTTGCTGACTTTCCACTGAAAACTGAACTATATTTATGGTATATTGATGACATTTTCTTCTTTTGGACACATAGCAAACAATCACATTTAGAATTTGTGGAATACTGCAACTCTGACAACCATCCAAAAAATTCTCCTGCCAAAATTTCAAACTCATCTGTCAACTTTTTAAATGTCAAAATTGGCAAAATAGGAAGCTCAATCAAAACTGACCTTTACACCAAACCCACAGACACAATCGTATACCTCAGATCTGACTCATGCCACCACCAGAATTTAATTAAAGGCATTCCATACAGTCAGTGTTGAGGGTAAAACTCATTTTTCAGCACACTAAGTGACTTTGAACAGCATGCCAATATTTTGCTGCAACATTTCAAATCTGTGGCACAATGATAAAGCATTGCTTGAAGCACTGGACAAAGTCTGCAAGCTAGATAGATCAACGTTGATCCAAAGCTATAATAAAGCACAAGCCACGGACAGCAGGACCCTGTTTGTTACCTCCTATCATCCAGAATGTTCGTCCATATGTAAACACATCAGGAACTCTGACCCAAGAACTTTAACTGGTCGAATGCAAGAAGCCACTATAAGGGCTCAACTGAAAAGTGTTGAAAGCCACTTTACGCTGTGTTTTAGCTTGTTATTTGTGCAGCAGTAGATCAAGAAATGTTCATATAAAATTGGTCTGTTACAATTTATTGGAGAGTGCAAATGGGCACTCTCCAATAAATAGTAACAAAACAATTTTATATGAACAAAATCTTGCTAAACGGAGGCTGTCCTTGCTGGCAGCACTGCATTTGTGAAAAAAAATACTCCTGTTACAAATTACCTTTGAAAAATAATTTGTACTCAACCAGTTAAAAAAAAAACTCTAAATGCCACGAAGGCCTGGCAACACCAACTCTGCAACTGTACCTACTTACTCACATATAACGCCTGCAAGAGGTAGTATGTGATTGAAACTAAAGGGCACTTTCAAACCTGTATACAAGAACACTTGAGTGACATTCACCACAAAGGTCACACACATAATATATCCCTACACTTTACCCAGAGTAGACCATTTGCTATTGGACCTCCACTACCGTATCGAACAGATTTTGTACTCCAATCTGGATAACACTAAGACAACCCAATACTGCCACCATCATGAAAAATACAAGGGATTTTCACTCTCAAGACACTCATTCCAAACAGCCTGAACAGAAAGGATTTTTGATCTTTGTAAGACATGAAAAAGGTGAACTAGTTGAGGTCTAGATTATTTTTTGTGGTCTGAATTTGTAATTCAAAATTTGTTTTATTACAAATTATTGGACAGTGCCACAGGCACTCTCCAATAATTTGTACTAAAACACATTCACGAGCAAGGAAAATGTTGGCTTTTGATCTGGTACCCTCATTTTTATGAAAACCCTGGTAGTGGCTTTTAGAACTCATCCAGTTAAATATCTCAATTTGCCCAAGGGTTATGGAGCAGCATCAAGTAGATTCAGCATCAGTGCAAAAAGTTACCCTAGAAATGCCAATAAAATGCTTTACACACCTTTTTTGCAGGTTAACCCCCACACACACTTTGGCATCATATCCCAAGACCTACATGTACTATATTTGCTTTTGGAAATGAAAGACAATTTGACAGTAATCATACTTATATTTTTTACATCCAATAGCAAGATCCTCAAAGGAAACAGGGCTTTTGTGTGGTTGTGTAAACTTTACTGTAAAGAAGACCCAAAACTAGTACCAAGGTAAATTGATCTGAGTGTATCACTGATATTTTGTTCTGAGGCCACAAAACAAAGTATACACAGAAAGTAGGACCTTTCAAGGTTATTGGATATCACATAATCACCATCAAGAAGCCCATTATGAAAATATTATCTAATAATTCTTCAGCCTCCGCCGATTTGTTGCAGTCCCCTAATGAGGAGCCCTACATTAACCCAGTCCCCCGCAGGGCTATTCCTCCCCCACTCTACCTCCTAACCTCCCAACATTCAGTCAAAAATTGTTTCACAATTCCTCCCATCGGCACTTTTTCGATCTCCCTAACTATAAAATTGACCCTTTTCTTCATGTCATTCCACATCCATTTATCCTTCAGGTTTTTGTCCCATTTTTAGCTCAACTTAGAGGTAGTCAAATTTGAGGTTATGCCATTCCCGTCGTTTGCCTGGTCGTCTGTCTGTCCATCCATCAACAATTCAATACGGCTCGGACTAGAGGCCGTATTTATGAACTGATCTTTGCGAAACTTTTTGGGTACCTTTGTTATCACCGTGGGATGATAACAAGTGTTTTTGGGTGCGGTCCAAAATTCAAGATTTTTTGTACAGAACTTCTGTATGAAAGTTCTGATTTGAATAAATTTTTGTTAGAATGTTTAGTAACATGGAATACATCACATATAGTACAGGTTTTTTTCTCGTGCAGAAATTACCAAATTAGATGGACTTTGATTTATTCAGTGCTACTTATACACAGCAAGTACAGATGTCAATACGGCTTGGGCTAGGGGCTGTATTTATGAACCGATCTTCACGAAACTTCTTGGGTTCCTTTGTTATCACCTTGGGACGAGAACGAGTGTTTCTGGGTGCGATCCAAAATTGAAGATGGCTGCCAGGGGCCATTTTGTACCGAAATTAGGTACAATCAGATTTTTGGACACAACTTCTATACAGCTCGGGCTAGAGGCTGTATTTATGAACTGATCTTTACGAAACTTCTTGGGTACCTTTGTTATCACTGTGGGACGAGAACGAGTGATTTGGGTGTGGTCCAAAATTCAAGATGGCCACCGACAGCCATTTTGTACCAAAATTTGTGCAATCAGTTTTTTGTACAGAACTTCTGTATGAAAGTTCTGATTTGAATTAATTTTTGTATGAATGTTTAGTAACATGGAATACATCACATATAGTGCGGGTTTTTTCTCGTGCAGAAATTATGCAAATTAGATGAACTTGGATTTGTTCAGTGCTACTTATACACAGTGCGTGCACATGTTAATACGGCTCGGACTGGAGGCTGTATTTATGAACCGATTTTCATGAAACTTCTTGGGTACCTTTGTTATCACCTTGGGACGAGAACGAGTGTTTTTGGGTGCAGTCCAAAATTCAAGATGGCTGCCAGTGGCCATTTTGTACCAAAATTAGGTACAATCAGTTTTTTGTACAGAACTTCTATGACTACGTTTGTTATCATCATGGGATGGTAATGAGTGTTTTGGGAATCCGCCAAAATGCCTGTTGACAGTCATATTTACGGGAATTCTGTGAATTACATTTTTTGTACAGAATCTGTAAAGAAGATTTTTTATGTCAGTAATGTTTGCTATTTATTATAGGGTGCCTTTGTTATCACTGTGCTATGAGAACAAATATTTTTGGGTTCAGTCAGACCCACTCTGGGGCTCAAAAAGGGAGATAATTAAAAATCTTTTCCAAAAACACCAGACAAAATAATGTTTCTTGAATTCAGCATCCCTAGGATGTGTATATTCAAATGTGCTGAAGCCAAGTTCCTGTGCTAATATTTGTTGTTGTTTGGGGAGGGTAAACATTATTAGCACAACCCGATCCTCTATTTACAATGAGAAAAATAAAACCTCACCCGTGGAAACCCTATGAGCTAAAGATAAAAAAATTCAAATACCTATATTTTAAGAAGGACTGGACAAATATTTATTAATTAGTATGAATCAACCTTAGAAGAGTTTGAATCAAACGGGCCAAAACAATTGCTAACATTTGGCGCACCATTCAGGGATCCCTATTGTAACATTAACCCCATGAAGATTTCTTTTCTAGTTTAGCATCAAACAGTGTTGCCCACCTTTACAATACTTTACCTATACATTTGTTACAGGCTACGGTCAACATTTATGTACAGACCGTTACAGTACTTTATATGTACCTTTGTTATCAGGTCATTACCTAGATGTGTGTCATTGCTGTGTCACATACTATACATGTACATGTCTTACACAAGTTGAGCTACAGTGTCATTGACACTTTCATTTCCATTAGTATTCTTAGGAGACTTGTTCTACTAGGCAAATATTTTGGGCATTCTAGAATTAATGTTTCAGGGTCTCCATTACTCCTAAATTACACATTTGGCACACTCTTTCCTTGCCTTTCCTGATTCTCCCCCTCAACTCCAGTGACTTTGGTCTCACTTCGAACAACAAAGACCCCCACCATAAGATCCATCTAGGTACTCCTCAAAAGCCGGGGCATCTTTTTTGTACAACACGTCTAAAGAGCTCTTGGACCTAATTCCAGCTTGTCAGTTTTTTTTTTTGCAATCCTCAAGCACCCTTCCTCTGATAAGGCTACTCCCCTGCTTCAGTCCCCCTCTAAATCTTCAGTCTCTATAGAGTAATTCTCGATTAGCTCCCTTGCTTTCCTTAACCACCCTGGTAAATGCTGAAATTCCATACAAGGTTAAACATTGTTTTGCTCCATCTGCTGTTTGGGAGGTTGATCAGATAATTCAGGTAGCATAATTTTCCCATATCTATTCTATCTTTAACTGGCATGTGGCTCAGTGGTAGACTGTTGGACTTCTATGCTAGAGGTCCCCGAGTTTGATCCCCGTTTGGGACAACCTGCGTTGTGTCCTTGGGAAAGGCACTTTATCCTGGTTCCCTACATGGGGGCACGATGATGCCGTGTACTAAGGCATACTGCACGTCAGTGGAGCACATGTCTTCAACCATTGTAACCCTGCTTGAGCAGAGCTTGAACAGTTAGAATGTTGAGGAGCTGACAGTTGCTCGTCGATGCTTGGAGGTTCTCTCCGGGTACTCTGCCTTCCTCCACCTGTAAAACTGTCATGATTAGCCATTGCGCATAAGTATGTGACCTTAAACACCAATAAACAAACAAATAAACTTTAACCGGCATCCACCAAAGTTACCCTCTCAACGGCTTCCAGCGCAGCTGCATTACTTTATCTGGTTATCCACTGACCCACATCATTTTGTAGAATTTCCAAGTTCCTCACTTCTGTTTGATTTAGAGGGATCACAAGTATCCATTCCATATCTGCAACACGTCCAATAATCATGTGACTTCAAATATCAGTGTGATGTAAAATTGTGAGTTAGGTTTGCAAGTAGAATTGAATTAAGCCTTTGAAGTCGAAAAGGATGATTTTCCAGTCCACGATCATGATACAACCTGAATTCATAAAGTAGTAGTTGCTCAGTGGATTTGTGTGGTAGACCATTCAAGATTTTCAATGTGCTACCCTAAAGGCAGCACATGTAAATATTGCTGGGTCCTCTATTAATGAATGAAGACTCTATTAGTTGATGACTCTGAAATGGCATGGAATACCATCAGGGTCCAAAGGGTGTCGACTTCTGTGAATAGTGCCGATTGGTTTTGGGCAATAAGTTAGGTAAAGGGTTTTATTACATGCCCATGCAGTCTCTCTTATGCAATATGGCTGTGCAATACGGAATTCCGTATTGCACACCAACCTGTTCCAACCGGGACTTTTTTTATGCAATGCGACTGCATAAAGTGCATAGTGTTTACCACCGTTGATAGAAAAGAAAATTAGGTCAGTAGGTGCTTGGGTCATGTAATAAATACAAAACCACATGTATGTTTCAATGAGTCGTTTTGTATTCAATTCGTCAGATGTGCGTAGAAAGAAAACATTCGGTCTCGACGTTTTCTTCCTACGCACATCTGACTCATTGAATACAAAACGACTCATTGAAACATACATATAGTTTTGTCTATGAATTGCACATTATGTGATAAACAGAATCTCAAATTCATCATAATTTGAATCTGACCCCTGTAATGATTCTGTATACTATATATCAAAAGATTCTGACCAGTGGTTCTGGAGAAGAAGAGTTTTAAAGAGTATTCCTCATATTGGACTAAGTTAATATTCAGGCTCCAATAGGCTGCCTAATTATTAACCCAGAGCCTTGATTTGAACAAACTTAGATGTGACCTCCCAAAGGTTGCTGTATACCAAATATCAAAAGATTCTGACTAGTGGATCTGAAGAAGATTTTTAAAGATTATTCCTCATATTGTACCAAGTTAAAATTTCGGCCCCATAGGGAACCCAAATATTAACTGAGGGACTTGCTTTGAACAAACGATCCTGATCCCGTAAGGATGCTGTATACCCAATTCCAATAGATTCTGAGTGGTGATTTGAAAAAGAAGATTTTTAAAGATTATTCCCCATACTGCATTAAGTTAAAATTCAGGCTCCTATAGGTATCGCGGAACTAAATATTGAAATTAGAGTGAACCGCCTTAAAATGTTGCACTCGGAAATGACGCAATCTCTAAAAATAAACAGCCTTGGGAAAATCCTTTGTTTCAATAAAAGTTTGAAACATTCTATTGACATCTTGCATTATTGTTGAATATTCCTGATAAAAAAGAGGGTGATTTGATGACTTTTGGACCAAAAAAATACAATTTACTTTTTGTGTGTTTTTGTAGGGAATTCCCTGAAAAATATGTGCACGTGACCGGTACTTCCCTTTGTGTCAGTTTTTCTCTCTTATTTGTTGCATGACCCCCTGTTTTCAGATCAGAAAAAGTTGTCTGAAGGGCTATACTTGACAGAGATATTTGAATGCCAAAATTAAAGTGATGCGATCATATTTTTTTCCACCTGAACGTTATAATGGTCGCCCATGGGAAAATATTTAGTTCTGTGAGACCTATAGGAAATATGTTTTTTGGCTTCCAGACCAGATTCAGTTATTATTTTGGGGGATTATTTCACATTTAAATATTTATTTGGGGACCATACACCTTACCAAACCATTTTATTGTTTTGAGAAGTTACATTTTTGTCACAGTCAGCAATTAAAGCTATATATTTCTAAAACTGAGGCTGTTCATGCAAGAAAATTCACATCTTGAGCAAGTGTATTCCCCAGGAGCACACTATAACCTCTGGCAGCTGCTAACTAACAGCCTATCTTACCCTATTAACATATTTATTTAAACCATGGTTTCTCCTCATATTTTTAGGGGCAGGGAGGATTCCAAATCTTCCAACCCCCTCCCAAATCACCATTCAAACACAGACAGAAAACCTACACTGCCCTTCTATTCACTATTATTTAGAAGTATTTCTCTTCTATATTATGCTCTTCAAAATGTTGGAAAACAATTCCTTCATTGAAAGAGTATCCTGGGACACAAATTTGAGGAAGGGGTGGGGCTACAGTGGAAAATAACATAATAAAATTACAAATGTGAGTGAATGGCATTTGTGCATAGCTACCAATATAGTTGTCTAGTACTAGTGCTGCCATGGTTCCCCTGATGCAGCATAAATTTACAGTGACAGTTGTGAAATTTTGCTCTTTCCCTGAACCAAGTCCTCTCTCCCACACATATTTAACCCTTCTGCTGATGATAAACATTTGGAAAGACTGAACAGCATGTTTTTAGAGACTGAAGTTAGTATCATACACTTTCAGTTTCTTATGATTTACTTTGAGGCTTCAGCACTCATGGTCCACTGAGTTAATTTTCAATTTAACAACCTTGCCCTGGCTCTTCCACTATATTTTTCATTGTATGCCATTTAGTACTCTCATGTAGACCTCCTACATGTGTGACTGCAAGCCTATCTGTCTGTCTGTCTGTCTGTCTCTTCATCAGACATGGTGTTTCTTTTCTTTTCACTTGCCTGGATCTACATTTTCAATAATTTGCAGCTGACTAACTTTCAACCCTCCCCCCCCCCCCCCCCCACACACACACAAGTATATTAAACATCAAATACCACTATATTCTTGAAGTAAATGTCTGATTCATCCTCTTTGGAAACATGTTTTCAACAATTTCAATCTTTTTGCCAGAATGGGTGTCTGTGGGGATTGAAACAAATGTTATGAAAGTGCACTTATGGGAACTTGCAGCATAAGCATAGCCCTATAGAATCAATATTTGATGGTTTTAGGCATCTTACCAGTGTTATGAGATACCACAGTAGCAGGTACTGGTCATTCGTTTGGAAAAAAACACTGTTTTATGTTTTGTCAGTGCCATACCAATGACTCTATGTGCCTTTACTGAGAAAACTGAGGCTTTTCTTTTACAAAAATTGCAAAATATTCATCAATACAATGTGAAATGTCTTCAGAAGCCAGACTGTGATTTAAAAACTATTACAGATGGGAAAGTTCATATCACAGTAGGTTTGTTTTGGGTCAATATCAATCAAATTATGAATTATATCACATATTTTGATGAAAAGGGACATACCGGGGGGTCCTATTCAGGGCAAAATTTTACTACATCAGATGGTGGAATAAAATTTGACATCAGTTGTTAGGATAAACTGGTAGAGTCCTCTCATATTGGTGAAATATATAGCTGCATCCCCAGTTTTGGAAACAAAATTGACATCCATATTGTTCCATGGCGGTTGGGACACTGTTTTTCTTGCAGTATGGTTAAATGAGACAGATTTTTTCTAAAAATATTTTCTGCTGATGCAGATGTTAGTTTTATTTTGGGATCAGGGTAGTTTTTTAAAGAAAGCTGTAAATTCTCATCCTTCTCAGTTAATTTATAAAGTAACAGGATAGAAAAATATTTTGGAGGCAATACCAGTTTTCAAGCCCACTTGACAAAGTTTGGACACTTTTCCTTAAAAGAGCAAATTTTCCATGTTTTTGACTCAGCCAAAGCCAAAAGTTGGATTCTAATGCAGAAATGACTCTTTTATCTCATGGAAGTGGTAAAATGTCTCTTTGGTGGGGTTGGGGATGATTATAGGTATCGCGGAACTAAATATTGAAATTAGAGTGAACCGCCTTAAGATGTTGCACTCGGAAATGACGCAATCTCTAAAAATAAACAGCCTTGGGAAAATCCATTGTTTCAATAAAAGTTTGAAACATTCTATTGACATCTTGCATTATTGTTGAATATTCCTGATAAAAAAGAGGGTGATTTGATGACTTTTGGACCAAAAAAATACAATTTACTTTTTGTGTGTTTTTGTAGGGAATTCCCTGAAAAATATGTGCACGTGACCGGTACTTCCCTTTGTGTCAGTTTTTCTCTCTTATTTGTTGCATGACCCCCTGTTTTCAGATCAGAAAAAGTTGTCTGAAGGGCTATACTTGACAGAGATATTTGAATGCCAAAATTAAAGTGATGTGATCATATTTTTTTCCACCTGAACGTTATAATGGTCGCCCATGGGAAAATATTTAGTTCTGTGAGACCTATAGAGAGCCCAATTATTAACTGATGGACTTATTTGAACAAACTTGATACCAACCCCTGTAAGGATTCTGTATACCATATATCAAAAGATTCTGACCAGTGGTTCTGGAGAAGAAGAGTTTTTAAAGATTATTCCTCATGCTGTACTAAGTTAAAATTCTGGCTCCAACAGGGAGCCCAAATATTAACCCAGGGACTTGGCTTGAACAAACTTGGATCTGATCTCCCTAAGGATACTGTATAGCAAATATCAAAAGATTCTGACTGGTGGATCTGAAGAAGATTTTAAAAAACTGTTTCCCATATTGTACAAAGTTAAAATTCAGGCTCCCAAAGAGTGCCCAATTATTAACTAATGGACTTGAGTTTAACAAATTTGAATCCAATCCCTGTAATGGTTCTGTATAGTATATATCAAAAGAGTCTGACTACTGTTTCTGGAGAAGGAGAGTTTTAAGATTATTCCTCGTGTTGGACTAAGTTAAAATTTGGGCTCCAACAGGGAGCCCATGTATTAACCCAGAGACTTGGTTTGAACATTAGTTCTAATCTCCCTAAGGATGTTATTTACGAAATATCAAAAGATTCTGACTGTTGTATCTGAAGAAGATTTTTATGTTATTCCCCATATTGCACTTAGGAGCCCAAATATTAACTGAGGGACTGCATGAATCAAGTACTTATAACTCAGTAATACCACATACCAAATTCGGTTCAAATCGGCACATCAGTTCAGAAAATAGAAATTTTGGGCAGGGCCAAAAAATCTTGCCCCTCCCATTACAAAGGCAAATATGGCTCCACAAATTTCATTTGAACAAACTTGATTCTACACTAAATAACAAGTCATTGTACCCACTGTTCATGAGAAGTAGATTTAAAAAAAAATTGAGGCATCTTCCTCTATTCCCACCCTATGGGGCTGGGCAAGTTGATTTGTACAAAAACAAAAAGCAATGTCATGCAATCAGGTCAAATTTAACTGAAATCGCTTCAGCAGTTTTGGAGAAGGTGCAAACACCATGTTCACGGATGACAGATGACACACGAGTGAGTGATCACAATAGCTCATCCTGACTTTCAGTCAGGTGAGCTAAAGGAGTAGGGTGGCATCGCGGTAACCGGTTCTGAATCTCAGATCACCGAAGTTAAGCAACGTCGAGTGTGGTTAGTAGTTCGATGGGTGACCATTTCAGTGACTGATTCGCACTCCCATGTTGTGTCCTTGGGCAAGGCACTTAACCCTGATTGCCTACATGGGGGCATGATGACGCTGTGTACTAAGGTGTACTGCACGTCGAAGGTGCGCATGTCTTCAACCAATCTAACCCTGCCTGTGCCACGGTGCAGAGTTACGATGTTGGAGAGCTGACAGCTGCTTGTCGTTGCTTGGTGGTTCTCTCCGGGTACTCTGGCTTCCTCCACACATAAAACTGTCATCTACATGATATGAGCCTGGCTGTTAATGTGTTGTTAAACCCTAATAAAAAAAAGAAAAAAAAGGTGAGCTAAAAAAGAGCAAACTCCAGCATTTCCATAGATAGCATGTGTTGATAACTATCTACACTGTTGAAAAAAAACTTCCACTGCCATCCTCAATACATCACTAAGAGGTTAGACTGATCAGTCAAGGCATTCTTGAGTTAATTCATGGAAATCAAAACCAAGATGTTAGCTATACTGAATATCAAATCTGGACAATTATTGAAAGGAACCTTCCACTACCCATCTCAACACATCAACAAAATATGAATATGACAAGTGAAGGAGTTTTTGAGTAAACTAGTGGAAGGACCCAAGCTACACAGATAGACATCAGATAGACATAAATATGCCTGCTGAGTTTGAAGTCAATCAAGCCCAGAGGCTGAGGAAATAGGGCACATCAAGACATACAGAATAATGCAAAATATTGCCACCAAACATGTCAATTTAGTTTTATCAGATAGAAATACATACATCTGCAGAGTTTGAAGGCCATCAGACCCACAGAAGCTGAGGAAATAGGGCATGTCACAACTCATAGACTAACTCAAATTATGGTAAGACGGACAGAAGCCAAATTGAAAATCAATGTGGCTACCATGCCAGCCACATTGAATATCAAAACAGGTCAATAATCAAAAGTAATCTTCCATTACCTACCATCAACACATAATCAAAAGATGAGAATGATTGGTGAAGGTTAATACGGACAGAAACAAGAATGAATGTGGCTGGCATGGCAAGATCAATATGGCTGCTATGGCAGCCACATTGAATATGAAATCTGAACAATTGTGGAAATGAACCTTCCACTACTCATCCTCAATATATTATTATTAAGAGATTAGACTGATCAGTCAAGGTATTTTAAAGTTAATTTGACGGAAACCAAAATCAGGATGGTTGCCATGGCAGCCAGACTGAATATCAAATCCAGAGTTATCAAAAGGAACCTTCCTCAACCCACCTTCACCACATCATCAGAAGATGAGAATGATAAATGAAAGCATTTTTTAGTCAACTGACAGAAACCAAAATCCAAATGGCTGCAATGGCAAATTCAATGTGGCTGCCTTAATTTGGAATCCAGATAATCATCAAAAGAAATCTTCTACTGCCTATCTTTTATACATTATCGAGAGATGAAAATGATAAGTCGGGGATATTCTTAAGTTAACTGTGAGAAAGCAAAATCAAGATGGCTGCTCTGGCAGTTATACTGTATATCAAATTATCATAATTATCAAGAGGAACCATCCACAACCCATCCTCATCACCTCATCAAGAGATGAAAATGATTAGTGAAGGCATTTTTGAGTTATTGACAGAAACCGAAATCAAGATGGCTGCCATGGGCAAATCAATATGACTGCTGTGATTGTCATATTGAATATGGAATCTGGACAATTATCGAAAGAAACCTTCTACTACCCATCCTCAATACATCATCAAAAGATGAGAATGATAATTAAAGGCTTTTCTGAGTTAATTGACGGAAACCAAAAGTTAATGAGCGGACATGGTGTCAACATAATGCCCACACCACATTAAAGGTCAAGGCCATAAAAATCTTTGAATCTCTGTGGAAATATCATGAGCAAGTGAGTGCTTTAAATTCCATTGGGTCTTCTTGCTTTTTACCTCAGCTTGTTTTAGGACCTGAGACTACAGAAATGGGTATCCTTTTTTGAATTTTGAAACAATACGGCTTTCATATGTGATAGGTATCAAACCTATTTTTAAAGTCAAATTTCCCAGTGTGGAGGGGGTCTTTTTTTCCCCATTGGGGGTATAGTATATTTCCAAACAAGCATGCAATAAAGAAGGCAGTTTGTATAGTGGGAAGGGCAGCCCCCCTTCCCTTACTAAAAACTACAGTGCTGTGATCATAAAGGCTGATAGAGAATTTTGATTGGATCAAGACTGGGTCGAAATTCACTGACAACTTACCTCTCGGTAATCTATAGAATCTCATCTTTCAAAAAAGAAATGCAAGGACATCTGACAATGAATCTGAGATGCTGTTTCATTTGATTTTTCTTGATGCGGTCTTTATTTTGGAGTATTTTATTTATGAAATCACACTCCACTGATGAAGGAGAGTCTCAATCAGATCACAAAAACCCTCTCCATTAGAGGTCAATGCCATAAATCTCTTTAGATCGCATCAGGTATGTCAACCGGTACATGTACTGGTACTGCCAGTTCCCTTATTCTCCAACCGGTACTGGTACTGAAGCTTTTGTCCCGCCGGTAGTGGGGCAAAATTATTTTATCAGGAAATTGAACGAGGGTAAACAGGCTGATAATTGTGTATGACACACTTGCATGACATACTTTTAACTTATTTGTGAATGAACATATCAAAACACTCTACAAGTGCATGTTCTGTCTGCACCACGACCTCGATAAGGCTTATTTGTGAATGAACATATCAAAACACTCTACACATGCATGTTCTGTCTGCACTATGACCTCAACAAGGCCGACCATTTTGACTTTCAAATGTTGAATCAAAGACAATGAAAGAGCCGTCATCGGCTAATTCAAAGAAATTATTCTGTGGTGACATCAAAGTAATCATAAAGCACGATCTTCGTGCTTTATGATTACTTTGATGTCGTCGCAAAATAATTGGCATGATGCCATGCTTGTCTTGCGATCTTGGGGACTGGGGCAGTTTGAATGCGAATTTCTCCCATCTGATTGTGATATGTCATCCAATTGTTGATTTGTCCTGGTACCAGTTTTGGAGGGACAGGCTCTGTTCTGTCCGAGTACCGGTTATGTTGGTACCAGCGGTACTTTGACATGCCTGGATCGCAAGAGGTTGCTTTTGTGATCACAGTGCTGAATGTTTAACCCTTCACCTAATGAATCAGCCACATCCACCTGCGTAATTTCCAAATTAAGCAGTTGAAAAAAATTATGAAAAAAACATATCATGTGACCCCTGCATTGGAACAAGCTGATTGAGTTCATTCCAGTGAGGGGTCACATGACATGATTATGTTGAGATTTTTTGAAGAGTGTGAAAAAACAAAAATTAAAATAATAAATTTTGATAATATTATCTGTGTTGGGTAAAGGGTTAACCTTTTCAACATTGACACCATGAATAGAATAGTCTTTTACACTGCTCTCAACATGGGAATAGGCAAGTCTTTTTTCATATGTAGGGAGGTTCAGTAATGATTTAGTCTTATAGCCCTTTCGGGCTGTAGGATTAAATTATTATCGACCCTCCTTCCCAGTTTGGTGATTATTTGGCACCTGCCTGTGGTTGGCCAACTTTTTCTTTATGTTAAAATTTATGCACAGACTGAAAGGGTTAAGTCTGTACATATATTATCTAGAGCTCTTTATTGAGGCAGTTCCTACTGAACACTAGATGAAAATGTTTCAATGAAATAATGAACACAAGAAATGCATGTTTTCAGATGTTTTATTCACTTGAAAAAAAAAAATGATTGATTTCGTGTCCATCCTGTGTTAGTGTCCAACCTGTGCTGGTGTCATTTATTTATTGGTGTTTAATATCACTTCACCATTTATAGCAACATCACAACACAATGTTATATATTTTTTGCAAAAGCGATTTTTAAAAGCAGTGACTGCAATGATCACTGTCATGTGGTGTACTGTTGGGAAGGGCTCTCTGTACCCTTTCCAACATGTTACATAACAGCACAGCATTAACCTAATTAAAGAAACTGCCTGAAAAACCATAAACAGTGGCATAAGAATCGGGGTGAGAAGAGGGGTTTACTCCCACCCCCAACTATGCTCCAAAAATACCAAATGAGTACACTGATTGTGTTCATATGGTTCACCGCATAGAACTAGAATATTTTACTCATTTTTATCTACTCTTCAAGTGGCATCTAAGAACCAGAAAGTGACAGGTTGTGTTTGGAGGCTGACAGGACATTCAAGTTACATTCCTGAGGTGTGAAACAAGAGACTTTCAGTAATCTCTGCTCTCTCTCTCTGTCTTCAGATTGAGTACATGTAGTTCAGTTGATGCAAAAATGTTTTTGTCTCCCTGAAGTGATTCCAGCTGCATGCTAGTACTTCACCAGCTAGCAGAAATAATTCTCTGTGCACTGATGTCAGAAGATAATCAAAATTTCAAGCATCAGTTTTTTTCCAATAATGCAACTAGGAATTTAACCAATTCAATCTTGTTTGACAGAGCACAATGGGCTTTGTCAAACAAGATTGAATTGGTTAAATTCCTAGATGATGTGTGGGAAAAATTTGCAGCTTAAAATTTTGATATTTCGATGTTTCTGTTCAATGGGTTAATAAATGCCAACATTAAATTTCTCATCAGTGGCTTTGAAACACCACATATTTTATCAAATGTCAGATTAATGTAATCCACTATATTCATATGATCTATATATTTATTTATTGCAGATTAATGACACTTTCAACAGCCAGGGCTGCTTTATCTTGGAATTCATATGATTATGATATGTTCTGGAATAAGTTTTTCAACTCTTGGCATAGTATTTAACCCTTTGCGTGCTGATGTCAATGGTGTAGCCACAGTGGAGAGGGGGCTCCCCCCACCCCCACTCCCAGAGGAAAAAAAACCCAAACCATTGGCCCAATGCATCTCTCACACAGCATATAGAACCCTAAAATGGTCTCCAATGTAGGGCTACACACTATAAATGCCCAGATTCGCTCTAATTAGTGTTTTGAATATTGAAAAATTTTCTTGGGGTGGGAGGCCAACATGTAGTCCTAACTAGGATGCTCTGGTTGTTAGCCCCTCCTTTAAGGGAAGTGGGAGGAAGGGGTAACAACCGAAGGGTCCTTGCTAAGAATAGGGGAGGTCTCTATTCCCCACAATGGCCACCCAAATATCATTCTTGCAGTCCCCCTGCCCCTCACTGCACCCCCCCCCCCCCCCCAAAAAAAAATGGCCGAGGCACCCCTAATATACAATCCTATTCTAGAATTTTGGCTGGTGTCAAAGTCTCAAAATTTCAACCTGCAAATTTTACCTGTAATGCAACTAGTAAATTAACCAATTCACTCTTGTTTTATTATTGAGATGTGTCACACAAGGTTGAATTGAGTAAATATACAGTTGCATTGTGGCAAAAACTTACTCTGAAATTTGATTAGTTTGACAGCAGTGTTCAAAGTGTGAAACTGAATCTCGGAGACAAGAGGCAAGCACATTTTTTGCGTACATTTATACAGTTTTCTCAATAATGGGAGGGTCATCTAACCTATGGTCATATGCTGCCAAACAGTCTGGCTTAAATGCTTCACATACGATTTTTCTCAGGTATACCTTTCTAATAATATCCCTTTACCTAAAATAATGTTCAGCTAAAACCAGCCACAGGTCTTAACACAAAATGGCCTTCAGATTTTATTATTTTTCAAATTTTGCTTCAAAATCATAGCTGATGACACTTCACTGGAACAAGTTTATAAAGTTTGTTCCAATGAATGGTCAATTGGGCATTAGTAGATCTAGGTGTTTTTTGTTTTTTTGTTTTCTGGTTTGGTTCTGGTTTTTGTGACAAACCAGAAAACCAAACCACAAGATCCAGCAAAAAATGACCAAACAGTTTTACTGTTTGTGCAATAAACTAATCTAATTATCTTACTGGGAGGGAACCAGACTTTGTTTTATGTTTTTTTGTAATGTTTTAGAACACCTTGTGAGGGTTTAAGGCTATACAATTATTACTGGGTATTATTATTTGTTTAATATTAGTGGCCCCTATGGACTCTCGTCAGTTAGTCTATCTGGCAAAGTGTGAATATGTCATGTTTCAATAAAAGTAAAATCCTCGACCTCTGATTGGATAAGAGCTGACGTAGTTTCTTTTATGTTTACAGCTCCAGTAGCAAATGTTACCATCTGACGTCACAACAAGAAATATTTGAAATGACATAATTGCTTCATCAACGGAATGACTAGCAAGCCGCTTCATCAACGGAGTGACTAGCAAGCCACTTCATTTTTCTGGATTTTTCACATGTGCAGTAGACGGTGTTCCAGACGAAGTGTTGTTTAAATTACAAACCGATTTACGATTTGAATTGAGATGGAATGAGTTTATCTCGTTTATTGATTATTCATCCAGTGCCGTCGTGGGGTGCACAAGAGGTTTATTTACTAAGCCTGTGATCGTTAAAAGTTGTCTTGAGGAAGGCAACTTTTTAACGATCACAAGTTCAGTAAATAAGCCTCTCGTTTTTCATGATGTAAGTTTTGGGCTATATTTGTTATTGTGATGAGCTGACGGTAACATGATCTGAGGTTTGTGGCTGGGAGCATATGTTCAAACTCGACGCTTCGTGTCTTGCTTGAACATAAGCTCTGAGTCGCAAACCTCAGACCATGTTACCGTCAATTCATCACAATAATTTATAATGTTCTCATTGTCACATTTTCTCCCTTACTGACTCATCTGTCACATTTTCTCCCTTACTGACACATCCACCAGGTGAGTAAATAAGGGAGAAAATCTGACAATGAGAACACAACATTGATTAGATGAACTTTATTCATTTGTTACCCTAATTAATGTTTTTTCTGACTCAGTAGGCTTAGCAAATGATCCCCTACAACCCATAAGAATGATCAAATGTTAGGCTGAACTGATGGAGATACTTACAGACAGGGCTCTTTGTGGTGCGTGGTGCCAAACTATTGCAGAGGTTTTCCAAATTAAGGAGCCTGAAGTGTTATTTACTATTTGTTCTTAACCCTTTGAACACAAGAGACTGCTTTTCTGGCCCAGTACAATGATACGCCATAATGGCGTAAGTAGGATGGCCGCTTTGTGAATGTGTGGAGTAGACCAATCGGCTGCACGTTGAAAATTTTAACTGGTCTACCCCCAATAATGAATATGGACTCTTCCAAATGCTGCCATTGATCTGACTTGGAAGATACGACCAGGGTTCAAAGGGTTAACACATAGATAAACTGAATCAAAATCAAGGTGTTTTCCTGAAACGGAATCTGAAAAATTAAAACCTTCCAACTCTACTCATCAGCTATATTCTTCAGCAAAAAATGAATATTTTTTAATTATTCAAGAATTTATTTTTTGCAAGTGTTAAACACCCCAATACTCCCATCATATTCCAGTTCACTCACATTTGTCTTGCCACTATAATGGTTAAACAAAATAAAAAAATAGAAACATCCAATAAGGGTTAACAAAATTAAGGGTTAAACACCTAACCTTATGTTCTATTGCAGTCTGCACCGATTGGTCTTCACCAAAACAGTTACAAAAAATTAAAAAATTAAAATATCCAAATAAATATACAAACATGTACATATGCATCTGTAAGAAAACAAATCCGTAACAAAACATGTACAACACAAATGGTAAATACATGTACAATAATAAAAACAAAAAAAAATTCTCTGGCCTTCTGCTTTGTCGCAGTTTGCTAACGAGAAGGCCTACATCACCCCAGTCCCCCTCCAGGCTATTCCTCCCTCACTCTCTGTCCTAATCTCCCAGCATTCAGTCAAAACTGTTTCATAATTCCAGCCACTGGTGCTTTCACAATCTACTCAACTATAATATTGATCCTTTCCCTAATGTCATTCTTCATCCACTTGTCCTTCATGCTTTAACCCTTTACCCACAAGACGATATCAAAATTTATTATTTTAAATATCATTTTTTAAAGTTTTTCAAAAAATTTCAACAAAATCATATCATGTGACCCCTCTTTGGAACGAGCTCGATGAGCTCGTTCCAAAGAGGGTTCACATGATATGGTTTTGTTGAAATTTTTCGAAAAAAGTTTTCAGCTGCTGAATTTGCATGTTATGAGGGCGGGTGCGGTTCGATTTGTTGGGTAAAGGGTTAATACCATGTTTCCAGTAGTTTCTCAAGGAGTCTTGTTCTACTACACAAATATTTGGGGCATTCTAAAATGACATGTTTCAGGGTCTCTGGTACTCCTAAGTTGCACATTTGGCATGCTCTTTCCTTGCCTTTCATGATTCTCCCCCTCAACACATGACCAGTGACTTGGATCTCACTTTGAACAACAATGACCCCCAAAACGATCCATCTAGATACTCCCCAAAAGCTGGCACATCTTTTTTAGTCTATAGAGCTCTTGGTCCTAACTCCAGCTCACCAGTTTCTATTGCAATTCACGATCACCCTTCCCCTGATGAAACCACTCCCTTTTCAGTCTCCCTTCTGAGATCTTCAGTCCCATAGAGATATTCTCCATTAGTTCCATTGTCTGTCATATCCATCCTGTCTGAATGTTAGAGACAATAAATTTTCAGATATGCTTCTTGGATTCTCAAGTTTCTCCTGGTCTAACAAGCTGATTACCATTAAACCCCCAATGCCGCAGCATTTCCACTCATACAACAACTGTCAAATTCTGTTAAAAAAAAAAAAAAAATAAGAAAGCCACTCATGCAAAGTTTTAATAAATGGAGCTCTGTATCTTTTGGCTGAAATTCTGCTTGTAACTTTTCTATTTTTTAACTGGTTGAATGCTAGAAGCCAAACTCAGAGCTCTATTAAAAATGCACCAAGCTACTCTATACTATATGCATTAGCTTGTTGCTTGTTCAACTGCAGGAAAATTTGTGCACTCTCCAATAAACCGCAACAAAAACAATTAGTTAAGAGAAAAATCTTGATAATGAAGGCACTTCATGGTGGTAGCAATGTACTCTCATGTACCGAATAATAATGATGACAAAGCCATTGATTTTAAAGAAAAATATTCACCATCACTAATATTAGGCATAAATTGGCGATAAGACAAAGTGAAAATGCCATTACTATTATTAATTTCAACAGAAAATACATGCCATAACTATTAGTTAGCAGATGAGTGAATCGTTGCAAAAAATACTAATGTTACAAATACTTTTTGAAAAATAATTTAGTGCTCTACTAGTTGTGGTAACCAGGGCCATATCCAGGGATAATTTGAGGACATCGGTTCATGTATGGCTTTTTTCACTGCTTACTGAGCGCCCGAGGTGATCCCATCACATTAGAGACAATTTGTAATTATTAGTTAATGGAAACTGAAAGTAGGATCACTGCAACGTTTTTAAAAGACGTGAAAGTCGGAATTACCGTAATGCCACCATGTGCTTTCTGCATACCTGTTCTGTGCATTTTCTTTTGATCAGAGAGAAATTGCCTCAGCAGGCCTGGCATTCTTGAGGAGTGCTGCACGCCTAGAAAAAATTGAGGAGGGCAATTTTTTGCACCCCTTGATTTTCTGGAATGCCAGACATGTTTTGGACTGCCTTTAAAATCTGTTATCATTTCGTCCCCTGAGTACCAATGTGTTCTATGTGCCAGTAGGCACATAGAACACATTGGAACTCAATGGATGATCTGTCAATGTTGCATTGATTCACAATAATTCATGACCCATTCTGTGTCGCATTTCAACACATTTTGAGTGTAGAAGATAGTCACATAAGAATTGAATGCAGCATTTTGAATAATGAGAAGATGTGTGTGCCAATTTTTCCACTGTGTAGCTGAATGTAGAACAATGTTTCAGTCACAACAGTAATACCTTGAAGTGAATATAACCAAAATAGCATACAAGTATATGCATTGAACATTCCAGGTGCAATGGCACTCCACAGCAATCTGAGGAGGGCAATTGTTTTGCACTCCTTGATTTTCTAGACTGCCAGGCCTGCTTCATGCATATTTTTAGTCAGCTACAGTATCCTAGTTCAGAATTCAAGTGATTAACTCTATGTTTGTTTTAGTAAAGTATAATTTTTGCTGAATTTCGACCGTTTCAGCAGACGAGGGGATGGAGATAATGCACCAATACAATGAGTGTGTGTGCCTGGAGTTGGAGAGTCCGAAACAGTATACCGGTTCCAAAAATGTCCTGGATATGGCCTTGGTAACATTTGACCATATGTAGCAACCAATATCGCCTTTCAAATTTCCTTAGTTTTTCAGTTTTTGTCTCAAAAGCAAAACTTGTTCCGAGGCAAAAAAATCATTTGTTATTCAAGAATTTTTTGGCAAGTCTGTTATTCATGTGTGATCAAAGGGTAACAGAACATGAGTTACTGCATGAGTGAATGGGTATTCATGCAATGAATATTCCTATCTATGCTGATCGGTCAACAAACTATCACTTCTCCTTTGGCTTTTACTGTGGTTTATACAATCTTCACTTGTTTGTATCTGCTAAATGCAATGTCGAGTGAAAACAAGAGATTGTAGCTTGGAAGTGACTATACCTGCAATGTGGCAATGACCTTGATCTGTGACCTTGACCTCCATCGAACAAAAAAATTTTGTGCACGACACATCGTCTCCCCATAAGCAACATGTATGCCAAGTTGAAAAAAAATCCAACAAAGCATCTCAGAGTTATGGAGCAGACACGAAAATCTTCCTGATGGACAGTTGACCTTGACCTGTGATCTTGACCTCCAATGATCAGAAAAAAAAATTGATGCTCAATGCGTCATCTCCCCATAAGCAACATGTATGCCAAGTTTCAATAAATCCAATGAAGCATCTCAGTTATGGAGCGGACACAAAAACCTTCCTGATGGATGGATGGACGGACTGATGGATGGACAGATGGACAGACAGATGGAAATGGCAAACACTATATGCCCCCCCCCCCCCCCCCCAAAAAAAAATTTTCGAGGGCATAAAAATGCCACTGAAAGCTGAAGTTATGTACCACAGTTGACATGGACTGGTCATAATCCACGCATTACCAGGCAATAAAAATCTTCATCAGCAAAATTTTAATGAATGAAGCACCAGGTTGTGCCTGGTGCTTCATTAATTACATTTTTGCTGATTATTCCTATTCCTATAATTAGTCTTTGGAATCTAATGTTATTGCGTCTGTGGAAATATTGCCCACATGTGGAAAGTGACTAGTCCACGATGGCCGTACTGTACATGTAGTTTGCCAACCAATCAGCATACATACAGGAATATCTATTTCAAGAATACCAGATAACATGATTGGCACTTGCTGTTTTTTTCTCACTTCATGATGTAAAAATTGGAAAAAAATTAGTATAAAACTATTTTTGTCAAACTAGGTATTAACATGGTAACAGGCCTACCATTTAATTGAGAAAAGTTTGTTGAAAATGCTGGTCTGATAAGAGTCATACTTTGCATTTTTTTAGTGTTGATAAAATGAAAAATGTTTTATTAAATACGTTAAAATTCTCATAATATGATGTGTTCTTGTAGAATATACAGTTAAAACTAGAAGTCCTGTTCTGAAATGCGCACAAATAGCACGTCGATTTGCGCGTTAATCTACGCGTTATGACGATGGTAAGGCTATCAAATTCTGCACATACGGCCTGTGCACAAGCAAAGTTTCAGCCAATGGATCTCCGGGTAACCCGGATGTCCATTGGCAGGAACATTGCTTGTGTTTGCTATGGGTAACAGGAGAAGCTGCCATGCTTTGGGTGCCATTTCAATATGGCAATTGCGCGCAATTCCTACGTGCAATTAAGCCTAGATAAGCGCACAGTTCGTGACAGGACTTCTAGTTTTAACTGTAGTACTTGTGATTATCAACAGACCAAAGGCAGTATCTCCAATGCTGGTTGTTGGACTACATTCCATTCATACTGTCTGGCTTTTACTTGCCATCACATAAAAGCTTTATGCAGCATTTTGAATAGGCCCCTCATTGTCATGTTTGCTCTCAAAGATTAAACACATCCACATTGCACAAGAGTTTGTGATAGAGATGGGCAATATAACGAAAAACCAAACTGATACCAAAAAACCGAACCAATCATTGAATACCCAAACCATCTACATGTATATATTTTCAAATTTCCCTGCATTTGCTATTTATAAGACCTTATTGAGACTTGATAGCAGCTGTAGTCAGACCTTTAAATTCTTCCCAACTAACGACGGTAAACGCTGTGCCCAAATAAAATAATTGCACCCAAATTATGCAGAGTTTGAAACTTTTTCCAAAGCTTTGCAGTGTTTCTGCAATATATAGTTTGGCCAGGTTTCCCTGATGCTTGCAATATAGCTTAGAGCTTACCTTTGAATCAAACAATGCAACAGATAAATATTTTTCTTTAAAAACCCACAGAGTTCGCCATAGAAAAGCAATCAGCGTCCACAGTGTCGAATATGACACTGTTGACGCCGACTGCTTTTCTGTGGCGAATTCCATATGATCAAGCACTTAAAGCTTGAGATCTATTATTTTCATGTTTGTGGGATTTCTCAGTAAACGCCATGCATAATTTACATTCAAATAGACCTTTGGCTCGACACTGGGAAACTAAGAAGCCTTCTCGAGTTAGCTGAGTAAACTTACGTCAAAGGGTGGGAGGTAACCAGTGATAATGGTGAAGACCTATAACACGGGGTAGTAAACTAGCATTTTAAAACGGGGGACCTAAAACCTAAAACAAACGCCAAGAAGAAGAAAATACCAATGTTTTTTCTCCAACCATGCAGGCCACATCCATATTTGCTATTGTGCACAAATTAGACTGATCTAAAGGTCTGGCTGTAGTGTTCATTTTCATGAAAGAAGTGACTAAGTTTCTTTCAATTTTATTAACCATTAAAGGCCTGGGCAGCTGACTCGAATTCCAACTGGACTACAACCTGTACAAGTCCAGTTACTTATATATGTATATAATTAGCAGTGATTTCTAGTAAAGTCTTGGCTGCCAATTAAGGCAGCCAAGACTTGACAAGAAATCACTGTCCAAGTGATTTGTGTATTGTCAGCAGACCCTCCTAATTATAGCAAGTTAAAGGCACATGCTACACGATCGCAAAAGCCTGAAATGGGCCTTTCATGGTTAAGGTGTTTGGAACAAGTCACAAAATTACTGTAGATATCTGTGTTGGAAAAAGAATACCAGTGCTGAGCTCATTGGTAGTGGCATTTGAGGCCCTGTGGTAGAATGGTACAAGAACAACTTATTCTGTAATGTTTCTGTTGTTAATTTCCCTTTCAATGTTACTATCCGCAAATCTCAGTCAAGTCATAACCAAAATACCTAACCAATACCATGGTATACCCCCTAAAAGGTATCGCGGAACTAAATATTGAAATTAGAGTGAACTGCCTTAATATGTTGCACTCGGAAATGACGCAATCTCTAAAAATAAACAGCCTTGGGGAAATCCATTGTTTCAATAAAAGTTTGAAACATTCTATTGACATCTTGCATTATTGTTGAATATTCCTGATAAAAAAGAGGGTGATTTGATGACTTTTGGACCTAAAAAATACAATTTACTTTTTGTGTGTTTTTGTAGGGAATTCCCTGAAAAATATGTGCACGTGACCGGTACTTCCCTTTGTGTCAGTTTTTCTCTCTTATTTGTTGCATGACCCCCTGTTTTCAGATCAGAAAAAGTTGTCTGAAGGGCTATACTTGACAGAGAAATTTGAATGCCAAAATTAAAGTGATGCGATCATATTTTTTTCCACCTGAACGTTATAATGGTCGCCTATGGGAAAATATTTAGTTCTGTGATACCTATAGGAAATATGTTTTTTGGCTTCCAGACCAGATTCAGTTATTATTTTGGGGGATTATTTCACATTTAAATATTTATTTGGGGACCATACACCTTACCGAACCATTTTATTGTTTTGAGAAGTTACATTTTTGTCACAGTCAGCAATAAAAGCTATATATTTCCAAAACTAAGGCTGTTCATGCAAGACAATTCACATCTTGAGCAAGTGTATTCCCCAGCAGCACACTATAACCTCTGGCAGCTGCTAACTAACAGCCTATCTTACCCTATTAACATATTTATTTGAACCATGGTTTCTCCTCATATTACTAGGGGCAGGAAGGATTCCAAATCTTCCAACCCCCTCCCAAATCACCATTCAAACACAGACAGAAAACCTTCACTGCCCTTCTATTCACTATTATTTAGAAGTTTTTCTCTTCTATATTATGCTCTTCAAAATGTTGGAAAACAATTCCGTCATTGAAAGAGTATCCTGGAAGACAAATTTGAGGAGGAGGTGGGGCTACAGTGGAAAATAACATAATAAAATTACAAATGTGAGTGAATGGCATTTGTGCATAGCTACCAATATAGTTGTCTAGTACTAGTGCTGTCATGGTTCCCCTGATACAGCATAAATTTACAGTGACAGTTGTGAAATATTGCTCTTTCCCTGAACCAAGTCCTCTCTCCCACACATATTTAACCCTTCTGCTGATGATAAACATTTGGAAAGACTGAACAGCATGTTTTTAGAGACTGAAGTTAGTATCATACACTTTCAGTTTCTTATGATTTACTTTGAGGCTTCAGCACTCATGGTCCACTGAGTTATTTTTCAATTTAACAACCTTGCCCTGGCTCTTCCACTATATTTTTCATTGTAAGCCATTCAGTACTCTCATGTAGACCTCCTACATGTGTGACTGCAAGCCTATCTGTCTGTCTGTCTGTGTGTCTGTCTCTTCATCAGACATGGTGTTTCTTTGCTTTTCACTTGCCTGGATCTACATTTTCAATAATTGGCAGCTGACTAACTGACCACACACACACACAAGTATATTAAACATCAAATACCACTACATTCTTGAAGCAAATGTCTGATTCATCCTCTTTGGAAACATGTTTTCAATTATTACAATCTATTTGCCATAATGGGTGTCTGTGGGGATTAAAACAAAGGTTATGAAAGTGCACTTATGGGAACTTGCAGCATAAGCATAGCACTATAGAAACAATATTTGATGGTTTTAGGCATCTTACCAGTGTTATGAGATATCACAGTAGCAGGTACTGGCCATTCTTTTGGAAAAAACACTGTTTTATGTTTTGTCAGTGCCATACCAATGACTCTATGTGCCTTTACTGAGAAAACTGAGGCTTTTCCTTTACAAAAATTGCAAAATATTCATCAAATACAATGTGAAATGTCTTCAGAAGCCAGACTGTGATTTAAAAACTATTACAGATGGGAAAGTTCATATCACAGTAGGTTTGTTTTTGGTCAATATCAATTAAATTATGAATTATATCACATATTTTGATGAAAAGGGGCATACCAGGGGGTCCTATTCAGGACAAAATTTTACTACATCAGATGGTGGAATAAAATTTGACATCAGTTGTTAGGATAAACTGGTAGAGTCCTTTCATATTGGTGAAATATATAGCTGCATCCCCAATTTTGGAAACAAAATTGACATCCATTTTGTTCCATGGGGGTTAGGACACTGTTTTGCTTGCAGTATGGTTAAATGAGACAGATTTTTTCTAAAAATATTTTGTGCTGATGCAGATGTTACTTTTATTTTGGGATCAGGGTAGTTTTTTGAAGAAAGCTGTGAATTCTCATTCTTCTCAGTTAATTCATAAAGTAACAGGATAGAAAAATCTTTTGGAGGCAATACCAGTTTTCAAGCCCACTTGACAAAATTTGGACACTTTTCCTTAAAAGAGCAAATTTTCCATGTTTTTGACTCAGCCAAAGCCAAAAGTTGGATTCTAATGCAGAAATGACTCTTTTATCTCATGGAAGTGGTAAAATGTCTCTTTGGTGGGGTTGGGGATGATTATAGGTATCGCGGAACTAAATATTGAAATTAGAGTGAACCGCCTTAATATGTTGCACTCGGAAATGACGCAATCTCTAAAAATAAACAGCCTTGGGGAAATCCATTGTTTCAATAAAAGTTTGAAACATTCTATTGACATCTTGCATTATTGTTGAATATTCCTGATAAAAAAGAGGGTGATTTGATGACTTTTGGACCTAAAAAATACAATTTACTTTTTGTGTGTTTTTGTAGGGAATTCCCTGAAAAATATGTGCACGTGACCGGTACTTTCCTTTGTGTCAGTTTTTCTCTCTTATTTGTTGCATGACCCCCTGTTTTCAGATCAGAAAAAGTTGTCTGAAGGGCTATACTTGACAGAGAAATTTAATTTGAATGCCAAAATTAAAGTGATGCGATCATATTTTTTTCCACCTGAACGTTATAATGGTCGCCTATGGGAAAATATTTAGTTCTGTGATACCAAAAATACCAAAACTGATACCAAACTCACAATTCCAAGCCCACCCATCTCTAGTTTGTGAATCATCAACAAGCAGTGGATTTTGTTGACAATCAGCATTACCATCAGCAGTAACAAGCATGATTTGTTCCATCTGACCTGCCCTATCACATCAAGGTTTACTTTACTTATCAAGTTTCCAGTGTTATCAGACCCAAAATAACAATTATCTATTGATTCTCTGATAAACCTCTCATCATTCACCATTTCTATATTAGTGCAGGCTCTGCACATTATTTCGGAGTTTCTTTACATCAAGTGGATGACATGATGTTATCAGTCTTTCTATTTGGAGGTAAGCTGTAACTTTTGTGCACCATCGCACCTGCAATATTTACTTTTTGTAAGTTGACAACAGCGTGCCTCGGTTTCACCTAGTGAGAGATTAACCTTACCTAATGAATCGGCTGCATGTGGAAAATTGTGCAGCAGAAAGTAATTCAACAAAACCATGTCATGTGACCCCTCACTGGAACAAGCTTGTCAAGCTTGTTCCAAAGAGGGGATCACATAACATGCTTTTGTTGAACGTTTTTTTTAAGAATCTGGGGGAAAATTAAAATAACAAATTTTGATATCATGTGTTTTCTGTAAAGAGTTAAAATTTGTTCGTAAGAAATAGTCCAAATAATACAATACATGCACGAAAATACAAACACACCACCATGAATTATAAGCTGTAGCATTCAAAGACTTCAAACTGATTAAACTTCACTTTCCAAGAACTGGTTTGTCAACAACATAATTCGACAAATTTCAAAGACCAGTAATGCTACTAACTGTCTTGTAACCTGTGTATTCCGTAGAGAACCATCTGATTGACTTATGATTGTTCCATTGTAGTTAACTTATATTTCATGTATTATACCGAACTCAAATAAATTTGATTATGTTATGAAAGGTTTATTCGAAAAAGCGGGTAGGTCTAATATTTTTGGAATCCCTACTTACTGTACACCAGGGGAGTGAACTGTGTGCAGATGTCCGTTGATGTTTTTCTAGAATCATTTTCTCAATGCCGGGACATCAATAACAGTGCACTTGACTTTAAATGGTAGCGAGCTGTATACAGCACGCCTCCCAATTTCAAAATCAAAAAACTGATGTGATGTAATACACTGTTGGATAGGCTCAGAAAGCCTTTTCCAACAGGGTGTTCCATCATAGCCTTTCATTGTTCAAGTCAAAAAATACAATTTTATCACAATTATGAAACAGTTCATTGTTCATAACAAGTTGAAAGACAAATAAACAGTGAACAATTTGACTGACATTACATACCATTGTTCAATTAAGGTCAGGTAGAGCTAGGTGGTATTGGAATTTTGAGTTTGATATTGGTTTTGGTATTTTTTAGGCGTATACCTCATTAACGGTTCAGTATTCAGTATCTGACTTGATGGTGTAGTTGGATTATTTTATCAGTCAGGACTTGAGCCATCATAGTCCGAACAAATCAGGTGAGTCATCTTCAAGATGTCTTTGATTCAATTCAATGTTCAATTCGATTTCAAATAATGGACATGATTCGTTTCGCAATTCGATTCGAATCGAAAATGTGTGATTTGCAGGGCCTTCGCTTTTGTTTTCGCAATACTGTACTACCAAAAAGAATTATGGGTTAAAATTTTTTAGGAATCTTCTATTCCCTGACTGTAGTATTCTTTTTCCATTTCAACTGCTTGATTTACAAAGTTTTTTATGACTATTTCATTTGAGTGTGTTAGGAACCTTCTGAATGCTGAATTTTTGGTCATGATCGTCACAGGAACAAACTCCAATACAGCTTCATTTGTGCAAACTTCAAGTAAAACCTTTTGCAAGAATTCTTTCACAGACATGTTGTCACCATTGTAATCTACACACACCAGTATCTGTGACAGGGAACTGTGATGGCATGAAGGAAGGAGATATACCCTGTTAAACAACATAGAAATACAGTAAATGATCCCAGCAGTAAATCGAGTAAGAGCGGTGTGCATCCAACATATAACTGATCCCCCTGTTGACAACACTCTGAGTGCCTGTAGGATTAATTTTAAAAGGCTTGTCCGAATAGAAATTTCTTTCCCTCCAGAACTTGAACTAGATCTGGCATCAATAATAAGAATTCCAACCTCAGAACAACTGCTTGACTCTGTCAGCTTTGTAATCTCAGTTTTTGTGTCAAGTGAAAGTTGCAAGCTTTCCAACAGAATATCTGAAAGCCCGCAGACAGCAATGGTAGTATGTTGCAAAGATCTGAAAGTTTCCCCCAATACTGAGTGAAAAAGATGAAAATCAACCTTCAAAGTCTCTTGATTAACTTTGTCGAGTGCGTGACAGTTTTTCAGTAACTGATTCATTTCATTTATTAATCGTCCACTACAGAATTTTGAGTTGTTGACTGCTTTAACTGGTTTCCCATACACACAATGCCACATACCCATGATATTCTCCGGTGGAACAGTGATATGATACTGTAAGAAGATTTGATTGGTAATATCACTAACAGCATTCAATTTATATAATGTCATTTCATCAATTTTAAACTTCCATTCTAACTTATTTTTCTCCTGTCTGTCATCAAAGGTACCAGATAATGAAAGTTTGAAACTTTCATTGACAATCTTACTCTCATCAGAAATAGTGTGTATTTGTTCAGACTTTTTGTTTTTGAAAGTAATTTTTTTGTTCCTTGGGAGAGATCTGAGTTTATACAATGTAAAAAATTTATCACAAACAACAGATTTTATTCTTTCAATACTTTTTTTGTCACTGTCAGACATACTATTAAATAAGGAAAGATTTTTCTTGATCGTGTTTAATTGCTGATTTTGAAAAAATGAACAGCACTCAATATGTTGATTGATGAATGTATCAGGAATATCTTCACTGGAATACAAACAACCATCACAGTTTGTTGAGTCAAAGTATTTATCACAGAGAACACTGAGGATTTCACAATCAATACACAGATAGTTTCTACATATGAGATATACCTCAGAGTTACCACTTTTACTTGTGGCTGGTTTGAAGACACTAACAACTTCAAATGTAGAATTTAAAAGATTAATCAAGCTTATTGCTTCACATTCAAACAAAGTAAACATTTTAAGAATAAATGAACCACCTGGAGATAAAATTTTCAATGCAGTTAAAGCTTCACAATAATGTAAGTGTGAAACAATGTCTTCCTGTTCACCTGGATTTTGCTGACAATCAATGCTACCATCAGCAGTAACGAGCATGATCTGTCCCATCTGACCAGCCTTATCACATAACCCATCAAGGTTTCGCTTACTCATCAAGTTTCCAGTGTTATCAGGCCCAAAATACCACTTATCTATTGATTCTCTGATAAATCTGTCATCATCTACCATTTCCATGAGAATGTTGCCTTCATAATAGGGATTAAGTGTTGTAGCTAACCAATCCCATCTACCTTTATATCCCATACAAACAAGGTAATGGTTCAAGCTTGTTATAAAAGCACCAGGTGCTTCACATAGGTGTATAGATTTTAGATTCTCTAATTCAAAGTCAATCAGTGAGAAAGTACAAAGGATTTCATAAAATTTACACCAAGCCTGAGTACAGATCTCTGGGTAGATTTTACCCTTGACTTCATTAACAATCATTCCTGATAAACTTGTAAATGCAGTATGCTTATGCCAGTCCTCCATATTCTTATCATTCAACTGAGCTTTCCAATTATTAAGGTCCACTTTCAGATTTTGCAGTTTCTTACAGCTCCAATACTTGGATGGGTTATAATTTTGAATCTTGCTCCATTCATCAGCAGATAGTTTAGAATATGTAAACACTTTTTCAAACAAACAATCAACATCATATTCTCCTCCAAAACTGGGATCATTTTTGGAATGAGTCCCATTCTGGTTTTCTGAATCAAATCTTTTCCTCTTCCTTCCCATTTTCCAGTTTCGACCTGAAATGAGATACAAATACTTTATAATGTGGGTCCCACTTATTCTGATAGAGTTTAATAATTCAAGTGTTAATTGTACATCACCGTTAAACCAGTGGCATAACCACAGAGGGGGTAAATACCTCATTTCCCCCACCCCCTCCCCTAATTTTTTACTCTTCCCCCAAACATAGCTGGCCCCCTAAAAACACTGCACCCCCCCCCCCCCCCCACCCACCAAAAAAAACAATGACCCAGTGCAAGTTTCACACAACAAAGAACCCCAAAATGGTCTCCAATATAGGGCTTTGCAAGCTGCTGCAAAAGCCTCAGATTTGCTCTTTGAAGCACTGAATTTTGCAAATTTTCTCAGGATGGGCAGGAGACAGGCCTAGTCCTAACTAGGACCCTCCGGAAGTGGAATGAAGGGTAATGAATGGAGGGTCCTAGTTGGGACTCTGGGAGGCCCCCCACAATGACCTTCCAAATACCATGTTTGCCCCTACCCCACAAAACTTGCTAGGGCATCCCTTATTTTAGAATCCTGGCTATGTTGAACACTCGTGGGGGCACGATGGTGCTGTGTACTAAGGCGTACTGCAAGTCGATGGTGCACTTGTCTTCAACCAATGCTAACCGTGTTTGTGCGGAGTTAGTATGCTGGGGAGCCTGACAGTTGTTTGCCATTGCTCAGTGGTTCTCTCCAGGTACTCTGGCCTCTTCCACCCGTAAAAATGTCTGACACAAGGTGACCCTGGCTGTCGAAACTGTCGTCAAACCTCAATAAATAAATAAAAGTTGAACACAAACTCATTTGTCATCCCAGGGCTTAAAATTCAGCAAGAATCCAGAAAATGATTCTAGTAAAGATTTTTGAACACAGCGGGATATCAGGGACCGATCAGGACTATTTAAAATACGCTCTTGCCTCGGAGCCTATTTTTTCAATTCATGCGCCAGATTTCAATTTACGGAGTCACACTGCTGTTTGTAACACACACTGCAAGTATGTAATAGCTCTCATCATTTTCATTTAGTACACAAGAGCAAACATTAATCTTCACTGTGGTTTCTGATCAAGTCTTGGCTGCCTATTTAGGCAGCCAAGACTTGATCAGAAACCACAGTGAAGATTAATGCTTGGTAATTAAGACTTGAAGTATTAACTTAAGCACTCTACAACAATGATAAATGATAATCATATATATAATACATATAAGAGTGTCTCTCTCAATTATCCATCGAAAGAATATCAAAATATGATCTGAGAAGTTACGTGCCAACTGAGAAGCCTATTTCGGAGATTTAAGAGCCAGGTCCTGATGTTTCAGAACCAAATACACACTGGCGCATGCCCAGGTCAGTCCCTGGGATATCCCATGGTGATGTATAGCTGGACCGTGTTTTGGATTCTCGCAAAACTGATTGAAATTTAGCCCCTGCATACCTTTACCTTTAACCTTGCTTATGTTCCAAATCTGTCAGTATTCTACACAAAATTCACCATTTAAATTTTGTTATTTTTCTCAATGCTTGCTTCCAAAGTATAGGTGATGACTCCTTGTAGTAACCTTTGTTTCTGAAGAATCCAGGTTGTCACAATATTCTGGGAGATTGTCTCAATATTCAGTTGTATCCATCACTTAACCCTTTACCTAACATGAAAAGCAGACGACACTTGCAAAAAAAATTCTTGAATAATTATTTTTTTTCATTTTTTGTCTCAAAAACATAGGTTATGACCCCTCATTGGAACGAGCTCGATGAGCTCGTTCCAATGAGGGGTCATAACCTATGTTTTTGAGACAAAAAATAAAAAAATAATTAAAATTAATAGGCGATTTTTGAGAATAGCGCTGGCCGGTTTTGACCGTTACGTTAGGTAAAGGGTTAAATGAATAAAAGCAGGAACACCTGATACTTACATGAGACAACTGCATATCACTAAAACGTCCTATGTAAACAAATATGGCAGTGTCTGGTGATATTTAGTTATATCCATCATTTAAATGAAAGCAGGAACACTGGATGCCTTGTGAGACAATCACATATCACTAAAACTTCCTACGTAAACAAATATGGCAGTGTCCTGTCTTTCCCAAGCACTTCACTGAACAAGAGGGTCCAAGGGGCCTTAATCACTCATCTGATAAAATTGGTTAAAGAAGGATTTAAGAGTCACATTCAGTATTTACATGTTAATAAAGTTAATCTAATTTAGATATGGAAGTGAGGGTGGGGTGGAGGGTATGTGGGGTGATTTTGTTTGCCTAAAATTACTCAAACCCTGTCAAAACACATTTTGAGGCTGAGAGAAAACAAATTACCCAGTAGACTCCCTCTGACTCCCCACCCCCTCAACAGGATAAAAGTTCTTTTTTTTCCAAAAAAATCACTCAGGATTTTCCAAATCTTCTTTTCAAGCAAAAATAAATTTGTGCCCAAAGGACCCCAACCCCCCTCCCCCCTCCATTTCCTTAACACCGGGGGCTGTACTGAGCAAATGTTAATCTTATGTACTCACATTTACATCTAACTAAAGTTTACCACAATAGATTAGGGCTGCAACGATTCATCGCGATTTCAATGCATCAAGATATATTTGTACACGATACGCATATTGTATCGTTTCATGTGTGTCACTATACAAACGATACACTTCCAGAAGGTTGGCATGATGTAGTCAGAAGTTGCATTTTCAGGCCCAACAAGTCTATTTTGTGCTTTTCCAACTTACAATTCCACCACAGGAGTCTTAAATTCTATCAGTATAGCTATAATTCACTTTCAACGTGATATTTATGTTCCCAACGTAATCCCCTTCAGAAGGGGATTACATTGGGAACGTAAATATCACGTTGAAAGTGAATTATAGCTGTACTGATAGAATTTCAGACTCCTGTGATTCCACTTGTTCATTTGTATTTCAGTAAAATATCAACTCTGTCTAAATTATAAACATAGTTTGAGGCAACAGACCTCTCACCTCTGAGTTGAACCCAGACTCCCAGAGGTCCATTGGCTGAAACTTGCTTGTCCTTCTCAAGCACTAAAATACTGGCCAAATGAAAGTTGGACTCTGTGCAGTTTGTGGGCCTTTTATTACTGATAATTCACTCTCAATGTACCGCATGTAATGTATCGTGAAAAAATCGTATCGTGAAAAAAAATCGCGATTCATATTGTATCGTGAGTGAGACGTATCGTTGCAGCCCTACAATAGATGTGTCACATATGGGCACAATTCATTCAAACATATAGTAAATTCTCCATTGGGTTCTCTGTTAAATTTCAAATCCCTCTAGTGCCCACCAAAATAAGTCAAGCATAACACTTTGAACAAACTTGAATCTAGCAGTCATAGTAATGCTATATACCAAATAACAAAAGATTCTGCATGGTGGGTCTGAAGAATATCTTTAAAGAATATTCCTCATACTGCACTTAGATAAAATTCAAGCTCCCACAGGAAGCTCAAATATGAGCCTTGGGATTTTATTTGAATTTCCTCACACTGAGGATGTCAATATGTAACAAAAGAATCTGACTTGTGGATGTGAAGAGATGATTTTTTTAAAGAATAGTCCTTATATTGCACCAAGTTAAAGTTGGGAGCCCAAATATGACACAAGGGACTTGATTTGAACAACTGGAATTTGAACCTCCTAATGTTGCTGCATATCAAAAGATTCTGATTGGTGGATCTGAAGAAGAGGATTTTTAAAGAAATTTCCCCATATTGCACGAAGTTAAAATTTAGGTTGCTATAGAGAGCCCAAATATGAACCCAGAAACTTGCTCTGAACCAGCTGGAATCTGACCCCACTAAGGATACTGCAAACCAAATATCAACATTTTCTGACTGATGGATCCAAAGAAGAAGATTTTAAAGACTATTCCCCAGATTTCAGTAAGTTCAACTTTGGGCTTCCATAGGGAACCCAAATATGACTCTTGAGACCTGATTTGAACAAACTTGAATGTGAACCTCCAAAGGATGCTGCATATCAAATACCAACACATTATGACTAGTAGATCTGAAGAAGAAGATTTTAAAAAACTTTTCCTCATATTGTACTGACTTAAAATTCAGGTTCTCATAGAGAACCCAAAGTTGAACACAAGGACCTGATTTGAACAAACATGAACCTTGCCCCACAAAGGATGCTACATATCAAATATCAAAAGATTCTGACTGATGGATCTGAAGAAGATTTTAAAAAAATATTCGGATTTCCTCATATTACACGTATGTCAAAAGTTGGGCTCCCACAGTGAACCCAAATATGATTCTAGGAACTTGATTTGAACAAACTTAAAGTTGACCGACCCCCCCCCCCCCCCCCCCCCCAGTGATGCAGAAAACTAAATATCAAGAGATTTTGAATGGTAGTTCTGAAGAAGATTTTGTAATAAATTTCCTCATAAAGCACCAAGTTAAATTTGGGTTCCGATAGGGATACTAAATATGAACCCAAGGACTTGTTTTGAACAAACCTGAATCTGACTCCTCCCCCCCCCCCCACCCCCCCCCCCCCCCCCCCAAGGATATTGTATACCAAGAATAAAAAGATTCTGATTGGTAGTTTTGGAGAAGACTAACAGAATTACGCCCCTTGAGGGCGTGGCAACTTTATTTGAACAAACTTGTATTGACATATGATAAAGAACATGCATATCAAATTTGGTTCAATTTGGCCCAGTAATTTATGAGGAGAAGTTGATAATGTAAGTTCACATCGGACAGATGTATGGACAACGGCCAGATAGATGGATAATGGATGACAGACAGAAAGTGATCATTAAAGCTCCCCTTGAGTTTCGAACAAATGAGCTAAAAAAAAAAAAGCAAGAGGGGCCTTAATTGCTCGCAAGATAAAATTGGTTAAAGAAGGATTTAAGATCACATTCAGCATCTGATTGTTAATATAGTAAATCCAATTAGCTAGGAGATTTGGGGTGGGGCAAGAAAGGTATGTTGGGTGATTTTCTTTTCTTTTTTTGCGTAAAATCACTTGAACCCCCTCAAAACACATTTTGAAGCAAGGAGAGAAAAAAAATCACGTAGTGAATCCACTCCAACCCCCCTTCCCCCACCCCTTCCATAAAAAGGGTGAAAGTTCATTTTTTTGCACAAAATCACTCCAAATCCTACAAATCTTCTTCAAGCAAAGAAAGAAAATTGTCCGAAAGACCCTCCTTCCCTCTGGAGCCTAGAGTGGCTGGGTGGTCAAGCCGGGTGGTGGGTAGCATCACTAAATTTACCCTCTGTGAACCTCAATCTGAATCAGGGTCTCAAAACTGAACAGAAAGAGGTACCCAGAGGATAAATTGGACCACTGTATGAGATAGCATCATCAAATTCACCTTCTGGGGACCTCATTCTGCAAATGTCAGATTGCTTATTTTTAGGCCTGTGGGTAGTCACCATTTGAGCAAACATTAATCTCATGAACTCACATATACATCTCACTCAAGTTTACCACAATCAGCTCTGCCACACATACACACAATTCATTTAAACAAACAGTAAATTCTACATTGGAATTTGTGTTCAGTTTCAAACCCATCTGGTGCCTGCCAAAAGCAGTCCAGCACAACACTTTGAACAAACTTGAATCTTGGAGTCACAGTTATCCTATTTTCCAAATATCAAAAGATTCTGTTTGGTGGCTCTAAAGCAGATCTTTGAAGAATATTTCTCATACCACACTCCCACAGTAGCCCAACTATCATCCCAGGGATTTGATTTGAACAAACTTGAATCTCCCCACAATAAGATAGTCAATACTATGTAACCAAAGAATCTGGCTGTTGGATATGAAGGAAAGGATTTTTGAAAGAACAGCCACCCTTATATTGCACTAAGTTAATATTTGGGATCCCACAGGGAGCCCAAATATGACCCAAGAGACTTCAATTGAATAAACTGGAATCTAAACCTCCTAAGGTTGCTGCATATCAAATATCAAAGATTCTGACTGGTGGATCCGAAGAAGATTTTTAAAAGAATTTTCCCATATTACAAGTTAACATTTAGGTTGCCAAAAAGAGCCCAAATATGAACCCAGGGACTTGAACAAACTAGAATCAGACCCTACTAGGGGTACTGCAAACCATAGAAACAACAGAGCCCAAATATTACACTAGGGACTTGATTTGAACAAACTTGAATCTCATCCCACAAAAGACCCTTCATATCAAATATCAAACGATTCTGACTGATGGATCTGAAAATTTTTAAAGAATATTCCTCATATTACACTAAGTTAAAATTTGGGCTCCCACAGTGAGCCCAAATATGACTACAGGGACTTGATAAGAACAAATTTCAAGCTGACCCACTAAAAATGCAGTATAGTAACTAAATATCAAGAGATTTTGACTGGAAGATCTGAAGAAAATTTTTAAATAAATTTCCTCATATTGCACCAATTTATGGAGCCCAAATATGAACCCATGGACTTGTTTTGCACAAACCTTAATCTAACCTCTCTAAGGATGTTGTATACCAAGTATCAAGAGAGTCTGGTTGGTAGTTCTGGAGAGGAAGATTTTTTTAATTTTGTAAAAGAAGTTTGTGGGTGCTAACAGAATTATGCCCCTTGTGGTGCCCCCTGGGACGGGGCAGCTTTATTTGAACAAATTTGAACTGACATATGATAAGGAACATGAATATCAAACTTGGTTCAATTCGGCCCAGCAGGTATGAGGAGAATTTGATAATGTAAACTTCACGTCAACAGATGACGGAAGAACAACAGATGGACAATAGACAGACAATGGACAGAAAGTGATCACTAAAGTTCCCCCTGAGATTTACTCAGGTGAGCTAAAAGACTGCTCATTCAATGGAAGATGGACGGAAAGTGATCTCTAATTTTCCCCTTGAAATTTTCTCAGGTAAGCTCAAAAATTGCTCATTCAAGGAATAATCTGGAAAGTGAAGATTGATTAGTTTGAAGTCTTGGAATGCTACAGCTTATAATTCAAGGTATTGTATTATTTGGCTATTTTCCAAGAATAGATTTTAACCCTTTACACTTTACTTTTTCTTTCCCAATTCTTAAAAAATTTCAACAAAGCCATATCATGTGAACCATCATTGAAATGAGCTTGAAGAACTTGTTCCAATGAAGAGTCACATGATATGTTTTTTTTTTTAATTTTCTATTACACAATTTGTATGTTATGCAGTGGATGTAGCCTATTCGTTAAGCAAGGATTAATTGCTCACTAGGTGGAACCAAGGTGCACTGTTGTCTACTCACAAAAAGTAAAAACTGCAGATGCGATGGCACACAAGAACAATAAAATCGCTAAATTTTTCGAAATCAGTAAGCCTGTGAGAATAACATATTATTATTAAGTTAAGAAAATAGCCAACCACCAATATTAATGGAGGACCCATTCATTACTTCTACAGTGCCTTTGGGTAGGCCGTAACATTATTACAATGTGTGTATGGCCTGCAAATTCTTCTCTCTTTTTTCAATTTTTGTATATTACTTTTTGAATGCCACATCAGAATGCACAGGGATGTGGCTAGACGTTTCCGATTGGGGGGTGTGGGTACGGTTGTGAATTTCCAACTAGAGGAAGGGACTGAGAGGGGAAATCCCCTGCCAGGTCTCTCCACCAAGTAGGTAATTCACTACAGAGAAAAAATTTGAAATTGAAGCCACGAAAATTGATTCTAATAAATGAAATGCCAACACATTTATGATAGAATTATCAGGTTATTATTATTTGGTATTATTCTGGGAACTGAATATGTGCTAAACAAATGCTCAAGCTCAGAACTTTGAGCAATTCACACTGTCCTAACATTAAATCAGATTTTATGCAGGAATGATCAATTTTCAATGTTTCATCATTTGGTAACCGTGAATGATGGAATTAACTCAGGATAACGATTTTACATGATGTGATTTTCTTGAAGTGCATTACGAGGAATTTTTTTTATTACGATAAGTAAATGAACTATAGAAATCTTGTACAGATTGACACCATGCATACTTATGAAGCTTGATATTGTGTACACTGTAGTTGTAAACAGTAACAGTTAGAATTTTTGTCGATTTGAACCGAGTTGGAATTTTGGGAAGTAAATAGACATCAGCATCACCAAAGAAGCTCTAAAATCCAGATAGATGGAATTTCCAACTACTCATGACTTACCCTCCAAATTTCCAACTATCTGAAATTTTGGCCAGGATTGGGCAGTGGCACATCTTGATCGATCCCAAAAGTAATCGTTCAATTAACCATTACTTTTGAACTGCTGCATTATATGGGTCAACAAAGGAACAAGCTTGCTCCAAAACAGGCAAACAGTCACACTGACTCACATCAATTATATGAGACAGAGTAAAGCATGCAAGTTACTTGCTGACATACTTGTTTACTTGCATCATCATTATACTATATAGCTGGAAATAGTCATTCTTAACCCTTTACCCAATGCGGGTAGCAGACGATACTTGCAAAATAAATTCATGAATTACTAAAAATTTTCAATTTTTGTCTCAAAAACATAGCTTATGACCCCCCATTGGAACAAGCTAGTGTACTCCAAATTAGACTCATCATACCAATCTCATAATCAAAATGGCCTTATATGGAGTAATTTCGGAGTTTAGGGGGACTCTTAAAACCTTTTTTTATTGCCATACCAAAACTCAGAGTGGAAGTTGGAAATGAAAATCACACATTGAACTTATATGTGTAACTATGCCATGATTCAACATGCAACCTCTAAGGCTCTATGAATCTCACGTTACATTCCACTGCAGAGCAGTTGAAACATCCACCGTGCTTCACCAGAGCACACACAATGCCACCATTTGCTGGTTAACCACACTAATGGGACTGGAGAAGTGTGGGGACTGAGGACCTTTAGCACACCAAGCAACAGCTAAACCAAGAGGCTGAGAAACCTGAAATAACTATGATTGGTTGGTAAACAGTTCAAACTTGTTCCACTGAGTGTAGTATACAGGTGTAAATGGTATCCAGTTACTTCGGCCCCAAGTCATTTTGGCCTCTGGTCACTTTGGAAGGTCATTTTGGCCCCAATCACTTCGGCCCCTTGGTCATTTCAGCACCATTTCGAGGGTATAGATGTATAAACAACAACACATAGTTTATGTTTAAAAATAATGGGTAATTATCTTTATTAATAATTGATCAGTCATTTATATTTATACAGTGTAGAGAAAAGTTTTACATGACATTAAAAATTATCCATGAGTTCAATTTTACATACATTTAAGGTACTATATAAGTAAGAGGAATTTATGGATCACGGGGCTTCTGACCCCAGTACTCTACAGCCAGTGCGCACACTTAAAACAAATACGTTTTTTGGTCTTCGCTTCTGCTCCCGTGGATTAATAAGCAAATCAAGTTATTCGGGTCGTAAGGGATTTCAAATCCCACATCGTTCATGTGTGCCTTCAATGCGCTGAAACTTTTCATTCATTCATCATGAAATGCTGAAACTTTTCAATCAATGTCCTGAATAATAAAGGGACGATTGAACAACAAAATCAAGCCATCGAAGTAATTACCAAACTGGATGACTCCCAGCTTTCAAAAACACATATTGGTGGATGTTCTTTCCTTTTTATAACCGTTATGGATAATATGCTGGGGCTTAGGGCTTATGCACAATTCCTAGTCACCTTCCAGTTTGAGGTCCTTGGAGGTCTGACCCCAGTACCCCACTGCCAATGCGCACACTCAAACCAAATAACATAACTGACTCTCCCTTCAGACTCTTGTGGATTTATAAACGAACAAAATTATTCAGATCGCAAGGGTATTCAAATTCCACATTGTCCCTGTGCGCCTTCGGCATGCTGAAACTTCTCATTCATTCAATCATACATCATAAAAGAAAATCTACTAGATATGAAGGTACGGTATACCATATATCATATGTATACCTCAATATCTATTTGAGGTATAAATGATGAAAAACAATTCAATAGAAAAAATGTTAAAATTAAAAATATATTTAAAAATATTTATTGGGGCCTAAATGACTTGGTATATTGGGTCCGAATTGACGTGAGTCCAAAATGACTGGGTCGGAAATGACTTGATGTCGAAGTGACTGGCATTCGTACAATTTTTTGAATAGTTTGTAAATGGTCCTTAAATAGTGAGCGCTACACATGGAAATATTTTCTAAGCGATCCTAAAATATCGGTCAACAAAATTAAAATGTGTCAGACTATTACTATTACGATAAAAAGTTGTGAGAAAAATGTCTATTTACCGCAAACGATTTCCTCAGTCTGAAACCGGAGTTTCGTCACTCGTTTGCTAAAGTTAAAAACTTCCGACAGGTTCGTAATAATCGGACGTTTAGTTAACAATTTCTTTCTTATCTTTCAACCCTTCCAATTTCCAGTGGAAGCGAATGAACACTTTAATTGTACTAGGTAAGCGTTTCACACAGTTGGACAATTCGACAGTTCAACTGCAGAATAATACGTTTTTAAAACGTTTCGGCTTTGGGACTTTTCGGCCTGAGATGTTTCGGTCTCCAAGCGGGTCGAAATGTCTAGGAAATCTGACCGAAACGTCATGTGTTTATAAATACATTGACGAAATTTACGATATTTCTTCCTTCCGTTAGTCTTTTAAATATTACAAAATAAAAGGAATATTATGTTTAATTATAGTTGTAATCACTTTTCTCTTAGAAATCCCATGATTTGTTAGATCACAGGGCCTGGAACTTGTCCTACAGGCCATATAAGGCCAACTAGGCCCTATATTAGTAATACTAATATAGGGCCTAGGTGGTCTTATATGGCCTGTAGGTCAAGTTCCAGACTCCCGTGGTTAGATCTGTAGACCCCAGTAATCACTTTAGTTTTTCCTATTTTCATGTCAAAATCCATTTATCTACAAATTCATTCATTGGTAAATATAACTCTGTCTATAGCATGGGAGAGTTTTTGAGACAAGTCAAAAGTCAAAAAACCAAAAAATTCTGGTCTGGACAATTACTCCCTATTTGAAGTACATAAATTTGACCTTGAGGTCAAGGCCACATGAAGGTCACGACATGCGGTCTCATGGTGACACATCCACATGTCAAATAACCAAGTCCTAGGTCAAAAAACAAAAAAATTCTGGTCTGGACAATTACTCCCTATTTGAAGTACATAAATTTGACTTTTTGAGCTCAAGGTCACATAAAGGTCACAATGGTATGCGATACACCGGCTCATGGTGATACATCCACGTGCCAAATATCTAAGGCCTGGCTCAAAAGATAAACAAGTTTTGGTCCAGACAAAGTTTCCTTGAAAAAAGCACAAATCTGACCTTCAGATCAAAGGTCAAGGTCACATGACGGTCACAATGGTACGCTACACACCGGCTCATAGTGATACATCCACATGCCAAATACTAAAGCCTGACTCGAAATACAAAAAAAATTCTGGTCCAGACAGTTTACCTTAAAAAGTACATAAATCTGACCTTCAGGTCAAAGGTCAAGGTCACATGAAGGTCACTATGGTACACTGCACACCGGTTCATGGTGATACTCCACATGCCAAGTATCTGAGGTGTAGGTCAAAAGACAAAAAAGTTATGGCTCGGACAAAGTTTGTGTGATGTTTCCCTTAAAAAAACACATAAATCTGACCTTCAGGTCAAAGGTCAAGGTCACATGAAGGTCACTATGGTACACTGCACACCGGCTCATGGTGATACATCCACCTGCCAAGTATCTAAGGTGTAGGTCAAAAGACAAAAAAAGTTATGGCCCGGACAAAGTTTGTATGAGAAGAAGAAGAAGAAGAAGAAGAAGAAGAATATGCACTAAAACAATATGTCTCCCTTCTGGGAAGGGGAGACATAATAAAGATCTATACATATATATGCTCCTACTACAACCCAAAAACTTCAGACAATGAAAGTATAACAGAATTTGGATCATCAATACAAAGAACAGTAGCAAATAATGCATGCCTGTTGATAGAGGGAGAATTAATCTACCAGGATGGATTTGGAAGCACAAAACATTACACCAAGGAACACAACATGCACGACAACATCATCATCTTGCCGACATCTTGGATGACAATGGACTAACACAACTAGTGCAAGAACCAACTAGACATAACAATACATTGGACCTACTCACCACAAACCATCCGAGTAAAATATTAAGAATCGACATCACGCCTAGCATATCAGTGTCAAGTCACGTACCCTCGGGTCAAGTCCTCCCCCCCCCCCCCCCCCCCCCCGCTTATTTTTCCGGGTCCACTGACCCGGAAATTTATTTTTTTTTAGCCATTATTTTATTAAAACTGAAGTTTTTATTGATAATTTATCTCTCTCAATAACAATCTAGTAACGTTAATCTTTTATATATATTTGCACATAATAATTGGTTTAATTATCATTATTTATGCATATTGGATTAATTTTTATCCTCTGTTTATTGGTAATCCTTTCACACCCAATGGACAGCTCCTACCAATAAATGGATTCGGTCAGAGAGATGGTAAAAAGAAACAATTTCCAATGGTCTACGCCTTAATGTCGAGAAGACGAAAATCAAATCATATTGCAGTGTTTGATGCAGTTGTCTCAAAGATTGAAAATCATACTGTAGAGGATTTTGTTCTAGATTTTGAGACAACTGGTAAGAATAAATAAATTAAAAAAATATAGATAAATAAGTATGATTAATTCAATAAAATAAAATTTCGTTCAGGTTAATACAAGCTTTTTTTCAGGTTAATACAATTAAAAATGTAAAGTGTTAATATTTTATTTTAATTATTTTTGCAGGAGCGTGGCAAGCCATTCGGGATGTATTTCCTAATGCCGAAATGAAAGGATGCGTTTTCCATTGGACGCAGGCCGTTTACAGAAAGGTGAACAATTTGGGTCTCGGGTCTGCTTACAGAGAAAAGGGTGCAATATATCATTACATAAGACAGTTCTTAGCATTGCCATTTCTGCCAGCTGAACACATAACAGACACATTCCACGCATTAAAGACCAGAGCAAATTCCCAACAGCTCATTGATTTCGTTTATTACATAGAGAAACAATGGATAACCAGTACAGTTTTCCACGTGTCAGACTGGAATATATACGGCCACACAGTCGTACAAATAATGACATAGAAGGTAATTATACATTTTTCTCTTAAAGTAAAAAAATTACTATTTCAAATTTTTGTACATTGCAAACAATGCCATTTGATAACGTACTTACCTAAATTTCTCAATTTATTATCCAGGATGGCATAGACGAATGAAGACAAAAGGGAGTGATTTGAGTTTCTACAAGTTGATTCCTCTCTTACAACAAGAATCCACCATTGTTGAAATGAACGTAAAAGCAGTTTACATTGAAACAAACAGCCGAACGAAATATACTAAGATGTCAAAGAAGATTGAAGAGCTTTGGGAGATGTATAGGCAGAATGAAATTACCACCGCCAGCTTCCCCCGTAAATGTGCTAAAATATATGCTTAATAATTATAGGTTCAAACTTTTTTAACCCTTTACCCAACGTGGGTAGCAGACACAACTTGGAAAAAATAATCCTGAATACATGTAACTTTGCTTATAGAAACATAGCTTATGACACCTCATTGGAATGAGCTCAACCAGTCTTTTGTTATTTTTATCGGAACAGTTCCGTTCAACCACCCTCCAATCTCCTGTTGTCGTTATCAGAAAAGTTCCATCCCATCGCTCATTGCCTACAGTATTTTCGATCTTTTTCTGTGGGTTTCCATGGAAAAAGATCGGAAATATGGCCGGAAACTGGTATGATGGGACGGGACTGTCCCGCCCCAGTTCCATCCAATCGCTCCTTGCCTACAATATTTACGATCTTTTTCTGTGGTCGAATCGCCCCAGAAAAAGATCGGAAATATGTCTGGCAACAGTCACCAACAGTCCCGTTGTATTACTCCAGTTGTCAACCATATTTCCGATCTTTTTCTGGGGCGACTTGATCCGGGTCGACTTGACCCGTTCCCGGCATATCAGACCACGAAATTGGATATGCTGAAATTGACATGGATCCAGCCACCAACATCCATAAGCCCAGAAAAATCCCACTGTACCGTAAAGCTAAATGGGACAGCATGCGAGGAGACAAAAAGGCTTTGCAAATAGAAATAGAACAAGAAAATAACAACGATTCAGATACAAATACGCTTTGGAACATCCTCAGGGAAGGGTTGAGCTCAAGTGTGGAAAAGCACATCCCACACAAGACCTGTAAAACAAAAGGTAAGCTTCCATGGATGACAGAGGAAACTAAAGCATTGATGATATCAAGAGACAGAGCATATAAAAAGAAGTCAAACCACCCAAAAGACATAAAGAGATTCAAACAACTGAAACAAACCATTCAAAGAAAAACAAGACTGACATAGTGGACATACATCGAGGGCATCATATCACCTGGTCCAGATGAACAGGAAGACTCACACTCGCTTTCCAAAAAATTCTGGACATATATCAAGCACAAAAGGGGTGATAAAAATGGAGTCGCACCCCTACGAAAAAAATGGGAAATTAGAATCCGACCCAATCAACAAGGCAAACACCCTAAATGACCAATTTCAATCAGTATTCTCGCCAGCTGAAGAATTAGTAAGGAGGAAAGCCAAAAACAAAAACTTATGAACAACACAGAACGCGAATATCCAGACAGCGGCGATATTGAAATCACAACAAACGGCGTGGAAAAACTTCTGAAAAATCTTAACCCACACAAGGCTGCAGGACCTGACAACATACGTCAATGGTACTAAAAGAGCTTGCTGTAGAAATTGCACTGATCCTGTCCACTGTATACAATCTATCAATGGGCACTGGCGAAATCCCTGTGGATTGGAGATCTGCATAGTCATCACTCCAGCTTTCAAAAAAGACCAGAAATACATCGCATCAAACTACAGACCAATATCTCTGACATGTATATGCTGCAAACTCATTGAGCATATCGTTACTAGCCATATCATGAACCACACAGAGAGAAACAACATTTTATATCCTCTACAACACGGATTCTGAAACAAACTTTCGTGTGAAACACAACTATTAGAATGCATTAATGGCATCACCAAAAATCTGGAAAATGGACAACAAACAGATATGTTCATTTTGGACTTCTCCAAAGCATTTGATAAAGTTTGTCATAACTTTCTAACCCATAAACTACACCACTATGGGATACAAGGGAACACAAACAAATGGATAAAGGCTTTCTTAACAGACAGAACACAAGTAGTCGTGGTGGACGAGGAATCCTCAGAAAGAGTTGATGAACAATCAGGAGTTCGACAACGATCGGTCCTGGGACCAAGCTTGTTTTTGATCTACATCAACGATAGGCCACAATGACTCAACTCAACTGCACGCCTTTTTGCAGAGGACACCATAGTATACCTGACAATCTCCTCAAATATAGACACTGCCAAACTTCAAGCTGACCTCGACAAACTGGCTATTTGGGAGTGTCAGGGCAAAGCCAGCCTAAATATAGGGGCAAGGGGCCTCATATTTAAAGATATTGTAAGTTCAAAATATATTCCGCATCAAGGCGAAAACCCACGTGAATTTCACTTCTCTGTAAAGCTGGACATAGAAAAAACACACGTGGTGTATATCCAGCTTTAGCGCAGGGACCCAGGGGAGAAACGGTATGTTAGATAAGGTCTAATCTCATTTAACTTATACAGTAGTCGCAAGTCTTACGAGACGTAATCGGTTGGTGTCAAGATATCGTCACGGTCAACTGAGAAACGAGGTTCTAAAACGATAGAAATGTCTATCGTATCGTCACCTGATCATTAGGTAACAATCATGGCAAGAACGAATCGGTTTTCTCGACAAGTGAAATCACCGTTAACTCACGCGCGAGATGACTTGTATTGATTCTGTCTCGATATACGCCATCTCCCACCGTTTTGACAAATGGATGGATGAGCGTCCGTCCACCTGACAGTTTAGGGTAAAAAGTATATATACCTGGAAGAGCAGAGCATTAGACACACACTTGGGGTCGCACACACGTTGGTGAAGTCCAGGACAGGCGGACTCTGTTTCCTGGCATAATGGTACCTTCGATCACAGGACCCTGAGACGGCTGGAATCGCCAGAGAGGGCATTCCATGATTGATTTAGCTTAACGTTGATAGGCGGCTACGGGGCCGAATTCGTGAGAAGGAACACCCCAGGTGGAACGTTAAAGTTTAGATTGTCGAGTAGCAGGTATCAGCCTGCAATAGTCAGAAGTGTAGGTTAATTGTACTGTGCGTATTAACCCTTTGAAGCGTCAGACTGATTGCGTTCTGAGTAGTTTGTTTTGCTGTCGAAGCATCGTAATACCGACTGGAGATCGGTGTGAGTGACAATTTCGCCCTAGCACAAAAGGGCATTTGTGAATCGTGAATTCAACCAGGAACGGTGAATATTTCAATAGGACTTTCACGGAGGACTTTCAAAAGGCACATAAGGTATGAGTAGACAATATCTGACCCAAATCAGAAGTACGGTGTCTTTATAGATGACGAACATTGCTGGTCGGAACCCTCCGACAGCCAGAGGTACAGTTACGCGCAGACGTTGACATTTGAGCCTAAGCGGGTGAAGCTCTTATGGCGAGCTCACAGTAATAACATTTCAGATTTGTGGAGCTCTAATGGCGAGCTCACGGTAGTAACATTTCCAGTGTGTAGACTATAGTGCCAGTACAGGGCTATAGAATGACTATATGATTGTTTAGAATTATTTAACCGTAGCGACCCATTTTCTGTGAAAAGAATCGAATTGTTGATTGTTGAAATATTGAAACGGATTTATTTTTATGTGTAAATAAAAGAATCGTTGTTACTTTAAATCATTCTTTCCATTATACAGCCTGAAGTGATTAGGAATCACACCTAACGGAAATCGAACCTATTTCATGCCAATTTGGCAGAGAAGGAATCACGGCGTCGGTCTAACTCAGCTCTCTGCGCCGAGTTCGCGACACTTGGATTCCGACCCTCCACGTTGGTCTAATTTTCCCGCAACTTCATCGGCGGGACTAAATAACCCCACGTCAGCCCAGGCCTTACGGGGCCTCAGGTGTCCCTGACAGGGAGAAGAACTGGAAAATGGAATTCCACCCCGAAAAGTGTACTGTCCTCACAGTCAGCAAAAAGAGGAATCCAATTCACCACGATTACAAGCTACACGGACACACACTTGCTTGCGAGAAATCAACTAGATATCTAGGCTGTACCATCGCCAATGATTTTAACAGGAGGAAACACATCAACAACGTCACAAGCAAAGCTAGCCGCAGTCTGGGGTTTCTACATCGAAACCTCCATATAAAATCAAAAAAGATCAAGGAACAAGCATATAAGTCGCTAGTGAGACCTCAACTGGAATATGCGACAACTGTCTGGGATCCATACCATCAGACCCAAATACACAAGTTAGAAAAAGTACAACGACGAGTTGCAAGATACGTCACGGATCGACATAGCAACAGGTCCAGTATCAACAACATGCTGGAGGAAGTGAAACGGAAGCCACTTCAAACAAGAAGAAAAGAAGCCCGCCTAATTGTGATGTACAAAATAGTCAACAACATGGTAGCCAATTGATAGTACCAAATATTTTACCAAACCAACAAGAAAATTTCGATACACTCAAAGCCATTCCTATGCCATACCAACTGCAACCAAATTGTAGGAAATGGCCATACCTCGTTAACACCATAAAGGATTCGAATAACCTGCCACCTGATATCGCCACAGACAAGTCACTCGAGATATTTAAATCCCAAGTGAACAAACTCCTGGAATAGGTTTAATGTACACGTTTTTATCCAGATTTAACCATGCGTACACCTGTCAGAATATTATATTCAATATTATGAATGTGGACAGTATAGAAGAAGAAGAATAACAAATATTGCGTTATTACTAGCTGGCGAAGCTATATCATCTGCAGTCTGAAAGAAATATATCGGAGACGACTTTTCAAAAGCTTAAATCTTGCTGTCGAATACTGTTCTTCAATTACGTTACTTTCAATATTTCTTTTTGTATTTTATATAACTGTTCGTATAAGATTGTCAGTGTATGTAAAAGTTAAGAGTTTATTTTTCCAAATAAAATATTGTTATAGGCCAAATACAACGGAAAATTAATTACAAGGAATTTAATTTCTTAATTTCAAGACAATTACTTACCTACCGACTGCCAGTGGATCATATTATTATGTACTTTATTACAAGAAACATACTTACAAAATGTGGACTCTCCAGCATTACAGCCTTTCTTATTATAACTTCTACATAACCGTAGTGAAGTTGAATTTTGTTTTCTACGCCTGACAGTGTCTGACCCTAATTCTCTTTCGTGCATTAGGGCCAGTCGTAGAAAACAAAATTCAACTTCACAACCCGTTATAAAGACTTGCAAGCAAACTCATTATAACGACTTCCACAACTCGTTATAACGACTTATAATTCGTTATAACGACTTCACACCTCATAACGACTTGCCTACTCGTTATAACGACTTCCACAACTCGTTATAACGACTTGCCATCTCGATATAACGACTTCACAACTAGTTACGACTTCAGAACTCGTTATAACGACTTGTCATCACGTTATAATGACCTCACAATTCGTTATAACGATTTCCCAACTCGTTATAACGACTTGCCATCTCCTTATAATGACTTGTCATCCCGTTATAACGACTTCACAACTCGTTACAACGACTTGGCACCTCGTTATAATGACTTCACAACTCGTTATAAAGACTTGCCATCCCGTTGTAACGACTTCTCAACTCGTTATAACGGCTTCACAACTCGTTATAGCGACTTGCCATCTCGTTATAACGACTTGTCATCTCGTTATAACGACTTGCCAGCGCTAATGATATCAGATGATATAGGAATTTTCCCGTAAGAAAGTAGAATGTCATGCATGAAGAAGGCCCAATTTTATTGATCGTATTTGTTGGGATAGTTCTGGCTGAGTTGTTAGGGCGAATTAAACTTCAAAGCAAAAGGTCCATGGTTCCATCCTGTCCAGAGGTTACTGTGTTGTGTCCTTGTGCAATGCACTTGATCCCGATTGTCCACGTGTGAGGGGACACGGTGGCGCTGTGTACTAAAACAGATATACTACACGTCGATGGTGCATGCACTTGCCTTCGATCAATGCTAATCCTTCTTGTGCGGAGTTAATACGTTTGCTAGTCTGACTGACTAAACCCCAATAAATAAATAATTTGTTCGCATTTGTTGATCTCACTGTTAAAATCCCATAGGATCCACGGGATCAAGAAAAATTATCGCGAACGACTTCACACCTCATAACGACTTGCCTACTCGTTATAACGACTTCCACAACTCGTTATAACGACTTGCCATCTCGATATAACGACTTCACAACTAGTTACGACTTCAGAACTCGTTTTAACGACTTCAGAACTCGTTACAACGACTTCCTATCTCGTTCTAACGACTTGTCATCTCGTTATAATGACCTCACAACTCATTATAACGATTTTCCAACTCGTTATAACGACTTGCCATCTTCTTATAACGACTTGTCATCCCGTTATAACGACTTCACAACTCGTTATAACGACTTGGCACCTCGTTATAATGACTTCACAACTCGTTATAAAGACTTGCCATCCCGTTATAACGACTTCTCAACTCGTTATAACGGCTTCACAACTCGTTATAACGACTTGCCATCTCGTTATAACGACTTGTCATCTCGTTCTAACGACTTGCCAGCTCTAATGATATCAGATGATATAGGAATTTTCCCGTAAGAAAGTAGAATGTCATGCATGAAGAAGGCCCAATTTTATTGATCGTATTTGTTGGGATAGTTCTGGCTGAGTTGTTAGGGCGAATTAAACTTCAAAGCAAAAGGTCCATGGTTCCATCCTGTCCAGCGGTTACTGTGTTGTGTCCTTGTGCAATGCACTTGATCCCGATTGCCCACGTGTGAGGGGACACGGTGGCGCTGTGTTCTAAAACAGATATACTACACGTCGATGGTGCATGCACTTGCCTTCGATCAATGCTAATCCTTCTTGTGCGGAGTTAATACGTTTGCTAGTCTGACACTTTCTCGACCCTGCTCGGTGGTTCTCGGCTTCCTCCGCCCATAAACTTGTAGAAAACAAGCTGACCCTGGCTGCCGGAAGTGTCGTTAAACCCCAATAAATAAATTGTTCGCATTTGTTGATCTCACTGTTAAAATCCCATAGGATCCACGAGATCAAGAAAAATTATCGCGAATTAGGAGTAAATACCACCCCGCCAACCAATAGATCGGTACTTCTTTTCAGCCGTCATGGCGATACATGTGTGTTATTAGTGCGCATGTGCAAAGCATGTTGTTGAAGTATTATGTCTTTCTGTTCTCAGTTTTGTTTGATACAGGCTGCCATATATTGTAAGGGTTAGAGTGATGCGGACGAGTGTTCTGGTTGTATTTTGGATTGTATAGGAGTATATGGAATTACCGAAAACAATGCGGCAAATTCCACAAATCATTCAAACGTCACCTAAAACCCGTTTATCTGGGTCGGATTCTCATAAAGTCCAGGGTTTCTTCCTATGCTGGGTCCTTCTATTTCGTATGCTCCTATAGTTACCCTGGGCCCGATTTAGGACTGACTATCGATCTAACAGTCGATCTAGTCGTAGCTATCCTTGGCTATCCCTGGTCCCAACTTCTGCCCTGTATCAATTGGTCTTTGGCCTTTTGACCGCAAACCGCAGACCCAGTCAATGGCATCTAAAAGACTGGAAACTTGAATTACTGCAAGGAATGCAACGTTCTAGCTATGGTAATGCTGGCATTGATCTTTAACCTATTGTGTCCAAACTCAGTCACGTTCATTATTATCATACAGACAATTTGTATTTAAAATGCTAGAAGTTTGAACACAAAAGGAAAAGGAAACTGACGTTGGTGAATGGAAACCAAAACGTTCTTTATAAGTAACACTGTTTTTTTTACCATTTATTGAAGGCACAATCTCAATTTTCGACACAATAGAGACAGCTAATGTATGACACTCTGTATGGCATTCTAGTTTCATTCTCAAAAGGGACTTGAAATTATTGCACGGAAGCCAAACATTTATTTATTGTAACAGCGACTGTGACCTTTGACCTGTAATCCTCGAAAGCAATCGGAACCATCGTCCTGTAATAGGCAAACTGTTTATGAAGTATGTGCATTGTACGTTCAAATGTACGAAAGTTATTGCATGTAAATGATTGAAACGGATCATGGTGAGTCAACGAAACCACTAGTTTTACCTTTTTTTATAAATCAATGGACACAACTCTTCACCTACATTATACGAACCTGGAAACTCCAATCCGAACTTTATTACATCACAATTAAGATGTTTCATGAATTTAAAAACAATTAGGTGCCTGAAACAGATTTTATCTGACGAAACCCAATGAAATAACACCCACTGATTTTACCATTTTTCTAATTCTATGGGCACAATTGCAAAACTACATTACATTATATTATATTATATTATAGTTCAAGGGGCATAACTCCAAAAGTAAATTCCGTTAAACCCAGACCGTTCCAGAAGTTTGAAAACAATTGATCATTTGAAAGAGATTTGGTCGGATGGAAATCAAACCAAAACACTGATTTCACCATTTTCCCAGATTCAATCAGCATAACTCCTAAATTGCAAAAGGCACAATCGCGAATATCGATCTAGTGTACCTGTATATTACATAAAACATAAAGATTTCTGGAAGTTTGAAAATAATTGGTCCATTGAAATGAAATTTATCATACGGAAACCACTGAAAAACTCAAGTTGCAATTTTTCTAATTGAAAGGGAAAACTCCTAGACTACATCAAAGGCTATCACGAAAATGTAACTTTAGCATAATTGACCCCAAACACAATCTCGATCATCAATATCCTTGCAGACAATCTGTGTATGATGTTCAAAACACACGAGGAAACTAAAGTCGGTGAATGGAAACCAAAACGCTATTTACAGTAACAGTGACCTTGGCCGTCGACAACAGACACAATCTCAATTATCGACGCCTTATGAACAGCCAGCGTATGAACTCGCATTGGAATGACACTGACAGGTGACACTGACAGGTTAATTCCATTGCAAGGTCTTAATGTATATTTCTGATGCACCTTATCCATATAAGTGTCCAAATTTACCAACAGATAATGCCACCAGTCACCTAATGGCAAATGAAATTTAAAACAATCGATTGCCCAGCATCCCAATGACCAGAGAAACAGACGCTCTATTCCAACCCCTGTTATAAACCATGCCACCTAACAAATGTTGTTCCAAATGAAACTTAACAATTGACCCAACCCAGTTACGTTTTAATAAACGTTATTATAAAATAGCTAACCACGCCGTTACCGTTACCTCTACACATTGCAAAAAGAGGGAAAAATAGAAGCGGAACTGAGATACATTGCAGACTTACCTACACCTTGATTACATTCCTCGTCTCCACCATTATAGAGCATAGAGAGCGATACGCTGAAATGATCTCTGTGCACATATAATTCTCGCACCCTTCCACAGACCGGGCTGGCATGCTCTAACCCTGAAATTTCGTTCTAGATTAGGGTTGGACATTACCTCATTTTACATTTATAACTGAATAAAATTGCGCCACCTACCTCTCGACTTTAGTGCATTTAATGTCTATCTCAATCCCAATTCCTACCCCACCGCCCGGTATTATATGCCCTCATTCCTGATTTTTAGTCAAAGCTCGGGACCGGTAATTATCTCAATTTTCATTCACATTCAAACTGAAAAAATAATTCAGCGCCCAACCTGTTAATGACGATTTGAAGACGAGTTGTTTTTATAAGTTTTGAACTTTAACACCACTGATTATTTTGTTACATTTTTTGTCGAATTCTGACACCATTGCCTTTCCGAGTCACTGCTCGACTGACTCTTAAGATCCGACATATTTTAATTTTTGACCATATGACCCTCTATGTCGTCACTGCAGCGTTCGGGTATAACGATTGAGGATTTCATAGGACGGCAATACATTTTTAGATATGACTTTTTGCGGAGATTCCAGTCAAAACATTTCAAAAGGCTAGGCCTGAAAATGAGGTTCAAAATAAAAGATATGGAAAAAACGTAAAATTGGCATCGGGTTCGTAAATTTGAAATAAAAAATAACATTGAACAATTTCAAATAAATAAAAAAACAGTGTATGAAGTTTGGTAACTATATCTTTTATAAAAGTGGAGTTGCAGAAGACAGCGTCTTTATTGAAATATGTGAAATGTGTCAAAACATAGGCTAAACTTTGAATTGACGTAAAACGAAAAAACGCCAAAACGACGCCAACTCGAAAAACACCCCCCCCCCCCCCTCCTTCCCAGTTATCTCAAAATTTTGTGAGCTCTACAACACACTTAAATTTCAGAAAAATCGTACGTATTTCAATTTTTAACTACATGGCCCTCTATAACGTCACCCTATGCAGCGTTCGGGAATAACGGTTGAGAATTTCCAAGGACGGCAATACATTTTTAGATATGTGTTTTTGTGAAGATTAGATTCCAAAAATTCCGAAAGGCTGAGGCATAAAATGAGGTTGAAAATTAAAGGTATAGAAAAAAACGTAAAAACGTTACCGGGTCCCTCAATTTCAGATCAAAAAAGTAATGCTGCACATTTGCGAGAAATATTTGTGGAAGTTTGAAAAGTGTATCCCATCTAAACAGGGTGCAACTGGAATCACTGGAGTAGGGATTTTGCTTTAGAGTGTAGGAAATAAGCCGAACTTCAGAGACAAGTGAAGTAAACGTCAAAATGTCATTAACCCTTTACCCAACGTAACGGCCAAACCGGTCAGCGCTATTCACAAAAATCGTCAATTAAATTTCATTATTTTTTTCATTTTTTGTCTCAAAATCAGGTTATGTCTCCTCTTTGGAACGAGCTTGTTCCAATGAGGGGTCATAACCTATGTTTTTGAGACCAAAAAATGAAAAAAATTAGTTATTCAAGAATTTTGTTTGCAAGTCTCGTCTGCTTTTCTGCTAGGTAAAGAGTTAAATAAAAAACAATCATCTATCTCCTAATTGTTTTAGCTCAACAACATACTAAAATTTCAAACAAGCCCGACGCATTTTAATTTTTGACCCTAAGACCCATGTGACGTCACACTGTAGTTCGACCATTAGGGCTGAAGATTTCAAAGGTCGGCACGACATTTTTAGATACAGTTTTTTGTGCAGATTATATTCCCAAAATTTCGAAAAGCTAAGGTTCTAAACGAGGTTAAAAATAAAAACTATACAAAAAACGTAAAATTGGCATCATTTGTATCGGGTCTAGTAATTTGAAATGAAAAAATCGAACTTCACACCATTGAATAACCATAAATATGTGTGAGAGGTTTCGTAACTGTATCTCGTATAAATTCCCGGAAACCCGTACCACAAGCTTTTGTTTTTTTAACGGTTTTTATTGAAAATTGTGAAATATTTTAAATGACGAAAAAACGTGAAAATGGCGATAAAATCAAAACAAAAAATGTGTCTCTTAACTTTTTTTTGTCTTTTACGGAAGCCTATTAGCTTCACGTCGTTTTTAGTTATTAAATTGTAACTACAATTTAATAAATTGTAACTACAATTTAGCTAAATTGTACTTACAATTTAATAAATTGTAGTTACAATTTAGCTAATTTGTACTTACAATTTAATAAATTGTAACTACAATTTAGCTAAATTGTAGTTACAATTTAATAAATTGTAGTTACAATTTAGCTAAATTGTAGTTACAATTTAATAAATTGTAGTTACAATTTAGCTAAATTGTACTTACAATTTAATAAATTGTAACTACAATTTAGCGCCTGTACTTTTATTGGTCAAGCTAAATTGTAGCTGCAATTTAACTAGCCAATCGGGTTCGTTGTTTTGTTTTCGCTGAAAATGGTCTGAATAATCTCTTTCTTTGAGATGTTTCACACATTCCGCCGATTGAGTCAGTCACGGCAACAAAATCTAACAACAGAAATGGGAAAATAAAATCATCATCATTTTATTATAAATATAATTATTTTTATTTTGGCTATCATTGGGAATAAATTGAGTATTACTGGGTAACATTGGCAACTTGGGTGTCATTGTGTATCATAGCGGTAAAACACATGCCGTAAGAAATAGAGGGCCCTAGGTAGCGCCGATCTGCGTGGTCCTGTAGGTTCAAGTAATGTACAAGATCAACCATGTTGTGGCCCCGCGGAAGAACATTTGTTCAATCCAAAAGGAAAAGGAGCCATTTCCTGGCACTTGAACCTCTCAAAAACATCGTTTCACGCGATTCATGTTGCATATTTGAGAGAATGTTATCGTTTTGCCCAATTCCGTGTGAAATGTGGGACCCCCTACATGAGTGAAGCCCCGGGCGTTTGTTAGTCTGGCCATTCCTGAACAATTGGGGGAAAGGCTTTTTGTACGACTTTTGGTGATAATATAGAACATATATAGGGAGAAGGGCGTGCACAGTGGGCGGGGAGGTATAGTCATAATTATACAAAGTTGAAAATGGTTGCTTTTAAAACAAAAACTTCAACAAGTTCTGCCTTCAGGAAAATTAATACAAAATTGCATAAATTGTTTGTTTATCCCCGTGTGCCCCGCCCCTGACCAAATGCAGATATCTTGGTTTCGCCCGGCGAGTTCATGATTTTACATCTTAGTCACATACATCCCCGATTTATGGATTCGATCCGAGCTAAAGCACTCAGCGCCAAAATCTACTCCCATGATTTGAAATACCTTGGCTTTATTCTTTCAGCAAGCAACTAGGACATTGATAAAACCACTGCAAACCGCACAAGTGACGAGAAGGTTATTTTGTTAGGCCTAATTAGTTATTGTGGTTTCATGACACTTTCAACGACTAGTGTTGTGTTATGTCGGTGACAGGTTTAAGGATGGAGCAAGCCAGAGTATCCAGAGATAATCACCTAGAAACGATGAACACCTACAAGCTACCCAACATCATAACTCCACCCTGCAGCATAGGCAGGGTTGGAGCGATTGACAACAGAAGTAAGTCGATAGCGGTTTGTTACCTCGATACACAGAGTCATCGTGCTCAATGTGTGCACTGGCATGAAATGCCTTGTCCATTATACAATGGGAGTCGCTCTTATGGCTTATCGAGCTTGAACTCAGAACCTCGAGCACAAAAGTCAAGCCATCTATCAGTGATTCACCACTACCCCTAAATTTATCATAACAGTATCCTCATGGAATTAACTCGAATTGAGGATGACCTCCATGCTATCATATTTTACCAATTGAGAATGTTGGTTTTCCTTTACAAATGTTCAAGCATTTTGGAGCCGGGTGTGCCTTCAAAGACTGAAATTTTTCCGGGTCGGGAAAACATCCTCAAAACGCTTACCCTCTTTGGGGCGCAATTTTTCTCACTACCGGTACTATAACACCTAAATCTTGCCGGTCTGAGTGTTATGATAGTGAGCCAATTTCAAGCTATCGCCCAAAAATGGCACGGCTTCCGTGTTTCTTAGGCTGCACATATTATATTCCCTTTCTTTCTAACACTCTTTTTAATGCCCCCGCCCCCCGCAGTTCTACTGATTTCGATCTGACCCTGAACAGCAGCGACCCCAAACGAACCACCAAGATAACGTTCAAGAGCGGGTGCCTCTTTCTTACTTAGCCCGTCAAATAAGCTTTTAGATTTAACACCCACCCTCTCATTCCCATTACAATCCTCTAAACTTCTATAAAAACTCGCCGATTGATACTGTTTTAAACTCCTAATATTTGCCCCTCAAATTGATGGTTTTCGACTATTTCAAGTGTAAATGCAGGATTGAGTAGTGAGCCATGGTACGTGCGAATGCCACTGATTGGCCACTTAAATTGCAGCTACAATTTAACATGACCAATAAAAGCACATGCGCTAAATTGTAGCTACAATTTATTAAATTGTAACTACAATTTAGCTAAATTGTAGTTATAATTTAATAAATTGTAGTTACAATTTAGCTAAATTGTACTTACAATTTAATAAATTGTAACTACAATTTAGCTAAATTGTACTTACAATTTAATAAATTGTAGTTACAATTTAGCTAAATTGTAGTTACAATTTAATAAATTGTAGTTACAATTTAGCGCCTGTGCTTTCGTTGGTCATTCTAAATTGTAGCTGCAATTTAAGTGGCCAATCGGTGGCATTCGCACGTACCATGGCTCTCTACTCAATCCTGCATTTACACTTGAAATAGTCGAAAATCGTCAATTAGAGGGGCAAATATTAGGAGTTTAAAACAGTATCAATCGGCGAGTTTTTATAGAAGTTTAGAGGATTGTAATGGGAATGAGAGGGTGGGTGTTAAATCAAAAGCTTATTTGACTGGCTAAGTAAGAAAGAGGCACCCGGTCTTGAACGTTATCGTGGTGGTTCGCTTGGGGTCTCTGTTGTTTTAGGGTTAGATCGAAATCACTAGAACTGCGGGGGGGGGGGGGGGGGTGGGCATTAAAAAGAGTGTTAGATAGAAATGGAATGTAATATGTGTAGCCTAGGAAACACGGAAGCCGTGTCATTTTTTTGGCGATAGCTTGAAATTTGCTCACTATCATAACACTCAGACCGGCAAGATTTAGGTGTTATTGTACCGGTAGTGAGCAAAATTGCGTCCCAAAGAGGGTAAGCGTTTTGAGGATGTTTTCCCGACCCGGAAAATTTCAGTCTTTGAAGGCACACCCAGCTCCAAAATGCTTGAACATTTGTAAAGGAAAACCAACATTCTCAATTGGTAAAATATGATAGCATGGAGGTCATCCTCAATTCGAGTTAATTCCATGAGGATAATGTTATGATAAATTTAGGGGTAGTGGTGAATCACTGATAGACGGCTTGACTTTTGTGCTCGAGGCTCTGAGCTCAAGCTCGTTAAGCCATAAGAGCGACCCTCATTCTATAATGGACAAGGCATTTCATCCCAGTGCACACATTGGACACGATGACTCTGTGTATGGACGTATATAAACCGCTATCGACTTACTTCTGTTGTCAATCGCTCCAACCCTGCCTATGCTGCAGGGTGGAGTTATGATGTTGGGTAGCTGGTAGGTGTTCATCTTTACTAGGTGGTTCTTTCTGGGTATTCTGGCTTCCTCCATCCGTAAACCTGTCACCGACAAAACACAACACTGGTCGTTGAAAGTGTCATGAAACCAAAATAACTAATTAGGCCTAACAAAAATAAACTTCTTGTCACTTATGGGATTTGTAGTTGTTTTATGAATGTCCTGGTTGCATGCTGGGGGAATAAAGCCAAGGTATTTCAAATCATGGGAGTAGATTTTGGCGCCGAGTGCTTTAGCTCGGATCGAATCCATAAATCTGGGATGTATGTGACTAAGATGTAAAATGATGAATTCGCCGGGCGAAACTAAGATATCTGCATTTGGTCGGCAGGCGGGGCACTCGGGGGTAAACAAACAATTTATGCAATTTTTTATTAATGTTCTTGAAGGCAGAACTTTTTGAAGTTTTTGTTTTAAAAGCAACCATTTTCAATTTTGCACAATTATGACTGTACCTCCCCGCCCATTGTGCACGCCCGTCTCCCTATATATGTTCTATGTTATCACAAAAAGTCGTACACAAAACGTTTCCACTAATTGTTCAGGAATGGCCAGACTGACAAACGCCCAGGGCTTCAATAATTTAAGGGGTCCCACATTTCACACGGAATTGTGCAAAACCATAATATTCTCAAATATGCAACATGAATCGCGTGAAACGATGTTTTTGAGAGGTTCAAGTGCCAGGAAATGGCTCCTTTTCCTTTTGGATTAAACAAATTTTCTCCCGCGGGGCCACAACATGGTTGATCTTGTACAATACTTGAACCTACAGTCTCACGCAGATCGGCGCTACCTAGGGCCCTCTATTTCTTACGGCATGTGTTTTACCCCAATGATACATACACAAAGACATCCAAGTAGCCAATGTTGCCCAATAATACTCAATTTATGCCCAATGATAACCAAAATAAAAATAATTATATTTATAATAAAATGATGATGATTTTATTTTCCCATTTCTTATTGTTAGATTTTGTTGCCGTGACTGACTCAACCGGCGGAATGTGTGAAACATCTGAAAGAAAGAGATTATTCAGGCCATTTTCAGCGAAAACAAAACGACGAACCCGATTGGCCAGTTAAATTGCAGCTACAATTTAGCTTGACCAATAAAAGTACAGGCGCTAAATTGTAGTTACAATTTATTAAATTGTAAGTACAATTTAGCTAAGTTGTAATTACAATTTATTAAATTGTAACTACAATTTAGCTAAATTGTAGTTACAATTTATTAAATTGTAAGTATAATTTAGCTAAATTGTAACTACAATTTATTAAATTGTAACTACAATTTAGCTAAATTGTAGTTACAATTTATTAAATTGTAGTTACAATTTAATAACTAAAAACGACGTGAAGCTAATAGGCTTCCGTAGTCTTTACAGCATACTAACATTTCATGAAAATCGGCCGACATTTAATTTTTGATGACGTCGACGTCACCCGAAGATTCGGTCAGAACGCTTCAGAATTTCATATGACGGCCCCATATTTTTAGATATGGTTTTCGTTGGAGATGATATTCACAAAATTCCAAAGCGGGAGACGTGATACAGGCACTTGTATAAACAGAGAGAGAAAAAAGGTTTAACGTGACATTGTTTTGGGGTATAAAGGTCGAATGTCAAAAATCCAACTCCAGAATGTACAACTGGAAATGGTCATTAACAAATATGCAGAATTTCGTGACTGTAGCTGCAGAAATACAAAAATGCTACGGGGAAGGAAAACAACATAAAAAATACAGAAAATAGGCTATCAAGCCCGATAAGTCAATCCAACTTCATTGGATGACTTAATAAACGGGAAACAGAATACCCAATCAGTAAAACTGTTTGCAGAAACAGCATTAACAAGGCGTTCGTTGGAAAAAACTGGTTGGAGAGGGTGGGATTACCAGGTATAACGTATGGAACGGGTGTGATCCCTCTGCCCCAAACGGTAGTGAGGAACTTGGGGATTCTACAAAATGATGCGGGTGGTGGGTAACCGAATCAATCAACGCAGAGCAATGGAAACGGCCAGAGGGGAACTTGGGTGGATATCGGTTAAATATCAAATTGATTTGGGAAAATTATGCTACCAGAATTCCCAAACAGCAGATGGTGTAAACGGTGTTTAACCATGTTTAGACCTGTGACATTCAGCCAGGATGCATAAGGCAGACGGGGGAGCTAATGGAGAATTACTCTATTAAGACTGAAGATCTAGAAGGGGGCTGAAGCGGGGAGTAGCTTTATCGGGAGAAGGGTGCTCGAGGATTTCAATAGAAACTGGCGAGCTGGAACTAGGACCAAGAGCTCTTTAGACGGGTTATATAAAACGATGCGCCAAATTTCGAGATACCTGGATAGATCGTTTTAGGGGTATCTATGTTGTTCAAAGTAAGATCCGAGTAACTGGAGTAGAGGGGGGATCGGGAAAGGTGCGGAAAGTGCGAGCCAAATGTGTAACTTAGAAGTAACGGAGACCCCCAGAACAATTGATTTTATAATTCTCGAAATGTTTGGCTAGTAGAACAAGACGCCTCGAGAAGCTTATGGAAAAATGGGCTGGAAACATGAAGGTTAGGTGGATGGAGAATGACATCAGGGAAAAGGGCAATTTTATTGTAGGCGAGATTGGGAAAGCGCCAAAAAATGGCGGAATTATGAACAGTTTTTGACTGGAGAGATTGGGGGGGGGGGGGGGGGGCAGGGAAGTTCGGGTTGCTGGTACCTTGTCCAGGATCGTTATTGTCTCTTTAACTTCCCTCGTATCCATAATCATCCGCAACATATTGAGCCCGAGGCAGGACAAAACTTGACGATGAAGGCCCCAGCCAACAAATAGCTATAAATAAGTGGCAGGCTTTTCTTGCCTGAAGGCCACGGGCATATCAGAGTCCTTCTCCCGCACTCTTTTCCTCCTTTTCTCCGCCCAGGCATGATGTTGACGATGCTGATCCAAAATTTTGGAAACTTTATACTGACAGCAGTAAGTATGTGCTGAACGACCTCATTCTCCTAGAGGAGGAGCCGGAGGAGTCGATGACGTCATCAAGTCTTTTTTATTTGTTTTAAGTTTTTTATTTGTTTTTCAATTGATGTTTTAATTGTTTTTTTTTTGTTTTTTTTTTGGTGTTTTACTTAGGTTTTTAGAAAATCCCACACACCTGTGCCATTGGGCCAAGGAGAGGGATTAATAGAAGTTGCATAACTTGTTCGCCAATCCTTGTAAAACAAATAAGATTAAAACAAAGGTCAGTTTTCGGGTCAGGATAATTTGCCACCTGGTCGATAGTGTTCCGAGTTTCTTTACACCCCCTTGATTGACAAGTGTTTATACAATGATTGGTCTATTTTTATGTATCTGTCACTACCCATGCTCAAACATGTTTGCACAGTCATATTATAGCAGATAACTAGCGTGTATGCTTCATTTGTCAAATCTACAATAGAAGCGCCAACCTTTTACAATGGAGAGTTTATCTTGTAACGTATGTTCCAAGACTTAACCCGACTTAGGTCGACATGACACCATCCGAACTTTGATCTACCTTAACCCAATCCCTTAGATCTCTGGTGGTATCACTTTCAATGGCCACAGCTATACCGTGACTACAGCTCAAGCCAAAATAATATGCCAATTCCACGCGATTTATACCTGGAAATGAAGAAATATACTCAAAACCCTCCCAGGTATTTCTAAGTCACTCAAATCTTTTTTCCAGTAACTCGGAGGAATTTTTACACATCCTCATGCAGGTTTTTCGGCGGATGTTGCAATCGACGTGTTTTCGTTTTCAGATTAACCCCGACACGACCGAATGCGGCGAACTGGGTCCCTTCGCCACCAAGCCTCGACACTTGTCCGGGGACACCTGTCACCAAGTCAACAAATCGTTTCCTTTTTATGAAGACTGTGGTACTTACTTGAAGCTGCACATTGGCTTTTTACTGGCACGACGACAAGGTTGTATGCGTCACCCCAAACTCTGCATATTCAATAGATATTTAATAGACTTTAACAAAAACAATATTTTATTGGCATATATTTTTTATTACACACATTTTACATTACCATTTTTCATTTTCAGTGCAGTGTTCACTTGACAGTGATATCCACGCATGCGGTTAAGGTAATACATGGATCGCGGTGGCTCAGTAGTTGGGCATTGGACTTCAAACCGACTGAAGGTCCACGGCTCGTTAGGGCGAGAAATCCCATTTTATGCCCTTGAGTGTTTATGTCAAATCACGGAATCCCATTTCACGGAGTCGGATAAGAATCCTACTTATGGAATCCAATTTCATGATATGTCTGTGGTTACAGAATCCTGTTTTCGTCGTACGTGGATATGAGGGAATTGTTTTTGAGTGTGTAATGAGTGTTTTTTTTCAAACCCCTCATACCCTCATACGACGAAAAAAGGGATTCCACCGATCACCACGTTTACTGGAATCCCACTTATGGAATTCCATTTTATGATATGTCTGTTGTTACAGAATCCCCTTTTTCTTTGTATGGGGATATGGGCGGTTATTTTTGAGTGTGTAATGAGTGTTTTTTCAACCCTGGGAAACCCCATACCCTTATATGACGAAAAAGGGGATTCCATCAATCACTACGTTCACTGGAATCTCAATTATGGAATCCCATTTTGTGATATGTCTGTGGTTACAGAATCCCCTTTTTCGTCGTATGAGGGTTTTTTTTCAAACCCCTCATACCCTCATACGGCGAAAAAAAAGGGATTCCATTGATCACCACGTTTAATGGAATCCCATTTATAGAAACCCATTTTATAATATGTCTGTGGTTACAGAATTCCACTTTTTCGTCGTATGAGGGTATGAGAGGTTGCTTTTGAGTGTGTAGTGAGTATGTAACCACAGACAAGTCAAACAGGACGTGGTGAGTACTGATCGCACCCAGTGCTCTCGAAATAATTCTATAACTTCCAAGCTTCGTCTTCTTCCAATAACTCTTCGTCGAAATCTTCTGGTCAACATCGCGGATTTCGGTGGCTACCCAGCGTATTTTTCGTGGCTTTGGAATGGTGGTTGCAGCTGGTCCCCTGCGGCTCGATTCTCTATCGTCTTTCGCGGGTTAAAGTGAAGCAGTTGATGAAAAGCCTCTCCACGGGTACTGCAAGTGTAGGTCGCACGGCAGGCGTTATTATGGTGGACCAAATCTTCCTTTCTCGTGTAATCTTTAAAACAGTGTTCGCACTGAAATCTTTTTCTCACTGGTGGTCGCCCATCTGTGGAGTGGCTTCCAAACTCTTTACGGTTTCTGTTAAACTTTCTCGAATACGTCTTATCACAGAATCGGCAGTCAAAGGTGATTTTCTCCTCGTGTTGCTTCTCGTGTCTATCCTTATTGCCTTTCCTTGTAAATATATTCTAACAAAACTGGTATGAAAACTGTTCTTTCACGTGTGCCGTCTTTTCATGTTTCGGGAGTAGGGTTTGGTGTTCTTTTTGTTGTTCTCGATTAGTTGTTATCCTCCGTCGAGTGAGGACCAGTGTGAGAGGGGTTTTTTCGACAAAGGTGCCACCTTGCACGGGGGTGATGGGGTGGTGTCGTTCTTGTATTTTCAGGAACGTATAGTCTGCCACTTCGTCTGTAGAATTATTGTTGAAGCCGTCATCGGCAAGTGCAGTCTGCCTAAGTCTGATCTCGCGGAGAAAGAACAGTTTCGGACTCGGCGGATAGGCAATCTTCAACCAGCTCTTACAGAAAACCAACAACCTCTTTCAGAGCGCCACCAAAAGAAGACCCGAACTTCCCTGGTTCGGTGGCAGGTCTGTTTGAACGGTTATTGGGAGAAAAAAAAGAAGTGTGTGGGTTTGTAAAGGACTCTTGTCTGTCTTTCAGGTGACACGTTGTTTGTGGAGGCTAGTCTTCAGGCAAGTATAGTCTGTCACTTACTGTTTACTGTTCATTGGAGCTGTTATGGGCAAGTATAGTAAGCCTCGGGCTCTTCTGCTGGTTTGTAGGCCCGTTCAGTGGTTATGGCATTGATCGTGGTGGTGGCTGTGTTTGTGGTTCGCAGATGTGGTTAGTCATTCAGTGGTCTTGACGCTGTCGGTGTCTTACTGAAATTAGAAAACGTGGAAGGTGAGACGTACCCCCCCCTCCCCACCCCCTCCCTTCTGACATTCCCCTTTGGATGTGATATGGTTAGTGGAAGGTTATAGACCCCCACCTCCCCCAATTTAATTCTGAGGGTAGCCTCGTTTCTATACCTAGCCACCCCGTGAGTTGAGTCTTTGCTTGATTCCATGATTTTCGGGTTGATTTTTTGTTTTATGGTTGAGAGCGGTTTGGCGAGTCACTCTTTTACTCACAAGATGTGGTCGATGGAGACAGTTTAGTTCATATTTCTAGCCACACCGTATGGTGTTCTCTGCCTGTTTCCATCGTAGTCCTATCACTTTAGCGGGGTTTGTTAAATCGGTTTAAAACATAAATAACGGAAATTCTGGAATTTTTGAAGAACTTTATTGTGAAAACATAGCGGTACAGATAATTCAGCCTTTGATTTCTCGTTTCTGAACAACTGTTTTCACAAACATAAAGCAATGGGATTAGTGTCTGTTTTTTCGTGTGGTCGCAAATTTTTACCACAGACCTGTAAAGCTGTTTTAGAGTGATAACGGTGCATTCATTCTGGGGAATGCTCTGAAAAGTTGTTTTCATAGTAATCACCACGAATGGCTCTTTTGATGACAACAACAAAGCAAGTACATTCATTAGGTATTCATTTTTAAGGGAGCACGACACTTAATAGAAAGACATGCACATTTGGTCGAAGTGATACTTTGTCGGAACTTGGCGGACGATTTGGGTAAACTTGCAAACGGTCGATTCAGCTGGCGGAAGAAACGTCCGTATCCCACAATTAGCTCATGTCCACCAACAAATAAAGAAACAAATAAATTTGATTAGTTTCTATTCGCTAATACCTGGACAATTTGTCTGCGAACAACCTTTCCTGTGTGGGTTACTTTTGAAGAAGACGCATGGAAATGGTAGACTAAGCGTAGGAGGAATTGGTGCAACCTACCTTTCTGTTAACATATACAGGAAATCACCAAATACCAGGCAAGGATTGAAACAAGGTCGTCTGGCTAGGGACGAGTGTACATTTTATATAAATAAACATTTGAATAAAGATTTAACAGCCCTTTTGTGAGAGGGTTTGTGTGTGTGTGCTTTTTTCCCAAATCACACCGTCATCTGTTCCCCCTGAAGGCAGTCCAGATGGCCATTATTCAGCATCCACTCTCCCTTATAGGCTGATGGATGACTCCCAGCTTTCAAAAACACATATTGGTGGATTTTTTCCTTTTTGTGACCGTTAAGGACAATAAGCTGGGGCTTATAATGATAACCACCAAACTGCGGTTTCAGTATTACCGGTACCATAAATTTGCCCACTTATCTTAGCAAACACGGAGCAGAACTCTTGTAATTATGCAAATTCCTCGCCATTTTCCAGCTCGAGGTTCTCGGGGATCTCAACCCACTACCCTACTGCCAGTCGCACACTCAAACTTAATAAGATTATTGGCTCTCGTTCCCGACTCTCGTGGATTTATAAGCAAATAAAGCTATAAAGCAAATAAAGTTATTAGGGTCGCAAGGGATTTCAATCCCACATCGTCCCTGTGCGCCTTCGGTGCGCAGAAACTTTTCATTCATTTGCTCATTCTTCACAATCCTACAGAATGTATCTCTCACGAAATAATTTAACATTTCCACCCATGGTTTACCACATGCTTCACATTTTCTTGAGTTTGCAGCAGCCATGACTTGATTTGATACCAAACTCAAGAAAATGTGAATAGACAGTTTCTCATAATTATGTATCTTATGATACAAAACGATCAGGGCGTAATTATGAATCAAAGACATCTTTCATAACGTGAATCCAAGAGTAAACTGACGCAAATCCACTAATCACAAAAAAACGTTTTCCAAGATTTCAATGTAACTGCCGATCTTTCCCCATTTATAAATAGAATATTTCACAATTATAAGATTATGTGCTAGAAGTATAAAAAAAATCGTCAAAATATGATATTTCCTAATGTATATAGTGTGTAATATATTGTGTTTTTTGTTACGTTTTATCATATAAATGCTCAATGTTAATTGGATCATGAATAAAACTCAGTGTGTCAAACCTGTCTTATATTATTTTTTTTTGATGGCGAGTTGACCCGTGGCGACTTGACCGGGTGGCGACTTGACCCCGTGGCGAGTTGACCCAGTGGCGAATTGACCCGTTCCCAATTTGGAGACGAAACATTTGGGGACGAACTTGGCTGTGGCTTGATTAGGTAGCCCACACTCTTGAATCAAGGGCGAATAATTTCTTGTCACTATTGTTTGCACATGGATGCTGTGTTCCCGTCGTACTATTCGTAAGAAACAACGCAAACTGAATAATGGGTGTTCCAGCATTTTTCCGATGGTTGACTGGCCACAAAAAGTATCCCTCTATTATTGTGTATTGTGTTGAAGAAAAGGTAATTGTTAAAGTAGGCCATATATTTTTTTGTGGGAGAAAAAAAATTGATGCAGCGGCACCAGCGTGGGTTTGCGTGAATTCAGGTAACACGAGATATACTTTCTAGACTTGCTGGTCGCTATCTCACAAGTCACACACTGTTAATCATACACATGCCTGTCAGATCCAGTTTTTTAAGAAGTGGCCCTACAGGCAAAGATGTTAGGTGCTATATAAGTAATGAAATTTTGTTTATTCTGAAATTCCCACCTCTCAATCTGATGTTCTGTTCTGAAATTCCTCCGTTAATTTTTCGGAGCACCCTGTGATTGCACAGGTACATAGTAGTGTAGGATTAGCAGTGTGGAATCCAATGTTACCACTAGGGTTGACTGCATGCTACAGAGATGATGATTTCGCCGACCAGCGGGTACTTTCTATACCCCCGATTAACGACAAGCTACACAGTAATCACTACACACAGGACAGCCATTTACATCCTCACCTGATACTGTGATAGGGAGTAGCACCCAAACCGTCCCCAAGCCGAACCGTCCCCACCTAAGCAACCCAAACCGTCCCCACCTATTTTACCCAAACCGTCCTCAATCCCTTAAACCCAAACCGTCCCCACGTCATTTTTTTTTATTATTATTATTTTTATACAGTTTTATTTTTATGCAAAACCACTTACCCAAAAGAGAATTATCAAATCCAACAAATTATAATAATGAATACAATTATATCCGATTGTGATTACATTAAATCCAACAGAATGAATGAGATAAAGCCCAATTATCATGCACTAGGAACTTTATCACTCACATATCCGATTCAGACGAACTGGAAATTGAAATGAATGAAAAATACAAACTTGGTTGATTTCTGTAACGATGACAAGTCTCACTCATCTGACATGCTATCAGCATGTTTTAACAAGAATAACACTGTGATTACTCCTTTCGGCTTCAAAGAATGTTTCCACAAACACTGTGTGGCTGTCTCGGTGTCGCTACTTCAAAGAGTGTTTACTCTAAACATCCACGCTTCAACTTCAAAGAACCAATAATCACAACAATCACAAAACATTTTAAGGTCACTTCTTCCAAATAATTTTGTATTGAAATAAATCACAAAGTTCAGTCTTGTTAGTCATTTCTTCGGCGCGCTAAAACCTTTCATTCATTCGTTAATCTTTAATTACGAGTGGACATAACTAAATACAGTAACTTCGCCATGTATTCAACTGGGGACGGTTTGGGTAAAATAGTGGGGACGGTTCGGGTTACGTCGGCCAACTGGAGTAACTGACCCAGGGGACGGTTTGGGTAAAATAGTTGGGGACGGTTTGGGTAAAATAGTGTGGGGACGGTTCGGCTTGGGGACGGTTTGGGTGCATCCCGTGATAGGATGGACATACCACCATCCTAGTCTTTGTAAGACTGTGACCTGGGTCCCTCCTGGCCCTCACAATTTGTTTATCTTTGAAACATGATGTTTTTTAACCTGGTGATGTCGGATATTTTTCAACATTTCTTGAATTTGATGCTATGTTTGCGTTAAAAAATGATGCAGACACGTAAAGAAATTATATTTGGGCTGAGTACGACAAGTAGAATGTTGATTATGTGATTTTTGTCTTCGATATGAAGCGTGAACTGAGTCGACCCAAATGCAGCCAGTTTCTTTCAGTTTTAGTCAGATGAAATTTAAACGGGTTGCTCAAAGACTGTGAGGGCCAGGAGGGCCCCAGGTCTCAGTCTTACAAAGACTAACCACCATCCCCGAATATAGCGGTATGGAGGATCAGTGTGGGGATTGAATCTGCATTGAGTCGTATCGAGTGAGGCTCGAACTCACGACCCTTTGGCTCCGAGCGCAACGCGTTACGCTCTCGGCCACTCATCCTCATTAACTGGCCACAAAAAGTATCCCTCTATTATTGTGTATTGTGTTGAAGAAAAAGTAATTGTTAAAGTACCCGGTAGGCCATTTATTCAAATTCAATATGCACAAATAATCCACCAAAATGAAGGTTGGGAGGTGTAGAACACGAAACATATATGAAATCAACTCATGGCGTTGACAGCAGACATCACTGGTTCCTGAAAGTCTGCTACCGTATTCGTACCAGAACTGATAATACAATAATATTTCCTGAGAATAACTTGTGGCCAAATGTGCTTCACATATCCAATAACAAAGCTAGGCATTCTAATCACTTTGGGATGCAGCGATAGAACTGCATTTGGGAATAGGACAAAACTGTCTGCATTTTTTATTAAAGATGGATTCCATGTTCCACAGATATGCGCAAATCACTTGATACCACAAACTTACATGATATCTTACATAGAATATGATATCTTGCATAGAATATGGCAACTGTACAGTCTTGATATAATAATAATGTGTTTTAAGGCAATCTTTCTCATTATTTGATTTTAGACTGCATTGTTTTTCGATGCTTTTTCCGCCCGGTGACATGTTGACCGGAATCGAAAGTAAGAATATATGTAAACAATGTAGTCACCTTTGCAATTTACCCCATACAGCTCTGTTGCTGTGTTTTGAAGGATTTTGATGCCCAAGCTTTGTTCTTGGATATGTGAAGTGGTACTGTGCAATATACCAAATTTTCGGTATGAGCTCGGTATTATAGGGATACCAAAAACCGTAGCGAAACTAAGTCAAAATACCGCTTATTTCGGTATTTATATTTTTCTGCGAAATTGACAGAAAGTTAACTCATCAAGGTGGATAGTAGTAATTCTAAACGCCTGTGGGCTGCATATTTTCGAATTGATAAGAAAAGGTGCAAATTTGAATTTTGTAAGCAAAAGGTAGGTAGCAGATGCTGCTAAATACATCGGAGAAAGAAATAAAAAAGTGACGGCAGAAAATGAAAAATGGCAGGTTTTTAACTTGGTACCTCTGTTTCTGAAGAAATACGGGCCGTTTCCAGTGTTTCCAACATTCTGGCTGATTCAGGATATTTTCTGGAAATTACTGAACGATTTATTCACAGGGGACATTGGGGATCGGGTTGGTGATTGACATTTGGTTGGAAATAATCCACTGGTTTTGAAAATTCAATACGTTGACAACTTGACATACAAATGTTGATACTGCAGTGCCAGTGGTTATCACGTCTCGGCGATTTTTTTTATAGCATTTCTTTCAATTCAGCATTAATATTTTAAGTTGCATATACTTTTAATAACTGATCATTTTATTAAAATACAAGCCCCAAGACTTTTAACACCCGATCATCTGCTTTATATTCTTTCGAATAAATAATTTATACTGCACACCAGCACACATGGGAAAGATGTGATTGACCTTAATTTTAAGACACATTAAAAAACAATGTATGGAAGCCAACAGGCGACATTAGATTTAGCGTTATCAAAGTTCATTTAGTCGATTGAGGTGCAGCAAATGCTTTGAAAATGATTTGCTGTTATTAGTAAATAATCGATTTGTACATTTTTTCTCATGAAAAAAGAAAATTTACCCTAATTCGTCATGGAAAATCATGGATTCTCTAGAATTTTCAGAAACATGTATGAGGCCAAGAACCAGAAGTGAAGTTAGTGAACACTGATAGAGTGATTCCACTCAAAATCCCCTATAATTGCACCTTGGCCACAAGTTGTTCTCGTGAAATATTATTTATGGGAACGCTTCAGTAGTGAGCGAAGGGGAGCAACCCAGCAGCAAGCTTGTTTGCTCCGTGAGATAGATAACTTGACACCAAGTTTGCGAATTCGACACGCTGCCATTTATTCTTATACATAAACATGGATTTTATGGATACATGTACGAGATTGGTTTACATAATGAGCAATGTGCCATGATAAAAGTTACAGAAATATGTACAAAACAAAGCATGTTTCAGTAGCCTAGAGCAAAGGTTGGCGATGATCCGCCACTAACAGAAATGAATGCTGTAAACATGGAGGTTGATGGGGCTGGATGGAGGGGAAATTGACTGTGTTTAACCTTGACTCGACTGTTACAATTTGTACTTAGGTGACGCTGGAAAAAGGACGCAATTTGCTTGCACTACTCCTTATATACTGGAAGTACTTTGGCTGACCTTTCCGCTAGTGTTGCTAATTATAGCACAAAGACAAAGAAATTGCAGACTGGCCCTAATTATTTGGCAGTAATATGATAGGACCCTGATGATAACAGTACGTATCCTTGTGCCGCAAACATGTGTTAAACTTGACCGGAAGTTTGCGACCGGGTTGCGCAAGTCGCAAATGGCACAGGGCGTAATCATTCGAGGATACGTCTGCAAGGCAAATCTATTTTCTTGGCTGGTTGATATAACTTAGAATTAATAAATTTAAGGCTTGGATCGTTCCCATAAATGTGGCTAATAATTAACATTCTTAGCCCCTTATTTACTTATCAGTTCTGGTATGAATACGGTTGCAGACTTCTAGGAACCAGTGGTGCCTGCTGTCAACTCTATGAGTTGATTTCATATATTTTTCGTGTTCTATACCTCCCACCCTTCATTTTGATGCATAATTTGTGTATATTTAATTTGAATTTAAGGAATATCAGAGGTGGGAATTTCAAACAAACAAAATTCCATTACTTATATAACACCTGAAAATTGAGGAACAGTTGTTCGACAAATTTGTGAAAACTACTTTGACTAGCAATAACCAAGCATTTTTTTCTGAAAAATTTTCCAGGAAGATGAATGCATTTCTGCATTCATTATGGCATAAGAAATTAAGAAAAACTCTATATAATGTTTAAAAAGACTTTAGGCTAAAAAAAATGAATGGTAAAGGGATGGTTGGAAAAAGTGCGTTTTTAAAAAAATTCAAATTTCTGTCGACATTCTGGTAATTGAAGAAAAATGAACTTAGACCTAAAAAATATATGTTTGTTTCCGCTAACTTGACCCGCCCTATTTCAAACCCCTGAGTCTGAGTATTTTATTGAAATTGCAAAAAAAAAAAATGAAAAAAAAACGGTGGCATTTTTGTCACTTTCGAAATCGTTCCACATATATTGATCGTCAAAAAATTAAAAAAAGGAACCCTATTTTATATAAAAGCCTATGGAGCCACGGAACTTCATAACACAATATTCAGCAGTCCTCTTATTCTGAATTGCAAGTTCGCATGCCTCACTTGATGATTATCACAAGGTCAAGAAGTGTTAAAATTAGCAGAGCTTGCATTTTAGAATCGCAACCAGGCTGATCGATAGGCCTGGTGAAGTGGTTGACCAGTCTGATTTTTGTTGAGTGAGGCCGATTTATTTTTTTACACTTGCATGTTAGGGCTGGGTGGTTTATCAGTTTTTTGGTTCTGTTTGTTTATTTTTTTCAAAACCGAAACCGAACCGCTGCCTTAACAAAAAAACGAGACTTTCGGTTTCAACAAATTTCCCAGAATTGGTAAGTTTATGACCTCTCAATAACATGCATTCCGCATACCAAAGGCTAAAATGCCGGGCAATGGTAACGCTGTGCCGTTTATGCTTACTTCAAGTGGATTGACAACAAATCCCCCAAAACAGTGGTAGCAAATTTGCTTATATCTAACTGTTATCTACAGAACCACCACAAGAAGGAATATGAAAAATGAAAAAGTTTTACGTAAGAATCCACACATGCAATTCAAGAATCGTGAAGTAAATTTGATGAACTGGGCACAGCCTCAGACTCGCTCATGTTCGACCAAATTGGTATTGAAAGTTACCTGACAATATACGGTGTAAAAGTAATATAAATTAACTTTGACCCCAAATCATATGCATACGATGCGTAGTAAATTACATTAGAGGTAAACATAAAATTTATTGAGTTTTGAAACCTCAAAGTTCACATTGGAAAAATGACTGGTAAATTATGTTAATTAGCTGACTCTGGCACGTTCTCTGAAAGTATCGCATGCTCAGAGATAACGCTGTGCATTGGCAGTTCTGTTTTTTTTTTCTGTCATGTTTCAAGTTAACGCTGCATTCCCAATACTCAATTGTTATAATCAACACATGTTTTCCTATGTGTATTTTGTGTGCACAACAAATCCCAAGATGTAATATTGCAAACTTTCAGATCCCATTATGCAGCTGTCTCCCTTTAAAAAACATCAGTTGCCTGTCTTTTTATGTTTGGGCAAAATCAAAGTCAAAACCGAACATTTACAGTCGAAATTAGGAGAGATATTGTGAAAACATTGGAGTGAGTGAGTTACCAATAAAAGTTATTCGTTTTTCACGACTAATTTCAAGAATAGTTATCAAAATCACAAGAAATATGATTTTGTGTTCTTTTTATTCCACTGTCATTTGAAGCAGGGGCCGTTAAGAAACCGGGGTAGTCTATTCTGAAACGATGTGATAATTACTGAAATAAGCACAACAATTGAATATTATCTACCAAAACCAGGGTGAGAGCTTGGCGACTTCTTAAAAATAAGGAAATATTGATTATTGCTAAAATCTAACTTTCTTGTAAATTTTTGCGTCTTGACAAGGCCCCAAATCTCACTGACAGAACAAGGCAGATCTCACCTGTGGTGGAGCCATGGTTTGAAATCCTGGGGGAACCATGCTGGTAAAGAGGGTTTTTTTTGGGGGGGGGGGGGGGGGGGGTGAACCATAGGACTGAGGGTACTGTACTTGTACTGAGGGCAGGAAATCAAAAAGAATCTTTTCAGATTTGGGGATGGGAGGAGCAAGTGGGATTTTTTTGGGTGGAAGGGGTGGGGGGGGGGGGGGGGGACTGGGCTCCCTAGATACCCATGGCTCCACCACTGTAGCCCACTACATCTGCCCACCACAATATGTCCATTAGCTGAGAAGAGTGCTGAGGTAAGCCGGATGACTCAACACGCTGTCGGATGACTTGGATGACAAATTTATGTTTTATGTGTACATTACCCTCTAAAATGTGGATTTCTATAAAAAAAAAAAATATTATACCGAACCGAAAGCCAAGTTTTTGTACAAAACCGGAACCGAACCGAAACTCAAATTTCAAAACTGCCCAGCCCTATTGCATGTGCATATTATATTGATATTTTCATGTATATTGTGTCATTTGATGATTTGTTATTAATAAAGATTAGTAATTCCAACCTAATTGCCTTTTAATTTGCTATGGGTTATTAACCAGGTAATATTAATACCATGCTGTTTTCAAGCCTGCTCCCTCAGTTTCGAAAACTTTAAAAGTCGGTGGTGAATTTGAAGCGAAATTAGGTGAGTAGTGATATGTTGTCTTTACCCGGAGGACGATGCAGATTTCCTTTTTCATCTAACGCTCAAGAAATGGATTGTTGCCTGTCTAGACACAGTTAAAACTAGAAGTCCTGTCACGTCTAGTGCAGATAATGCTCGTTAGTTAATGTGCTATCTAGTGCAGAACAGTCAAGTAAACCTTGTTAAACATGCAATAACTTCTGCGCTATGTAACGCAGAATGTAATGCACTATTCATGAGGTCGTTAACGTTGATCTCCGACACATATAATTAGGAAAAGAAATGTGTTGTAACTTGACTTGAACATCCGTCGATATCATTTTGAATCAGGTTCGCCTGGTACATTAGTCGTGACAAATTCAATGAAAGACAAAAACGCAGAAAAAAATGTCGAAATGATCGGTTTTAATTTCACAAGAAGCCTGGACAGTGAAATCAAAGTTGCTGCCAAATCGGATAATCGTCTTAATAAAAAATGTTTTGCCACCAGCATTTTATCAGTTAATATCTGTGACTTCGTTTGACTTGGAAAACATGGATAAATCTGTTCCAAAAATCATCATAAAAAATGCAAATACCGATAATACCGCTCAGTCTCCCAACTGAATTTTTAACGAGCAATTCGCAGCAAATTTTCAGTATCATTTAAAACCTTCTCATTCCCTTTTGAGACCTTGTTCATATCACTATCTACACCCAATAATAACAAACACAGTGGTCCGCTATGCACTATTCAGCACGATGGGAATCGATCAGAGCGTCCCCTGGCCAATTCGCCCCCCCCCCCCCCCCCCCCCATCATTTTGATCGGAACCATCCCTGCTATTTGACGCAAACCAACCTTCAGCGACCAGACCGTAAGGTTTGCAAACGATTTCACCCCGCCCATCCCCAACGGCGAGTCAAACCGCCCCCTGAATATTTTGACCGACACCCCCCCCCCCCCCCCCCCACCCCATCTGCCCCCCTCCCACCCCCCCACAAGATTTTGAAATCACGACTGTGTGGTCACGAGTTTTTGAGGCAAAGGTGGGGGGGGGGGATTCTTGTTTTTGGCAAATGGCGTGCATGTTTGTATAATCCTAAGGGTGGTTAAATAAACAATAATTTTTGAATGTTGATTGAACCCCCCCTCTCCCCTCCAGTGCAGAGTGGTTAAAAATAGGCCATAGACCTACAGACTCCCCCAACCCATTTTTTTAGAAAGCATTTCAGAAAGACTCACTTCAGTTGTTTCCATTGGAGATTATTATTGTTTCAGAACACTGCATTTATTATAGAAGCAGTGCTTTTTGTGAATTTGGAAGATTGATTCCAAAAGAGAATTTTGAAGAGAATTTGTTCCGTCTTGGAAAAGAGAATTTATACTTTCTGTGAAACAGAATAATATTTTGTGAAAAGCCAGGATTCTACTGGATTATTTGGAAATTACCTGTGGCACCAATACTTCTTGGATTTTTACTCCATTTGAATTTTGCAGAGCATTTTATTATATTTTATTGGAGACTGCTAAATTTCTAAGTGAAAATTTTATTACAAATCTACAGGATACTGTTTCTGAAGAGACATTCTTGGATTTAATACTACCAGCTGGTTACTTTCACAAGATCCTTCACCACTGGATTACTGGATTCTGTCAAACTGTACTTAGGACTGATTCAATAATTGATAAGTACCGCTGTTTTTATTTTCTGTAAACCAATTAGTGTAAAAGATTGTTGTATCATTTTTTTTTATATTAATTTTTTTTAGTTAAATTTTAGAATAGTTAAATTCATAGTTATTGTTGCTGATTCTCAGATTTCTTTCTGTTACCAATATCAGTTAATAATTCCATACTGTAACAGAAATTGGGGGCTCGTTGCCGAGATTGAATATAAGATAATGAGAAAGCTTTATTTGCATATTGCAATTATTATTTTGGCTCACTTTCAAAACATTTAAATTTTCTTAGAAAATTTCAGTATTATTTAGAGCTGTAGGTTAACCGAAACCGAACCGAGGTTTTTAGTTTTTTAAAAAAAAAACGAAACCGTCGACATCCTGTAATCTAAGGTTTTTCGTTTTTTATTAAATACTCTCTTGCTGCAGAAATTCACAGAATGTAGCCATCCCAGAGTAGAGAGAGTAGACACTGCCAGTGGCAGTGTCTGGGCACTCTCACTACTCCGGGAAGGCTACATCTGTGGATTTCTGACATTTCAGTTTAGTTGTGTTTGCAGCTTTCCTCAAGTTGCGTGTAGGTGTCAGACCTCGAAAAATGGCCAAGCACAATAAAAGTTCTGTATATTTAGGTAATTATTATATTGGCCTTCCTGATTCTTCATGTATTATAGCTTATTTTGGGCATTCATTGAGTTTCACTCAATTTCACTACCATTCAGTTATGACTCCGGACATAAGAATGAGTTATATTGAATTTTACTTGGCCTCATGAACAAACCGAACCGAACCGAGGTTTTACTCCACTTGAAAAACCAAAACCGAAACCGAAGAAGAAATTTAAAAACCTACAGCTCTAGTATTATTATTTACCGTATATAATCTGAGAACCAGCAAACCTTTCCATTATGGTGTTTATTGTGACAGAATTTATATCTGAATTTGAAAGCTCTCCTAGTTTGGCCCTTTTAGAATCTCTTGAGAAGGAGGATTTATTCCAACTTGCTCATTATCTAAAATTACCTGTCACCCCTGGTCTGAACAAAATAAACTTAAACAGCTCATTGTTAATCATTATATGGAGGAAGGCCTTTTGCCTCAGTCTGAAACTCCCCCTCTGAACCACAACCTACTGATGCCCTTGAACTCAAAAAGTTAGAGTTGGAATTTAAAAAGTTAGAAATAGCGGAGGAGGAATTTGAAAAAATTGTGCACTTTGTGACAAGTCTTTGAAACTTGGCATGCTTAATGGTATGGGCAGACAGTTTTCAAAAACCACCGCAAACATATTGGCGTTGACCTCTAATGACCTTGACACACAAAATTCAAAATGGCCGCCCCAAAGATAAAATCAGCCTTGTGTTAAGGTTGTTGTCAATGCCGCATGTTTGCTTCATATATGCATTATGGTGTTTAAGGAGTACAGAAACCCTTGCCGTTATCCTTTGTGTCGTTTTATGGTCAAGGTCAATGGTTATTTTCAAGGTCATTTTAGCAAAACAGTGCGTGAAGTTTGAGATACACAAATTATCCATTGCACGTTACATCATTAAGTAATCTGTCCACCAATGGTTCGAATCTTGGCAATGGTAACCTGCTATAGTTTGTGGGTACTCTTGATTGGTGTTTAATGTCACTATCAACAGCTAAGGTCATATCGCGACACAAAGAGAAAGAGGAGAAATATGTTCAGGCGAAAGAGATCAACAATGATTCTTCCCACTGGTAGAAGGTTTACACTTCAGACGGCGACTACCGTGGTTCTATTCTTACTCCATGTCGGGACATTTTAGAAAAATCAACTTCTCGAGTCTGTTTTCTAAAATTACAAAATCCTCTGCTTTTAGCACGAGGTGACTTCCACGTATTGCGCGAGACGATTCCTCCACAACTAATGTGCGAGTTGAGATTCCTCCGCAACTGCTGTGCGAAACGATTCCTCCACAACCATTGTGCAAGATGTGAAATTTAGAAATTAATACCTTGACATAATTCCAGAGTGCCCACCCGATACTAATCCGCTGCTTTTAGCACAAGGTGACTTCCACGTATTGCGTGAGACGATTCCTCCACAACTAATGTGCGAGTTGAGATTCCTCCGCAACTACTGTGCGAAACGATTCCTCCACAACCATTGTGCGAGATGAACATTAGAAAACAATACCTCAACATAATTCCGGGGTACCCACCCGAGTACTAATAGCTGATAAAACCATACCCATATCAGCCTTGCACGTAGTGTAAACAAAACCTACGGCTTATACCAACTTCTCTACGCGCTGATAACAGCTGTTTGAACGATCCACTGTACGTGACAATTCCACAAGCTGATCTAATCATATCAGTTATATACGTGGTGTAGCCTCAAAGTCCACATAATACACCATTCTTAACACACTGATACCAGTCGTGTACACGCTCTTCTTAGAGACTGAATTGAAGCAGAGAGTAAAAGCACAAGACTATTCTCTTCTATATATAAACATAATGGCTGAGTGAGCCTAATCCACGCTCTGTAGTACCACTCACCCTCTTTAGTGTAAAATCACACTTCAGTACAGCTTCAACAAGCTGCTTGTCACTACAGACAACAGAACAGTCGAAATATTTCTCAAGCGCATGCACGCTATAATAACTGATCACAACATAACACCAAGTGGTCTATGTAAACACAAAATCTTATGTATTTGTTTATTTGGTAAGACCTTATGGTCGAAACTATAGTCATACCAGCGGCTCTGCCGGGCAAATACTACGAGATTTCCTTTCCCCCAGCATGGGGCTCTACATTCTAACTCACTGAAACAAATATAAAAGTCTGCCTCACACAGCAATGGACAAACATAGAAATACGCCTCCCCCGGACTCCTTCAGTCCAAATGCTCAAGGGGAGCTAGGTCAAAAACTATCCGACTGACTATGAGAAAGGCAACATCTCCATGTTGATTCCAAGTGACTTCTACGGAACCAACTGAATGAGAAAATACAAAATATAGTGGTCGGTTAGCAAAACACAACTGTATATACACAAGGCTATCTTGTTACGCATTCTGACAACGATAAAATAGTATGAATGATAGACTTCATACCAGTACCTAGCAAACTCTTCCGAATATGACAGGTGAGCTGTTCAAATTATGAATAAGCGAAGCTGTTCTATAAAGCAGCCAAACGCTACGTTTACGCAATCAAGCTCGTTGACAAAGCTGCCAAGCTTCTCGATAAAGCAGCCAAATAGTCAAATAAATAACCCTTAAATAAGGGTGCTGACATCTGATGCAGCCTAATCTGCTCTTAATGGCAATAAAGGGTTATATAATCCCAATGAGTGGAAATCCACCTACGTGATTTTTCAGCGCAAATTAAGTGCAAATAAAGGGCACGAGCTGACAAATAATAGCATACACTGCACACTTGCTCTCAATCTATCGACAATATCCTTTGAAATGTCAACAATTAATTACTCAGGCAATGTACTCAGCCTAATAATTGGAAAGCACATTACCCCCAAAAATACAGCCCACACGTGCTGATGAGCCTTTTGGTACGGCCATATTTGAAACTGCGCGCCGACACTGATACGGCCTTACACGCTAAAAATAGGGCCAGATCATTTTACTGGAAACACTGACGGCCTCGGCGTCGTATCATGGAAAGCACATGCATTCAACAATATAGCATGCAATTACAGATGAGCCTTAGAGCGAGGTCTAGGGGTGAATGGAGGAAACGGGTAGCTAAGCCATCCACCTTTGGTCCTTCACCAGTGCCATCGACCATCACGCATGCCAAATACTGATACGATCTCACAAATAAAACAGTGTACACGTAGTATATTCGAATTGCACCCAATTAGTGAAACACGTATTTTCACACGCAGCAGTTACTCAAAAACCACAAACAACACGCTGTATCATGCGCTAAATAAGTAACCTGTACCCATGCTCAGCCTACAGCTGATGGAGCGCAATCCATTTTCATAAGCAATGAAAAGTTACATAACTCCATGGGGTGGAAGTCCACCCATATGAGTGTCTAAAACATGGACTACAATCTATAACAATTCTCTGCCCATACACTCAGCGCAGGGACCAGCCTAGTGGGGAATTTTAGGGAGACTTCAAGTCTCCCTCCAGAAAAAATAGGGAGACTGCAGTCATGTAGGGAGACTTCATAGGCAAGTAGGGAAAATTAAGAATATTCATGTACCACCCCCGCCGCCCCTTCATATTTTCAATTTATGGTCCTCCATTAACGTACAAATAATCCAGGTCCAGTTGTCTATGATGCATCTGTGCCAGGTTAAAAAAATCACTATGTAATTATTGACTGAAAATCCTCCACTGCTACCTTCTCATTCATGACCCCTCACCTCTTTTTCGTGCCAATCCCCCATCACCCTCCTGTGGTTGCCTTTCAACAAAGTCTACTAAGCTAATAATTTCCTAAGTCTGAAAGTGTGTACAGGACCAGATGTAAGAAGGTTGCTTGGGAGGTACTTTGTTAGTTAATAAACAAAATACATTCTGGGGTCGAGTATTTTGTAAAAGAAATGTCATTCCGCATCATTTTTATGTCATTCCGGTGTCATTCCGCGTCATTTCATGTCATTCCGATGTTTAGGAGGACCCTTTTTCAAGATCGTCCACATGCACACTTGTGTCCTGTACAAAGCTTTTCTTGACATCACTAAAGCTTTTTTTCATGTGTTTCAATTCCATTCGTGTTTTTCTGGGAATAGACAGCCCAACAGTTAACAGTCGTCAGCAAATCGAAATGAAAATAATGTGTTATAAAATACGTCCATTGTGTATACATTTTCGGCATCCTAAGCGGCGTAACCTACTTTCAAACTGGGTTGTTTTGTTGAGTCGCGTAAGTCACCTATTTTCGTTTCGACACTTGAAGCTCCGACTGGAACGCAGCAAAATAGAAATAAAAAAATCCGCCAAAAGCGACAATGGACAATTGCTTGTCATGTGATTTCAAATAAATGGACGTTTATTTGACGAATTAAAATGCCCATTTATCACACTCGAGCACATTCGATTTTTGAAAATACTCATTTTCATGTAAACCTCGCATCACTCAGTTCAGCCTTTTCTCATTTTGGCCAATTTTTAGAGGGCGACTTGTAATCGCCCCAACTATTTTTCTAGGTGACTTTGGGCTTAGAAGGGCGACTTAATCGCCCTAGTCGCCCTCACGGCTGGTCCCTGACTCAGCGTGCAGAGAGCTGTGACCGCATACTCTAAGAGTATTGGAGGGATACCACCCTCCCCACATACACACTATGCCGGATCCACCGAATGTCTCGCACTAAACGTGCAGTGGTAAACATGCAGCCACAAGACTAGCTCTTGAGACATCCTAACTCTCTCTTCGCAAAAAATCACGTAACAGACTCCCAAAACTGCCTGAAAGCATGCCTTTGTTTCTGCCTCCCCCATTTCAATCAAACATTCAACCTTGTAACTGATCTTAAAACACAAAAGTAACATATAAAATGTATTTCCCATAACCAAAAAACACAAAGAAGTAACTATTTTATAATTTTTTGTGTCAAAAGGGCCCAAATATGAAATGATGTTTTTTCATTGGTGGCCATTTTGAATTTTTGCATTTCAAGGTCACCAGAGGTCAATGCCACTTTGTTTGCAGTGGTTTTTAAAAACTCACTGCCCATACCTATCACCATGCAAAATTTCAAAAACTTGTCACTAAATGCATGATTCCACCAAAATTTAACTAATTCCTCCCCCGCTAAAATGCAACAAAAAATGAGGGAAATTGAAATTCAGGCCCAAAAAGAAAGGGAACAAAATTCAGGCCCAAAAAGAAAAAGAAAGAAAGAGAAAATTAAATTAAAAGAATTAGAAGCTCAAAAAGAAAGGGAACAAATTCAGGCTCAAAAAGAGGATAGGGAATTAAAATTAAGGGAAATAGAAGCTCAAAAAGAAATGCACTTAAAAGAATTAGAAATTCAAAAGGAAATAAAAATAAAAGAATTAGAATCACAGCGTCAAGGCTCAAATGTAATTTCCCCAAGTAGATTTGATGCAACTAAACATGTTAGGCTAGTTCCCCCCTTTCAAGAAAAAGAAGTTGATAAATATTTTTTATATTTTGAAAAAGTGGCAACAAGTTTAGAATGGCCAAGGGATGTTTGGACTTTGCTATTGCAAAGTGTTTTAAAAGGGAAGGCCCAAGAAATCTATTCCTATGAGTCTCTATCTTCTGAGCAAAGTAATAATTATGACACTGTTAAAGAGGCTATACTTAAGGCATATGAACTTGTTCCAGAGGCCTATAGGCAGAAATTCAGAAATTATTATAAAAACGAAAATCAAACTCATGTGGAATTTGCCAGAGAAAAGCAAAATTTATTTGATAGGTGGTGCCATTCCAAAGAAATTGGGAAAGATTTCTCTAAATTAAAAGAAATGATGCTGATCGAAGAGTTTAAAGGAAAGATCCATTCAGATATAAAGGCCCACCTGGATGAACAAAAAGTTGACACATTAAACAGAGCAGCAGTACTAGCAGATGACTACCCTTAACTCATAAAATGAGTCGTAACTCTACAAATTTTCGGCTTCACAAGAATTCTTTCCAAAGTGGACCTAGACCAACTTCAGATAAAACTCATCCTTCCAATCCTCCAAAGTTTTTCCCTCCCAAATTTAATAAGAAATTTGATGAAAACAAAACCTCTAATGCCAGCTCTACACCATTACGACCCAACAGTTCAACTAAAACTTGTAATTATTGTAAGAAACTAGGTCATTTATTATCTGATTGCTGGCTGTTAAAAAGGAAAAATCAGTCCTCTTCTTCGCAGAATGCACTAGCATATGCTCCATGCCCTGAAAATTATGTTATAAAGCAAGACGCTTTAGAAAATTATAAGCCATTTATTTCTGAAGGCTTTGTTTCCCTTGATAGGGATAAGCACTGTTCCTTACCAATAAAAATACTGAGACACAGGGGCTACTCAGTCTTTAATGTTAGAAGGCATTTTGCCATTTTCTGAAGAAAGTGTGACCGGGGCACAAGTTCTAGTATCAGGTATTGAGTCAAACTCTTTAAATGTCCCACTTCATAAAATAAATTTAAGAAGTAGTTTAGTAAATGGGACTGTGACAGTAGGAATCAGACCTACTCTACCTGTAAAAGGTATTTCGTTATTATTGGGAAATGACTTAGCTGGTGACAAAGTCACTGTAGAACCTCAAGTGGTGGATAAGCTGAGCACAAATGAAAGTATTATTAATTTGAAGGAATGTTTTCCTTTTGCCTTTCGAGCATGTGCTGTGACTCGGTCCATGGCAAAGAGAGCTGAGGTTGATAGCAACCTCAATTGTTATGATTTGAACAGCAAAGCTGAGGATAAGAACAGTCACAGAATTACGGATTCTGAAGACATTGATTTGTCTCAGACATTTTTGAGTCAGTGTGATGACTCCTCCAGAAACTGTAAAGAGGCCACTACACCTGAGAGTGATAGGGGGACCTCCTTGAATGTCATTTCCCGGACGTCTTTAATTCAGGAACAGGGAAGTGATCCTGACCTTGCCGAGCCAAGTGAAAGGGCTCTAACAGAGGCAGAATCCCAAAATTCCCCTTTCTGTTATTTAAAAAAGTCTGATGTACTCATGAGGAAATGGCGACCACCAGAGGTACCCTCCAATAGTGATTGGGAGGTTATTTATCAAATAGTTGTCCCCACTAAATACCAGAATGAAATAATAAGCCTGGCTCATGAAAATCCAATGGCTGGACATTTGGAAATTAGGAAAACCTACTCTCGTTTTCAGCAATGTTTCTACTGGCTCAAGCTTCGATAGGTTGTTGTTGAATTTTGTAAAACCTGCCACACCTGTCAAATTGTAGGAAAACCCAACCAGAAGATTCCTCCTGCTCCCCTTCAGCCAATCCCTGCTTTTTGAGGAGCCATTTAGTAGAATTATTATTGATTGTGTTGGCCCATTGCCTAGAACAAGATCTGGAAATGAATATCTTCTTACCATCATGTGTGCTTCTACACGATTTCCTGAGGCTATACCTCCAAGAAATATTAAAACTAAGACTATTGTTATGGCTTTAATAAAATTGTTCACAACTTTCAGTCTACCCAGGTCAGTGCAATCAGACCAAGGCTCAAATTTTATGTCAAACATTTTTCAGCAGGTGATGTATGAGCTCAAAATTAAGCAGAACACGTCACGTGCCTACCATCCCGAAAGTCAAGGAGCTATAGAACGCTTTCATCAAACACTGATGACCATAATAAAGGCCTATGGGGAGGATAATGAAAAGGATTGGGATGAAGGAGTACATCTCCTCTTATTTGCAGTCTGTGAGACTGTACAGGAATCTCTGGGGTTCAGCCCTTTTGAATTAGTGTTTGGACACTCAGTGAGGGGTCCACTCACTGCTTTGAAGGAGAAATGGCTCGAGGAAGAGCCACCTGAAATTTCTCTCCTGGACTATGTGTCCACTTTTAAGGAAAAATTGCACCAGGCCAGAGAAATGGCAAATAAACATTTACAGAAAGCCCAGAGTCATATGAAGACCTGGTATGATAAAAAAAACAAAATTTCATACTTTTAAACCTGGGGACAAGGTGCTGGTATTATTCCCTTTAAAGGGCAATGCTTTACAAGCAAGATATTCAGGCCCTTATATTGTTAAGCACAAGATGAGTGATACTGATTATGTTGTTGAGACTCCCGATAGACTCAAAAATACTCAGCTGTGCCATATAAATATGTTGAAAACATATTGTGAGAGAGAACTAAACTCTCTACTAGTCTCAACAGTCACCCACATGGATGAGCTGGAAAATTCTGTGGAGGATGTTCATGAAGGCGGTGAAAATGTACCTCTTAAGTTACAGAACTCAGATGTCCTGAGAGATCTACAAAATAAAATAGATTATTTACTGCCTGACCAAAGAAACGATTTAGTTGATTTAATTTTCAAATATCAACACTTATTTCCCGATGTGCCTAGTAGGACATCTGTTATTTTTCATGATGTTGATGTAGGAGAGGCAAATCCCATCAAACAGCATCCATATAGATTGAACCCTTTCAAAGCTCAGATATGAAAAAGGTAATACAGTATATGCTGGACAATGATATCATAGAATCTAGCCATAGCAACTTGAGTTCGCCCTGTATACTCGTCCCAAAACCTGATGGGAGTTACCGATTTTGTACGGATTACCAAAAGGTGAACAGCCTCACCAAAACAGACAATTATCCAATTCCAAGAATTGATGACTGCATTGACAAACATGGCCATGCTAAATTTGTGACAAAATTTGACTTGTTAAAGGGTTATTGGCAAGTCCCTTTAACAGAAAAAGCAAAAGAAATATCTGCTTTTATTACCCCATTTGAATTGTATCAATATAAAGTTACCCCTTTTGGCATGAAAAATTCTCCGGCAACGTTCCAGTGCATGGTTAACCACTTACTTACAGACCTAGATCACAATGAAGCTTATATTGATGATGTTATTATACACTCAGATACAAATTGGGCTGATCATCTAAAGCATATTGAAGAATTTTTTGACAAAGTGACCCAAGCCAACCTAACTATTAAATTTGTAAAATCAGAATTTGGTAAAGCAACTGTAAATTATTTAGGTCATGTTGTGGGTCAGGGGCAGGTGAGGCCGATTGCAGCTAAAGCTGATAACATTGTAAATTTTCCAGTACCAAGCTCTAAAAAGAGCTCATGAGATTCTTAGGCATGGCTGGATATTATAGAAAATTTTGTTTAAATTTCTCGGATGTTGTCTCCCCTTTGACCAGTTTATTGAGCAAAAGGGTTAAGTTTGTTTGGCCTGAGGAGTGCCAGAAATCCTTTAACAGAATAAAAACTTTATTAAATAATTCCCCTGTCTTGTCCAATCCCAATTATGAAAAGCCCTTCAAATTATTTATGGATGCGAGTGACAATGGAGCAGGAGGGTATATTGCCCAGGAAGATTCCCAAGGTATTGATCACCCTGTATGTTATTTCTCCCGAAAATTTCTCAAACATCAAAAGAATTACTCTACAGTAGAAAAAGAAACTTGGGCTCTAATTTTGGCATTAACCCATTTTGATGTGTATCTAGGAACCACCCAATGCCCATACACTGATCATAACCCCTTAACTTTTATCAATAAAATGGAAAACAAGAATCAAAGATTATTGCGGTGGAGTTTAGCCTTTCAAGAACATAATTTAGAGATTAGGCATATTTTGGGCAGAGATAATGTTGTAGCTGATGCTCTTATCCAGAATATCCTAATTTAAAATGATCTGATCGGTCCCCATTCACTTCAAGTGTATACATGTTTATTAAAAAACAATTTTGTGAAGATTATCGTGTGTATGTTGTAAACCAGTCAGAGTCTGCTAAAGTTATATAAAAAGATTTCAATAACTTTTTCTTTTAAGGCGGGGTGTGTTATATAGCCCCTATATTATATTGAGATTGATATATATATATATATCCTTAATTGATAATACTATTGAGATTGATATTGTTTCTGTATTTTCTGACTGGTCTGACTCATTTGCACTGAGTGACCTTTGTTTACATATTTGTTACACCAATATATTGTACATATAGCTGTTGATTGTTTAAGTAGGTCAAGGACCTTGTTTATTTGAACTATGACAGAATCACCTAGAAACTGATAGAACATTGTAGAATTTTCATCTTCTGGAACATTCAATCTGGTTACTATATAAAGGTTTGTCAACAGAATTCAAAAACTCATTTTTAGCTCAACTTTGACGAAGTCAAATTTGAGCTATTGTCATGGCCCGTCGTCCGTCTGCCCGTCTGGCCGTCTGTCCGTCTGTCCGTACGTCAACAATTGGCTATGGCTCGGGCTAGAGGTCGTATTTATGAACCGATCTTTACGAAACTTCTTGTGTACCTTTGTTATGACCCTGGGACGGGAACGAGTATTTTTAGGTGTGGTCCGAAATTCAAGATGGCTGCCAGCGGCCATTTTGTACCGATGATGCAAAAATCAGTTTTTTGTACAGCACTTCTGTATGAAAGTTCTGATTTGAATAAAGTTTTGTATAAATGTTTAGTACCATGGGATACATCACATATAATACGGGTTTTTTTCTCGTGCGTAAATTATGCAAATTAGACTGACTTTGATTTATTTAGTGTTACTTTCAGAGCTGTAAGTGCCAAGCTGCTATGGCTCGGGCTAGAGGCCATATTTATGAACCAATCTTTACGAAACTTCTTGGGTACCTTTGTTATGACCCTGGGACGGGAACGAGTGTTTTGGGGTGTGGTCCGAAATTCAAGATGGCTGCCAGTGGCCATTTTGTACCGATGATGCAAAAATCAGTTTTTTGTACAGAACTTCTGTATGAAAGTTCTGATTTGAATAAAGTTTTGTATAAATGTATAGTACAATGGGATACATCACATATAATACGGGTTTTTTTCTTGTGCGTAAATTATTCAAATTAGACTAACTTTGATTTATTTAGTGTTACTTTCAGAGCTGTAAGTGCCAAGCGGCTATGGCTCGGGCTAGAGGCCGTATTTATGAACCAATCTTTACGAAACTTCTTGGGTACCTTTGTTATGACCGTGGGACGAGAACGAGTGTTTTTGGGTGCAGTCCCAAATTCCAGATGGCTGCCAGCAGCCATTTTGTACCGACGATGCCGAAATGTGTTTTTTGTACAGAACTTCCATATGAAAGCTCTGATTTGAATAATTTTTTGTATGAATGTTTAGTACCATGGGATACATTACATATATTACAGGTTTTTTTCTTGTGCGTAAATTATGCAAATTAGGCTAACTTTGATTTATTTAGTGTTACTTTCAGCACTGTGAGTGCAAATCCCAATACGGCTCGGGCTAGAGGCCGTATTTATGAACCGATCTTCACGAAACTTCTTGGGTACCTTTGTTATCACTGTGGGACGAGAAGGAGTGTTTTTGGGTCCAGTCTGAAATTCAAGATGGCCGCTAGCAGCCAATTTGTTCAAAATTAAGTGAAATCAGATTTTTGCGCAGAACTTCCAAATGAAAGATCTGATTTGAATAAATTTTTGTATGAATGTTTAGTACCATGGGATACATTACATATAATACAGAGTTTTTCTCGTGAATAAATTATGCAAATTAGGGGTCCGGGTGGGACTTAGAAAATTTTGGCCCAAAATCCGGAAAATAGTTTTTTGTGTTTTGATGCATTTTGGTCAATTTTAAGAAGAAGAAGAAAAAATTTTAGTCTGAAAATATTTTGTTTGGGACTGAAAATTTCCACACAAAAATAATAATCTACAATGATTGGTCTTAATCTGTAGTCCACTACAGTCACCTTGTAATTCTTTTATTATTGTTGACTGGGCCAAAACAAATACTAATTCCTGTCATATTCATTATTCAGTTGTCTTGGTCACAGCAAGTACTAATTCCTGTCATATCCAAGTTGAGCTACAGAGTCATTGACTCTTTCATTTTAGAAAGCATTTCAGAAAGACTCACTTCAGTTGTTTCCATTGAAGATTATTATTGTTTCAGAACAGTGCATTTATTATAGAAGCAGTGCTTCTTTGTGAATTTGGAAGATTGATTCCAAAAGAGAATTTTGAAGAGAATTTGTTCCGTCTTGGAAAAGAGAATTTATACTTTCTGTGAAACAGAATAATATTTTGTGAAAAGCCAGGATTCTACTGGATTATTTGGAAATTACCTGTGGCGCCAATACTTCTTAGATTTTTACTCCATTTGAATTTTGCGGAGCATTTTATTATATTTTATTGGAGACTGCTGAAATTTTTAAGTGAAAATTTTATTACAAATCTACAGGATACTGCTTCTGAAGAGACATTCTTGGATTTAATACTATCAGCTGGTAACTTTCTTCACAAGATTCTTCACCACTGGATTACTGGATTCTGTCAAACTGTACTTTGGACTAATTCAATAATTGATAAGTACCGCTGTTTTTATTTTCTGTAAACCAATTAGTGTAAAAGGTCGTTGTATCATTTTTTTTATATTAATTTTTTCTAATTAAATTTTAGAATAGTTAAATTCATAGTTATTGTTGCTGATTCTCAGATTTCTTTCTGTTACCAATATCAATAATATTTCCATACCGTAACACAGTGATCGGACGCTAAGAAGCAGGACACTAAGAAACAATTTTGGGTAGGACAATAGGAAACAGGACACTAAGAAACACTTTTTTCATTATTTCAACAAATAATTTATTTTAAAAAATTTGAATAAAAATTGTCTGACAGGCAATTTTAAAGCAAATTGATGGAAACAAATTCATTCTGAACCTATAAAAATGTTAAAATATGTATTTGTAGAGTCATTCATTCTTCTGGTGACAGTTGCACCTATTGTCTGAGCAAAGATCTGACCAGGCTTATCAAAAGATTGAACAGCTTGATCACACATGGCATTGTGGCACTTGGTGTATGCTATTGCTGTCTCATCTGGAGGATGGTTATGTGGTTTGCTTGGTTCAGGTTCAGTCATATCTAGAGTGGTACAAAGAGTGGCAAGACAACCCATGCTAATTTTACTTGTGCATTTCTACCAAATTTTATTCTTCCTTGTGGCTAGTTTAGTATACATATAGCTGTGGTGGCAAAGTTTTAATCCACCTGTCCGATTTTTTATTGTCTCCATAGTGAACTATATAATAATTATGAATGTCTGTCTAACAGGTAGACTCCCTTATATATCAGTTGGTGAGAATGGGTTTTTTTGCATAGAAAGAGAGCCCAAACAAGGACACAAAAGAAATATTCCTCTTATCTTTAAGAAAAGAGAATAACAAACAAAATTGCATATGGACTAAAAAGCAAACTATAAAAACAATGTGGCAGATGGTAATTATTGAAGAAAACACACACAAGCTGATCATAAATCTTAAACACTCTTTGTTGTCATTATTATTAATTTATTCATTTTCATGTGTTTATTAGGGCCCGCCGAGAGGCGGACACCCTATAGTGATCGCTCTGTCCGCGCGTCTGTCTGTGCATCTATCCGTCCGTCCATAATCTTTCTCTCTTAATAGATAAGGTTTTAATATTTGACATGTGGGTATATTATCTCAAGACGATATGTCGCGTACCACGGTTGCCATGCTTTGACCTTGAACTTTGACCTCAAGGTCAAATTATTCCGAATTTGGGGTTCTTTTCTGACAAGTTCGTGTCCAGGCTGTAACTTTTTTCCCTTAATAGATAGGGTTTTGATATTTGGTATGTGGATAGATTATCACAAGACGACATGTCTCATACCAAGTTTGCCATGCTTTGACCTTGAAGTTTGACCTCAAGGTCAAATTATTCCGAATTCGGGATTCTTTTCTGACAAGTTCGTGTCCGGGCTGTAACTTTTTTCCCTTAATAGATAGGGTTTTGGTATGTGGGTAGATTATCTCAAGACGATGTGTCGCGTACCACGGTTGCCATGCTTTGACCTTGAACTTTGACCTCAAGGTCAAATTATTCCGAATTCGGGGTTCTTTTCAGACAAGTTCGTGTCTGGGCTGTAACTTTTTTCCCTTAATAGATAGGGTTTTGATATTTGGTATGTGGGTAGATTATCTCAAGACGATGTGTTGCGTACTACGGTTGCCATGCTTTGACCTTGAACTTTGACCTCAAGGTCAAATTATTCCGAATTCAGGGTTCTTTTCTGACAAGTTCGTGTCCGGGCTGTAACTTTTTTCTCTTAATAGACAGGGTTTTGATATTTGGTATGTGGATAGATTATCTCAAGACGACGTGTCGCATACCAAGGTTGTATGCTTTGACCTTGAAGTTTGACCTCAAGGTCAAATTATTCATATTTTTTTTTTTTTTCTGACCAGTTCGTGTCCGGGCTGTAAATTTTTTCCCTTAATAGATAGGGTTTTGATATATGGTATGTGAGTAGATTATCTCAAGACGACGTGTCGCGTACCATGGTTGCCATGCTTTGACCTTGAAGTTTGACCTCAAGGTCAAATTATTCAGAATTTGGGTTTTTTTTCTGACAAGTTCGTGTCCGGGAAGGGATTTTAATCAGATTTTACCTATTGCTTGAAATATTTTAGTATTACGGTTCACATCAGTTTATACCTAACATCGGTTAGTTGCTGTGGGGCCCGCAGAGATGGATTCCATCTCCGTGATATCTAGTTTTTTATCTACCCATTCTTTTTTAGTAAAGAGTAAATATTACAACTTAACAAATATGTTAAAATTTGTATGTACATGTAGGGATATTTTCTGTCAGGAGATACAACAATTTATATTTAGGAATAATATCAAAAAATGGTAAATAACAATGATAAATAAATACAAACACTCAAAATATAATTAAAAGTATTTAATTAACTAGACATTTTAATGGGAATTATTTGGAAAGGGTTATTTCCTAAATAAAGTAACTTTCAAAATAAAAAAAATGTGTTTCTTAGTGTCTGTTTCTTAGTGCCCTGTTTCTTAGTGTCCTGTTTCCTAGTGTCCTACAATCCTGTCAGACACTTTGGGATAAATTCTTCTGAAGCAAAGTGAGTTTTCGTAATTCTGATTTCTATAACTTGTCTCAGTTTGCTTTTCAACTTTAACGAACTGTCTTGTCGTCACCATGAGCAAAGCGTATCTTATAACATTATCGGTAAACAACAGGGATGAGAAAGGCAAGCAACAAAATTCGCTGAAATTTGTGAAAATTCCCTTAAATCAGGGTTTTTTTTTAAAGCAAAGAACACAGTGAACCTGTTGGTTTGGAAATTATTAATTTCTTTAAAGTTTCAGCTTTTGGGGCACGGATTCGCAGAAATCAGCGAATTTTGCTGAAAAATTCCCATCCCTGTAATAATCAAATAAAGCAGCCAGAAAAAATGATTTTTTTTTTTATTTTAATTTTTTATCCCAAACTGATTTTTCTCCAGATCAGGTCTTTTCAATCACTCTTCATCATTAATCCTCAATCACTGATGATAAAAGAACATAAGACCCATGGAAATATAAATTTTGCACCTAATTGTTAAGTAATCCATTTCCTAATTGAGGTCATAAAACGGGAGCTTTGTATATCAGTGATGAATGGGAGCAAAATGGAGGCGAGTCGAAAATCGCTCACCTCAAATAAAGTTAGTGAGAGTGAAAAATGTGAGGAGAGTGATTTTGGTTTTATTTTGCAGTTTCCATTGACAAGCGAATGTATGAATACAACTGAACACGGATGGAAATTGTCAGGACACCCGAGGCCCCGTAAGGCCTGGGCTGACGTGGGGTTATTTAGTCCCGCTGATGAAATTGCGGGAAAATTAGACCAATGTGGAGGGTCGTAATCCAAGTGTCGCGAACTCGGCGCTGGGAGCTGAGTTAGACTGACGCCACGATTCCTTCTCTGCCAAATTGGCCTGAAATAGGTTCGATTTCCTTTAGGTGTGATTCCTAATCACTTCAGGCTGTGTAATGGAAAGAATGACTTAAAGTAGCAACGATTCTTTTATTTACACATAAAAATAAAGCCGCTTCAATATTTCTACAATCAACAATTCGATTCTTTTCACAGAAAATGGGTTGCTAGGGTTAAACAATTCTCAGCAATTATATAGTCATTCTATAGCCCTGTACTGGCATTATAGTCTACACACTGGAAATGTTACTACCGTGAGCTCGCCATAAGAGCTTCACAAATCTGAAATGTTATTACCGTGAGCTCGCCATAAGAGCTTCACCCGCTTAGGCTCAAATGTCAACGTCTGCGCGTAACTATACCTCTGGCTGTCGGAGGGTTCCGACAAGCAATGTTTGTCATCTATAAAGCCACCGTACTTCTGATTTGGGTCAGATATTGTCTACTCATACCTTATGTGCCTTTTGAAAGCCCTCCGTGAAAGTCCTATTGAAATGTTCACTGTTCCTGGTTGAATTCACGATTCACAAATGCCCCTTTTTGTGCTAGGGCGAAGTTGTCACTCTCACCGATCTCCAGTCGGTATTACGATGCTTCGACAGCAAAACAAACTACTCCCAATGCAATCAGTCTGACGCTCCAAAGGGTTAATACGCACAATACAATTAACCTACACTTCTGACTATTGCAGGCTGATACCTGCTACTTGACAATCTAAACTTTAACTTTTCACCTCGGGTTTTCCTTCTCAACGAATTTGGCACTGTAGCTGCGTATCAACCTTAAGCTAAATCAATCGAGGAATGCCCTGTCTGGCGATTCCAGCCGTTTCAGGGTCCTGTGATCGAAGGTACCCCTATGCCAGGAAACAGAGTCTGCCTGTCCTGGACTTCACCAACGTGTCTGTGACCCCAAGTGTGTGTCTAATGCTCTGCTCTTCAAGGTATATATACTTTTTACCCTAAACTGTCAGGTGGACAGACGCTCATCTGTCCATCTGCCAAAACGGTGGGAGATGACGTATATCGAGGCAAAATCAATACAAGTGACTTAACGGTGATTTCACTTGTAGAGAGAACCGATTCGTTCCTGCCAGTCATTGCTGTACTAATGATCAGGTGACGACACGACAGACATTTCTATCTTTTAGAATCTCGTTTCTCACTTGGCCGTGACGATATCCTGCCACCAACCGATTACGTCTCGTAAGACTCGCGACTACTGTATAAATTAAATGAGATTAGACCTTATCTAACATACCGTTTCTCCCCTGGGTCCCTGCCCTGAAGCTGGATATACACCACGTGTGTTTTTTCCATGTCCAGCTTCACAGAGAAGTGAAATTCATGTAGGGTTTTCGCCTTGATGCGGAATATCTTTTGAACTTACACTATCTTTATATATGAGGCCCCTTGCCCCTATATTTAGGCTGGCTTTGCCCTGACAACTCCCTTCCTGAGAGAAACACCCTGTATATCTCTTAAAACACAAGGGGCAAAGCCACGCATGCTCGCCTCTCACACCTTTTTACAATCTACCCATCATGTTCAGTACAACAAAACTGTACCTTAGTGGTCGTGGGGCTCATGACCGGGCTCATGCGCCGGCCATGTCGATTCCCACGACACACACGCTTCCACATGCTCCCGTCTTGCGGGTTTACATCTGGAGAGTAGCCTTATCCTTAGATCTACAGCACTCTCTCCCTCTCTAATACTATATATTTACACCTAAACATACACATTTTTATACACATTCACCCATTTTACAAACAGTTCACTTGACACTCACTCCGACAAGTAACACCTTCCGCGCCTTTGCGTCAGATGGGTTAATTCCAACGGAGTGTAACTTCACCTTCCATTCCCCTATGTCTTGTGAAGGGGCAAATGACCCCTGCATTATGTTGAGCCTCACCCTCGCAAAGCTCAACCAGGGGATTAAAATCATGCCTCACACACTCACTCATTCAATACACAGATTTCCCGACCGCGCCTTTGCGACAGACTGGGTTAGTGTATCCCACACTTACAAAACTCGACGCACAGGCTCCCCGTCCACGCACACTCGCGTCGGGCAGGGCAGTGTATCTCACATTCGCACTCACACCAACTCTAGTCAGCAGTCAGTTTCTTCCGGGCCTTAACACCGGGTTTACGAAACTCATCCACAAAAATATTTGCGACTGGAGCCCCCGTCCCAGACACCAGGCCCACAGCCACCCAACAATTGCTTCATTATAACCACCGACCATTGGTAGGGGCCCGGTTCCCAGTATCCCCTTGGGTAACCCTTGACACACCCCTACTTCTCGCCCCGTTATTTCTACGGGTATTCCACCAGGGTCCCCATACCCTGTCATTGTCGCATTCCCAAGAGCTTCCCTTGGTGCAATATCCCCCAGGCTCATTCGTCCTGGCGATTACCTTCGTTCGAACGACACTGGCCGCCCTTGGCCCTTGTGCCGTTGACCCCCCGGTCCATTGCGATGACTTCTTGCGCACCTTAGGCGCTGTGCGTCCCCGGCACCCACTGCGTGGTCTCCACCACCTAGGATGCTTTTCGTTTGATTTGTGGACCCTTTCCTCGGCCCCCTGGGCGCCCATCTTAGCGGTCCCATCCACTTGAACACCCTCAACTTGTGTGGACCCATGCCCTCTCAATTCTGGGGAAGTTTGCCCAGCCATTTGCGTGGGTCTGGCCTCCCCTCTCCATACGGGTGACACCGACTTCTTGTGGCGCTCAACTCCCCCACATAAATTTGCTTTAGGGTCTTTCCTCAATGACCCCATTGGGTTCCCTAGCTGTTTGGCGTTTCGCCTGGACCGCCTGTGGCCCCTTCTCCCTAATTGGACAGGAGTCGTCCCTCCTGAAACTTTCCGACATTTCGTCGTGTAGGGGCCATCCCCTGGACCATCGGATTGGTTCCCCCTGGGAACCTTCCCTTCCTTACTCGGTACGTTACTGAGTGCAACCGCCGTGGGTCCTTGCCCACCGACTTGAACTTCCATTGCCCTCGTTGGGCCCTCACGCGCCCTCACTCACCTACCCCTGGACCATAACTCATCAGGGCTTGCCCTCACCCCTGGGATATTACCTATGACAGAGAAGTGAAATTCACGTAGGGTTTTCACCTTGATGCGGAATATCTTTTGAACTTACACTATCTTTATATATGAGGCCCCTTGCCCCTATATTTAGGCTGGCTTTGCCCTGACAGAAATTTTGACAGTGAAAATATATGTAAACCACTAAAATTAGTTCTGGATTTTAAATGGCAGATTATTAAAATTTAAAATCGTGGAAAATGGATGCGTAAATTCCAAATCGGGCACATTAATTCGTGTCTCTGGTGAATTGTAGCGTCAGGTGTCATGTGTATAAAAGAAAATAAGGAAGGGCAACATTCCGCATGTCTTTGATAAAAAAAATACGGAAGTATTTAAATGTTTCTCAGATCTCAGAATGACCACCGTTTTTTTTATCTGAACATGCGAAGGTGGGGGTGGCATTGTCGATTGAAAACAGATCCCCCCCTCCTCCCCCCCCCCTCCCCCCCCCCCCAAAAAAAAAAAAAAAGTAGGCAGAGCTATATAACTGAAAAGTAAAAACAGCTTTGGGAATGTTTCAAACGACGAGCGAACATTCCGAAAGCTGTTTTCACTTTTCAGTTATATATTTTCTCCGAAATGAAGTTGTTAAAAATGTGTTTTTCCTGGTCATTTCAACGAGGCACCCTGCATGGCGAGTGTTGCTACAATTTGAATCTGAGACACACAACGGCATAATTTGACAAAATATTCCTCCAATTTCTATTTCTCTGAATTACCTAACCCAACATTATTTACTGGAAAAGGTCTGGTAGGCCTTTCCATTGGCGTAGATAGCTTTTCGCTGGCGGAGAGGCAAGCTCAAAATTTTCCTACAGACCGAAAATTTTCTGACAGTTTAACAACAACAAAACAACCCAAACAAACAGAAAGAACCTGTTGTTTACTGCAAATGTACTGAAAATTGGTCTTTTTTACCCAAAATTTACCCCAAAACGTAGGCCTATGTCTTTATCCCCAAAACCAGCATTTTAATGTTATTCGGCATAAATTCGCCCAAGAAGGGTCCCAATAATTTTACACCTGAAATTTCCGACATAACTGCTGGAAGTGATGTGGCAGGGCTTGCCTTGAGTCGGGGCTGATCAGCCAAGGCCCTGAGATCAGCCTCGAGGAGCACTTGCTGGGGGCTTTTTTTCAAGCCCCGACATTTTCCACAAAAAAGCACTAACAATAATGGACAAAATGGAAAATCAGCCCCGAAAAGGCCCCAACCTCAATATGTGGGGCACTTTTTTTAGGCCCCGATCATTAGCTCACCTGACTGAAAGTCAGGGTGAGCTTTTCTGATCACTTTTCGTCCGTCGTCCGTCGTCTGTCGTCCGGCGTCCGTCGTCCGTCGTCCGGCGTGAAGGTGGTGTTTGGGTCTTTTTCTTCCAAACCACTGGCCGCATGTTAATGAAATTTCATGTGAGTAGGGGTTATATAGTGGCATTTTGATTTTTGGGCAAATTAGGTTTCGGCTCATATTGAGCAGAGGGGTGGGGCAAAAATGCTCCAATTCTTAAAAAATCTTCTTCTCAAGAACCAGCAATAGCAGAGACTTGATATTTGGTATGCAGCTTCCTTTTGAGGTGTAGACTCAAGTTTGTTCAAGAGAAGTTTGTAGGTCTATACTTGGCGATGTTATGGGAGGAGCAAAAATTTTGGCCCCACCCCAAATTTCTATTTTTTAAACCGAGAGGCCAATTTGAACCAAATTTTATGTGAGGGCTTATTGGGTCATAAGTACCTAATTTATGCAGAATTTTTTTTTCCTGTAGCCCCGTGGGAACCACAGGAGCTAAAAATAGAAAAAAATTAAAACGCCTATATCTCAAAAACTGCACGGCAGTGAGAATTTTTATTTGGTGTGAAGCTTTCTTGGGACCAACAGAAAGGATTGGTAAAAAAAAATTGCTATCGGTTTTATCATAGGGTACTTTTTCGGGACTCTGAAAAAGTGCTGAGTCAGTATTTTTTAACACAGTAGGCAATGGGAAAAAAATAAAGAATTGTTTTCTTCCAAACCACTGCTCTAAAAGCTTTCATATTTTACATATAACATCTTTGGAACATTGATTCACATATTTGTAGAAATCAAATTCCTCGGTCCATATTTGGGTTCCCTATGGGAACCCAAATGTTCAAATTAGTGCAATATGAGGGATATATTTTAAAAATCTTCTTCTTCGGATCCACAAATCAGAATCTTTTGATATTTGCTATGCATCATCCTTAGGGGGGTGAGATTGATGTTTGTTCAAGCCAAGTCCCTGAGTTCATATTTGGACTCCCTTTGGGAACCCAAATTGTAACTTAGTGCAATACGAGGTATATTCTTTTAAAATCTTCTTCTTCGCATCCACCGGTCAGAATCTTTTGATATTTGGTATACAGTATGCTTAGGGAGGTGAGATTCAAGTTTGTTCAAGTCAAGTCCTTCGGCTCATATTTGGTCTCCCTGTGGGAGCCCAAATTATAACTTAGTTCAATATGAGGAATATTCTTTAAAAAAAATTTTTTTTTCAGATCCACCAGTCAAAATGTTTTGATATTTGATGTACAGCATTCTTAGGGGCTGAGAGTGAAGTTTGGTAAAGCCAAGTACCTGGGTTCATATTTGGGCTCACTGTGGGAGCCCAAATTATACCAAAATTTTTATTTTCCAAACCAAAAAGTCGATTTGAACCAAATTTGATATGAGGGCTTATTGGGTCATAAGTACCTAATTTATGCCGAAAATTGTTTTCCTGTCCCCCACGGGAACTGCAGGAGCTAAAAAATTTTTTTCTTTTTAAATGCCCATATCTCCAGAACTACATGGCACTGAGAATTTTTATATGGTGTGAAGCTTCCTTAGGACCGGAAGAAAAAAATGGTAAAAATTTTATCATAAGGTTCTTTTCTAGGACTAAAAGTGCCGAGTCATCATTTTTTAACAGTGTAGCTAATGGGAATAACATTGAAGAATCTTCTTCTCCCAAAACACTGCTTCAGAAGCTTTTATTTTTGGGCTCCCTATGGGAGCCCATGTATAACTTAGTTCAGTATGAGAAATATTCTTAAAAAATCTTTTTTTTCTGATACTCCTCTCAGAATCTTTTGATATTTGATTTTTAGTTTTCTTAGAAGCGGCAAATTGAAATTTGTTCAAGTTCTGGTTTATTGATAAAATTGGGCCCAGTAACCAATTCCTGCGTTGAAAGCCCTGTAAAGTGGGCAGTAATAGGCATAAACGATTGACCAAACCTGATATTATAATTATGCCTCTGTAATGATGTAGCCTTAGAAAGTGACCTTAAATTCCAATAAATAAATAGATAAATTATTGAGTACCCAATATGGGGATCTAACATATGAACACTCTGGGTTACTAAGTAGAGAAAACACTTTTATGTTGAAAAACTGATAATAACCACAAGGCAGAATCCCTTGCTATTTTGGTGATATGACTCGGCCAGTATCAGGTGAGCGCCCTCAGGCCCCGTGGGGCCTCTTGTTTTACTCAAGGCGAGCCCTGATGTGGGGGGCACTCCCCGGCACCCCTTTATCTACGCCACTGGCCGCCTATCTTTTCAAACAATAAACTTAATAATAGGCCCATTTTTTCTGGACAGTGACATAGAAAGAGGAGAGCGCAGTTTGCTCTGTTTTGTTTTTTTCTAGGAGGGAGAGGGAGGAGGGATTCCTAAATGTGCCTAAGAATGGTCTCAACCCCCCCCCCCCCCCCCCCCCCCCCCCCCCCCCCCCCCTAATGGTCAGGGATGGATCCAGAAACAGTTGCTGAATAAGATTTCAAAGTTGAATGATATTTACCAGCGGGAATTTAGGAGATGTCCATCTGGGCTGCCGAGTTGGGGCACCCAAACCTTAACAGGTAAGAAATCGCCCCGGATCTGCCCCTGTTCTAATCCATGTTCGCCTTCAAGATCATGGGTCAAAATTCTGCAGTGAAAATTCTCTCAATTCTCAATTCATCATAGGACATTTTTTCTTTGAAAGGTTTACATGAAAAGTTTCCAAAGAATCTGTGTCTGTTCGTAAAACCAGTGAAAACTAAAAAATTGTTTGCTTTTTGACGCAAGAAATCGTTCACGTTTTTGTCAGCTGTCAACTTTTGGAGGCAAATAATTATTGTCAATTCAGGTCCTGGGGTTTGTTTTGTGTAAATTGATAAAATCCCGCAGCCGTGCCTTTTCTGGGTTAAATGGACAAGGAAAGACATGTACAAAGGAATGAGAATCAAAGTATATTTCCACTATTTATTTAGCAAAAACATTTGAAAGAAGGCATAAGAAAACTTAGTATTTTTATACTGTACCAATGACCCAGACTTAGCTGGTGCTAACTCCTTAAATTCTAGGGTCAAACACAAATTTTGCCCCCCCCCCCCCCCCATCCCCAAAATTTGCATCAAAATCCAAAATTTCAGTGACCTATGTGGTCCTCCATACTTTCTATCCACTGCACATGCCCAGTGTCAAGGAGGTCTCGAAATTGGCGCAAATGTCATTCTTTGTTTGGCCCTAAAATCAGTAACATCTTTCTGATATTTGTGCTTGTAAATCTCATTTTAAATGATGCCAGACACATAATTATGAAAGAAATGGTGGATGTAAGGAGGAAATAAAAGGATGTGAGGAAGAAACAGTGGCAGGATGTGTTCAGGGCTGAAACTTAAAATTTTTTTACGAAATTATTTCATGTTCCCTAATTTTGGGGCATGAGCCTGATGTTGTCATTCTTGCTATGAATTAGCCATTGTTTGTTCAGTGTTTCCTCTCTCCCTTTCCTTTATTCCCCCCTTGCTATTCTTCCATGCTTTTGGCATAATTTTTGTAATTTTTTAGTCCCCTACCGGCATCGCCGGAGGGGACTATAGGTTTGCACTCTGTCCATCCGTCAGTCTGTCAGTCACACTTTAGTTTTCCGGAGTTTTTTTGGAAACGCTTCAACGGAATGATTTCATTTTTGGTAAACTACTATAGAACAATGACTTACAGATCAAGTTTGAGTTTCATGCTGATTGCCTTATTTTTGTGTGAGTTATGGCCTTTGAAAATATGGAAAAGCGCCAAAATATCAGTTTTCCGGACTTTTTTTGGAAACGCTTCAACGGAATGATTTCATTTTTGGTAACCTACTATAGAATGATGACTTACAGATCAAGTTTCATTTACACTCTGTCCATCCATCCGTCACTCTGTCAGTCAGTCTGTCAGTCATACTTTAGTTTTCCGGCCTTTTTTTTTGGAAATGCTTCAACCGAATGATTTCATTCTTGGTTACCTACTATAGAACGATGACATATAGATCAAGTTTGAGTTTCATGCTGATTGTGTTATTCTTGTGTGAGTTATGGTCCTTGGAAATATGGAAAAGCACCAAAATGTCAGTTTTCCGGACTTTTTTGGAAATGCTTCAACGGAATGATTTCATTTTTGGTGACCTACTCTAGAACGATGTCTTACAGATCAAGTTTGAGTTTCATGTTGATTGCCTTATTCTTGTGTGAGTTATGGCCCTTGGAAATATGGAAAAGCGCCAAAATATCAGTTTTCCGGACTTTTTTTGGAAACGCTTCAGCGGAATGATTTCATTTTTGGTAACCTACTATAGAACGATGACTTACAGATCAAGTTTCATTTGCACTCTGTCCATCTGTCAGTCTGTCAGTAAGTTGGTCAGTCATACTTTAGTTTTCCAGACTTTTTTTTTTTAAATGTTCCAACCGAATGATTTCATTCTTGGTAACCTACTATAGAACGATGACTTACAGATCAAGTTTGAGTTTCATGCTGATTGCATTATTCTTGCGTGAGTTATGGCCCTTGGAAATATGGAAAAGCACCAAAATATCAGTTTTCCGGACTTTTTTTTGGAAACGCTTCAACGGAATTCATGCTGATCACATCTAGGTTATAACATTTGTATAATTATTAATGCTCATTAGTCCAGTAGGGGACATTTTATTGCTTCAGCGATACATGCGCTCTTGTTTTTACTAAAATTTCTTGGGAGTTTTGGCTTGGTAACAGAATATTTATTCTGTTTTTCCCCATGCTTACGTCCTCACCCTTGGGTGGTTAGGCGTTTTGATCTGCATCTACCATCTGTTGTACATAAGTTTATTCTCTGGAAGTCTCTGTTTTACATCGGATAGTGTTTAAATTGGCAACTGATTTGGGGTCATGTTTACAGTGCCTAGAGTCATGTTTCCGGTTTTTGTACACTTTTGTTTACTTTGACAACGATTACTTCTGATAGTGATTACTTGTCTTCTGTTTAGTTCTGCTCATAGCCAGATACATTAATATTGTGCGTAAGTGTTCCATTAATTTTTAAATATGTTTTAAAATTTTTGTCCACACTTAGACTTTTTTGGGATCCATTTGGGCTTATTGTTCCCATTGGGAACTTGGGCTCTCATGAAATTTTTTTTCTCTTGAATTATTTTTTCGAAATGTTATAATGGATTATATTATATTATATTATGTATCTTTGTTTTCAAGTGTTAGTGCGAGTACTATGACTGTTTATATTTTTTCATGATGAAAGAATATTGTTCAAATTGTAATGCGAGGAAGTCTTCCTCTGATTCTTATGTTCATTGTGTCTCTTGTGGTCAATGTACTTGCACTAATTCTTTCTCAGTGTGTGTCAATTGGTATGACAAACGTTGGAGACGTGTGTCACGGTATATTGTTGGCGGTGAGAGGTCCATGCCGGTCCTCTCTCCATAGGATCACTCTAGTTTTTCAGTCTCTTTTTCAGAGGAACAAGAACGAGGTGATGTTTCCGTGATGTCTTCAAGAAGTATGCCTCCGTCGTCGCAGTATAATTAGAGCTAGCAGCTAAAGTGCTCATTGAAATAGGACAATTGCCTAAGAGGTCCCTAGTAGGATCGATGGTGTTGTTGTCCGCTAGCTCGCCCGGTGTAGTGACCATTCATCGAATGCCTCGGCAGCCGGGTTTTGTCCGTTGCGGTCCAGGGAAGCAGTTTGGGTGATGCGAGCACTATAAACATTCAACGTGCACACCCAGCGACGATGGATCCGAGGATAGTACGGAGGAACCCTGTCAGTTCGGTAGCTAGCTCGTCAAGATCTATCCGGACCGCGAGCGAGAGAGGCCCCCTCTCTCTTACAACAACATCTGGGCCGCGGTGTTGTTGTATGTAACGTTCATTAGTCGGAGCATACGTCCATTCCTCCTGCTCGGGACGCTCCGTCGCATAGACAGTCCGAGGTGGCTTGTCTATTGGCTTCCTCATCCTCACGTCAGCACACACGACCGCACCTTGGCTATGTGACCGCAGATATCCTACCTGCTTCGCCGACCAGGGAGTCCACGTCAACCAGGTCACGCCATCCGCTAGCCAAGGACACGAGGCCTTTCCAGTTGGGACGTTCGCATATTAGAAGTATGCAGGAATTAACGTCCCTGGAGCTTCCAGCGGCTACATTACGTAAGACCGTGGCTCTACAGGCCTCCATGACGGACTTGCTATCGCAGATAGCTAAATTCATCGCAGCATCCCAGCAGCTATCAGAAACTTTTTCAGTAAAGAACTATCTGAGCAAGCTGGGTCGGTTCGGTCCCCTGCAGAGTCAGTAAGGGACAACCGAAATTATTATGTGGTCCAGGCGGATGGTGAAGGGGAATCAGCACAGCTGAAATTTTCCATTCCCGAACAACTTAAGGTGGCCGTAGATTTCATCCGGCATCACCTTTTAGAAGTTGTTTCTCTGGACAAAAATGCTGTGTTACCTGATAAGAAACTGAAAGCGTCACTGGACACAGACTTTTTCGGCCGGATCAGGGACACTGTCCCTGAGTTTCTGACCCAGTCCAGAAATGTCACGGACATTTGAACTTTTGAATGACGCTATATTCAAGCTAGCCTCTAAGACTGGCAAATCCGGTTTCTTATTGCCTAGCGCTATGCAGCTGCCTTTCATCAATGCTAGACATAAATTTGAAACGGCGGGACAAAGTATGCCGAGAGTTCCTCTGCGTTTGGACGACTAGGCTGAAAACCTGGAATTGTCATTGCCGGCGTCCATGTCTATTTACTGCAGTATACTGGAGACGACAATCTCGTCTATAGAATTAATTTAGACGCATTATCTCACGCAGATCACCTTACCAGAGTGTTATCACTACGTCTCGAAGCGAAAGAATTCCAGGATGTTCAAACTTCCTTAACAGTTCTTTCGAGGGCTCTAACACATTCTATGTATAACTCCGCCCTTTCAGTGGCAATATGGAGTTAGTCAGATGTGATACTGCCCTGGCTGCATCCACAAGAGTGGATAGTAAGATGAAAAAACTCTCTTCCAGACGCTCTGGTCTCAGGAGAGCTTCTCTTCAACGGTAGGCTTTCTGCAATCTATAATCAGATTACTAAGAAAGCTCCGGATTCTCTGCTTTTATTCCGTTTTGAAAAAATCAGACACAGCAGGGAGGAGTAAGGCAGGTTTTTCGGGGGCGAATACGTCCAAAGAAGTTCCTTTTGAGGGTCAAAGAAAGCCTCTACGCCTTACTACGGAGACTGTCAGAGTAGCGACTCACATAGGGGTCGTAATGTTGGCCGAGATATCAGGTCAGATGCCCCTAGGTCGACTGGGCGAGGTGTGAGTCGTGGAGGACGTGGTTTCTCCTTCTGCAATCCTCGCAGGGCCAGGAGGTGATGGTCTAAACCTCTATTGCGTTCCAGTGGGCGGCAGGCTGTCGAGATTCTTAACCAATTGGTTGTCAATTACGGACGACCCATTGGCGCAAGGGGTTATTTCCGAAGGTCTAGCTGTCCTTCAAAGAAAAACCTCCATTAACTCGTAGTCCACGCTAGTCTCAGCTTCCGTTAAACGTTCAGAAGAGAGATTCGCTTCTATCAGAAGTTCAATCTCGTCTGGACAAGAACGCTATAGACGTCGTAGAAAACCAGGAATCTCCAGTTTTCTGCAGTCACCTGTTCCTGGTTCCAAGATCAGACGGCTCGTTTCATCCAGTTATAGATCTGAGCTGGATAAACAAGCTGATCGGGGCTCCAAATTTTTATATGGAGACCATCCGATCAGTCAGAGCGAGCATTCGAGTGAACGATTATGCTGTGAGCATAGATCTCAAGGATATGTACTTTTACTTCAGGGTATATCTGGCGTTTAGAAAGTACCTTCCCTTTGCTGTCCCAGGAGTTGTTTTCAGTTCCGAGCAATGATGCTCTGGTCTGAACCTAGAGCCCTGGACCTTCACTCGAATAATGATCTCGGTAATGACTCATTTCCGAGCTCATTCATCTGTGCTAACGTTGGCCTACTTGGACAACATTCTTCAGGGTTACTGCAGCAAGTTAATGCTTCAGAACGATGTTCAGAGTCTGCTTCAATTGCTCCGACGTCTCGGTTTCATAGTAAACTAAAAGAAGTCGGATCTAGTGTCGTCCTAATCATTCACCCACGTGGGAATGAGCTTAGAGACGCACAACAATCTCGTTCGTCTGCCGTTAACCAGAGCGATATTAGTCAGTTGTTACGCTTGCTTTTGTCTTCACTCAGATGTAGTAACAGCGAGAGAATTCATGAGACTGACAGGTTTGTGCGGACCCGCTGCAGATCTTATTCCGAATGAGCGGCTACGCACTCGTCCACTCCACATATATTTTATCTCAGAATTGGCACGTGAGGACTCATTCGCTCAAATCGAACATCGTCTTGTTGAATCAGTGAAACAAGAGATTCAGACTTGGGCAGATATTCAGTGGTTAACTCAAGGAGTACCACTGCAACTGCTGGATCCGAGTTAAGGATCAAACAGGTTGGGGCGCAACAGATTCAAGGTGCCAGGATCTTTAGGATCCGCAGTTCCTAACAAGTACATAAACATCAAGAGATGATGTCAATATGACTTTCGCTACGTCAATGAATGAACATTCTTCAGAATTTGCATGTTCAAATTCTGTCCGACAATTCGACAGTAGTAGCGTATATTCGGAACCAGGGAGGCACACATTCCATTCCGTTATTCAGTTTAACGGAAAGGATCCTTCTGTTTGTCCTAGAGCATCAAGTTCTTCTATCGGTCCGTCATATTCCGGGTCGTCTGAACGTTCTAGCGGACTCCCTTTCTCGGAAAGGTTGTATGTTGTCGTCAGAATAGACTCTCAACGAGTATTCAATCAGATTTGCTACCAATGGGATCGTCCAATGATAGACTTATTTGCGACGCATCTCAACAATCAGTTGCAGACGTATGTGTCGCCATGCCCAGATCCTCAAGCTTTTGCTGTAGAGGCTCTCTCGATCTCTTGGGACAGAATGATAGGTTACGCATATCCTCCAGCTCCGTTTATTCAACAGATATTGCTAAAAATCAAGCAATCTCTCTGCAACATTCTGTTGGTAGCATCTCTGTCCCCCCAGAGACCATGGATAAATTTACTCAGGTGACTGTTCTGGGACATTCCGCAGAAGCTTCCTCCACGGGAGGACCTTCTTTCGCAGGGGAAATCGCGCACACTGCAGCACAACCCGCAAGGTCTCAGCTTTCACATATTTCCATTGTGCGGTCCTTCTTGCACGGCAAGCATTTACAGGATGGGCAGTGGACGCAATTTCTAACTGTAGGAGGACCTCCTCTTCGCTAAATTATGCTGCTAAGTGGAAGGTTTTCTCACGGTGATGTAGGGATCATTCTGTTGATACCTATGCACATCATGATAGTTTTCAGATTGGATCTAATGTCTCTTTATCTAAGTTACTGAAAATTTTTTCGATAAATAGTCCTAGAGCCCTTAGATTAATTCCTAAGTGGAATTTAGCTTGGGTTCTTCTTTAGCTAAAAGAAGTGCCATTTGAGCCTCTTGATACAGTGGGCTTCAAATTCTTATCTTATAAGACAGCTTTCTCTTAGCCTTCTCTTCTGCTAGAAGAGTTAGTGAGCTTCAGACACTATCTGTTGATGATTCTCACTATCGTAGTGTAGTTAATACTATTACCTTGACTACTAATGTTGGATTTTTGGCTAGAATCAGGCTCCTGATTAGTATCTGGAACCTATTGTTATTAAGGCTCTTCCGTCTTCAGACGGGCATAGGCCTTTAGTCTGTCCTGTTAGAGCTATACGTATTTGCAAAGGTAGATCTGAGTTCATCAAAAAGGGACATAAACGTTTTTTTCTGTCTCTGCTGCCTAATAGAAGGGACATTACAGTCCATTCTATTGCAAGGTGGATTCAGCTAACTATCCGTACTGCTTATGAAAAATTATCTTCAACTCAGCAGTCTGTGCTTAAGATGTCTGCGCATGAAGTAAGAGCGCTGTCTACATCTTGGGCTTATGCTAATAGTGTTGCTATTACCGATTTCATGAAGGCTGCATATTGGTCTCAGCCTTCTACATTCACAAGTTTTTATCTTAGAAATATTGAGTCCATTTCTGGCGACCTGTGTTGTTTAGGTTCGTTATCTGTTGCTCATAATGTCGTCCACTAAACAGTTGCAACTAAAGTTATGCAGGCTTTCTGTTCTGGCAGCGACTCTGTCCTGGTGCCCTCTTCGCTCTGGGGTATTTGACCCAGGGCAAGAGGAAGAGGTGGGGGGGGGGGGGGGCATGGTGTTCCCTTAGGTCACCTGCTTTATAGTGAAAAGCAAGGGAATACGTCCTCTGGAATCAGTAATTCCGAGTCGGTACCGGGATGGTTTTAAAGTGTAAAGTTATTGTTTAACTCATTCATGTAATATTTTTAAAGTGTAGCTCGGTGTGAAGCATTTGTATATGTCACGAGTCATACAAGCGTTAATATACAATCCTCGGACACTTTTAATGAGTATAAAGAGTCTCATTCTCTGGACTTCCTTATTTATTGGCTTTCCTTTTAAAAAATTAGTATAACAGGTTATACTGGATGTTAAGAGAGGTCATTGATGTTATTGTGCTCAATTACAGAATGGTATTGTGTCTTTCTTTTTTGATACAAACAAGAAAGATACATGTAAAACCTGTTCTCCTCTTTTCCTTGAGGGGTTAATTCTGTTTACATATAACTGAGCCTATTGGATTTTCCTTTATGTCCTAGGCCCTCCAGCCTTTTTTCCATTCAGCAAAGTCTGGGTCATTGGTACAGTATTTTATAGTAATTTATATAGTTTTTATACTTACCAATGACCCAGACGGGGATGGCCCTCCCATGAGTTGGGAACTCATACCTCCCCGCTGATTACATAACGCATACCAGGCACTGGTTGTAAGAATGACATTTGCGCCAATTTCGAGACCTTGACACTGCGCATGCGCAGAGGATAGAAAGTATGGAGGACCACATAGGACATTGAAATTTCGGATTTTGATGCAAATTTTGGGGATTGGGGGGCAAAATTTGTGTTTGGCCCTAGAATTTAAGGAGTTAGCACCAGCTAAGTCTGGGTCATTGGTAAGAATAAAAAATATATAAATTACTATAAATTTTTTAACATTCCGTGAAAACGTTTTTCAGACTTAATGAATACCGGAAACAAGGTTTGTAACTTTGTGTCTAATTATGGAAAATAAACGCATGTTTTCAGGTGGTAAAAGTTTGTGAAGACAACAAAATATTGTAATTCAAAAACCCATGCGCCTCGATTTGGATGACAGCCCTGATAAAACCACATGTGTTAGGCTGTAAGCTAAAAAAATCAAGTCGTAGCAGTATGAAAATGTTAAACTTTTTCATTTTGACAATCGGCGTTTGCCGATGTTTACCCCACCTTCTGAACCGATGGTCGTATATCGGTCTATGGCCAGTTGTATACCAATTAATCGTCTCATCACTATTAATTTGTTTATTGCCATAAGCAACTTCTGCTTTACTAGTAAAATAGGACCTGGAATGATTGCGTTAGGGTTGTGGGCAAGACACAAGTCCTCTAAAGTGGGCAGCAAACGTAAGCTAAAGATGCTGAAAATGACTTTAAACACTTATAAATCAATAGATAACTTCTCCATTTGTATATAACTTTCAATTCGTTAGATAAAGGGTTAATATTTATTGATGTCTGATGACATATCATTACTATTTTAATCACAGGAAATCTTTTATTGGTGGAAATTTTGCTATTTACATGTACATGCTGCAGTCCTAGCAGTGAGAAAAGTGCCAGCAAATAATTAGGGCTGTCAAGATTAATCGATTGTCGATCGGTCAAGCCGAAATCGATTAGTATTTTTCGTTGTCGAAGAATCGGTAAATTTTACCCCGTTCTAGACGTTTAATAATTAAAAAAATTGGATGAAAAAACTATTGTTTCTAAAGGTAAAAGGTCGAGAGCGTCAACGTTAGCCCTCAAGAAGCCGTAAGAAGCATTTGTCTTTTAGGTATATTCAAAGCTTTGATGTTCTGGACTTTTGAACCGTCAATTTGCAAAGTTCGCAACTGACGACCGGTCTTGATTATTACACTAACGGTTCAAAAGTTCAGAACATCAAAGCTTTGAATGTTCCTAAAAGAGGATCGTCTTTGTTGTTTACTTAAAGTAGGTCAACTGACTTGAACTTCATTTTTAATGACTTCAAAGAGAGGGAGAGGGTGTGTCATCTAGGTACGATTAATCGATTATTATCGATTATTTTCGACGATTAATCGATTCCTAAATTAAAAAATCGTGACAGTCTTACAAATAATTTACCACTCCTCTCAAACTCTAAAATTTCCCTGTGTTGCTGTGTGTTGAATAATTTTTATAATCGCAGCACAAAGATCCCAATAATGGGCAAAATCTGAAGCAGCCTTTCTTTCGGGTGAGTTGTTAAGAAATTATGAGTAACCCTTTCCCAATGCACATGATATAAAAATTTGTTATTTAAGTTCTTTCTTTTTTTTCAAATTTTTAAAAGAAAATTCATGAGAACCATACCATGTGACCCCCTGCTGGAACGACCTCTTCCCAATGAGGGGGCATGTGATATGGTTTTCTTGAAATGGAAAAATAATAATTTTTTTGGCCACTCATGAGGTGATTAGGTAATGCGAGTATGGGTGTGAGCCAGTGAACGCTTGCCTTAAAATACAAGGCCTGATGCTAATTGTTTTAGGTTATTCTCCGACAATGCCGTGTAAAATAGGATTGTCGTTATAATCTTGCACTCATGAATATGATTGGAGCTTATTCTCAATTTGTGTGATACAAGGGGCCAAGAATACTAAAGAGTTTTGTTACCTGATCAGAAATCTCACTCGACTGAGCAACTCAATAATAGCAATGTTTAAAGCAGTGTTTTTTTGTTGTTTTTTTACAGGCAAAAGATGTAAATGGCGTCAAAGTACCTGTTGATTCCAGCAAGCCAAATCCTAATGACATTGAGTTTGATAATCTGTATCTTGATATGAATGGTATTATTCATCCATGTTGTCATCCAGAAGACAAGTTAGTGTCCAAGAAATATTCCTCTTAACCTTTTATCCAACACACATGATGTCAAAATGCTTTTTTCAAACGTTTCGAAAAATATTTCAACAAAACCATATCACGTAACGTGGCAATGAGCTCATTCCAATGAAGGGTCACACGATGTGGTTTTATGAAATTTATAACAAGGATTAATGCAGCGCAAAGTCAAAGTAGAAATGAAAAGAGGAATCCAACAAGTATTCATTTCAACCATTTTGCATTTAATATGGTTAAAAGGGAATAATAATTTGGGGGTACAGTCATCCCCACAAATAACCTACCGGGTAGTCTTAAGTGTCCATGGGACAATTTATCCATCATTTCTCACAAACGAAATGCAAACGCACGGCTTATAAACCTCAAAGCTATTCATTAAATATTTACTGAAGGTTGAAAACAACTTTTCAACAGTATGTTGAATTTATTATTCAGATATGAAAGCCTATTTTTGGAATGTTTTTCAGTCAAAATGTTCCAATAAATAATGCCTGCAGGGATGTTGCCAGTCATTATGTGTAGGTCAAAATCCCGCAATCACACAAAATTCCCTGTGGGATCCCCAGGAAGTCAAGTATCGTAGTGCTTGTTTACTGTGGTAAACAAGCTCTGTTTTACTAGTAAACTAGGACCCAGAAACCTGGGGTGGAGGCCCTCTAAAATGGGCAACATGGGTGTAAACAATAGGCTGGATTTGACTTTATCATGAGTGGGTATGAGAGGGTTCCCATGGCTCTTTTAATTGAAAGTTCTGGAAATTACAAAACTCTTGCCAAAGATCTGGAAAGTCCTTAAATATTGGAACCTTCCTCAAAACCCTTGCAAATTGAGATACCAGGCGATCTGACGAGATTTATTTCAGCAGTCGTCAGCTCACCTCACAGTGAAATGAATATTACTGGAATGTATCTTTTCTGCCCAATAGAACATAATAGATTGAGAATAATGTATAAGGTGGCGAATATATTGTGCCATGATAGTGAAACAGTAAATATTGACTACTCCTTCCACCTTGGCTTAAACATGTTCTTGTAATAGATTCATTTGCATGTCTACAGGGGTCGAATGTGGGACCCTTTCCCAATGGCATTTGGGTATGATTTTCCCCAATCTCGGTCTGCACTTAAACAATGAATTAGTTTATATTTCGTGTTCTGAACTCCCTCCCCCCTGCCCATGAGAACCCCAGGGAGTGAAGCAGTGCTTGTTTACTGTGATAAATAAGCTCTGTTTTACTGGTAAAATAGGACCCAGTCACCAATGCTTGCGAATGCCTAAACTTTACTTTCTCTCCATGTTGCAGTCACGATTAGCAATTGGGCAGAATATGCAACCTTAAACATCAATAAATATAATGCAAAATGACACACAATCACCCGAAATCGCATACAATCACACAAAATCATGTGCAATCACACAAAATCACAGGTATGGAGTTGAACAAATATGCCAAGATTGGAATGGGAGACTCTTATTAAGTCTGCAGAATTGTGGGGTGGGCTCCGACCAGGCATGTCAAAGTACCGCCGGTACCAACATAACCGGAACAAGACAGAGCCTGTCCCGCCGAAACCGGTACCCGGACACAACAATTGTGTGACATTCATTGTCTTTGATGTCACATTTCAAAAGTCAAAATGGCCTACCTTATGGATAATGGGATCGAGTAATGCCGCACCACTAGAAGCAATCAGGGGTGAGCTTGGGTGGATGTGGATCAAGGACAGGATAGACTTATTGAAACTCGGTTATCTTACTTATTTGGTAAATCTCCCGGACAGCTGATGATGTAAAGTAATGTTTCAGAGTATGTTCAACTCAAATACCAAGACAGGGGAAGGTCCAAGTGAGGGAGCTAATAGAGAACTACTCATTGGAGATCTTGGCCCTATACGTAGGGGCAACCCAGGGTTAAAATATCGCCAGAGAAAGAGCCATGGAGGATAGTAACCTTAATTGATGAGAGGGGGTCAAATCAAAGAGGTCTTTGGGTGGCCTGCGTGAAGAAGAGAAGCCTGCTTTTGAAGAGTACCTTGATGGCACCGTTGGGGGGTCACTGTTGTTCAAGCTCAGGCCGCAGCCCCTGGAGCTGAGGGGAAAATTGGGAAAAACTGGGAAAAGCAGTGCCAGATGTGTAATTTAGGCGTGGTGGAGACCCTGGAACACTTTCTTCTAGAATGCCCAAAGTACCAGTCTAAAAAAATAAGATTCACTGGGAGTATAATGAGGAAGTGGATTGGGAGAATGGAGGACATGTGGTTAGTGAGTGACTCAAAGGAGAGGGTTAATATACTAATCAGAGAAATGGGAAGAATGGGTCAAGGGACGTCATCAAGCAGTTCGTCTCCGAGTGTTTGGAGGAGAGAAGAAGTGTGGGAATAGGGAGGCAGTTGGGAGCACAGGGGTAACCAAGGCCTTCTCACCCGAGAACCACGACAAGTCAGTGGCTAGCCAAAGTGTTATTATTATCGAGGTCGTTGAGAACATGCATCTTTAGAGTGTTTTAAAGTGTTTATTCACAAATAAATTGAACGTATGTTGTGTAAGTGTGCCATACACGATTATCAGTCTTATCCTCTTTCAATTAGGAATTTCCACATAAAATAATTTTGTCCCAGTACTGGTGGGACAAAAGTTTCAGTACCAGTACCAGTTTGAGCATGAGGGAACTGGTGGGGCCGGTACAGGTACCGATTAACATGCCTGGCACCGACATTAATAAATTTATACTAAAACCAATGGCCCAGACTTAGCTGGTGCAAACTCAATATTATCCAAGGCCAAACACAAATTTTGAACCCGCCCCCCAATCCCCGAAATTTGCATACAAATCTGAATATTAAAAGTCCTATGTGGTCCTCCATACTTTTCTGTACTGCGCATGCGTGGTAACCAGGAAGGTACCGAAATTGGCGCCAAGCATTATTCGTTTGTTTGGCCCAAGTCGGTAAACATCTGAACTGATATCTGTGCTTTAAATTTCTTTTTTGAAGATGCCAGACACAAATCAATGATGGTTATGGTGGATTCAAGGCTGTAACAAGATGCTGGAAGTGAACAGTGGTGGTTTTTGGACATTCAGGGCTGTAACTTTAAAATTATTAAGTAAAATTATTCATGTTTCCCAATTTCGGGATATGCACCTGAAGGTCATCATTCTTCCTAATGATTAAACCTACTGTTTGTTAAATGTTCCTTCCCTCTCCTCCCATCAACCATCCTGTTAACCTCCCAAGCTATTTTGTCTTTTTTATCGAAATTTTTTATTAAATTTCTTGGGAGTTTAAAGTGTTTATTCCTTTTATTCTCATGGTTACGTCCTCATCCTAGAGGTGTTAGGACGTTTGTAGTCTTGCATTTTCTACCAGATGCATTGTTTTTTCTTATGAAGATCTTGCTTTGCATCAGGTAGTGGTTGATCGGTTACTGTGCCTGTTTAGTTTCCAGTTTTCCCTCTTGACGTTCTCGGTTTAACAATGCTTTAAATATGTATTATTTCAGTATTTAGTATAGCACAGTTATTGTATTTATAGTAGGATACATTTCATTAAGTATTCCGGTAGCCCTTGGGCTCATGAGGTTCGCTTGGGAAAAAATATTTTTGATTTCTTTTGAAATAATTTTGATTGCCGACTTGGTGTATCCTTATTATGTATAAATTAAATGTTATGATTTAGAAGTGCAGTGGACTTCGATTTTGGCTTCAACTATTAATAATGAAAACTCTCTGTTCAAAGTCTAAGTCCAGGAAGTCTGCTTTGGATTAACATGCTTGTTGTCTTGCTTGTAGTCGCTGCACTCCTACTGATACATGTGCTACTTGTGTAGTTTGGGATTCCAAACACTGGAAGCAGGTGTCGTGCTATGTGGTGTGCGGTGAAGTTCCGATGCTGGAACTGTCACCGCAGGTTAATTCTAGCTTTTCAGTTTCTTTTTCAGAGGAACAAGAATATGGTGGTGGTATATCGACACCCATCCATAATGTGGTGCCGTCATCACGCTCTGATGAGCAAACAGAGCTAGCTGCAAAGGTGCTCATGAATATCAAAGAAGGGATAAGGCGTCTTATTCCTATACAAGCAGCTAGCTCGACCAGTGAAGCAGTTACCTCGTTAGTGGGAGCCGTGACACCGGGTAAGTCTGTAGTGGTCGAGGAGAGTGTAGATTTGGGTCGAGCGAGCACCTCAAAAATAAAAGCTCACCCAGCGACGACGGCAAAGGGGAAGTAGCCTGCAAGTTTCTTATCAGGACGCTCGTCGAGATCTGGGGCCAGATCACGAGTGGGAGAGCCTTCTCTGTCCTATCAACAGTTGGGGTTGACTGTTTCCATTGCGAGAAACTTCACGGAGTTGGAGCTAACGTCCTCGCTGGTGATTCGGGACACTCCTTCTATACTGCAGCAGGGTCGGCGGCAGTTACGGCTTCTTCCTCGTTTCTGACAAAGCGCATTAGACCGCTCACTAGCTGTCCGACTTCTGATGTTCAAGCCGTTCTGCGAAGATTCTCCCAGTCTTCGCCACCGAAGTCAGCCCATCTGATAGCTTGTGGTTTGAGGCTTGATTATGCGGGATGTTCGGCAAAGAGATCTGGGGACAGATCTCCATCCCACAAGCAGCATGCGGCTAAAAAACAAGACCACTACTCCGCAAGCCTCAGTTACGGACTTACTGTCGCAGATTGCGCAGCTTCCCAGCAAACACAGGTTCAGCTGTCAGTAGACTCTGGTAGCTGTCGGTCCGGTCATCTGTTCATTCAGATGGAGTTGACTATAATTCACAGTTGGACCAGTCGGATGGTGAAAGGGAGCCGGAGGAAGATTCTCCGTCCCTTTTGGAACAACACATGGAAACTATGAATCTTGTTCCATCTGGTCAACAAGCTGCGTCAGCTAGGCAGAAACCGCTATCATCCCTAGATAGGGATACCCTCCTGTGGAGGAAAGACGACATTCTTTCCTTCCCGGGTCAATCTGTTCATGTGTTGGAGGCCTTCAGCCAGATTGATGATGCAATCTTTAGCCTAGCGAATTCAAAAATGAAAAACGGTTTCTTATCTACATCTTCTCTCCATATACCATTTCCTGGACCACGTTACTTAAAAACGGAAGGAGAAGATGTTCAGAGAGCTCCTCTGTGTCTGGATGAGCGAGCTTTGGATCAAGATATCATGCTACCCACATCATTCAATGTCCGCTCCTAAGTGTTGGAATCTTCAATTGATTCTACGCAGACCATATCACCAGGACTCTGGCTCAACGTCTTAGTTGAAAAGAATTCGACGACATTAATCCGTCAGAGTTCCTTCTAGGGCAGTTATGTATGCCACATATCACTCCGCCCTTTCTGTGGCTAATATGGAGTTGATAAGACATGATAGAACCTTAGCATCGTCCTCATTGATAGACGATCATACGGAAAGTTCTCTAAGAGTCGCTCTGGTTTCTGGCCATACCTTGTTTGACGACAAGTTATCCTTCGTATACGACAAAGCTACCAAAAAAGCTACCAGCACTTTGTTGCTGAGGTCAGTTTCCCAGCAGCAGTCGTCTGCTGGACATGGTAGGAGAGAACACTCCAATTCACAGTAGTCAAAAAGGGGCTTTTCGTGGGGTTCTCAGAAACCCTTGTACAGATACTCAGGGTACCGTCAATATAGGGACTCTGGAAAGGGGCATAAGTCTTACAGAGACTTTAAGTCGGATGCCCCAAAGCCGATAGCGCGTGGTGCTTCACGTGGGGACGTAGTTTCTCATCCTGAAAGCCTCCCAAATCATACAGGTGATGGTCTAGACCTCTAGTGCTCTCTAGTTGGCGGAATGTTATTAAACTTCGCGAGAATCTGGATGGAAATAACGGAAGATCAGTGGGTAAGGAATATAGTTAGAATGGGTCTTCGGCTATCATACCAATCAAAACCTCCACTTACAAGAAGTCTCCTTTGGACAAATCTTCCAGCGAATCCTTCAAAAAGGGAGTCTCTTCTTGCAGAAGTTCAGTCTCTCTTAGTAAAGGAAGCAATAGAGGTCGTAGAAAATCCCAATTCTCTGGGATTTTACAGTCACATGTTCCTTGTACCAAAGCCAGACGACTCGTTCCAGCCGGTGATTGACTTGAGCTGGATGAACAAATTGATAATAGCTCCAAATTTGTATATGAAAACCATTCGGTCGGAGAAAGCGAGCATTTGAGTGAACGATTTTGCATCAAGCACAGACCTAAATTAAGCATTCTTTCACGTCTTGGTCCATCTGGCTTTCAGAAAGTATCTGGGCTTTGCCGTTCAAGGGAAGGTTTACCAGTTCAGAGCGATGTGCTTCGATCTGAACCTGGCTCCTTGGGCTTTCACTCGAATAATGAACTCGGTCATGTCATACTTCTGAACTCATTCGGTAGTTGTAACATCGGCTAACTTGGACGACATTCTTCAGAGATACAGCGATAAAAACGCACTTCAGAACGATGTGCAGAGTCTGCTTCTGTTATTCCGATGTCTCGGTTTCATTGTAAACATAAAGAAGTCTGATTTAGCTCCGTCCAAGTCCTTCATTCACTTGGGAATGAGCTTCAAGACTCACAACAAACTTCAGAATGATGTGCAGAGTCTGCTTCTGTTATTCCGATGTCTTTGTTTCATTGTAAATGTAAAGAAGTCTAATTTAGCTCCGTCCAAGTCCTTCATTCACTTGGGAATGAGCTTCGAGACTCACAACAATCTGGTTTGTCTGCGGTAACCAGAGCGAAGTTAGTTGTTATGCTCGTTTTAGTCTAAACTCCCTATCAGCGAGGGAGTTTATGTGACAGATGGGATTGTGTGGGGCGGCTGCGGACCTGATTCCACCAGGTCGTTTACGCACACGTCCTCTCCAGATTTTCTTCACTCAGAACTGGAGTGTCAAGATGCATTCGCTCAAAAGCCAGATTGTTTTAACGGTCCTTGTAAAACAAACGGTTCAGACTTGGGTGGATCTCCAATGACTGACTCAGGGAGTTCCGCTTCAAGTACCGGATCCGGTCTTCACTGTTATGACAGATGCGAGTCTGGCGGGTTGTGGCGAATCCCTGATTCCTGCAGACCTGAAGTGTCCGGGTCTTGGTTCGTAGAAAAGCACATAAACATCAAAGAGGTGATGTCTATTTGGCTAGCACTAAAACATTCGATTGCTCACGTAGTAAACGTCCATGTTTAGATTCTGTTGGACAATTCCAGAGTAATGGCTTATCTCAGGAACCAGGCCGCCACTCATTCAATTCCTCTCTTTGAATTGACGGAGAAAATTTTCCTGTTTACTCTAAGTCATCATGTTCATCTCTCAGTCCGTCATATTCCAGGTCATCAGACCATACTAGCAGACTCGCTCTCAAGAAAAGGTCGCCTTTTGCCATCGGAGTGGACTCTCAACAAACGAATATTAGGGCAGATTTGCTACCAGTGCGATCGTCCCATGATAGATCTCTTTGCCATGAACCTGAACAATCTGTTTCCTACGGTCGTGTCCAGAGCATCGAGCGTATGCAGAAGATGCTCTATCGATCTCATGGAACAGAATAGTAGGATATGCATTTCCGCCAACTCCGCTGATTCCGCAGATTCTGTTAAAAATCAAACATTCTCATTGCAAAATCTTGCTGGAAGCACCTCTGCCAGCTCCGAAAACTTTGATCAGTCTTGTCTGGTGTCTGTTATGGGACATTCCTCGGAAGCTTCCTCCTCTCCAGGACCTTCTGTATCAGGAAGTCCCATGCACTGCATCACAACCCGGAAGGTCTCAACCTTCACGTATTTCCGTTGTGCTGTCCTTCTTGCACAGAAAGCAGTTTACAGGGCGAGAAGTGGACGCAATTTCTAATTGTAGGAGGACCTCCTCTTTGTTGAATTACGCAGCAAAGTGGTGACTTTTCTTTTGTTGGTATGCAGATCAATTGGTGGATATTTATAATCCATCTATACCTCAAAGTGCCAATTTTCTGGTCTACCTGTTTGACGTATTAAAACTGCAGCCCTTTACTATTAAGGGTTATAGGTTAATGTTATCACACACATATGATCATCATGATCACTTGGCTATTGGATCAGATCCTTCTTTATCCAAGCTAGTTAGAAATTTCTCTATCAATAGACCTAGAACCCTCAGATTAATTCCTAAATGGAATTTGGCTTGGGTTCTCTTGAAGCTTCAAGAAGCTTCTTTTGAGCCGTTGGATGATGTAGAAATTAAATTTCTGACTTATAAAACGGCATTTCTCTTAGCCTTTGCTTCTGCCAGAAGAGTTAGCGAGCTTCATGCATTATCTGTTGAAGATTCCCATTTCCGTAGTGTGGGTAATACTATTACTCTTACTACGGAAGTGGGATTCTTGGCTAAGAATCAAATTCCGGATAAGCAGCCAATGTTGTGTCCAATGAGAGCGATGCGCATTTATAAATGTCAATCTAGCTTTATTAGAAAGGAAAGAAAGAGATTTTTTTCGTTTTCTTATGCCTAACAGAAAGGATATTTCTGTTTATTCAGTTGCTAGGTGGATTCAATTAACAATACGAATTGCTTATGAGAATCTATCTTCAGATCAACATTCTGTCAATAAGAGGTTAGAGCACTCTTCTTCTTGGACTTATTCCAATAGTATTACCATTTTTGATTTAATGAAGGCAGCCTACTGGACGCAACCATCTTCATATACTAAGTTTTACCTCAGAAATTTACCTTAGATCAGGGTTTCCACTATACCGGCAGCGGGTCCGTCGACCGGACCCATTCCCCCAGCCGATCATACTATGATCAGTCAGAAAAGCTGGTGGTTAAAATGTCGAGTACAATGCTGTATCGTAATGACACTTGGGATCCTTTGTTTCCACGTAATATAGAGCATAATAGGCACAATTATGTTGTATATATACTATGCCTACTATTACTGGCGACAACCTGATACCTTATAACCCCCAGACGAGAGGGGGAAACAAAGTTCAAATCCTAAATGTCACCTATAAAATTTTGGGCTCAAATTGTCGTGTTTGGTCCGAAATCACTGGCTTTTATTTCGAGCAACAAATGATGTACTCATTTTGGAAGCTGTCACTTGTTTCAAATGAGTGTGCAGGCTGCTGTCAGTAGTTGTCTGAAACACACCCATAACATATAGTTTTCACAGTTTACACAGTGGTTGAATATCATCAGAAAGATACTGATTGAACACTGCCAATTTCGAGCGGTGCACAACTCATTGTGAAAGAACACTGCCACTTTCGAGCGTTCACAACTCATTGTGAAAAACGGGTGTTCAGAAATTAATGAGAAAGTGGTAATTAAAAATAAAAAATAATTACAACTCTGGTATTTGAGAATTCTATAACAATATAACCAGGGATATGATTTATGACTTATTGGTTCAATAAAACATGCTCATTTATCATTTCATCATGCCCTGCAACATGTGAAGTTATGACTTTCAGTGTAAAATCAATTTTTCAAATGGTGCCAAGGGAGGCAACTATTTTGATATTCATATTTCGCTGTGTAAATTTTATCTGGTCTTCATATTATGAGTTTTTTATTGAGTTTGTGTGAAGCTATATCTTGTTTTATTCGTAAAAAATGTACATATTTAAAAAAAACAGCTATTTTTAAACAGACTATGTCTGTTTTCAAGGGGTTGGTTTGCAGTTCTGATTGACATACTTACGTCCATTTCTGGCTTCGACTTTCGAGAGTAACCTGTACAAAAAAAAATGGAAACAACACCGCATGGTTTTCTGTTTGTTTTATTCATTAAATTGAGGATTAAAACCCGAAATCTGAAAAGGAAACATATGTACAAGATGATTATGAGAATTTTTAAAGCAAATTCTAGAAAATTGGTAGGCGGTTTCCAAAGAAACGTAACATACCCAGTGGATATTTACTTGTCTTATATCGCCAATTTCAGATGCATCCCAACGCGACTTGCAAGCACGATTACTCGTCCCGAAGAGCCCCCCCTCCCCCACACACACACTTTGCAATTTATCCCCTACAAGCACCCACTGGGCTTCTACACAAGTCAGTACGGTAATTGCACGTGCTTGACGTCACACATCCACATCATGGTTCTTTTCGAATATTACCGCGAGCGGTTGTAAACAAAGCTCAGTCACTGTTAGGATTCGTGGATTTTGTGTTGTTTTGGGTTTGTATTTTTATGAAACCTCCAACCAGATGTAGTATTGTGAGTCCCGTGGGAATTTAGAGAATTGTAGGAGGAAAAAATACATATTTTCCACATCCATTATTCAGCATTTTAGCAACCAGAATGTCCCCAGTTGCCACCAGAGAGCACCTAAAAATCAAAATTTTCCTGGAGGAAGAATCCCAGATCCCCCTCTATGCGCACGCCTTCGGCGTGTGAGTTTCACTTTCTTTAAACTACCAGACCCACAAATTTTCCCCTAGCGGAAAACCCTGCTTAGATCAATGGGTCCTCTTTTGTCGCACAGAATGTCGTCCATTAATATTACATCTCCTAGATGTCTTAGGCAGTTAGCTCGAGCACTAACGCCGTTCCGCTGCCCTCTTCGTTCTGAGGATTGTTCCATGGAATCGCTCTCCTGGTCTTCTCCATACCCTAGAACGCCTATCTGTGTGGTCTAGTCAGTACCTTGACACATCTGTAAAAAGGACAGGTTGCCAATCTTCTCTGGTCCATCCAACTTGGTCCATGGCCCATTCATATCGTGTCTGGCGGTGGATCTGGGACAGCGGAATGTGAATACATGGTCTTCTCAATCGGAGACCACCTTCGTGCAACCTTGCCCGGATAATCTGCGTCGAAACATTTACCCCGGATGTATTCTGAAGGTCACTGCAAAGCTGGGTTGCTGTGGCACAGCGGTTCCTACTGGCCTGAATGACCAAAAACCGGTCTTCGGCTGCAGATGTTGCCCTGTCTCTGCCGCCACCGTGTCGTCTTACTGGTGTGCCATACTGCTGAAATCTTGCCCAGTCTCTGGTGATCACCGTATGGTGTACACCAAGGGCTTCACCAACCTTACGATGGGTAGCCCCTTGCTCCACCATCCCTACAGCCCGCCACATTACTGCTTCGGACAAATGTCTTCTTACATTTGCATTTGCCATATTCAATCATTAAATCACAAGGGTTTGTGTTGAAATGAAGATTGAATACCCATCACATGCCATGTGCATGTGGACAGTACACGAAAACATCACAGAAATCAAGGGGTACATGCTTTTCATGACTGTGATGAAAAGTCTGCCTGTCAAGAGAGCTAATGTAAACACTGGGCACCATCTCAATACATTCCTCAATCATATCCACCAAAAATATCACAAATATGTCACAAGCAAATTTCACAATGATGTGTCAAATATTTGGTGCTTTGCAGACTTTGAGTAGTATATTTCCTCTAAGTCATAGGCCCTCCAGCCTTTTTACTATTCAGCTAAGTCTGGGCCATTGGTTTTAGTATAAAAATATGATAAATTTAAAGTAATTTGTATATATTTTTATACTTACCAATGGCCCAGATGGGGATGCCCCTCCCATGAGTGGGCACTCATATCTCCCCTCTGATTTATAACATTTAGCAGGAACAACTAGAAAGAATGATGCTTGGCACCAGTTTCGGTACCTTCCTGGTTACCATGCATGTGTAGTACAGAAAAGTATGGAGGACAAGATAGGGCTTGTTAATTTTCGGATTTGTATGCAAATTTGGGGAATTGGGTGTTTGGCCCTGAATAATATTGAGTTTGCACCAGCTTAGTCTGGGCCATTGGTAAGTATAAAAAATATACGAATTACTTTAAATTTATCATATTTTGCAAATCTTTTTATGCCCCTGCGACTATAAGTCAGGGGGCATATTGTTTTTCCCTGTCCCTTCTTCCGCAAGTCTTTTCGTCCATTTGGCCATCAACATATAGGATACAAGGTTTGTACACCTAACACCTCTTGCAGTTTTCAGGCTACAGCCTTTTTATTTTACATGGTATTTATACATATACATGTACCAAAGGTGTGCATATTGCAATGAATTTGATTTTGTTAAATTTTTCACAAAATTATGGATTGTTGAACTTAGTCAATTTTTGTAAAATTTCGAATATAGGGTACAAGGTTTGTCCGCTTAACTCCTACAGTTTTCAGGGTAGAACCTTTTAATTTTAAAGGGTATTTATTCATATACCAAAGGTGTGCATGTTGCCAGGAATTTGATTTTGTTAAATTGTTCACAAAATTACGGGTTGTTGAACTAAGTGAATTTTTGTGAAATTTTGAATATAGGATACTTGATTTGTCCAGCTAACTCCTCCCACAATACATATGTAAATTAAAGTACATGGTAGAACTCGCGGGGGCATCAACATGTGTTTTATAGACACAGTACTTGTTTGAGTAACAAATCACTGTTTACTCTTCAACCCCATGTGTCCATGTGCTGTGCAGGAGCATGATTCGGTCTAGTTTCTAAAGATACGAACACGTAGACATATGACCAGCTATTTACTTGTGAGAAAACTATATAAGGGAGCAATCATGCATAAGCCCAGTATTAATACTTCTCCTACCAGCACACTTCTCTCTGTTTTCAAATGACTTCTCCCAAAAGTCTGTAGACTGGGGAAATGATTTCTCCCTCAATTTATCCCCAAGCTGGTCTCAGAATGGTAATATTCCCTTTTCCACTGAAATGGTGGGCCAGATAACCCCAAAACAATTTCAGGATTCCCATGGTTTAATGAAGTCCTTGAATTTAGAAATTCCTTGCCAAAGACCTGGAAAGTCCTTGAATAATGGAACCTTCCCTGAAAACCCTTGAAAAATTAAATTGCAGCAGGGCTTAAAATTCCTTTGAGAATCAGAAAAGACTCTTGCAAAGAAAACAATGAGAATCAACTCAAAAAACTTCAATGGATTCTTGTCAGAGATTCTAAAAGTGTCCTTAACCCTTTACCCAACAAATCGGCCACATCCGCCCACGTAATATGCAAATTGAGCAGCTGAAAAAATATTAATTTTCAAAAAGTTTCAACAAAACCATATCATGTGACCCCTCTATGGAACGAACTCTTTGAGCTCGTTCCAATGAGGGTCACATGATAAGGTTTTGTTGAAGTTTTTTGAAAAATTAAAAAAAATGAGATGTGTCTTCATCTAAATCTAAGACAAGAAACTCATATAAATTGGAACTATGCCCTTGGCGGTTAAACACTAGTAAATATATAAACATAAGGTTTATTTTTACTGGGGATTATGAACTGGTTGCACTCGCAAAGGACATAACAGTACCCTCAAATTCTAAATTAAGAACTGAAAGTTGATTCCTACAGCAGTCGTAAACAAGAATCCAAACTGATTCTTGCATGTCAAGATGATTTTTATGTGTGCCCATACCATGTATGGTACACATAATGTCGGCATCCGGGGTGGCCCTCCGCCATTTGTCCATCCTTTGTCCATCTGTCTGTCTGTCTGTCCTGCGTCCGTATCCATTTCTTTGGCATTCGATAACTTGAAAAATATTGCTTGGATTGTCATGTTACTTCATATTTTTGTTCAGGTTACTGATGTGCCGAGCTGTATAGTTTTTGGTGTAAATCTGATAATTTGATCCTGAGATGTTAACCCTTTATCCTTCAAATTGAGAATTCTTCCAATCCCTTTGACATGAGATAACTCAAAAAATATCAATCCAATTGTCATATTACTTTATATATATCTTCAGGTTACTGATGTGCCGCGCTGTATAGTTTTTGGTGTAAATCTGATAATTTGATCCTGAGATATTAACCCTTTATCCTTCAAATTGAAAATTCCTCCAATCACGTTTTGAAAAATATTGCTTGGATTGTCATGTTACTTTATATATATCTTCAGGTTACTGATGTTCCGATCTGTATAGTTTTTGGTGTAAATCTGATAATTTGATCCTGAGATATTAACCCTTTATCCTTCAAATTGAGAATTCCTCCAATCCCTTTGGCATGAGATAACTTAAAAAATATCAATCCGATAAATTGGAAATGCAGAGAGACACAAGACAGAAAATATGTTCTGCTTACAATTTGTCTCGAGGGATTCATACCTACACCACAGACTTATATAACAACAATAGATCGTCTTTACACCAACATCTCACAAGAGAACCTTCAAACTGGTGTCTATGAAACATACTTTAGTGACCACAAAGCAATATGGATAACATTTCCTATCAGAAGAAACCTGTCATGAATTGGACAAATTCCCTGCTGAAAATTTCTCTGCTGTGTTCATTTCCAGAAATTTGGTTTAAATCTGAAATATATCACCACCCGAGTGCAACAAAGTGCCATCTGCAATGAGCTAGCATTTCAGATGGCCTCTTACTGCACTCAAGAGGTGATATTATCATTTAACCCTTTACCCAACATAGCAATAAAAAATGGCCAGAAAATAACCCTATATAGGTATCCCAAAGCACAAAGTAACTTTTTACTGCCTCAATAAAACCATACAAACATGGATATCATTTTTAGCTCAACTTTGGCGAAGCCAAATTTGAGCTTTTGCCATGGCCAGTCGTCCGTCTGTCCATCACCAATTCAATACGGCTTGGGCTAGGGTCGTATTTATGAACCGATCTTTACAAAACTTCTTGGGTACCTTTGTTATGACCGTGGGACGAGAACGAGTGTTTTGGGGTCCGATCCGAAATTCAAGTTGGCCGCTGGCAGCCATTTTGCACAAAATTAGGTGCAATCAGATTTTTGCGCAGAACTTCCATATGAAAGCGCTGATTTGAATAATATTTTGTATGAATGTTTAGTACCATGGGATACATCACATATAATACGGGTTTTTTTCTCGTGCGTAAATTATGCAAATTAGACTAACTTTGATGTTTTTTAGTGTTACTTTCAGCACTGTAAGTGCAAATGCCAATATGGCTCGGGCTAGAGGCCGTATATATGAACCGTTCTTTACGAAAATTCTTGGGTACCTTTGGTATCACTGTGGGATGAGAACGAGTGTTTTGGGGTCCTGTCCGAAATTCAAGATGGCCGATGGCAGCCATTTTGTACAAAATTAGGTGCAATCAGATTTTTGCACAGAACTTGAAAGCACTGATTTGAATAATTTTTTGTGTGAATGTTTAGTACCATGGGATACATCACATATAATACAGGCTTTTTTCTCGTACGTAAATTATCACCTTCGGACGAGAACGAGTGTTTCTGGGTGCGGTCTAAAATTCAAGATGGCTGCCAGTGGCCATTTTGTACCGAAATTAAGTCTAATCAGTTTTTTGTACACAACTTCTATACGGCTCATACTGGAGGCCGTATTTATGAACCGATCTTTACAAAACTTCGTGGGTACCTGTGTTATCGCCGTGGGATGAGAATGAGTGTTTTTGGGTGTGGTCCGAAATTCAAGATGGCCACCAGCAGCCATTTTGTACCAAAATTAGTGCAATCAGTCTTTTGTACAGAACTTCTGTATGAAAGTTCTGATTTGAATAAGTTTTTGTATGAATGTTTAGTTACATGGAATACATCACATATAGTACAGGTTTTTTTCTCGTGCAGAAATTATGCAAATTAGATGATCTTTGATTTATTCAGTGCTACTTATACACTGTAAGTGCACATGTCAATACGGCTTGGGCTAGAGGCTGTATTTATGAACCGATCTTCACAAAACTTCTTGGGTACCTTTGTTATCACCTTGGGACGAGAATGAGTGTTTCTGGGTGCGGTCCAAAATTCAAGATGGCTGCCAGTGGCCATTTTGTACCGAAATTAGGTCCAATCAGTTTTTTGTCACAACTTCTATACATCTCGTATTTATGAACTGAACTTCACGAAACTTCTTGGGTACCTTTGTTTTCACCTTGGGACAGGAATGAGTGTGTTTTGGGGTGCCCCTTGTTATCACTGTGCTATGAGAACAAATATTTTGGGGTTCAGTCAGACCCACTCTGGGACTAAAGATTTCTTTTCTAGTTTACCATCTGACTGTCACCCACCTTTACAATACTTTACCTATACATTTGGGACAGGCTACGGTCAGTATTTATGTATATACCGTTACAATACTTTATATGTACCTTTGTTATCAGGTCATTACCTAGATGTTTGTCATTGCTGTGTCACATACTATACATGTACATGTCTTTGTCTTGACAAGTTGAGCTACAGTGTCATTGACACTTTCATTTTTATCTTTTTTTTGACATCTTTCCTGCTAATTCCAATTCCAGTGCTGAATTTTTAATGGTAAGCAACTATGAACAGAATGATATTGCAGTGAAGGCATAAAATTAGGCTAAAACCCAGTACCTGCAAGTGTTGAAGTGCTTTCAACTTTGACCTCAATAAACAGTTAATGGTGTGTAAAAATAGTGTAGGCCAGGTGACGTGATACACACACACCGTTTTTCTGCTCTTCATTTGATATGCACATGATTTGTGTTGCACTTGTGTTCAATTTGTCTCTGTTTTCATTCGTTTGAAATTCTCCAGTTATAAAGTATCAGGCATTCTATTTGCAACAAGGATGGGTTTTTCCGTTCAGAAAGCCTGTTATGAGGCACTTAGGCTTAAAAAAATAAAAAATCTGTTTCTCAGGCCCTCCCGCATGGTCCTTTTGGCTGCCGCGTGCTCTCTTTTTATAACCAATTTAAACTTAAAAAAAATAAAAATTAAATGGTTTATGTCTGATATTTTACCCAAGTTAAAAAAATTGATGAATTTATCCCTCGAGTGCAAGAAGGCTTTGCAATGCTTTAGCATTGCAAAGCCTTCTTGCACTCAAGGGATGAAATACACCACCACCCATGCTATTCTGTAGATTATGAGACCTAAAACTTGAACCAAGAACATAAACTTTTGATGGCAAAGAAGAAATTACTGAAATAAAAAATAAAATAAAAAACCGCTTGCCCGCATGCAGTTTCACAAATAATGGCCTGAGAAACAGAAGATCTACTTTGTGTGGCCTTACCATCTCATATTGTTGGTGTGACTTCACTGGAATTATATACATTTTGTGTTTGCTTTCTGTTGGCAGGCCTGCACCAAAGAATGAAGATGAGATGATGGTTTTAATATTTGAATACATTGATAGAATCTTCTCCATAGTCCGACCAAGAAAACTTCTGTACATGGCTATTGATGGCGTGGTAAGTGCGTTGCTGATGTTCTTTTAGATTACTAGATAAAATGTCCAATCGCCAAAATGTTTGATGGCTGAACGGAATATTTGATATTGTTAGACAAAATGTCTGATATTTTTAGACAAAATGTACGATATTTTTAGACCAAATGTCCAATGATAATTGGACAAAATGTATGAAAAAAAGATTCAGTTACAGACTTACCTTTATTGTATAACAGGCATGAGGATTTAAAAAATCATGGGAAACGATTTGTCGTTACCGTGATTTTGGAGCCTCGGTAACGAATTTTCGTTCCTATTTTTTTATTTATCAGTAACGATTTTATCCTACCAGTACCAATGTCGAATGAATGATTATGTTCAAGTAACCATTTATAGTTACGTAAATTAAAACTTTACGTTCTGTTTGAATTGTGAATCTCTGTCTGATTAACATGTTCTATGCCTGAATAAGCTGTTCAAGACAGTGAAGACACCAGAAAATGATATTGTTCAAAGGAACAGGCAAGGTGGTAGAAAAGGGAAAAACAGGACCAGCCAGCAGAATTATGTAAAGTGCCGGACTCACTGACAACACATGGGTGTAAATTGTAATCAATAACTGTAATTCTGTTGCACTGACTAAGCAACGCTGATGGGCGACTTTTCTCTGGGCTGTTCTGAACAAGACGAAGTTCAAGCACCAATAACCATGATGAATTGTTGGACCGACTCAGTCAACAGCAGCTCCAAAACTCAAGAAATTCAACACGAGCTAACCATTGAAAAACATCTATCATTTCTCTTCATCGAGTGGTCTCTCAGTTCATCATGTTACTACCAGTACCACCTGGATTGATACCTGGCCTCTCAAACCTATTTTGTAATTTTTTCATCATTAAAATTGGCTTAAAGTTAATGGCATTATGTCAGCAATGTCGTAGCCAGGGTTGGATATTTAGGCGAGCGATAATAATTTTTGGGAGGGCAGTCGGAATATTGTGGGGGGGGGGGGGGGGGAGGCTTCTTAGTTCTCCGCATAAAAAATGTGATTTTGCAATGCTCTGAGGTGGCCTTTGGTAGCATTTTGACTGTTTCAGGCAGTCAGATTGGTACCAGAGTCCACCTCAGTCAGAGCATCAACAGATTAATTGATTGGTTGGTGGGGGGGGGGGGGGGGGGGGGGGGGGGGTGGAGGTTGCTTGGAAACAAAAAAAATTAGAAACCTTCGAACAGGCCTGGGTATAATATGTTAGGCCCACAACAGTATATTGTCGCGGCTAACCCCCTCCCACAAATTCTTTTCAAAAGAAAAATGGTTTGATTCTTTTGAAAATTATTGGAGGATCGGGGTGCTGGGAACTTTTTCAGAGGAGAGAGATCTGCGGATGACTTGACTATAGTGCCCCCCCCCCCCCCCCCCCCCCCCCACACACACACACACACACACACACACTCAACCACACAACGGATACCATATATTTTTATACTGTACCAATGACCCAGACATAGCTGGTGCTAACTCTTAAAAATCTAGGGCCAAACACAAATTTTGCCCCCCAATCCCCAAAATTTGCATCTAAAACCAAAGAAACCATGTCCTGAATGGCCCTCCATACTTCACCTCTACTGCGCATGCGCAGTGTCAAGGACGTCCCGAAATTGGCGCCATTAATCATTCTTTGTTTGGCCCTTCATCAGTTAACATCTGACTGATCTTTGTGCTTATAAATCTCAGTTTAAATGATGCCAGACACATAAATATTAGAGAAATGGTGATTCTAAGGAGGATATAGAAGGAGGAGAGGAAAAATGAGTGACAGAAAATAATCAGGGCTGTAACTTGAAATTTTTTAATGAAATTATGTTAAGTTACCTATTTTCGAGGCACGAGCCTGTTGTTGTCATTCTTGTTATCAAGTTACACTGCTTGTTCAGTGTTTTCCTCTCTCCCTTTCCTTTAAGTCCCCCTAGCTATTCTCCCATGCTTTTGGCATATTTTCTGTAATATTATTACTAAAATTTCTTGGGAGTTTTAGCTGGATAACAGAATGAATTCTGTTCTTTTCCCCATGTTTACGTCTTCTCCTATGGGTGGTTAGGCGTAGTGTTCTGCATCTACCATCTGATGTTCTGCAGTTTCTTCCCTGGAAGTCTCTGTTTTGCATCAGATAGTGTATTATTGGTAACTGATTTCGGGTCAGGGTTATCAGTGCCTGGAGTCTTGTTTCTGGTGTTTTTACACTTCTTGTTTACATTGACAACAGCCCTCTGTGTGAGGGGGGAATTCTTGAAAATAATATCTTGATGTTAGTTTAATCATTACTAGATACATTATTATTGTTCGTAAGTGTTGCATTAATTTTTAGCTCAACTTTGGCGAAGCCAAATTTGAGCTTTTGTCATGGCCCGTCATCCGTCGTCCGTCTTCCCGTTTGTCAACAATTGGATATATTTATGAACCGATCTTTACGAAACTTCTTGGGTACCTTTGTTATGACCGTGGGACGAGAACGAGTGTTTTTGGGTGCGGTCCGAAATTCAAGATGGCTGCCAGCCGCCATTTTGTACCGATGATGCAGAAATCTGTTTTTTGTACAGAACTTCCATATGAAAGCTCTGATTTGAATAATTTTTTGTATGAATGTTTAGTACCATGGGATACATCACATATAATACGGGTTTTTTTCTCATGCATAAATTGTGCAAATTGGACTAATTTTGATGTTTTTTGGGGTTACTTTCAGCACTTTAAGTGCAAATGCCAATATGGCTCAGGCTAGAGGCCGTATTTATGAACTGATCTTTACAAAACTTCTTGGGTACCTTTGGTATCACCGTGGGACGAGAACGAGTGTTTTGGGGTCCGGTCCGAAATTCAAGATGGCCGATGGCAGCCATTTTGTACAAAATTAGGTGCAGTCAGATTTTTGCACAGAACTTCCATATGAAAGCACTGATTTGAATAATTTTTTGTGTGAATGTTTAGTACCATGGGATACATCACACATAATACAGGTTTTTTTCTCGTGCAGAAATTATGCAAATTAGATGAACTTTGATTTTTTCAGTGCGACTTACACACAGTAAGTACACATGTCAATACGGCTCAGACTAGAGTCTGTATTTATGAACTGATCTTCACGAAATGTCTTGGGTACCTTTGTTATCACCTTGGGACGAGAACGAGTGTTTCTGGGTGCGGTCTAAAATTCAAGATGGCTGCCAGTGGCCATTTTGTACCGAAATTAGGTCTAATCAGTTTTTTGTACACAACTTCTATACAGCTCAGACTAGAGGCCATATTTATGAACCATTCTTTACGAAACTTCTTGGGTACCTTTGTTATCACCGTGGGATGAGAGCGAGTGTTTTTGGGTGTGGTCCGAAATTCAAGATGGCCACCAGCAGCCAATTTGTACCAAAATTAGTGCAATCAGTCTTTTGTACAGAACTTCTGTATGAAAGTTCTGATTTGAATAAATTTTTGTATGAATGTTTAGTAACATGGAATACATCACATATTCTAAGGGTTTTTTTTTCGTGCAGAAATTATGCAAATTAGATGAACTTTGATTTATTCAGTGCTACTTACACAATGTAAGCACTCATGTCAATACGGCTCAGGGTAGAGGCTGTATTTATGAACCGATCTTCACAAAACTTCTTGGGTACCTTTGTTATCACCTTGGGATGAGAATGAGTGTTTCTGGGTACGGTCCAAAATTCAAGATGGCTGCCAGTGGCCATTTTGTACCGAAATTAGGTCCAATCAGTTTTTTGTCAGAAGTTCTATACAGCTCGTATTTATGAACTGATCTTCACAAAACTTCTTGGGTACTTTTGTCTTCACCTTGGGACAGGAACGAGTGTGTTTTGGGGTGCCTTTGTTATCACTGTGCTATGAGAACAAATATTTTGGGGTTCAGTCAGACCCACTCTGGGACTCAAAGTTTTCTTTTCTAGTTTAGCATCTGACTGTCACCCACCTTTACAATACTTTACCTATACATTTGGTACAGGCAACGGTCAGTATTTATGTACAGACCGTTACAATACTTTATATGTACCTTTGTTATCAGGTCATTACCTAGATGTTTGTCATTGCTGTGTCACATACTATACATGTACATGTCTTTGTCTTGACAATTTGAGCTACAGTGTCATTGACACTTTCATTTTAAAATATTTTTGAAATTTTTGCCAACACTTAGGCTTGGGATCCATTGGGGCTCAACGTTACTTTTCAGAAACTTGGGCTTTTCTGAAAAAATATTTTTTCAAAATTTTTTGATTTCAGTTATTTTTTCTATGTTAATGGATCATGTTATTATGCATTTTGATTGTCAGGGGTTGGTGCGAGTACTAGGACTTTGTTTTCTTTTCACATTGAAAGGATATTGTTCAATTGTAATAAGAGGAAATCTTCCTCTGACTTTCATAATCATTGTATAAATGTAGTCAGTGTACTCTCACTAACTCCTGTTCAGTATGTGTTAATTTCGATGACAACATGGGAAGCATGTGTCACGGTATGTTAGTGGGGAAATGGCCATTCTGGTCCTTTCCCCGCAGGGTCACTCTAGTTTTTCAATCTCTATTTCAGTCGATCAAGAACAGGGTGATGTATCCGTGATGTCTTCCAAAAGTGTGCCTCCGTCGTCACAATTAATGAAGAGCTAGCGGAAAAGTGCTCATGAAAATACGTCAATTGCCTAAGAGGTCCCTAGTAGGATCGACGGCCTTTGACGTCCGCTAGCTCGCCCGGTGTAGCGTCCATTCATCGAATGGTTCGGCTCGTCTGTTGCGGTCCAGAAGGAGTTTGGGGTGATGCGAGCACTATAAATCAACCAAATGCACACCCAGTGACGGCGGATTAGAGGAGAGAACGGAGGAAGCCTTTTAGTCCGGTTCCAAGCTCGTCCAGGTCCATCCGGACTGCGAGCGAGAGAGGCCCCTCTCTTGTACAACAACATCTGGCCCCAGATGTTGTGGTACAAAATGTTTCGCATTCGGAGCATACGTCCGCCGCTCGGGACGCTCCGTTATATCCGGAGAGACTGTCAATAAGCCTTCCTCATCCTCATGGTAGCACACACGACCGCTCTTGGCTTCGTGACCTCGGATATCCAGTCAACTTCACCAGTCAGAGAATCCTCGGCGACCAGGTCATGCCATCCGATAGCCAGGGACACGAGGCCTGGAGACTCCGGACGTTCGCATAAGAAAGTATGCGGGAGTCAACGTACATGGAGCTTCCAACGGCAAAGCATCGTAAGACCGCTACTGCACAGGCCTCGGTGACGGACGTGCTATCCCAAATAGCACAACTTATCGCAGCATCCCAGCAACGACAGAATCTCTGTTGCATCATGTAATATCCGACGACGCTGGGTCGGGACGCTCCGCGGAAACATCGGGTACGGACGTCCGAAAATTTCATACGGTCCGACGAGATGCCGAAAGGGATTCGGAGGATTTCGAGCTTTCCCTTTCGGAACAACATAAGCTGCTGTATATGTCATCCGACTTCATCTTCTAGAGGTTCTTTCGTCGGACCAGAATGCTGCGATGCCGGATAAGAAACTGATAGTGTCGGTGGACACAGAAATTTTTGGTTCGGTTCAGGGACATCGTCCCTCAGTTCCGACACAGTCCAATAATGTCTCAGAAACTTTCGATTTATTGAACGACGCTATATATATTTTTTATATGCTTGCTATTTACAAGCATGTCTGGTTTCTTGTTCGCAAAATTACTGAGATGTCTTTCTAAAGTGTGCCGCTGTCGTCATAGTTAATGAAGAGCTAGCGGCAATTAGTGCTCATGGAATACGTCAATCGCCTAAGAGATCCCTAGTAGGATCGATGGAGTTGACATTCGCTAGCTCACCCGATGTAGCGTCCATTCATCGAATGGTTCGGCAGTCGGGTTCGTCCGTTGCGGTCTAGGAAGGAGATTTGGGTGATGCGAGCACTATAATAGACTTTAGTACACACCCAGTGACGATGGATTAGAGGAGAGATCGGATGAAGCCTGTTAGTCCGGTTCCTAGCTCGTCCAGGTCCGTCCGGGCGGAGAGAGGTCCCTCTCTCGTACAACAACATATGGGACCGGATGTTGTGGTACAGACATTTCGCATTCGGAGCATATGTCCGCCGCTCGGGACGCTCCGTTATATAGACAGTCCGAGTGACTGTCGATAATGCTTCCTCATCCTCACAGCAGCGCACACGACCGCACATTGGCTACGTGACCTCGAGTATCCGGCCAGCTTCGTCATTCAGTGATTCCACGGCGAACAGGTCACGCCATCCGGTAGCCAAGGGACACGAGGCCTGTACACTCCGGTCGCTCGCATAATAGAAGTATGCACGGGGTAACGAACACGGAGCTTCCAGCGGCAAGGCATCGTAAGACCGCTTCTCCACAGGCCGTAGTGACGGACGTGCTATCCAATATAGCACAGCTTATCGCAGCATCCCAGCAAACGACAGATTCTCGGTCGGATCAGGAATAATCCGACGGCGCTGGGTCGGTGTGCTCCGCTGTTGCATCAGGTACGGACGACCGAACACTTCATAGGGTCCGACAGGATGGCGAAAGGGATTCAGACGATTTCCAGCTTTCCCTTTCGGAACAACAGAAGCTGCCATACATTTCTTCCGGCATTATCTTCCAGAGGTTGTTCCGACGGACTACATTGCTGCGATGCTGGATAAGAGACTAATAGCGTCATTGGACACGGAGTTTGGGATCCGTTCAGGGACATTGTCCCTGAGTTGCCGACGCAGTCCAATAATGTCATTAGAACATTCGAATTATTGAACGACGCTATATATAAGCTTGCTACCAAACATGCTAGTCTAGTTTCTTGTCCACAATGCTCTATTCTGCCTTTCATCAATTCTAGGAAAATAAATTTTTATTGGCAGAACAGGGCATACCGAGAGTTCCTATGCGTCTAAGACGGCGAGGCTGAAGACTGGGAATTATCTTTTTCGCCGTCTATGTCAATTCCAACCATGACGTTGGAAACGAAAAGGATGTCTTATAGACTTAACTTAGACGCTTTATCATACGTAGACCACCTTACTGAGGCGTTATCATTACGTCTTCAAGAGAAAGAATTCCAGGATATGATCCTCAATGAGATTTCTTTCAGGGGCACTAGTTTTTCCACGTATAACTCCGCCCTTCACTGGCAACCTGGAGTTGGTTAGACGTGACCCAGCCCTAGCTACATCCACGCGCGTGGATGGTAAGGTGAAGAACTTTCTCAGAGTCCCTTCGGTCTCGGAGAAGCTTCTCTTCGACGGCAACCTTTCAGCAATCTTTGAATTGCTCTTGTCAATCAAGTGTAACAAGAGAATCAGACGTGGGCAAACATTCGGTGGTTGACTCAGAGAGTTCCACTGTAGTTGCCGGATCCGAGTTTTTCGATTATAACGGATGCAACGGATTCGAAGTGCCAGGGTCTTTGGGTTCCGCAGTTTTTAGGCAAGCACTTAACTTCCAAGAAATGATATTATTTTGGCTTGCACTACGTCATTGGATGAACATTATTCAGAAACGCATGTCCAAATCCTGTCTGATAATACGACAGTAGTTGCGTATATCCGGAACCAGGGAGGCACTCATTCGGTTCCGTTATTGATTTTAAACGGAAAGAATCCTTCGGTTTGTTATAGAACACCAAGTTCTGTTTCGGTCCGTCATATTCTGGGTCGTCGGATCGTATTAGCAGACTCCCTTTCATGTAAGGGTCGTTTGTTGCCGTCAGAATGGACTCTCAACAAACAGGTATTCAATCAGATTTGCTACCAATGGGAGCGCCAGTGATAAATTTATTTGCAATTCAACTCTCCAATCAATTGCAGACGTATGTGACACCGTGTCCGGATCCCCGAGCATATGTATTTAACGCTCTATCGATCTAGTAGGACGGGATGATAGGATATGCGTATCCTCCAGCGCTGTTGATTCAGCAAGTATTGCTAGGATTATACATTCATAATACAATTCTGTTGGTAGCATCTCTGTCTCCACAGAGACGGTGGATAATTTTACTTAGATGTCTGCTGTGGGACTTACCGCGGAAACTTCCTCCACAAGAGGATCTTTTTTCGCTGGGGAAATCGTGTCAACTTCATCACAACCCGCAAGGTCTCAACCTTCACGTATTCCGTTGTGCGGTCCTTCTTGCATGGCAAGCATTGTACAGGACGAGCAGTGGATGCGATTTCTATCTGTAGGAGGACCTCCTCTTCGCTATTCTATGCGGCTAAAGTGGAGGGTCTTCCGTTGTTGGTGTAGGGATCTTTATGTTGATATTTTTTATCCCTCCATACCAGACATTGCAAACTTTCTAGTATACTTGTTTGACGAGATCAACTGCAGCCAGTTACTTTTAAAGGTTATAGGTCTATGTTATCTGATACCTATGCACACCATGATAGTTTACAATTGAGCCTAATGTCTCTTTATCTAAGTTAGTTTGAAACTTTTCAATAATAGACCTAGAATCCTTAGATTAATTCCTATACGGAATTTAGCTTGGGTTCTTATTAACTAAAGCAACCATTTGAACCTCTTGGGACAGTAGTTTCAAATTCTGGCCTTTTAAGGCAGCAATTCTCTTAGTCTTCTCTTCTGCTGAAGAGTCAGTGAGCTTCATGCACTATCGGTGGATGATTCTCACTTTCGTAGTATCGGAAACTCTATTACCTTTACTACTAATGTTGTATTTTTGGTTAAGAATCAGGCTCCTAATAAATATCCAGAACCTATTGTTTTTAAGGTCCTTCCGTCTTCGAACGGGCATAGGCTTTTACTCTGTCCGGATAGACCTTTATGTATTTATTAACAGATCTCAGTTTATCAGTAAGGACGTAAAGCTTCTTCTGGCTCTGATGCCTAATAGAAAGGTCATTACGGTCCATTCTATTACTAAATGCATTCAATTAACTATCGGTACTGCTTAGGATAATCTATCCTTAACTCAGCAGTCTGTGCTTAAGATTTCGGCTCATGAAGTAAGAGCTCTTCTACATCTTGGGCTTACGTAAATAGTGTTGCTATTTAGATTTAAAGAAGGCTGCATATTGGTCTCAGCCATCCACATTCACGAATTTTTATCTCTGAAATATCGAGTCCATTTCTGGAGGCCTGCATTATTTAGGTCCATTATCGGCTGCTCAGAATGTCGATCACTTAACATTTGCAACTATAGCTATGTAGGCTTTATGTTCCGGCAGTGACTCCGTCCTGCTGCTCTCTTGCTCTGGGCTATTTGACCCAGGGCAAGAAAAAGGGGGGGGGGGGGGGGGGAGGGTGTTCCCTTGGGTCACCTGTTTTATTATGAAAACAAGGGGATACCTCCTCTGGAGTCAGTAATTCTGAGCTGTTACTGGGATGGTTTTTTAAGTGAAAAGTTATGTTTTAAATTCATTCATGTCATAGTTTTAAAGTATAGCATTTGAATATGTCACGTGTCAAACGGGCGTTATTATACTATCCTCGGACACTTTTAAAAGAGTATAAAGAGTCTCAATTCTCTGGACTAACTTTATTTATTGGCTTACTTTAAAAATAATTAGTATAAGAATTATACTGGATATTAATAGAGAATATGGATGTTATGATGCTCAATTATAGAAGGTATTGTGTCTTTCTAATTTATCATAAATAAGAAAGATACATGTGAAGCCTAATTCTCCTTTTCTCCTCCAGGAGATGACTCTATTTTATATAGTTGAGCTTATTGGATTTTCCTCTATGTCCTGGGCCCTCCAGCCTTTTTACTATTCAGCTATGTCTGGGTCATTGGTACAGTATAAAAATGTTAAAAAATTTATAGTAATTTATATATTTTTTATACTTACCAATGACCCAGACGGGGATGGCCCTCCCAGGAGTTGGGAACTCATACCTCCCCGCTGAGGACATAGCGCTTACCAGGCACTGATGGTAAGAATGATTAATGGCGCCAATTTCGGGACGTCCTTGACACTGCGCATGCGCAGTAGAGGTGAAGTATGGAGGGCCATTCAGGACATGGTTTCTTTGGTTTTAGATGCAAATTTTGGGGATTGGGGGGCAAAATTTGTGTTTGGCCCTAGATTTTTAAGAGTTAGCACCAGCTATGTCTGGGTCATTGGTAAGTATAAAAAATATATAAATTACTATAAATTTTTTAAGGTTTGTTCAAAGTGAAACAAAACCTTTGCCAGGCAACCAACACTGTTGGTTGCATGGCAAAGGTTTTGTTTCACTTTGAACAGTCAGATGCTGATGGTATCTGTTTGTGTGTGTGTGGGAGGGGGGGGGGAGGGAGGGGGGGGCACTAGTCAAGTCTCTTCAGTGCTGCACAATCGGGGAGCTGTCCGAGCAAAAATAAAAAACAAAACAAACTAACACCGTTTCATGGAAATTGTGCATCATTCGGCATTGTATTTGGCCTTCAAACGTTTTGTTAAAAATATCCATTCATAAGCTCATACTGCCGTACTTCAGCAGTGTTTAAAATGAGAATAAAAAAATGCAAGTTAGTTTTATTTCACTCAAGTTCGTTTCATGTCAAGGTTAGAAATTAATCAGTCGATGACAGTTCACCCTCCTGCGACTCATCGTCCCCCCAGCTCGCTACAAGATTCTCCCTCCGACAGCGAATCTTGTTCGTCATACGGACAATCATTATCAATATTGTCATCATTGGGAACTTCAACATCAGAGACTGTCAAGAGCTGATTCACATTGTCGGTGTTTCCAATGACTGATGAAGAAGATATCGATAAAAATAAACCGCTTGTCCTCGAGCTTTCACAGTCTTGTGTTTGTGACAAAATTGTATTTTGTTTTGTTGTTGTTGTTTTGTAACGACCACGCTTCAGTTTGTCTGAATGCAAATACATATTGACTGCCTTTTTAACCAGTTTTGTTTCATACAGTGGGTCACGTCTGACCAGTGCTGGAGTATTTCTTTTCACCATTAGTAAATCATTTAATGTTTTGTTGTTGAGTTGTAAACACAAATCACTTAAATGTCTCTTCAGAGTCGAGAAACCTCTCTCAACAGTTGCACTTGAAAAAGCCATCACCAGACAGAGCTCAATTTTCAGTAAAAAGTGCGGATACTTGTCATAAAATTCATTGAAAATATTCTCCCAAAACAACATTTTCCCTTTAAAACCTTTGTATTTGAAATTTTTCATCGTTTTGAAGATCTGAAGTTCTCTTATTGCTTAGTCCAAATTGAACTTATGTTCCTAAAGAGGGGCATCAAAATGTTCGGCCAATATTTTGACTTGTTCTTTACAAAAGTCTTTATTGTCACAATCCCAAGATGTGTGGTCAGCAATTTGCTTAGCTTTGATGACGGGCTCATCAAAAGAGGTACCAATTCTTTTCTGCATACAATCAATAAGTTTCGGAATCAAACTTTCTTTGATTTTTTTTGCTTGTAGTTTACCTTGCTTGACATTTGTGCATGTGAATGTTTCTCTCACATTAGTGATGCATTTATCAGCACGTGCCTTTTGTTTATTGGTCATTTTACATCTTTCTTTAAATTGATAAGAAGCTGGCATATTTGTTGCACTTGCAGTGAATGTAGTTTCACTTTTGGTTTCATTTAGTGCAATGGAAAAAGGAAAGGGTGTTTCACTGGAGTCTGATATCGAATCGATACAGCTCTATTAGCTGGTGCTAACTCTTAAATATTTAGGGCCAAACACAAATTTTGCACACCCCCCCTCCCCCCATCCCCAAAATTTGCATCAAAAACCAAAAATTACATGTCCTGTATGGTCCTCCATACTTTTACTCCACTACGCATGCGCATTGTCAAGGAGGTCTCGAAATTGATGCCAATTGTCATTCCTTGTTTGGCCCTCAATTCAGTAACATCTCTCTGATATTTGTGCTTGTAAATCTCAGTTTAAATGATGCCAGACACATAATTATGAGAGAAATGGTGGATCTAAGTTGGAAATAGAGGATGAGAGGAAGAAACAGTGGCAGGAAATGTTCAGGGCTGTAGCTTATAATTTTTTTACGAAATTATTTCATGTTGCCTATTTTCGAGGCATGGCCCTGATGTTGTCATTCTTGCTATGAATGTACCATTGTTTGATCAGTGTTTCCTCTCTCCCTTTCCTTTATTCCCCCTAGCTATTCTCCCATGCTTTTGGCATATTTTTTGTAATTTTGATTACTAAAATTTCTTGGGAGTTTTGGCTTGGTAACAGAATAAATATTCTGTTTTTCCCCATGTTTATGTCCTCACCCTTGGGTGATATGGCATTTTGGTCTGCATCTACCATCTGATGTTCTCCAGTTTCTTCTCTGGAAGTCTCTGTTTTGCATCAGATAGTGTTTAAATTGGTAACTGATTTCGTGCCATGTTTACCAGTGCCTGGAGTCATGTTTCCGGTTTTTGTACACTTTTTGTTTATGTTGACAAAGGTTACTTCTGATAGTGATTACTTGTCTTCTGCTTGGTTCAATTCATAGCAAGATACATTAATATTGTTCGTAAGTGTTACATTAATTTTTTGAAATGGTTTAAAAATTTTTGTTCACACTTAGGTTTTTTTGGGATCCATTTGGGCTCATCATTCCCATTGGGAACTTGGGCTCTTCTGAAAAAATTTGTTCAAAAATTTTTTTCTTTTTGAATTATTTTTTCGAAATGTTATAATGGATTATTTTATTATGTATCTTTGTTTTCAAGGTTTGGTGCGAGTACTATGACTGTTGTAATTTTTCACAATGAAAGATTATTGTTCAAATTGTAATGCGAGGAAATCTTCCTCTGATTCTCATGATCAGTGTATTAATTGTAGTCAGTGTAGTCGCACTAACCCTTGCTCTGTGTGTATCAACTGGGATGACAAACGTTGGAGATGTGTGTCACGGTATGTTGTTAGCAGGGAGAGGTCCATGCAGGTCCTCTCTCCGCAAGGTCACTAGTTTTTCAATCTCTTTTTCAGAGGATCAAGAACAGGGTGATGTTTCTGTGATGTCTTCTAAAAGTGTGCTTCCGTCGTCACAGTCAAATGAAGAGCTAGTGGCAAAAGTGCTCATGCAGATACGTCAATTGCCTAAGAGGTCCCAATTAGGATCGACGGCTTTGGCATCCGCTAGCTCGCCCGGCGTAGCGACCATTCAACGAATGGCTCGGCAGCCGGGTTCGTCCATTGTGGTCCAGGAAGGAGATTTGGGTGATGCGAGCACTATAAAAATACAACGTGCACACCCAGTGACGACGGATCAGAGGATGGTACGGAGGAAGCCTGTTAGTCCGGTTCCTAGCTCATCCAGGTCCATCCGGGCTGCGAGCGAGAGAGGTCCCTCTCTCGTACAACAACATCTGGGCCCAGATGTTGTGATACATAACGTTCCTCAGTCGGAGCATACGTCCACCGCTCGAGACGCTCCGTTATATAGACAGTCCAGAGACACTGCTCTATTGGCTTCCTCATCTTCATGGCAGCACACACGACCACACCTTGGCTATCTGACCAGTGATATCCAGCCAGCCTCGCTGACCAGGGATTCCACGGCGATCAGGTCACGCCATCCGGTAGCCAGGGATACGAGGCCTTCATTCTCCGGACGTTTGCATAAAAGAAGTATGCAGGAGTCAACGTCCAAGGAGCTTCCAGCGGCTAAATCCTGTAAGACTGCAGCTCCACAGGCCTCCGTTACGGACGTGCTATCGCAGATAGCGCAGATTATCGCAGCATCCTGGCAACCGGCAGAAACTCTGTCGGATCAGGAATTATCCGACGAAGCAGGGTCGGTACGTTCTGCAGCAGGTTCAGGCATGGGACGACCAAGGTTTACAAGTGGTCCGACAGGATGGTGAAAGGGATATGGAGGAGTTGGATTTTTCCCTTTCGGAACAACATAAAATTGCCGTAGAATTCATCCGCCATTTTCTTCCTGAAGTTGTTCCTCTGGACCAAAATGCTGCGCAGCCTGATAAGAGACTGATAGCGTCACTGGACACTGAATTCTTTAATCGGTTTAGGGACACCGTCCCTGAGTTTCCGACACAGTCCAGAAATGTCTCACGGACATTTGAACTATTGAATGACGCTATATATAAACTTGCCACCAAAACGGGCAGGTCCAGTTTCTTACCTGCAAGTGCTCTACATCTGCCTTTCATCAATACAAGGAATAAATTTGAAACGGCAGGACAGGGCATTCAGAGAGTTCCTCTGCGTCAAGACAACCAGGCCGAAGACCTAGAATTCTCCATGCCGTCGTCTATGTCAATTCCAAACACGATGTTGGAAACGACAATATCGTCTAAGAGGGCTAACTTAGACGCATTATCATACGCAGATCACCTTACCAGAACGTTATCATTATGCCTCGAAGGACAAGAATTCCAGGACGTACAAACCTCCTTAAGAGTTCTGTCGAGGGCCATAGCATTCTCCACGTATAACTCCACCCTTTCAGTGGCAAATCTGGAGTTGGTTAGACGTGACACGGCCCTGGCTACATCCATGCGCGTGGATAGTAAGGTGAAAAACTCTCTCAGAGTCGCTCAGGTCTCCGGAGAGCTTCTCTTCGACGGCAAGCTTTCCGCAATCTATGATCAGATGACTAAGAAAGCTTCAGACTCTCTGCTATTTAAATTCGCTTCCAAAAAGTCGGATTCAGCGGAGAAGAGTAGGACAGGCACTTCTGGGACGAATACATCCAGGGGAAATTCCTATAGAGGTTCCTATGCGTCCTCTAGGTCTTACTCCAGAGACCGTGGTAGCTACTCGAGTAGGGGCCGTAATACTGGCCGAGACAACCGGTCAGACGCCCCTAGGTTGACGTGGCGAGGTGCGGGCCGTGGAGGACGTGGTTTCTACTTCCGCAAGCCTCGCAGGTCCAGGAGGTGGTGGTATAAACCTCTATCGTGTTCCAGTGGGCGGAAGACTGTCAAGTTTCTCAAACAATTGGGAATCAATTACGGAGGTCCCTTGGGTTCGAGGGGTGATTTCGGAAGGACTAAAACTGTCTTTCAAAGGAAAACCTCCGTTAACTCGAAGTCCAAGATGGACTCAGCTTCCATCAAATCCACAAAAGAGAGGCTCGCTTCTATCAGAAGTCCAGTCTCTTCTGGAAAAGAATGCGGTAGAGTTCGTAGAAAACCAGGAATCTCCAGGTTTCTACAGCCATCTTTTTCTGGTTCCGAAACCAGACGGCTCGTTCCGTCCAGTCATAGATCTGAGCTGGATAAACAAGCTGATCGTGGCTCCAAAATTCTATATGGAGATCATCCGATCGGTCAGAGCGAGCATTCGGGTGAACGACTATGCTACATAGAGCATAGATCTCAAGGATGCGTACTTTCAGACAGCATCTTCGCTTCGCCGTCCTAGGAGTCGTGTGTCAGTTCCAAGCAATGTGCTTCGGTCCGAATCTAGTGCCCTGGGCTTTCACTCGAATAATGAACTTGGTAATGACTCATTTCCGAGCTCATTTGTCTGCGGTAACATCGGCCTACCTGGACGATATTCTTCAGAGGTACGGCAACGAGTTAATGCTTCAGAACGATGTGCAGAATCTGCTTCTATTGCTCCGACGTCTCGGTTTCATAGTAAAAGAAGAGAAATCGGATCTGGTGCCGTCCAAGTCATTCACCCACCTGGGGATGAGCTTCGAGACGCACAACAATCTTGCTCGTGTGCCGTTAACCAGAGCGAAATTAATCAGTTGTTACGTTCGCTATTGTCTTCACTAAGACAAAGTTACAGCGAGAGAATTCATGAGACTGATAGGTCTGTGCGGAGCTGCCGCGGATCTTATTCCAATGGTGCGGCTACGCACTCATCCTCTCCAAATATTTCTGACTCAGAATTGGAGGGTGAAGATTCATTCGCTCGATACGGACATCCTCTTGTCAAATCAAGTGAAACAAGAGATTCAGACTTGGGCAGATATTCAGTGGTTATCTCAGGGAGTTCCACTGCAATTGCCAGATCCGAGTTTTACAGTTATGACGGATGCCAGTCAAACAGGTTGGGGAGCAACACTGAGCCCAACAGATTCAAAGTGCCAGGGTCTTTGGGATCCGCAGTTCCTAAGCAAGCACATAAACATCAAAGAAATGATGTCAATTTGGCTTGCGCTACGTCATTGGATGAACGTTATTCAGAATGCACACGTGCAAATTCTGTCCGACAATACGACGGTAGTAGCGTACATTCGGAATCAGGGAGGCACTCATTCCATTCGGTTATTCAATTTAACGGAAAGAATCCTTCTGTTTGTACTAGAACATCAAGTTCTCCTATCGGTCCGTCATATTCCGGGTCTTCTGAACGTATTAGCAGACTCCCTTTCACGGAGGGGTCACTTGTTGCTGTCAGAATGGACTCTCAACAAACGAGTATTCAATCAGATTTGCTACCAATGGGAGCGGCCAATGATAGACTTATTTGTGATGCATCTCAACAATCAGTTACAGACGTATGTGTCACCATGTCCGGATCCTCGAGCGTTTGCAGTAGACGCTCTATCGATCTCGTGGGACGGAATGATAGGATACGCGTATCCTCCAGTGCAGTTGATTCAGCAGATATTGCTCAAGATAAAACAATCTCAATGCAAAATTCTGTTGGTAGCATCTCTGTCTCCACAGAGACCGTGGATAAATCTACTCAGGTGTCTGTTGTGGGACATGCCGCGGAAGCTTCCTCCACAGGAGGATCTTCTTTCGCAGGGGAAATCGCACAGACTGCATCACAACCCGCAAGGTCTCAACCTTCACGTATTTCCATTGTGCGGTCCTTCTTGCACGGCAAGCATTTTACAGGACGAGCAGTGGACGCGATTTCTAACTGTAGGAGGACCTCCTCTTTGCTAAATTATGCTGCTAAGTGGAAGGTCTTTTGTCGGTGGTGTAGGGATCATTCTGTAGATATTTATGATCCCTCCATTCCAGACATTGCAAATTTTCTAGTATACTTGTTTGATGAGATCAAACTGCAGCCTGTTACCATTAAGGGTTATAGGTCTATGCTATCCTATACCTATGCACACCATGATAGTTTACTGATTGGATCTAATGTCTCTTTATCTAAGTTAGTTAGAAACTTTTCGATAAATAGACCTAGAACCCTTAGATTAATTCCTAAGTGGAATTTAGCTTGGGTTCTTCTTAAGCTAAAAGAAGCGCCATTTGAGCCTCTTGACATGGTGGACTTCAAATTCTTATCTTATAAGACTGCTTTCCTCTTAGCCTTCTCTTCGGCTAGAAGAGTTAGTGAGCTTCATGCACTATCTGTGGATGATTCTCACTATCGTAGTGTCGGTAATACTATTACCTTCACTACTAATGTTGGATTTTTGGCTTAAGAATCAGGCTCCTAATAAGTATCCAGAACCTATTGTTATTAAGGCTCTTCCGTCTTCAGACGGACATAGGCCTTTACTCTGTCCTGTTTGAGCTATACATATTTACAAACGTAGATCTGAGTTCTAGGGCTGGGCGGTTTTGAAATTTGCATTTTGGTTCGGTTTCGGTTTTGTACAAAAACTCTGTTTTCGGGTTTCAAAATATATTGTAGAAATCCACATTTTAAAGGGTAATGTACACATAAAATCTGTCTGTATTTGTCTTTGTCATCCAAGTCATGAGGCTCATATAGCGTGTTGAGTCATTCGGGTTAATCAGTGTTCACCACTCTACTCAGCTAATGGACATATTGTGCACAGTGTTGGGCTACTGTAGTGAAACAACAGTGGTGGAGCCATAAGGTATCTAGGGAGACCAGCACCCTCCCCCCCCCCCCCCCCCCCCCCCCCCCCCCACACTCAAAATCCCACTTGCTTCTCCCATCCCCAAATTTGAAAAGATTTTTGATTCCCTGCCCTCAGTACAAGTACAGTACCCTCAGTCCTGAGATCCCCCCCCCCCCCCAAAAAAAAAAAAAAATATTCACCAGCATGGTCCACAGGATTTCAAACCATGGCTCCACCACTGGTGGGAGCTGCCTTGTTCTGTCAGTGAGATTTTGGGCCTTGTCAAGACAAGATGCAGAAATTCACAAGAAAAGCTACATTTTAGCAAAAATCAACATTTCCTTATTTTTTATGGAGTCGCTAAGCTCACCCTGGTTTTGGTGGCTAATGTGCAATTGTTGTGCTTATTTCGGTAATTATCACATCGCTTGAAAATAGACGTGCCCTGTGTTTCTTGATGGTTCCTGCTTCAAATGACAGTGGAATAAGAGGAACACAAATCATATTTCTTCTTATTTTGATAACTATTGCTGAAGTAAGTCGTGATATACGAATCACTTTTATTGGTAACTCACTCCAATGCTTTCACAATATCTCTCCTAATTTCGACTGTAGAGGTTCATTTTTTACTATGCTTCTGCCCAAACATAGAAATTGGGCAAAATGAGCGGTGCCAAGGCGAAGATACTACCAACTTTACTTGGCCCTCTTGGCTGATCCCTTCGTTGATTTTATCTCAGTCAAGACAGGTGATTGATGTTTTTGAAGGGAGACTGCTGCATAATGGGATTTTAAAGTTTGCAATATTGCATCTTGGGATTTGTTCGTGTTTACAAAATACACATGGTCTATTTTAATTTAACCATTTTATTGTTGACAAAAACATAGCTGCCAATGCGCAGCGTTATCTATGAGCATGTGACTTCAGAGAACGTGCCAGTAGTCGGTTAATTAACATAATTTACTCGTCATTTTTCCCATGTGAACTTTGAGGTTTTAAAACTTAATAAATTTTATGTTTACCTCCAATCTAATTTACAACGTGCCGCACGCAGATGATTTTGGGTCAAAGGTAATTTATAATACTTTTACACCATATATTGTCAGGTAACTTGCAATACCTCTTTGGTCGAATGTGCCCGGTTCATTAAATTTACTTAACGATTCTTGAATTGCATGTGTGGATTTTTACGTAAGACTTTTTAATTTTTCATATTCCATCTGCTGGTGGTTCTGTAGATATTGTTTAAGATACAAGAAAGTTACTACCACTACTTGTGGGTGGAGGGGGGATTTGTTGTCAGTCCTCTCGAAGTAAGCATAAATGGCACAGCATTTACCTTTGCCCGACATTTAAGCCTTTGGCGTGCGGATGAGTGGTCATAAACTTAACCAATTCTGGGAAATTTGTTGAAACCGAAAGTCGCGGTTTTTTGTTAAGGCGGCGGTTCGGTTTCGGTTTAAAAAAATAAAAACGAACCGAACCGAAAAACCGATAAACCGCCCAGCCCCTACTGAGTTCATCAGAAAGGGATGTAAGCATTTCTTTCTGTCTCTGATGCCTAATAGAAAGGACATTATTGTCCATTCTATTGCTAGGTGGATTCAATTAACTATCAATACTGCTTATGACAAATTATCTTCAACTCAGCAGTCTGTGCTTAAGGTTTCAGCTCATGAAGTAAGAGCTCTATCAAAATCTTGGGCTTACACTACTAGTGTTGCAATTACAGATCTAATGAAGGCTTCATATTGGTCTCAGCCTTCCACTTTCACAAATTTTTATCTTAGAAATATTGAGTACATTTCTGGAGATCTGCATTGTTTAGGTCTGTTATCGGTTGCTCAGAATGTCGTCCACTAAACAGTTGCAACTATAGTTATGTAGGCTTTCTGTTCCGGCAAGGGAATGTATTTGTATTTGACCCAGGGCAAGGGAAAGGGGGAGGAGGGTGTTCCCTTAGGTCACCTGCTTTATAGTGAAAAGCAAGGGAATACCTCCCTTGGAGTCAGTAATTCCGAGTCGGTACCGGGATGGTTTTAAAGTGTAAAGCTAATATTTACTCATCCATGTAATATTTTTAAAGTGTAGCTCGGTGTGAAGCATTTGTATATGTCATGTGTCATACGGGCGTTGATATACAATCCTCGGACACTTTTAATGAGTATAAAGAGTCTCATTTCTCTGGACTTCCTTTATTTATTGGCTTTCCTTTAAAAATAATTAGTATAACGGGTTATACTGAATGTTAATAGAGATCATTGATGTTATTGTGCTCAATTACAGAATGGTGTTGTGTCTTTCTTTTTTGATGCAAATAAGAAAGATACATGTAAAGCCTATCTCTCCTTTTCTCCTCGAGGGGATAATTCTGTTACATGTTGTTGAGCCTATTGGATTTTCCTTTATGTCCTAGGCCCTCCAACCTTTTTACTATTCAGCTAAGTCTGGGTCATTGGTACAGTATAAAAATGTTAAAAAATTTATAGTAATTAAAATATTTTTTATACTTACCATTGACCCAGACAGGGATGGCCCTCCCATGAGTTGGGAACTCATACCTCCCGCTGAGTACATAACGCTTACCAGGCACTGGTTGTAAGAATGACAATTGGCGCCAATTTCGAGACCTCCTTGACACTGCACATGCACAGTGGAGTAAAAGTATGCAGGACCATATAGGACTTGTAATTTTCGGTTTTTGATGCAAAGTTTGGGGATGGGGGAGGGGGGGGGCAAAGTTTGTGTTTGGCCCTAAATATTTAAGAGTTAGCACCAGCTAAGTCTGAGTCATTGGTAAGTATAAAAAATACATAAATTACTATAAATTTTTTAACTTTCATTTCACTCTCCTAAAATTGACGTCTCGGCCAACTTGAAACTTGGGGAATGGGCTTTGACAAGGGTAGAGCTCCTTGATTCTGAAATCTGAAAACATGGGGATGGTCTTCCACATGAGTATGGGGATGGACACAGGTCAGTACGGCATCTACTTACGGTTGCCAGTCAAATGCCACACCACTCCACCCAGCATTTTCCATTACTGGACAAGATAGGGAGGGAAAATAAAGGTACAGACCAGAAGTTTGAAGTCAAAGGCAAAATACAAGGAAGCATTATAAACAACTAATGCCTGTTGTGGATTTCTTCCAAAATCCTTACAAGATGTTCCAGTGTCCAAGTGGTTTTCTAAACAAGATTCATTTTACACATGGAACCTAATGATTATTAGAATAGTTTAACACTTTTCGGGTATATAAACAGTATACACAATAAACCTGTCAATAAACATTTTAACGAACTGAAATATTCTTAATTTGGCCAAACAAAATTAAATAATTGATTCTCAGGCATTTTGTTTTTAAAACGAATGAGGGAGGGCGGTTTTTATTTTTATTTTGTTTTATTCCTGGAATGGTTGCCGATGCCTAAAATCCAGTTCTGAGAGCCTAAAATTAAATACTAGAATTTCCATGTTGATTTCGCTGAAGCCACAATCAGGCCTTTCAAAAAAATGAGGGTACCAGTGTAAAGGTAACATTTTCCTTTCCGATGTTTCATATTCAGTTAAACGTAAATAATAATTTGTTTATACAAATTTGTTCTATTACAAATTATTGGAGAGTGCCTATTGGCCTTGTAACTCTGTTTTGTATTTCCAAAGATATGCCCCCTTTTAGTACTTAAAACATTACAGTATCGTGTCGCCTACTACTTCAACATTTTACATGCTACATTGTTCAAACTTTGCACACATGTTGATCACCAGTTGCTGTTGTGCATGTGACAAGAGCAGGTAACTCTGTTTTGTTTTCCAGAGCTTTGCTCCCTTTTAGTACTTAAAACTTTGCAGTATTGTGTTGCCTACTCCTTCAACATTTTACATGCTATATTGTTCAAACTTGGCACACATGGTGATCACCAATTGCTGTTGTGCATGGGACAAGAGCAGGTAACTCCATTTTGTATTTCCAGAGTTATGTCCCCTTTTAGTACTTAAAACATTATAGTATTGTGTCGCCTTCTTCAACATTTTACATGCTACATTGTTCAAACTTTGTACACATGTTGATCACCAATTGCTGTTGTGCATGTGATGATTTTTTAACTTTTAGCTCAACTTGACATTTTCCTTTAGCACGGGCTACACCCCGCAGTTCTTGTCTGATTGTCACGAAATTCCATATGCAGGTTTGGGGTCATGTCTAGATGAGAACGTCCCCTTTTGGTCGCAATCGGTCAACTGGTATGGCTGCCCGAGCTCAAAACCCGAAAACCATTAGCACAATCTACAGGTCGTGTTTATGAAGGGATTTCATTGTAACTTGGTAGGATGCCTCTGTATAATGCCCAGATGAGAAAGTCCCCTTTTGGGCATGATCTGTCAACTGTGATGGCTGCCCATGCCCGAAACCCCAAAATTTGTAGCACAGTCTGCAGGTCATGTTTAATATGGAGGGATTTCATTGTAACTTGGTAGGATGACTCCTTATGATGTCTAGATGAGAATTTCCCCATTTGGGTGTGATCTGTCAACCGTGATGACTGCCTGAGCCCAAAACCCGAAAACCTTTAGCACAGTATACAGGTCATATTTTTTGAGGAATTTCATTGTAACTTGGTGGGTTGACTTTATATAATGTCTAGCTGAGAAAGTACCATTTTGGACGTAATTGGGCAACTGTGACGGCTACAGGGGCCCAAAGCCCAAAAACCTTTAGCACAGTCTGCAGGTCATATTTTTGAAGGGATTTCATTGTAACTTGGTAGGATGACTCCAAATAATGTCGAGATGAGAACGTCCCATTTTGATCGCGATCATTCAGCCTTGATGGCTGCCCGAGCCCAAAAAACTTTAGCATAGGCAAAAGGTCATATTTATGGAAGGATTTTATTGTAACTTGTTAGGTTGACTCCATATAATGCCTAAATGATGACATCCCCTTTTGGTTGTGATTGGTCAGCTGTGATGGCTACAGGTGCACGAAGCCCAAAAACCTTGAGCACATTCTACAGGTCACATTTGTGGAGGGATTTCATTGTAACTTCGTAGGATCACTCTAGATGATGCCCAGATGAGAATGTCCCCTTTTGGTTGTGATCATTCAGCCGTGATGGCTGCCCGAGCCCAAAGCCCGAAAACCTTTAGCACAGGCTACAGGTCAAATTTATGAAGGGATTTCATTGTAACTTGGTAGGTTGACTTCATATAATGTCTAGATGAGAACGTCCCCTTTTGGACACGATTGGACAACTGTGACGGCTACAGGGGCCCAAAGCCCGAAAACCTTTAGAACAGTCTACAGGTCATAATTATGAAGGGATTTCATTGTAGCTTGGTAGGATGACTCCAAATAATGTTTAGATGAGAACATCCCCTTTTGGTTACGATCATTCAGCCTTGATGGCTGCCCGAGCCCAAAGACCTTTAGCATAGTCTATAGGTCGTATTTATGAAAGGATTTCATTGTAACTTGTTTGGTTGACTCCATATAATGCCTAGATGATGACATCCCCTTTTGGTCGTGATTGATCAACTGTGAAGGCTACAGGTGCCCGAAGCCCGAAAACCTTTAGCACAGTCTACAGGCCATATTTATGAAGGGATTTCATTGTAACTTGATAGGATGACTCATTTTGGAATAATTCCACTGTAACTTGGTAACTTTCGTTGATATACGTTAACTGTGAGGGCCACATACATTAACTGTGAGGTCATTAACCCACCCCTCAGCTCTTTAGTACAGTGTACACCTCATCTTATTTTTATCAAAAACATAGCATACAGGGAACAGAAATAACATATTCCCAATTATCACAATTCTTGTCTTATTTCATAATCCTTTCATAAACATTGAACGTTATCCTTTTCATCAAACACAACAGACAAGTTAAGCTACAGTGTCATTGACACATTCATTTATTATTTGTGATAACCCTTGAGTTGAGCTTTTACTTCTGGTTTAAACTCTTTGCTGCTACTCTCAATCACATTTTCGGCAAATAATAGTAATGATAAGTAGTTAATTATCATTGGTTTGATGGCATTATAATGATGTGCCTGGAAACGACTTCCTCGAGCCTTCTTGAATGACACCCATGTCACCCTGAGCTGTTCTGTAACTCTCATGATGAGGCGCTTTTTCTTCCCACTGTTTTTGAACAAATAAAACATTTTAATCATCATTTCTTCCAATAACTTGAAAGTTTGATTTCTGATAAACGCATCGGCCACCGCAAGTTCGAGACGATGATTTATACAATGCACAGTGAGGAGCCAGGGTCGAGAATTTTTCATCACTGTACCTGCAGCGGAAAGGCGGCCCATATTGACACTTGTGCCATCAGCACATATACCAACGAGCAGTACCTGAAACCTATTATCAGGGATATCATAGTCTTTCTGAAAAAAACGCATCAAATGACGCCTTAACTGACCCTGCATCCACACCATTGAAATCAGTCATTCTTTGACATTTAAGGAATAATTCAATCGGTTGCCCCCTCACAACCAATCTGCAATAAACAAGCTCCTTCTCCTCGCCTGTCTTCCTGGGCTCTGAACCATCCATCTCTCCGCACATGAAATTTGCCGATAACAGCATCGTTTGAACATCATTTTTGACAGCTTTTGCCAAGTATTCCACAAAAAATGAGCAACTAAATCTATCATCTTTTCCAGGCATAATATTGATGCCATTGCGCCTTTGCATATTCACTGCAAAGGGGAAATCCGAGAATGGCTTCTCTGCCTGCACTAAATCCAAAGCTGTGTTGAAACGTTTGGTATAATTTTTCTCTGTAGCAATGTTAACAAATTGTGGCTGTGCGGGATTTTGACTCTTTGCCGGCGCTGGGTTCTCAGGGTTCTTGGGATCGGAAAACTTCTTCTTCGCCCATTCATGTAGCCCACTTCGGGTGTGTTTCTCAGTGTTCCCCTTATGGAGATGAGTCACACCGTCTACATAACTTAAAATTGATTGAAGGGATGGCCTTCTGTATGAAAGTTCTGAATTGAATAAATTTTTGTAGGAATGTTTAGTAACATGGAATACATCACATATAGTACGGGGTTTTTTTTCGTGCAGAAATTATGCAAATTAGATGACCCTTTGATTTATTCAGTGCTACTTGTACACAGTAAGTGCACATGTCAAAACGGCTCGGGCTAGGGGCTGTATTTATGAACTGATCTTCACAAAACTTCTGGGGTACCTTTGTTATCACCTTGGGATGAAAACAAGTGTTTCTGGGTGTGGTCCAAAATTCAAGATGGCTGTCAGTGGCCATTTTGTACCAAAATTAGGTCCAATCAGTTTTTTGTCACATCTTCTATACAGCTCGTATTTATGAACTGATCTTCACAAAACTTCTTGGGTACCTTTGTTATCACCTTGGGACAGGAACGAGTGTGTTTTTGGGTGCTTTTGTTATTACTGTGCTATGAGAACAAATATTTTGGGGTTCAGTCAGACCCACTTTGGGGCTCAAAGATTTCTTTCCTATTTTAGCATCTGACTGTCACCCACCTTTACAATACTTTACCTATACATTTGTTACAGGCTACGGTCAGCATTTATGTACAGACCGTTACAATACCTTACATTTGTACCTTTGTTATCAGGTCATTACCTAGATGTTTGTCATTGCTGTGTCACCTACTATACATGTACATGTCTTAAGTTGAGCTACAGTGTCATTGACACTTTCATTTATACTTACCAGTGGTCCAGACGGGGATGGCCCTCCCATGAGTGGGCGCTCATTCCTCCCAGCTGGTTTAACATTTAGCAGGCAGTGTAGAAAGAATGATGGTTGGCGCCAATTTCGGTACCTTCCTGGATACTATCTGCATGCGCAGATAACAAAAGCATGGAGGACCAGATAGGATTTGAATTTTTTGGTTTTGTATGCAAATTTTGGGGATTGGGGGGCAAAATTTGTGTTTGGCCCTGAATTATATTGAGTTAGCACCATCTAGTCTGGGCCATTGGTAAATATAAAAAATATACAAATTACTTAAAATTTATCATTTTTAGAATTTAAAAATTAATATAAGATAATTTTTGTAACTTGTTTTGTTTGGTACTGTTCAAATTGTACCTTCAGATTAATTACCCAGTACACATAATTGTTAATTGATTAAATCTCCAGCAGCCTGTTGATACAGGTGGCCAACGATGATTCTTTGAAAGCATTTATTGTTTTCGAATCAGTGTCGGGGCAGGTGTTTAGATTGTACTTTGTTTGTATTGTGTAGATGGAAAGGGATGTATACGTTCTGTTTGGGATATAATGTTATATAACTGATACCTGTTAAAGATTGTTATTTTGTGCTGGTTAGTTTTAATTTCAATAAAATAAATAATTTGGAATTATAACTCATCTATTTTCATTAAGGTCTTCCTTGTACAATGACTCCATTCACTGTCCTGTTCCTTGATCCCTAATTGGACCTCTCGCCTCCTCTAGGTCGGCTGCGTGTCAGACCTCTCCAACACTTTCTGCTCAGTCGTTGGAGGCTGAATGTAGATTCTCTGGATCAGGTGCTTCCGTTTCCGGAATCTCTGTATCCTCACCTTCTTCCCTGGACAGATGTTCAGTGGATTACGCAGGGTGTTCCATTGGACTTACCCACGTCCGATCGCGTTCTGACGGCAGATGCCAGCGATCTCGGATGGGGTGCGACGTTGGATCATCTCGGTCTTTCCCTACATGGGATGTGGGACCAGGATCAAGCAGCTCTACACATCAACCAGAAGGAGCTTCTTGCCCTTCTTCTGAGTTTCAGGCAGTGGATCCCTCACCTGTCGAATCGCCAGGTCCTTCTGCTATCCGACAATTCGACAGTGGTTGCTTACATTCGGAACCAGGGCGGCACGCACTCGGTTCCGATGTACGAATTAGCTCGGGATCTTCTACTGCTCGCTCAGGATGTTCACGCCGGAGTGGTTGTTCGTCACATTCCCGGTCGTCTGAACGTCCTAGTCGATTTCCTGTCCCGACAGGGCAGGGTTATTTCCACCGAGTGGATGTTTCACAGGGCAGTGTTCCAGTCGCTTTGCGATCTCTGGGGACGTCCCCACATCGACCTCTTTGCGACTTGTTGGAACCATCAGGTGGACAATTTCGTGTCTCCGTGTCCAGATCCTCTGGCTTTTGCCGTGGATGCTGTGTCACTCAATTGGAACGGTCTAGTCGGCTACGCCTTCCCGCCGGTTCCAATTCTCCCTCAGGTTCTCGCCAAAATTCGAACCTGCAGTTGTCGAATCATTCTGATCGCTCCCCTATCGCCTCAGCGGGTGTGGATCAATCAGCTCCGCTCGCTGATGGTGGCGGTTCCGGCACGTCTCCTGCTACGTCACAACCTTCTTTGTCAAGGTTGCCGGAGGAGGTTTCATGTCGACCCGACTTTGTTGTGCCTTCACGCATATCTTTTGTCAGGTCCTGTCTCCTCCGTAGAGGTTTTTTGAGACGAGCAGTGGAGTGCATTTCTTCTTCAAGGGGGCACTCCACTGGTTTAGCTTATGCAGCTAAATGGAAGGTCTTCTGTCGATGGTGTGCTGATCACTCTGTTGATTATGCCAATCCTTCGATTTCACAGATTGCGGAGTTTCTGGTAATCTGTTTGATTCTCGGGGTCTCCAGCCTGTTACCATCAAGGGTTACAGGTCCATGCTTTCAGAGACTTTTTCTTATGTGGGGAAGCGTCGTATCGGCACTAATCCTTACACCTCTCCAAGCTTGTTCAGCACTTTTCTTTGAAAAGGCCTCGGACTTTGCAGCTTACTCCATGATGGAATCTTTCGTGGGTGCTGCTTTGCTTGGGGGGGTGGGGGGGGGGGGGGGCACCGTTCGAACCTTTATCCCAGGTGGATATGCATTTTCTCACATATAAGACGGCTTTTCTGATGGCATTTGCTTCGGCCAGACGGGTTAGTGAACTTCACACCCTCTCGGTTGACCCGGCCTTTTTAAGGAGCTCTCCCAACAGTGTTACTTTTACCACTGATTGCTCCTTTTTGGCCAAGAATCAGTTACCAGATACTACTCCTCCTCCTATCTGTATCAGGGCTCTTCCTTCTGTTGAGGGTAATCGCCCTTTGCTCTGTCCGGTCCGTGCTATTCGCATTTATCTCGATCGGACACGCTTCATACGGAAAGGCAGGAAACGTTTTTTTCTGTCTCTTATTCCGGGTCGACAGAAGATCTCTCCTCAATCCATTTCTCGATAGATTTGTCTTGCTATTCGTACGGCTTATGGTCGTTTAGCAGCTGGCGATTGTATTACCAATCGTATTTCTGCCTACGAGGTGCGGGCACTGTCCACCTCTTGGGCTTATTCTAACTCCGTCAAGTTGTCGGATGTTATGCAGGCAGCCTACTGGAGAAATGCTTCTACTTTCTCCACCTTTTATTTGCACCAGTTGCAGGAGCAGTCGGAGGACCTTTTTGCCCTGGGTCCTCTTTCTTCTGCTCAGGCTGTTGTCTGCCATAGCCATTAGGCTTCTTGAAGGTCAGTTTCAGCCTTGTGCTGTTACTGCCCTTTTTCTGTCTGTGTGTCACACAGGCCCATATGTCTCCTTTCATTGTCCTTTACCAATGATTGCGACATTATGGTTGATAAGCCTCGGGACCTCTTCCTTCTGCTTCACGGATCCAGTGCTCTGGGGTTATGTGTGGGTTGGTTATGCGATTCCCTCCAGCCTTTTGTCTATTCAGCCTGAAGTAAACAATTGTGAGTAGGTTGATAAGAAATCTAAATTTTATAGTAAATTTCCTTTCTTATTATACCTACCACAATTGTTTGACATGTAGGCCCTCCCGTCTTCTTTACGGGTAAAGAATCTTTCCTCCCCGCTGATCACATAACTCTAACGTTGACGGATTCAAAAAGAATGAGTCTTTAGAGACGGTATAAGCGCACTGGCAACGGAAGTCGTGGAGTCGTACTTGGGAGAGAGCGTCCCATACTGGGTCTGCGCCGGTTGCACTCGACCCAGTTTTGGCTTATTTTTTATTGGTGCTTTTGCACCACTTTTCTTTCCCAAATTGCTTGGGAAAGACAAAAATAGAGAGTATTTTATCCGAGTTAGGGACTTCCACTGTAGTGCAAGCCTGAAGTAAACAATTGTGGTAGGTATAATAAGAAAGGAAATTTACTATAAAATTTAGATTTCCGAGCTCATTCATCTGCGGTAACGTCGGCCTACCTGGACGACATTCTTCAGAGGTACGGCAATGAGTTAACGCTTCAGAACGATGTGCAGAATCTGCTTCTATTACTCCGACATCTCGGTTTTATAATAAACAAGGAGAAGTCAGATCTGGTGCCGTCCAAGTCATTCACTCATCTGGGAATGAGCTTCGAGACGCACAACAATCTCGTTCGTCTGCCGTTAACCAGAGCGAAATTAATCAGTTGTTACGCTCGCTATTGTCTTCACTCAGAAAAAGTCACAGCGAGAGAGTTCATGAGACTGATAGGTCTGTGCGGAGCCGCTGCAGATCTCATTCCGATGGGGCGGTTACGCACTCGTCCTCTCCAAATTTTCTTGACTCAGAATTGGAGTGGAAAGATTCATTCGCTCGATATAGACGTTTTCTTGTCAAATCAAGTGAAACGAGATTCAGACTTGGGCAAACATTCAGTGGTTGACTCAGGGAGTTCCACTGCAGTTGCCGGATCCGAGTTTTACGATTATGACGGATGCCAGTCAAACAGGTTGGGGTGCAACATTGTTCCCAACGGATTCGAAGTGCCAGGGTCTTTGGGATCCGCAGTTTCTAGGCAAGCATATAAACATCAAGGAAATGATGTCAATTTGGCTTGCACTACGTCATTGGATGAACATTATTCAGAAAGCACATGTCCAAATCCTGTCCGACAGTAGTAGCGTATATCCGGAACCAGGGAGGCACTCATTCCGTTCCGTTATTCAATTTAACGGAAAGAATCCTTCTGTTTGTTCTAGAACACCAAGTTCTGCTTTCGGTCCGTCATATTCTGGGTCGTCTGAATATATTAGCAGACTCCGTTTCAGGAAGGGTCACTTGTTGCCGTCAGAATGGACTCTCAACAAACAGGTATTCAATCAGATTTGCTACCAATGGGAGCGGCCAATGATAGACTTATTTGCGACACAACTCAACAATCAGTTGCAGACGTATGTGTCACCATGTCCGGATCCCCGAGCATATGCAGTAGACGCTCTATCAATCTCATGGGACGGAATGATAGGATATGCGTATCCTCCAGCGCCGTTGATTCAGCAAATATTGCTAAAGATAAAACAACCACAATGCAAAATTCTGTTGGTAGCATCTCTGTCTCCACAGAGACCGTGGATAAATCTACTCAGGTGTCTGCTGTGGGACATACCGCGAAAACTTCCTCCACGAGAGGATCTTCTTTCACAGGGGAAATCACGTCAACTTCATCACAACCCGCAAGGTCTCAACCTTCACGTATTTCCATTGTGCGGTCCTTCTTGCACGGCAAGCATTTTACAGGACGAGCAGTGGACGCGATTTCTAACTGTAGGAGGACCTCCTCTTTGCTAAACTATGTGGCTAAGTGGAAGGTCTTTCGTCGTTGGTGTAGGGATCATTCTGTTGATATTTTTGATCCCTCCATACCAGACATTGCAAACTTTCTAGTATACTTGTTTGACGAGATCAAACTGCAGCCTGTTACTATTAAAGGTTATAGGTCTATGTTATCTGATACCTATGCACACCATGATAGTTTACAAATTGGATCTAATGTCTCTTTATCTAAATTAGTTAGAAACTTCTCGATAAGTAGACCTAGAACCCTTAGATTAATTCCTAAATGGAATTTAGCTTGGGTTCTTCTTAAACTAAAAGAAAAGCCATTTGAGCCTCTTGAGACAGTAGATTTCAAATTCTTGTCTTATAAGACAGCATTTCTCTTAGCTTTCTCTTCTGCTAGAAGAGTCAGTGAGCTTCATGCACTATCTGTGGACGATTCTCACTATCGTAGTGTCGGGAACACTATTACCTTTACTACTAATGTTGGATTTTTGGCTAAGAATCAGGCTCCTAATAAATATCCGGAACCTATTGTTATTAAGGCCCTTCCGTCTTCAGACGGGCATAGGCCTTTACTCTGTCCGGTTAGAGCTTTACGTATCTATAAACAAAGATCTCAGTTTATCAGAAAGGGACGAAAATGCTTCATTCTGTCTCTGTTGCCTAATAGACAGGACATTACGGTCCATTCTATTGCTAGATGGATTCAATTAACTATCCGTACTGCTTATGATAATCTATCTTCAACTCAGCAGTCTGTGCTTAAGATTTCGGCTCATGAAGTAAGAGCTCTTTCTACATCTTGGACTTACGCAAATAGTGTTGCTATTACAGATTTAATGAAGGCTCCATATTGGTCTCAGCCATCCACATTCAAAAATTTTTATCTCAGAAATATTGAGTCCATTTCTGGAGACCTGCATTATTTAGGTCCGTTATCTGTTGCTCAGAATGTCATCCACTAAACAGTTGCAACTATAGTTATGCAGGCTTTCTGTTCCGGCAGTGACTCCGTCCTGCTGCCCTCTTCGCTCTGGGCTATTTGACTCAGGGCAAGGGGAAGGGGGGGGGGAGGGTGTTCCCTTAGGTCACCTGCTTTATAGTGAAAAGCAAGGGGATACCTCCTCCGGAGTCAGTAATTCTGAGTCGTTACCGGGATGGTTTTAAAGTGTAAAGTTAATGTTTAAAAATTCATTCATGTCATATTTTTAAAGTGTAGCTCAGTGTGAAGCATTTGTATATGTCACGTGTCAAACGGGCGTTAATATACAATCCTCGGGCACTTTAAAAGAGTATAAAGAGTCTCAATTCTCTGGACTAACTTTATTTATTGGCTTACTTTAAAAATAATTAGTATAAAGGGTTATACTGGATGTTAATAGAGAACATGAATGTTATTATGCTCAATTATGGAGGGTGTTGTGTCTTTCTAATTTATCATAAATAAGAAAGATACATGTAAAGCCTAATACTCCTTTTCTCCTCGAGGGGATGACTCTATATTATATAGTTGAGCTTATTGGACTTTCCTCTATGTCCTAGGCCCTCCAGCCTTTTTACTATTCAGCTAAGTCTGTCATTGGTACAGTATAAAAATGTTAAAAAATTTATAGTAATTTATATATTTTTTATACTTACCAATGACCCAGACGGGGATGGCCCTCCCAGAAGTTGGGAACTCATACCTCCCCGCTGAGTACATAGCGCTGACCAGGCACTGCTTGTAAGAATGATAATTGGCGCCAATTTCGAGACCTCCTTGACACTGCGCATGTGCAGTGGAGGGAAAGTATGAAGGGCCATTTAGGACATGATTTTTTTGGTTTTAGATGCAAATTTTGGGGATTGGGGGGCAAAATTTGTGTTTGGCCCTAGATTTTTAAGAGTTAGCACCAGCTATGTCTGGGTCATTGGTAAGTATAAAAAATATATAAATTACTATAAATTTTTTAACTTTCCTAGGCAATAAATTTGCCGAGGCATTTTCATGAATGTTGTGATTCTTAAGCACATGTTCAAGTTTTTTAGTCCCCTACCGGCATCGCTAGAGGTTACTATAGGTTTGCACTTCGTCCATCTGTCAGTCTGTCCATCTGTCAGTCTGTCAGTCACACTTTAGTTTTCCGGAGTTTTTTTGGAAACACTTGAACGGAATGATTTCATTTTTGGTAAACTACTATAGAACAATGACTTACAGATCAAGTTTCAGTTTCATGCTGATTGCATTATTCTTGTGTGAGTTACGGCCCTTGGAAATATGGAAAAGCACCAAAATATCAGTTTTCCGGAGTTTTTTTGGAAATGCTTCAACGGAATGATTTCATTTTTGGTAAACTACTATAGAACAATGACTTACAGATCAAGTTTGAGTTTCATGCTGATTGCATTATTCTTGTGTGAGTTATGGCCCTTGGAAATATGGGAAAAAGCACCAAAATATCAGTTTTCCGGAGTTTTTTTGGAAACGCTTCAACAGAATGATTTCATTTTTGGTAAACTAGTATAGAACGATGACTTACAGATCAAGTTTGAGTTTCATGCTGATTGCATTATTCTTGTGTGAGTTACGGCCCTTGGAAATATGGAAAAGCACCAAAATATCAGTTTTCCGGAGTTTTTTTGGAAACGCTTCAACGGAATGATTTCATTTTTGGTAAACTACTATAGAACGATGACTTATAGATCAAGTTTGAGTTTCATGCTGATTGCGTTATTCTTGTGTGATTTACGGCCCTTGGAAATATGGAAAAGCACCAAAATATCAGTTTTCCAGAGTTTTTGGAAACGCTTCAACGGAATGATTTCATTTTTGGTAAACTACTATAGAACGATGACTTACAGATCAAGTTTGAGTTTCATGCTGATTGCATTATTCTTGTGTGAATTACGGCCCTTGGAAATATGGAAAAGCACCAAAATATCAGTTTTCCGGACTTTTTCTGGAAACGCTTCAACAGAATGATTTCATTTTTGGTAAACTAGTATAGAACGATGACTTACAGATCAAGTTTGAGTTTCATGCTGATTGCATTATTCTTGTGTGAGTTACGGCCCTTGGAAATATGGAAAAGCACCAAAATATCAGTTTTCCGGAGTTTTTTTGGAAACGCTTCAACGGAATGATTTCATTTTTGGTAAACTACTATAGAACGATGACTTATAGATCAAGTTTGAGTTTCATGCTGATTGCGTTATTCTTGTGTGATTTACGGCCCTTGGAAATATGGAAAAGCACCAAAATATCAGTTTTCCAGAGTTTTTGGGAAACGCTTCAACGGAATGATTTCATTTTTGGTAAACTACTATAGAACGATGTCTTACAGATCAAGTTTGAGTTTCATGCTGATTGCATTATTCTTATGTGAATTATGGCCCTTGGAAATATGGAAAAACGACAAAATTTCAATTTTCCGGAACTTTTTGGAAACGCTTCAACGGAATGATTTCATTTTTGGTAACCTACTATAGAAGGATGACTTACAGATCAAGTTTGAGTTTCATGCTGATTGCCTTATTCTTGTGTGAGTTATTGCCCTTGGAAATATGGAAAAGCGCCAAAATATTAGTTTTCCGGACTTTTTCTGGAAACACTTTAACGGAATGATTTCATTTTTGGTAACCTACTATAGAGCGATGACTTACAGATCACGTTTTATTTACACTCTGTCCATCCATCCGTCAGTCTGTCGACTGTACTTTAGTTTTCCGGACTTTTTTTGGAAACGCTTCAACGGAATGATTTCATTTTTAGTAACCTACTATAGAACGATGTCTTACAGATCAAGTTTCATTTTCACTCTGTCCATCCATCCGTCAGTCTGTCAGTCAGTCTGTCAGTCATACTTTAGTTTTCCGGACTTTTTTTGGAAATTCTTCAACCAAATGATTTCATTCTTGGTAACCTACTATAAAACGATGACTTACAGATCAAGTTTTAGTTTCATGCTGATTGCATTATTCTTGTGTGTGTTATGGCCCTTGGAAATAAGGAAAAGCGCCAAAATACCAGTTTTCTGGACTTTTTTGGAAATGCTTCAACGGAATTCATGCTGATCACATCTAGGTTATAACATTTGTATGATTATTAATGCTCATTAGTCCGGTAGGGGATATTGTATTGCTTCAGCGATACGAGCGCTCTTGTTCCTGTTGGGAAGTAAGGGATCACCAAACAGAAAGGATTCTTACATTAAAAATTGGTATTAAGGTCGATTCCATTGTTTATATATCAATGTTTATTCTAAACATAGTTTGCAGTGTTGTTGAGATTAGAGGTTAATCCAATGAACATTCTAAAAACAATTGGTTTTTTGCCAAGATCTCTTAAGTTGATAGGCTACTGTGGTGTGTAATAAACCAAAGACCATCAAACCAAATTTTTGTTGATTTAATGTTTTTTGAACTAAAAAATAAACCATAATTTACTTTATTCATAATTGCCAAGGCAAATGGTGTTTTTTGGAGGAAACACAATTTTCTTAGGCAATTTTTTTGCTGAGGCTAATTTTCCTAATTAAATGCCCTGCCGATGAGTCTCGGTTCACACTTTACAGGTCAGATGGATGACAGTGTTACTATCAAATTCAAGGTGAGCGATATTCTGATGCATGCTTTAAGGAAAACAACAGATTGGTTTGGGCCCGGGGGATTTCTCATCTCATGGTCATCCAGGACAATCTTACAGCCATAAGATACCGGTATCAGGTCCTTATTCCTTCTTTCCCTTTCACTTATTCTTACGTTGCAGCAGGATAATACAAGGCCGCACGTTGCTAGGGTTTGTCGTGACTTCCTCAACCAAAACAATGTCCCAGTTCTCGATTGGCTACAATACAGTCCAGATTTGTTCCCGATCGACCATTTGTGGGACGAGCTGGAAGGAGGGTCAGGAAGCATGTCAACGTTCCAAACAACGTCCCTCAGCTCACGCAGATCCTTCTTTAGGAGTGGAATAACATCCCACAAAGGACCATAAACAACTTGATGAGGTCAATGGTAAGGAGACTTACAGCAGCGACTGAAGCCCGGGCTGGGCTCACCCACCTTTGATTTTGATCAGGAAATGGCGTAGTGTACCCATGTTTGAACGTTATCCATGAAAACGCTGTCTGTGTTAAGACAATAAAACTCGTCAAAATTTAATCAGTAATGAAGAAATAATATCAAAATCCAAACAATGAAATATTCATCCATAACACATTTGAAATATTTACCACAGAAAAAAACTTGTGTTTCTTTTTTCCGCTGGTATATAAGATAAGGTCCTGTCATGTCATGTCATGAATGTACAGGATCATAGGGAGATAAAAAGGGATACTCATACAGAAAATTAACGTCATCCTTTTTATGCATTTACAGGCATTTAGGAAATGCAGAGGTGCAAAAATTCCCCCCCCCCCCCCCCCCCACAATGTCAGTTTATCTAGGAGTGCAATTGCTGTCCTAAGTCTATCAGTATATAAAGAGAAAACCCTGTGAGAACTCCGAAAAGTGAAGCAGTGCCTGTTTATATATCTAATGAGAACATGCTTTTGGGGCTCAAGGATATTTGAATATTTTGTTGCAGAAAATAAACAAGACAGATAAGGTGGGCAATGACATTTGTTCTTTCCACCACCCCACCACACCCACTTGCATAAATCTACCGCCTCCTTCCTCAATGGAGAACATGCCCCCCCCCCCCCCCCCCCACACACACAAAAAAAACAAAACAAGCCCAAATGCCTGATGACGAGCCTTGAAAATTTGTACAACTCGCTGTAACTTGACTCAAAGATGCATTGACTATTAACTGATAAACAATACTTGAATGTGATCAGAATGTTTCTTCAGCTCGCACCTGCAGAGAGCTTGCTTTTGATTGGTGAAAGGCTAGATACATATTTTTAAACATGTTAATTGTTTTTTGTTAAAATTGTATGATTTACACATGCAATGAATTAGTATGGGGTGGGGGAGTCTGACATTTACTCACTGGTGCTTGGTGGTTCTCTCTGGCTACTCTGACTTCCTCCACCTATAAAACTGTCTGACTCGAGGTGACCCTGTCGAAAGTGTTGTTAAACCCCTATAAATAAATAAATTAATAAATGAATTTGGAAGTGAAACTGTAAAGAGATGTGTGCATGCTCACTTGTTGAATACTGATACATTTCGGTGACTTTTTCAACTTAAAAATTTCATGTGATTATAGATGTAATGTTTGGATTACTATATCTAATTATTAGTTCTGTAGTCTTTTAACCCTTTATCTGACATGAAAAGCAGACGACACCTGCACAAAAAAATTCTTGGAATAACTAGTTTTTAGCTCAACTTTGACGAAGTCAAATTTGAGCTATTGTCATGGCCCGTCGTCCGTCCGTCCGTCCATCCGTCCATCCGTCCGTCTGTCCATCTGTCCGTCTGGCCGTCTGTCCGTACGTCAACAATTGGCTATGGCTCGGGCTAGAGATCGTATTTATGAACCGATCTTTACGAAACTTCTTGTGTACCTTTGTTATGACCCTGGGACGGGAACGAGTGTTTTTAGGTGTGGTCCGAAATTCAAGATGGCTGCCAGTGGCCATTTTGTACCGATGATGCAAAAATCAGTTTTTTGTACAGAACTTCTGTATGAAAGTTCTGATTTGAATAAAGTTTTGTATAAATGTTTAGTACCATGGGATACATCACATATAATACGTGTTTTTTTCTCGTACGTAAATTGGGCAAATTAGACTAATTTTGATGTTTTTTGGGGTTACTTTCAGCACTGTAAGTGCAAATGCCAATACGGCTCGGGCTAGAGGCCGTATTTATGAACCGATCTTTACAAAACTTCTTGGGTAGCTTTGGTATCACCGTGGGACGAGAACGAGTGTTTTTGGGTCCGGTCCGAAATTCAAGATGGCCGATGGCAGCCATTTTGTACAAAATTAGGTGCAATCAGATTTTTGCACAGAACTTCCATATGAAAGCCCTGATTTGAATAATTATTTTGTGTGAATGTTTAGTACCATGGGATGCATCACATATAATACAGGTTTTTTTCTCGTGCAGAAATTATGCAAATTAGATGAACTTTGATTTTTTCAGTGCGACTTACACACAGTAAGTACACATGTCCATACGGCTCAGACTAGAGTCTGTATTTATGAACTGATCTTCACGAAATGTCTTGGGTACCTTTGTTATCACCTTGGGACGAGAACGAGTGTTTCTGGGTGCGGTCTAAAATTCAAGATGGCTGCTAGTGGCCATTTTGTACCGAAATTAGGTCTAATCAGTTTTTTATACACATCTTCTATACAGCTCAGACTAGAGGCCATATTTATGAACCAATCTTTACGAAACTTCTTGGGTACCTTTGTTATCACCGTGGGATGAGAGCGAGTGTTTTTGGGTGTGGTCCAAAATTCAAGATGGCCACCAGCAGCCATTTTGTACCAAAATTAGTGCAATCAGTCTTTTGTATAGAACTTCTGTATGAAAGTTCTGATTTGAATAAATTTTTGTATGAATGTTTAGTAACATGGAATACATCACATATTGTAAGGGTTTTTTTTTCGTGCCGAAATTATGCAAATTAGATGAACTTTGATTTATTTAGTGCTACTTACACAATGTAAGCACACATGTCAATGCGGCTCAGGGTAGAGGCTGTATTTATGTTGTGAACCGATCTTCACAAAACTTCTTGGGTACCTTTGTTATCTCCTTGGGATGAGAATGAGTGTTTCTGGGTACGGTCCAAAATTCAAGATGGTTGCCAGTGGCCATTTTGTACCGAAATTAGGTCCAATCAGTTTTTGTCGCAACTTCTACACAGCTCATATTTGTGAACTGATCTTCACAAAACTTCTTGGGTACTTTTATTTTCACCTTGGGACAGGAACGAGTGTGTTTTGGGGTGCCTTTGTTATCACTGTGCTATGAGAACAAATATTTTGGGGTTCAGTCAGACCCACTCTGGGACTCAAAGATTTTTTCTAGTTCAGCATCTGACTGTCACCCACCTTTACAATACTTTACTTATACATTTGTTACAGGCAACGGTCAGTATTCATGTACAGACCGTTACAATACTTTATATGTACCTTTGTTATCAGGTCATTACCTAGATGTTTGTCATTGCTGTGTCACATACTATACATGTACATGTCTTTGTCTTGACAAGTTGAGCTACAGTGTCATTGACACTTTCATTTTCATTTTTTGTCTCAAAAACATAGGTTATGACCCCTTAATTGGCGATTTTTGAGAATAATGCTGGCTGGTTTTGGCCGTTACTTTGGGTAAAGGGGTTAATTCCTCCTCAGTGGTTCAGTACTGTGTCTCTGTTCCAGCACTGTCTTTGGGTTATAAATTGCATTCAGCAATAGCTCTAGTTTCTAAATAGGGTAGAACCCTATAAATTCAGTAGTCACTTTTCCAGTGAAATATATTCAGTTAACAGGAGTTGGATCATTTTCATGTATTCTGGCTGAAAAAACTGAGCATTTATTCTCCTATATCATGTTTGAGAGAGCTCATGGAGCTTTGTCAAACAAGATATAATAGATTAAAGGCTTATATTGGATATACTAAATGTGCATAGGTCTATAAGCATGGGGAGTTTGGTCACAGTCAGAGTAATTCCTTAATCTATTTCAAGATTCTTTATTCAATTAACAGGCGTTTTCTCTATAACCTTTTTGCAATTAACAAGTTATATTTGTACCGAAGGTATGGTAAATGTTTTGCTGTTTGGAAGTATGTACATTTAACAGGGTTATTGAATTGACAGATCTGTTTAAGTGGGATCCCCTGTAATTTGAAAATGAATTTTTTTTCTTTTACAATGTAGTTTATGACCCTTCGTTGGGATGACTTCAAGGCAAAATGGGTGAAATATGAATGTGAAATGTGCAAATGAAATGGATAAAATTATAGGGCATTTATCAAGGATGGTAGGACAAATGACTCATTCACCAGTCTCCATCTTGAAAGGTCTTTTTTCCACTCCTAAAATGTTTTTATTTTTTGTTATTACACACTGTGTCTAACCTTAAGGGACTGCTTCCAACTTTGATCATTTTTAGCTCAACTTTGGCAAAGCCAAATTTGAGCTTATGCCATGGCCCGTCGTCCGTCTGTCCGTCAACAATTGGATATGGCTCGGGCTAGAGGCCGTATTTATGAACCGATCTTTACGAAACTTCTTGGGTACCTTTGTTATGACCGTGGGACGAGAACGAGTGTTTTCGGGTGCGGTCCGAAATTCAAGATGGCTGCCAGCCGCCATTTTGTACCGACTATGCAGAAATCTGTTTTTTGAACAGAACTTCCATGTGAAAGCTCTGATTTGAATAATTTTTTGTATGAATGTTTAGTACCATGGGATACATCACATATAATACAGGTTTTTTTCTCGTGCATAAATTATGCAAATTAGACTAATTTTGATGTTTTTTGGTGTTACTTTCAACACTGTAAGTGCAAATGCCAATACGGCTCGGGCTAGAGGCCGTATTTATGAACCGATCTTTACGAAACTCCTTGGGTACCTTTGTTATCACCGTGGGACGAGAATGAGTGTTTTGGGGTCCGGTCCGAGATTCAAGATGGCCGATGGCAGCCATTTTGTACAAAATTTGGTGCAATCAGATTTTTGCGCAGAACTTCCATATGAAAGTGCTGATTTGAATAATTTTTTGTGTGAATGTTTAGTACCATGGGATACATCACATATAATACGGGTTTTTTTCTCGTGCAGAAATTATGCAAATTAGATGAACTTTGATTTATTCAGTGCTACTTATACACTGTAAGTGCACATGTCAATACGGCTCGGGCTAGAGGCTGTATTATGAACCGATCTTCACAAAACTTGTTGGGTACCTTTGTTTTCACCTTGGGACGAGAACGAGTGTTTCTGGGTGCGGTCCAAAATTCAAGATGCCTGCCAGTGGCCATTTTGTACCGAAATTAGGTCTAATCAGTTTTTTGTACACAACTTCTATACGGCTCAGGCTAGAGGCCGTATTTATGAACCGATCTTTACGAAACTTCTTGGGTACCTTTGTTATCACCGTGGGATGAGAACAAGTGTTTTGGGTGTGGTCCGAAATTCAAGATGGCCACCACAGCCATTTTGTACCAAAATTAGTGCAATCAGTCTTTTGTACAGAACTTCTGTATGAAAGTTCTGAATTGAATAAATTTTTGTATGAATGTGTAGTAACATGGAATACATCACATATAGTACGGGTTTTTTTCTCGTGCTGAAATTATGCAAATTAGATGAACTTTGATTTATTCAGTGCTACTTATACACTGTAAGTGCACATGTCAATACGGCTCGGGCTAGAGGCTGTATTTATGAACCGATCTTCACAAAACTTCTTGGGTACCTTTGTTATCACCTTGGAACGAGAACGAGTGTTTCTGGGTGCGGTCCAAAATTTGAGATGGCTGCCAGTGGCCATTTTGTACCGAAATTAGGTCCAATCAGTTTTTTGTCACAACTTCTATACAGCTCATATTTGTGAACTGATCTTCACGAAACTTCTTGGGTACCTTTGTTTTCACCTTGGGACAGGAATGAGTGTGTTTTGGGGTGCCTTTGTTATCACTGTGCTATGAGAAGAAATATTTTGGGGTTCAGTCAGACCCACTCTGGGACTCAGAAGATTTTTTAGCTCAACTTTGGCAAAGCCAAATTTGAGCTTTTGTCATGGCCCGTCGTCCGTCTGTCCGTCTGTCCGTACGTCAACAATTGGATACGGCTGGGGCTAGAGGCCGTATTTATGAACCGATCTTTACGAAACTTCTTGGGTACCTTTGTTATGACCGTGGGACGAGAACGAGTGTTTTTGGGTGCGGTCCGAAATTCAAGATGGCTGCCAGCCGCCATTTTGTACCGACGATGCAGAAATCTGTTTTTTGTACAGAACTTCCATATGAAAGCTCTGATTTGAATAGTTTTTAGTCGAGTTGTGACGAAGTCAAACTCGACTTATAGTTTGGTGAATGGCGGGCGGGCGGGCGGGCGGGCGGGCGGGCGGGCGTAAACAATTGGTTTCCGGATGATAACTTGATAGTGGTTCAACTCACATTCATTAAACTTCATACGTAGGTTGGTCTTGGTGGGAGGAAGAACCCTATTGATTTTGGACATGCTACGTCGAAGGTCAAGGTCACAGTGACCTTGAACATAGTAAATCTTAAACAATTGGTTTCCGGATGATAACTTGATAATGGTTCAACTCACATTCATGAAACTTCATAGGTAGATTGGCCTTGGTAAGGGGAAGAACCCTATTGATTTTGGACTCGCTACGTCAAAGGTCAAGGTCACAGTGACCTTTAACATAGTATATCGCAACAATTGGTTTCCGGATGATAACTTGATAGTGGTTCAACCTAGAGTCATGAAACTTCATAGGTGTGTTGGCCTTGGTGCGAGGAAGAACCCTATTGATCTTGGACTCACCAGGTCAAAGGTCAAGGTCACAGTGACCTTGAACATAGTATATCGCAACAATTGGTTTCCGGATGATAACTTGATAGTGGTTCAACCTAGAGTCATGAAACTATATAGGTGTGTTGGCCTTGGTGCGAGGAAGAACCCTATTGATCTTGGACTCACCAGGTCAAAGGTCAAGGTCACAGTGACCTTGAACATAGTATATCGCAACAATTGGTTTCCGGATGATAACTTGATAGTGGTTCAACCTAGAGTCATGAAACTTCATAGGTATGTTGGCCTTGGTGCGAGGAAGAACCCTATTGATCTTGGACTCACCAGGTCAAAGTCACAGTGACCTTGAACATAGTATATCGCAACAATTGGTTTCCGGATGATAACTTGATAGTGGTTCAACCTAGAGCCATGAAACTTTACAGGCGTGTTGGCCTTGGTGCGAGGAAGAACCCTATTGATGTTGGACTCACCAGGTCAAAGGTCAAGGTCACAGTGACCTTGAACATAGTATATCGCAACAATTGGTTTCCGGATGAGAACTTGATAGTGGTTCAACCTAGAGTCATGAAACTTCATAGGTGTGTTGGCCTTGGTGCGAGGAAGAACCCTATTGACCTTGGACTCGCCAGGTCAAAGGTCAAGGTCACAACTCGACATTGGATCTGTGATCCTGAGCGGCATTTTTTGTATGAATGTTTAGTACCATGGGATACATCACATATAACACGGGTTTTTTTCTCGTGCGTAAATTGTGCAAATTAGACTAATTTTGATGTTTTTTGGGGTTACTTTCAGCACTGTAAGTGCAAATGCCAATACGGCTCGGGCTAGAGGCCGTATTTATGAACTGATCTTTACGAAACTTCTTGGGTACCTTTGTTATGACCGTGGGACGAGAACAAGTGTTTTGGGGTCCGGTCCGAAATTCAAGATGGCCGATGGCAGCCATTTTGTACAAAATTAGGTGCAATCAGATTTTTGCACAGAACTTCCATATGAAAGCGCTGATTTGAATAATTTTTTGTGTGAATGTTTAGAACCTTTGTTATGACCGTGGGACGAGAACGAGTGTTTTTGGGTGCGGTCCAAAATTCAAGATGGCTGCCAGCCGCCATTTTGTACCGACGATGCAGAAATCTGTTTTTTGTACAGAACTTCCATATGAAAGCTCTGATTTGAATAATTTTTTGTATGAATGTTTAGTACCATGGGATACATCACATATAATACGGGTTTTTTTCTCGTGCAGAAATTATGCAAATTAGATGAACTTTGATTTTTTTCAGTGCGACTTACACACAGTAAGTACACATGTCAATACGGCTCAGACTAGAGTCTGTATTTATGAACTGATCTTCACGAAATGTCTTGGGTACCTTTGTTATCACCTTGGGACGAGAACGAGTGTTTCTGGGTTCGGTCTAAAATTCAAGATGGCTGCCAGTGGCCATTTTGTACCGAAATTAGGTCTAATCAGTTTTTTGTACACAACTTCTATACAGCTCAGACTAGAGGCCATATTTATGAACCAATCTTTACGAAACTTCTTGGGTACCTTTGTTATCACCGTGGGATGAGAGCGAGTGTTTTTGGGTGTGGTCCAAAATTCAAGATGGCCACCAGCAGCCATTTTGTATCAAAATTAGTGCAATCAGTCTTTTGTACAGAACTTCTGTATGAAAGTTCTGATTTAAATAAATTTTTGTATGAATGTTTAGTAACATGGAATACATCACATATTCTAAGGGTTTTTTTTTCGTGCAGAAATTATGCAAATTAGATGAACTTTGATTTATTCAGTGCTACTTACACAATGTAAGCACTCATGTCAATACGGCTCAGGATAGAGGCTGTATTTATGAACCGATCTTCACAAAACTTCTTGGGTACCTTTGTTATCACCTTGGGATGAGAATGAGTGTTTCTGGGTACGGTCCAAAATTCAAGATGGCTGCCAGTGGCCATTTTGTACCGAAATTAGGTCCAATCAGTTTTTTGTCACAAGTTCTATACAGCTCGTATTTATGAACTGATCTTCACAAAACTTCTTGGGTACTTTTGTCTTCACCTTGGGACAGGAACGAGTGTGTTTTGGGGTGTCTTTGTTATCACTGTGCTATGAGAACAAATATTTTGGGGTTCAGTCAGACCTACTCTGGGACTCAAAGATTTTTTTCTAGTTTAGCATCTGACTGTCACCCACCTTTACAATACTTTACCTATACATTTGTTACAGGCAACGGTCAGTATTTATGTACAGACCGTTACAATACTTTATATGTACCTTTGTTATCAGGTCATTACTTAGATGTTTGTCATTGCTGTGTCACATACTATACATGTACATGTCTTTGTCTTGACAAGTTGAGCTACAGTGTCATTGACACTTTCATTTCTAGTTTAGCATCTGACTGTCACCCACCTTTACAATACTTTACCTATACATTTGTTACAGGCAACGGTCAGTATTTATGTACAGACCGTTACAATACTTTATATGTACCTTTGTTATCAGGTCATTACCTAGATGTTTGTCATTGCTGTGTCACATACTATACATGTACATGTCTTTGTCTTGACAAGTTGAGCTACAGTGTCATTGACACTTTCATTACTGCAACAGAGCAGGTGCTCCAACATGCTGTATCTGGGAGAACTGACAAGTTACATTCCAAGTACATTCAAAGCTGTTTCTTGGTAAGTCCTGGCTACCCATATAGGCATCCAAGTCTTTCCAAGAAGTAACTGCAAAGCCACAGGATGTGTGGACTGCCAAAGTGTAGACAAAATGGATACCCCCCTCCCTCCCCCCTCCTCCCAGTTTCTTAAACAAATTTAAATAAAAAAATTCATCAATGAAACAGCAGAAAGGAACCGAACATTCTCTTTGTATATTTCAGGCCCCAAGAGCTAAAATGAATCAACAAAGGTCAAGACGATTCAGAGCATCAAAGGAAGCAAGGTATGTTCGATATTTCATCCATTTCTTTTCAACCTACTCACAATTGTTTACAATTGGCTGTAACATAAGTGCAAGCCCTACTTCGGAACTAACTCAAGCTTATAGAATCTTTTCCAAACGAGTTGGAAAAGTACTAGAGTGCAAAAGCACGAAAAAGATCGAAAAAAGGGTCGAGCGAGACCAGCGCTCGAAATTACAGGTACTCTCTCTTAACACCCCTTGCGTTTACCGAGCGCATGCGCAACAACCGTGACGTCAATTCCTTTATTTTCCGCCATTGTACATGGTCGGAAATTTTTGTGACTTGTGCTAATTATGCTATGTATTCTTCGTGAACAACTTATTCTTCATATTTAGTGTGCTACTGGGTTGTATCCTTTTATCAAGCTACCAAATTATTATTATTATTTAATGTTAATTTGTATTTTTATTGCTGTTCTCTTCACACTTTATCTTGTCTTTCCCCCACGTGTGAACACGACCTTAGTACTGTTTTCCGTCGGCGGGAAGCTTGATTATTGTTTTGATATCATGCCTAAGACTATTCCTTGTACCTCTTGTTTGCAGGTGAAACATGTGGACGATTCTCATGCCACATGTGTCACTTGCAACAATTGCACTCAGGCCCAATCATGTGGTATCTGTGGGGTTTGGTCCTCTAAATTTTGGGCTTCTGTGAACAAGGTGGTTCTTTCCAGAGCTAGAACCCCTCGTTCTCGGGGTAAGGGTAGCCGTGCCATAGCAGACATTTCTGCTGGTGCACGTGGTGACTCTGTCACACAGGATTCGGATCTGACTTCTGTGGCGAGTTCCTCTAGTTCAGTGATACCTGACGAGGAGACCGTGGTCTCTTTGTCTTCTGATGTCACTATTGAGGCGTCTGTTTTCGTTGAGAGCTTTTCCGAGGTCAGCTCGGTAACCCTCTCCGATCTGCCTCCTACACCGTCGACCGTTGTTGAGGAGGTTGCTACTCCAGATCCTATTCTGTCTGATGGTGGCTCTTCCATCTCCTCTGGGGGATGGTCTACAGTCTCGGGGGACCGAGGCTGTATCTGCTGGTGTGTCTGTGTGTTCTCAGCCTCCCCCAGCCTTGCGGCGGGGCTGTGTGGGTTTGCTGTCTGCTCTGTCTAATCTGGCTAGGTTTGCTCCTAGTCTGTTGAGCCGACCGGTCGCTTCGGCAGCGATTCCTCGTCCCTCGAGTGAATCGTTTATTGTTCCACCTTCGCCTGCTAGTGTGCCGCCTAGCGGGATGGTGTTGGGACGTTGGCATCCAGGGCCTGCTGTTCGGCAGCGGTCAGTGACAGCCCCGGTTAGCTGTCACTCTCGGAACCTTCCTCCGGTGATTCCTCACTGTGTTCTGAGTCTGGGTGTCGATCGATGCTTGCCGTCGGTCTCAGAGGATAGGCAGTTGGGGCCGTCTGCTGCGCAGAGGCCAATAACAGGTTCCTGTCATTCTTGGGACAATCCTCCGGTGTCTTCTCACCGTGTCCTAGGTCCAGCTACCGATCGACTTGCGCCGTCGGTCTCTTTAGAGGATTTGCAGGCAGGGCCTTCTGTTTCGCAAAGGTCAGTGATGGCCCTGGGCGTCACAATCGGGACTATCCTCCGGTGTCTTCTCACCGTGCTCCTATTCTGTCTGCCGATCGACGTTCGCCGTCGGTCTCTCCTGAGGATTTGGGTTCTACTAGAAGGGTCCATTGGGAGGACACTCCGTCGGGCGATTCTGCTGCGACGGATTCTCAGGGTGACCTGCGCCAGGCCGTTTTGGCGCTCACCCGGTTGCTTTCTGGCAACCCTCAAGTTGGCCTCCCTGTGCCTCCTGAGGCACAACCTCCTTTGGTCGGTCGCCGAGATGTCTCACTGGCCCCTTGGATACTGCACAGTATTCACAGGAGGTTTCTGCTGGTCAGCCCGAGTTGGGCTACGTCTCCTTTGCTACGGAGGATGACGAGTATCTTGAAGGTGATGGGCCCCCCTCGTCAGTCTTGGGGCAGGCTTTGGATTTCGTCTTTGGCTTATTGCCGGACGTTCAACCTTCCGACCAGCCTTCTGTGACCGTCCGGCCGCGGTCCACTGTGGAGCGCCGTAACCCTGTTGAGCCTTCTAGCTCCGGGGCTTTGCGTCCTCTGCAATCGGCTCAGGTGGTTGAGTCCTTCCAGGGCTAAGACGCCAAAATGCGTTCTAAGGCCCTCAAGGGTTCCTTCTTTTCTAGAGCTGATGCCTTTCTGCCTCCATCGCGGTTTCGTGTGTACGATTCCGTCTCTCCACCAGTCTTCCAAGGGATGACTACTGTGGATTAGGATTCTTCTTCCCTCGGGTTGACTAAGCCTAAGTCAGCAGTTCTCCCGATGTCGGTAGTTGAGTCTATGGTGGGCCTGTCCTGAGAGATGCTGGGTATGTTGTCTCTCGCGGACCATGTCGTCGCTGCTCTGGCTGAATATTTTCCACCAGGGGAGTTTGATGACGCTCAGGCGCCTTTTCGCATTTTGTCACAGGCTCTTATGAACTTGACTCACGCTCACGCCTGTAACACGGCTAATTTGGAGCTGGCACGCCGGGATGCGGTTTTGGATTCTTTACCATCCCTTCCTTCTGAGCAACGTGCTGTTCTGAGGTCTGCCTCTTTGGTGGGACCTCAGTTGTTCCATGATTCCGTGGAAGCTGTTCGTGGCGAAGTTCTTCGTCATTCGAAGGACCAGCTTTTGCTGAGACAGCTTGACCCACCTGCTGCTGCGGGTGGGGGTCGTTCCAGGCCCGCCAAGCGTGCTGCTGCGTCTGCCTCGTCGGCGACGTCGGCTACGCCTTCGGCTCCGTCTGCTCCTTCTGCTCTTAAGAAGCGCCGACGTGGCCAGGCCCGCTGGCAGCCTCAGGCTAGAAAGTCTCAGGACTCTGTCACTTCCCGAGGTGGTTTCTCCTCTCGGGGGGCCTCGTCGAGGCCGCAAGTGAAGGTTCTCACCTCGATTCGCCTCCAGTCGGGGGAAGGCTGTTGCTGTTTTACGACCGTTGGACAGAGATAATGTCGGACTCTTGGGTCCTCGACGTCATTCAATCCGGTCTGCGACTGTCCTTCCATCGGCACCCCAGTTTATCTCGGGTGCCCCTTCCGACTCAGGTCCCTTCAGATTCTCTGCGTCGAGACCTTCTGGTGCAGGAGATCGACAATCTCCTCACCAAAGGGGCGATCGAGGTGGTCAGGAACACCTTTTCACCGGGGTTTTACTCGAGACTTTTCTTGGTGCCGAAGAAAAACGGCCAATATCGTCCTGTCATCGATCTGAGTACCCTGAACGAGTACATAATTGCTCCTCGTTTCAGTATGGAGACTTTCCGGTCGGTTCGACGTTCAGTTCATCAGGGCGATTTTGCGGCCAGTATCGACCTGAAGGATGCCTACTTCCATGTACCCATTCATCTGGCGTCACGGAAATACCTTCGGTTCTCGTTTCGGGATCGAGTTTTTCAATTCAGAGCTCTCCCGTTCGGTTTGAACCTGGCTCCTTGGGCCTTCACCCCACTGATGTCACATGTGCTTGCTTTCCATCGCACTCAGTCGGCAGTGACTTTGTTAGCCTACCTAGACAACATCCTCCAACGTCACCACGATGCTGCTGTTCTGGAGTTCGATGTCCGGCAGTTTCTTTGCCTGCTAGCGTCGCTGGGTTTCAGAGTCAATCGCGAGAAGTCGGATCTTCTTCCTTCTCAGCGATTCCGTCATTTGGGGATGGATTTCGACACTCTTCACAATGTAGTGTCGGTCCCCCAGGCTCGGGCGACGATTCTTTCCGCCTTGACTCGGGACCTGCTTCAATCTTCCTCGGTCTCGGCCAGGACTTTCCTTCGGATGCTGGGCCTTTGCACTTCAGTGACAGATCTCATTCTGCTCGGTCGCTTGTTTGTCCGACCTCTCCAACACTTCCTGTTGGATCATTGGCGTCCGAATGTAGATCCGCTGGACCTGGAACTCACTATTCCTCGGTCTCTGCTTTGTCACCTCCGCCCTTGGGCAGATATTCCCTGGCTGACACAGGGTGTTCCGTTGGATCTTCCTTTGGCCGATCGCATCCTTACTGAGGATGCCAGCGATCGGGGCTGGGGTGCGACGTTGGATCCTCTCGGTCTGTCTACTCACGGAGAGTGGGACAGCGAGCAGGTGGGCCTTCATATCAACCAGAAGGAGCTCCTTGCTCTTCTGTTGAGTTTTCGGCTTTGGATCCCTCATCTGTCGGACCATGTTGTCCTACTTCTTTCGGACAATTCGACAGTAGTGGCCTACATACGGAATCAGGGAGGCACACATTCGATTCCCATGTATCGGCTGTCTCGGGATCTTCTTCTGTTGGCGCGGGATGTGAACGCTCGGGTGTCCATTCGACACATTCCCGGGCGCCCCAACGTCCTAGCAGACTCCCTGTCCCGACGCGACAGTGTCCTTCCAACCGAATGGATGCTACATCGGTCGGTGTTTCAGGCGATTTGCGAGCAGTGGGGTCGTCCTCAGGTCGACCTTTTCGCTACTCGCTGGAATCATCAGGTAGAGACTTTTGTCTCCCCTTGTCCAGATCCTCTGGCATTTTCAGTAGACGTTCTGTCTCTCGACTGGACAGGTTGGGTCGGCTATGCCTTTCCTCCTGCACCGATTCTTCCTCAAGTTTTAGTGAAGATTCGTGCTTGCAGTTGCAGGATCATTCTGATCACACCCCTGTCTCCACAGAGGGTGTGGATCAATCTGCTGCGGCCTCTATTGGCCGATCGACCGATTCGTCTACCTCTACGTCGCGATCTTCTTTCACAGGGTCGTCCCAGGAAGTATCACAACAACCTGGCGAGCCTGTCCCTTCACGCCTGTCTTTTATCAGGTCCAGTCTCCGACGTAGAGGTTTTTCGAGACGATCAGTGGAGTGCATTTCTGCATCGCGGCGACCTTCCACTGGAATGACTTATGCCGCCAAGTGGAAGGTTTTCTGCCGCTGGTGTTCAGATCACAATGTGAATTACCGTGATCCGTCAATCGCTCAAATTGCGGATTTTCTGTTTTTTCTTTTTGACTCCAAGGGCCTCCAGCCTGTTACGATTAAGGGCTATCGGTCTATGCTGTCTGACACTTTCTCTTATGTGGGAAAGCGGTGTATCGGTCGTAATCTTTTCCTCTCCAAACTTATTCGGCACTTTTCTTTGAAGAGGCCTCGAGTTTTGCGTCTTACACCCAAGTGGAACTTGGCATGGGTGTTGCACTGTTTGGAGGGGGTGCCATTCGAGCCTTTATCTGAGACCGACATGCGTTTTCTCACCTATAAGATGGCTTTTCTTCTAACGTTTGCTTCTGCTCGTCGAGTCAGTGAGCTTCATGCTCTATCTGTTGATTCTGCCTTCTTCCGAAATGAGGCTGTCACATTCACTACTGATTGCTCTTTTCTGGCTAAGAATCAACTCCCCGATTCGGTACCTCCTCCCATCTGCATTCGGGCTCTCCCCGCTGTAGATGGACGGAGGCCTCTTCTTTGTCCTGTTTGTGCGGTCAAGACTTACATTACTCGCACTCAGTTCATTAGGAGGGGTCGGAAGAGATTCTTTCTGTCTCTCATTCCTAAGAGGCAGTCTATCTCTTCCCATTCTATTTCCAGGTGGATCTGTCTTGCAATCAAGTTGGCTTATTCTGGCTTGTCTGCATCGGATCTTGTTTCGAACCGGCTTAATGCTCACGAGGTTCGTGCCATTTCTACATCCTGGGCGTTCTCCAATTCTGTTTCGCTTTGTGATGTTATGAATGCGGCTTACTGGAGGAATGCTTCTACCTTCTCCTCCTTTTATCTCCGCCACCTTCAGCAGCAATCTGAGGACCTTTATTCTTTAGGCCCTCTTGTTGCTGCTCAGGCTGTTGTGCACCCTCGTTAAAATTGTTTTTGTCGAGGTTGCGCTTCGCTCAGCCTTGTTCTTTTCAGGTGCCTTCTCTCTATCTTCATTACAGGTTTTCGTTTTTGTTCTCTGCCATCCTTGCTTTCGTTCTGCTACTCTTGTTGGTATTGGTTATGTGATTCACCTCCTCCTATTGTTTATTCAGCCATTTGTAAACAATTGTGAGTAGGTTGAAAAGAAATTAAAATTTTTTAGTAAATTTTGTTTCTTAACATACCTACCACAATTGTTTTCCGGAGGCCCACCCTCCTTGGGGATATCTTTGATATCGATGCCTCCCCACTAAATCACAAACTTCTCGTTGGCGGAAATACGGAATTGACGTCACGGTTGTTGCGCATGCACTCGGTAAACGCAAGAGGTGTGCAGAGAGAGTACCTGTAATTTCGAGCGCTGGTCTCGCTCGACCCTTTTTTCGATCTTTTTCGTGCTTTTGCACTCTAGTACTTTTCCAACTCGTTTGGAAAAGATTCTATAAGCTTGAGTTAGTTCTGAAGTATGTTACAAATCACCTCAGAAAAATAATTCAGCACTTTACCAGTTAATTACACATTGTCAGAAAAATACATATTGTGCATTAAAAAGTAACATTAGGCTATTAAAAAAAACATCTTGTTTCTTAGGCACCTCCCTCATCATAGAAAACTTGTCTCATCACAGTGGAAGTACATCTACAGAAGTTCATGCTTTTTCAACACATGCTTGTTTTGGGTAAATGTTGGAGTAATAAGATTTGTCAGAAAACAAAAAGTCACATAATGATATTTACTACTGAATGAAGTTTCACAACTCGCATTACGTAGTGCACATACTGACCAAACAAATCGCACTGTTTTGTGACGTGAATTTAACATTCAGTGAGGTTATTGTTTTCAGTTTGTCTCGCTTTTCATTGGGGGTTGATTAAGTTATGCAGGACTCATGGAACCATCGCATACTCAGAGAACACTTCTTCAGTCATTTTTCCATGACATTTGTGTGTGGAAATCTTCAAAAGAAGTCTAGAAATTTCACTTCAACAATCTGTGAATCAATTATTTCTCAGGGATCGAGCAGGTCAGGGTGAATTTTAACATCTTGATTAATGTTTGGAAGGTTCCCTGGTGGGGGAATGCGGTCAGTTGATGTACACTGTGCAGGTATATTGGAAACCCTGTGTTAACCCTTTACCCAAACTTATCAAGCATCATTAACCAAATCAACATTCAAATTTTATTACTTTTCAATTTTTTCCCCCAAAATAGCTTATAACTCTTTATGGGCTCATTCAGCTCGTCTGAAGGATGGGTTCATAAGGTTTGTTTGGGGAGCAAAAATTGAAAATTTGCAGTTGCAGAAGAATTTCTTTTGCAAGTGTCGTCTTCTGTTTATGTTGGATAAAGGGTAAATGAATGAATCCGACAAATTCAGCCAGCACTATACAAAAAAACCATTATTCAGATCTTGCATATTTGTAGATTTTTGTTTTCAAAACCCCAATTTAAACATATCATTGGACCAAGCACAATGAGTTCATTTCATTGAGGTACTGTAAGCTATATTATGGAAGCCAATAGAATATTCAGTTTTTTTTATGTAAGAATGTTTGTTGTATCATCTGCAAATCATGTTAGGTAGAGGGTTAACATGGTAATCAAGTCAGGAAATAAGCAGACTGTCACTCTCCCATTAATTGTAACCAGCCAAAGATGCACAAAGAAATTTTAAGGACCAAAAATATTTTAGCACTCTACCAGTTAATAGAGATTGAAAATACTGGATTGATCATGATTTCATGTGTCTGTTTGTTATCAAACTTGTAGCATACATATAGTAGTTTCTTTTCCTCCAAAAAAATTTCCCAGTTGGATCCTTCATGACACAAATTTTTAGCTCACCTGACTTTCAGTCAGGAGAGCTATAGTGATCACTCACCATCCGTCGTCCGTCGTCCGTGAACATGGTGTTTGCGTCTTCTCCTCCCAAACCGCTGAACCAATTTAATTGATATTTGAGATAATAGTTTGTTATGACATCGCAATTTGATTTTGTTCAAATCAAGTTGCCCCGCCCGTGGGTAGGGCCACACCCAAAAAGTGTGCTGAAATCTTAAAAAATCTTCTTCTCATGAACCAGCAGTAGCAGAGACTTGATATTTGGTGTGCAGCTTCCTTTTGAGGTGTAGACTCAGATTTGTTCAAGAGAAGTTTGTGGGGCTATACTTGGCGTCGTTATGGGAGGGGCAAAATTTTTTGCCCCACCCAAAATTTCTATTTTCCAAACCGAGAGGCTGATTTGAACCAAATTTTATGTGAGGGCTTATTGGGTCATAAGTAACTAATTTATGCTGATTTTTTTTTCCCCGTAGCCCCATGGGAACCGCAGGAGCTAAAAATAGAAAAAAATTAAAACGCCTATATCTCCAAAACTGCACGGCACCGAGAATTTTTATTTGGTGTGAAGCTTCCTTAGGACCAACAGAAAGAATTGGTAAAAAAAAATTGCCATCGGTTTTATCATAGGGTACAGTTTCGGGACATTGAAAAAGTGCTGAGTCAGCACTTTTTAACACTGTAGGCAATGGGAAGAACATTAAAAAATCTTCTTCTCCAGATCCAGCAGGCAGAATCTTTTGATATTTGGTATGCAACATTGGAGGGTGGATCTGATTCAGGTTTGTTCAAATCGGCCCCCTGGGTTCATATTTGGGCTCAGTATAGGAGCCCGATTTCGAACTTAGTGCATTTCAGGCAAATTTCTTAAAAAATCTTCTTCTCCAGATCCAGCAGGCAGAATCTTTTGATATTTGGTATGCAACATTGTGGGGTGGATTTGATTCAAGTTTGTTCAAATCGGCCCCTTGGGTTTATATTTGGGCTCTGTATAGGAGCCCAAATTTGAACTTAGTGCATTTCAGGCAAATTTCTTTGAAAATCTTCTTCTCAAGATCCTGCAGGCAGAATCTTTTGATATTGGGTATGCAACATTGTGGGGTGGATCTGATTCAAGTTTGTTCAAATCGGCCCCTTGGGTTTATATTTGGGCTCAGTATAGGAGCCAAAATTTGAACTTAGTGCATTTCAGGCAAATTTCTTAAAAAATCTTCTTCTCCAGATCCAGCAGACAGAATCTTTTGATATTTGGTATGCAACATTGTGGGGTGGATCTGATTCTATTTTGTTCAAATCGGCTCCCTAGATTCATATTTGGGCTCACTATAGAAGCTCGAATTTGAACTTGGTGCATTTCAGGCAAATTTCTTCAAAAATCTTCTTCTCCAGATCCTGCAGGCAGAATCTTTTGATATTTGGTATGCAACATTGAGGGGTGGATCTGATTCCAGTTTGTTCAAATCGGCCACCTGGATTCATATTTGGGCTCACTATAGAAGCCCAAATTCGAACTTAGTGCATTTCAGGCAAATTTCTTTGAAAATCTTCTTCTCAAGATCCAGCAGGCAGAATCTTTTGATATTTGGTATGCAGCAACCTTAGGAGGGTGAGATTCAAGTTTGTTCAAGCCATGTCCCTAGGTCCATATTTGGGCTCAATGTGGGAGCTTGAATTGTAACTTTGTTCGAAATGAGGAATTTTCTTAAAAAATCTTCTTCTTCAGATCCAGCAGTCGGAATGGTTTGATATGTGGTGAGTAGCATCCTTGGGGGGAGGGGGGATTCAAGTGTGTTAAAGCCAAGTCCATGGGTCCATATTTGGGCTCCCTGTGGGAGCCCAAATTATAACTTAGTCAATATGTGGAATTTTTCTTTAAAAATCTTCTTCTTCAGATTCAGCAGTTGGAATGTTTTGATATTTGGCATGGAGCAACCTTAGGGGGCTGAGATTCAAGTTTGTTCAAGCCAAGTCCCTTGGTTCATATTTAGGCTCACTATGGTTGCCTGAATGACAACTTAGTTCAAAATGAGGAATTTTATTTAAAAATCTTCAGATCCAGCAGATGAATGCTTTTGATATTTCTTATGCAGCATCCTTAGGGGGGTAAGATTCAAGTTTGTTCAAGCCATGTCCCTAGGTCCATATTTGGGCTGATTGTGGGAGCTCGAATTGTAACTTGGTTAAAAATGAGGAATTTTCTTTAAAAATCTTCTTCTTCAGATCCAGCAGTCGGAATGTTTTGATATTTGGTGTGCAGAATCCTTAGGGGTGTGAGATTCAGGTTTGGTAAAGCCAAGTCCCTGGGTTCATATATGGGCTTCCTGTGGGAGCCCGAATTATGACTTAGTTCAGTATGAGGAATATTCTTTAAAAATCTTTTTTTAGATCCACTGGTCAGAATATTTGGATATTTGGTTTCAGCTTTTCTTAGGAGGAGCAGATGCAACTTGTGGAAATCAATTCTCTGGGTTGCTATTTAGGCTACCATGTCAGGTGAGCGCCCTCAGGCCCCCTGGGGCCTCTTGTTCTAAATGACATGGGCCCAGAACCTTTTCCCAAAGAAGGTAGAAGAATCTCGGTGTAATTGTGCAGCTTGTAGAGCTGTGTAGTTTTGAAAATTCATGTCGGTTTCTGTTCGTTTTTTTTTAAAAACCTCTGTTTACAGTTTCAGTTTTCATTGTATAAACATAGCAATGCATACACTGCTTATTGGAAGATTATTGCAGTTTATGTATTTGCATCAAATAAAAACTTGAACTTGACCATTTATAAAATAAAACAGAACATGATACTTTGGCCCAGGAGTCCAGAATTTTTGGGTTCTTCCGCTCCTCCCCCCCCCCCCCCCCTCCACGAAGGACATATCAAACCCAAAAATAAAAATACAGGCTTTCAGGCCATGTTTGGACTAGGGCCTGCCATGGTTCTGTTTCCTGTGTCATCAGTTAAGAAATGAGTGGGGGGAGGGGGGCTATATCGTGAATAGAGATCTGACCGATGGTTGTAATTTTGAACTGCATGATTCTTGAAGTATTAACTTTAATCAACTTGACATAATAAAGTTATCACTTCAAGAATTGTGCAGTCAAATGCTATAACTCTTGGTCACTGGATACTCACTGATGAACCTGGACATTTTTAACATGCTGCTAAAAAACGCCTTTTTGGTGGCCAAAAAATGACGTGATTTCTTGTATCTCCAAAGCCACCAGAAGTCTCCATTTAATAACTGATGTAAAAAATTTGTTGGAAGTTAAACACCACCCCCCCCCCCCCTCCCCCATCCCCCATCATCGCTCGTTCTTTCGGCCCCAGCAGCTTGGCATCTTGATCATTATCCCAACACTTTTAAAATTGTTACAGAACTAACTTTGGGCCAAAATTTCTGCTCCCCAACCCTGGGCATCTGCACTCTTTGTAAATTGTAACTGCTCGAAACTGTAACTTACTCAACTGATGGAACTGTATACAACTGTATACAATAAGGGGATACTGGATGATGAATTATTGTTAGATTGCAGTCGGAAACATTAATTTAATCACGAAGAGTCCTACATAATTCAATCAACTGCAATTACAGTGCAACAGGTGTTAATTGATGATGTGGGCAGGGACTAGCCTGGGCGAAATTTAGGGAGACTTCATGTCTCTCTCCAGAAAAAATAGGTAGACTGCAGAGTCAAGTAGGGAAACTTCATAGGCAAGTGGGGAAAAATTAAGAATATTTATGTACCACCCACTGCCACTCCTTCACATTTTCAGCTCATGGTCCTCCATTAACACCCGATTAATCCAGGTCCAGTTGTCTATGATGCACCTATGCCAGATTAAATGAAAGTGTCAATGACACAGCAGCTCAACTTTGAATATGACAGGAATTTGTATTTGCTGTGACCAGGTCAACAATAATGAATATGACAAGAATCAGTATTTGTTGTGACCAAGTCAGCAATAATGAATAAGAGAAAAAGGAGTTTTGTTGTGACCACGTCAACCATAGTAAATCAATTACAAGGTGACTGCAGTGGTCTATAGAATAGGACATAAGTATTATATGTGATGCATCCCATGTTAGTAAACATTCACACAAAAATTTATTCAAATCAGAGCTTTCATATAGAAGTTCTGAGCAAAAAACTGATTGCACAAATTTTTTACAAAACGGCTGCTGGTGGCCATCTGGAATTTCTGATCAGACTCCAAAACACTCGTTCTCATCCCAAGGTGATAACAAAGATATCCAAGAAGTTTCGTAAAGATCAGTTCAAAAATACAGCCTCTAGCCCAAGCCGTATTGTCATTTGCAGTTACAGTGCTGAAAGTTACACTAAATAGATCAAAGTTAGTCTGATTGGCATAATTTATGCACAAAAAAAAAACCTGTATTATATGTGATGTATCCCATGGTACTAAACATTCACACAAAAAGTTATTCAAATCAACACTTTCATATGGAAGTTCTGTGCAAAAATCTGATTGCACCTAATTTTGCACAAAATGGCTGCCAGCGGCCATCTTGAATTTCAGACCAGACCCAAAAACACTTATTCTCGTCCGACAAAGATAACAAAGGTACCCAAGAAGTTTTGTAAAGATCGGTTCATAAATACGGCCTCTAGCCCGAGCCGTGTTAACGGCGCGACAGGCGGACGACGGGCCATGACAATACCTCAAATTTTGCTTCAAACTTGAGCTAAAAATCACAAAGTAATTATTGATTGAAAATCCCCCACTGCTACCCTCTCCTTTATGACCCCTCCCCTCTTCTTCGTGCCAATCCCCCAAACACCCTCCTGTGGTTGCCTTTCACCAAAGTCTACTAAGCTAATAATTTCCAAAGTCAGAAAGTGTGAACAGGACCAGATGCTTGGAAGGTACTTATTTTTATATTGTACCAATGACCCAGACTTAGCTGGTGCTAACTCCTTAAATTCTAGGGCCAAACACAAATTTTGCCCCCAAATTTTGCCCCCCAATCCCCAAAATTTGCATCAAATTACAAAATTTCAGTGTCCTATGTGGTCCTCCACACTTTTTATCCACAGCGCATGCGCAGTGTCAAGGAGGTCTCGAAATTGGTGCAAATGTCATTCTTTGTTTGGCTCTAAAATCAGTAACATCTTACTGATATTTGTGCTTGTAAATCTCAGTTTAAATGATGCCAGACACATAATTATGAAAGAAATGGTGGATCTAAGGAGGAAATAAAAGGATGAGAGGAAGAAACAGTGGCAGGATGTGTTCAGGGCTGTAACTTATAATTTTTTTACGAAATTATTTCATGTTCCCTAATTTCGGTTCATGAGCCTGATGTTGTCATTCTGGCTATGAATTTACCACTGTTTGTTCGGTGTTTCCTCTCTCCCTTTCCTTTATTCCCCCCTTGCTATTCTCCCATGCTTTTGGCATAATTTTTGTAATTTTTTTTTTTATTAAAATTTCTTGGGAGTTTTGGCTTGGTAACAGAATATTATTCTGTTTTTCCCCATGCTTACTTCCTCACCCTTGGGTGGTTAGGCGTTTTGGTCTGCATCTACCAGCCGATGTACTGCAGTTTCTTCTCTGGAAGTCTCTGTTTTACATTGGATAGTGTTTAAATTGGTAACTGATTTTGGGCCACGTTTACAGTGCCTGGAGTCATGTTTCCGTTTTTTGTGCACTTTTGTTTACGTTGACAACAGTTACTTCTTATAGTGATTACTTGTCTTCTGTTTAGTTCTGCTCATAGCCCAGATACATTAATATTGTCCGTAAGTGTTACATTAATTTTTAAATATGTTTTAAAATTTTTGTCCACACTTAGGTTTTTTGGGATCCATTTGGGCTCATTGTTCCCATTGGGAACTTGGGCTCTCATGAAATTTTTTCGAAAATTTTTTTTCTTTTGAATTATTTTTTCGAAATGTTATAATGGATTGTATTATATTATGTATCTTTGTTTTTAAGGGTTAGTGCGAGTACTATGACTGTTTATATTTTTTCATGATGAAAGAATATTGTTCAAATTGTAATGCGAGGAAGTCTTCCTCTAATTCTTATGTTCATTGTGTTTCTTTAGTCATTGTACTTGCACTAATTCTTGGTCAGTGTGTCAATTGGGATGACAAACGTTGGAGACGTGTGTCACGGTATATTGTTGGTGGTGAGAGGTCCATGCCGGTCCTCTCTCTGTAGGGTCACTCTAGTTTTTCAGTCTCTTTTTCAGAGGAACAAGAACAGGGTGATGTTTCCATGATGTCTTCAAGAAGTGTGCCTCTGTCGTCGCAGTATAATAAGAGCTAGCGGCTAAAGTGCTCAGGGAAATACGACAATTGCCTAAGAGGTCCCAAGTAGGATCAACAGTGTTGTCGTCTGCTAGCTCGCCCGGTATAGCGACCATTCATCGAATGGCTCAGCAGCCGGGTTTTGTCCGTTGCGGTCCTGCGAAGCAGTTTGGGTGATGCGAGCACTATAAACATTGAACGTGCACACCCAACGGCGACGGATCCGTGGATAGTACGGAGGAAGCCTGTCAGTCCTGTAGCTAGCTCATCCAGGTATTTCCGAACTGCGACCGAGAGAGGCCCCCTCTCTCTTACAACAACATCTGGGCCGCGATGTTGTTTTATGTAACGTTCGTTAGTTGGAGCATACGTCCACTCCTCCTGCTCGGGACGCTCCGTCGCATAGACAGTCCGATGCGGCTTGTCTATTGGCTTCCTCATCCTCACGTCAGCACACACGACCGCACCTTGGCTATGTGACCGCAGATATCCAGCCTGCTTCGCCGACCAGGGAGTCCATGTTGACCAGGTCACACCATCTGCTAGCCAAGGACACGAGGCCTTTCCAGTTGGGACATTCGCATATCAGAAGTATGCAGGAATTAACGTCCCTGGAGCTTCCGGTGGCTAAATTACGTAAGACCGCGGCTCCACAGGCCTCCGTGACGGACTTGCTATCGCAGATAGCTAAATTCATCGCAGCATCCCAGCAGCTATCAGAAACTTTTTCAGTAAAGAACTATCTGAGCAAGCTAGGTCGGTTCGCTCCCCTGCAGAGTCAGTAAGGGACGACCAAAATTCTTATGTGGTCCAGGCGGATGGTAAAAGGGAATCAGCACAGCTGAAATTTTCCCTTTCCGAACAACTTAACGTGGACGTAGATTTCATTCGACATCACCTTTTAGAAGTTGTTTCTCTGGACAGAAATGCTGCATTACCTGATAAGAAACTGAAAGCGTCACTGGACACAGACTTTTTCGGCCGGATTAAGGACACTGTCCCTGAGTTTCCGACCCAGTCCAGAAATGTCACGGACATTTGAACTTTTGAATGACGCTATATTCAAGCTAGCCTCTAAGACTGGCAAATCTGGTTTCTTATTGCCTAGCGCTATACAGCTGCCTTTCGTCAATGCAAGACATAAATTTGAAATGGCTGGACAAGGCGTGCCGAGAGTTCCTCTGCGTTTGGACGACTAGGCTGAAGACCTGGAATTGTCATTGCCGGCGTCCATGTCTATTTACTCCAGTATACTGGAGATGACAATATTGTCTAATAGAATTTAGATGCATTATCTCACGCAGATCACCTTACCAGAGCGTTATCACTACGTCTCGAAGCGAAAGAATTCCAGGATGTTCAAACTTCCTTAAGAGTTCTTTCGAGGGCTATAGCATTTTCTACGTATAACTCTGCCCTTTCAGTTGCAATATGGAGTTAGTCAGACGTGATGCTGCCCTGGCTGAATCCACAAGAGTAGATAGTAAGGTGAAAAACTGTCTTCCAGTCGCTCTGGTCTCAGGAGAGCTTCTCTTCGACGTTAAGCTTTCTACAATCTATAATCAGATTCCTAAGAAAGCTCCAGATTCTCTGCTTTTATTCCGCTTTGAAAAAGTCAGACTCAGCAGGGTGGAGTAAGGCTGGTTCTTTGGGGGCGAATACGTCCAAAGGAAGTTCCTATAGAGGATCAAAGAAAGCCTCTATGTCTTACTTCGGAGACCGTCAGAGTAGTGACTCACATAGGGGTCGTAATGTTGGCCGAGATATCAGGTCAGGCGCCACTAGGTCGACTGGGCGAGGTGCGGGCGTGGAGGACGTGGTTTCTCCTTCCGCAATCCTCGCAGGGCCAGGAGGTGATGGTCTAACCTCTATTGCGTTCCAGTAGGCGGAAGGCTGTCAAGATTCTTAATCAATTGGTTGTCAATTACGGACGACCCATGGGTGCAAGGGGTTATTTCCGAAGGTCTAAGCTGTCCTTCAGGGAAAAACCTCCATTAACTCAAAGTCCACGCTGGTCTCGGCTTCCGTTAAACGCTCAGAAGAGAGATTTGCTTCTATCAGAAGTTCAATCTCTTCTGGACAAGAACGCTATAGACGTCGTAGAAAACCAGGAATCTCCAGTGTTCTGCAGTCACCTGTTCCTGGTTCCAAGATCAGACGGCTCGTTTCGTCCAGGTATAGATCTGAGCTGGATAAACAAGATGATCGGGGCTCCAAATTTTTATATGGAGACCATCCGATCGGTCAGAGCGAGCATTCGAGTGAACAATTATGCTGTGAGCATAGATCTCGAGGATACATACTTTTACGTCAGGGTACATCCGGCGTTTAGAAAGTACCTTCGCTTCGCTGTCCCTGGAGTTGTTTTCAGTTCCGAGCAATGATGCTCTGGTCTGAACCTAGCGCCCTGGGCCTTCACTTGAATAATGATCTCGGTAATGACTCATTTCCGAGCTCATTCATCTGTGCTAACGTCGGCCTACTTGGACGACATTCTTCAGGGTTACGGCAGCAAGTTAACGCTTCAGAACGATGTTCAGAGTCTGCTTCAATTGCTCCGACGTCTCGGTTTCATAGTAAACGAAAAGAAGTCAGATTTAGTGCTGTCCTAATCATTCACCCACGTGGGAATGAGCTTAGAGAGACACAACAATCTTGTTTGTCTGCCGTTAACCAGAGCGATATTAGTCAGTTGTTACACTCGCTTTTGTCTTCACTCAGATGTATTAACAGCGAGTGAATTCATGAGACTGACAGGTTTGTACGGACTCGCTGCAGATCTTTTTCCGATGGAGCGGCTACGCACTTGTCCACTCCACATATATTTTATCTCAGAATTGGAGTGTGAAGACTCGTTCCCTCGAATCGAACATCGTCTTGTCAAATCAAGTGAAACAAGAGATTCAGACTTGGGCAGATATTCAGTGGTTAACTGAAGGAGTATCACTGCAACTGCCGGATCCGAGTTTTACGATAATGACGGATGCGAGTCAAACAGGTTGGGGCGCAACTCTGAGCCCAACGGATTCGAGGTGCCAGAGTCTTTAGGATCCACAGTTCCTAACAAGTACATAAACATCAAGAGATGATGTCAATATGGCTTGCACTACGTCAGTGAATGAACTTTCTTCAGAAATCACACGTTCAAATTCTGTCCGACAATTCGACAGTAGTAGCATATATTCGGAACCAGGGAGGCACTCATTCCATTCCGTTATTCAGTTTAACGGAAAGGATCCTTGCATTTGTCCTAGAGCATCAAGTTCTTCTATCGGTCCGTCATATTCCGGGTCGTCTGAACGTTCTAGCGGACTCCCTTTCTCGGGAAGGTTGCATGTTGTTGTCAGAATGGACTCTCAACAATGAGTATTCAATCAGATTTGCTACCAATGGGATCGTCCAATGATAGACTTATTTGCAACGCATCTCAACAATCAGTTGCAGACGTATGTCTCGCCATGCCCAGATCCTCGAGTGTTTGATGTAGACGGTCTCTCGATCTCTTGGGACGGAATGATAGGATACGCATATCCTCCAGCTCCGTTTATTCAGCAGATATTGCTAAAAATCAAGCAATCTCACTGCAAGATTATGTTGGTAGCATCTCTGTCACCCCAGAGACCATGGATAAATCTCCTCAGGTGTCTGCTCTGGGGCATTCCGTGGAAGCTTCCTCCACGGGAGGAGGACCTTCTTTTGCAGAGGAAATCGCGCACACTGCATCAGAACCTGCAAGGTCTCAACCTTCACATATTTCCGTTGTGCAGTCCTTCTTGCACGGCAAGCATTTACAGGACGGGCAGTGGACACAATTTCTAACTGTAGGAGGACCTCCTCTTCGCTAAATTATGCTGCTAAGTGGAAGGTTTTCTCACGGTGAGGTAGGGATCATTCTGTTGATACCTATGCACATCATGATAGTTTACAGATTGGATCTAATGTCTCTTTATCTAAGTTACTGAAAAACTTTTCGGTAAATAGACCTAGAACTCTTAGATTAATTCCTAAGTGGAATTTAGCTGGGGTTCTTCTTAAGCTAAAAGAAGTGCCATTTGAGCCTCTTGATACAGTGGACTTCAAATTCTTATCTTATAAGACAGCTTTCTCGTAGCCTTCTCTTCTGCGAGAAGAGTTAGTGAGCTTCAGGCACTATCTGTTGATGATTCTCACTATCGTAGTGCAGGTAATACTATTACCTTGACTACTAATGTTGGATTTTTGGCTAGAATCAGGCTCCTAATAAGTATCCGGAACCTATTGTTATTAAGGCTTTTCCGTCTTCAGACGGGCATAGGCCTTTACTCTGTCCTGTTAGAGCTATACGTATTTGCAAACGTAGATCTGAGTTGATCAGAAAGGGATGTAGACGTTTCTTTCTGTCTCTGCTGCCAAATAGAAGGGACATTACAGTCCATTCTGTTGCTAGGTGGATTCAGTTAACTATCCGTACTGCTTATGAAAAATTATCTTCAACTCAGCAGTCTGTGCTTATGATTTCGGCGCATGAAGTAAGAGCTCTATCTTCGTCTTGGGCTTATGCTAATAGTGGTGCTATTGCAGATTTGATGAAGGCTGCATATTGGTCACTGCCTTCCACATTCACAAATTTTTATCTTAGAAATATTGAGTCCATTTCTGGAGACCTGCATTGTTTAGGCCCGTTATCTGTTGCTCAGAATGTCGTCCACTAAACAGTTGCAACTAGAGTTATGCAGGCTTTCTGTTCCAGCAGTGACTCTGTCCTGCTGCCTTTTTCGCTCTGGGGTATTTGACCCAGGGCAAGGGGAAGGGCGGGGGGAGGGGGGGATGGTGTTCCCTTGGGTCACCTGCTTTATAGTGAAAAGCAAGGGAATACCTCCTCTGGAGTCAGATAATTCCGAGTTGGTGCCGGGATGGTTTTAAAGTGTAAAGCTAATTCATGTAATATTTTTAAAGTGTTGCTCGGTGTGAAGCATTTGTATATGTCACGTGTCATACGAGCGTTAATATACAATCCTCAGACACTTTTAATGAGTATAAAGAGTCTCATTCTCTGGACTTTATTTTTTGGCTTTCCTTTAAAAAATTAGTATAACGGGTTATACTGGATGTTAATAGAGATCATTGATGTTATTGTGCTCAATTACAAAATGGTATTGTGTCTTTCTTTTTTGATACAAATAAGAATGATACATGTAAAGCCTATTTCTCCTTTCTCCTCGAGGGGATAATTCTGTTTACATATAACTGAGCCTATTAGATTTTCCTTTATGTCCTAGGCCCTCCAGCCTTTTTTCTATTCAGCTAAGTCTGGGTCATTGGTACAGTATTTTATAGTAATTTAATTTTTTATACTTACCAATGACCCAGACGGGGATGGCCCTCCCATGAGTTGGGAACTCATACCTCCCCGCTGATTACATAACGCTTACCAGGCACTGGTTGTAAGAATGACATTTGCGCCAATTTTGAGACCTTGACACTGCGCATGCGCAGAAGATAGTATGGAGGACCACATAGGACATTGAAATTTTGGATTTTGATGCAAATTTTAGGGATTGGGGGGCAAAATTTGTGTTTGGCCCTAGAATTTAAGGAGTTAGCACCAGCTAAGTCTGGGTCATTGGTAAGTATAAAAAATATATAAATTACTAGAAATTTTTTAACTTTCAAGATCCTTCATATGCACACTTGTGCCCTGTACAAAGCTTTTCTTGTCATCACTACAGCCTTTTTTTTCACGTGTTTCAATTCCATTCGTGTTTTTCTGGGAATAGACGGTCCAACAGTTAACAGTCGTCAGCAAAACGAAATAGAAATACAGTGTTAGAAAATACGTCTATTGTGTATAAATTTTATGTGTTTGTATGTAAACCCCGGTTGGATCACTTGGTTCAGCCTTTCCTCATTTTGGCCAATTTTTAGAGGGTGACTTGTAATCGCCCGACTATTTTTATACCCCCGCTTCGAAGAAGTGGGGGCTATATAGGAATCGCCCTGTACGTCCGTACGTCCGTCCGTCCGTCCATCTGTCCATCCGTCCGTCCATCCGTACGTCCGTCCGTACGTCTTTCCGGACATGAAATTCTTGTGTGCACAACTCCTCTTACATTTATCAATCAATTTGGACAAAACTTTTCAGACATCATCACTACTAAGTGAACATGCGCATATTCCAAGATTTTTGATCTGCGACAATTTTAACCAGGTTTTCTCCCTTTGACTTAGATTTATTGTGTCTTTCCATCCGAACAAATTCTTGTGTGCGCAACTCCTCCTACATTAATGAACCGATTTTGATGAAACCTTTCAAACATCATCTCTACTAAGTGAACATGTGCATATTCCAAACTTTTTAATCTGCGACAATTTTAACCAGGTTATCTCTCTTGAACTTTGATTTAATATGGGTTTCTACATGAAATTCTTGTGTGCGCAACTCCTCCTACATTTATCAATCAATTTGGACAAAACTTTTCAGACATCATCACTACTAAGTGAACATGCGCATATTCCAAGATTTTTGATCTGTGACAATTTTAACCAGGTTATCTCCCTTTGACTTAGATTTATTATGTCTTTCCGTTCGAACAAATTCTTGTGTGCGCAACTCCTCCTACATAAATGAACTGATTTTGATGAAACCTTTCAAACATCATCTCTACTAAGTGAACATGTGCATATTCCAAACTTTTTGATCTGCGACAATTTTAACCAGGTTATCTCTCTTGAACTTTGATTTAATATGGGTTTCTGCATGAAATTCTTGTGTGCGCAACTCCTTCTACATTTATCAATCAATTTGGACGAAAGTTTACAGACATCATCACTACTAAGTGAACATGCGCATATTCCCAAATTTTTGAGCTGTGGCAATTTTAACTAGGTTATCTCCCTTTAACTTAGATTTATTATGGGTTTCTACATGAAATTTTTGTGCGTGCAACTCCTCCTACATTTATCAATCAATTTGGACAAAACTTTTCAGACATCATCACTACTAAGTGAACATGCGCATATTCCAAGATTTTTGATCTGCGACAATTTTAACCAGGTTATCTCCCTTTGACTTAGATTTATTCTGTCTTTCCGTTCGAACAAATTCTTGTGTGCGCAACTCCTCCTACATTAATGAACCGATTTTGATGAAACCTTTCAAACATCATCTCTACTAAGTGAACATGTGCATATTCCAAACTTTTTGATCTGCGACAATTTTAACCAGGTTATCTCTCTTGAACTTTGATTTAATATGGGTTTCTGCATGAAATTCTTGTGTGCGCAACTCCTCCTACATTTATCAATCAATTTGGACAAAAGTTTACAGACATCATCACTACTAAGTAAACATGCGCATATTCCAAAATTTTTGAGCTGTGGCAATTTTAACTAGGTTATCTCCCTTTAACTTTGATTTATTATGGGTTTCTACGTGAAATTCTTGTGCGTGCAACTCCTCCTACATTTATCAATCAATTTTGACGAAACCTTTCAAACATTATCACAACTAAGTGAACATACACATATTCCCAAATTTTTGATCTGCGACAATTTTAACCAGGTTATCTCCCTTTAACTTGGATTTATTATGGGTTTTCAAATGGGATTCTTGTGTGTGCAACTCCTCCTACATTAATGAACCGATTTTGAATGCATGTTGCACATTGTAAATGTGTTTTTCCAAATGTAAACCATATATGTGTGGGCTCTTTAAGTATTCAGTGCTGTTCTGTGGAAGGCCACATGCAAATACAAATTTCAACAACAAAAAATGATCTTTATGTATACATTTCCTTATGGCCTTCGCCAACATGATCAGAAGTGTATTCCTCTAAAAACCCAAAGCGGGGGTATTAATCACCTTCAGTGATAGTTCTAGTTTTAGGTGACTTTGGGCTTCAACATAATCGCCCTAGTCACCCTCACAGCTGGTCCCTGGCTGTGTGGACTTCATTCCATGGCAATGCACGTGTGTAATACACTCTGATTTCCTGAGTGCAATGTATTTGGGTAAAATATCTTAAGAGTTTCAAGTTTAAGAAAATGATTTTTTGCCTTGAGTATGTTGTAAAATTAAATGTGTGTCGTAGTAAAACATTCCAGTTTGAATTGTCTCCAACACTGTTAATGACTTTATTCAACTCAAGTAAAAAACTGATGCGCGAGAAGTCAATTTTGTCACCTGTTTTCATAGTTTTAGGGTGAATGCAATGCTCAGAATGCGTTACCAAATAGTGTAGCTGTTCTGAAAAGGGTTATTGTGACTCTAAAGTTTCAAAATAAAGGTAACATTATGTTGATTCTCTCGTTATTCCGGAAGTGAAGACCTGATTAGAGATTTTCAACATTTAATTTGGAAAGCGGGATGACCGGTTTTCTGTAATTGTTTTGGTTTCGGTTTTTATAACAAAACTGAAACCGAACCAAATTTTCAGTTAACCACACAGATCTAGCAGTTTGTTCTCAGAATATTTATGAAAATCCTTGAATTTCTCATATCTTGCTTCTTGGAAGCTTTTGAATATATCAAAATGGTATATTCTACAAAAACACTGTTAGCTCAGAAAAATGATTGGTTAACATATCAGAGCGAGTTGAAACAGCTGATTTTTGGTGATATCAATTTTGATTATTGATTTTGATGATATGTGGAGTGATTATCAAATCTTCAAATGAGGAGGTCACATGCTGTACTTAAAATTTGTGTGAGAATCAGAAGGGTTAAATTTCTAATGCAATTCCATGCATGTGGAAACACTGGGAAATGATGCATTGCTTGTGTACTGTGATAAACAAGTACTGTTTTACTGGCAAAATATATCCTCATGACCAGTGCCTGGGGTGGAAGTCCTTGATCATGGGCAACATGGGTGTAAACGATTGTCTGGACTCTACTTTATATCCATGATGAGGTCACGATTAGCCATTGTGCAGAAATTTGTGACCTTAAACACCAATAAATAAAATATACAGTGCCAATCCAACTATTTTCAGAAAATTGAAGGAAAAAATATTCTTCACTGGAATACATTTATAAAATTCTCCAGCATCTTTTGAGAAGTTAATACCCCAATCAACAACAACAATAAGTGTTTCTGACGGTAAAAAGTACACATACATGCATTTTTAGCTCAACTTTGTCGTAAGTCATATTTGAGCTTATGCCATGGCCAGTCGTCCATCTGTCCGTCAACAATTCAATATGGTTCGGGCTAGAGGCCGTATTTATGAACCGATCTTTACGAAACTTCTTGGGTACCTTTGTTATGACCGTGGGACGAGAACGAGTGTTTTGGGGTCTGGTCCGAATTTCAAGACGGCTGCTGGCAGCCATTTTGTACAAAAGTAGGTGCAATCAGATTTTTGCGCAGAACTTCCATATGAAAGCTCTGATTCGAATAATTTTTAGCTCACCTGAGTGAAACTCAATGGGAGCTTTACTGATCGCATTCTTCCATCGTCCATTGTCCACCGCCTGTCGTCATCTGGCGTTAACTTTACATTATTGGCTTCTCCTTCAAAATCACTAGCCCAATTTTGTTCAAATGTTGGGTAAATGTTTATGACCTAATACCAATTCAGATTTGTTCAAATGAATTTCCCCCCCACTGGTGCCATGCTTCCTTTTAAGGTGTAGACTCAGATTTGTTCAAGAAAAGTTTGATGGGCTATATTTGGCGTCGTTATGGGAGGGGCAAAATTTTTGGCCCCCCAAAATTTCTATTTTCCGAACCGAGACGCTGATTTGAACCAAATTTTATGTGAGGGCTTATTGGGTCATAAGTACCTAATTTATGCCGAATTTGTTTTCCCGTAGCCCCGTGGGAACCGCAGGAGCTAAAAATAGAAAAAAATTAAAACGCCCATATCTCCAAAACTGCACGGCACTGAGAATTTTTACTTGGTGTGAAGCTTCCTTAGGACCAACAGAAAGGATTGGTAAAAAAAAATTGCCATCAGTTTTATCATAAGGTACAGTTTCGGGACTTTGAAAAAGTGCTGTGTCAGCACTTTTTAACACTGTAGGCAGTGGGAAAAAGATTAAAAAATCTTCTTCTCCAGATCCAGCAGGCAGAATCTTTTGATATTTGGTATGCAACATTGTAGGGTGGATCTGATTCAAGTTTGTTCAAATCGGCCCCCTGGGTTTATATATGGGCTCAGTATAGCAGCCTGAATTCGAACTTAGTGCATTTCAGGCAAATTTCTTAAAAAATCTTCTTCTCCAGATCCAGCAGGCAGAATCTTTTGATATTTGGTATGCAACATTGTGGGGTGGATCTGATTCAAGTTTGTTCAAATCGGCCCCCTGGATTCATATTTGGGCTCACTATACAGGGCTTAAAATCCGTTTGATTTTGCGCGAATCACAGTTGATTCGCGGCATGTAGAGTCATGCAAATCATATGTTACTAAACTGTGACGATCATAGGAGCCAGATCCCGAAGGGATCTGGCTGCTCGTCGCTTCACGACGAGCGTTTCTGGGGGGGGGGGGGGGGGGGGGGGGGGGGGGGAGTTGGGGGTCCAGAATTTTTTTGAAATGTACTATTAAATGAAGCGTTCTGGTGGCTTCTGGGTGAAAATTCTCTTGGTGTTTTGAACAGAGAAAATTACGTTTTTTAAGCAGCATGTTTCAGAAATCCAAATTCGGACCCACTGACACCAACTGTGTTAAACGTTACTTGAATCGCGGGGCCAGAGACAAGAGTACATGTAGTAAAACAGTACATAATTCACCTTACCTGACCATGCTCATTGCTGCGAGTTCAAATCTTCCGTCTTCAACATTTCTGACATGTGACGGCGTGACTCGAATACTACAGTTCAATTCAGAATTGCCTGAGTTACTTTTTTACCGCTTGAAAATTTGAAGCTGTTGACCTTCCAAGTTCGGTGAAGATTAAACGACACAAATATTGAGAAATGAAAGTAAGCAGTTAAAACACTATTGTGAAAACATTGTCTCAGTTGCTTTCTTTCATTTCACAACATTTATCACGAAAACTCAGCTGGTTCAACGTGGGCACTGCAGTGCACGTGTAAACAACAGATCGAACTGACAACGTATACACAAAATTCTCCAAATAGGAAATGCCTTGAGTTGATTGAAACGTCATCAATTTTTGTCGTGGTTAGAAAACACCAAACTGTGTTGATATTATCATGTGATGACAGAAATAATGCGCTCAAGAAACATTTCTATTATATCCAATTACATTTGTTGTGAGATGACGATTAACCTGTCATCTCACAACAAATGGATTGAATTTGATTCATTGAAAACATAATCCACAGAGCATTAGCATTGATAATCCGTTTGGACAAATAACGTGCACGTTTCCATGGCATGTTACTATCAGAGGCAGACCAACTAGTACTTGTTTATTTATTCATGTTTAAGATCACTTTTCTGCAGCTAATTGTGACCGCAACAAAAGGGAAAAGTCGAGTTTAGACAAACGTTCTGTTCACCCCAACGCTGCCTATTTTAAAAGGCTTCCACCTCAGGCCATTGGTTACCAGGTCCTATCTTACCAGAAAACGGGAATCTGTTTACCACAGTAAACAAGCACTGATTCACTTCCCGGGGTGGAGTGGTGGCATAGCCACGAATCAATATTGGGGGTATGTATAGATATTTTAGTCATGTTAAATATCAAGTACATTTCCGAGGCAAAGTAACCAGTTGGTAGCTCAAGCTTGGGGGGCGGGGGGGGGGGGGGGGGGGGGGAGCAGATGTGGAATTTGTGGCCGGGAGCCATGCCTCTAGCGACGTCACTGGTTACTATGCCTCAGAAATGTACCTGGTATTTAACCGAATTATTTCGAAACTAAATAACTGACCGCCATTTCACTTATGATCTCAAGAACTGTCTCGTGTTGAGGCGAGGAACCGCATTGCCTACCATTCCAGACAAGGACTATAGTTCAATAACATTCATTTTTTAAAAGTTTCTTTCCAATGGCACGCTGACACAGTTATACACACAGTACGTTTATAGCAGGTGAAGTAAGAATGATCATCGTAATCCATGGTAAACGTCGTGTCGCACATTTTTACCACGATTACGATGATCATTGGGACTTCTTCGGCGGTAAACGTACTGTGTGTATGATATAGATCGGTACCAGTATAGCATGCGTTCACGCCCCCAAACTCCCCCCCCCCAGCTTCACTGTAGTCACGATATCTTTTAAGATCCGCGTGTTCTTTTTCTAATGCTTTCCTTTTTCTGATCCGCTCTTTATTCTTAACAAGGAATGTTACATCTTCATAATCATAATTACACAACGAAATGCCCTCAGCTGATTTCTGTGATCTTGTTGACAATTCCATAGACACTGAAAGAGGGGGATTGGTTGAGACGGGCGAATTCTTGAATTTCTCTCCAAATTCTTTCTCTTTTGTTGCAAAGGGACCTTCATCATTCTCCCCCAACATCCGAAGTTGTTCCTGTAAAGCTATCACTTTTTGGAATGCACAAGAAATGTTTTCAGCGGATGCTTGTAGAGCTATGCATAAATTTCCACATAGGTGGAGAATGTCAAAATATGAAGCTGCTACCATAAGGAAGTGGCCATCAAGAAGATGCTTCAAATACCCTTTCGATTTGGGCTCATTGTCACCAGCAGACATATTGGAAAAATGAAAAATTAGTGGCAACAGGTTGTCAAACAATGCATTTAAGGCCCGGTGTCGAAATTCAATAAATCTTGTGCCTGATGATTTGGGGGGGGTTTAGAAACTTGACAGTCCATGGTTTCACTGGCAATATTTTGTAAATTTGACCACTCCAATGGGGAGTTGCGAAAGTGGTAGTAAATGTCATCCAGAAATTTTTCGACTTCCATGAACTCTTTCACAGCGGTAATAGAATCACCTATACACAATTCAAACCGGTGGCTGAAACAATTAACAGCAGTAAACCAAGGAAGTATTTTTTTAAACTGGGCCATTAAACCCTTCTTGCACCCAAAATTGACAGCTGTCCCATCAGCCCCACCCCCAATTATTTTTGCAGTGAATGGTTGAATAGCAGATATAAGGTTGTCCCTTGGTTTGTCACTGTTTTGCCACTTCTCCTTGCTCTCGTGTAACATAAGTAAATTGACTAACACAGCATGAAACAGATTGTCGGCATTTACACTGCCGTAGCGTTTCATAGATTGGAGATTGAAAAAATCAGTTCTAATTTTCAGTTTATTAGCAGTACGTATGTAGATAAGTTCGCCTTCGTGGGGTAACTTACGCTTGAACATGGCGCTTCCATCAGTGAGAAAGCTCAGAAATCTGGCTTGCCTAACATGGTCAGTGACATACTGGTTGATTTTATGGGCCAGCAAATTAACAAACACATGGCAAGCAGTTTGGTTTGTGAATGAATTTGGAAGAACAACCCCAAGTTCTGATGCTAAGGTACACAGTTTCAGAAAATCTGTATAAGGTTTTTCATTTTCAGCCGTAAACCAGGCTACTTGTAGAAGTTTTGTAAGACACGTAATGGCTTCACGTTCACAAGAACTGAATGCCTGATGCAAAGTTGGCTGTGTCGCCGTTTGAGAAGGGCCCTGGGAGGGCTGTGCAATAAATGGTTTGTTATATTCAATCTCGTAACATTTTTTGTCTGCGAGGGAATTCATGTGTCGCTGTAAATTTGGCAGCAACATGTACGTCGTACCACTGGAATACTGAGCAATGTCAGACGATATTTTGTCTGCATATCTTTGGGACATGTCAGTCCCGTGTTTTTTACACAGCAAACAAACAGCTTTGGCATATTTGGAGTCATTTTCTGGGTCTTCCCGTAGCTCGAAATTCGTTTTGACCTCCCGCGGCCAATTATCAGCAGTTTTTTTCAAGACGGGTTTTTCTTACTCGACATGATTTTAATAAATGAAATTCTGTCCTTTGCCGGCTTCGGCAGTCGAGTCGAAAAACACAAATGATCAGATCCATAAACATCGAGGGCACTGTTCGGCAATCACACACGTTGTCAAGGAAACATCCCACAGTTAGGCAGACCAAGAATTCAGATTATGCATTTAGCACAGAACTCCGGTCTCAGTCTCTGAAAGAACTGGTGTTTTTTGAACGAATAATTAATGGTTTGTCGCGCGAATCGTTGGACAGACTCATGCGAATCAACATGGATTCGCACAAAGGCATTATATGCGAATCATCATGCGAATCGATTCACGGATTCGCGTCGAATTTTAAGCCCTTCTATAGAAGCCCGATTTCGAACTTAGTGCATTTCAGGCAAATTTCTTAAAAAAACTTCTTCTCCAGATCCAGTAGGCAGAATCTTTTGATATTTGGTATGCAACATTGTGGGGTGGATCTGATTCAAGTTTGTTCAAATCGGACCCCCCTGGGTTCATATTTGGGCTCAGTATAGGATCCCAAATTTGAACTTAGTGCCTTTCAGGCAAATTTCTTAAAAAATCTTCTCCAGATCTCAGGGTCCAGCAGGCAGAATCTTTTGATATTGTGTATGCAGCATGCTTAGGGGGATGAGATTCAAGTTTGTTCAAGCCAAGTCCCTGGGTTCATATTTGGGCTCACTGTGGTAGCCCGAATTATAACTTAGTTCAAAATGAGGAATTTTCTTTAAAAATCTTCTTCTTCAGATCCAGCACTCGGAATGTTTTGATATGTGGTGTGTAGCATCCTTAGGGGGGTAAGATTCAAGTTTGTTCAAGCCATGTCCCTAGGTCCATATTTGGACTCACTGTGTGAGCTTGAACTGTAACTTAGTTCGAAATGAGGAATTTTCTTAAAAAATCATCTTCTTCAGATCTAGCAGTCGGAATGTTTTGATATGTGGTGTGTAGCATCCTTAGGGGGGTAAGATTCAAGTTTGTTCAAGCCATGTCCCTAGGTCCATATTTGGGTTCACTGTGGGAGCTCGAATTGTAACTTAGTTCAAAATGAGGAATGTTCGTTAAAAATCTTCTTCAGATCCAGCAGTCGGAATGTTTTGATATTTGTTGTACAGCATCCTTAGGGGAGTGAGATTGAAGTTTGTTAAAACTAAGTCCCTGGGTTCATATATGGGCTCCCTGTGGGAGCCCGAATTATAACTTAGTTCAATATGAGGAATATTCTTTAAAAATCCTTTTTTTAGATCCACTGGTCAGAATCCTTGGATATTTGGTATAAGCTTTTCTTAGGAGGAGCAGATGCAGCTTGTTGAAATCAATTCTCTGGGTTGATATTTAGGCTATCATGTCAGGTGTGAGCCCTCAGGCACTTTCTGTCTGTCCGTCTGGCATTAACTTTACATTATCGACTTCTTCTCACAAACTACTAAACCAAATTGAACCAAATCTAGTGTGCATGTTCCCTATCATATGTCAATTCAAGTTTGTTCAAATCAAGTTGACCTGCCCCTTGGTAGGGCCACACCCAAAAAGTGAGCCTAAATCTTAAAAAATCTTCTCATGAACCGGCAGTAGCAGAAACTTGATATTAGGTGTGCAGCTTCCTTTTGAGGTGTAGACTCAGATTTGTTCAAGAGAAGTCCTAGGGGCTATATTTGCCATCGTTATGGGAGGGGTAAGAATTTTTGCCCTGCCCAAGATTTCTATTTTCCAAACCGAGAGGCTGATTTGAACCAAATTTGATATAAGGTTTTATTGGGACATGAGTAATTTATGCAAAAAAAAATTTTCCCGTCACCCCATGGGAACCGCAGGAGCTTATGAACCGATCTTTATGAAACTTCTTGAGTACCTTTGTTATCACTGTGGGACGAGAACGAGTGGTTTTGGGTGAGGCCCAAAATTCAAGATGACCACCAGCAGCCATTTTGTACTTTAGTTCGTGCAATCAGTTTTTTGTACAGAACTTCTGTATGAAAGTTATGATTTGAATATATTTTTGTATAAATGTTTAGTAAGATGGAATACATCACATATAATACGGGTTTTTTTCTCGTGCAGAAATTATGCAAATTAGATGAACTTTGATTTATTCAGTGCTACTTATACACAGTAAGTATTTATGTATTTATTGATGTTTAAGGTCACATATTTATGCACAATGGCTAACCATGACCGTGACAGTTTTATGGGTGGAGGAAGCCGGAGTACCCGGAGAGAACCACCGAGCAACGACGAGCAGCTGCCAGCTCCCCAACATCGTAACTCCGCACTGCAGCACAGGCAGGGTTAGATTGGTTGAAGACATGCATACCATCAACATGCAGTACGCCTTAGTACACGGCGTCATCGTGCCCCCACGCGGGCAATGGAGATGAAGTGTCTTGCCCAAGGACACAACGCGGTTGCCGCAGGTGGGATTCGAACCGAGGACCTCTCGGCTTGCAGCCTGCACCTCTACCTACTGAGCCACCGCGTTCCCTACACAGTAAGTGCACATGTCAATACGGCGAGGGGTAGAGTCTGTATTTATGAACCGATCTTCATGAAACTTCTTGGGTACCTTTGTATCACCTTGGGACACGAACAAGTGTTTCTGGCCATTTTGTACCGAGATTAAGTCCAATCAGTTTTTAGCTCACCGAAAGGGGCTTAACTTATCACTTGCCGTCTGTTATCGTCCGTTGTGAACTTTACATTATCGACTATTCCTCCCAAACTGCTGGATCAAATTGAACCAAATTTGGTGTGCATGTTCCCTATCATATGTCAATTCACACTTGTACATATAAACTTGCCGCACCCACAGGGGGCACCACAAGGGGCATAACTGATAGCACCCATGAATTTCTTTCCAAAATTAAAAAAAATCTTCATTTTCAGATCCACCAGGCAGAATTCTTTCCTATTTGGTATACATCATCTCTAGGGGGGTCAAATTCAAGTTTGTTCAAATTGGCTCCCTGGGTTCATATTTGGGCTCACTATAGAAGCCCAAATTTGAACGTAGTGCATTTCAGGCAAATTTCTTGAAAAATCTTCTACTCTAGATCCAGCAGGCAGAATCTTTTGATATTTGGTATGCAACATTGTGGGGTGGATCTGATTCAAGTTTGTTCAAATCGGCCCCTTGGATTCATATTTGGGCTCACTATAGAAGCTCGATTTTGAACTTAGTGCATTTCAGGCAAATTTCTTGAAAAATCTTCTCCAGATTCAGCAGGCAGCATCTTTTGATATTTGGTATGCAACATTGTGGGGTGGATCTGATTCAAGTTTGTTCAAATCGGCCCCCTAGATTCATATTTGGGCTCACTATAGAAGCTCGATTTTGAACTTAGTGCATTTCAGGTAAATTTCTTGAAAAATCTTCTCCAAATCCAGCAGGCAGAATCTTTTGATATTTGGTATGCAACATTGTGGCTGGATCTGATTCAAGTTTGTACAAATCGGCCCCCTGGGTTCATATTTGGGCTCAGTACAGGAGCCCGAATTTCAGCTTGGTGCATTTTCGGCAAATTTCTTGAAAAATCTTCTTCTCCAGATCCAGCAGTCAGAATCTTTTGATATTTGGTATGCAACATTGTGGGGTGGATCTGATTCAAGCTTGTTCAAATCGGCCCCCTGGATTCATATTTGGGCTCAGTATAGAAGCCCAAATTCGAACTCAGTGCATTTCAGGCAAATTTCTTTAAAAATTTTCTTCTCCAGATCCAGCAGGCAGAATCTTTTGATATTTGGTATGCAACATTGTGGGGTGGATCTGATTCAAGTTTGTTCAAATCGGCCCCCTGGATTCATATTTTGGCTCACTATAGAAGCTCGATTTTGAACTTAGTGCATTTCAGGCAAATTTCTTGAAAAATCTTCTTCTCCAAATCCAGCAGGCAGAATCTTTTGATATTTGGTATGCAACATTGTGGGCTGGATCTGATTCAAGTTTGTACAAATCGGCCCCCTGGGTTCATATTTGGGCTGAGTATAGGATCACACATGTTGTCAAGGAAACATCCCACAGTTAGGCAGACCAAGAATTCGGATTATGCATTTAGCAGCAGAACTCACACAAATTTCTTGAAAAATCGTCTTCTCCAGATCCAGCAGCAGCAGAATCTTTTCATATCTGGTATGCAACATTGTGTGTGTGTGTGTGTGTGGGGGGGGGGGATCTGATTCAAGTTTGTTCAAATCGTTCATATTTGGGCTCAGTTTAGGAGCCCAAATTTGAACTTAGTGCATTTTAGTCAAATTTCTTTGCTTGAAATGCACTAAGTTCAAATTTGGGCTCCTATACTGGGGGGGGGGGGGGGGGGGGGGGGGATTCAACTTTGTTCAAGCCAAGTCCCTGGGTTCATATTTGGGCTCACTGTGGTAGCCCAAATTATAACTTAGTTCAAAATGAGGAATTTTCTTAAAAAATCTTTTTCTTCAGATCCAGCAGTCAAAATATTTTGATATTTGGTTTGCAGTATCCATAGCGGGGTGAGATTCAAGTTTGTTAAAGCCATGTTCCTGGGTCCATATTTGGGCTCCCTTTGGGAGCCCGAATTATAACTTAGTCAATATGAGGAATTTTTCTTTAAACATCTTCTTCTTCAGATTCAACAGTCAGAATGTTTTGATATTTGGCATGCAGCATCCTTAGGGGGTGAGATTAAGTTTGTTCAAGCCATGTCCCTAGGTTCATATTTGGGCTCACTGGAGCCCGAATGATAACTTAGTTCAAAATGAGGAATTTTCTTTAAAAATCTTCTTCTTCAGATCCAGCAGATGAATGCTTTTGATATTTGGTATGCAGCATCCGTAGGGGGTAAGATTCAAGTTTGTTCAAGCCATGTCCCTAGTTCCATAAAATTTGTCTCTCATGACTTCATTCCTTTGTAGTGTTGATGAACCATGTCTAACTGAATGTGACCCCAAATACTTCTTTGAACCACTTTGGCCAGTGAGCGATTAAGGCTCCTTGGGGCCTCTTGTTTGTACACAATTTCTATACGGCTCAGGCTAGAGGCTGTATTTATGAACCGATCTTTACAAAACTTCTTGGGTACCTTTGTTATTACCGTGGGACGAGAACAAGTGTTTTTGGTTGCAGTCCAAAATTCCAAATGGCCGCCATTTTGTACCAAAATTAGTGCAATCAGTTTTTTGTACAGAACTTCTGTATGAAAGTTCTGATTTGAATAATTTTTTGTATGAATATTTAGTAACATGGAATACATCACATATAATACAGGTTTTTTTCTCGTGCAGAAATTATGCAAATTAGATGAACTTTGATTTATTCAGTGCTACTTACACACTGTAAGTGCACATGTCAATATGGCTAGTTCTGGAGGCTGTATTCTTGAACTGATCTTCAGGAAACTTCTTGGGTACCTTTGTTATCACCTTGGGACAAGAACGAGTGTTTCTGGGTGCAGTCCAAAATTCAAGATGGCTGCCAGTGGTCATTTTGTACCAAAATTAGGTCCAATCAGTTGTTTGTACACAACTTCTATACGGCTCAGACTAAAGGCCATATTTATGAATCGATCTTTACAAAACTTCTTGGGTACCTTTGTTTTGGGGTGCAGTCCAAAATTCAAAATGGCCGCCAGCAGCCATTTTGTACCAAAATTAGTGCAATCCGTTTTTTGTACAGAACTTCTGTATGAAAGTTCTGATTTGAATAAATTTTTGTAGGAATGTTTAGTAACATGGAATACATCACATACAAACGAGATTTTTCTCGTGCAGAAATTATGCAAATTAGATGAACTTTGATTTATTCATTGCTATTTATACACAGTAAGTGCACATGTCAATACGGCTCAGGCTAGAGTCTGTATTTATGAACCGATCTTCACGAAACTTCTTGGATACCTTTGCTATCACCCTGTGACAGGAACGATTGTTGTTGGGTGCCTTTGTTATCACTGTGCTATATTTATGGGTTCAGTCAGACCCACTCAAAAGATTTCTTTTCTGGTTTAGCATCTAACTGTCACCCCACCTTTACCTATATATTTGTTACAGGCTACAGTCAGCATTTATGTACAGACCGTTACAATACTTTACATGTACCTTTGTTATCAGGTCAATACCTAGATGTTTTTCATTGCTGTGTCATATACTATACATGTACATGTCTTAACAAGTTGAGCTACAGTGTCATTGACCCTTTCATATTGATTGATTCTGTACTTTGTTTCAGTGAGAAATCAGTTGAGATGGCTGAAGTTCGAGAAGAATTGCTATCCAAAGGATTCAATGTGCCACCAGAAAAGAAAGCCGAAGAAAAATTTGATAGTAACTGCATAACACCAGTAAGTTTTTTATATCCCATAAATATGATGACCGCTGTATGCATAATAAACCTGAGATAATTTTTTTTTTTTACTTCTTTCTTGGGATCTTCCTGTATGTTTAACTCTGAAAAAAATTATACTTTAACTTCTTTAAGTATGTTTGACATCACTAATTTTGTTGCATTTCCACAAACGTGACACAATGACAGGTTTCCCTGGGCATGTTTTCTGATCAGTAAATGGCCATATTCACCTCACCAGTATTATCGATATTTTAGGCAGTGAAGACTATCTTGCTTCACCCTTTAAAAATTCCTGAACTGAAAAGGTTGTGACATTCCTGAAATATTCCTACTTCAAAGGAGCATCTGCTGTTAATATTTTTATTCCCTCCCCTAACAGACACTTCTCGCAACATTGTCACCAAAGATCACTTGTCTCTGGGAATGATCAAAAGCCCAGACTTTTTAATCTGCAATGATTTTAGTCAGGTTATCTCCTCTTTAACTTTTTATGCCCCCAAGAACCTCTCAGAGGCATTATATTTTCACCATGTCCATCCGCCATCCATCCATTAACTTTTGGTTTCTGTCAAATAACTAAAGAATCGCTTATTTGATCAAATCATAATTTTATGGGTCACAAATGGAAGACCAGACAATGCTCTCTTTCGATTTTAGTCCAGCTAGCCAATTCAATAGGGTCGCCATGGCAGACATATTGAATTTGGTTTCCGTCAAATAACTAGTGAATGCTGACTCAAAATATTGTTATTTTTTGATCATGCATTGTTGGTGTCTACAGTCCTGGCCGTTTGAGGAAAGCTATTGCTCGGGCTCTTCTTGGCTCCCCTCAAACCATATTGAGGAGAGCCATAATTGCCATCCTCAAACTGTAATGGCTCTCCTCAAACTTTCAATTCCCTTATTAAAAACCGTGCATAATTGTTATAAGTGTGGAATAGCTCCCCTGAAACAGATTTAGGGGAGCCGTAGCAGCTCCCCTGGATTTTTCAAAAGGCCAGGTCTGTGTCTAGAGGAAACTTCCTTTCGATTTTGGACCAGTCAGCTGAACCAAGATGGCTGCCAGTGGCCAATTCATTATGGCGGCCATCTTAAATTTGGTTTCCGCCCAATAACTAATGAATACTGACTCGAATCTATTTCATCTTTAGCTCAACTTTGGCAAAGCCAAATTTCAGGTATTGTCATGGCCCGTCTGTCTGTCCGTTGCGCCGTCAACACGGCTCTGGCTAGACGCTGTATTTATGAACCGATCTTTACGAAACTTCTTGGGTACCTTTGTTATCACCGTGGGATGAGAACGAGTGTTTTGGGGTCTGGTCCAAAATTCAAGATGGCCACTAGCAGCCATTTTGTACAAAATTAGGTGCAGTCAGATTTTTGCGCAGAACTTCCATATGAAAGCTCTAATTTGAATAATTTTTAGCTTAACTTGACATAGTCAAGATAAGCTATTGCCATCACGCGTGCGGAAGTCTGTTAGTCTGTGAGTCTGTTAGTCTGTGAGTCTGTGATGTCTGTTCACATTTTCCTTTAGCATGGGCTACACCCCGCAGTTCTTGTCTGATCATCACGAAATTTCACATGCAGGTTTGGGGTCATGTCTAGATGAGAACGTCCCCTTTTGGTCGTGATCGGGCAACCGGTATGGCTGCCCGAGCCCAAAACCCGAAAACCATTAGCACAGTCTACAGGTCGTATTTATGAAGAGATTTCATTGTAACTTGGTAGGATGCCTCTGTATAATGCCTAGATGAGAATGTCCCCTTTTGGGCATGATCTATCAACCGTTATGGCTGCCCAAGCCCGAAACCCAAAAACTTTTAGCACAGTCTGCAGGTCATGTTTAATGTGAAGGGATTTCATTGTAACTTGGTAGGATGACTCCTTATGATGTCTAGATGAGAATTTCCCCATTTGGGCATGATCTGCCAACCGTGACGACTGCCCGAGCCCAAAACCCGAAAACCTTTAGCACAGTCTACAGGTCATATTTATTGAGGAATTTCATTGTAACTTGGTGGGTTGACTTCATACAATGTCTAGATGAGAAAGTCCCCTTTTGGACGTGATTGGGCAACTGTGACGGCTACAGGGGCCTGAAGCCCAAAAACCTTTAGCACAGTCTAGAGGTCATATTTATGAAGGGATTTCATTGTAACATGGTAGGATGACTCCGAATAATGTCTAGATGAGAATGTCCCATTTTGATCGCAATCATGCAGCCTTGGTGGGTGCCCGAGCCCAAAAACCCTTAGCATAGGCAAAAGGTCATATTTATGGAAGGATTGTATTGTAACCTGTTAGGTTGACTCCATATAATGCCTAGATGAGGACATCCCCTTTTGGTCGTGATTGGTCAGTTGTGATGGCTACAAGTGCCCGAAGCCCGAAAATCTTGAGCACAGTCTACAGGTCATATTTATAAAGGGATTTCATTGTAACTTCTTAGGATCACTCCAGATAATGCCCAGATGAGATTGTCCCCTATAGTTGCGATCATTCAGCCATGATGGCTGCCCAAGCCCGAAGCCCGAAAACCTTTAGCACAGTCTACAGGTCTGTATTTATGAAGGGATTTCGTTGTAACTTGGTAGGTTAACTTTATATAATGTCTAGATGAGAACGCCACCTTTTGGACATGATTGGGCAACTGTGACGGCTAAAGGTGCCCGAAGCCCGAAAACCTTTAGCACAGTCTACAGATCATATTTATGAGGGGATTTCATTGTAACTTGGTAGGATGACTCCAAATAATGTCTAGATGAGAACGTCTCATTTTGATCGCGATCATTTAGCCTTGATGGGTGCCCAAGCCCAAAAAGCTTTAGCATAGGTAAAAGGTCATATTTATGGAAGGATTTCATTGTAACCTATTCGGTTGACTCCGTATAATGCCTAGATGATGACATCCCCTTTTGGTCGTGATTGGTCAGCTGTGATGGCTACAAGTGCCCGAAGCCCAAAAACATTGAGCACAGTCTACACGTCATATTTATAAAGGGATTTCATTGTAACATCGTAGGATCACTCCATATGATGCCCAGATGAGATTGTCCCCTTTGGTTGCGATCATTCAACCATGATGGCTGCCCGAGCCCGAAGCCCAAAAACCTGAAGCACAGTCTACAGGTCATATTTATGAAGGGATTTCATTGTAACTTGGTAGGTTGACTTCATATAATGTCTAGATAAGAACGTCCCCTTTTGGACATGATTGGGCAACTTTGATGACTAAAGGTGCCCGAAGCCTGAAAACCTTTAGCACTGTCTACAGGTCATATTTATGAAGGGATTTCATTGTAACTTGGTAGGATGACTCCAAATAATGTCTAGATGAGAACGTCCCATTTTGGCTGTGATCATTCAGCCTTGATGGGTGCCCGAGCCCAAAAACCTTTAGCATAGGCAAAAGGTTATATTTATAGAAAGATTTCATTGTAACCTGTTAGGTTGACTCCATATAATGCCTAGATGATGACATCCCCATTTGGTCGTGATTGGTCAACTGTGATGGCTACAGGTGCCCGAAGCTCAAAAACCTTGAGCACAGTCTACAGGTCATATTCATGAAGGGATTTCATTGTAACTTCGCAGGATCAGTCCAGATGATGCCCAGATGAGATTGTCCCCTTTGGTTGCGATCATTCAGCCATGATGGCTGCCCGAGCCTGAAGCCCGAAAACCTTTAGCACAGTCTACAGGTCATATTGATGAAGGGATTTCATTGTAACTTGGTAGGTTGACTTCATATAATGTCTAGATAAGAACGTCCCCTTTTGGACATGATTGGGCAACTGTGATGGCTTCAAGGGCCCAAAGCCCGAAAACCTTTAGAACAGTCTACAGGTCATAATTATAAAGGGATTTCATTGTAGCCTGGTAGGATGACTCCAAATAGTGTCCAGATGAGAACATCTCCTTTTTGTCGTGATCATTCGGCCTTGATGGCTGCCCGAGCCCAAAAACCTTTAGCATGTCTGTAGGTCGTATTTATGGAAGGATTTCATTGTAACTTGTTACGTTGACTCCATATAATGTCTAGACATCCCCTTTTGGTCGTGGTTGGTCAACTGTGATGGCTAGAGGTGCCTGAAGCCCGACAATCTTGAGCACAGTCTACAGGTCATATTTATGAAGGGATTTCATTGTAACTTCATAGGATCACTCCAGATGATGTCCAGATGAGAATGTCCCCTTTTGGTTGCGATCATTCAACCATGATGGCTGACAAGCCTAAAGCCCGAAAACCTTTAGCACAGTCTTCAGATCATATTTATGAAGGGATTTCATTGTAACTTGGTAGCTTGACTTCATGTAATGTCTAGATGAGAACAGCCCCTTTTGGACACCATTAGGCAACTGTGTTGGCTACAGGGGCCCAAAACCCGAAAATCTTTAGCACAGTCTACAGGTGATATTTATGAAGGGATTTGATTGTACCTTGGTAGGATGACTCTAAATAATGTCTAGATGAGAACATCCCCTTTTGGTCGCGATCATTCAGCCTTGATGGCTGCCCGAACCCAAAACCCCAAAATCTTTAGCATAGTCTATTGGTCATATTTATGGAAGGACTTCATTGTAACCCGTAAGTTTGACTCCATATAATGCCTAGATGATGACATCCCCTTTTGGTCGTGATTGGTCAACTGTGACAGCTTCAGGGGCCTGAAGCCCAAAAACCTTGAGCACAATCTACAGGTCATATTTATGAAGGGATTTCAATGTAACTTTGTAGGATCACTCCAGATGATGCCCAGATGAGAATGTCCCCTTTTTGTTGCGATCATTCAACCATGATGGCTGCCAAAGCCCAAAAACCTTTAGCACAGTCTGCAGGTCATATTTATTAAGGGATTTCATTGTAACTTGGTAGGCTGACTTCATATAATGTCTAGATGAGAACGTCCCCTTTGGACGCAATTGGGAAACTGACGGCTACAAGGGCCAGAAGCCCAAAAACCTTTAGCACAGTCTACAGGCCATATTTATGAAGGCATTTTAATGTAACTTGATAGGATGACTCGTTTTGGAATAATTTCACTGTAACTTGGTAACTTTTGTTGATATACGTTAACTGTGAGGGCCACATACATTAACTGTGAGGTCATATTAACCCACCCCTCAATTCTTTAGAACAGTGTACACCTCACATTATTTTTATCATAAACATAGCATACAGGGAACAAAAATGAACATATTCCCGATTATCACAATTCTTGTCTTATTTCATAATCCTTTCATAAACATTGAACATTATCCTTTTCATCAAACACAACACACAAGTTAAGCTACAGTGTCATTGAAACTTTCATTCGTATGAATGTTTAGTACCCTGGGATACATCACATATAATATGGGTTGCCAAATTTGAGGTATTGTCATGGTCCGTCTGTCTGTCGAGCCGTCAACACAGCTCGGGCTAGAGGCCATATTTATGAACCGATCTTTACAAAACTTCTTGGGTACCTTTGTTATCACTGTGAGACGAGAACGAGTGTTTTGGGGTCCGGTCTGAAGTTCAAGATGGCCGCTGGCAGCCATTTTGTACAAATATTAGGTGCAATCAGATTTTTGCGCAGAACTTCCATATGAAAGCGTTGATTTAAATAATTTTTTGTGTGAATGTTTAGTACCATGGGATACATCACATATAATATGGGTTTTTTTCTCGTGCATAAATTATGCAAATTAGACTAAGTTTGATCTATTTAGTGTTACTTTTAGCACTGTAACTGCAAATGACAGTACGGCTCGGGCTAGAGGCCGTATTTATGAACCGATCTTCACGAAACTTCTTGGGTACCTTTGTTATCACCTTGGGATGAGAGCGAGTGTTTTTGGGTGTGGTCCGGAATTCAAGATGGCTGCCAGTGGCCATTTTGTACCGAAATTAGGTCCAATCAGTTTTTTGTACACAACTTCTATACGGCTCAGGCAAGAGGCTGTATTTATGAAACGATCTTTACGAAACTTCGTGGGTACCTTTGTTATCACCGTGAAACTAGAACGAGTGTTTTTGGGTGCGGTCCGAGATTCAAGATGGCCACCAGCAGCCATTTTGTACCAAAATTAGTTCAATCAGTTTTTTGAAAAGAACTTCTGTATGAAAGTTCTGATTTGAATAAATTTTTGTATGGATGTTTAGTAACATGGAATACATCACATATAATACGGGTTTTTTTCTCGTGCAGAAATTATGCAAATTAGATGAACTTTGATTTATTCAGTGATACTTATACACAGTAAGTGCACATGTCAATACGGCTCAGGCTAGAGTCTGTATTTATGAACTGATCTTCACGAAACGTCTTGGGTACCTTTATTATCACCTTAGGACAGGAACGAGTGTTTTTGGATGCCTTTGTTATCACTGTGCTCTGAGAACAAATATTTTTGTGTTCAGCAGACCCACTCTGGGACTCAAAAGATTTCTTTCCTAGTTTAGCATCTAACTGTCACCCCACTTTTACAATACTTTACCTATACATTTTTTACAGGCTACAGTCAGCATTTATGTACAGACCGTTACAATACATTATATGTACCTTTGTTATCAGGTCATTACCTGGATGTTTGTCATTGCTGTGTTACATACTATACATGTACATGTCTTAAACAAGTTGAGCTACAGTGTCATTGACACTTTCATTGGTTATGTATTATTGGTTTCTAGAGTGAGCTTTCTTTCGATTTAGATCAGATAATGAATTCAATATGGCTTGAATTTGGCTTCTGTCTAATAATTTATAAATGCTGATTGAAATCAATTTTATTGTTTTGTGATGCCTTTTTGGTGTCTAGAGGAAGCTTCCTTTTGATTTTGGTTATGCCCCAAGACTTACCTGCCCTTTTATGACACTTGGCACATGCCACGCTTTGCGTTGCTCTTGCTGTACATGATGACTTATAAGTAGACATGTGCATATTTCATTGTTATCAAACTGCATCAGTTCTTACCAACTTTTGTTCCTAATTCTGACCAACTTTTGTTCCTTTAAACTTTAATTTGATTTTGATTGCTGTATGGAATGTTGGATTCCAAAACTCTTTCTCCATTTCTGAGCTGATTTTGAAGCTCCATATTCAGAGGTGCATTCTGGAAAGCTTGAAGTTGGGGTATTAATTACCTTAGTGATAATTGTAGTTAATTACAGTATGGCCACTGTGAACTGGTCACTTTCCACGTTGGTCAATATTTCCACGGACGCAATAATACTAGATTCCAAACATTAATTATATGAATAATTGTCAAAATTTAATCAATGAAGAACCATGTACAACCTGGTGCTTCATTAATTAAAATTTTGCTGATGTTGATGTTTATTACCTGGTAAATGCATACGTGGACAACACTGCTCACACATGGATTTTGTTCCATCCGAAGCAGTGGTACTCTATGCGCCAACAAAGTGGGCTTGAAAAATCGCAGCCTTTTTGAGTGACCTTGTCAATTTTTTCAAAATTATTATTCAGAATTGAAGTACTGATTGAAATAAGTTGTGATAATTTGGATTAAATTGGTAAAAAATTGCCTATGTACATTCCAGTTTTACAAGGTAGGTTGTGAAGGGAATTGTTCATTTGGTGAAACAAAATTTGGAAAGTTGGTATTTCGTAATTTCGTCTTTTAGTATGTTCTGTTGGTAAAATTTTTTTTTTCTGGAGTTTACCCCACTAAGAGGCTTTGAAAATTCAGAAATTGAACTAGCTCCTCAAAAAAAAATTGTGCGACATGTATGAACAAAAAACCCTGTAAACCTCATACTGCAGTAAAAGGAACAAGTAAAGTCCCAGAATTGATCTCAGAGCGATTGGAACAGTGGCCTAAAAAATTTCACCTCTTTACGCTCCACACAATATAGCCCTCCTAGACAGTTTAAAGAAAGCGTTTTTATCCCTCCTAGAGTGAAGGCCTGGTCCACTATTGATTTTTTTATCGGTAATTAGTGGGGAAAGCTGCAAACCTTTCAAGAATAGTTGTCTTCTTTCCAACCTTTAAATGTTGTACTGATTCAAATGAGTTATGGTAATTTGGAAGAAACTGGGAAAAAATTCTGATTTGCCATTTTATTAGTTTTGTTGTGAAAAGAAGATTGCATTTGAAGAAAAAATTTTTTTTTTGTTACATTGAGTATTTCCTAATTTTGTGTTATATTTAAAATTGACTTGTTGTAATGGTCCATCTACATGTAATCCTTAAAAATCTTTCACACAGTCCATGAAAGGTGCTTAAATAGCACACTGATTTGTTTTCCATATGAACCATGAACCCCAAAACTGCTAATCAGTTTGCTGGAGATGCTAACCAATTCTGGTTATGGATAACTTATCCGTAAATAAAAGTTTTCAGAAAAATTAATCCCTGACTTTTATATACTGGATACATTGTAATCTTTTGTTTGGTGGGAATTTGCAGTTTATATTACATCATTGCAGAGGTGCATAAGTACCAACTGACTGATGTATTAAAGCCTAAATATGTGATTTTTTCATTTTTCAAAGGAACTCAAAGTTGGGCTACTAGCACTGTATCAATTGTTTGTCACACAGAATTGGTGTAGGATGCGAAGTTGTTATACCCCCTGCAATGAGTTGGGGTGGGTGGGGTTGGGTAGGGGTATACTGGAATCACCTTGTCCATCCAACCGTCTGTAGACATAATATTGTCCAGAGATTTTCTCAGACGTTTATGGACCAATCTACTTGAAACTTGGCATGACTGTTCTCCACCATGGGAACCTTTGCACCTGTGATTATAGTTCCGGTCAGGATTATTTTTGTCAGCATTATGCCCCTTTTTGACTTGAAAAAAGCAGGCCTATAATTTTGTCCAGATTTTTTCTCAGATGTTTATCAGTTGATTCCTTTGAAACTTGGTATGGATGTTTACTTCCATAGGAACCTGTGCACCTGTGATTATAGTTCCAATTGGATTGTTTGGGCAGAGTTATGCTCCTTTTCATCTTAGAATATCTGAATTTTGTCCGGATATTTTCTCAGACGTTTTTGGATCGATTCATTTGACACTTGGTATGCATGTTTGCTACCATGGGATCCTGTGCACCTGTGATTATGGTTTTGATCATACTATTTTTGCCAGATTTATGCCCATTTTTGTCTTAGAGTGCCTGAATTGCCTAGAGTTTTGTCCAGAGATTTTCTCAGATGTTTATGGGTTGATTTCTTTGAAACTTGGTATGAATGTTCACCACCATGGGAATCTGTGCACCTGCACTTAGATTTTTGATCGGACTTTTTTAGCCAGAGTTATGCCCCTTTTCATCTTAGAATAATCATGGCGGCAGGGGGTATGGACAGGCCCATCAGGGAAGTCACACCTTCAGTTTGTTTTGTTGCTTCATTTTATATTATCAGGTCATGGATGCTGTAAGCAGGATGGACACACGTTTACCTTTTGTAATCTGGTCATTGTATAACAGTACAAGGATTGTCAGTGAAAGAAGAAAAAAATGATTTTCTGTGCGTGGTTGATGGTTTTAAACATAAACCATAACTATTTGGTATACAGCGGAACTCCCTTAACCCTTTACCTAACGAATTGGCCACACCTGCCCACATAATAAACAAATTCAGCAGTTGAAAAAAATTTTTTTTCTACAAAACCATATCATATGACCCCCTCATTGGAATGAGCTCATTCCAACGAGGTGTCACATGATATGGTATTGTTGAAATTTAAGACCTATACAAAAATTTCTTGTTTCTCAGGCACTACTTCCCCAATTTTATGATGAGGGAGGGGGGGGGGGGGGTCTCATTTATTCACAAAATAGTTCTGAAAATAGTTGGAATCAGAAGTTAACTACTTACACTATCATGTGGCAAACTAAGCATTTGTTCTGTTAACCCTTACCTCTCCTGTGGGTACCCTATAAAGTGAAGCAGTGATTGCTTACTGTGATCTGTTTTACTGATAAATAGGACCTAGTAACCAATGCATAGGGTGGAAGTCCTGTAAAATGAGCCACATGGGAATAAAGGTTGGACTTTACTTTACTTTATATCCATGTTGGGGTCACAATTAGCCGCTGTGTAGAAATATGTGACCTTAAACACCAATAAGTAAATAAATAACATATAACCCAAATTAATAACCAAATAGAACCTGCACTATTCACAAAAATTGTCATGCAAATTTTATTATTAGCTCACCTGACTTTCAGTCAGGAGAGCTAGTGATCACTCACCGTCTGTTGTCCGTCGTCTGTGAACATGGTGGTTGCGTCTTCTCCTCCCAAACCGCTGAACCAATTTAATTGATATTTGAGATAATAGTTTGTAATGACATCGCAATTTGATTTTGTTCAAATCAAGTTGCCTCGCCCCTTGGTAGGGCCACACCCAAAAAGTGTGCTGAAATCTTAAAAAATCTTCTTCTCATGAACCAGCAGTAGCAGAGACTTGATATGTGGTGTGTAGCTTCCTTTTGAGGTGTAGACTCAGATTTGTTCAAGAGAAGTTTGTGAGGCTATATTTGCCGTTGTTATGGGAGGGACAAGAATATTTTACCATCCCAAAATTTCTATTTTCCAAACCGAGAGGCAGATTTGGACCAAATTTGATATGAGGGCTTATTGGGTCATAAGTACTTAATTTATGTAAAACAAATTTTCCCGTCGCCCCATGGGAGCTGCAGGAGCTAAAAATAGAAAAAAATTCAAACGCCCATATCTCCAAAACTACATGGCAGTGAGAATTCTTATTTGGTATGAAGCTTCCTTAGGACCAACAGAATATAATGCTAAAAAAAAATTGCTGTTGGTTTTATCATGGGGTACTTTTCTGGGACTTTGAAAAAGTGCTGAGTCAGCATTTTTTAACACTGTGGGTAATGGGAAAAACATAAAAGACTACTTTTCTCCCAAACCACTGCTCCAAAAGCTTTCAAATTTCACATATAACATCTTTGGAAGATTGCTTCACGTGTGTATTGAAATCAATTCCTTGGGTCCATATTTGGGCTCTCTATGGGAGCCCAAATGTTTAAATCAGTGCAGTAGTGCAGTATGAGGAATATTTTTAAAAATCTTCTTCAGATCTACCAATAAGAATCTTTTGATATTTGGTATGCAGCATCCTTAGGGGGGTGAGATTCAAGTTTGTTGAAGCCAAGTCCCTGGGTTCATATTTAGGCTGAAAATTTGGGATCCCGTTCTGGACATTGAAATTTTGGACCAAAATCCGGAAATTTTTTTGTTTGTTTGTTTTTTATGCGTTTTGGCCAATTTTAAGACAAAAAAAAATTATTTTTTTTACACTGAAAATTTTTGGTCCGTGTGGGACTTTGAAAATTTTGGACCAAAATCCGGAAATTTTTTTTTTTTGTTTTTTACGTGTTTCAGTCAATTTTAAGACAAAAAAAAATTATTTTTTTTTACACTGAAAATTTCGGGTCCAGGTGGGACCTCGAAAATTTTGGACCAAAATCCGGAATTTTTTTTTGTTTTTTATGTGTTTCGATCAATTTTAAGACCAAAAAAATTTTTTTTTGTTACACTGAAAATTTGGGGTCCGTGTGGGACCTTGAAAGTTTTGGACCAAAATCCGGAAATTTTTTTTTTTATGTGTTTCGGTCAATTTTAAGACAAAATGTTTTTTTTTTTTACACTGAAAATTTAGGGTCCGGGTGGAACCTTGAAAATTTTGGACCAAAATCCTGAAATTTTTTTTTTTTTTTTATTTTTTCGATCAATTTTAATAAAAAATTTTTTTTTTTTTTACACTGAAAATTTGGGGGTCGGGTGGGACCTTGAAAATTTTGGACCAAAATCCTGAATTTTTTTTGTTGTTTTTTATGTGTTTCGGTCAATTTTAAGACAAAACAATTTTTTTTTTTACGCTGAAAATTTGGGGTCCGGGTGGGACCTTGAAAATTTTTGACCAAAATCCTGAATTTTTTGTTTTTAGCTCACCTGACTGAAAGTCAGGGTGAGCTTTTCTTATCACTCTTAGTCCGTAGTCCGTTGTCTGTCGTCCGTCGTCCTGCGTGAAGGTGATGTTTGAGCCTCTTTCTCCTAAACCACTGGCCACATTTTTAGCTCACCTGACTTTCAGTCAGGAGACCTATAGTGATCACTCACCGTCCGTCGTCCGTGAACATGGTGTTTGCGTTTTCTCCTCCCAAACCACTGAACCAATGTAATTGATATTTGAGATAATAGTTTGTTATGACATCGCAATTTGATTTTGTTCAAATCAAGTTGCCTCGCCCGTGGGTAGGGCCACACCCAAAAAGTGTGCTGAAATCTTAAAAAATCTTCTTCTCATGAACCAGCAGTAGCAGAGACTTGATATTTGGTGTGCAGCTTCCTTTTGAGGTGTAGACTCAGATTTGTTCAAGAGAAGTTTGTGGGGCTATACTTGGCGTCGTTATGGGAGGGGCAAAATTTTTGGCCCCGCCCAAAATTTCTGTTTTCCAAACCGAGAGGCTGATTTGAACCAAATTTTATGTGAGGGCTTATTGGGCCATAAGCACCTAATTTATGCTGATTTTTTTTTCCCCGTAGCCCCATGGGAACCGCAGGAGCTAAAATAGAAAAAAATTAAAACGCCCATATCTCCAAAACTGCACGGCACCGAGAATTTTTATTTGGTGTGAAGCTTCCTTAGGACCAACAGAAAGAATTGGTAAAAAAAATTGCCATCGGTTTTATCATAAGGGACAGTTTCGGGACTTTGAAAAAGTGCTGAGTCAGCACTTTTTAACACTGTAGGCAATGGGAAAAACATTAAAAAATCTTCTTCTCCAGATCCAGCAGGCAGAATCTTTTGATATTTGGTATGCAACATTGGAGGGTGGATCTGATTCAAGTTTGTTCAAATCGGCCCCCTGGGTTCATATTTGGGCTCAGTATAGGAGCCCGATTTCGAACTTAGTGCATTTCAGGCAAATTTCTTAAAAAATCTTCTTCTCCAGATCCAGCAGGCAGAATCTTTTGATATTTGGTATGCAACATTGGAGGGTGGAGCTGATTCAAGTTTGTTCAAATCGGCCCCCTGGGTTCATATTTGGGCTCAGTATAGGAGCCCGATTTCGAACTTAGTGTATTTCAGGCAAATTTCTTAAAAAATCTTCTTCTCCAGATCCAGCAGGCAGAATCTTTTGATATTTGGTATGCAACATTGGAGGGTGGATCTGATTCAAGTTTGTTCAAATCGGCCCCCTGGGTTCATATTTGGGCTCAGTATAGGAGCCCAATTTCGAACTTAGTGCATTTCAGGCAAATTTCTTTAAAAATCTTCTTCTCCAGATCCAGCAGACAGAATCTTTTGATATTTGGTATGCAACATTGTGGGGTGGATCTGATTCAAGTTTGTTCAAATCGGCTCCCTGGGTTTATATTTGGGCTCAGTATAGGAGCCCAAATTTGAACTTACTGCATTCCAGGCAAATTTCTTTGAAAATCTTCTTCTCCAGATCCAGCAGGCAGAATCTTTTGATAGTTGGTATGCAACATTGTGGGGTGGATCTGATTCAAGTTTGTTCAAATCGGCTCCTTGGGTTTATATTTGGGCTCAGTATAGGAGCCCAAATTTGAACTTGGTGCTTTTCAGGCAAATTTCTTAAAAAATCTTCTTCTCCAGATCCAGCAGGCAGAATCTTTTGATATTTGGTATGCAACATTGTGGGGTGGATCTGATTCTATTTTGTTCAAATCCGCTCCCTAGATTCATATTTGGGCTCACTATAGAAACTCGAATTCGAACTTAGTGCATTTCAGGCAAATTTCTTCAAAAATCTTCTTCTCCAGATCCTGCAGGCAGAATCTTTTGATATTTGGTATGCAACATTGTGGGGTGGATCTGATTCCAGTTTGTTCAAATCGGCCACCTGGATTCATATTTGGGCTCACTATAGAAGCCCAAATTCGAACTTAGTGCATTTCAGGCAAATTTCTTTGAAAATCTTCTTCTCAAGATCCAGCAGGCAGAATCTTGTGATATTTGGTATGCAACATTGGAGGGTGGATCTGATTCAAGTTTGTTCAAATCGGCCCCCTGGGTTCATATTTGGGCTCAGTATAGGAGCCCGATTTCGAACTTAGTGCATTTCAGGCAAATTTCTTTAAAAATCTTCTTCTCCAGATCCAGCAGACAGAATCTTTTGATATTTGGTATGCAACATTGTGGGGTGGATCTGATTCAAGTTTGTTCAAATCGGCTCCCTGGGTTTATATTTGGGCTCAGTATAGGAGCCCAAATTTGAACTTACTGCATTGCAGGCAAATTTCTTTGAAAATCTTCTTCTCCAGATCCAGCAGGCAGAATCTTTTGATATTTGGTATGCAACATTGTGGGGTGGATCTGATTCAAGTTTGTTCAAATTGGCTCCTTGGGTTTATATTTGGGCTCAGTATAGGAGCCCAAATTTGAACTTGGTGCTTTTCAGGCAAATTTCTTAAAAAATCTTCTTCTCCAGATCCAGCAGGCAGAATCTTTTGATATTTGGTATGCAACATTGTGGGGTGGATCTGATTCTATTTTGTTCAAATCCGCTCCCTAGATTCATATTTGGGCTCACTATAGAAACTCGAATTCGAACTTAGTGCATTTCAGGCAAATTTCTTCAAAAATCTTCTTCTCCAGATCCTGCAGGCAGAATCTTTTGATATTTGGTATGCAACATTGTGGGGTGGATCTGATTCCAGTTTGTTCAAATCGGCCACCTGGATTCATATTTGGGCTCACTATAGAAGCCCAAATTCGAACTTAGTGCATTTCAGGCAAATTTCTTTGAAAATCTTCTTCTCAAGATCCAGCAGGCAGAATCTTGTGATATTTGGTATGCAACATTGGAGGGTGGATCTGATTCAAGTTTGTTCAAATCGGCCCCCTGGGTTCATATTTGGGCTCATTATAGGAGCCCGATTTCGAACTTAGTGCATTTCAGGCAAATTTCTTTAAAAATCTTCTTCGCCAGATCCAGCAGGCAGAATCTTTTGATATTTGGTATGCAACATTGTGGGGTGGATCTGATTCAAGTTTGTTCAAATCGGCTCCCTGGGTTTATATTTGGGCTCAGTATAGGAGCCCAAATTTGAACTTACTGCATTCCAGGCAAATTTCTTTGAAAATCTTCTTCTCCAGATCCAGCAGGCAGAATCTTTTGATATTTGGTATGCAACATTGTGGGGTGGATCTGATTCAAGTTTGTTCAAATCGGCTCCTTGGGTTTATATTTGGGCTCAGTATAGGAGCCCAAATTTGAACTTGGTGCTTTTCAGGCAAATTTCTTAAAAAATCTTCTTCTCCAGATCCAGCAGACAGAATCTTTTGATATTTGGTATGCAACATTGTGGGGTGGATCTGATTCTATTTTGTTCAAATCCGCTCCCTAGATTCATATTTGGGCTCACTATAGAAACTCGAATTCGAACTTAGTGCATTTCAGGCAAATTTCTTCAAAAATCTTCTTCTCCAGATCCTGCAGGCAGAATCTTTTGATATTTGGTATGCAACATTGTGGGGTGGATCTGATTCCAGTTTGTTCAAATCGGCCACCTGGATTCATATTTGGGCTCGCTATAGAAGCCCAAATTCGAACTTAGTGCATTTCAGGCAAATTTCTTTGAAAATCTTCTTCTCAAGATCCAGCAGGCAGAATCTTGTGATATTTGGTATGCAACATTGGAGGGTGGATCTGATTCAAGTTTGTTCAAATCGGCCCCCTGGGTTCATATTTGGGCTCAGTATAGGAGCCCGATTTCGAACTTAGTGCATTTCAGGCAAATTTCTTTAAAAATCTTCTTCGCCAGATCCAGCAGGCAGAATCTTTTGATATTTGGTATGCAACATTGTGGGGTGGATCTGATTCAAGTTTGTTCAAATCGCCTCCCTGGGTTTATATTTGGGCTCAGTATAGGAGCCCAAATTTGAACTTACTGCATTCCAGGCAAATTTCTTTGAAAATCTTCTCCAGATCCAGCAGGCAGAATCTTTTGATATTTGGTATGCAACATTGTGGGGTGGATCTGATTCAAGTTTGTTCAAATCGGCTCCTTGGGTTTATATTTGGGCTCAGTATAGGAGCCCAAATTTGAACTTGGTGCTTTTCAGGCAAATTTCTTAAAAAATCTTCTTCTCCAGATCCAGCAGGCAGAATCTTTTGATATTTGGTATGCAACATTGTGGGGTGGATCTGATTCTATTTTGTTCAAATCCGCTCCCTAGATTCATATTTGGGCTCACTATAGAAACTCGAATTCGAACTTAGTGCATTTCAGGCAAATTTCTTCAAAAATCTTCTTCTCCAGATCCTGCAGGCAGAATCTTTTGATATTTGGTATGCAACATTGTGGGGTGGATCTGATTCCAGTTTGTTCAAATCGGCCACCTGGATTCATATTTGGGCTCACTATAGAAGCCCAAATTCGAACTTAGTGCATTTCAGGCAAATTTCTTTGAAAATCTTCTTCTCAAGATCCAGCAGGCAGAATCTTGTGATATTTGGTATGCAGCATCCTTAGGGGGGTGAGATTGAAGTTTGTTCAAGCCATGCCCCTAGGTCCATATTTGGGCTCACTGTGGGAGCTTGAATTGTAACTTTGTTCGAAATGAGGAATTTTCTTAAAAAATCTTCTTCTTCAGATCCAGCAGTCAGAATAGTTTGATATGTGGTGAGTAGCATCCTTGGGGGTGTGGGTGGGGGGGGGGGGGGGAGGGGGGGGATTCAAGTGTGTTAAAGCCAAGTCCATGGGTCCATATTTGGGCTCCCTGTGGGAGCCCAAATTTTATAACTTAGTCAATATGAGGAATTTTTCTTTAAAAATCTTCTCCTTCAGTTTCAGCAGTTGGAATGTTTTGATATTTGGCATGGAGCAACCTTAGGGGGCTGAGATTCAAGTTTGTTCAAGCCAAGTCCCTTGGTTCATATTTGGGCTCACTATGGGAGCCTGAATGACAACTTAGTTCAAAATGAGGAATTTTCTTTAAAAATCTTCAGATCATCCAGCAGATGAATGCTTTTGATATTTTTTATGCAGCATCCTTAGGGGGTAAGATTCAAGTTTGTTCAAGCCATGTCCCTAGGTTCATATTTGGGCTGATTGTGGGAGCTCGAATTGTAACTTGGTTCAAAATGAGGAATTTTCTTTAAAAATCTTCTTCAGCTCCAGCAGTCGGAATGTTTTGATATTTGGTGTGCAGAATCCTTAGGGGTGTGAGATTCAGGTTTGTTAAAGCCAAGTCCCTGGGTTCATATATGGACTCCCTGTGGGAGCCCGAATTATGACTTAGTTTAATATGAGGAATATTCTTTAAAAATCATTTTTTAGATCCACTGGTCAGAATATTTGGATATTTGGTTTCAGCTTTTCTTTTGAGGAGCAGATGCAACTTGTGGAAATCAATTCTCTGGGTTGATATTTAGGCTACCATGTCAGGTGAGCACCCTCAGGCCCCCTGGGGCCTCTTGTAATTAAATTTCATGTAAGTGGTGGTTATATAGGGGCATTTTGATTTTTATTAAAATTAGGTTTCGGCTCATATTGAGCAGAGGTGTGGGGAAAAAATGGCCAAATTTTTTGAAAATCTTCTTCTAATGAACCACCAGTAGCAGAGACTTGATATGTGGTATACAGAGTCCTTTTGAGGTTTAGAATCAAGTTTGTTCAAGAGAAGTTTGTCGGGCATTATTTGCCTTCATTATGGGAGGGGCAAAAATTTTGCCACGCCTAAAATTTCTGTTTTCAGAACCGTGAGGTCGATTTGAACCAAATTTGATATGAGATGATAATGGTCATAAGTAGTTGATTGATGCCAAAAAAAAAAATTTTTCATTGCCCCGTGGGAACCTCGGGAGCTAAAAATAGGAAAAACCTTAAAACTGCCATATCTCCAAAACTACACGGCACAGAGAATTCTTATTTTGTATAAAGCTTACTTTTATCCAGTAGAATAGAATGGTTAAAAAAAAAATCCGTATCGGTTTGATCACAAGGTACTTTTTTCAGGACTTTGAAAAAGTGCTGAGTCAGCACTTTTTAACACTAGGCAATGGGAAAAAGATTAAAAAATCTTCTTCTCCAGATCCAGCAAGCAGAATCTTTTGATATTTGGTATGCAACATTGTAGGGTGGATCTGATTCAAGTTTGTTCAAATCGGCCCCCTGGGTTCATATTTGGGCTCAGTATAGGAGCCCGATTTTGAACTTAGTGCATTTCAGGCAAATTTCTTAAAAAAAATCTTCTTCTCCAGATCCAGCAGGCAGAATCTTTTGATATTTGGTATGCAACATTGCGGGGTGGATCTGATTCAAATTTGTTCAAATCGGCTCCCTAGATTCATATTTGGACTCACTATAGAAGCTCGAATTCGAACTTAGTGCATTTCAGGCAAATTTCTTCAAAAATCTTCTTCTCCAGATCCAGCAGGTGGAATCTTTTCATATTTGGTATGCAACATTGCTGGGTGGATCTAATTCAAGTTTGTTCAAATTGGCCCCCTGGATTCATATTTGGGCTTAGTATAGACGCCCAAATTCGAACTTAGTGCATTTCAGGCAAATTTATTAGAAAATCTTCTTCTCCAGATCCAGCAGGCAGAATCTTTTGATATTTGGCATGCAACATTGTGGGGTGGATCTGATTCAAGTTTGTTCAAATCGGCTTCCTAGATTCATATTTGGGCTCACTATAGAAGCTCGAATTCGAACTTAGTGCATTTCAGGCAAATTTCATAAAAAATCTTCTTCTCCAGATCCAGCAGGCAGAATCTTTTCATATTTGGTAAGCAACATTGTGGTGTGGATCTGATTCAAGTTTGTTCAAATCGCCCCCTTGGTTTATATTTGGGCTCAGTATAGGAGCCCAAATTTGAACTTAGTGCATTTCAGGCAAATTTCTTAAAAAAAAATCTTCTTCTCCAGATCCAGCAGGCAGAATCTTTTGATATGGGGTATGCAACATTGTGGGGTGGATCTGATGCAAATTTGTTCAAATCGGCTCCCTAGATTCATAGTTGGGCTCACTATAGAAGCTCGAATTCGAACTTAGTGCATTTCAGGCAAATTTCTTAAAAAATCTTCTTCACAAGATCCAGCAGGCAGAATCTTTTGATATTTGGTATGCAACATTGCGGGGTGGATCTGATTCAAATTTGTTCAAATCGGCTCCCTAGATTCATATTTGGGCTCACTATAGAAGCTCGAATTCGAACTTAGTGCATTTCAGGCAAATTTCTTCAAAAATCTTCTTCTCCAGATCCAGCAGGCGGAATCTTTTCATATTTGGTATGCAACATTGCTGGGTGGATCTAATTCAAGTTTGTTCAAATTGGCCCCCTGGATTCATATTTGGGCTTACTATAGACGCCCAAATTCGAACTTAGTGCATTTCAGGCAAATTTATTAGAAAATCTTCTTCTCCAGATCCAGCAGGCAGAATCTTTTGATATTTGGCATGCAACATTGTGGGGTGGATCTGATTCAAGTTTGTTCAAATCGCCTTCCTAGATTCATATTTGGGCTCACTATAGAAGCTCGAATTCGAACTTAGTGCATTTCAGGCAAATTTCATAAAAAATCTTTTTCTCCAGATCCAGCAGGCAGAATCTTTTCATATTTGGTAAGCAACATTGTGGTGTGGATCTGATTCAAGTTTGTTCAAATCGCCCCCTTGGTTTATATTTGGGCTCAGTATAGGAGCCCAAATTTGAACTTAGTGCATTTCAGGCAAATTTCTTAAAAAAAAATCTTCTTCTCCAGATCCAGCAGGCAGAATCTTTTGATATGGGGTATGCAACATTGTGGGGTGGATCTGATGCAAATTTGTTCAAATTGGCTCCCTAGATTCATAGTTGGGCTCACTATAGAAGCTCGAATTCGAACTTAGTGCATTTCAGGCAAATTTCTTAAAAAATCTTCTTCACAAGATCCAGCAGGCAGAATCTTTTGATATTTGGTATGCAACATTGTAGGGTGGATCTGATTCAAGTTTGTTCAAATCGGCCCCCTGGATTCATATTTGGGCTTACTGTAGAAGGGGTGAGATTCAAGTTTGTTCAAGCCAAGTCCCTGGGTTCATATTTGGGCTCACTGTGGTAGCCCGAATTATAACTTAGTTCAAAATGAGGAATTTTCTTTAAAAATCTTCTTCAGATCTAGCAGTCGGAATGTTTTGATATTTGGTATGCAGCATCCTTAGGGGGGTGAGATTTAAGTTTGTTCAAGCCATGACCCTAGGTCCATATTTGGACTCACTGTGGGAGCCCAAATGATAACTTAGTTCAAAATGAGGAATTTTCTTTAAAAATCTTCGTCAGATCCATCAGTCGGAATGTTTTGATATTTGGTATGCAGCATCCTTAGGGTGTGAGATTCAAGTTTGTTCAAGCCATGTCCCTAGGTCCGTATTTGGACTCACTGTGGGAGCTCGAATTGTAACTTAGTTCAAAATGAGGAATTTTCTTTAAAAATCTTCTTCTTCAGGTCCAGCAGTCGGAATGTTTTGATATTTGGTGTGCAGCATCGTTGGGGGTGGGGGTGGGGGGGGGATTCAAGTTTGTTAAAGCCAAGTCCCTGGGTTCATATATGGGCTCCCTGTGGGAGCCTGAATTATAACTTAGTTCAATATGAGGAATATTCAGTAAAAATCTTTTTTTTTTAGATCCACTGGTCAGAATCTTTGAATATTTGGTATAAGCTTTTCTTAGGCGGAGCAGATACACCTTGTTGAAATCAATTCTCTGGGTTGATATTTAGGCTACCATGTCAGGTGAGCGCCCTCAGGCCCCTTGGGGCCTCTTGTTTATGTGTTTCGGTCAATTTTAAGACAAAAAAAATTATTTTTTTTTACACTGAAAATTTGGGGTCCGGGTGGGACTTAGAAAATTTTGGACCAAAATCCAGAAATTAGTTTTTTTGGTTTTTTATGCATTTTGGTCAATTTTAAGAAAAAAAAAGAAAAAATTTAGGCTCAAAATATTTTGTTTGGGACTTCGAAAATTTCCAAAAAAAAAATCTGTTTTTATACATTTATCTCAATTTTGGGACGTAAAAGTGCAAGGACTGAAAATAGAAGGCAAAATCCTGTGTATTGTGTGGGCACAGCTTCTTCATCTAATTGGTATATGCTTTTCTTAGGAGGAGCATATGCAGCTTATTCAAATCAAGTCCCTGGTTTGATATTTAGACTACCATGTCAGGTGAGCGCCCTAGGCCCCCTGGGGCCTCTTTTTTAAAATTTTTGCCTTCAAAATAGAGCTTATAGCTCCTCATTTGAACAAGCTTGATGCACATTCCAATGAGGAGTTATCAACTACCATATATAAGTCACACTTTTTTAACTGGAAAAGTGATGTCAAAATTGGGGGTGCGTCTTATACATGGGTACGGCTTGTTTCAGAGAATTTTCAGGGCACTGACTTCCTCGGAGAAACGTTCCTGCTGTTTGAAAATTGTATGACGGTACAATCGTGTGGTTTTGACTGAGTGCAGATTCACCAAAATTATTTTCTTTTCATTTTATTTCAGTTTAAGTTCTTCAGAATATAAATTGTCAATAAAATATTATGTGTGTTTTCTGTTACTTTTATTCATAAATAATAATAAAGAAGTATTCTATTTAGTCATTGTTGTTGAATCGGCCCATGTGTTTACATAAGTGCAAGTACCGGAAATCAACAGGTTTGTGGAGCCAATATGGATGAAACCATAAAAAATACAAAATCATCAAAATAACAATAAAAACACATTAAATGTATGCCAACAGTACCTGGAGAGAAGTATTTATTTATTCCATGAACTCCAATTCACAGATGTGTAATGTCCGGTTATAAATTACACACACGTGCACCAGGTAAAGTTAGTTTCAGTAGCACCAACATTGCTTAAGTAGGACAACAATCTGAAAACAATTTGCTCTGTAACCTGTGCAGTTGTATTTATATTAGTTTTCCCTGAACGTGAGAATGTTCAGAAAAAACCAACATAAACACAACAATTACGCAGGTTTACGGCGCAAATGGTGCTCTGATTCTGAAACTATGAAGTTTCCGTCACAAACGAGTGTTGGATTTTCTTGACAGGGATGAAGACATTGGGGTGATAAACAAACAACAAAAAACAAATAAATGCAAGTATTTTTTAAATCTTTAATAATAATTTTCCTTTATTATTTTATCTTATTCAACACGTGATAACTCGTGAACACTTACCTATTTCCGTTGCATCCCAAATTGGCAAAACGTAACTTGCAACTAATTCTTGTTGACTGCATAAACTTGAAAATGGGTGTGAGACTTATACATGGGCTTTAGGGAAAAGGGTGGAATTTTAAGTGTGAGTTGGGAGTGCGACTTATACACGGACATGTATGGTACATTTTTGAGAAAAAAAATATGAAAATTTTAGTATTTAAGAATTTTTTTGCAAGTGTCATCTGCTATTAGTGTTCAATAAAGATTTAAATCTTGTTTAACCGTTTACTCAATGCAGATGATATCAAAATTTATTATTTTAAATATTATTTTTTTAATTTTTCAAAATATTTCAGCAAAACCATATCATATGTCCCTCTCATTGGAACGAATTTGACGAGTTGTTTAAGTGACGGGTCACATGATATGGCTCCTGCCCTCACCTTAACAAAGACCTCGTAACTCCACCATCACATTTTTACCACTATTATACACATAAAAGTCAGGTTATTCATTGCAGAATAAGGTTCGAATGTAGTAATCTCCATGCCCATCTGTTCAAGAATCATTTATCGAATGCAAATCTATGCCAATGCGGGTTAATTGGAACTACAGAACATTTTCTTTTTTATTGTGCTAAGTACAATCATGCTCGAACAGAAACGCTTAGTAACCTGATAGTGTCTGTCAGTCTCGAACTGTATAATGAAGCAACTAACATTACAATATTGGGGCGCATCGTCTCCAAGACAATGTGTCTCTGTTGGTATTCGGAATCCAGATTAGCTGATACATCTAACCCAATCAACATGACATCCAACACATCCCCTTATCTTCTTCATCTTCATACACTTTAAAGTTAAATAACATTTATAGTATTATCATGTAATGATACAATATTTCATGACATTAGTTCACCTCCCATTACAATCAATTGTAATATTTGTATTTCAGCTACCTTGGAGATGACCAACATAAGCTACTCAGCTTGATGTCGAATCCACAAATATTTATGTTCTAACTATAGTTATCTGTACCTTAGTTTAATTTTCTGTGTATGCAATATGCTTCTGTTTTATAATTACATGATTATTTTTTTTCAAAATAAATACTGTTTAAACTAAACTTGGAAGTTTCAATACCACCCAATTCTAACCACCAGCAGGTCATATTTGCAGGTTGTGCCTTGGACCAGTCTAAAGACCCCTGAATGTATATGATTTAGCACAAAAATATGATCATTTATCTATTGAGTGGGCTTAAGCCAGAAAGTCTTAAAACGGATGTCATAATATAGCACACGAATCCATATTGGAATGCAGGGTATCTATGGGAATCAAAATGACATTTTGCCCATTCCATTTTGTTCAGAAACAATTCTGCAACAATATTTACAAGAGTCAGAAATTCTGCCCATGTAATGAGCTAAATATGCCCATTACAACGTGAGCCTCTCAATATGTTTTGAAAAAGAGAATTTGGGAATTTCACTTGGAAGAGACAAATTGGAAATGTCATTCAACTTAGTTTTAGGAATGGATTGGGAATGAAAAAAGTAATCATTTACGCTTAAAAAAAGTTAAAAATCTGTTTCTCGGGTCCTCCTGCATGGTTCTATTGGCTGCCGCATGCTCTCGTTATAACCAATGCGAACACAAAAAATTAAAAATTAAATGGTTTATGCCTGATATTTTACCCAAGTTAATAAAAAAAATGTTTGCATTGCAAAGCCTTTTTGCACTCAAGGGATGAAATACACCACCACCCATGGTATTCTGTAGATTATGTTTCCTAAAACATAAAACAAACCAAGAACATGAACTTTTGATAGCTAAGAAATAATAACAAAAATTAAAAAAGAAAATAAAAAAAACACCTTCCCACATGCAATTTTACTAAGAAATGGCCTGAGAAACATAAGATGTACTTTGTGGGGCCTTAATGAGTTATTTATTTATTCTAAACACTTTTTACAAGCAGTGTCAGTATGTTGGTGTTTGGATATATATATTTTTATACTGTACCAATGACCCAGACTTAGCTGGTGCTAACTCCAACAAAACCAGGGCCAAACACAAATTTTGCCCCCCAATCCCCAAAATTGCATCCAAAACAAAAAGAAATCATGTCCTAAAGGACCTCCATACTACGCCTCTACTGCGCATGCGCAGTGACGCAGTCGTCCCGAAATTGGCGCCAAATATCATTCTCTGTTTGGCCCTTCATCAGTCAACATCTCACTGATCTTTGTGCTTGTAAATCTCAGTTTAAAGGATGCCAGACACGTAATTTTTGGAGAAAATGTGATTCTAAGGAGGATAGAAGGAGGAGAGGAAAAAGAAGTGGCAAAAAATAATCAGGGCTGTACTTAAAATTTTTTGATGAAATTATGTTAAGTTGCCTATTTTCGAGGCATGGGCCTCTTGTTGTCATTCTTGCTAATTGTTGCACTGCTTATTCAGTGTTTCCTCTCCCCTAGCCTTCTAAAGTCCCCCCTGGCAATTCTCCCATGCTTTTGGCATATTTTTGAGAAATTTCATTTCTAAAATTTCCTGGGAGAGTTGCTTGGTTACAGAATGTTTTCTGTTATTTTCCCCATAGTTACGTTTTCACCCATGGGTGTATAACGTTTGTGTTCTGCATCTTCCATCTGATGTTCTACAGATTCTCCCCTGGGAGTCTCTGTTTTGCATCAGATAGAGTGTAATTGATGACTGATTCCGGGCCAGTTTTTTCAGTGCCTGGAGTCATGTTTTCTAGTGTGTTTACACTGTTTGTTTTCATTGGCAACAGCCTTTTTTGAGGGGGGCTGTTTGCCTTTGTGGTAGTTATCTCATTATAAGATACATTTATATTATCCGAAAGTGTCTCATTAATTATTTTATATAAATTTAAAATTTTTGACCACACTTTGCCATCGGATCCATCGGGGCTCAACGTTACTTTTCAGCAACTTGGGCTTCTCTGAAAAAATATTTTTTCAAAATTATTTTGTTTTGCAATTGTTTTTTCATTTATTAATGGATCATGTTATTATGTATCTTTGTGTCAGGGGTTTTTGCGAGTAACTAGGACTTATTGTTGTTCTTTCACAATGAAGGGACATTGTTCAAATTGTAATAGGAAGAAATCTTCCTCTGACTTTCATGATCATTGTATTAATTGTAGTCAGTGTTCTCGCATTAATCCCTGTCCTATATGTGAACATTGGGATGAGAAACATTGGAAACGTGTGTCACGATATGTTGTTTCTGGAGAAAGAGCGATGCCGGCTCTTTCTCCACAAGGTCACTCTACTCTCTCAATTTCTATTTCAGAGGAACCAGAACAGGGTGATGTTTCCATGTTATCTTCTTCAAGTGTGCGTCCGTCGTCACAAATGAATTCAGAGCTAGCGGCAAAAGTGCTCATGGAGATTAGACAAATATCGTCCGCTAGCTCGCCCGGTGTAGCGTCCATTCACCGAATGGTTCGGCAGCCGGGTTCGTCCGATGCGGTCCAAGAGGAAATTTTGGGTGATGCGAGCACTATAAACATAATAGATGCACACCCAGTGACGGCGGATAGTAAGCGAGAACGGAGGAAGCCTTTTAGTCCGGTTCCTAGCTCGTCCAGGTCCAGCCGGGCCGCGAGCGAGAGAGGTCCCTCTCTCGTACAACAACATCTGGGACCAGATGTTGTGGTACAAAATGTGTCTTTAGCGGAGCATACGTCCGTCGCTCGGGACGCTCCGTTGTATAAGCAGTCCGCAGAGACTGTTAAGGCTTCCTCTTCTCGTCAGCGCACACGACCGCACCTTGGCTGCGTGACCGCCGATATTTTACCAGCTTCGCCGATGAAGGATTCTTCGGCGACCAGGTCACACCATCCGGCAGCCAGGGATTCGAGACCGATGGACTCCGGACGTTCGCATAGGAAAAGTATGCGGGAGCCATCTGATGCGGAGCTGCCCTCGGCGAAGCAGCGAAAGACTGCGCCTCCGCAGGTCTCGACGTCGGACATTCTTGTGCAGATAGCACAGCTTATCGCAGCATCCCAGCAGCCGACAGAAACGGTGTCGGATCGAGAATTATCCGACGGCACTGGGTCGGCACGCTCCGCCGAAGCATCGGGGGCGGACGACCGGGAACATCGGGAGGTCCGACCGGATGGTGAAAGGGATACGGATGACTTGGAGCTATCCCTTTCAGAACAACATAAAGCTGCCGTGGACTTCATCCGGCACTTTCTCCCTCAAGTTGTTCCGTCGGGCCAGACTGCTGCGCTTCCGGACAAGAGAATTATAGCGTCATTGGACTCTGAATTTTTTGAGCGGTTCAGGGACATCGCTCCCGAGTTTCCGTCGCAGTCCAATAATGTTGCAAGAACATTTGAATTATTGAACGACGCTATATTTAAACTTGCTTCCAGGACGGGGAAAGCAGGTTTCTTGTCCGCTAATACTCTCAACCTGCCTTTCTTTAATGCAAGGAATAAATTCGATACGGCAGGACAGGGTATACCGAGAGTTCCTCTGCGTATGGACGACGAGGCGGAAGACTTAGAGCTATCATTACCGTCGTCAGCTTCTATTCCAAGCGCGGTGTTGGAAACAGCTATTGCGTCTAACAGAGCCAATTTAGATGCCTTATCTTACGCAGATCACCTTACTAAGGCGTTATCACTGCGCCTTCAAGGGGAAGAGTTTCAGGATATACAATCCTCTTTAAGACTTCTTTCAAGGGCAGTAGCTTATTCCACGTGTAACTCCGCCCTTTCAGTGGCAAATCTGGAGTTGGTTAGACGTGACGCAGCCCTAGCTACATCCACACTAGTGGATTCTAAGGTGAAGAACTCTCTTAGAGTCACTTCGGTCTCAGGAGAACTTCTCTTTGACGGCAAGCTTTCCGCTATTTATGATAAAATTAAAAAGAAAGCTAATGATTCTCTGTTGTTCAGATCGGCTCCTAAAAAGTCGGATACAGAAGACACGAATAAGACAGGCACTTCTGGGTCTAATGCGCCCAAGAGAGGTTCCTATAGAGGTTCCGGTACGTCCTCTTGGTCTTATTCGAGAGACCGTCAGGATAGCGACTCTCGTTCGGGACGTCCTTCAGGCCGGGACAATCGGTCGGACGCCCCGAGGTCGACGAGGCGAGGTGCGGGTCGTGGAAGACGTGGTTTCTCCTACCGCAGGCCTCGCAGGTCCAGGAGGTGATGGCTTAAACCTCTATCGCGTTCCGGTTGGCGGAAGGTTGTCGAGTTTTTCACAAGAGTGGGCGTCGATTACGGACGACCCTTGGGTGAGAGGAGTGACTTCGGAAGGTCTAAAGATATCCTTCAAACGAAAGCCTCCATTAACTCGAAGTCCAAAGTGGACTCATCTTCCGTCAAATCCACAGAAAAGAGACGCTCTGTTATCAGAGGTGCAGTCTCTTTTAATGAAGAACGCAGTAGAGGTCGTAGAAAACCAGGAATCTCTGGGATTCTACAGCCATCTGTTTCTGGTTCCGAAACCAGACGGCTCGTTCCGTCCAGTCATAGATTTGAGCTGGATAAACAAGCTGATCGTCGCTCCGAAGTTTTATATGGAGACGATTCGATCGGTCAGAGCGAGTATTCGGGTGAATGATTATGCAACGAGCATAGATCTCAAAGATGCGTACTTTCACGTCATGGTACATCCGACATTCCGAAAGTATCTACGCTTCGCAGTCCTAGGAGTGGTGTATCAATTCCGGGCGATGTGCTTCGGATTGAATCTAGCACCCTGGGCTTTCACTCGGGTAATGAACTCGGTAATGATCTACTTCCGAGCTCATTCGTCTGCGGTAACGTCGGCCTACCTGGACGACATTCTTCAGAGGTACGGCAACGAGTTAACGCTTCAGAACGATGTTCAGAATCTTCTTCTATTGCTCCGACGTCTCGGTTTTATAGTAAACGAGGAGAAGTCGGATCTGGTGCCGTCCAAGTCATTCACTCATCTGGGAATGAGCTTTGAGACGCACAACAATCTCGTTCGTCTGCCGTTAACCAGAGCGAAATTAGTCAGTTGTTACGCTCGCTATTGTCTGCACGCAGACAAAGTCACGGCGAGAGAATTTATGAGACTGATAGGTCTGTGCGGAGCCGCCGCGGATCTCATTCCGATGGGGCGGCTACGCACACGTCCTCTTCAAATTTTCCTGACTCAGAATTGGAGTGTGAAAATTCATTCGCTCGATGTAGACGTTCTCTTGTCAGATCAAGTGAAACAAGAGATTCAGACTTGGGCAAACATTCAGTGGTTAACTCAAGGAGTTCCGCTGCAGTTGCCGGATCCGAGTTTTACCGTTATGACGGATGCCAGTCAAACAGGTTGGGGTGCATCATTAATCCCAACGGATTCGAGATGCCAGGGTCTTTGGGATCCGCAATTCCTGTGCAAGCACATAAACATCAAGGAAATGATGTCAATTTGGCTTGCGTTACGTCACTGGATGGACATTATTCACGATGCTCATGTCCAAATCCTATCCGACAATACGACAGTAGTGGCGTATATACGGAATCAGGGAGGCACTCATTCAGTTCCGTTGTTCAATCTAACGGAAAGAATCCTTCTGTTTGCGTTAGAACATCACGTTCTTCTTTCGGTCCGTCACATACCGGGTCGTCTGAATGTGCTAGCAGACTCCCTTTCACGAAAGGGTCGCTTGTTGCCGTCGGAGTGGACTCTCAACAAACAAGTATTCAATCAGATTTGCTACCAATGGGAACGGCCAATGATAGACTTATTTGCGACACATCTCAACAATCAGTTGCAGACGTATGTGTCTCCGTGTCCGGATCCAAGAGCATTTGCAGTAGACGCTCTGTCGATCCCTTGGGACGGAATGATAGGATATGCGTATCCTCCAGCGCCGTTAATTCAACAAGTATTGCTAAAGATAAAACAATCTCAATGCAAGATTCTGTTGGTAGCATCTCTGTCGCCACAGAGACCGTGGATAAATCTACTCAGGTGTCTGTTGTGGGACCTACCGCGGAAGCTTCCTCCACGAGAGGATCTTCTTTCGCAGGGGAAATCGCGCCAACTCCATCACAACCCGCAAGGTCTCAACCTTCACGTTTTTCCGTTGTGCGGTCCTTCTTGCATGGCAAGCACTTTACAGGACGAGCAGTGGACGCGATTTCTAACTGTAGGAGGACCTCCTCTTCGCTAAACTATGCGGCTAAGTGGAAGGTTTTTCGTCGTTGGTGTAGGGATCATTCTGTAGATATATTTGATCCCTCTATACCAGACATTGCAAACTTTCTAGTATACTTGTTTGACGAAATCAAACTGCAGCCTGTTACTATAAAGGGTTATAGATCTATGTTATCTGATACCTATGCACATCATGATAGTTTACAAATTGGATCTAATGTCTCTTTATCGAAGTTGGTTAGAAACTTTTCGATAAATAGACCCAGAACTCTTAGATTAATTCCTAAGTGGAATTTAGCTTGGGTTCTCCTTAAATTGAAGGAAAAGCCATTTGAACCTCTTGGGACAGTAGATTTCAAATTCTTATCTTATAAGACAGCTTTTCTCTTAGCTTTCTCTTCTGCCAGAAGAGTCAGTGAGCTTCATGCACTATCGGTGGATGATTCTCATTATCGTAGTGTTGGGAACACTATCACCTTCACTACTAATGTGGGTTTTTTAGCTAAGAATCAGACTCCTAATAAATATCCGGAACCTATTGTTATTAAGGCTCTTCCGTCTTCAGACGGGCGTAGGCCTTTACTCTGTCCTGTTAGAGCACTACGTATCTATAAACAGAGATCTCAGTTTATCAGAAAGGGACGGAAACGTTTCTTTCTGTCTTTGATGCCTAATAGAAAGGACATTTCAGTCCATTCTATTGCTAGATGGATTCAGTTAACTATCCGTACTGCTTATGAAGATTTATCTTCTTCTCAGCAGTCTGTGCTTAAGATTTCTGCTCATGAAGTAAGAGCTCTTTCTACTTCCTGGGCTTATGCTAATAGTGTTGCTATTACAGATTTAATGAAGGCTGCTTTTTGGTCTCAGCCATCCACATTTACGAATTTTTATCTCAGAAATATTGAGTCCATTTCTGGAGACCTGCATTGTTTAGGTCCGTTATCTGTTGCTCAGAATGTCGTCCACTAAACAGTTGCAACTATAGTTATGCAGGCTTTCTGTTCCGGCAGTGACTCCGTCCGGCTGCCCTCTTCGCTCTGGGCTATTTGACCCAGGGCAAGGGGAAGGGGGGGGCGGGTGTTCCCTTAGGTCACCTGCTTTATAGTGAAAAGCAAGGGAATGCCTCCTCCAAGTCAGTATTTCTGAGTCGCTTCCGGGATGGTTTTAAAGTGTAATATTAATGTTTAAATTCATTCATGTCTTATTTTTAAAGTGTAGCTCGGTGTGAAGCATTTGTATATGTCAAGTGTCAAACGGGCTTTAATATACAATACTCGGACACTTTTAAATGATTATAAATAGTCTCAATTCTCTGGACTACTTTATTTATTGGCTTGCTTTAAAAATAATTAGTATAAGGGTTATACTGGATGTTAATAGAGAACATGAATGTTATTGTGCTCAATTATTAAGGGTAGTGTATCTTTCTAATTTAATATTAAATAAGAAAGATACATGTAAAGCCTAATACTCCTTTTCTCCTTAAGGGGTTACCTCTTTACTATATAGTTGAGCTTATTGGATTTTCCTCTATGTCCTAGGCCCTCCAGCCTGTTTACTATTCAGCTAAGTCTGGGTCATTGGTACAGTATAAAAATGTTAAAAAATTTATAGTAATTTATATATTTTTTATACTTACCAATGACCCAGACGGGGATGGCCCTCCCTGGAGTTGGGAACTCTTGCCTCCCCGCTGAGTACATAGCGCTGACCAGGCACTGCCAGTAAGAATGATATTTGGCGCCAATTTCGGGACGACTGCGTCACTGCGCATGCGCAGTAGAGGCGTAGTATGGAGGTCATTTAGGACATGATTTCTTTTTGTTTTGGATGCAAATTTTGGGGATTGGGGGGCAAAATTTGTGTTAGGCCCTGGTTTTGTTGGAGTTAGCACCAGCTAAGTCTGGGTCATTGGTAAGTATAAAAAATATATAAATTACTATAAATTTTTTAACTTTTCAGTCAAATCTCCATATAAATGAATGAAATTTGTTGTAATAAATTATATTCTAACAACATAGTTCATTCTTTTTAGGGAACTCCTTTCATGTTTCATCTAGCTGATTGTCTGCGGTACTACATTCATGATCGCTTGAATAATGATCCAGGATGGCAAGGAATAAAAATTATCTTATCTGATGCTAATGTTCCTGGTGAAGGAGAACACAAAATCATGGATTACATTAGAAGACAGAGAGGTGAGTTTAACCCTGTATGATGTGATATTTCAGCTCCTCGGAGTGAAGTACAATAATAAATGTTTAACCCTTTGCCTAACAAGAAAGGCAGACGACACTTGCAAATAAAGTTCTTGAATAATTCATTTTTTTCATTTTTTTTGCATCAAAAACATAGCTTATGACCCCTCATTGGAATGGGCTCGTTGAGCTCGTTCTAATGAGGGGTTCATAAGCTATGTTTTTGAGACAAAAAGTGAAAAAAATAATGAAAATTGGATGGTGATTTTTAGCTTAACTTGACAAAGGCAAGATAAACTATTGCCATCACGCGTGCGGAAGTCTGTTAGTCTGTGAGTATGTGAGTCTGTTTGCATTTTACTTTAGCACAGGCTACACCCTGTAGTTCTTGTCTGATTGTCACAAAATTTCATATGCAGGTTTGGGGTCATGTCTAGATGAGAACATCCCCTTTTGGTTGTGATCGGTCAACCGGTATGGCTGCCAGAGCCCAAAACCCGAAAACTATTAGCACAATCTACAGGTCGTATTTATGAAGGGATTTCATTGTAACTTGGTAGGATGCCTCTGTATAATGCCTAGATTAGATCGTCCCTTTTTGGGCATGATCTGTCAACCATGACGGCTGCCCAAGCCCGAAACCCAAAACCGTTTAGCACAGTCTGCAGGTCATGTTTAATATGGAGGGATTTCATTGTAACCTGGTAGGATGACTCCGTATAATGTCTAGATGAGAATTTCCCCATTTGGGCGTGATCTATCAATCGTGACGACTACCCGAGCCCAAAACCCGAAAACCTTTAGCACAGTCTACAGGTCATATTTACGGAAGGATTTCATTGTAACTTGTTAGGTTGACTCTATATAATGCCTAGATGATGACATCCCCTTTTGGTCGTGATTGGTCAGTTGTGATGGCTACAGGTGCCCGAAGCCCGAAAACCTTGAGCACAGTCTACAGGTCATATTTATGAAGGGTTTTCATTGTAGCTTCGTAAGATCACTCCAGATGATGTCCAGATGAGAATGTCCCCTTTTTGATGTGATCATTCAAAAATGCTGGCTGCCAGAGCCCGAAGGGATTTCATTGTAACTTCGTAGGATCACTCCAGATGATATCTAGATGAGAACGTCCCCTTGTGGTCGCGATCATTCAGCCTTGATGGCTGCCCAAGCCCAAAAACCTTTAGCATAGTCTATAAGTTGTATTTATGGAAGGATTTCATTGTAACTTGTTAGGTTGACTCCATATAATGCCTAGATGATGACACCCCCTTTTGGTCATGATTGGTCAGCTATGACCGCTATAGGGGACCAAAGCCTGAAAACCTTGAGCACAGTCTACAGGTCATATTTATGAAGGGATTTCATTGTAACTTCGTAGGATCACTCCAGATGATGCCCAGATGAGAATGTACCCTTTTGGTTGTACTCATTCAACCATGATGGCTGCCAAAGCCCGAAAACCTAGAGCACAGTCTGCAGGTCATATTTATGAAGGGATTTCATTGTAACTTGGTAGGTTGACTTCATATAATGTCTAGATGAGAACAGCCCCTTTTTGGACATGATTGGGCAACTGTGATGGCTACAGGGTCCCGAAGCCTGAAAACCTTTAGCACAGTCTACAGGTCATATTTATGAAGGGATTTCATTGTACCTTGGTAGGATGACTCCAAATAATGTCTAGATGAGAACGTCCCCTTTTGGTCTTGATAATTCAGCCTTGATGGCTGCCCGAGCCCAAAAACCTTTAGCGTAGTCTATAAGTCGTATTTATGGAAGGATTTCATTGTAACTTGTTAGGTTGACTCCATATAATGCCTAGATGATGACATCGCATTTTGGTCGTGTTTGGTCAACTGTGATGGCTTCAGGGGCCCGAAGCCCGAAAACCTTGAGCACAGTCTACAGGTCATATATATGAAGGGGTTTCATTGTAATTTCGTAGAATCACTCCAAATTATGCCCAGATGACAATGCCCACTTTTGGTCGTGATCATTCAACCATGATAGCTTCCCAAGCCCAAAACCCAAAAAACTTTAATACAGACTACAGGTCGTATTTGTGAAGGGATTTCGTTGTAACTTAGTAGAATGACTCAGTATAATGTCGAGATGAGGACTTTCCCTTTTAGTTGCAATCGGACTACCATCATGGCTACACAGGCCTGAAGCCCGAAAACCTTGAGCACAGTCTACAGTCCATATTTATAAATGGATTTCAATGTAACTTGATTGGATGACTCATTTTGGAATAATTTAACTGTAACTTGGTAACTTCATTGACATACGTTAACTGTGAGGGCCACATACATTAACTTTGAGGTCATATTAACCCACCCCTCAGCTCTTTAGTACCGTGTACACCTCCTATTATTTTTATTAAAAACATAGCATACAGGGAACAGATATTAACATATTCCCAATTATCACAATTCTTGTTTTATTTCATAATCCTTTCATAAACATTGAACATTATCCTTTTCATTAAACACAACACACAGACAAGTTAAGCAACAGTGTCATTGACACTTTGTTTGTGAATAGCCATGGCCGATTTTGACCGTTACGTTGTGTAAAGGATTAACCCACAAAGGCCTGGGGATTTGTTATACACTTTTTCTACATCCTGTTGATTTGCACTTGTTTTAGACTGGTCTTGGCTGCCTATCTAGGCAGCCAAAACTTGCCAAGCAGCAAGTGCCAAGGCACTTGGACCCAAATTACAAATTTACCCAAAGACTACATGTTGGAGTACGTGTTTTGTTGAAGTAAAAAGTCATCAGAGTCAGAAGTAGGCCTTTTAGGTTAACCTGTTAATTAATTCTACTAGAGGACACAACATTAGATAGTTTTTGTTTTAAATGACTAAAAACATTTATTTTGTGCTTCAAAACCAGCGTATGATCCCTCGAAGGAATGAAGTGAATGAGCTATATTTTGGAGGCCAAATTTTTAAAAAAATTTTCAATATTAATTTTATGAGTATAGAGCTTGGAATTTTCCAGTAGGTTGGTCTAATTCTTCAATTGTTGACTCATCTGTGTTACTGAAGTAATATGATTTGTTTCTTCACGAATTTCTTGATGATAAAGACCAATAAATAATGGTAAAATAGATTTTCACTTTTGTGAGATTCTCTAGTATGGCATAAACAAATCTCTCACTTATTACAAGTTCTGTTTTACTGGTAAAATAGGACCTGGTAACCAATGCCTGGGGTGGAAGTCCTCTAAAATGGGCAACATGGATATAAACGATTGGCTACTCTTGACTTTATATCCATGTTGTGATCATGGTTAGCCAGTGTACAGAAATATGTGATTAACCCTTTACCCATCGTAACGGCCAAAACCGGCCAGCGCTATTCTCCAAAATCACCAATTAATTTTCATTTTTTGTCTCAAAAACATAGGTTATGACCCCTCATTGGAACAAGCTCATCAAGCTCGTTCCAACGAAGGGTCATAACCTATGTTTTTGAGACAAAAGATGAAAAAGAATAGTTATTCAAGAATTTTTTGGGCAAGTTTCATCTGTTTTTCATGTTAGGTAAAGGGTTAAACACCAATAAATAATAAGGTGTGCATGAGCAAACACCTTGCAGTGAGTGGAGTTGTATTACAGAATGTCAGAGAACACTTAAATTGTATAGTGATTGTTTTTTTTATTAACCCTTTACCCATTGTGCACACTAACAAAATTTATTATTTTACTTATTTTTAAAAAAATTTCAACAAAACCACATCATGTGACCCCTCATTGGAACATGCTCAATGAGCTCGTTCCAATGAGGGTTCACATAATATGGTTTTGATGAAATATGTTGAAAAATCTTTTTTGACTACTTAATCTGTATATTACTCAGATGGAAGCGGCGATTTGTCAGTTAAAATGTTAAATTTCACATCTTATATTGTCGGTGATTTTTTCCAGGTCAACCAGATCATGATCCTAATACACATCACTGCTTATGTGGAGCTGATGGTGAGTATTGTAGCCTAGTAGTATGTTTTTCACAATCTCCATTAGGCCTAGTAGTCGGCCGCATAAAAGAGGATGTGGGTCATTTTCAATTTAAACAGTATGTATCGGAATAGTCAAATAAAATGCAAATTTTGTATGCAAGTATACATAAATGTGACTGCAACATTCTGCCTGCCTTTGCTTCGTTATGCAGTCCTATACTTTTCGAGATATAGAGCTCTAATTCCTGGGATGGCTTTTGATCATGCTGTCATGGGGTTTTGCGCAGTGAGGGAGTGAACCACCCATCTCCAAAGCACTTGTGGCCTAGTGCTGTTTGGATAACGTTTGTGTGTGTGTGTGGCAGTATGTGTGTGTGTGTGTGGCAGTCAGTCCTGCAGGCAAGCATGGTGATGGTGTTGTGAGTTCAAGGTTATTAGGAGTGGGTGGTGTGAAAAGCAAAGGAAAAAATAACATGTATTATTTATTTATTTATTTATTTATTTATTAGGGTTTAATGACACATTAGCAGCCAAGATCATATCGTGTCGGTGACAGTTTTACGGGTGGAGGAAGCTGGAGTACCCGGAGAGAACCATCGAGCAATGACGAGCAGCTGACAGCGCCCCAACATCGTAACTCTGCACTGCAGCACAGGCAGGGTTAGATTGGTTGAAGACATGCGCACTATCGACGTGCAATACGCCTTAGTACACGGCATCATCGTGCCCCCATGTGGACTATCGGGGTGAACTGCCTTGCCCAAGGACATAATGCGGGAGTCAGAATCAATCGCTCAGTCACCCATCCAAGGACTAACTGGGCTCGACATTGCTTAACTTCGGTGATCTTATGGGAACCGGTTACCGCAATGCCACCACGCCCCCAATAACATGTATAAATACTTCTAGTTATATATAACATTGCCTGCAGTTGGATACTCTCATCAAGGACTCACATGATCCCTTAATGGTGCTTACAGTTGATTATTAGCATCTTCAACATTTGTCAAGATTTTACATCCCCCTCCCAACAACGACCCATCCAAGAAAACATATAATTTGGTGGGGGGGGGGGGGGGGAGGGGAAGTTGGGGGCTAACCTTCTACAAAACCCCTCTGGTCTGGCACGATTTGGAAAGTAGGGTGCATTTCCTGGGTGTACCCATTTATACAGACAACTAATTGCTGTACTGTTATGTTCATCCCCACCCGTCCATTACCGTGAAGAAATGTCATGGCTTTGTTAAACCCTGTGGAGAACATCACGGAAATGTCAGTCAGGCTTTCTGACAAGGAGGGGAATTTCTTGAGCCTTCGGATATACGCAGAGAAGGGAAAGTGAAAAGCAAATGAAAAAGTAACATACATTACATGAATTGGCCCTGAATGGACAGTATTTATAGAATGAGGGGGCGTGGTGGCGTCGCGATCACTGGTTCTCGTCACCGAAGTTAAGCAACGTCAGGCGCTGTTAGTAGTTGGGTGGGTGACCATTTCAGCGACTGCTTCGCGCTCCCACATTGTGTCCTTGGGCAAGGCACTTAACCCTGATTGCCTAAATGGGGGCATGATGACGCTGTATACCAAGGCGTACTACATGTCGATTGTGCGCATGTCTTCTACCAATCTAACCCTACCTGTGCCGCGGTGCAGAGTTCAGAGTTACGATGTTGGTGAGCTGACAGCTGCTCATCGTTGCTCGGTGGTTCTCTCCGGGTACTCCAGCTTCCTCCACCCGTAAAACTGTCACGGTCAGGATTAGCTATTGTGCATAAGTATGTGACCTTAAACACCAATAAATGAATAATTTATAGAATGGCAAATATTTTTGCCAATTACCACTGCATTTAACCCTTTACCTAACGGATCGCCCGTATCTGCCCGCATAATATGCAAATTGAGCAGTTAAAAAAATTAAATTTTTCAAAATATTGCAACAAAACCATATCATGTGACCCCTCATTAGAACGAGCACATTGAGCTTGTTCCAATAAGGGGTCACATGATATGGTTTTGTTGAAATATTTTGAAAAATTATGTTTAAAATAATAAATTTTGATATTGCCTGCGTTGGTAAGGGGTTAAAGTGCCGATGGACATACTCTGAATTTGTAAGATAAATTTTGTGATGTGCAAGTCGGCCATCTCACAAAATCTCTTTACCCCACTTTGACTGATTAAACTCCTAGCACACTGGTATTTAATAAAACTCTCTTCGATGGTACAATTTTGCACTTGCAGGATGAACAATAGAGCCAATTATATCTTGTTTGACAGAGCTCAATGAGCTCTGTCAAATAAGAACTAATTGGTTAAATTCCCTGCTGCATTATGGGAAATATTTTCTGCTGAAAATGTCGGTTTTTCATCATCAGAGAGTAGAGGGTCAAGGAGGCCAGTGACCATCAAACACAATCTATGTGTACCATAGGCTTGCCTCCAGGTTTTAGTAACCTTCACCAGATTTGTACTTATCTTTCACTGGTAAGATGTCACATAGAGAACTACTTTCCAGTAACTGATAACAAGGATGATTATCATCTGATCTATATTTTCAATAAATGTGTGTGCATATTAAAAACATAACATGTTACAGAATTCATTTTTTGAAATTTAGGCTGAAAATACGAGCTGAATTTGATTGACAGACATGAACTTTTCTTTGCCTTTCTTGGTGACAGGTAGACTTAACTGGTTGAGTGCGAATTATTTTTCGAAAGTGATTGGTAAGGTGTATTTTTTTTTCAGGGTACCATGCAACAACATCACCAGTTGAGTAAGATTTTGTTTATAAACAATTGTTTTGTTAATTTATTGGAGAGTGCCTCTTGGCACTTAAATAAATTGTAATAAAACAATTTTGTTTAAACATTTTTTGTGTTTCAACTGCTGAGTAAACAAGGTAATGAATTCAGTGTAAAGCCACTAAAGTGGCTTTTAGCCCTTTTCAGTAGAGTCCTGATAGCCGCTTCTAGCACTCAACCGGTTAAAAAAATGTTTTCAAGGTTTAGATAAATGGGTGAAAATCTCCACCATACAGAGTATACAAGAAAATTGAAATTGGAGTTATTTAAAAATTACATCTAAAACTCCATAAAGATCAGTTTAATTGATGGGGTTTGGGTAAATATCTTCTGTGATAATCTCTCATGAATTACAGTGTACCTTAAAAATGGTTTTAGACTGCTTATTCTTTCTTTGTCAATACCCTGCATCATTAGGCCATACAGTTTTCTCTTGCAAATGTATCTTTTATTTTTCTCTTTGCAGCTGATTTAATTATGTTGGGTAAGTAATTCTTAAATTTATTAAATATCTATTTATTGTTCTTTTCATTAAGTTTAGTAAGCTATAACATCCAGGTCTGTCATTTTGAAAATCTCAGAGCGACTAATATACTCCTGAGAAAATGTTCAGGAGGGGGGAATGCCCCCATAGTATAAGTCATTTCATATGATGGGAAACCACATTCCGTAGGTTTTTATTTTTTGATAAATTCATTTGGAACTGATAACTGTCAGATGTACATATTGAACTTTTGACGAACTACTTTAACATGTGCTTGCTGTGGAGAACAGTCAAACTACCATGGCAGTGGTTTCTAGTCAAGGCTTGACCGCCTCTAGAGGCAGCCAGGATGTGACTAGAAATCATTCCTAAGCCACTAGGCTCACAAGGTGTGCTGCAGTGTAAAGTGTGGAAAGGTCCCTTAGGGTTAAGAGACCTGGTATGTTTCCATTAGATTTATTATGTGAACACAAGATTGTAGATTTTCTGAGTTTATTTGAGGTTATTACTTGGTTACTTTTAGAGCTGTGCGGTATCGGTATTTTGAGTTCGGTATCGGTTTCGGTATTTTCTACTGCAATACCTCGGTTACGGTTTCGGTATCGGTATTCAGTGAGAGATTCAAAACGTAGTGAAATAAAGTCAGATAATTTCAGTCATAAGCTTATAGTAGACATTTTGTCGCCTCAGACCTACAATGTTCTATGTCCCACTGGGACATAGAACACTGTAGCATTCAAAGTTCAAACGAGGATTTGTTACAAGATATTGGCTTTGTCAGTCTGGAAGTCTTGTGGACTGAACAGGGATGTTTGATGACCGATTGCAGTATATTTATAAATTATATTTGTTTGTATTCTTCATTGATACATTCAATAATGTGTCGTATTTATTAAAAGATATATGTCAATTGTGTTTGTTATTACTCGTGTATCGTATTTATTAAAAGATATATGTCAACTGTGTTTGTTATTACTCACGCCAGTAAAAGAAGGAATGCTCCGGTGCATGTGTTCAGGTAAGAACGAGGTAAGTTGAATTCAAATGGTAAATCCAAATGTAAAACTACAAAGAAAAATGCTTTATTCCCATGCCATTTAAACGAATTGCACGTGCGAACAAATAGGTCATGAAGTCGGGATGCGACGGAAATTCCCGAAAGTGTGAATGTAAAGTAAAAGGGAAGTAACTGCATGATTCTTGTTAATCTTCTTCAAAGGGAATTCCCCTTAAAAAACGCATGTGGTGTGCTGTGTAAACAATTTGATTGCCTTGCGAATTTCGTAAATAACTCATACCAATATCCAAAATATGTTGAGATATACAACCATGGAATATTCTATTGTGAATTATTACTGGAGATGTTGAAGACATGAACAGGTACCGTAATTATTTTGAAGGAAATTAATTGCATGCGGTTTCGAATTTTCGATTGTTCACCACCCCTCCACTCACCGGGTCACCGAGAAAAAAAAAATCAACAAGAACACATTGAGTATAATCTCCTATTTTTAATTTATTTTTTTTTATATTTATTTTTGTTTAAATTTTATTTTGTGATCAAGTTAATGCACAACACAGAAATAAGAAATAAAGAGGTGAAATAAAATAAACAAATTTTCAAAGCAGGTGAATCGCTGTGATACAAACCGTCGACATGGGCCGATCTGGTGTCCGTTCAGTCCTCATATCACTGTTGAAAACTTGCTGAAAAATAATTACCTTTGTATAAGTCGCACCCCAATTTTGGTCCCGTTTTTCCAAGCAAAAAGATGCGACTTATACACGGACATATACGGTACGTTCGTAATTTCGTAAAAATACTAAAACACCCGTGATTCTGGGTGAGTATAAAGTGCAGTCTGTTCTCATACCGTTCGCGTCCGGTATTACGGTATTTCGTCCGAGGTCGGTTCGGTTTGCCGGTATTGGCTAAAACCGCGGTATACGGTTTTGGTTTCGGTATACCGCACAGCTCTAGTTACTTTCATATTTTGCCGAGATATCAGCCCTGGGTAACTCCATATCAGTCTTGAGACCGAAGGTCAAAGGCTGATGTGAAGTTACTGAGGGCTGATATCTCAACTGATATGAAACTAACCAAGTAATAACCTCTTTATTTATTAAACCAAAACAAATAATCACAAAATGTTCTCAGATCTGATACAGTTTTCTGATAGTGTTATTATTTTGTATTCTTTTCATAAAGTCGAAAGTTTTCTCTTCTTCTAGTCCATCTATTTGAATGTATCTGCTTCCCCAGTGCCACAATGTTCTGATAGCTGAACTATCTCTTCTCTAATTTTGATGAATCTCTGCTTACTAACTCTGAATCTTTTAACCCTTTACCTAACATGAAAAGCAGACGACACTTGCAAAAAAATTCTTGAATAACTATTTTTTTTCATTTTTTGTCTCAAAAACATAGGTTATGACCCCTCGTTGGAACGAGCTCGACGAGCTCGTTCCAACGAGGGGTCATAACCTATGTTTTTGAGACAAAAAATGAAAATATTTTGAAAATTAATTGGCGATTTTTGAGAATAGCGCTGGCCGGTTTTGGCCGTTATGTTGGGTAAAGGGTTAAGTTTGCATTGAATTTTCTGTACAACTCTCTTTTTTCTTCCCTCCCTCCACTTAATCCTCACTCATTGCGTCATTAATTCCCCATTCAAAAACTCCATATCAAACCACTGCATTAGATAACACCAGTTTTCTCGATTGCTTTTGACAAGTTACTGGTTTCAATGTAAACAAATTGCTTCCACCAAGTAACGATGCATCAAGGGGGACATCTCCTGATTGGTTCTTATCGGCCTAGATCAGCATCATAGCAGCCTTGTTTGAAGTCATATCAGCAGAGCTTGATAATGGGCAATATTGGTGGAAAAAATCATATCTAATAAATAATCAATATTATCTATGTGGGCGTTTGCCACTCTCCTTATTTTTAAATCAGGTGGCTACAGAGGGAGGGTGAGGACAATTGCTTGCCCAAAAGGACAGACATGGACATCTATCTGCTGATGCTCAAAGTATATACAATATGTAGAGAAGGGGGGGGGGGGGGGGTTATCATTGTAACACTTGCACTCAAGTTTCCACTGCGATTATAATTCATATTCTGTGTCAAAACATACAAAGCACAAGCAAAGTTTTAACCCTTGAAAGGGAACCAACACTACAGCCTTTTCTGGTGAACACTGGTCTCAAAAATATCCACTCAAAATTTATTTATTATTTTTTTGGAAAATTTGGCCTCAGAATCGAGGCTTATAACCTCTCATTAGAACATGGGAAGAATTGAAAAAAATAATGAAATTTGAATGGCAAATTTTGGAAATGGTACAGACTGGTTATGATCCATATGTTAGTTAAAGGGTTAACATGTGTATTCATTTAACCAGAATTGGTTAATTTCCTGAACTTGGTAATAAACTTATCATTTAATGCATCATATGTTGTTGGGCTGGGCTCAAAATAGCTTTGTCTACAAAGTATAATGAAAGGTCATGATACAGCCTTAGATGCTGATGTAGCATTGACAGGTTTCATACAGGTTATGGAAAGGTAAGGAAAGTCTTGGAAAACAGTAAATTGATTGTCCAGGCCCTGGAAAAGTAGGTGAAATTGGGGGAGTTTTGGAAAAGTTATGGAAAACATACAGATACGTGTAATATGGGTATTTCTCCTGTCCAATATGACCATTCAAAAAATATTTGTACTCCCAATTTTTAAGGTTCACCGGGAATCGCTACTTGAGTCATTGGTGTTTGAGCCTTCTTAACCCTCAAAGGCCTGTGAGTTTGCATACATGTTTGCCACACTTCGATAGAGTAAATCTGGTGATCATGTAGTTGTTTTTAGCCAAGACTTCCCTAAAAACAACTGCCAAGGTTCGTACAATGTAACTAAAAAGTTTACTTGAAGCCTCAATGTTCAAGCCTGTTTTATTGCAGTACAAAGTGATCAAAGTTAGAATTGTCCCTTTAGGGTTAAAAGAATTGTCGAGGAGTGAGGGGGAAAAAATAGATTTATATATTGAGTTATATTTTGGGATTCCGTAAATTTCATGTCAGGGGTATGAGAAAGTGACGGAAAAACAAACTGACTAGTCTGTATGAACCCAGCATTAGTCATCAATAAATAAATGCATGGTATAATGAACTAAAAAGTTAAATTGTATGTTTTGAAGCAAGAAATATCTGTCATGCACATATTTGCAGCAGTCTATTTAAATTTCCACTAGATTGATCATTGAAAAAGAGCTGTTCTTTTAAAATTCATTTACCTCATCATGGTATAGGTTACACCATATGAAACAAGTGATATTGAATATACAGTTGTTAAGGTGTTTACGACGGCATTGCCAGAGTGCAAAATCTTGTGCAATTATATGTTCAATATCAGGACCTGATATGGTGTAACTAACTTGTCGCAGAATTGATTTTTCTTTGACAAACAAAAGACACACAAACAGTATGAAATGCTCTCTGTCTATTCTTGGTAAAATTAATTGGAATGCTATCCATTGTGATAGATGCATTGGACAGTTAATTGTTATAGTAGGTTGTTCAGCTCACCTGATAGAAAGTCAGGGAGAGCTATAATGATCATTCGCCATTGACTGTCATCTATCGTCCATGAACATGGTCTTTGCGACTTCTCCAAAACCGCCAAACTAATTTCAGTAAAATTTGAGGTCATTGTTTGTTCCGACATCGCATTTTGATTTTGTTCAAATTAACTTGCCCATCCCAAATGGAGGGAGTGAAGGAAAATGCTCCCATATATTTTTAAAAAATTCTTCTCATGAACCAATAGGTACAATGACTTGATATTTAATACTGAATTTCCTTGTGAAGTGTAGAATAAAATTTTGTTAAAATAAAGTTAATAGGACAATCTTTGCCTTTGTAATTGGAGGAGGTAAGATTTTAGGCCCTGCCCAAAAGTTCTGTTTTCTGAATCGATGAGCCGATTTGAACCAAATTTGGTATGTGGTATTATTGAGTCATAAGTACTTGATTTCTACCAAAATAACTTTTCCTGCATCCTCATGAGAACCTCTGGAACGATTGGCTATACTTTACTTCACCTCCATGTTGCGGTCACGATTAGCCATTGTGCAGAAGTATATGACCTTAAACACCAATAAATAAATATTTTGGAAATATTCTTTAAAAATCTTCTCCAGAACCCAAATTAAAATCTTTTGATATTGTATATTCAGCATCCTTGGGGTGTGCAAGGGGGGTGGGTGGGGGGGGGGGAGGGGAGGGTCAATTTCAAGTTTGTTCAAATAAAGTTAATGGGTTAATATTTAGATTGCCTATAGGAACCTGAATTTTAACTTGGTGCAAAAGGGGAATATTCTGTAAAAACCACCATTCAGAATTTTTTGATATTTGGTATACAATGGAAGTTCTCCAAAGCATAGGTAAAAAACGATTGGCTAAAACGTCATTCCTATGTTGTGGTCATGAAGTAGCCAAAGATGATTAAAATAACCTTAAACACCAATAAATAAATGAGTCATTTTGGTCCATACAAATTTGCAACAGAGTTCAGTTTACACATTCAGTGTCTAGACTGATTACTGTAATAAAGATCACAAACTATTATGAATTTACATGCCATTGTTTCCGTTTGTGTAACATAACAGAAGCATTGTTTTATGCATTCAACATACATCACTATTGTTTTTGTAAAAACATGCTATTCTTTGTCACTCTGAATTTTGATGGTTTGATTTGATATTCACTGTATTTTTGGAATACAACATGCTTTTATCACCCTTTGGGATGTATTGCAACATTGAAACAAAAGAATGACGTCATTAGTGTATGACAAATTTATTTGCCTTGACAAGTTTTAGCTGATCAGAATTTTTTTTTTGTACTCCAGCTATTGATATATGTTCAGTGTTTACAAGTATCTACAATTAATTTTTGCTCAAGTGACTGGACGAAATAATTATATTTATTGAGGTGCCATTAAAGAAATTCTGCATGAAAAAATAAAAAAACTTACAATATTGAATGAAGTGAATATGAAGGGATGTGTTACAGTTTTGAAAGTCTTTCCAAAGTCTTAGCTCACCTGAACAAAGCTCAAGGAGAGATTTAGTGATCACTTTCCATTCATCCTCCATCCATCCATCCGTCTCTCTGGCCTGCGTGAACTTTACATTATTGACTTAAAAAACTATTGGTCCAAATTCGACTAAACTTGATAGGCATGTTCATTATAATATGTCAGTTCAACTTTGTTCAAATAAAGTTGCCATGCCCACAGGGGTCACGAGAAGGGGCATAATTCTTGGCACTCAGATTTTTAACTTAAAATTCCAAGATTCAAAGTTTGCCAAATCAAGACCCTAGGTTCATATTTGGGCTCCCTGCAGAGAGCCTAAATTTTAACTTAGTACTCCCTGTGGGATTCATAGGGAGTGAAGCAGTGTTTGTTTAATGTGATAGACAAGCTTTGGTTTACTGGTAAAAGGGACACACCAATGCTAAAATGGGCAAATGAGTATAAACGATTGACTAAACTTGACTTTATCTCCCAAGTTGCAGATACGATTGATTAGCCATTGTGAGGAAATATGTGACTTTAAATACCAATAAATAAATTAACTTAGTGCAATATGTCAAAATATTCTTTAAAATCTTCTATTTTTTTACTGTAAACCAATGGCCCAGACTTAGCTGGTGCTAACTCTTAAATATTCAGGGCCAAACACAAATTTTGCTCCCCCAAATCCCCATCTTTTGCATTCAAAACCAAAAACTGATGTCCTATATGGTCCTCCAATGACCTCCATACTTTTGTCTACTGCGCATGCGCAGTGTCAAGGAAGTACCGAAATTAGCGCCAAGCCTCATTCTTTGTTTGGCCATTCTGTCAGTAACAACTAACTGACTTCTGTGATTGAAAATCTCTGTTTTTATGACGCCAGACACAAAGTAATGGTGATATTGGTGGATCAAAGGATGAAATAAGAGGATGAGGGGAAGAAACAATGGTTGGATGTGTTCAGGGCTGTAACTTATAATTTTTATTGAAAATTATTTCATGTTCCCTAATTTCAGGACATGGGCCTGATGTTATCATTCTTGCTATGAAATTGCCACTGTTTGTTAAGTGTTTCCTCCCTCTCTTTCCTTAATACCCCCCCTGTTAAGCTCTCAAACTTTTTGGATCTTTTTTGAAATTTTTTTATTGAAAATTTCATGGGAGTTTAACTTGGTTACAGAATGTTTATTCTGTTTTTCCCCATGGTTACGTCCTCACCCTTTGGGTGTTTAGGTGTTTTTGGTTTCTTCTGATGAAGATTCTGTCTTACATCGGATATTTTAAAAAAAATCTGTTACTGACTTCGGGCCATGTTGTTCAGTGCCTGGGGTCTTGTTTCCGTGTTTTTTAGCTCACCTGACTGAAAGTCAGGGTGAGCTTTTCTTATCACTCTTCGTCCGTTGTCCTGCGTGAAGGTCGTGTTTGAGCCTCTTTCTCCTAAACCACTGGCCACATTTTAATTAAATTTCATGTAAGTAGTGGTTATGTAGGGACATTTTGATTTTTATCCAAAATAGGTTTCGGCTCATATTGAGCAGAGGTGTGAGGAAAAAATGGCCAATTTTTTAAAAAATCTTCTTCTAATGAACCACCAGTAGCAGAGACTTGATATGTGGTATACAGAGTCCTTTTGAGGTTTAGAATCAAGTTTGTTCAAGAGAAGTTTGTCGGCTATTATTTGCCTTCGTTATGGGAGGGGCAAAAATTTTGGCCACGCCTAAAATTTCTATTTTCAGAACCGTGAGGTCGATTTGAACCAAATTTGATATGAGATGATAATGGGTCATAAGTAGTTGATTGATGCAAAAAAAAAATTTTTCATTGTCCCGTGGGAACCTCGGGAGCTAAAAATAGGAAAAACCTTAAAACTGCCATATCTCCAAAACTACACGGCACAGAGAATTCTTATTTTGTATAAAGCTTACTTTTATCCAGTAGAATAGAATGGTTAAAAAAAAAATCCGTATCGGTTTGATCACAAGGTACTTTTTTCAGGACTTTGAAAAAGTGCTGAGTCAGCACTTTTTAACACTAGGCAATGGGAAAAAGATTAAAAAATCTTCTTCTCCAGATCCAGCAGGCAGAATCTTTTGATATTTGGTATGCGACATTGTAGGGTGGATCTGATTCAAGTTTGTTCAAATCGGCCCCCTGGGTTCATATTCGGGCTCAGTATAGGAGCCCGATTTCGAACTTAGTGCATTTCAGGGAAATTTCTTAAAAAATCTTCTTCTCCAGATCCAGCAGGCAGAATCTTTTGATATTTTGTATGCAACATTGTGGGGTGGATCTGGTTGAAGTTTGTTCAAATCGGTTCCCTGGATTCATATTTGGGCTCACTATAGAAGCCCGAATTCCAACTTAATGCATTTCATGCAAATTTCTTAAAATCTTCTTTTCCAGATCCAGCAGGCAGAATCTTTTGATATTTGGCATGCAACATTGTGGGGTGGATCTGATTCAAGTTTGTTCAAATCGGCCCCCTGGGTTTATATTTGGGCTTAGTATAGAAGCTCGAATTCGAACTTAGTGCATTTCAGGTAAATTTCTTCAAAAATCTTCTTCTCCAGATCCAGCAGGCAGAATCTTTTGATATTTGGTATGCAACATTGTGGGGTGGATCTGATTCAAGTTTGTTCAAATCGCCCCCCTGGATTCATATTTGGGCTCACTATAGAAGCCCGAATTCCAACTTAATGCATTTCATGCAAATTTCTTAAAATCTTCTTCTCCAGATCCAGCAGGCAGAATCTTTTGATATTTGGTATGCAACATTGTGGGGTGGATCTGATTCAAGTTTGTTCAAATCGGCCCCCTGGGTTTATATTTGGGCTCGGTATAGAAGCTCGAATTCAAACTTAGTGCATCTCGGGCAAATTTCTTCAAAAATCTTCTTCTCCAGATCCAGCAGGCAGAATCTTTTGATATTTGGTATGCAACATTGTGGGGTGGATCTGATTCAAGTTTGTTCAAATCGGCCCCCTGGGTTTATAGTTTGGCTCAGTGTAGAAGCTCGAATTCAAACTTAGTGCATTTCAGGCAAATTTCTTAAAAAATCTTCTTCTCCAGATCCAGCAGGCAGAATCTTTTGATATTTGGTATGCAACATTGTAGGGTGGATCTGATTCAAGTTTGTTCAAATCGGCCCCCTGAATTCATATTTGGGCTCACTTTAGAAGCCCGAATTCGAACTTAATGCATTTCAGGCAAATTTATTAAAAAATCTTCTTTTCCAGATCCAGCAGGCAGAATCTTTTGATATTTTGTATGCAACATTGTGGGGTGGATCTGATTCAAGTTTGTTCAAATCGTCCCCCTGGGTTTATATTTTGGCTCACAAAAGAAGCTCGAATTCGAACTTAGTGCATTTCAGGCAAATTTCTTTGAAAATCTTTTTCTCAAGATCCAGCAGGCAGAATCTTTTGATATTGGGTATGCACCATGCTTAGGGGGGTGAGATTCAAGTTTGATTCAAGTTTGTTCACTGTGGTAGCCCAAATTGTAACTTAGTTCAAAATGAGGAATTTTCTTTAAAAATCTTCTTCAGATCCAGCAGTTGGAATGTTTTGATATTTGATATGCAGCATCCTTAGGGGGGGGGAGATTCAAGTTTGTTCAAATCATGTCTGTAGGTCCATATTTGGACTCACTGTGAGAGCTTGAATTCTAACTTAGTTCAAAATGAGGAATTTTCTTTAAAAATCTTCTTCAGATCCAGCAGTCGGAATGTTTTGATATTTGGTATGCAGCATCCTTAGCGGGGCGAGATTCAAGATTGTTAAAGCCAAGTCCCTGGGTTTATACATGGGCTCCCTGTGGGAACCCGACTTATAACTTAGTTCAATATGAGAAATATTCTTTAAAAATCTTCTTTTTTTTTTTAGATCCGCTGGTCAGAATCTTTGGATATTTGGTTGAAGCTTTTCTTAGGAGGAGCAGATGCAACTTGTTGAAATCAATTCTCTGGGTTGATATTTAGGCTACCATGTCAGGTGAGCGCCCTCAGGCCCCTTGGGGCCTCTTGTTATAGCATTTTGTTTGCATTGCCAACGGTTACTTTCTGATAAGTAATCTCCTACTCATTATGATGTTAGGTCTGTAATCAGATACATTATATACTCCGGAAGTATGGCATTAATTTTTTAGAATCATGTAAAAAGATTTGTCCACACTTAGGCTTTTTTGGGATCCATTTGGGCTCGTCGTTCCCTTTGGAACTTGGGCTCATGTCAGATTTTTTCTAAAAATTTTTTATGAATAATTTTTTGAAATTTTTGTACTGGATTGTGTTGTTATGTATCTTTGTCATATTATAATTAGGGTTAGTGCGCGTACTATGGACTTATAATTTTTTACATAATGAAAGAATATTGCTCAAACTGTAAGTCGAGGAAATCTTCCTCCGACTCTCATGTTTTTTGTGTCTGCTGTAGTCAGTGTTCTCGAACTAACTCTTGTTCTGTTTGTGCCAATTGGGATGACAAACGTTGGAGACGTGTGTCATGATATGTTGTTAGTGGTGAGAGATCCATGCCTGCTCTCTCACCACAAGGTCACTCTAGTGTGTCAGTTTCTTTTTCAGAGGAACAAGAACATGGGGTTGTATTGGTGATACCCTCCGAAAGTGTGCTACCGTTGTCACAATCTAATAAAGAGCTAGCGGCAAAAGTGCTCATGGAAATTAGACAAAGGCCTAGATCACTGATGAAGGGATTTATGTCCTTGTCGCCATCTAGCTCAACCAGTGCTTCTTTCACTCAGAATATGCATGTCATGACACCGGGTAAATCCATAGCGGTCGAGGAAAGGAAAAAGGGTGTTGCGAGCACAAGAATATCGGAACTTGCTCACCCTGTGACGACGGAACAAAGGAAGCCAGTCATTTCTACTGTCGGCTTGTCTAGGTCCCTCTCTCTTTCAACAACATCTGGGACCAGAGGTTGTTGTTCAGAGCGATCGTCAGTCGGAGCATGCGTCCACGCCTCCTGTCTTGGACACTCTGTCAGATAGGCTGCCAGAGTCGGCTAGTCTATCGGCTTCCAGTTCTTCTTCAAAGCACACACGACCGCACCTTGGCTATGTGACTGCAGAGATACAACCTGCATCGCCGACGAAGGATTCGAGAAAGTCACGCCATCCAATAGCCAAGGAAACGAGGCCACATGATTTGGGACGTCAGCATAAGAGGAGCATATTGGATATGCCGTCCCAGGAGCAACCAGTGGCTAAGATACATAAAACCGCTGCTCCAAAGGCCTTGAATACGGACTTGCTGTTGCAAATTGCACAGCTAATCGCAGCATCCCAGCAAACTACGGTACATCCTATGTCAGTTACCAATGTTGAACTGTCGGATGAAGCTGGGTCGGTACATTCCTCTGCACGTTCAGATAGGGATGACCGAGACTCAAATCTGGTCCAGTCGGATGGTGAAAGGGAATTGGGTGATTTATAATTTTACCTTTCGGAGCAACACAAGGTAGCGATGAATTTTATTCAGCAATACCTTCCAGATGTTGTTCTTCCGGATCAGAATGCTGCGACAAACGATAAACTGCTAGTGTCATTGGACTCCGATTTTTTCGGCCGGATTAAGGAAGATACACCAGTTTATCCGGTTCAGTCCAATAATGTGTCTCAGACTTTTGATCTGATAAATGAAACTATAATCAATCTACCCTCGGGATCAAGGAGAGGCAGTTTTTTATCAACACGTGCTCTAGATCTGCCATTTATCAATAGTAGAAATAAATTCAAAAAGGCAGGTCAGAGTATATCAAGAGTTCCTCTGCGTTGAGACAAACAGGCTGAGGACTTAGTTTTGTCCTTACCCTCGTCTTTTTTTTTGGGGGGGGGGGGGAGCGCAGTGGCTCCGTAGGTAGAGGTGCAGGCTGCAAGCCGAGAGGTCCTCGGTTCGAATCCCACCTGCGGCAACCGCTTTGTGTTCTTGGGCAAGACACTTCATCTCCATTGCCCGCGTGGGGGCACGATGACGCCGTGTACTAAGGCGTACTGCACGTCGATGGTATGCATGTCTTCAACCAGTCTAACCCTGCCTGTGCTGCAGTGCGGAGTTACGATGTTGGGGAGCTGGCAGCTGCTCGTCGTTGCTCGGTGGTTCTCTCCAGGTACTCCGGCTTCCTCCACCCGTAAAACTGTCACGGTCATGATTAGCCATTGTGCATAAATATGTGACCTTAAACATCAATAAAAATAAATACCCTCGTCTTTTTCTATTCGCTCGGATACAACATTATTCTCCAAAAGAGCGAGTCTAGATGCATTATCTTATGCAGATCACCTTACTAGAGCTTTAGCATGTCTCAGTGGAGAAGAATTCGAGGACATTCGTACCTCATTAAGAGTTCTTTCTAGGGCTAAATCCATGTATAACTCTGCCCTATCAGTGGCTAATTTAGAGTTAATAAGACGTGATGCAGCCCTAGCGTCATCATCCCTGGTGGATGTTAAGGTGAAAAACTCTCTTCGAGTCGCTCCGGTATCTGGTGACCTTCTCTTTGATGGCAAGCTTTCGTTGATCTATGATCAGGTCACTAAGAAAGCATCTGAAACTCTGCTATTGAAATCAGTTTCAAGTAAAACTGGTATGACAGAGAAGTGTAAAGGAGGAGCTTCAGGACAAAGTCTGTCCAAAGGAAGCTCCTATCGAGGATACAAAAAACCCTCAGGTAGTTACCCTAGACATTGTCAAAGTAGCGACTCAGGTAGGGGACGTGGGTCTGGCCGCGACTATCGGTCGGACGTTCCCAGGTCAACGGGCCGAGGTGCTGCACGGGGAGGATGTAGTTTCTCCTCCTGCAGGCATCGCAGGTTCAGGAGGTGATGGTCCGGATCTCTATTGCGGTCCTGTTGGCGGAAGACTGTCAAGGTTTCTGATAAATTGGATTCCAATTACAGAAAACTTCTGAGTCAGAGGGATAATCTCTGAAGGCTTAAAGCTATCATTCCGCGAGAAATCCCCGTTAAAACAAAGTCTGCGCTGGCTTCAGCTTCCGACCAACGCTCAAAAAATAGATTCCCTTCTATTGGAGGTAAAATCTCTTTTGGAGAAAGACGCAATAGAGGTCGTAGAAAATCAGGATTCACTGGGTTTTTAGAGTCACCTGTTCTTGGTGCCGAAGCCAGACGGCTTGTTCCGGCCAGTAATAGATTTGAGCTGGATAAACAAACTGATCGTGGCTCCAAAATTTTATATGGAGACCATTCGATCAATAAGAGCGAGCATTCGGGTGAACGACCATGCATCAAGCAAAGATCTAAAGGATGCTTACTTTCATGTCATGGTAAATCCGGCATTCAGAAAGTACCTATGGTTCTCCGTCCTAGGGATCGTTAATCAATTTCGAGCGATGTGCTTCGGACTCAATCTAGCACCCTGGGCGTTCACTCGAATAATGAACTTGGTAATGGCATATTTCCGGGCTCATTCGTCTGCGGTAACGTCGGCCTATTTGGACGACATTCTTCAGAGATATGGCAACAAAACGGTTCTTCAGAATGATGTTCAGAGTCTGCTACAATTGCTCCGATGTCTCGGTTTCATTGTAAACGAAAAGAAGTCTGATCTAGCTCCGTCGAAGTCGTTCATACGCTTGGGAATGAGCTTCGAGACTCACAACAATCTTGTCTGTCTTCCGTTCCCTAGAGTGAAATTATTAGTCAGTTGTTATGCTCGCTTTTGTCTACATTCAGAAGCTTTAACAGCAAGGGAATTTATGCGACTGATGGGGCTGTGCGGAGCGGCTGCGGATCTCATACCGATGGGTCGCTTACGCACACATCTACTCCAGATATTCTTTACTCAGAACTGGAGTGTGAAGACACATTCGCTCGAGACCGGTATTGTTTTAACGGACCAAGTAAAACAAAAGGTTCAGATTTGGGTAGATATTCAGTGGTTAACTCAGGGAGTTCCGCTGCAGCTGCCAGATCCGGTTTTTACCATTATGACAGATGCGAGTCAAGCAGGTTGGGGCGTGACCCTGAGCCCAACAGATTCGAAGTGTCAGGGTCTTTTGGACCCTATGTTCCTAGACAGACATATAAACATCAAGAAATGATGTCAATATGGCTAGTGCTACATCATTGAATGAACATAATGCAGAATTCACATGTTCAAATACTGTCAGACAACTCGACAGTACTGGCGTATATTCGGAACCAAGGAGGCACACATTCGATTCTGTTATGCGATCTAACAGAGAGAATTTTTCTGTATGTCTTGGAACATCATGTTCATCTATTGGTCAGTCATATACCGAGTCGTCTGAACGTTCTAGCAGACTTGCTCGCTCAGAAAGGTCGCATGTTGCCTTCGGAATGGACTCTCAACCAGCAAGTATTCAGGCAGATTTGCTACCAATGGGATCGGCCAATGATAGACTTATTCGCGACTCATCTCAACAATCAGTTGCAGACATAAGTGTTGCCATGCCCAGAACCTTGAGCGTACGCAGTAGACGCTCTCTCAGTTTCTTGGGACGGAATGATAGGATATGCATATCCTCCAACTCCGTTGATTCAAGCAATCGCAGTGCAAGATGCTGCTGGTAGCATCTCTGTCGTCTCAGAAACCGTGGATAAATCTACTCAGGTGTCTGTTATGGGACATTCCCCGGAAGCTTCCTCCAAGGGAGGACCTTCTTTATCAGGGGAAGTCCTGCACACTGCATCACAACCCCCAAGGTCTCAACCTTCACGTATTTCCGTTGTGCTTTACAGGATGATCAGTGGATGCAATTTCTAACTGTAGGAGGGCCTCCTCTTCGCTAAACTATGTGGCAAAGTAGAAGGTTTTCTTTTGCTGGTGTAAGAATCAGTCGATAGACGTATATGATCCATCCATTCCAGACATTGCAAACTTTCTGGTCTATTTGTTTGACGTTCTCAAACTTCAGCCAGTTACTATTAAGGGTTATAGGTCTGTGCTATCAGACACTTATGCTCATCATGATAGCTTAGAAATTGGACCTAATGTTTCTTTATCTAAGTTAGTTGAAAACTTTTCGATCAATAGACCTAGAACCCTTAGGTTAATTCCTAAGTGGAATTTAGCTTGGGTTCTGTTAAAGCTTAAAGAAGCACCATTTGAACTGTTGGAGGCTATAGACAGGGTTTCCGCTAGGGGAAAATTTGTGGGTCCGGTAGTTTAAAGAAAGTGAAACTCACACGCCAAAGGCGTGTGCTGCACGTGCCTTTGGCACGTGCATATAGAGGGGGGTAGGGGGGGTTCTCCCCCCATGAAAATTTTGATTTTTAGGTGCTCTCTGGTGGCCTCTGGGGACATTATGGTCGCTAAAATACTGAATAATTGATGTGGAAAATATGTATTTTTTCCTCCTACTATTCTCTAAATTCCCACGGGACACATATTCCCACGGGACACATACATCTGGTCGGAGGTTTCATAAAAATACAAACCCAAAACAACACAAAATCCACGAATCCTAACAGTGACTGAGCTTTGTTTACAACCGCTCGCGGTAATATTCGAAAAGAACCATGATGCCGACGTGTGACGTCATGCACGTGCAATTACCGTACTGACTCGTGTAGAAGCCCAGGGAGGTGCTTGTAGTGGATAAACTGCAAAGTGTGTGTGTGTGTGTGGGGGGGGGGGGGGGGGGGGGGAGGGGGGGCTTCGGGACGAGTAATAGTGCTTGCAAGACGCGTTGGGATGCATCTGAAATTGGCGATATAAGGCAAGTAAATATCCACTGGGTATGTTACGTTTCTTTGGAAACCGCCTATCAATTTTATAGAATTTGCTTTAAAAATTCTCATAATTATCTTGTACATACGTTTCATTTTCAGATTTCGGGTTTTAATCTTCAATTTAATGAATAAAACAAACAGAAAACCATGCGGTGTTGTTTTCATTTTTTTTTTTGTACAGGCTGCACTCGAAAGTCGAAGCCAGAAATGGACGTTAAGTATGTCAATCAGAACTGCAAACCACCCCCTTGAAAACAGACAAACACTGTCTGTTTAAAAATAGAGTTTTTTTAAATATGTACATTTTTAAAAAATTTTAAGAATAAAACAAAATATAGCTTCACACAAACTCAATAAAAGAATAATAATATGAAGACCAGATAAAATTTACACAGCGAAATATGAATAACAAAATAGTTGCCTCCCTCGGCACCATTCGAAAAATTGATTTTACATTGAAAGTCATAACTTCACATGTTGCAGGGCATGATGAAATGATAAATGAGCATGTTTTATTGAACCAATAAGTCATAAATCATATCCCTGGTTATATTGTTATATAATTCTCAAATACCAGAGTCGTAATTATTTTTAATTTTTAATTACCACTTTCTCATTAATTTATGAACACCCGTTTTTCACAATGAATTGTGCACGCTCGAAAGTGGCAGTGTTCTTTCACAATGAGTTGTGCACCGCTCGAAAGTGGCAGCATTCAATCAGTATCTTTCTGATGATATTCAACCACTGTGAAAACTGTGAAAACTATATGTTGTGGGAGTGTTTCAGACAACGGCTTACAGCAGCCTGCACACTCATTTGAAACAAGTGACAGCTTCCAAAACGAGTACATCATTTGTCGCTCAAAATAAAAGCCAGTGATTTCGGACCAAACACGACAATTTGAGTCCGCAATTTTATAGGCGACGTTTAGGATTTGAACTTTGTTTCCCCCTCTCGCCTGGGGGTTATAAGGTATCAGGTTGTCGGCAGTAATAGTAGGCATAGTATACAACATAATTGTGCCTATCTTATGTGGAAACAAAGGATCCTGAGTGTCGTTACGATACAGCATTGTACTCGACATTTTAACCACCAGCTTTTCTGATCATAGTATGATCGGAGGGGGGAATGGGTCCGGTCGACGGACCCGCTGCCGGTATAGCGGAAACCCTGCTATAGAGTTCCGCAAGAAGAGTTAGTGAGCTTCATGCTTTATCTATAGATGATTCTCATTATCGTAGCGTTGGTAATACTATTACTTTAACTACTAATGTGGGATTTTTGGCTAAGAATCAGGCTCCTAATAAATATCCTGAGCCTATTATCATTAAGGCTCTTCCATCATCAGATAGCTGTAGACCTTTCCTGTGTCCAGTAAGAGCTATGTGCATTTATAAACGCAGATCAGAGTTTATCAGAAAAGGAAGAAAACGCTTCTTTTTATCATTAATTCCCAATAGAAGGGACATTTCTGTTCATTCCATTGCTAGATGGATTCAGTTAGCAATTTGCACTGCTTATGAAAGTTTATCTTCTAATCAGCAGTCAGTGCTTAAGATTTTGGCGCTGTCCACATCTTGGGCTTATTAGCTCACCAAAGGGAGCTAAACTTATCACTTGCCATCCGTCGTTGTCGTCTGGCCGGCGTCGGAACATTTTTCAAACGACTTCTCCTCTGAAACCGCTAGGTCGATTTGCTCGAAACTTGGTATGGATATTCATTACCATATGTCAATTCAAGTTTGTTCAAATGAAATGGACATGCCCACTTGGGGCTCCTTAGGGGGGCATAACTCCGATAGCACCCTATGTATATTAGAGAAATTACTAAAAAATCTTCTCCCGCACAAGTAGGCAGAATTATTTGATATTTGGTATACAGCATTATGGGGGTGGATCTAATTCAAGTTTGTTCAAATCGGCCCAAATTCGAACTTTCAGGCAAATTTCTTAAAAAATCTTCTTCTCCAGATCCAGCAGGCAGAATCTTCTGATATTTGCTATGCCACATTGTGGGGTGGATCTGATTCATGTTAGCTCAAATAGGCCCCCTGGATTCACATTTGGGCTCAGTATAGAAGCCCGAATTCAAACTTGGTGCATTTCAGGCAAATTTCTTAAAAAATCTTCTTCTCAAGATCCAGCAGGCAGAATCTTTTGATATTTGGTATGCAACATTGTGGGGTGGATCTGATTCAAGTTTGTTCAAATCGGCCCCCTGGATTCACATTTGGGCTCAGTATAGAAGCCTGAATTCGAACTTGGTGCATTTCAGGCAAATTTCTTAAAAAATCTTCTTCTCCAGATTCAGCAGGCAGAATTTTTTTATATTTGGTATGCAACATTGTGGGGTGGATCTGATTCAAGTTTGTTCAAATCGGCCCCCTGGGTTCATATTTGGGCTCAGTATAGGAGCCCAAATTTGAACTTAGTGCATTTCAGTCAAACTTCTTTAAAAATCTTCTTCTCAAAATCCAGCAGGCAAAATCTTTTGATATCGGGTATGCAGCATGCTTAGGGGAGTGAGATTCAGGTTTGTTCAAGCCAAGTCCCTGGGTTCATATTTGGGCTCACTGTGGTAGCCCGAATTATAGCTTAGTTCAAAATGAGGAAGTTTCTTTAAAAATCTTTTTCTTCAGATTCAGCAGTCGGAATGTTTTGATATTTGGTATGCAGCATCCTTAGGGGGGTGAGATTCAAGTTTGTTCAAGCCATGTCCCTAGGTCCATATTTGGGCTCACTGTGGGAGCTTGAATTGTAACTTAGTTCGAAATGAGGAATTTTCTGAAAAAATCTTCTTCAGATCCAGCAGTCGGAATATTTCGATATGTTGTGTGTAGCATCCTTAGGGGGGTGAGATTCAAGTTTGTTAAAGCCGAGTCCCTGGGTCCATATTTGGGCTCCCTGTGGGAGCCCGAATTATAACTTAGTCAATATGAGGAATTTTTCTTTAAAAATCTTCTTCAGATTCAGCAGTCGGAATGTTTTGATATTTGGCATGCAGCATCCTTAGGGGGTGAGATTCAAGTTTGTTCAAGCCAAGTCCCTGGGTTCATATTTGGGCTCACTGTGGCAGCCCAAATGATAACTTAGTTCAAAATGAGGAATTTTCTTTAAAAATCTTCTTCAGATCCAGCAGATGAATGCTTTTGATATTTGGTATGCAGCATCCTTAGGGGGGTAAGATTCAAGTTTGTTCAAGCCATGTCCCTAGGTCCATATTTGGACTCACTGTGGGAGCTTGAATTGTAACTTAGTTCAAAATGAGGAATTTTCTTTAAAAATCTTCTTCAGATCCAGCAGTCGGAATGCTTTTGATATTTGGTATGCTGCATCCTTAGGGGGGTAAGATTCAAGTTTGTTCAAGCCATGTCCCTAGGTCCATATTTGGACTCACTGTGGGAGCTTGAATTGTAACTTAGTTCAAAATGAGGAATTTTCTTTAAAAATCTTCTTTTTTTTTTTAGATCCCCTGGTCAGAATCTTTGGATATTTGGTATAAGCTTTTCTTAGGAGGAGCAGATGCAACTTGTTGAAATCAATTCTCTGGGTTGATATTTAGGCTACCATGTCAGGTGAGCGCCCTCAGGCCCCTTGGGGTCTCTTGTTTCTATTCAGCTAAGTCTGGGCCATTGGTTTACAGTATAAAAATATGAAAAAATTAAAGTAATTTATATATTTTTTATACTTACCAATGGCCCAGACATGCGATGGCCCTCCCGTGAGTTGGGAACTCATACCTCCCCGCTGATTGTATACATTTAGCAAGCACTGGTTGTAAGAATGAGGCTTGGCACCAATTTCGGTACTTCCTTGACACTGTGCATGCACAGTAGACAAAAGTATGGAGGACCATACAGGACATCAGTTTTTTAGCTCACCTGAGCGAAGCTCAAGGGGAGCTTTACTAATCACTTTCTGTCCGTCGTCCGTCATCGTCCGTCCGGCGTTAACTTTACATTATCGACTTCTCCTCCTAAACCACTAGACCAATTTTATTCAAATGTTGGCTAAATGTTTATTACCTAATGCCAATTCAGATTTGTTCAAATGAAGTTGCCCCTCCTCCTGGGTGGTGCCACGCCCCCAAGGGGCACCAAAATCTTTGTAAATCTTCTTCTCATGAACCAGCAGTAGCAGAGACTTGATATTTGGTGTGCAGCTTCCTTTTGAGGTGTAGACTCAGATTTGTTCAAGAGAAGTTTGTGGGGCTATACTTGGCGTTGTTATGGGAGGGGCAAAATTTTTTGCCCCTCCCAAAATTTCTATTTTCCAAACCGAGAGGCTGATTTGAACCAAATTTTATGTGAGGGCTTATTGGGTCATGAGTACTTGATTTATGCAAAAAAAAAATTTCCCGCAGCCCCGTGGGAACCGCAGGAGCTAAAAATAGAAAAAATTTAAAACGCCCATATCTCCAAAACTGCACGGCACTGAGAATTTTTATTTGGTGTGCAGCTTCCTTAGGACCAACAGAAAGGATTGGTAAAAAAAAATTGCCATCGGTTTTATCACAGGGAACAGTTTCGGGACTTTGAAAAAGTGCTGAGTCAGCACTTTTTAACACTGTAGGCAATGGGAAAAACATTAAAAAATCTTCTTCTCCAGATCCAGCAGGCAGAATCTTTTGATATTTGGTATGCAACATTGTAGGGTGGATCTGATTCAAGTTTGTTCAAATCGGCCCCCTGGGTTCATATTTGGGCTCAGTATAGGAGCCCGATTTCGAACTTAGTGCATTTCAGGCAAATTTCTTAAAAAATCTTCTTCTCCAGATCCAGCAGGCAGAATCTTTTGATATTTGGTATGCAACATTGTGGGGTGGATCTGATTCAAGTTTGTTCAAATCGGCTCCCTGGGTTTGTATTTGGGCTCAGTATAGGAGCCCAAATTTGAACTTACTGCATTTCAGGCAAATTTCTTCAAAAATCTTTTTCTCCAGATCCAGCAGGCAGAATCTTTTGATATTTGGCATGCAACATTGTAGGGTGGATCTGATTCAAGTTTGTTCAAATCGGCTCCCTAGATTTATATTTGGGCTCACTATAGGAGCTCGAATTCGAACTTAGTGCATTTCAGGGAAATTTCTTCAAAAATCTTCTTCTCCAGATCCAGCAGGCAGAATCTTTTCATATTTGGTAAGCAACATTGTGGGGTGGATCTGATTCAAGTTTGTTCAAATCGGCCCCCTGGGTTTATATTTGGGCTCAGTATAGGAGCCCAAATTTGAACTTAGTGCATTTCAAGCAAATTTATTAAAAAATCTTCTTCTCCAGATCCAGCAGGCAGAATCTTTTGACATTTGGTATGCAACATTGTGGGATGGATCTGATGCAAATTTGTTCAAATCGGCTCCCTAGATTCATATTTGGGCTTACTATAGAAGCTCGAATTCGAACTTAGTGCATTTCAGGCAAATTTCTTAAAAAATCATCTTCTCCAGATCCAGCAGGCAGAATCTTTTGATATTTGGTATGCAACATTGCGGGGTGGATCTGATTCAAGTTTGTTCAAATCGGCCCCCTGGATTCATATTTGGGCTCACTATAGAAGCTCGAATTCAAACTTAGTGCATTTCGGGCAAATTTCTTAAAAAATCTTCTTCTCCAGATCCAGCAGGCAGAATCTTTTGATATTTGGTATGCTACATTGCGGGGTGGATCTGATTCAATTTTGTTCAAATCGGCTTCCTAGATTCATATTTGGGCTCACTATAGAAGCTCGAATTCGAACTTAGTGCATTTCAGGCAAATTTCTTAAAAAATCTTCTCCTCCAGATCCAGCTTCAGAATCTTTTCATATTTGGTAAGCAACATTGTGGGGTAGATCTGATTCAAGTTTGTTCAAATCGGCCCCCTGGGTTTATATTTGGGCTCCGTATAGGAGCCCAAATTTTAACTTAGTGCATTTCAGGCATATTTCTTAAAAAATCTTCTTCTCCAGATCCAGCAGGCAGAATCTTTTGATATTTGGTATGCAACATTGTGGGGTGGATCTGATTCAAGTTTGTTCAAATCAGCCCCCTGGGTTTATATTTGGGCTCAGTATAGGAGCCCAAATTTGAACTTAGTGCATTTCAAGCAAATTTCTTTGAAAATCTTCTCAAGATCCAGCAGGCAGAATCTTCTGATATTGGGTATGCACCATGCTTAGGGGGGTGAGATTCAAGTTTGTTCAAGCCAAGTCCCTGGGTTCATATTTGGGCTCACTGTGGTAGCCCGAATTATAACTTAGTTCAAAATGAGGAATTTTCTTTAAAAATCTTCTTCAGATCCAGCAGTCGGAATGTTTTGATATTTGGTATGCAGCATCCTTAGGGGGTGAGATTCAAGTTTGTTCAAGCCATGTCCCTAGGTCCATATTTGGACCCACTGTGGGAGCTCGAATTGTAACTTAGTTCAAAATGAGGACTTTTCTTTAAAATCTTCTTCTTCAGCCATGTCCCTAGGTCCATATTTGGACTCACTGTGGGAGCTCGAATTGTAACTTAGTTCAAAATGAGGACTTTTCTTTAAAAATCTTCTTCTTCAGATCCAGCACTTGGAATGTTTTGATATTTGGTGTGCAGCATCCTCAGGGGGGTGAGATTCAAGTTTGTTAAAGCCAAGTCCCTGGGTTCATATGTGGGCTCCTTGTGGGAGCCTGAATTATAACTTAGTTCAATATGAGGAATATTCTTTAAAAATCTTCTTCTTCAGACCCACTGGTCAGAATCTTTGGATATTTGGTATAAGCTTTTCTTAGGAGGAGCAGATGCAACTTGTTGAAATCAATTCTCTGGGTTGATATAAATTTAGGCTACCATGTCAGGTAAGCGCCCTCAGGCCCTTTGGGGCCTCTTGTTTTATTTTGGATGCAAATTTGGGGGATTTGGGGGGGAAAATTTGTGTTTGGACCTGAATATTTAAGAGTTAGCACCAGCTAAGTCTGGGCCATTGGTAAGGATAAAAGATATATAAATTACTTTAAATTTTTTCATTTTCCAGAACTACCAATCAATATCTTTTGAATGTAGTATACAACACCCTCAGTGGAGTCAGATTTAAGTTTGTTTAAATCAAGTCCCATGGTTCATATTTTGGCTCCACCCCCATGCAATATGAAAATTTAAAAATCATCTTCTTCAGATTCTCCAGTCAGAATCTTTTGATATTTGGTATACAGCATCTTTGGGGGTGGAGGGTTCGGGGCAGGCTGGGGAGGGGTTGGGTTAGGGCAGTGTGGGGGTGGTGGGATGAGGGTGGGGGGGCAGTCCAGTTGTCAAAATCAAGTATCTTGGTTCATCAGGAGCTTGAATTGTAACTAGGTGCAATAAATATGAGGAGTATTCTTCAAAGATCTTCAAACTCACCAGACAGAATCTATGATATTTGGTACATAGCATTACTATGACTCCTAAAGTAAAGTTTGTTCAAGACGTTAGCCTCCACTGATTTTGGGAAGCAACAAGGAGTTTGAAATTTAATATACAACCCATCGACGATTTACTCTTCATATATTAAAATGAATTCTGCCAATGAGTGACAGGGTTTGATTGTGAT